>OY282610.1:19182232-21582232 GCA_958298945.1 Atherix ibis | reverse complement strand
GATACCTTTTTATTTTCGTCATCGTTCAATGTCAGTTTCGAGGCCTGTTTGTGCAGTTGCACTATGTTCTCATTGTAGTTCTCGAGTTCGTCAGTAACGTCTTTGTGTTTCTTAATTAGCGACTGCACGTTCGCTTCGTCGCGTCCAATGTCTTCGCTCGAAACAAGGCGCAAGGCGTCCAACATCCAATTATCGATATCGTCAGCATCGGCAAACAGTTGGAAGTATTCGACAGCGTTTTCTAATCTTTGGCGACGGTATTTGGTCAGATCTAATAAATGGTCCCACATTGCGAGAATTTCCTTTAGACGATCCTTGATCCTGTCCGAACCGAAATGTTTCTCTGTGATAAGTTCCGCACCAATTTTGGCGACATTTTGCAATTGGGGATCGTGTGATTGGATTTCAGACTCGAGGGCCTTGTGCTTGCTCAACAATAAATGAATTGTGGTTAAATCATGACCAATATCACCGGTTGAGACAATCTGCTCCTTCTCTTTGATCCAATTGGCTTCATCGGCTGTATCCCAATAGAATTGCCATAATTTACGACTCTCCTCAAGACGGCTACGTCGTTCAACAGCCAAACGTACCAGCTCAGCGTAAGCGTCTTCCAATTGCTGTACACGGCTTACAATAAATTCAGGATCGCATGGCTTATACGCTTCAGGATCATCACTAAGGAAACGTTGCGAATTATGGACAACAACTTTAACGCGTTCGCCCAACACATTGATATCGGCTTCGACCAATGAATGCTTTTGCAGCAAGTCCTCAACACCCATTAAATGTTTGCCATAATCGTCAGTGAGCAGCAATTGTTTAATTTCCTCCATATTGTCGAGAATGTACAACATTTCCTGGAAGTTCTGTTGCAATTGCATTGAAATTTCAAGGCGCATACGACGAGCACGCAGCAACTCCAACAAATAATTCCACAAGCGCAGAACGTTCTCTTTGCGTGCCAAAATTCTTTCGATGTCATGGTATCTAAATTTATGAGGTTATATAAGAAAAGAAAAATACGTCAGGGGGGAAGAAAAAAAATAATAAAAGAAATTTGTATTATTTTGTGTTTTTTATTTTTTTTTTTAAATTGCAAATTAATTTTTCTTTATTAGGCAAAAAAAAAAAATTTCCTGTTCAAACTCTTCCCATCATCGAAATGAGCTCAAAACTCTCGAAAAAATAGAAGCAGCGCAATTTCGAAAATATTGCGCCTCTTTATGGTAAGTCGTCTGTAGTCAAAAAAATACTTCAACTTTGCTCGTTCGCATTCCAAATCGGATTTTTATTTCGTATTTGCTCAAGAAAATCGAGACAAATTTTTCGAATAAAATCTCCAAAAGCAACAGAGTCTTTTAAAAAAAAAAGATAAATTATCGAAAAACTTACCTTTCAGCTTCTAGTTCATCGCAAACGGCTACAACCGCTTGAACGCGTTCTTCATATGCAAAGATATCTGTCTCAATAGCTTCGTGCTTCTTAGCTGCTGCTTCGACAGCTGCCAAATCGATGCCAAAGTTATCCTGGCTGACCAAACGTTGGTTTTCGGATAGCCAAGTTTCACGCATCGACGCTTTACGATTGAAACGAGCCGCCAATTGTTCTAGTTTCTCCTGACGGATTAATTCCTCACGAAGAGCCAATTCGCGTTCGTGTTCGGATTTCTCGAGACGTTCCCATGCCTTGTTAATATCGGAGATCATCTTGCCCTCCTTCGGTGTGTACGGCTTCTGATTGTTTGCGCGCATCTTCGACTGTAACGTGAAGAGGAGCACTTCGAGATTGCCCTTTTCAACAAACTTTGGCGGCTTCTCGACAGTGCGATAATTGGCAAACTGCGATAGCTGCTGCTGAACACCAATCAACGAATTGGCAAAGGTACGATCGCCCAACTGTTCGATGGTACTCTCGATCCATCTAAGAAGATCACTGGTGAACGTTTCGTAATCGTTGATCATTTTGTCATTCTCCATGGCAATACCGACCACTTTGCCGATACGTTTGCCCTGCACAGTTTCCTGCTTCAATTTGCTGAAGTAGTGATAGTATGTGACAACGTATGTGATAATCGACTTCTCATCAGGATGTTCAACGAACACATCCTCGGCATCCAGCAGTTTTGTCAAGCCAAGCTTGTCTTCAGCTACATTGAATGCATTGTTCAAATTTGATATTGGATTGCTTTTCGAAAGCTTCTCGAATTGTATCAAATCTGGTCGGTGCTTGTGTATAATGGCATTGAATGCCAGACCATCACGCCAAGATGTCGTAAAGTTTCGCACATTCACATTATGGTATCCGGCAGTTTTCATTTGACACCACAAAAGAAGTGCATCCTTGGCCGATTTAGTTTCTTTATTATCGACTTCTTCAATTGTAATATCTTGAATCTATCCAAGCAAGAGACAATTGTATTTTTATTCAAAGTAAAAATAAAAAACTCATAAGCAATTGATTGATTATACACACTCACCTGAAATCTAAGAATAATGGTCCAAATTAATCCCAAGTTCAATGAGGCATTACCATCGACAATGTCATGTGAACCGATATTCTCCAAATGGACACGCTGCTCACGAAGGAATTGCAATGCTTTGTCAACATTTTCCAAACAATGAATACGCATCTTGCCTTTTGTCGGTTTTGGAAGCCGTTCACCGGATAGTACTTCCAGCAAACGGATCAGATTTTTACCATCGCGCATATCCACATACAAATCCTGTATACGACAATTGACACGAACCAAATGTGAATTAACCCATTTTGTGAAGGTTTTCTTTTGTACAGATTCTCGTTCTTCGGCTAATGCCTTAATACGTGATCGTTCGAATAGGCGTGAGCTCGAATTGCCGCCATCATATTCGTATTCGTCGATATATTCAGTGCCAGGACCCTGGCTAGGATCCCAGCGTACAAATGATATATCTGTCGTCATTGTTTTCCGGTTTTAATTTCTTGTCGTTTTCAATTATTTTAGGTTATTAATTATAACAGTTCCAAAATAAAAGAAAATTTTAATAAAACTATTTCCAACTCTTTTCTTTTCACTATTATCAACTTTTGGGGGTTCAATTTCGATTTTTCTAACCCAAATATAATAATTTTATGAAAAATCTCTCGAAACGTCGTCGCTTTATGTGTACAAGTTGTTGTTGTGACCAAATTGACGGATCCTTCTTATATTTTTATTTGCTAGTCTGTAATTGAAAGAAGAAGAAAAAAATTAAAAATAAAAGTTTCGATGAAAATTTCTTTCCGCAAAATTATTTTTCATTTTATTTTAATTCTTCTTTTCGAAAGAAAAATTTATATACAAAAAAAAAACTATTTCAATAAAAAATCTCCTATGACAACGTTCTGATAAAACTGATCTCAATAAAGGATTCTAAGTAATTGTCCTTCTTCAAACAGGAAAATAATCAATTCCTTTCAAAAATCCAATTAAAAAATGACTAAAGCAGACTGACTAAAAATCGTTGTTTTTATTTTAAAAGTGAAATTAAAATTGAACTGCTTGAAATTTGATAAGAATTAAAATTTCTAATAGTTAAAAAAAGATGGAGAGAAGAAGAACCTAAAGTCAATCAACATTCGGACTTAAAGTAAAAAGTATAAAGAAAAAAATTACCTACAAAAATTCACTATTAAAGACTTCACTTCTCTTTAAAGGATTTTTATGATTTGTGGAATTTCTTTTCTTTAATTTATGTCTTTACTTTTTTTTTTAGTTACTTTTTATTAAATAGATTCTCCACTGTAAGACAAAAAAGCTTTTATATGCGAACTTCCACTCAGAATATTTGTATCAAAAAGTAGGTCTGGGAAAAGAAATGGAGAATTTCTTTATAAAAGAATCCATTTCAAAGGCTTTTCCTAAAGGCTTAAAGGCTAGACTAGACTTTTGCTATTTAGTCAGACGGCCTTTTAATGCGTAAGTGCAGCGTTGTTTATTCTTAAGTTGGTAATCTTCCTTATTCAATTCGAATATTAACCCATTAATAAGAAATGAAAAAAATCAAAAACTTTAAGAGAAAATTATGATTTTAAAAAAAAAAAATTTAGGCGAATTTAACGCATACACTCCCGGCCAAAAGTTAGCGACCATCTTGGTTTTTTGGGGGAAAACATATAAAAAGAAAATTTTGTGAATATAATAAAAAAAATTTTTTTTTATTATCAAATTAAAAATGCAATATAAAAAAAACAATTGCACAAATTGGTTTTTCGCCGAGAAAACCGCTTTTGTGCTTGTTTGATGACGACACAGCTTGTATGAGCTTTTACTATTGTATTTAGTCAGACGGCCTTTTAATGCGTTAGTGCAGCGTTGTTTATTCTTAAGTTGGTAATCTTCCTTATTCAATTCGAATATTAACCCATTAATAAGATATGAAAAAATCCACTTTAAGAAAAAATTATGATTTTTCAACAAAAAAATTTAGACGACTTTAACGCATACACTCCCGGCCAAAAGTTAGCGACCATCTTGGTTTTTTGGGGGAAAACATATAAAAAGAAAATTTTGTGAATATAATAAAAAAAATTTTTTTTTATTATCAAATTAAAAATGCAATATAAAAAAAACAATTGCACAAATTGGTTTTTCGCCGAGAAAACCGCTTTTGTGCTTGTTTGATGACGACACAGCTTGTATGAGCTTTTACTATTGTATTTAGTCAGACGGCCTTTTAATGCGTTAGTGCAGCGTTGTTTATTCTTAAGTTGGTAATCTTCCTTATTCAATTCGAATATTAACCCATTAATAAGAAATGAAAAAAATCAAAAACTTTAAGAGAAAATTATGATTTTAAAAAAAAAAAATTTAGGCGAATTTAACGCATACACTCCCGGCCAAAAGTTAGCGACCATCTTGGTTTTTTGGGGGAAAACATATAAAAAGAAAATTTTGTGAATATAATAAAAAAAATTTTTTTTTATTATCAAATTAAAAATGCAATATAAAAAAAACAATTGCACAAATTGGTTTTTCGCCGAGAAAACCGCTTTTGTGCTTGTTTGATGACGACACAGCTTGTATGAGCTTTTACTATTGTATTTAGTCAGACGGCCTTTTAATGCGTTAGTGCAGCGTTGTTTATTCTTAAGTTGGTAATCTTCCTTATTCAATTCGAATATTAACCCATTAATAAGATATGAAAAAATCCACTTTAAGAAAAAATTATGATTTTTCAACAAAAAAATTTAGACGACTTTAACGCATACACTCCCGGCCAAAAGTTAGCGACCATCTTGGTTTTTTGGGGGAAAACATATAAAAAGAAAATTTTGTGAATATAATAAAAAAAATTTTTTTTTATTATCAAATTAAAAATGCAATATAAAAAAAACAATTGCACAAATTGGTTTTTCGCCGAGAAAACCGCTTTTGTGCTTGTTTGATGACGACACAGCTTGTATGAGCTTTTACTATTGTATTTAGTCAGACGGCCTTTTAATGCGTTAGTGCAGCGTTGTTTATTCTTAAGTTGGTAATCTTCCTTATTCAATTCGAATATTAACCCATTAATAAGAAATGAAAAAAATCAAAAACTTTAAGAGAAAATTATGATTTTTCAACAAAAAAATTTAGACGACTTTAACGCATACACTCCCGGCCAAAAGTTAGCGACCATCTTGGTTTTTTGGGGGAAAACATATAAAAAGAAAATTTTGTGAATATAATAAAAAAAATTTTTTTTTATTATCAAATTAAAAATGCAATATAAAAAAAACAATTGCACAAATTGGTTTTTCGCCGAGAAAACCGCTTTTGTGCTTGTTTGATGACGACACAGCTTGTATGAGCTTTTACTATTGTATTTAGTCAGACGGCCTTTTAATGCGTTAGTGCAGCGTTGTTTATTCTTAAGTTGGTAATCTTCCTTATTCAATTCGAATATTAACCCATTAATAAGATATGAAAAAATCCACTTTAAGAAAAAATTATGATTTTTCAACAAAAAAATTTAGACGACTTTAACGCATACACTCCCGGCCAAAAGTTAGCGACCATCTTGGTTTTTTGGGGGAAAACATATAAAAAGAAAATTTTGTGAATATAATAAAAAAATTTTTTTTTTATTATCAAATTAAAAATGCAATGTAAAATTGCTTTTTCCCCGAGCATTTGCTTTTTGTGCTTGTTTGATGACGATACAGCTTGTATGATTCTAGGAATTACGGTTCATCAGTTTTTTTTGTTGAAAAAATAATCCTCCATAAGTCCTGTTTAGACCCCCTTCTGTCTACCTCATCCTATATAAATTCTATGCGGTTACGATCGGCCATGTCATATTTTCGAAAATTCCGTCTTCTTTTCTTTATTTTGAAGACAATCTTTGAATAATTTTAAATTTTATTTTCGATCGTTATCCTGCTGTATAACGAACCCTTCACCAATTGGCCGAAGTCCTGATGGAAGAGCATTCATCTCGAAAATGTTTAGAGACTGCTCACTCTTAAAGTCCCAATAATCCAAACCACAAACCATAACCGACCCACCACCATGCTTAACGGTTGGTACCACGACTTCCGACAGCATTTTTTTCTCCAGCACTCCGACGCGTTATGGCCGCTTTTTTAAGTGTTCGGCTTACAAATTTGCAACAAACAAAAAAACACAGAAAAATTGCAAGTGTATGAAATTTTTATTTGAATTGATAAATCAATGCATGCCGCCATTTATTTTTTAAAAATTATTTCATGTATATTTTGGCCACGAACACGGTTTAAGTGATCTATGCGAGAGGTCCAATTTTGAGCCACTTTTTTGAGCATCCGGGATGGTATCTCGCTCATAACCCGTGTAATGTCGTCTTCCAAGACTGCAAGTGACGCTGGTTTATCGGCATAGATGAGTGACTTCACATCGACGCATAAAAACTAGTCCAAAGGCGTCAAATCGCACGATCTAGGCGGCCAACTCACCGGTCCGAAACGTGAGATAAATTGCTCACCGAACTCATTTCTCAATATGTCCATTATTTTACGTGCTGTGTGGCATGTAGCGTCGTCTTGGTGAAACCATATGCCGGCCAGATAGCGGGCGCCATTGACGCTAACATTTTTCTGGGTACAATAGCACTTCTTGTTTTGCCTGTAGTTGTTTATCAGACCAAATTTGAGAATTTTGCTTATTCACATACCCACTCAACCAGAAATGAGCTTCGCCGCTGAGAACACAATTTTTTGCGTAAAAAACGGATTTTCTTTAAGTTGTTCAAAGGCCCTTCTCGCCGAAAACTCGACGTTTTGGCAGGTTGTTCGGCGTTAGTTCTTGCGCGAACTGTACTTTAAGCGCTTTCAGACCAAGATCCTTAGTTTAAAATCTTCCTCATAGTCAAGTAACACACAATCCCAATTACTCTGAACTACGGCAGCAATAATCGCGGTCTGTACGCACACGGGTTACTGGTTTGATGTCAAATAGCGTCAAATTGCTGCGAAATTTTGTCACTATGGCTTGAATTTCGTGCTCGACTATGACGACTATAAAATATTTGAAGTACGCAAACACATTCTTCACAAAGCAAAATTTTTGATAATTAATTTCAATGTGAGTCTTTGCATAATGAAATGACAATATTAATTGAGCACTTTTAACTTTGACACATGTCACGTGTGTACGCAAACACATTCTTCACAAAGCAAAATTTTTGATAATTAATTTCAATGTGAGTCTTTGCATAATGAAATGACAATATTAATTGAGCACTTTTAACTTTGACACATGTCACGTGTAACGCGTTATCTGTCTAAAAAATAAAAACATGAAAATCATCCGAAACAGCAAAAAAATCATCCGATACTTCTGTTGAACGCAAAGAATTGCAACTTTGACTCACGCGTCCACAGTAAATTTTTAAAATGCTAGAATAAAGACCAATTTAATTTTTTTTTCATTTTTAGACCGTAGTAATGGTTTCCTTAATACCACGTGCCCAAATAGAACACCAACCGTTGTTAGACGAACCAAATTTGAGGTACTGTATGTAAATCTCCGATTCCTTTTACTGGTTGTGAAAATTAATCGACCCTCGCTTAAACTATACATTTTCGGCATACCAGACCGTGATAAGCTCTGATGACATCCGGTCTGACATGATTTTTACCTTCATTAAATAAAGTAACAATAGCAGAGCCCTATTTCACGATTTTTTTTCATGTTTCTAATTTTTTTGCTAATTAGAACTTAATAACTTCAACTTTAGATAAAAAGGTTATGGAAAAAGGACGAACCAAGTCCTTTAGATATTTATAAAGGATAATGTTTAGGCATAGTAAGAAAGTAAAATATTTGGACTTGCCAAAAGAGCATAATAAAAATTTAACATTTATTTTTACCTGCTACTAACAAGGACACGAGCTTATTAATTGCACCTTGCCCTGTTATGTCAAAAAAGGCGACACGAATGGAAAATACGAATTTTTTCTCCAATTTTTATATGGTAATCTATTCAAAAAATACTTAATAATATATTTATACACCGAAAGAAATAATAAAGGTTTTTGATTTATTAAGATTTTAATTAAAGATTTTTCGTGAATATGTTGTTATCAAGATGACCGCAGAATTTTGGCCGGGAGTGTACATACTTAAAGGTATAAATATGACCATTATTCTAGTCTGGCAACGTTTGCAAATGAAAAATTTGTGCACCAATTTTCAGACAAAAGTGCCATATTGTTTTTGCTTGACAGTTCATTGTTTTTGTTTGTTTAAATAACGGCCAAAGCGCAATCAATTCCTAACAGATTAGCCCTCAATTCAAATAGTCTGGCAATTTACCAGTCTGGCAACGTTTGCAAATGAAAAATTTGTGCACTAATTTTCACACAAAAGTGCCATATTGTTTTTGCTTGACAGTTCATTGTTTTTGTTTGTTGAAATAATGTCCAAAACGTAATGAATTCCTAACAGATTAACCGTCAATTCAAATAGTCTGGCAATAATCTAGTCTGGCAACGTTTGCAAATAAAAATTTGTGCACTAATTTTTATACGAAAGTGCCATATTGTTTTTGCTTGACAGTTCATTGTTTTTGTATGTTCAAATAACGGCCAAAACGCAATGAACTCCTAACAGATTAGCCCTCAATTCAAATAGTCTGGCAATTAACCAGTCTGGCAACGTTTGCAAGTGAAAAATTTGTGCACTCATTTTTAGACAAAAGTGCCATATTGTTTTTGCTTGACAGTTCATTGTTTTTGTATGTTTAAATAACGGCCAAAGCGCAATCAATTCCTAACAGATTAGCCCTCAATTCAAATAGTCTGGCAATTAACCAGTCTGGCAACGTTTGCAAATAAAAATTTGTGCAATCATTTTTATAAAAAAGTGCCATATTGATTTTGCTTGACAGTTCATTGTTTTTGTTTGTTGAAATAATGTCCAAAACGTAATGAATTCCTAACAGATTAACCGTCAATTCAAATAGTCTGGCAATAATCTAGTCTGGCAACGTTTGCAAATAAAAAATTTGTGCAATCATTTTCAGACGAAAGTGCCATATTGTTTTTGCTTGACAGTTCATTGTTTTTGTTTGTTGAAATAATGTCCAAAACGTAATGAATTCCTAACAGATTAACCGTCAATTCAAATAGTCTGGCAATAATCTAGTCTGGCAACGTTTGCAAATAAAAATTTGTGCACTAATTTTTATACGAAAGTGCCATATTGTTTTTGCTTGACAGTTCATTGTTTTTGTATGTTTAAATAACGGCCAAAACGCAATGAACTCCTAACAGATTACCCCTCAATTCAAATAGTGTGGCAATTAACCAGTCTGGCAACGTTTGAAAATGAAAAATTTGTGCAATCATTTTTAGACAAAAGTGCCATATTGTTTTTGCTTGACAGTTCATTATTTTTGTTTGCTGAAATAACGGCCAAAACGCAATGAATTCCTAACAAATTTTTTCTGTGTCGCAAAATGGTAAAACATTTCACCGTCAGACAAAGTGCAAATGCCTACAAATGTTCTGACAATGGCTTGTCTGGTAACGTTTACAGATAAAAATTGACCGATTATACTATTGTCACACGTTTGTGAAAAAATTTTACGTCAGAAAACTATACACGTCGTCATATTCTGGCAATCGTCTAATTGTAACAGGGCAATATGATAAGTTATTGACTAATGCAAAGATTTAGTTGATATAAAAAAAAATTAAATTTTTTTTATTATTCGGTATTCTTAACATAAAAATACGCTAGACAACATTTTATGAACATGTATTCATTAGATTAGTTTTGGTAGCCATTGAAAGATTGAATCGATATTTGAAAGAAAATCAGCCGGAATGGGATCCACGTTGTAAAACCGCCTCAGCAATACCTGGAAGGAGTCAAATGGGGCAATAAAGATCTTACCCCACCAGCCCTATTCCCCAGATGTTGCTCGTTCAGATTATCCACTTGTTCTGATCTATGCGGTCGTCGGCCCTCTCACGGCTCATGAAAGTATCGGAAAATATCTTGATGAATGGATTGAGTCGAAAGAATCAGAATATTTCCTTCAAGGTGTCCGCTAATTATCCGAAAGTTATCATTTCCGATAGGGCATACTTTGAATAAAATTATGATCTTTGTTAATCAAAAAGGGCAAGAACTTATTCCCATGACCGTTACTAGAAGTTTATTGAATTTTCGCTTTTTGTCACAAATCCTTGTTTCGTATAACATGGCATTTTTTCAAGGAACATAAACGACCTGTACAAGATATTCTTTTCTATACACAACACAAATTTAGTCTTCTACTCTTTTCCTATTTCCGTCTGGTTTTTTTTTTCTTTCGAATTTCTAAGTTTCCCTAAACCAGGACAACATATTCGTCTGTAATAGGAGTGAATATTTATTTTTTTTGTATGGCTACGAACCAGCATATTAAAAAGCTTCATTTAATAAAGAAATGCCTACTCCATCGCCTCTCTTTTCGAATTGTAGGTGAAAACCATTGCCTTTTTTTTTAACCAATTTTGCAAACAAAAATTGTATATTTTTTTGGGGTTTATTTGGGGGAAGATAAAAACAAGAACTAAACATAATCAAGTATTGCATGATGGAAGCCGAAGAGTCAAAAGTAGATGACTACAACACTATAGAAATATGTGCAATGAGCGACGAATAAGAGGATGGGTGAAATGCAGAGAAAAATTAAAGTTTTTATTACAAACTTGCACGCTATCCGTTCATATATGAAATAATTTTCATATTTTTTGTTCGTCGAATTTTCCCTCCTCCATCCCTTATTCAACCAACTACCTCCACTGACCCCTCATCCCTCTAGCTCCCTCCCACTTATCTCTCTTTGCGTACAACATAAAAATATTTCATTTTTATCCGACCCTTTTTGCCTTAATTCACTCTCCGCTCTTCTTAGATGTTCGCGACAACGAAACTTAAGACCTTCTATTTTTCATATACTACTAAGCACCCATTATTCATTCGGCCAAACATGAAAACAAAACGAAACAAAACCAATAAAAATGAAGTGAAAAAATTAAATAAAACCAAATAAAAAATTATTGATTGAACATATTACATTTTCATGGCGCCAGGCTAAATTTTATTTTGCGTCTGCTGCAATGGAACTGAAATAAGGGTGGGGTTTTTTTTTCTATCATAGAATAAATTGTTAATTACGATAGTTTCGATTTTGGTTTTCAAAATTTGCCTATTTCAAAAAAAAAAAAACATTTCATTTTTTGCATAAACAATAAATTAATAATTTCGAACAAATTGAAATTTTACTTAATTTCGAAAGAGTTTTCGAATTTTGTTTGTGTTAGTATTTCGAATGACATAAAATCATATGAATTTCAAGAAGGTTTTTTTTTACAATAAATTTCTAAAAACTTAATTTTTGTTAGTTAATTTCGAATCTTGAATTTCGAATTCAGAATTTCGAAATAAGAAAAACTTACCGACCTTTAGGGAAGTTGAAAAAAAATTCAGACAAAATTTTTTTTTTACTGTTTTTACATGGGATTCCATGTTTATTTTCAGTGATTTTCGAAAAAAGTTCATCGGTAATTTTCGAAAATTTAAACTTTCAAAATCTTTTGAGAAATTAACAAATCTACTTTAATACTGAAAGAAAAATCTCTTTTAAGTTAAATCCACAAAAAGGGTCTATTTAACGAAAGAGTAAATTTTTAAATACGATTTCTTATTTATTCAGTTTTTATGAATTTAATTAAATAACAAATAATATTAAATGAAGATGACGACAGATAATAAATTTAAATAAAAAAAAATTGACGCAAATAATCACAATTAATGTAGAAAATAGCAAAACATTATTTTCTGGGTCAACTGATAAATGTGGTCTCTTCTGATTTAAGGTTTTCATCATTTCAGCTATTTTTTTTTCTTCAATTTCTTTTTTTAGAAATGGCATCATCATCATCATCACCATCATCATCCGCCGTGATTATGCTCATACTCATCAGCACAAATTTCTTGATCTGTTTTAGACACTGCGTAGGCGGTATTCTATGACCGGTGTTCAGTGGGCGATTATGGCAAAAATTTTAAGTAAAATTATTACTTTTTTTTCTTTCCGGAATGGTCTGGTCTGCAAAGTCAATTTTAAGAGAATTAAAAAATATTGACTTTAATTTTAGCAAATGTTTGTCTCATTATTTATTTCCGGAATTTTTTTGTTCGGTTTTTAAATGTAATTAACATTTTGTAGAGAAGAAAAACGAAACAAAAATTCCACCTTCTAATTCCAAGTACAAATAAAATTGATTTTTTTTTTCTTAAATGAAATAATTACTTTTTTGATTTAATTTCTCTTTTATATAAATTTGAATTTATTAAAAATTATAATTTTCGTCTGAGGCTTTTAGAAAAATTCTAAAGTTACACAAAATTTTGTAAAAGCAAAATTTTCCATACAAATAAAAGAAAATGCGTTTAATATTTTTATTTAAGCTGACTTTTGTCAAAATATGCAACAAATTCAAAGCCGATAACAAATAAGAATGCATTAAAAAATTTTCAACCGAAATTTGTTTTAGAGAAAATATTAAATTTTTCCCTAAAAACTGTTCAGGAACCTTATTTTTAGTACAATAAGAAGAATGCATTAAAAAATCTTCAACCGAAATTGTTTTAGAGAAAATATTAAATTTTTCCCTAAAAACTGTTCAGGAACCTTATTTTTAGTACAATTTTTTTGTACCCATTTTTCGGGCAACATTTTTTACTACAAATTATTCAGAAAAATATTTTTCAACATAATTTTGTAGGTGCAAATTTTTGAGCACATTTTTTTTAATATAAATTTTTTGGGAAGACATTTTTTAACCCAATTATTCGTAAAAATTTTTAGTACAAATTTTTTAGTACATATATTTTAGTAAGCATTTTTTGGCCATCTTTTTTTTAGTAAACACTTTGCTTTGAACAATTTTCAGTACAAATAATTCAGAAGATTTTGCAAGCCAATTTTTTCGTACAAATTTTTAGTACAATTTTTTTAAGTACAATTTTTTTAGTACAAATATTTTAGTAATCATATTTCGGGCATCTTTTCTTTAGTAAACATTTTTCTGTGAACAATTTTCAGTACAAATAATTCAGAAGATTTTGCAAACCGATTTTTTCGTACAAATTTGTAGTGCAAATTTTTTAGCACAAAATTTTTAGTACAAATATTTTAGTAAGCATTTTTTGGCCATCTTTTTTTTAGTAAACACTTTGCTTTGAACAATTTTCAGTACAAATAATTCAGAAGATTTTGCAAGCCAATTTTTTCGTACAAATTTTTAGTACAATTTTTTTAGTACAAATATTTTAGTAAGCATTTTTCGGACATCTTTTTTTTAGTAAACATATTACGGTGAACATACAAATTATTCAGGACATTTTTCAAACCAATTTTTCGTACAAATTTTTTAGTACTAATTTTTTAGCACGAATTTTTTATACAAATATTTTAGTAAGCAATTTGCAGGCATCTTTTTTTTATTACGCATTTTTCTGTGAACAATTTTCAAAACAAATTATTCAAGAGATTTTGCAAAACCATTTTTCCGTAAAAAATTTTTAGTACAAATTTTTTAGCACAAATTTTTTATACAATTTTTTTAGTACAAATATTTTAGTAATCATATTTCGGGCATCTTTTCTTTAGTAAACATTTTTCTGTGAACAATTTTCAGTACAAATAATTCAGAAGATTTTGCAAACCGATTTTTTCGTACAAATTTGTAGTGCAAATTTTTTAGCACAAAATTTTTAGTACAAATATTTTAGTAAGCATTTTTTGGCCATCTTTTTTTTAGTAAACACTTTGCTTTGAACAATTTTCAGTACAAATAATTCAGAAGATTTTGCAAGCCAATTTTTTCGTACAAATTTTTAGTACAAATTTTTTAGTACAAATATTTTAGTAATCATATTTCGGGCATCTTTTCTTTAGTAAACATTTTTCTGTGAACAATTTTCAGTACAAATAATTCAGAAGATTTTGCGAACCCATTTTTTCGTACAAATTTTTAGTGCAAATTTGTTAGCACAAAATTTTAATACAAATATTTTAGTAAGTATTTTTCGGACATCTTTTTTTTAGTAAACATTTTACGGTGAACATACAAATTATTCAGGACATTATTCAAACCAGTTTTTCGTACAAATTTTTTAGTACTAATTTTTTAGCACAAATTTTTTAGTACAAATATTTTAGTAAGCAATTTTTAGGCATCTTTTTTTTAGTAAGCATTTTTCTGTGAACAATTTTCAATACAAATTATTTAGGACATTTTTCAACCCAATTTTTCGTAAAAATTTTTTAGTACAAATTGTTCAGCACAAATTTTTTATACAAATATTTTAGTAAGCAATTTTTAGGCATCTTTTTTTTAGTAAGCATTTTTCTATGAACAATTTTCAATAAAAATTATTCAGAAGATTTTGCAAACCCATTTTTTCGTAAAAAATTTTTAGTACAAATTTTTTAGCACAAGATTTTTAGTAATAATATTTTAGTAAGTATTTGTCAATGTCAAATTTGTTCAACAAATATTTTACGGAAAAAAACTGCTCAAGACAATTTTTTATTAAGAATATTTCCATTACAAATTGTTTTTAATAGAAATTTTTTAAATAGAAATTCTTCAGTAAATATTTTGAAGATTTCATAGTTAAAATTTTTTAAAATGGAAATTTTTAAGCAACAATTTGTTTATTGAAAATTTTTTAGTAAACACTTGTTGACGGAAAGAAATTTAGAAAATTTATTATGAACAATATCACAACATATTTAAGTTAATTGTACAATAATTGAAAAAAGTTTTGTGTGAAAAAGTGCTGGAATTTTACGAATGCACGACGCCCCTTTACACTGGCAAACAGTGCATTTTCAGACAAATATTCCCCAACATAACTCAAATGTGAGAAATAAAATTAAAAAAAAAAATAATAGGAAAAAATGAATATTTTCCCATTACCATTATTAGTGTAATCATGATCATCGTTGTTATTATTAGAATTTTTTTTTGTTTTTACTATGGAACCAAGCAATTACCCTCGACGAATTGATGCCCGACTGAATTATGCAACAATAACGGTTCGCCTAAACACATTAAAAATTGTCGCCTGACTTGACACGATATTTTTTTTAGCCGTCAGATACTGACTAGTATACTCCGTTGCCACTTTTACCCGGAGCATTCTGTCTCTGATATTAGGTCACCATAGCTTTGTTTAATTGCAATTTAGACTCTACCAGATGAATGGACAGTAAAGATCATCGAACAACAAAAATTAATGTTAATTCAATGACCTTTCAATTAAAATGGAATTATTGCCAGTTTTGTAATAGACATCTTAGCTGCTAATAAAAATTCTAAAATTTTCCGTTTTTATTGTACAATATTATTAATTATAAGGAATATTCGGGAATAAATCATATTTAAGCAATTAACTCATCGTGTGAAAACTGCACGGCTGTCCAAGTTGTGAGCGCTGTACGTGCATAAGAGAATGTGATTAAATGTTTAAAGAAAAACGGAAAGAATGTCAACTTCAATGAAAAAATTCACCTTATGCGCTTACAACTTTGACAGCTGTCAAAAATCTTTGTGAAAATTTAATTTTTTCTCTTGTTTTTGTCTATTTTGAAATTATTTACAAACTAAAACTAGTGCGAAATTCTACAAAATTTATAAATCCATTCACGATAAATATACAAAATTTGTCTTATTTAAATGCGATTTTTCTGAATTTCTTCTTTTGAATTGGAAAAAAAAACAAAAAAATTATATGACTAGATAAATTTGAGAGTAAAATTAAAATAAAATCGATTATCCATCTCCTGGGCAAGCTAGCTAAGCTAAGACCTTGGATATGGAAAAAAAGAAGAGAAAAATTTCATAAAATCAGAAGAGCAAACCGTTCTTTGCCAAAATATTATCACGTGATATACAATAATAATAAAAAAAATCAATAAAATTAAAGAAAATCTAAGAAATATCGAAGAAAATATTGAAAATGACGCGAAAAATTCTTTTGACAGCTCGCTCACACGAGGGAGACTTTTTAGTTTTTTCTAGGAGAGTGCGGATGAGAGAACGAAAGTGAGAGAATTGAATTTCTTTGACAGAAAATTTTTCACAATTTGACTTTTAGAATTCGTTACGTTTTTTTTACAATTTTTCTCAAACTATAAAAATGGGTTGACATTGAAGAAAATGTTTTTAATTTTCTTCATCATTTTCAAATAACGACTATTAAATTGGCACCATAATCCCCTAAACCCCCCTCCTTCCTTCTGATAGAAGAAAAAATACATTTTTCTATATTTTTTTTGTACCAAAAAATTGTAGCAGAAAATGATGGCAAGTCATTCTCAAGGAAATCTTAACTTGTCTTGACTTACGAAATCTTTTTCTAAGAGAATTTCAGTCAAAAATGACGTAAAAAAAGCAAATTACCTGTAATTTTATATTTTTTTAAAAAAAAAAATGCAATTAAAATAGGCAATTTTTGGAGTTTTTCTTTTGATTTTTTGTGTGTTAAAAAATTATTTTAAACAGCATAGGAAAATTCATGATCACGTTCAGTTTTCGGTTGTTTTTCACAATGAAAAATCTTTTTTCTTGAAAATTTTCAGACTATGTATTTAGTTATTTAGACAAAAACCAACAATAAATAATATTGGTAATTCTATTATCAATGCTAGAAGAAAACATTTGTTACACATGAACGCTTGCTGGTTTAATTTATATTTTATTGAACAGATTTTATTAATTCAGATATTATTTTAATGTAAATATTCGTTCTGTGATTGGTTTTGGTTTAATTTGAAGAAAAAAATTATAATATTGATTGGGTTGGAAACAATTATTATTAAATGTACAAAGTATTTTTGTTATATGGAAAATAGTAGCAAACATTTGCAATAAAATTTCTAATTAAAATCACTCTAAAAATTTGTAGCAAAAGAACTTTTAAACTAAAATTAAATTTTTTACTAGAATTAAAAATCTGCAATATTAATTGACCATTAAAAATTGTTTAGTAAAATTTTTTAATAGAATTGCAAATTGTATGTTATAATTTGCATTCAAATTTAGCAATACACAACTTGCTATAAAAATTGCAATAAAATCTTTTATTTATATTTGCAATAAACATTGAAGAATAAGATTGCAAAATATTCATTTCCAGCCAAAGTTTTTATTATGAATTTTCAAGAAAATTTGCAGAATAATAAACATGAAAATTACAGCAAAAATATTAAAATAGAAAAAAGTTACAGTAAAAACTGCAATAAAAATTTTTAGTTAAAGTTGCTCGAAAACGTAGCTGCAACAATTTTTAGTGAACATTTTCCATAAAAAATTGCAATGAAAACTATATTAAAAAATTTTTGGCAAAATATTAAATGAAATTTTATTTAAAAACTGCAAGAAAAATTTGTAGTTACGATTCGCAGTCAAAATTTACAATAAAATTTTCAATTAAAATTGCTCTAAAATATAGCAGCGAAAACTTGTAGGAAATATTTGCCGTAAAAAATTGCAATAAAAATTGCAGTAAAAAAATTTAGGCAAACTTTTAAGTGAAATTTTATTTAAAAACTGCAAGAAAAATTTGTAGTTACGATTGAGTCAATATTTTCATTTGAAGTTGCTCTAAAAAATGACAAAAAAATTTAGTAAATATTTTGTAAAAATTTTGCTATAAAAATCTGCAATAAAAAATTTTTCTTATAATTTGCAGTCCAAGTTTTTATTAAAAATTTTCAAGAATAAATTTTCAGAATAAAAACATGAAAATTACAGCAAAAATATTAAAGTATAAAAAAGTTACAGTAAAAACTGAATTAAAAAATTTTTTGGCTAAATTTTAAGGGAAATTTGATTTAAAAACTGCAAGAAATTTGATTTAAAAACTTGTAGTTGTAATTGACAGTAGAATTCTCCCAACTTTCAAATTGCTCCCAAAATCATATTGAGTTAACATTTCCTGTAAAAATTTACAATAAGAAAAAAATTCCAGTAAATATTTTTGGTAGCAATCTGCTGTAAAAAATTTCAGGTAAACTTCTCAAGAAAATTAAAACTTGCAATAAAAATTTGCTGTAATAATTGCTCTAAAATTGCAATAATACTCGTAACTTTTCAGTTAATGTTTTAGTAAAAATTTATGGCAATAGCAATAAATATTTGGAATAAGAGTTATTAAGTAGAATTTACAACTAAAATATCAAGTGAACATTTTCAGTGAAACGTTTTCTATAAAAATTCTAAAAAAAAATTTAAAAAAATAACAAAACTTCCAGCGATCCTCGACATAAAAAGTGAACAATAACTCCACTACTCAGGTCATCCACAGCTTTATAGTCCAGGTGAAAAAGAAAGTCCTCGAAATCTGATGCTATTTTAACTTCTTTTTTTTCCAAAGGATGCTCTATAAGCAAGTGACTTCCGTTACACAAAAATATATT
Source organism: Atherix ibis (assembly GCA_958298945.1). NCBI lineage: Eukaryota > Metazoa > Arthropoda > Insecta > Diptera > Athericidae > Atherix > Atherix ibis. The sequence goes on along the minus strand of OY282610.1, from coordinate 21,563,264 downwards.
GTAATAGCAAAACTAACTTTGTTGTAGAAAAAAAAATCGGCTACTCTACTTTCTAAGTGAAGAACTGCTTGTTACTACATCTGCCGGGAAATTGTTTAGTTAAAATTTTTGTCTTTTCACTTTTGAAGGATTCCTTTGTCTTTATTGGAAATGTTTTTCAATAAAACAAAAAATTATCGAAGGGGTTGTAAAGCACACACAATACTTCAGGTATTTTTAATTGCAGGATTGTCAGTAAAACGGATAAAACTTCGATGATGCTGATATGACACGATTCCGTTAAGGACTCTTACCTTAAAAGTCTTTATTGAAAAGGGGGAAAAAATACATTGGGAGCACTTCATATTCTCATAAGTGGGTGTATTTCTACATAAATCCATGCAATTTTTAATTGAGTAAAATTGAACAAAAATTATTTTGCTGTCTGAGAATTTTTTTGAAAAACAATTTGTGTTAAGTCAATTTTTCATCAAAAAAAAAAAAAAACAATAAAAAAACCATATATAATTTTTGTTTGAAAAATAACAATTTCGCAATAAATGGCAGTAAAGTCATTTTACCGTAGTTCTTATTGCCGTCTTATAGACATAATAATATGCATTTCTATAATAGAACGTGCTTTTAAGCAAATCTTATTATTTCGATTAAAATTATTTGTAAACAAAAGCAGACGGACCACCACTCGACCATTGCTAATGAAGATTTTTGATTCTTTTCAATGGCAAAAGTTTGGTGTTGACCATTAAAAAATTTTAAAATTCCATGTAAAAAAGAAAATATTTCAACAAACACAAAAAAGTTAGCAACAATCTCAAGCGGAATGTCTTCCAAATAAAAGCCTAATTTGCGTTTGACCTATTTTAATGGGAAATTATTTATAGAAAATCGATTTCTAACAACATCAGGGAAAACTACTAAGAAAGGCAAACTTTATCGAATTGAATAAAAATAAATAGAAAATTTTGGACAGAAAAGCAAATACAGAACAGTCGAGAATAACCATCAAAAAATAGTATCCTTTTTCACTAAAGCCGATCGCTCCTGTCCCCTTCACGTCTCCTTCTTTTTCAGGTCTATTCATTTTCTGGTTTTACTACCCAAAGAGGGGAGAGTGTCCTTAACCAATAATTATTAATATTAGATTGGAAATCGATTTCTTTTTTATAAATAATATATTATATCCTGTGAAGGATGGCGCCAACAATTCCAATCGAAAAAATTATATACGATTCGGAACCAATTTCATAAGTGATTTAGCAGTATTCGGTCATGGGCATATTAATGCACACCCTCTTCTCAATGCCAACTAGCCGAAATCTTTATAATTTCCGCCCTTATTCACCCTTCGTTCGCATACATACACTACAGCTCCACCAACCCCAGTTTGTCCATGTGTTTGATAAATGGACTCGTACAAATCGAAAAAGGGAAGAAAAAACGCATTTTTTTATGCTTAATTTTGATATTTTTCTAGCTTCTAAAAAAAAATGCAAAAACTTTTATTTTTATAAGATTTTATTTAAATATTTTTATTATGAAAAGGGAAATTTTTCGATAATACACAATAGTTCGAAGACGAAGGCTAGATTTTCGAAAATGCTAATGCGCTAAATGAACATGGTTCGAATTTCTTGTAACTTTTTTATGTTAATTGTTTTTAATCGCAGTTTCCATCAATAGTAGTGCCCAATAGTGGACGATGTTGCAAAAATTTTCAAGGCCAGCTGTAGAATAACCACTCCACCCTATGGTTCTAACAAGATAGAGCCACAACACATCCAACAAGGGACTCAGTGGCTCTGTTAAATGATATCTATGGCAAACGTACTATTTAGCGCAGAGACGATCTCTAGGTTGGGGATATTCGAAAGAAAGAGTGTACGTGAAAAAGCCAAGAACCATCTCCCAATTAAAGAACAATATTCGCAATGAAATCGAGACCAAAATATCTGAAAATTTTGCGAAAGGTTATGGAGAATATATGAGAAAGAGTAGAACATGCCCTAGCCCGTACCCCCTCTGGTAGGGATATCAAAAAAAAATTTTGCTTGTTCTCAAAATGTGAAAATTTTCCAACACCAAAAAAAAAAACTAAATTTTTTTTGACCTTGAAACGAGAAGCGTCACATTTTTAGCTCAATAAATTGGATCTGAAAAGGATTATTTAGTAAATTCGATTTAATTTTAAAAATTTTGTGCTTTTCCCTTTCATAAAAATTGTCATTTTATTGTCAATCGTTTTGGTAATGTTTAGTCCAAATTGGAAAAGAAGCAGGGACACTTTTAGTCTCATTGTTTTTATAGTTCTTAATAGGTTCTGAAGATAGTTGGTTAGTAAAATTCAATATTTTATAAATTTACCATTTTTCCTTTCATCAAAATTTTCATTTTATTGTCAATCGTTTCGGTAACATTTAGTCCAAATTGGCAAAGGAGCGGAGACACTTTTAGTCTCATATTTTTTATAGTTCTTAATAGGTTCTGTGGCTAATTGGTTAGTAAAATTCAATATTTTATAAATTTTGTGCCTTTCTCTTTCTTGAAGTTTGTCCTTTTTCTACCAATGGTTTACGGAAGATTTAGTCCAAATTGGGCAAGTAGCAGGGACACTTTTAGTCTCATATTTTTTATAGTTCTTAATAGTTACTGAGGATAATTGGTTAGTAAAATTCAATATTTTGTAAATTTTGTGCCTTTCTCTTTCTTGAAGTTTGTCCTTTTACTACCAATGGTTTACGGAACATTTAGTCCAAATTGGGCAAGTAGCAGGGACACTTTTAGTCTCATATTTTTTATAGTTCTTAATAGTTACTGAGGATAATTGGTTAGTAAAATTCAATATTTTATAAATTTATTATTTTCCATTTCATCAGTATTTTCATTTTATTGTCAATCGTTTCGGTAACATTTAGTCCAAATTGGCAAAGGAGCAGGGACACTTTTAGCCTAATATTTTTTATAGTTCTTAATAGGTTCTGAGGATAATTGGTTAGTAAAATTGATTATTTTATAAATTTACTATTTTCCATTTCATAAAAATTTTCATTTTATTGTCAATCGTTTCGGTAATGTTTAGTCCAAATTGGCAAAGGAGCAGGGACACTTTTAGTCTCATTTTTTTTATAGTTCTTAATAGGTTCTGTGGCTAATTGGTTAGTAAAATTCAATATTTTATAAATTTTGTGCCTTTCTCTTTCTTGAAGTTTGTCCTTTTACTACCAATGGTTTACGGAACATTTAGTCCAAATTGGGCAAGTAGCAGGGACACTTTTAGTCTCATATTTTTTATAGTTCTTAATAGGTTCTGAGGATAATTGGTTAGTAAAATTCAATATTTTATAAATTTTGTGCCTTTCTCTTTCTTGAAGTTTGTCCTTTTACTACCAATGGTTTACGGAACATTTAGTCCAAATTGGGCAAGTAGCAGGGACACTTTTAGTCTCATATTTTTTATAGTTCTTAATAGGTTCTGAGGATAATTGGTTAGTAAAATTCAATATTTTATAAATTTTGTGCTTTTTTCTTTCTTGGAATTTGTCCTTTTACTAATAATCGTTTAGCACAAAATGAAAAAAAAATTTAAAAGAAAAAAACATTTAAAAAATAAAAACTAAAAAAACTTTTGTAAATTCAACAACAAAAAAAATCATTTTAATGAATAAAATTCTAAAACAAGTGGAGTATACTTTGAGAGACGCTGTTCTTAAAGCCATAGAAAATTCACAATTTTCACCATAAAAGTAAATATTTGCTAATTTCAGAGCCATTCTAATTGAATTTGAATTTTTTTCCTGATTCTTATTTTATGGGTGTACGTTTTTTTCTTTTTGTTATAGTAAAAAAAGAATTAATTATAATAAATTTAAATAAATGAAAAGGATTAAAAAATAAGTTTCGGTAAATTTAAGTTCAAGTTTTTTTTTTCGGTGGAGAGAGGGGCAGTGGAGACGGGTGGTATGCTTACAATATCAATCAATGTCAGTCAGTTTGGAGAAATCCTCGTATGCAGGTCCTGTTGATTATTTTTTCTTGCACGTATTTTTAGTTTTTTTTTCCAAATAGTTTATTTTTTAAAAAAGAATCTCAGCCACAATTTTTATAATAGGATTTTTTTTTGTTTTTTTTGCACAAATAATTTGCAAATTCGAAATTAATTAATAAAATCGATAATCTCCTTTTAGTAATTTCTAATTAATTGCACAGCAAGAATAAATACAACACGCTGACAAGGTAAAATTTTAATTCTTTTTCTCATTCTTTGTTCGGTTAATTTAAAAGCTTTTCCATATTTAATTAACGATAAAAGGATTACCCTATTTTTTTTAATATGATTAGGAAAAAAAAGGCACTGTAACTAACAATTTCGTTTTTTTCTCCACCAAACGATAACTCATTAATTTTTGAGCGAAATATTTTTTACCCTAAAACACATTTGAATTTCCGAAATTATTCACAAGAGAAATAGTTCTAAAAATTGCAAAGGAAATTTTTTTTCGCACATTTCACTAAATTTTTTTTTATACCGACATAATTGTAGATAAATATTATGAAACACTAACTCACAATACTAGGTGAATGTGTGTGTGTGTCTGTTTCTACGCGGAAAAATTTTCACATTTCATAAAATTATTCATCTTGCGTAGAAATTTATCATTAAAAAAAAAAAAGCAACACGAAAATTCTTTATTTAATTCCAACAAATTATGGAAAAAATGAGACAAATCAACAAATTTTTCCCTATTGAACTTTCGTTTATTTAACAGTTTTCACATAAGCATAACTACCCTTTTGCTTGGCCGAACCCCCCTTTTAAAAATACTACAATAAATCCAATATCAGTAGCGGCAGCAACAATAACAACAACAACAAAAACAAGAGCACAACCAAAAACAAACAAAAACAAACCAAAAAAAAAAAATCTTAACTTTTTTTCCTTTTATTTTTAATTCTTTCCGTTTTATTTAACACACACGCACATATAACACCAACTATCTCTGTTTGACGCACGCGTGCGTTTTTCTTGTCACCACACACCCGCACACACTTTTTATTAATATGGATTATTCTAAAATTTGTCTGTTCTTGATTTTTCGAGGCGATTTAAGAAATTGAAAATTCCGCAACGGCCTTATAACGTGTAATGTTCAACCACGAATGCCATTTTTAACGCTTCCCTCTTTTTCAATCGTACAATACATATACACACCAGCAAGCTCCCCTTTTTCATAGATTCTTCTTTACATAATTAGATGTGGAAAATTTACATAAGTCCATGCAAAAAAAAAAAAAAAAAACAACAAAAAACCGAAGAGAGAGAGAATTAACTAACCCTCCGAGACAAGTTGCGCATAGTCAGTCTGATCAGATCGATTTGTCCCTTTCTATTATGCGGTTCTGTTTCTTTTACTCTCTGTTATTCTCGGACCCAACCTTTGCCAATTCAACTGGACATTCTGTGATTAAACTCATCTATCTCTCCGTGAGTTTGTTCTCCTCCAGAAGAGCACAACAACTTTTAAATTGCTTCTCTTCAACATAACCCACCAATTTATGTTCTCTTAATTCGCAAAAGCGCTCACAATTTCTCACTCTTAAAATTTTCTCATTCTGTACTTCAATGTTGAGTAGGAACACTCTCTGAAAATTGCAACTGAAAACTCCATGTTGTCATACTGTCAAAATCTTATACGAATGCACAAGACTCTGACTGTTTTTATTGTCGACAATTTAAATTGAAATAGAAATAAATTTAGTAAAGACTAAATATTTAAAAAAAATTGAATGAAAAAAAAATAGTTGATATTATATCAATAATAAATACAAAAAAAAATTATTATTGCAATTGTATTTAATTGATTAAGTTGACGCCTTTCTGTCGGAATTGTATTGAGAATAATGCGGTACTGCATTATCGACGTATTCAAACTAAAGCAATAATTTTTTATGTGTAATTACCGACTCGCAATGGAGCAAGATTTTTTTCTTTCTCTTTAATTTTTATCTCCCCTTTTCTATTTAATTAATAATTTCAGTTACTATTTATTTTTACACCCAATGAAAAGTATTTTTTTAAATATAACTTATTGGTTTAAAAATTAAAAATTAATATTTTAAATGCAATTGTTTTAAAATTAACTTATTATAAAAAAAAACAAACACTTTTGCACTGTACATAATTTGAAGTTTTTTTTCAAAATTTATTTTTCTATACAATTTTTTTTTCTTTTTTTCAAAAAAATATACCACGAAATTTTTTAGTTTTATTATAAATAAATATTGGACAATTCGGAATAATATCGTTTTTTTTCATTTAATTTCTGAACAAAATAGAAAAATACGACATCCCCCTCCCCACCATCCAATAAAGGTTGGATCTTGGCATCTAGACCAAAAGATCTAGATACCAAGTACTAAAAAATCAAAATCACAAGTACTAAAAATTGAAAATGGCAAGTACTAAAAAAACATAATCGCAAATACTAAAACAACAAAATCACAAATAGCAAAAGATCAAAATCACAAGTACTAAAAAACTGAAAATGACAAGTACTAAAAATTTAAAATAGCAAATACGAAAAAACAAAATCAAATTTACCAAAAGATCCAAATTACAAATTATTGAAAACTGAAAATGATAAGTACTAAAACACAATATCGCAAGTACTAAAAAAATCAAAATCACAAGCGCTTAAAAAATTGAAGACTGCAAGTAAGTAGAAGTCAAGATCGCAAGGACTAAAAATTCTCGAACGTCAGTACCAACAAATTTAGATGCCAAGTACTAAAAATTCAAAATCGCAAGTACTAAAAATTGAAAATGGAAAGTAATAAAGAATCAAAAGCACAATTACCAAAAGATCAAAATTACAAATTATTGAAAACTGAAAATGGCAAGTACTAAAAATTTAAAATAGCAAATACGAAAAAACAAAATCACATTTACCAAAAGATCAAAATTACAAATTATTGAAAACTGAAAATGATAAGTACTAAAACACAATATCGCAAGTACTAAAAAGATCTAGATGCCAAGTACTAAATAATCAAAATCACAAGTACTAAAAATTGAGAATGGCAAGTACTAAAGAATCAAAATCACAATTACCAAAAGATCAAAATTACAAATTATTGAAAACTGAAAATGGTAAGTATTAATACACAATATCGCAAGAACTAAAAAATCAAAATCACAAGTACTAAAAATGAAAAAATTAGTAAAATGGCAAGTACTAAAAAATTGAAATCACAAGGAAATTATGAAAAAAATTCTTTAGTACCGAATAAAGGTTGGCAATGCTTTTCTTATAATAATATATGCTAGCATGTATACATTTAAGGAAATTCTAGAATTATGAAAGACTTTATAACGATCGGAAAAATGTCACCAAATCAATTGTTATAATTGTTTTATGTTGCATTTATGGTAAAGGAATATTAAAAATCTCCCACTACCAAAAAGTCCAACTTTTTTATAAAAAAAAAAATGAAATTTTGTTGAAAAAATAATCTTGTGATAATCCGATTGTGCCTCCCTTCGAAATTTATACCTTAAGAAATAAAAAAGTAACAGAAAAAAAGAAAAAAAACAAGAAAAATAATTTCTTTTTCTTAAATAACAAAAGAAAAATGTCTACAATAAAAATTTATATTTTTAAAATAAAAAGAGGAAAAAAGATAAAAAATACAAAGAAGTGTCTTTTCCCCACCATAATTTCTTAACTGAAAATTATTTTTAATTTGTTTTTTTTTTATATATGATATTCTATATTTGATAAATATTGGAGACGATTCGGAGAATGTTTGCATGATTCACCGCCGCCAATGGAATCATTTTCAAGGCGTTGGCTCGGGCCATAAGTTGCCCCCACGATTATATAAGCGCATTCGTTTGGGTTTGGGTCAACGTGCGTTTTTTTGTTGTGTGTGTGTGTTTTTTTTTTTTGTTGCTGTTGTTATTGGTTGTTGTAACCGCAAAACACAATCCAGCGACCGATCGTCACACCATCTACATAGAAGATTCGACTTCAGCGCATTTATTTGTGTGGGTGATTATGAAATAGTTTTTATAGAAAACGGCAGAGCGTAACGAGCGGTAAACTGTACTCGAAATGAAAATATTGTCAGAGGAGATGTTGTGCGGGGAGCAAAAATGATATCAGCTCAAGGTTGGTTTATTGCAGTCAAATTTGAAATTTTATGAGTCGACAAAGACAGATAGATTGATAGAAGAAAGAGTAAGTGGAGGAGAGAGAATGTATGTGTACAGGTATGGTCAAAATTAATCAGTGAATATAAAAATTGTGGAAAATAAATGTTCTAAGGAGTGAAGAGGAGAGGGGGGGGGGGGCACAGGTTAACTCGAAAGATAGCCAGCCAGCCAGTCTATTTATTATTTTCGTTAAATTTCATTTTGGTTTTTGGTTTTGCTTTTTTACAATAGAGTTTTTTTTGTTTTCTCCAATATAATAAAAATAAACGAACGATTGCATAATTTTATTACTGCTACTTAGTTTGCTTTTTATCAATTTGTTATCAGAAAAAATTAACTAGTTCGAATAAAGCTTGTTTTTAAAGTTCAAAATTCATTTCGATTGGAGTCGGAAATTTTCCAATTGACCTTATTTTTTTTTTCGTATAACTTTTAGCTTTTTTTGTAGTATTTTGTTTTTGATTTTTTTTTTTTGGCAAAGAAAATGTCATAAGCCTTAGAAGATTCCACCCATTAAGGGGAAATTTCCCAAGAGTTTTATTAAATTTCATTTTCATTGCTCATAATTAATTTTCTTTTAAACATTTTTTAACTCTTAAATTTTTTATTTTCAAATTATTTGCGATTTTTTTTTTATATTTTTTTTTTGGGTATACAATAACTGTTTTTTTTATTGAAAAAAAAAACCATTTACTTACCACTTTTGTGGAAAAAAAATTCCACCCTTCCTTTCTCGTCAATGTATTTTTTTTTCTTTTAATTTAATTTTTAAAACTTTTTTTTTTGTCAAAATATCTGAAAATGGAAAAGAGAAGAAAAATATTAATAAAACTTGTGGGAAAGTTAAATGATTTTTAAGAGAAATAATTTTTTCCAATCTCAATTTTTAAAAAACACCCTAATTTTTTTTGAATAATTTTTTTTCCATTCTCACAATAAAATTCATAATAAATTAAAATCTTATACGAGTTCATTGATAAACATTTAAAAAAGTGCAACTAATTAACCCAAAATAGCAGCACTTTTTTCTAATCTCCATGGTTGCGTTTGCTCATTTTTGCTCTTTCTGTAAGGTATTTTCTTTTTTGTTGGTCCCTTTAAATTTAATTAAATTTCAATTAAAAAAGAACAGATCAGCTTGTTATTGTCATTTTTTTTTAAAGTAATTTTTTTCTTTTGAAAACATCTTTCAAAGTCAAGACCACAATGACCACAATAAACGTCATTACTAAAAGATCTAGAGCCAAGTACTAAAATATCAAAATAACAAGTACTAAACAATCAAAATCGCAAGTACTAAAAAATCAAAATCACAAGCGTTTAAAAATTCAAAAATTTTTAGATCGTCAGTGCTAAAAAATTCTAGATAGGAAATGCTAAATTAAAGATCAGTAGTACTTAAAATTCAAAATCACGAGTACTAAAAATTGAAAATGACAAAATATTTATTTTCTCATGATTTCTTTCAAAAAAAAATTATTGATCAAATTTTAGATACGATTTTTGTTTTTTCTTTTTTAAATTTGTTTGAACTCAAAAGATTGTACTAAATAGTACTAAATATATTTTTTTTTTTTTTTTTAAACAAAATAATTCAAAAAAAAAGATTCTTTTCCATAATTGACTATTGATAGTATTCCCTTTTTTTATATAACATATTATTAGGTGTTAATATGATTATGTAAAAACAAATTATTGGAGAATATTTTTCTCGCAGATTTAATATCAGAATCCTAATTTAATTAGCATACAAAATTTGCATATGCTAAATATTTTAATGGATCTATTTTGTGTCAGACAAAAAAAAATTCCATATTCAATCTAAATCATGTATTTTAATAGTAATAAATAGTGAGAAAATTTTGATTATTATATTTAAAAAATACTATTTAAAATAATTGTTTCTTTTGCTAGGAAACATTTTATTAGAAAAAAACGATGGATTTTTTTAATTCACAAAAAAACTGGTCGATCAATTTGGAATACTTTACTAAAAAAAACATAATCGCAAGTACTAAAAATTGAAAATGGCAAGTACTAAAAAATTAAAATCACAAGTACTAAAAAACAAAATCACAATTACCAAAAGATCAAAATTACAAGTACTAAAAAGTCAAGATCACAAGCGCTTAAAAATTGAAGAGTGCAAGTAAGTAAAAGTCAAGACCGCAAGGACTAGAAATTCTCGAACCTCATTACCAAAAAATCTAGATGCCCAGTACTAAAAAAATCAAAATTACAAGTACTAAAAACTGGAAATTGCAAGTACTAAAAATTAAAAATGACAAGTACTAAAAAATCAAAATCGCAAGTATTGAAAAATTGAAGACTGCAAGTAAGTAAAAGTCAAGACCGCAATAACTAGACATTCTTGATCGTCAGTACTAAAAAATCTAGATACCAAGTGCTAAATTAAAGATTAGTAGTACTAAAAATTCAAAATCACGAGTACTAAAAATTGAAAATGACAAAATATTCATTTTCTCACATTTTTATCCAAAAAATTATTGTTCAAATTTAAGATACGATTTTTTTTTAATTTTTAAGGACTCAAAAGACTGTGTACTTAATAGTACTAAAAATATATGACATTTCATAGTGAATGGAAATTTCTGAAAATAATTCATTCAAAATTTAGCACTTTACACAGAATTGTAGTAGTTTTTTTTATGTAAAATTGAAATTAGTACTAAAAATATTAGGAAAATATTATTTATTTATAATGTACTAAAAATTTAGATTGATTGTTGTGTAAAATATTTCACTTTTTTTTTCAATTTAGAACTTTAAGAAAAATTGTTTCTTAAGTTTTTTTCTAAGTAATTATAGAAAATTAACAGAAAGATTTTTCATTATTAAGATCTAATTTTTTTATTTGAAAATTTCTCAATTAATTAATAAAATTCTATTATTAATTTTATTTTCTATTGATCACCATACATACCATAGTTTTTAAGAATATTCGTATCTAAGGAAAATATCATCTTTAAAAGAAAATTTTTGAAGAATATTACAAAAGAAAACTTCTTGACAAAAATAATTAATGATGGCAAACTGTTCTAATATTCTCAAAAAGATATAGCCTACAATGATGATGGAATGATGAACGTTGACACATTTTAATTGAAACTGTTCCACTTTATTATCCTCTCCACTATCAAATATGATATCTTAAATTGTGTGTGTTGCTTTAATAATTGAAAATATTCATCCGAGTTCTTTGAAAAATAAACGATAGAACAAAATTGTTACGAAATCTTTTGTTTTATTAAATAAAAATGATCTAATTTTTTTTTATTTTAGATATAATTTCATGCTTACTAAAACAGTCAATTAGCTAATTTTTGATACGAACATTAAAATTGATTATTAAATCATCCTGCAACAATAGCATAAACGTTTATAAGAAATGAATCTCGTCTCTAAATTGACGCATAGCAGAAACATCGAAAAAATTAATTTTCTTAGTCATCGTAATAAAAGCCATTTTCCCATCAATCGTCCACACCATATTTATGAAATTCTTAATATATCCATAAAAAAAAAAAAGATTAAAGAATTACAAAAGAGGCGATAGATTGGGCGGAATAGAAAGAATCCAATAAGTGTGTGATGATAAGCCTGCGTAGGGAACATGAAAAAAAGGGGTTTCGGACAGTTGTCTTCGCATGTAATCGAAGAGATCCACTACAGAGGAAAAAAATCAATTCGAAAAACTACATGACCTCAAATCGGGCTCTTCGACAATTTCAGCTAAAACTAATCGGAATCCGAAAAATGAACATTCAACTGACTCTCAATGACTAGTTGTTTGATTGCGATGTTCTCGAAAATGCGATGTTTTTTTTATACAGCCTGGGTGTGGCCATCTCAATATACATACGAGCATAATAAGGAAAAAAAAATTCTTTACATTCTCTTTCCATCTTACGAAGATAATAGTCTCCGCTTTTATTATTATTATTATTATTATTATTATTATTAATTTAATTCTCGAATAATATTAATCGATGCTGAAAATTAGGTCAACTAATTAAATGATAAATCGTGCTCAATAAATATATATTAATATTTTCTATCAAAAATTTCTATTCACTTATTGAAAAAATTTCATTAATTAATTAGAAAGTTTCTAAAATAGTTTTTGTGTAATATTTTTCAGTTTTCCAAAATAAAAATGACATTTTGTTTTCGTTTTCATTAAAATAATACTAAAAGTTGTGTTTTTTTTTGCAGTCAAATATTATAGGAAAAAATATCTGCAAAAATAAACATTTTAAGTTTTATTATTTAAAAAAAAAGTGGTTTTTTTTTTGATGCGATAAGAACTGCTCTGCCGCGTAATCGTGGACTCCAACCGCTCTGCCGCGTAATCGAATTTTTATTTAAATTTTCATTTTTGCAAAATAAGAAAAATTCTAAATATTTTTTGTATTTATTTTGAAAAAATTTCCAGCAACATAAAACAATTATCCAAAAAATACACATGCAGCTATTATGGCTTTTGGTAAAAGACGATTTTATATATTGAACGCCACAAGCGGCAGCATAACCGCCTGCCGCGTCGCGTGTTGAAATTTTTTTTCTTTTTTTTTTTGATAACAAATACTACTTAAATTCAGAATAAAACTATTAATTATAATTATTTCGATTAGTATATAAAAAAAACATTCATTATTATTAGATAGAAATAGTTGAAATTAACGATTGCGTCAACTTTAATAATGACAGCTCAATTATGTTGATAAGAGGAGAGGCTACAATGGTCAAGTGATACGATTGATAGTATGACTTGGTATGGTTGGTTTCTGTTCAATAACTACACATATACTACTAGCTATTAGTTAATTTTGTTCATTGGTTGATATTGTCGCATATATTTAGTTGGTCATCCATTCATTCATCTGTCGTCCGTCCGGCTTATTCAAGCATTTTTTGATACAAAAAAAAAATATTATTATATATAATAAACAAGAACATGCATAAATTTATTCATTCATTCATCCACCATCATCTAGTCGACTATTTATTCAGTTAGTCCAATAATTTAATGCAAACACATCAAATGGTCAATGATGTCGTTCTAAAAACCCACAATTATTATTGTTTTTCCTTTTTGCATATTTTATTATTATTATTATTATTATTATTATTATTATTATTAACACATCACCTCCCACCCCATAAGAGATTTTATTTTTTATTACAATTTCATTGCTGTTGGTTGGTTGGCTCGATTATTATTAGGTCATACTATATCTCTACTATCAATTATCGTCAATAACTTCTTACAAGAGTGTATAATTTTTTTGGTATCTTTTCTTTTTAGTTCTATTCACTTCTTACTCGTATAAAAGTTATTTTATTTACATTTTGCTTAAAATTATCTATTTTTGAAGTACATTTGAATCTGCAGGGTGATAATATTTTAGGTGAGATTAAGACCTTCTTTACAAAAACAAAAAAAAAATACCTTAATGAGGATTTGTATTAAAACTACTCTCCGTGAATGAACTTATTTGGTCTCCTTTTTCAATGACTTATTTACTCTACTTTCTTTTAATGAATTTCTCTTATAATTCTTTTTCTTTGCATAGGAGAAAAATTAATTTTGTTCAAAAATTCCATTCAGTTAAAAATAAGTTTAAGGGATAAATTGAAGAATTTCATTGATTTCTCTACCACTTCTCTTATTCTCGTATACGAGGTCTGTTCAAAAAGTATTACGAATTTTGAATTTCCGCGGGTTACTTATATTCGATTTTCGATTTTTCTGTGGCGTTATGTTGGTACTCATGTCTCTCACTTATGCCGACAAGTTCGGCCATTTTGAATTTCCAGTTAATTTTTGACAGCTGCTTTGCTTGCACGTATTTTGGCTTGTCTTCCATTTTTGCCCATTTTTTGACCAAAAACAGCACCGCATTAACATTGCTAAGGAGCTGTTGGACTCTGTTCGCGACGACCCAAATTTGCTCCAGAGGGTCATAACTGGTGATGAACCATCGTTTTTTTTTTCAAGGAATGGTTTTCACAAATTATTTTTCTTCTTCAATGACCATCTCTCATCCTTTTTCTCATATTTTCCATCACATTTTTCTTCGCCTTCAAAGAACCTCTTCCACCACTCTTCTCATATTTTTCACCACATTTTGTTTCGTCTTCAAGGACCCTCTTCAAAAACTCTTCTTCTATTTTCCACTTTGTTTTCCTTCTTCTTCATTGACCCTCTTCCAACTCTTTTTTATCCTCTTCATCTTCATTGACCCTCTTCCACCACTCTTCTCATATTTTCCACCTTGTTTTCCTTCTTCTTTATTGACCCCCGCCACTCTTCTCATATTTTCCATCTTGTTTTCCTTCTTCTTCTTCAATAAATCCTCTCCCATCACTCTTATTTTATTTTTCACCTTGTTTTTCTTCTTCTTCTTCTTCAATGACCCTCTTCCACCACTCTTCTTATATGTTCCACCTTGTTTTTCTTCTTCTTCTTCAATGAATCCTCTCCCATCACTCTTCTTTTATTTTCCACCTTGTTTTTCTTCTTTTTCATTGACCCTCTTCCACCCCTCTTCTCATATTTTCCACCACATTTTCCTTCCTCTTCTTCAATAAATCCTCTCGCATCACTCTTCTTTTATTTTCCAACTTTTTTTTTTCCTCATTGATCCTCTTCCACCACTCTTCTCATATTTTCCACCACATTTTTCTTCTTCTTCTTCATTGACCCTCTTCCACCACTCTTCTCATATTTTCCACCACATTTTTCTTCTTCTTCTTCATTGACCCTTTTTCACCACTCTTCACATATTTTCCACACTTTTTTTCTTCTTCTTCTTCTTCAATGACTCTCTCTCTATAATCATGTATTCTTCAATTGTTAGAAAAGACATTTTCCACCTTGTCATTATCACCTTTTTTCCATGACCATATTTCCCATTCTTTCCAACTTATCCTCACGTTTTTCAATCATCATTTATTTCCGATAAATCCACCCTCCCCCAATTCAATCATCCCCCAATAGTATAAAAATCACCCCTCAAACACATAATACAATATATTGATTCACCTCGTCATCGTAATTCACATTTAATTCCATTAAATTCGCTATTAAACATCGTCAAGTCTTCGCTTCAATACAAAACTCTCTGCCCCCTCCACTAAATTATATTATTTTACCACTAATATCATCTACATGTCACCACTTATGTTTGAAACTTATTTAAACTTCCATCAATGAAAGACAAAAAAAAAAGGAAAAAAGACTAAACATCAAAATACAAATTTCCGGGCAATGGAAATATTGTGTTTTCAGTGTCAACAGCTAATGTGGAGTTAATAATACTGAATATACAAATCGCCATTCTCCCCTCGGTGTCCTTGTAATAACGTTTTGGGATTTTTCAATTTCCGTCTATTACGAAGCCATACGATTACACGACCAATATTAATTGTTAGTTCGATTATTATTATTTTTTATTTTTATATTATTTTTCTCTGTTTTGTTAAAAATTCGAAAAATAAAAATCAACTGTTTATGTTTGCAAAGAAAATAAACACCGGCCATACGACTCCAAAATACGATAAGAATTTAATTTATTACAGAAATTCTGGGAAAAATATGAAGTGTCCATTTTATTCTGGTTAATTTTTTTTTTTAAATATTCTTTTTATTACAACCACCATCTTACGAAGCAATTTTTGTTAATATTTTTGCTTTTGCCATTTTCCCATAAATTTTTCCTTAAGTGTTCCGAAGGTCACACTAATTGTAAAATAACAAGATTCATGTTCAGTTGACATATTTTATTGCAATTATTTATTATATAAATTTATTTAAGTAATTTGTTTTTTATCAACTTAAAAAAATTATTGCTGACCATGCATAATTGAGCAAAAGAGAAAAAAAACCAATTTACGTCCGCCATTTTAGATTAATTTAAAAATTGCTAAAAATTTCCAAAGGTTTTTTGACGTTAAAAATTGTAGAAAAAAAATCATTCGAAAGGAATACAAGATAAAATAAATAATAATAATGGCAGCATAAACTATAATATTTTTCCATTTCTTGTTCTTTTTCTTGTTAAATTGTTAAATCGAACGCAGCTCAACTTTTATGAGGCTTTTCGACTCCATTTTGTTTTTGTAATAATTTTTCATTATTTAATATTCTCTATAACTAAACTGTTCTTCTGTTATATTTTCATATTAATTAAATTTCATTTTTGATTGTAGTCTTTTTTATTATTATTCTCTGCAAATCAATAAATGTGGTCATGTACAGGTATGTGAATATTATAATATTAGGTAAAAAGACAAAAAAAAAAAGAACAGGGTAAACCTAAAAAGAAAATTGAATAAAATAAAACTAAAGCTCAGCGGGACTAATTTGTAAATCGAATTCATAACAATAAGTTTTGTTGAAGGGAAGAAGAAAAAAACACAATTACTTCTTATGTAATGTGTATGTGTATGTGTACCCCTTTTTTTTGTTGATTTCCCTAATGCGTGTGTGTGTGTGTTATTGTACACCTAGAAAAGATTCTTCTTTTTTCGGCTAAACTTTATAACAATTCATGTACTACAAATTCGGTTTTTTTCTGTACGATTTAAAAAAAAAAAATTATCGCCAGATCTAGCCGCTCCAAGCTTAAATTTCCCTCATAAATGTTAGTGGTGTGAATGCCAGGCGATGGCCCTAGAGCTCTTCAGGCGAACAATCGACTCCAGCTTTATGCCAAGGAACCCACACGAAAACAATTGTGGATGCCTTCTAGTAACCACCATACCACCACCAACTTATGAACTAGGTTGGCAACCTATGACACTGCTTCTCAGGTAGTAAGAGCAGTCAAGCAAATCGAAGATGTTGCCATTCTTTTTCTTCCCTTGGCGCGCATCGTTATGATGTAATTCCAATTAGAAAATAATAAGTTCATTAGCCTCCCCACAGGCGATTTGTCCGACAGACAATAACGAACAAAGTCGACCAGATTCGGAATTGTTGTGCTGCGTCAGACGCCGGTTTTTTTTGTTGTTGTTCTTTTTTCTTTTCTGTTTTTTTTTTGGTGCGTCAACATTTAACGCAACAGTTAACGTCAAAAATTTTACATATCGAAAAAAAAGAAAAAAAATATAACCAACGATCGAAAATTTTACCCGCTAAAATTTAAACAAATTCGAAATGAATTTTGTTAATTTTATGAAAAACTCAAATTTTTATTAATATTTTCTTTTTGTTAATTTTATATATTTTTGGTGTAATTGTAATTAATTATCAAAGAAATCTTGTGTTCAAACTTAACGGCTTTTTGTTTTGTACGAAAGTTCCTTAAAGTTTGGAGACCAAGAGACACATTGTAGAACCTCGTGGTTTTTTTTTTGGGGGGTAATTTTTTAGAATTTTTATTTCTAAAATAAATTTATGGGAATTTCAATAAAAACAACTTTAAAAAATTAGCTCCTCAGAAGAACATTCTGCATACCAGTTTTGCGTTTAGGTAAGGATCTTAAAAGGTTGAGGTCAAGAGACATGCGGTAGGAGCCATGAGTGTGACGATTATTTAGTTTAGTATTTTTTTTCTAAATAAATTCATGGAAAATTCAACAAAAAAACTTTGAAAAATAAGCTTTTCAGAAAAAGCTTCTTCATACCCGTTTTGAGTTTAGGAAATGACCTTAGAGGGTAGAGCCCAAGAGACACGCGGTAGAGCCATGAGTGCGAAGATAATTTGGTTTAGAATTTAAAAAAAAAAATTCATGGAAATTTCAACCAAAAAACATTGCAATTCAGCTTTTCGGAAACTCCCCCTTGCGTTTAGGAAAGGACCTTACTGGGTGGAGGCCAATAAACATGCGGTAGAGCCATGAGTGTGAGGATGATTTGCAAGAATTTCTTTTGCAACTAAATTCATAGAAATTTTAACAACAAAAACTTTAAAAATCAGCTTTTGGAGGATATTAGAAAAACACGCCTATTGCGTTTAGGATACCTATTTCCACCTAGCTTCGAAAAAAGTGGAGGCTACCTTACAATAGAATATAACAAATTCCGTTTAAGAAGTTAACCAAATTACCAATTACCAAAAATCACCCATTGCACACTTAAAAAAAAATATCGATTTAATTTATTTAATTTGATTCTATTCGATTTAATTCGATTTAATTCGATAAAAAATAATTTCAAATTATAAGCTCAATTTAAAAATGCAATTTAATTAATTAATTAGCAATCGTATTATAGATTTGTCATTTACAATTTATAATAATTAATAAATGACCGATAAATTAGCATTAATAAAAAATTGAAACGTGCGAATGAAAATCTGTAATAATTTTCTTTTTTATGTTAATTTCTTCTAGTGTTATTATTATGGGATAAGGAGCAGTTATTGGAGCCCCCATTCATCCATTGGTCAAAACTTATTTTTCATTTATGATTATAACCATGCTTCAACAAATAAGATGGCAGCACTTGTTTTGAATGCAATTGTCAAAATTATTCTTGTTCGCCATTTTGTTTTTATGAAAAGTTTATTTTTTTGTTGTTGTTTAATTTTTCTATTTTCCAAAAATATCATCAGTAATAGTAAATAAAAGAATAAAAATAAAATTAAAACAGAAGATTGGAAATAAGAACAAATAAATCGTCTTCCGGTTCAACTTAAAGTAACTGTGAATTGAATCTAAAGTAAAGAAGTTGTGACTTTTCTTTTGTCGTTATTATTTCTCGTTTCGCTTTTGTATTTTTTTTTTTTTTTTAAATTTTAGTTTCTTTTCTTTTGATTTGATTTTAATGGAATTTTTTTTTGTTCGCTCTTGTATTTTGCTTTAGTTAGCCAATAATAATAAATAAATAAATAAATAAATAAAAAATAAACTATGTAAAATACATTCAAGTACAAGTGTATTAGTAGTTGGATTTTTTTCACCTGTACAAATATTTAAATTATTAGAAAAAATTAACCTATAATAAATTTTTGTGGATGTACGAGGTCTGTTCAAAAAGTATTGCGAATTTTGAATTTCCGCGTGTTAAGTATATTCGATTTTCGATTTTTCTGTGGCGTTATGTTGGTACTCATGTCTCTCACTTATGCCAACAATTTCGGCCATTTTGAATATTCAGTTAATTTTTGACAGCTGCTTTGCTTGCACGTGTTTTTGCTCGTCTTCGATTTTTGCCCATTCCAAAAAATGGATCAAAGAATCTGTTTCGGGAACAAGAAAAAGTCACAGGGGGGGCAGATCTGGGGAATACGGTGGCGGCGGCATTATTAGTGTGTTTGTCTGAAAAATTCGCGCACAAACAACGATGAGTGAGCAGGGGCGTTATCAAAAGCCAATTTTTGTTCTTCCACAAATCCGGGCGTTTCTGGCGGATTGTTTCGCACAACTTGCGCATAACTTGCACGTAATATTCCTTATTGACCGTTCTACCCTGTGGCAAGAACTCATGATGCACCACGCCCCTGCAATCGACCGAACTTGGCGCGCTTTTTTCGGTGTCGGCTCGTGCGGCAGCTTCCATTGGGATGATTGAGCTTTGGTTTCCACGTCATAACCATAAACCCATGATTCGTCACCAGTTATGACCCTCTGAAGCAAATTTGGTTCGTCGCGGACAGAGTCCAACAGCAATGTTAATAGATTTTTTTTATTAGTTATTTTACTATTTAATGGGTAATATTTTACACCTTTTCTAGCTTTAACAAAACAAATCAAACAATAATCCACTGACACCCAACCTTCTCATCAAACCAGCAGTTTCACTCTAACTATTTCGCTTTGCCTGTGCCCTTTTCTACAGAACATAAAAAAATGGCGACTAAATGTTGCAGGTAAACAATAAAAAAATAAATGCCGACTAAAGGGATGAAAAGTTTAGAAATTAGACAAGACTTCCGTCACAAAACAAATAACTAATGTACAATAAATAATTTAATGACATTGAATTCGTTTACATTATAAAATATTAGGTCATGCGAATTTATTTATGAATACATATATGCACAAGTATAGAAATCGTGCAGTTGCAAAAAATTTATTATATTTAAACTGTCAAAAAATTCACACACACACACATTTGAAATGAATTGTGAACAGTTTTTTTTTTCTATGAATATGTAAAAAAAAATAATAATAGAGATAGAGATAGAAAAAATAGAGAAAGAGATTTGAGTGATCCTCATCCCACATGGTTAATTTCGTTGGCGCAGATATTTTTATGTGTTTGTGAGTGTGTGTGTGTGTGTCAGCCTGTATGTACATATTTTTTTTATTATTATTTTTTTATGTTTCTGAATTAATTTCGGTCATCTTTTTTTTTGTTATAATTTTTGTAATCTCTTTTACGAATACCTAAGAGAATATAGTATTTTTGCGGGGGGTTACCTTGTGATTTTTCTAAATAAAAATATCATGCCATATATACATAAATGCACAAATACATTGAAAATATATGCATATGGGACTTTATTAATGAAATCGTCCAAAAATACAGCACTTCCAGCTATGGAATTAACAATAACAATGGCGAATTGTATAGTAGAATAATTTTTGTAATAAATTCAGAGTTAGAATGTGAATAAAAATTGATTGGAAGAAAAATGTGAATGCAAAAAATCTCGTTAACAATTGCAAAAAAATTTAAAGAAAAAACAAAATTCAATAAAAAATAGCACAAGAACAAATGGTGAAACATAGAATTTTATTAATATGGTAACACTGTGCATACCACATCGTGAGATGACAGCCAGCAGCTACCACCATGATGCGGTCGGACAACGAAACACAACATCGACGCTACGAAAACCATTCGATGAAGACTAACGAAAGGTGACTAAGCAAAAGGCAACAACATAACAACAAAAAAAAAAAAAAAAAATTACAAGAAACCGTTATGAAGTGGTGGACCTGCATTTCTATTGTACGTGTATAATTGCAATTCTAGCAATAATAACAACACAACAACAACAACAACAACAAAACCAATTTTTACCCATACACAAATGGCCATAAATGTCTGCACAGCGAGTGTACGCGTGTACATCCGTCAAGCGAGGTAGATGATCGTACTTTTACTAAACTACACAAAACTGAACTAACGGTTTTTTAACTCTTTAGGGTTTTTTTTCTTAATTTCAATTTAATTTTCTTCTTCTTGTACTTTTTGCACTTCCTCTCATTGCAAAAAATGTACTTTTTTCTTCAGTGATGTTCTTATGTATTGGATTTATTTTGCAAATTGTCTTTTTTTTGCTGCTTGTCTCTTTCTCTACAGTTTGCTATTGGAGATTTATTTCGGTTCGTTTATATTCTTAAATACCGTTATAATGTTGATGAGACTCGGATACTTGAAAATGGAACTATTGTTATTGTGAATGATTATTGGTAAGTTTTTGAATAAAAAGTGTTGCCATTATTTTCATTTTTACTGATCAGATATGAACATTTATCGTAATAAGTTGGCAATTTTTTTGGTAAGTTCAAAAAGATTATGTCATTTAAACAAAATTGGGCGCCATTTTTTTTGTAGGTTTTTTTTTTAGAGAAAAAAAAACTTATATTCATTAAAAATAAAAACTCAAAAAGTATTTTCATAAAAAAAAATCAATTATTTTTTATCTTAGAAAGAAAATTTTACTTTTTTATCGATTTTTAAGTAAACAGTGCCTTTTCTCTTAAATTCATGGAACTAAAATATTCATTTTTGACTTTTATTGGACGCCATTTGTTTTTAGTAAAAAATGAAATTTTCAAAGTTTTTTTTTTACGTATTTCTCTTTTCTTAAATTCTTTCGAAAAAAAACTTTTTAACAAAATTTTCACATTTTTTTCATCTCTAAAAGAAAATTGATTAATCAAAAATATTGGACGCCATTTTTTTGTCGGTTTCTTTTGAAAAAACTGAAAAAGTATTTTCATAAAAAAATTTCAAGTATTTTTTATCTTAGAAAGAAAATTTTACTTTTTTATCGATTTTTAAGTACACAGTGCGATTTTGAAAAAAGATTTCCCTTTTCTCTTAAATTCATGGAACTAAAATATTTATTTTTCAGTTTTATTGGATGCCATTTGTTTTTTATTGTAGTAAAAAATTAAACGGATTTCTCTCTCCTTAAATTCTTTCAAAAAATTTTCACATTTTTATTCATCTGTAAAAGAAAATTGATTAATTAAAAATATTGGACGCCATTTTTTTTACCACTCATTCAGCAAAAAAAATGCAATTTTTCAAAAACTTCCAAAAAATTCCTCGAAAAAAAACTTCAAAAATATTTTTACAAAAATTAAGATCTCTGAAAGGAAATTTTTTGTTCGCAGGATTTTTAGTAAAATATGCAAAAATTTCCAAAATTTTTTTTTGTCTTACGTTTACATGAATTATCAAATCGTTTTTTTATGGTGGAAAAAAATTTGGTTACTGGGTAAAAATTTCGGGCGCCATTTTTTTTTTTGGCTACCAATTTTTTTTTTTGCTTGAAAATTGTTCTAAAATCATTTCAACAAATTATTTTCTGGAAAAGATTGTACACATTTTTTAATTCCAAAAATATTTGAATAAAAATGTCGATATTTTTAGTGGCGCAATGAAAGTTGGTTACTTTTGAAAGACATTTTTTTTTTTAAATATTTATTAAAAGCCATTTTTTTTAAATATTTAATTTAATTTAAATATAATAATTTCTTTTGTTAATGTCTCCCCCAAAATTTTTTCCAAAAACATTCAAGAAAATTATTTTCATTTGCAACAATTTTTATTGTTGTATTTAATAAAAAATTTTTACTAAAAATCATTGGGCGCCATTTTTAAATTTTTTATTTTTTTTATTTTAATAACATCAAATTTTATAAATAAACCTTTTTTTAACATCTTGTTTATTTCTCAAAAAAACATTCAAAAAATAATTTTATAAAAATGTAAACCGCATTTTTTTGGTATTTTCCGCCATTTTTTTTTTTTTTTTGTTGGGAAATAAGGATTATTAAAAATGTAAAATTATTTTAATATCTTCAGCCCTTAACATTTGTCAGAGAAAAGTACGAAACCCCCCCAAAAAAAACAATGTATAAAATAGCAGTTCGCTTAGAATTAGGAAAACTGAACAATTTAATCCTTTTTCATTGAATCCTTTTTGATAAATAAAGTTAAACGATATTTTTTTTTATTACTGTTGATAGTGTTCATATAATATACAAATAACAATTATGATTTAGAAAGCCAAATGTCCACTACACTTATAGTATAATTACACAAAAGCTTTTTTTATTGAATAGGAGATAGAAAGAAAAATAGGCTTAATTTCTAAATAAAAGTCGTACGTGTAATTATTTAATTCTAAGTTCAAAAAATTTAATTTTATCTCATTTCAAATTCAAAACGCATTCATGCATTTTTATTATTATTATTTTTTTAATTTATTCATTCATTCTTCTTATTATTATGCATAAATAATTATATGGAATTGGTGGAAAGATGAACGACTAGATTATGGAATAATAATCGAGCAATGGTAATATTCAATAATGGAAAGAGGAACCATAATAAAGAATGTAACATAAAAAAAAAAATATACTGGATGAAAAAACCGACAACAGTCAAAACCATGAATAGGAATAACGATAATAATTGTTGTGGAAGCGATACAATGGGGAGGGATTCATAATTATGCTAACAAATAAATATTAAATAATACATTTCACCGGAAATTTATTTGCATTTGATGTCACAGTGAATTGTAGTTAGCATAATTGAACGGTAATAAAACAACAACAACAACAAAAAATGAATAAAGAAAACAATAGTAGAGAAGAGAATAGAGGAATAAAAAGGTACACAGCAGTTTAGTTAGTTAATCAACATCAGCATCACCAATCAACATTAACAATCAACAATCAACAATCAACAATCAACAATCAACAATCAAGAACCAAAATGACATTGGACTGCACAGACAGGTAAACCAGCGCCGCCATACTGACCACGTAATAAAAGTGGTTACATGGGCTAGCAATGCTCGCTTAGTACTTAGAGTCGTGCTTGTGCACATGAATCGTGGTGACTTACGGTAATAAATAATTGGTCACCGCCATTTGTCGTTGTTAATAGCAACCATTTTCTATATGAGATCATACATTTTATAGTTGTATAAAAAAACTTAATGAAATCATAAAAATGGAAATCATGTAAATTTTTCTACAAACATTTTGGTCTAGTAGAGATGCTGATAAAAACAATTTTATTCAATAAAAAATACAACATATATTGAGAAAAAAAATACCAAATCAAAAGGTAAATTCTAAGTTCAAATTGGTTCGAAGGCAAACATTTGATCATTTTCTTAATACGATTGACTATTTCTATTCAAATACCTTACAGACCAAGTGACTTGCATTTTTTCGTTCAAATTACCTTTAAGCCTTGCAAAATTAGAGAAAAAAAATACTATTAATCGAAATATATTAAGTCCAAATTGGTTCAAATTTTTTCAAATATATTTTTCCTTCTCATTTTTAATATTTTATATAATATAGAAATATTTTAATGCTTTGCAATTTATTCTTTTTTTTTTTAAACTTTATTTTTTTTTAAAAACTAATAATTAAGTATAAATTGACTTTCAAAAAATATTTTAATCAAAGTTAGTATTTAAATTTTTTCTTAGTTCAAGTTATTTTTGAAGAATAATAGTCCAAATTGGTCGAAAAAATTATCACTTAGTTCGAATTGGTCGAAAATTTCTTTTAATTTCAAAACTTGATTCAAACATGTATTTTCCTTTTTGTCCGAATCAATTTTGAAGAATCTAAATTGATGGTGTAATTATTCATTAGTTCAAATTGGTCTAAAAAATTCTTCTCGAGTCAAAAATTTGTTTTAAAAAATTATCAATGCTTTATTTTAGTCCAAATTGGTCGAAAATTTATCCTTAGTTCAAATTGGTCGAAAAGTTTCTTTTCATTTCAAAATTTGATTCGAACATGTTTTTTTCTTTTTGTCCGAATCAATTTTGAAGAATCTAAATTCATGGTGACATTATTCATTAGTTCAAATTGGTCTAAAAATTTCTTCTCAAGTCAAAAATTTGTTTTAAAAAATTATCAATGCTTTATTTTAGTCCAAATTGGTCGAAAATTTATCCTTAGTTCAAATTGGTCGAAAAGTTTCTTTTCATTTCAAAATTTGATTCGAACATGTTTTTTTCTTTTTGTCCGAATCAATTTTGAAGAATCTAAATTCATGGTGACATTATTCATTAGTTCAAATTGGTCTAAAAATTTCTTCTCAAGTCAAAAATTTCTTTTAAAATATTATTCATGCTTATTTTAGTCTAAATTGGTCGAAAAATTATCTCTTAGTTCGAATTGGTTTTGATAAATTTTCTCTCCATGTAAGTCGGTTTGCAAATGCTTTCTGTAAGTCTAAACTTGTTTTACGAATTTTTATCAATTCAAATTGGCCTTACTGATTGTTGTTAGTTCAAATTGGTTTAAAAAAATACATTTTAATGGAGATTGTTTTTAGAATTTTTTTTCAGTTCGAAGTAAAGAATATTTCTCAGCCAAATTTGGTTTTTAATATTTTTTTTAGTCCAAATTGGTCGAAAAATTATCTCTTAGTTCGAATTAGTTTTGATAAAATTTCTTTTCATGTAAGTCGGTTTGCAAATGCTTTCTGTAAGTCTAAACTTGTTTTACGAATTTTTATCAATTCAAATTGGCCTTACTGATTGTTGTTAGTTCAAATTGGTTTAAAAAAATACATTTTAATGGAAATTATTTTTAGAATTTTGTCTCAGCTCGAAGCGGTTTTAAAGAATATTTCTTAGCCCAATTTGGTTTTTAATATTTTCCTTAGTCCAAATTGGTCGAAAAAATTTTTCTTCTTCGAATGTTTCTTTCAAATTATCTGGGCTTAAAAAAACTAGCTATTATCATTTAAATTCGTCTAGTTTAGATTAAGAAAAGTTCAAACTAATAACAAATCGTCTAGTTTGGATTAAGAAATTCTGATAGTGCTTAATTTTATGGAGTATATTAACGTTTTTTAAGAAAGACAATAAAATCCGTAATACATTAAAAGGAAAATTAATATTTTCAAAAATAATAGCAAAATCGAAAACTGCAGAAGAAATTCTACAAACAAAATACTAACTTCCATTGAGACGATTTCACAATATTCCGAATTGCATAACACCACTCACTGACTCATAATTGTATAAACAGTAGAAATATGTTTAAGAACTGTCCACAATACAATATACTCGTAATATAGTCACTTGCATTCAAACAGACCAGCTAATTTATTATTAATATTGTACACTTGATCACTTTAGGATCATCTGTTCGAGTTTACACTTGAATGCAAATTTTTTCCGACAATCACGATTCGCAAAGAAGCCAAGCAAATGTCCACTTGCCTCTTGTCACAAGGTTCTAATATGTCAACAAAATGACAGTCGATAATTTATTTAAAATGTGCCTTCAATGCAATTTATATTCAAATGAGATGAGTTTAAAAAGTGTTCGCATTTTTTTTTCTTCATATTTGTATTTTCTTTATTGGAAATCTTCTTTTAATTCTAGTTTATATGTTGAAAATGTTATGTTGAATTTAGGTTAAATTTATTATGCAAAAGTTTGTTTGCTTTTTATTTGCCGACTATATTCACTCACAATTGACAAAATTGATTTCAATAATCCTTGCCCGAAAAAAAGATTCAAGTACAAATATTTGCGTACTCGAAAAGAAGAGGTTTTTTTTTTATTATTTTGCAATTAAAATACGTCAGGGATTAACAACCCCTCTAAAAAGAAGAGGTATATGAAAATTGGTTTTTCCTTTTTTGCAATTAAATTACGTCAGGGACTAACAACCGTACATGCCTAGAATCTAAGTACATAAAGTAAATACTGTAAATTTTTTTGAATTATTCATGATGTGATGTTTTTATTTCTACAAAAATATGTATCCGAATACGTGACCACAAGACATTTTTTCAATTCTGTATCCGATTTGGTAATTTCTTCTTCATTTTATCGTAAAAAAAAAAGAAAATACTATAAATCCTTGTTTATCAATAAATAATGATTGAACAAGGATAATAAAACAAAATTTTTTCTTTTAATATTTTCAATTTACCCATGAAATAAAAATGTTTTTTTTTTTTGGTAAACATTTTATTCCATAAAATAAGATTGAATTAGAAAAAGGATCTTAACGAATCGTATCATAGAATTTTCATCATTTCAATAATCTTTGCTAGCTAAATCTTTTGGGATTTTTTTGATTTTTCGGGCAAAATTTAATAATACTAATAATATTGATGATCATTAACTTTATACAATAATATTGTAATAATAAAATAATAATAAATTAATCATCTAGTCACAAAATTTTAGTTTCATTATAAAAGCAAATTGATTTTTAATTCAATTCTTTCTAATATACTTTATTCATACTCTATCAAAGTATATTGTTTAATAATATCAAAATAGAGCATGGAAAATATTGTAGATATTTTCCATTTTTACGCTGTACGTATTTGTGCTATTAATCATAATCAAATTGCTATTGTATAATAAACTTTGATGACTTTTAATTAATTTCTATTATTAAGTATATTTTTTTCTTTTTTTTTGCTTTCAAGAAAATATAATGAAAAATGTTTTTCTAATAATCAAAAAAAAAAAAAAAATTTAACATAATTTTTTAAATTTGAAATTAATTGAAAATTTCCTTTTTTTTTAAATAAAAACTCAAAAAATACTAAAAATTGTAAAATTTACATTAAAATAAACCAAATATGAATATGTTGAGAATCTTAAGCAAAAAAAACAGTGCTTGTATGATCTAAGTGAATAGAAGTTGAGAAGCACTGATGATAAGTAGAGGCTCGACCGGTCATAGCCCTGGCCACATGGGTGGTCCGTACTCTCTCGTCCAGCCACCCTTTCTCCGAGTCTCTTTCGTTTCCTTTCTTTCCCTTTCTTTCTTCTTTCTTTCTGTCTTCTGCGCACCAATGTTCTCTAATTCCTTTCTCATCGCTGCTGACCCACATACCCGGCCGGCCTTACCATCTCGTGCATTTCTCTCTCTCTCTCCTTCTCCATTGTTCAGGCGGTCGATCGGTCGCGTATGCAAATCACCCTCAATGGAAATGCAATAATTGCGCAATCATTGAACATTTGTTATTATTGTTATTTGCACTGCGCCAGCTGGTCCTGTTGCTGCTGGTAATTTTTAAACCAATGTTGTCGATATAATAAATCATTTTTTAAAGTCCATAATCGTCTCTGTTTGTCATAAATAAATCAATAATTATTGCAACGCGAACATAAAAATTCATATTATAAATCATTTTTATTGGTACATAAAAATTTTATGCTGTTTTAATATGAGAAATTTCTTCTTCTGTTTTAAATATGATTTTTATGCTGTTTTAAATATGAACAATTTCTTCGAGAGAAATATTATTGTTCGATGGCAAAGGTTTTCTTTTTTGCGAATCAAATAAGATTTTTTTCTTCTCCATGCATATGTGAATTCTCAATAATTAGAGAATGGTTCTGATGTTTACAGGTAGAGGGCCGATATAAGGGATGAAGAGAAGTAGAGTTCATTAAATTTTCGATTAGATAGAGGTTTTTTGTATTGAAAATAAACTTTGATAGACCCTAACAGGTAGAAATGCCTCAAGTGAGAGTAATGATGGCTTGCTATCATCCGGTGTTATATTAAGAACAGATGGCGCTATATATACAATAGTATTGGGACGAGTGGTAGATATATGGAAAGAAGATAGATCTAAATTAGGTGTAAAGCGTGCTGCATTGGAAATAACAGCAGATTTTCAGTAGAAATTTTAAGTAGACATTTTGAGTAGAAATATTGAGTAGAAATTTTAAGTAGAAATTTTGAGTAGAAATTTTGAGTAGAATTTTTCAGTAGAAGTTGAGTAGAAATTTTCGGTGGAAATTTTGAGTAGAAATTTTGAGTAGGATTTTTCAGTAGAAGTTTTGGGTAGAAATTTTGAGTAGAAATTTTAAATAGAAATTTTGTGTTGAAATTTTAAGCAAAAGTTTTGAATAGAAGTTGAGTAGAAATTTTGAGTAGAAATTTTGAGTATATATATTCTGTAGAAATTTTGAGTAGAAATTTTGCGTAGAAATTTTGAGTAGAAATTTTGAATAGAAATTTTGTGTTGAAATTTCAGTAGAAATTTTGAGTAGAAATTTTGAGCAGAAGTTTTGAGTAGAAATTTTGAGTAGAAATTTTGAGTAGAAATTTTGCGTAGAAATTTTGAGTAGAAATTTTGAATATAAATTTTGAGTAGAATTTTTCAGTTAAAGTTTTGAGTAGAAATTTTAAGCAGAAGTTTTCATTAGAAGTTTTGAGTAGAAATTTTTGAGTAGAAATTTTGAGTAGACATTTTCTGTAGAAATTTTGAGTAGAAATTTTCTGTAGAAATTTTGAGTAGAAATTTTGACTAGAAATTTTGACTATAAATTTTGAGTAGAAATTTTGAGTAGAAATGTTGAACTTTTTACTTTCAAATAATAATAATAATTTTTTTAACAAAAAAAAATGTATTTTTCCCTAAAAACAAAAAAAATAATGTAAAAGTTCGATTTCTTTTCGAAACTTTAACAAACAAAAATTTTGGGTAAAAATTTTGAGTAGAATTTTTCAGTAGAAGTTTTGAGTAGAAATTTTAAGTAGAAATTCTGAGTAGAAATTTTAAGCAGAAGTTTTGAGCAGAAATTTTCTGTAGATATTTTGAGTAGAAGTTTTGAGTAGAAATTTTAAGTAGACATTTTTAGTAGAAATTTTCAATAGAAATTTTCACTAGAAATTCTCAGTAGAAATTTTGAGTATAAATTTTTAATAGAAATTTTCAGTGGAAATTTTGAGTAGAAATATTGAGTACACATTTTGAGTAGAAATCTGCATATAATAGGATAAGAGTACCGTATTTAAAGTAGAGAGTGCTTTACTAATAGAAGCAATGTTCGTTGTATTAGGAAAATAAGGGGCATCTTATTGCGAGTGGATAATTTTTTATGTTATATTTTAGACCTTTTTTTTACACAACTTTTTTTTTATTGTAATTTTTTAATGAATGTTTGTTTGCATGTAAGGTCCCTTAGACATGAGATCATTTGGCGATTTCAAGTTTCGTCTGACTGGGCGTTATAGGTTTCGAAAATGAGGCTGGTCTGTTTTTAGTAGACACTAGATCAGTTCGAATTAGTTAAATTTTGTGAAGCCTGTTAGTATGTTTGATCAAATTAAAAAGCAAACTTCGAAATTAAATTCTTCGATCTAGAACTGTTAGTTTGCTGACATTTGCTCGTCGAAATATGTGGAATAGTTATCAGAACGCCACAGAATGCCAAAAAGAAAGCAGTTTTTGCTGGACAGACTGGTTCGTTGGTAGTCTCTGCCAATGAGATGCAGTCTGTATTTCTACACATGGCTGAGGCAGTTGTTTGCCATTCTTTTATTTGGGACTAGCCATATTAGGGATAGCTGTGAGTAACAACCCCAGAGAGTTTCTACAACCAACTAATCAACACAAAAATACATAAAATAAAAGACTCTGCCACTTTCATTTGCTTTTTATTTTCTTTGATAAAAATGTCACATTTTGATCATAAAGAATTTTTTCATAAATCATTGAATAAATTTTAATTAACAAAAAATAATCGACAAATGTTGATGAGCAAAAAAAAACGGACGATTTTATTGAATATTGACACACAAAAACCGATTTGGCGAATAAGACGAAGGACTCAGGCTGAACATACGAGTGTGAATATACATGAAACCAAGGATAACGTGTTTAATAGGGAAATGCAAAGTCGAAGGATAGGCAGCAAGGAGATGATTTTCAGTCGCATTGTTCAGTTGGTGTGGTTGGTTGGGTGTC
Organism: Atherix ibis; assembly: GCA_958298945.1. Classification (NCBI taxonomy): domain Eukaryota; kingdom Metazoa; phylum Arthropoda; class Insecta; order Diptera; family Athericidae; genus Atherix; species Atherix ibis. Next base: position 21,532,121 of record OY282610.1, on the reverse strand, counting down.
AGCAAATCAATGACTCATTATCGGTACAGGAGTCGATTACGAACACAACGGCACTTGATACGAACACACAAACACAATCGATTGTGTAATCGAGGATTTCATAACAACTGGCAAGTGTGAGTGCACAGAAACGTGTTAGTTTTCACTCAAAACTGAATAACAGAGACAATAGCAAATAGCAATGGAAAATTTTTGAAAGGACGAAAAAGGACAAACTAAAAATCGTAACCAACATTAACTCGATCAGATGTTTCAAGTGCAAAAGGATAAAATCTGAAAGTGTGTGCAACCCTGTAATGGTGTAGTTAGTACAAAAAAGGACTTATTCTAGTTGTGTTAACATAATCGTTTGTTCATTTAACTAATAATGTTGGCATTTCTTTTATTTTCATCCCCCAAAATAAGGATAATTTTGCGCACCAAAATCAAGGCCATCTGACATTAATAAAGAAAAAATGGAACAGAAGAGAAAAAACCACTCTCAACAACAATGAAGCCATTCAATTTTCACGTTAAATTACAGGCACACATACATTCATACACGGTCAGGATTCATTTGGTAATCGGATCTAAAATTACTCTCTTAGATAGGCTACGTTTTTGCGTCTTTTTTGATACAACAACAGGATTTCTCTTCCACAATAATAGGAAGTGGTTGCGGACGTTTTATAGAAGAGAAAATGAGTAACCCAACAAGATACCGTCTTAATTTCAGGCTCTCTCTCTCTCTCTCTCTCTCTCCCTTCATTGAGCGTATTTCTACCTCAGTGGAATTCATATTAACATAAGAACTGTTTTGTGGCAGGACTTTTTTTTTTTAATAATTCCTAATCACTTGTCAGAAAATTTCCAAAACATTTGCATGAAATTTTTGTTCGCTCTTTCGTATTTCCTTCCAAAAAGAACTAGTTCCCAATTCAACCCAGTGTCATTAACGAAAGAACCACTTCAAAATTCATCGATCTAGAAATATAATCACTTGAAAACGCACACCCAAACGTAGATGCATATCCTTTTAAACGGAAAAATAATTCGTAGATGAAAATAAAAAGAATTCTTTCTAAGGAATGAGGAAGTTTGCTAACGGAAAAAATTTCATAATACAGATAATAAATGGTAAATAGAGAAAAAGGACATTCAGAAATAATGTAAAAGGAATTTCTCATTTAACTGAGGAGATTATTATGAGTACACATTACCACAGGTAAGCAGGCAGGCTTCTATTGATATGAATAGGAAAATGTTTATTTGCACTTTAGGGGTCGAAGAACTGCATTTTCAATGAAACATTTGCCATGCACCAATACTGACTGATATTGGTTACGTTTATGTGTGTGTGTGCGTGTAGATTTGTCCATGCAACTCAAAGTAGAGGTCATGCAATTATATTGTAAAAAAAGGATATATTAACAGGGTGACTCATGTTTATATAGAAAAGGAAATTGTTGCCGAGAGGGTAAACAAAGCCAAAGGGACGCGAACACACACACTCAACAAAAGAAACTGCATGGCAATAACAACACCAACCATCGATGACAGGTTGTGTTTTTGGTTGTGTGCGAACACACATATTAAAAAAGTCCAAATTGGAACTCAACCACCGTCAAGTTGGGCATTTCTACTTCCCATACAGAAAGGGACGCAACTATCGCGAGAGTTAAATTATATCAATAAATTGAAGGCGAAACCGTGATGGACATATTCGTCCTAGCAGATGAATACAAAAAAAAAAATCAATAACGTGTCAGTCTAACTTGCGTGAAAAGAACGACTGAGAAATGATACGAAAATTAAATTAATAAAATTTCTATGAATGTACGCATGCATAACAAATACATGGGAAAAAGGAAAACTAACACACACACACACACAACGGCGACAAAAAAAATTTCCCCATTTCAATTTTTCTCTATTGTCCAATTTGTGGATTTCGAATGTTTTGGTAAAAAGACACAATTCCGACTGAAACTGAAAAACTGCACTTTCTGCTGTTAAAATCGAGAGAGAAAAAACCTTCACAGTCTTATGGGAATGCACAAGACTCCGACTGGGTTTATTGCCGAAATAGAATTTTTCAGTTGTGGTAGTCCAAGTACTGCCATACATTTCAGTGTTTTGTTATATGGCAGGATTGTTGTTTGACAGTTGAAATTGATATAGAAATAAGATGAGTGATATACAATATATTTTAAAAACTAAACTAATAAAAGTAGTTATTAATTAAAAATTATTATTGCAATTGTATTTGATTGGTTAATTCGAAGGAATTGGGTTAATTTTTGACACTATTTGCAGTTGAGTTTTCAGTTTCAGTCGGAATTGTATTCTGCTGTCATTATTTTACTTTTTTTTTCTTTTTTCTAAATTAATTATTTTTTAAATTTAATAACAATAGAATTTTTTTTTAAAATCGAATATTTAATACAGAAACTTTGAGGCGGAAAAATATTCATAATGAAAATTTTACTTTAAGTACTTAATAGGATTTTAATATGTAAAAAAGTTTGATTAAAATTTTCAAGATAGAAGGAAAAAATCGTCTTCTTTTTAAATTTTGAAATTTTTGAAATTAAAATTTTTTTTTAATAAGGCTTTTAACAATTTCTTGATTTTGAGTTCAAAAAATGTGCAAAATGTTGGGTTACAAGAAAATACATAGAAAAATTTACAACAACATTTTTTCCTGATAATTATTTACAGAATAGTTTGATAGGACATGTCCCCCTACATGTCTTCCCCTTCTGCAACTAATATTGTAATAATATTAAAAATTTAACAAGAAAAATAAAAAATTATTTTGAGTAAAAATTTTTAGTAGAAATATTGAGTAGACATTTTGAGTAGAAATGTAGAGTCGAAATTTTCTGTAGACATTTTGAGTAAAAATTTTGAGGAGAAATTTTGAGGAGAAATTTTAAGTAAAAATTTTGAGTAGAAATTAAGTAGAAATTTAGAGTAGAATTTTTCAGTAGACACTTTGAGTAGAAATTTTAAGTTTAATTTTTCTGTAGAAATTTTGAGTAGAAATTTTAAATTGATTTTTTCTGTAGAAATTTTGAGTAGAAATTTTCTGTAGACATTTAGAGTAGAAATTTTCAGTAAAAATTTTGCGTAGAAATTTTCTGTAGAAATTTTGAGAACTTTTTACTTTCAAATAATAATAATAATTTTTTAAACAAAAAAACAATGTATTTTTCTTTAAAAACAAAAAAAAAAAACAAAACAAAAATAATGTAAAAGTTAAATTTCTTTTCGAAACTTTAACAAACAAAAATGTTGGGTAAAAGTTTTGAGTAGAAGTTTTCAGCAGAAATTTTGAGTAGAAATTTTGAGAAGAAATTTTGAGTAGAAATTTTAAGTAGAATTTTTCAGTAGACACTTTGAGTAGAAATTTTTCTGTAGAAATTTTGAGTAGAAATTTTAAGGAGAAATTTTGAGTAGAAATTTGTAGTAGAAATTTCGAATATAAATTTTGAGTAGAAATTTTAAATTGAATTTTTCTGTAGAAATTTTCTGTTGACATTTAGAGTAGAAATTTTCAGTAAAAATTTTGCGTAGAAATTATCTCTAGAAAAATTTTGAGAACTTTTTACTTTCAAATAATAATAATAATTTTTTAAACGAAAAAAAAAATGTATTTTTCTTTAAAAACAAAAAAAAAAACAAAACAAAAATAATGTAAAAGTTAAATTTCTTTTCGAAACTTTAACAAACAAAAATGTTGGGTACAAGTTTTGAGTAGAAGTTTTCAGCAGAAATTTTGAGTAGAAATTTTGAGAAGAAATTTTGAGTAGAAATTTTAAGTAGAATTTTTCAGTAGACACTTTGAGTAGAAATTTTTCTGTAGAAATTTTGAGTAGAAATTTTAAGGAGAAATTTTGAGTAGAAATTTGTAGTAGAAATTTCGAATATAAATTTTGAGTAGAAATTTTAAATTGAATTTTTCTGTAGAAATTTTCTGTTGACATTTAGAGTAGAAATTTTCAGTAAAAATTTTGCGTAGAAATTATCTCTAGAAAAATTTTGAGAACTTTTTACTTTCAAATAATAATAATAATTTTTTAAACGAAAAAAAAATGTATTTTTCTTTAAAAAAAAAAAAAAAAAAAAAAAAAAAATAATGTTTTCTTTTCGAAACTTTAACAAAAAATAATGTTGGGTAAAAATTTTGAGTAAAAATTTTGAGTAGAAATTTTCAGCAGAAATTTTCGAGTAGAAATTTTGAGAAGAAATTTTAAGTAGAAATTTTCAGTAAAAATTTTGAGTAGAATTTGAGTAAAAATTTTCAGTAAAAATTTTGATGTAAAAGTAAAATTCCTTTTATTTTTTTTCTAAATTATTATTTTTAAGTAACATTATTACTGAAATGTATATCATAAACGCCACGACACTAAAGGCCATTTAACGGCAAAGGATATCGGAGATAAGGTAATTAAATTAGAAAATAAAAAGAAAAAAATAGATTTTTGGGATACGAACCCACAACCCCTTGGATGGTGGTAGTCCAGCACCCTAACGACTGAGCTTTTAAGAAAATTCTTTTTCCCAAAAAAAAAACAATAAATTTTATTCAACAAAAAAATAATCAAACTTTCATTCTACAAACCTTAATAAATGTTCTTCAATTTTATAAATAAAAAAAAAATTCATTTCCCATTAAAAAATTTAAAAAAAAAAACAGCCTTAAAAAATATTTAGAATTTTCTTTAAAAAGAAAAAGATTTAATCGTCGATCTGAAAAGGTTTCTTGATGACATTTTGATATGATAATAAAAATAAATTAAATACTCAAAAGAAGGGTTAGCAACAGCAGAAAATATAATATACCTGAACGGGGTTCTCACTAATCATCATTAGCACTTGGGCAAAAAAAAAAAAAAACAGATAAAAAAATATGCAGAAAATCAATGAGAAAATAAATTTATATACGAACAAGTATAAAGGACGAACATACATATGTATGTGTATATTGATTGAGTAGAAGCTATGGAAAAGAATGAGTGGTTGATGTGATAGAAGTGGGGCAAGCGGTATGAATAAAGTAATATTGAATTCTATAAAAATCCTATAAAATAACTGAATATAAAACCAACAGCAAGGAAATCCAAAAAAAAGGACACACTCTGAAACGCAAAAACTAGAAGGGAAAAGGGAAAATTACTTCATCACTAATGGACACAATAAAACAATACAGACCAGCCAAACAGCAGTAAAATGAAAATAGGGTGAGAGAAAAACAAAACAAAGAATATTTTGTCAGAGGGTGGAAGAAAATATAGTACGAGTACTAGTATAGGAAAAAGGATATCGAAGAGAAAATATAAAAAATACAATCGAATAGAAGGACGACGTCTTGGCGTCTGGCGACAAATCCTATCCTTTTATGCAATTGATATAAATTTAATGACAATCGAAGAATATACACGTCCATACATAAGACACATCTACATACGACGTCGTCAATAGGCAGGCATATTTTTTTTTTTTTTAATATAATCGTTCTTTGTATTGTTGTATTGGTATGGGACAGGTTGGCGTCTATATGGCATACCATATTTTCCCAATTGCATACAGAATTAAAACCGTACGACACCCTATCGACCATATATCTACCTCTTGTCTATATAATGTACAAGTCCAATTCACACTAGCATACAACATAAATACAACCATTATTATTGTAGATGGTTTACGCCCCCCTCCCCCCCTTCATTTCTCATTGGCCTATTTTATAAAAGTTATTATAAAAATGGTTTTTTTTTCTTCTTTGCCCATTTAATATTTTCTCCATATTAATTTCTTTTCTATGATTTATTTTTGTTAGTCTGTTTTTCAATAAAAGGAATTTTTCTTTTAAAAAAAAGTTTTTTTTTCTTCTTTTCATTTAATTATCCTTGCAGTAATTTAAAATAAATATTTTACCTGTTCGCTTTGATTATGAACAGTTTATTTTATGTTATGTTGTTTTTGTCAATTTTCTCTTTAAAATTTTTGTATTAACTTCTACACTGATAAAACCCTTTCCCCCCCCCCTTCGCCCTCTTCTACTCTTCCCTAAAGAGGTACATTGTCTTTGCTAAGATATCGTTCAAATTTTAATAGAAAAAGAAAAATCCTATAAAAAAAAAAAACAATTTAAAAAAATTACACAAAAAGTATGGAATTAAATTTAAAAAAAAATATTTAAGGTATTTTTTTGTTGGGAATTTCTAAAATATTCGAAAAAAAAGTTTTTTTTTTAAGAATAAAATTTCAAAAAAAAAAGAAAAAGGATCTACTTTTTTTTTTTTTAAACAAAACCAAAAGATTTCGTTCTAAAAAAAAACAACGCCGTGGATTAAGGCGTTTATCCAAACATTTTCTCTTTAAAATTTTCGTATTAACGCCTTAATCGCACCCCTCCCCCCCTTGTCTCCCCCGTCAAATACTCCTTCACACTTCCCTAAAAACCTACATTGTCTTTGCTAAGATATCGTTCAAATTTTAATAAGAAAAAAAAAATTCCTATAAAAAAAAACAATTTAAAAAATTGCATAAAAATTTATACAAAATTGAAATTATATTTAAAAATATTTAATGTTATTGGTTTTTTTTTTTTAAATTCAAAAATATTCGAAAAAAATTGTTTTAAGAAAAAAAAAAAGGATTTACTTCTTTTTTTTTTTTTTTAAACAAAACCAAAAAAGATTTTCTTCTTAAAAAAAAACAACAAAACTTTTATAAAAAAAAAAAAACTTCTCATTTCAGTGTTCATCTTTTTATTATAAAAGGATTTTTTAAATAAGATCAAAATGAGAGAGCGAGAACAAAAATACTAAAAAAAACCAATGGTAATTCACATAATATTAAAAAAGATTATTTATCGATAATGCAGTTTTACATTTCATAAAAATTAATATATTTTTAAAAACTGCATTATCGACAAATAATTGAATAATTCAAAAAAAAGAAGGTAAATATTCCTAATTAAAACTGATTGGAAAATTCAAAAAAATACTAATAAGAATAATTTTTTTTATACACACCCTCTTACATATGAACACACACGAACACATTCACATATTGAGACGATGAGGCGACCAATCTTCTGTTTTAATTTGACAACTTGAATCACATTGACCTGAAAAGTTTGCATAGAACTTAGCAACAAATCCGAATTTTTCCTTTTTCAACTAAGGATGAGTCACAGTCACATACTCTCATACTATATATCCTTATAAATCGATTATTATCAAAATGTATAATCCTAGTTTTGATCTGTTCTGATGAAAAGTGCATTCTTCTCAATTTGTGGTAAAAAAAAAAAATTTGCTATTTATTAAGAGAGAAATCCTTTTAAAAAAAAAAAATTAAGGAGTCAGTTGAAATTTTTTCAAAAAAAAAAAAAAAACCGAATCCTTATTAATTTATAAATTTTCTTGTAAATTAGAAGGAAAAATCCTAAATATTGTGACTAAATAACAGTCAATTTAAATTGATTATTATAAATTTCGTCCTTTCTTTTTATATTGTTTTCATAGAGTTACAATATAAAAAAATTCTATATTCTTAAATATTAAAAAAAAAATATTGAAGAAAAAAAAAAATAATTTTTTTTTTATTGATTTGCTTACAATAGTTTTTGATGTCCGGCAAAGTAAGGATATCCGAAGTCGTTGGAAGAAACCGATACTGGATATGGAAGATTTATGAAAACCACTTTTCCTTAAATTTTTATCCTTTTTTTTTTTTTATCTGAATCTTCTTTTTATTTTTAATTCGATTTGATTTTATTTTATTCTCTTTTTTTTTTCTTCTTTATTTTTATTTCCTTAATTTTTTTTCTACTTTTTCGAACATAAATTTTATTTGATTTCAATTAAATTTTTTTATTTTTGATTATTTTTACTACTTTATTAGTAAGTCTTTTTTTTTTCTTCCTTTAATTAATATTAATTTTTTAATAAATATTATAATTTTAATTTGTTTTAGTTTTTATTTGGATTTTTTTTGGTTTGTAAAAAAAAATTTTTTTTTTTTATTAAATTAATAAAAATAAAAAATACGAAAAAAAAAAAACGATTTAAAGGATAATTTTTTTATAATTTCCAGGCACTAATATACCATTGGAAAAGAGGCGATTTTAATAAAAAAAAAAAAAAAAAAACAACAAAAAAATATAAAAAGGAAAGGCAATAGAAAAAAAAATTTCCCTTTTTTTTTACACAAATTTCCCTTCTTATCCTTTTTGGGAAATTTCTGCCATTAAAAACAAACAAAAAATGAGGGGAAAAAAATACAAGAAAATAATCCGTGACTTTTCTTGTATTTTTTCCTCAACAAAAAAAAAAAAAAAAAATCTTAAATTAAAAAAAAAAAAAAAATTACATAAAAAAAAAACCATTTTAAAAACAATAAAAAATTAATTAGAAAATTGCTTTCTATTTCGAATAAAATATAAACGAAATTTATAAAATAAGAGGGCACTTTTTGTAACGAGAAAGGATGTTTTTCTCTTCGCCCACTTTTCCACAGAGATTATTTCAACCGAACTTTTGTGTTTGCATTTTTTTTGTTGTTGCTTTTTTTTTTAACATAATTTTTATGTTTTTTCTTTTAGTATTTGATCAAAATTCTCTTTATTTTTGTAATTACAATATTATTTAATTTTTCCTCTCGCACATTTATTATTATTGAAATTTCTGCTCGATTAAATTTTAACAAGCAACCAACATTAAAAACCGAAAAGAAAACCATTTTTTATTAAATATTTTTTTTTTTTTTTACATTTAATAGTATGTTCACTTTTGAAAAATGAAAAAAAAAATCCATATAAATATAATTAAAATAAAACCAAACTAAAAACAAGGGATTGAAAGTTTATTATTTGAAAAACTTAATATACTTTTTTCTTTTTCTTCTTTTTTTTCCTTTTAAATTTTTTATTATGTTTTAAAGCAATTTTTAATGAAATTTTCGTAGCGGTCTAACACCGCCAAATGCCCGATCACGAATATTCGTTCGTTCTTCGTCGAGGTTGCACTGCTTTTTAAAAAGAAAGCAAACAAAAAAAAAAACTCACTCCTTTTCCCCGTTTTATTCGAAAATGGTCCGTGCTTGGCGACGACGCTGTTTCAAATAGAAGCGAAACACATACGCAAATATTATGTAATAATGCGGAGAACGAAGAGAGAGTCAAGCTTCTACACATCACGTACATATACGCTCCAATACGTTCAAATCGATAAACGGGAGCGGATGAGAATTTCCAAAGTATCGTCACATCATATCGCGTCGAGTTGTTGAGAATAAGTTTATGCGACAGTGCTGAGAGAGAATGCCAGAGTGTGCGGCGAAGTCTCATTCCCATCAGAACGAATGGCGTGCGTCACCTAACAACGCAACGACCGCAACGTTTCGAATTGGAATTCGACGTTGATGTGCCCATATTCGTGTGCAGTAACGCTCAGTATAGTTCCATGAGGAGAACCACTCTACGTGCTATTTCTCCTACTAAGCAGCGAGCATCACTCACACAAACGAACGGATAGTGGGAATATTGATTACCAAAGGTGTACACAAATACCAAAAGTTCTCTTTACACTGAAAAAGTTTTCCCTTTTTTCCCTTTCTAATTCATTTTGCTAGTGGTTAAATAATTCTCAGCCGAAAGCAGCCGAATAAGACTCCAGACCGTAACAACATAATTCCAACGATAAATGCCAACTGCACGTAGTTGCCGCTGTTAAATTCTTTAAAAAAAACCCTCACACAGTCTTAAAGGAATGCACAAAACTCCGACTCTGTTTATCGTCGAAATAGAATTTTTCAGTTGTAGTAGTCCAAGTACTGCCATACATTTCAGTATGTTATTATGTAGGGCAGGCTTGTTGTTTGACAACCGAAATTAATATAGAAATAAGATGAGTGAATATAATTACTTGTAGTTATATTAAAAAAAAAAACTAAATAAAATAACATTTATTAATTAAAAACTATTGTTGCAATTGTATGTAATTGATTGGTTAATTCGGACGAATTTCGTTAATTTTTGACAGTATTTGGAGTTATGCTTTGCAGGCGAGGTCGGAATTGTTTTTCTACCATATAACATATGAAATTTTATTGGATGGAATGTGCTCACGGAGGGAACAGCGCAGATACACTTCTCAGAAGGTTCCACATATCACTTTGAAAGCAGAGATAAACTCTGCCGGCTAGCTGTAATTAATGAGAACCAAATGACACATTCTTGCTCAGTTGATTGTTCACTCTCTCGCTCATTATCGTTTTCGGTGATATGGAATTATTTTATTTTTAAACTGAAAAAGCTGCACTATCGATAATTATCGATAATAAATTCCATAGAACTACTGTATCGACAATTTGCTTGCACTGCAGTTGGTAAATAGATATATTCTGGGTGTAGGCCTCTAGTTGAAAGGAAATTAAAAATTATTACTTATAATAATTATTTGAATTATTAAAAACGAAACAACTAAAATTTAATAAACAAATTAATTTTGATTATTTAAAAAATATTCGAGTTGATAGATTTTTTTTTGTTTGTGAATACTTTCTGCTAATTAAAAACAAATTAGTGCAATTTTTTTTTTCTATAAAATTATTTTAAAAAAATATTTTTTTTTTATTTTGAACCATTTCAAATTTTTATTTTGAACCAGTTAACAACACGACCAAAAAGTATAAGTATATATTGATTTGGAGAAAAATAAATCATCCATTATTATCAGTTTATTTTAATATTGTTTTTTTTTTTTTTTTGTTAAAATTTCACCCTCTCGAAATTTTTTCTCAAACGTTAAAAAAAAACTATTGTTTATATTTTTCAAAAATATTATATTATCAATTTTAAAGTTATAAAATTAGAGCTCTACCAATTTAATAGCTGTTTATTTATAAATATATTATTTCAAAGAAAAATTTATTTTAAAAAAAGATATGCCATTTTCTGTAAATTTATATGAAATATAAAAATATGCAAAAAATATGATTCGATGCTAAACGAACAGGTTTTGGAGGATGAGACTAATTACTGGCTTGATGGAACTATCAATAAGTCATTTTATTGAATTAGGAAAAAATAAATCCTTTCAGAACCTAAAAGAATTCATCCAAAAATTACTCCACTAAGAGTCGGTAAGTCCAAATTAGATACTTAAACCAAATTTGGCTTTTTCTGTTTTGTTTTGTAATTTATTGCCATTTCGAAAATTTTGTGATTTATTGTCATTTCGAAAATCCATCCGAAAATTACTCCAATAACAGTCGGTAAGTCCAAATTGGATATTTAAAACAAATTTGGCTTTATCTGTTTTGTTTTGAAAAACAAAACTTGCCATTTCGAAATTTTTTTAATTTTTTGGCTTTATCTGTTTTGTTTTGAAAAACAAATTTGGCCATTTCGAAATTTTTTTAATTTATTGTCATTTCGAAAATCACTCCACTAACAGTCGGTAAGTCCAAATTGGATATTTAAACCAAATTTGGCTTTTTCTGTTTTGTTTTGTAATTTATTGTCATTTCGAAAATTTTGTAATTTATTGTCATTTCGAAAATCCATCCGAAAATCATTCCAATAACAGTCGGTAAGTCCAAATTGGACATTTAAACCAAATTTGGCTCCTTTTGTTTTGTTTTGTAATTTATTGCCATTTCGAAATTTTTTAAATTTATTATCATTTCGAAAATCACTCCACTAACAGTCGGTAAGTCCAAATTGGATATTTAAACCTCATTTGCCTTTTTTTGTTTTGTTTTGTAATTTATTGTCATTTCGAAAATCCATCCGAAAATCATTCCAATAACAGTCGGTAAGTCCAAATTGGATATTTAAACCAAATTTGGCTTTTTCTGTTTTGTTTTGTAATTTATTGCCATTTCGAAAATTTTGTAATTTATTGTCATTTCGAAAATCCATCCGAAAATTATTCCAATAACAGTCGGTAAGTCCAAATTGGATATTTAAACCAAATTTGGCACCATTTGGTTTTGTAATTTGTTGCCATTTTAAAGGTAACTTCATAATGCCTCTCGAATAGAAGCCTTGGTCCCTATTGGCGAAAAACTCAACTAAACGAATCGCTTGATGCGAATTTCCTATCACTAAGGAAGTTTCGAAATAATGAAAAAAAGATGGTAACCGCTTGGTGCCGCTAGGTGCTATAAGGTGGATGCATCAAAATTTCCCAATCAAGCTCCCGGAGTTTCTGGCGACGTTGTCTTGATGGAACACAACATCTCTCCTTCTGATTAATCGGTAGTTTCAAACGGTAAAATTGTTGACAGTAAAGGGTCCGAATTTAATGTTTGGCCCAGTGAAACCTTCGTCCTGCCTGTTAGCCCTGGTTTGGCCACCGTTTGAGCCGCTTCACGGCACTGTGACCCATTTATCATCCCCAGTCACAATCCGTTTAAGAAATAGGTCGATTTCGTTCCGTTTGGAAATTCGATCCACTACTATGTTTTTTGCGTCAATTCGTGTTGCACCGAAACATTGAGCTTCTTTTTTAATCCAGCTTAATGCACATTATCAGGACCATAAACACCATATTAACAATTTGAGCCGCCTGGCTTGTAATTTCCTCCTTTATCAAAGCAAAATTATAAAATAAACCGAATTTTCTCTTTGTCAACTTGCATCTTTTACACCCTATAACCTCATAGGAGAGTATGGATTTATGGTTTCTGTTTTAGACTTTTAATCATTTTGTTTCCCAACAAAAAAAACTGTTAAATATCCTGTAAAAAATTTTTTTTCTTCAAATTACAACGACTGAAAATTTATATTTGCACAAAAATCAATTTTTTTTTTATATAAGTCAATTTTCAAAGGATCTTGCAAATTTTTTTTAGAAAAAATATCCCAAAAATATTATGGATAAATGAATTAAAAGTTCCTAAAATTGTACCAAATATAAATTTAGATTTTCCAAACCAAAAACATTTCAACATAATCTTTATTAATTTAATCATTCTTTATTAGGCATATTATATAAACCAAACTAATTATTAATAAAATGATGATGTCGTACAGCGACTTATTTTTATGACAATAAAACTGATCACATATAGATGGCGCTTAATATGGAATGGTATAAATTTTAATTTGAATAATGTACGCTTCTTTTCAGTTGAGTGGAAACAAGAAAAATTTCACCCTCATTAAGTGGCTGATGTCATATTTGAAAACTATTGAAAATATACTCACTCAAATGTGATAAGTAATAATTTCGGATAAAATTTCATATTTTCAATATAGCCAACAAAAAAAAACCAATAATAAACAAAAAGATTTTACGGAAATTTGAGATCTAATGCACTACTACTGGCAATAAATAAACTGAATTCGATATGAGCGCATAAGAACTAGTCTATGGTAAAAAAGAAGAACTCCCAAAATGGACTGAACTTCTTAGTTTGGGCGTAGAAAAATTGGTGGTTTTGTTGTAGCTGTTATTTCATCATCTCAAATTATTATGACACACAATCAAAAGTGGTGTACTTGTACGCGTTTTTTAACAGGGGAAAAAAAATATTCTAAATTATTGTGGAGCCTATTAAGGAGGGCAAAAAAGCGACGGCTATTACGATGAGTGATGCTTCCGATGGTCAAGATGAAAATTTTTTCTTAATTAAATAATTTAATTCCCATCGCGCACTCTCATGTCATCATTCCATTAAAAAAAAAAATTTCCCTTATACTGTGTAGTTGCTTCTTCAACAGTCTTGTTTCTTCTTAGAATTTTTTTAATTTTTTCTTCTTCTTCCCGTTCAGTTTTAATTCATGCAAAACGACGACGAACTGTCAAGAAAAATAAGTCGCTCGAAACTTTATCGAAAGAATTGCTTTTTAAATTAATTGAATTTTCCCCGCTTAAAAATGAACAGAAACAAAAATAATACCAAAGATGATGATCTCAAATATTTTATATTGTATATTATTATACGACCTCAATTTAATAAAGTTATCGAATAACCTATTACAATAGATATGGTCGTTCAATACATAGGAGATGACCGTCGTTCAATATAAATTGAATTATTTCATAAAATTTTTTATACAATCAATTTTATTTATTATTAATGGGCATTTTACGGTTCATAAAATATTTATTTGTTTTTTTTTTTTTTTTGGTATTTAAAAACTGCAAATCAAGAAAAAAAATCTTGACGAGATATCAACCGGGAATTTGTTTTAAACTTTGCTGAGTCAAAGAACGCCGGAGGTCCTAGTTCACCTGGTACCATATATATGACGCCATTGTGAAGAGGGCAAACACACTAAATTTTATTCTCTGTAATTTCGACCAATTCGACAACGATTGATAAAATATTGAAATAAATTTAGGAAATGAAAGACAGAAAATTTTTTTACACCAATTTTATTTCTCGTAAGTTCAATTTGGCTTTTAAACAAAAAAAAAAGATCCCAGTTGATGGTAAAAATTTATGTGTGCAAAAATGTAAATATTATTTTAAGAAAATTTATTTTTCTGACTGTTAATTATTGAGTGAAATAGAAGAAAATCTGCGAAATTGATTCCAAAATTTCTTCAGACGATCTTTTTCTCGAAAGCGCCTTAGAACATCTCTGTATAAGTCTCCGCCTTAGACTGGCAAAGAAGAAAAAGTTTCACTAAATTTTATTCTCTGTAATGTAATTTCGACCAATTCGACGACGATTGATAAAATGTTACGATTTTATTTCTCGTAAGTTCAATTTGGCTTTTAAACAAAAAAAAAAAGATCCCAGTTGATGGTGAAAATTTATGTGTGCAAAAATGTAAATATTATTTTTAGAAAATTTATTTTTCTGAGTTTTAATTATTCAGTGAAATAGAAGAAAATCTGCAAAATTGATTTCAAAGATTCTTCGGACGATCCTTTTCTCAAAAGCGCCTTAGAACTTCTCTGTATAAATTCCTGCTAAGGATTCAAGTATCGAAATGAGGACTGGCAAGGAAGAAAAAGTTTCACCAAATTTTATTCTCTGTTAATGTTGAAATAAATTTTTCCAAAAAAGTCACTTCGTTTTGAACATTAATTTAGGAAATGAAAGACAGACAATTTTATTTCTCGTAAGTTCAATTTGGCTTTTAAACAAAAAAAAAAAAAGATCCCAGTTGATGGTAAAAATTTATGTGTGCAAAAATGTAAATATTATTTTTAGAACATTTATTTTTCTGACTGTTAATTATTGAGTGAAATAGAAGAAAATCTGCAAAATTGATTTCAAAGATTCTTCGGACGATCCTTTTCTCAAAAGCGCCTTAGAACTTCTCTGTATAAATTCCTGCTAAGGATTCAAGTATCGAAATGAGGACTGGCAAGGAAGAAAAAGTTTCACCAAATTTTATTCTCTGTTAATGTTGAAATACATTTTTCCAAAAAAGTCACTTCGTTTTGAACATTAATTTAGGAAATGAAAGACAGACAATTTTATTTCTCGTAAGTTTAATTTGGCTTTTAGATAATAAAAAAAAGATCCCAGTTGATGGTAAAAATTTATGTGTGCAAAAATGTAAATATTATTTTTAGAAAATTTATTTTTCTGAGTTTTAATTATTCAGTGAAATAGAAGAAAATCTGCAAAATTGATTTCAAAGATTCTTCGGACGATCCTTTTCTCAAAAGCGCCTTAGAACTTCTCTGTATAAATTCCTGCTAAGGATTCAAGTATCCAAATGAGGACTGGCAAGGAAGAAAAAGTTTCACCAAATTTTATTCTCTGTTAATGTTGAAATACATTTTTCCAAAAAAGTCACTTCGTTTTGAACATTAATTTAGGAAATGAAAGACAGACAATTTTATTTCTCGTAAGTTTAATTTGGCTTTTAGATAATAAAAAAAAGATCCCAGTTGATGGTAAAAATTTATGTGTGCAAAAATGTAAATATTATTTTTAGAAAATTTATTTTTCTGAGTTTTAATTATTCAGTGAAATAGAAGAAAATCTGCAAAATTGATTTCAAAGATTCTTCGGACGATCCTTTTCTCAAAAGCGCCTTAGAACTTCTCTGTATAAATTCCTGCTAAGGATTCAAGTATCCAAATGAGGACTGGCAAGGAAGAAAAAGTTTCACCAAATTTTATTCTCTGTTAATGTTGAAATAAATTTTTCCAAAAAAGTCACTTCGTTTTGAGCATTTATTTAGGAAATAAAACACAGAAAATTTTTGTACACCAATTTTATTTCTCGTAAGTTCAATTTGGCTTTTAAACAAAAAAAAAAAAGATCCCACTTGATGGTAAAAATTTATGTGTGTAAAAATGTAAATATTATTTTTAGAACATTTATTTTTCTGAGTTTTAATTATTCAGTGAAATAGAAGAAAACCTGCGAAATTGATTCCAAAGATTCTTCGGACGATCCTTTTCTCAAAAGCGCCTTAGAACTTCTCTGTATAAATTCCTGCTAAGGATTCAAGTATCGAAATGAGGACTGGCAAGGAAGAAAAAGTTTCACCAAATTTTATTCTCTGTTAATGTTGAAATAAATTTTTCCAAAAAAGTCACTTCGTTTTGAACATTAATTTAGGAAATGAAAGACAGACAATTTTATTTCTCGTAAGTTTAATTTGGCTTTTAGATAATAATAAAAAAGATCCCAGTTGATGGTAAAAATTTATGTGTGCAAAAATGTAAATATTATTTTTAGAAAATTTATTTTTCTGAGTTTAAATTATTCAGTGAAATAGAAGAAAATCTGCAAAATTGATTTCAAAGATTCTTCGGACGATCCTTTTCTCAAAAGCGCCTTAGAACTTCTCTGTATAAATTCCTGCTAAGGATTCAAGTATCCAAATGAGGACTGGCAAGGAAGAAAAAGTTTCACCAAATTTTATTCTCTGTTAATGTTGAAATACATTTTTCCAAAAAAGTCACTTCGTTTTGAACATTAATTTAGGAAATGAAAGACAGACAATTTTATTTCTCGTAAGTTTAATTTGGCTTTTAGATAATAAAAAAAAGATCCCAGTTGATGGTAAAAATTTATGTGTGCAAAAATGTAAATATTATTTTTAGAAAATTTATTTTTCTGAGTTTTAATTATTCAGTGAAATAGAAGAAAATCTGCAAAATTGATTTCAAAGATTCTTCGGACGATCCTTTTCTCAAAAGCGCCTTAGAACTTCTCTGTATAAATTCCTGCTAAGGATTCAAGTATCGAAATGAGGACTGGCAAGGAAGAAAAAGTTTCACCAAATTTTATTCTCTGTTAATGTTGAAATACATTTTTCCAAAAAAGTCACTTCGTTTTGAACATTAATTTAGGAAATGAAAGACAGACAATTTCATTTCTCGTAAGTTCAATTTGGCTTTTAGACAAAAAAAAAGATCCCAGTTGATAGTAAAAATTTATGTGTGCAAAAATGTAAATATTATTTAAAGAAAATTTATTTTTCTGACTGTTAATTATTGAGTCAAATAGAAAAAGAAGAAAAAAGCCCAACCTTTGACTAAGAATATCAAAAGAACCATTAAGATTAAGATGCATGGCATTTTCAGCTAAATGTGTGTTTTTTTAAATATTATTTAAAATAATCGTGATGATTTCATTTCATGACTTATATAGAATATAAAAATCTATAGAAAAATTAGCAACAATTGGACCAGAGAGGAGGAAGCAGCAAGTGGTTTGCAGTGGAATAAATAGTGAACTGTGGTGGGTGGACAACAATGATGGGCAAATGTTCTGATGATCATGATCAGTCACTTAGTCAGCCAGTTCTATTCAACGAATATATAAAAAAAATCATCCCCCACACACCCAAATTCCTCTCGTGCCGTAAGTATTAGCTGGTCGCACATGATTAGAATTTTCTAATTTAGGCCAAATGATAATACGGCACAAGCAAATTAAGCTTTATTTCAATGGATTTTGTTGCCAAACTATAAACTCAGCCACATCGCAATTTTCATCATTATCATAAAAAAATAGTCATATAAGGAGGGATGAGTTTAGATAGGAGAGAGTTTTTTTAAAAAAAAAAAAAAATCAAGTAAAAACACAGACGATCGAAAGAATTTAGAAGGAAATTCTCCTCTTTTAAACTTCTTCAATTCTCTTCCACCTTCTATGTTCTTGCCCATTTAAAAATGATAATAAATATTTTTAAAATAAAATTAAATAACAACAATAAACTATAATGACACACAATTCGAACTGTTACAAATTATGTGAGGAAGTCAATGTCACAAAATTGGATACTTTTTTATGGAACAATTGTAAATAAGTCCAAACCCCGCTACGTTGCCCCTTTTTTTCGTCAAATTTATAAGCGGTTCGTTACCTCCACATAACTAAATACGATTTTTTCACCTGTTCAATGATTATTTTTTCCCATTCAGAGCAGTTAATTTGAAATGGCAAAATTGGAACGAAATTGACGTAACGTCAATTGAGAAAAAAAAAAATAAACCTAAAATTGGGGAGAGCAAGGGTTTTTTCCCATTCAACTTAACAAACGAAGAGTAATAAATCGGCCCCAATTGACGTTTTGTTATGCTTTTCAAGGACATTTAACCGAAATCGATTAGATGAACAATAATTCCGATGACCATGCGAATGCAGCCAATTTTATTTATTATTTAAACATTTTATTATTCACAAGCATTTTTTTTTCGTCGTATTTTATGTTAGAATAATGTTAAAAAAAATTGTACTAAAAAAACTTAGATTTTTTTCCCCTTTTTGATATTGCAATAATTTTGAATATGTTGAAAATGCTTTCGATAAAAAATTATCCCTAAAAATAGGGGAAATTTTCTTGTCACTTTTTCTATTAATTTATTTTAAAGGGAAATTTAGCATTCACTTTTTTCCAGTAAATTTTTTTAGAGGAAATTTAGCATTTACTTTTGGAAATAAATTATTTTTAAGGGAAATTTTAAATTTTCCTTTTCTAAAAAGTTTTTTTAAGAGGCGATTTTGTTTATTTACTTTTTCCAATTATCATCTTTTAGGAAAATTTTCTTATGGCAATTTTATTTTTCCAATAATTTTTTGTAGGGGAAATTTTAGAATTAATTTTTTTAATCGAAATTTTACATTTACTTTTTCCCAGTAAGTTTTTTTTAGGAAATATTTTCAAATTCTCTTTTTCCAATAAATCATTTCTATGGGAAATTTTTAATATTCTTTTTCGAATAAGTTTTTTTAAGAGGCAAATTTGTTATTTACTTTTTCCTATTTGTCTTTTGAAGGAAAATTTTCGTATGGCAATTTTCTTTGTCCAATAATATTTTAGGGGAAATTTTAGAATTAATATTTTTAAGGGAAATTTTAGAATTCACTGTTTTAGGGGAAATTTAGCATTCACTTTTTTCCAATAATTTTTTTTTATGGGAAATTTTTAATCCCCTTCTTCTAAAAAGTTTTTTTAAGAAACAATTCTGTTATTTACTTTTTCCAATTAGTCTTTTTAAGGAAAATTTTCTTATGGCAAATTTATTTTTCCAAAAATTTTTTTTTGTGGAAATTTTAAAATTAATTAATTTATTTCGAATACGTTTTTTTAGAGGAGATTCTGTTATTTACTTTCTCCAATTAGTCTTTTTAGGGGAAATTTTATTGTGGCATTTTTCTTTTTCCAATAATTTTTTGTAGGGAAAATTTTAGAATTGACAGTTTTAGGAGAAATTTTAAAATTAATTTGTTTAGGGGAAATTTAGCATTCACTTTTTTCCAATAATTTTTTTTATGGGAAATTTTCAATTCTTTTTTCCAATAAATCCTTTCTATGGGAAATTTTAAATCCCCTTCTTCTAAAAAGTTTTTTTAAGAAACGATTCTGTTATTTACTTTTTCCAATTAGTCTTCTTAAGGAAAATTTTTTTATGGCAATTTTATTTTTCCAAAAATTTTTTTTTGGAAATTTAGTATTATGAAAATTAGGGGAAATTTTAAAATTAATTTTTTAGAGAAAATTTAGCATTCACTTTTTTTCCAGTAAGTTTTTTAAGGGAAAATTTTAAATTCTCTTTTTCCAAAGAATCCTTTCCATGGGAAATTTAAAACCACTTATTTCGAATACGTTTTTTTAGAGGAGATTCTGTTATTTACTTTTTCCAATTAGTCTTTTTAGGGGAAATTTTTCTTTTTCCAATAATTTTTTGTAGGGACAATTTTAGAATTGACAGTTTTAGGGAAAATTTTAAAATTAATTTTTTTTAGGGGAAATTTAGCATTTTTTCCAATAATTTTTTTAGAGGCAATTTTAAACTCTCTTTTTTCAATAAATCCTTTTTATGGAAAATTTTAAATTTCCTTTTTTTTCATAAGTTCTGTTTGGATGAAATTTGAAGTTTATTTTTTACCAATAAATTTGATTAAATATAAACTTTGGATTAAATTTTTCCACGTTTTTTTTTTTTTAGGAAAAATATTAAATTTTCTTTTTTTTCTTTTTAAAAGTTTGTTTTAGGGGACGTTTCAAATTAATTTTCTCCCATATTATATATTTAGAGGGAAATTAATAAAATACTAAAAAAAAAAATTTGCATATTTTCTTATGGGATATTTTTGTCTTTACTTTAATAGAAAATTGAAAATTTCCCTATTTGGTATATAAGAATATTTATTATTAAGAAACTTTCAATTCACTTTTCCCATATTACAATATATTTTCAGAGGGAAATTTATAAAATACTTTTAAAAAAATGTGACTATTTTTCATCTTGAATATATTTCCCTATTTGGTAAATAAGAAAATACACACAGAATAATTACACACTCCTGAATGGAAGGTGTTGTTCGCTATTAGCCAGATGGAAAATAAGAACAAATTAAACACTGACATAAGAAAACATAATCTACCAAATAGAATATTTAAAAAAAATCCCTTTAATTCTAAATGGAGAAATGGTTGAGTAAACATTGAAAAGAAAGTCTCTAAATTTTCTTCTTAGGTTGGATGAACACAAAATAATGCTTATATAAGCAAATCTACTCCCCCTTCCTACCCAACCAGTTACCTTAATATATTTTTATTACCAGCAACCATTTTTGTCTACTTTTAAAGTGTTACCTTTACAGTAATTTGGGCATGAAATTTACTTCTTCCGGCTGAGCATAGAATCACGAAACAAAATCCATTCGGTATGAGATTATTATTTTTGGTGGGCAATTTGGACAAAATATGCCGTTGTTCGGCGATAGACCAAAATAAATAGTTCACATGAAATAAATAAAGAAATTACTATTAACAACAACAACAACAAAAAGAGGACCATCACAAATTTCTATCAATAATTTTTCACTATTTAAATTTATAAACTTAGTCGAGATGTAGTAGTAAAGGGGCAAGCGTTGAGGCGAGAGAACTTTTTCGAATTTCCATATTTATTAATGGCTATCATAAAATTCTATTCATTTTTAAATATTCTTATTTAAAGGTAAAGAAAATAAATCCCTAAAAAAGAACTTATTATTTATGCATCCAAACAAAATGTTACAATTTAATTATTTTTAAATCCCTTCAACAAAAAAAAAACTTCGAAAAATAAATAAATTTTGTCCATAATATCATAAAATACTCTTCTTCCAATCAGTCCCAAATGGAAGGATCCTCGATAACCCGGAGGAGTAATCCAAATATCAACAAACTGTTTAATAGTTGTTCATAGCAATTATATTTGATCAATTCAAATCTTAATCCCCATACGATCTATTTTCGATCCAATTTAATCCAAACACATAATTTATAGGGTTTGTTTTTAGTTTAATAGCAGTGGTACAGAAAAGGGGGGCGGGGGAGGTGGGGCGGAGGGTCAGTTGGTGGTTGTTTCTGGTTCACTCTTAATAAAGTGCAATAGCATTTGTTATATATTCGAATAAAAGCAAAGCTGTTTTTTCCTTTATTGATGAAATGGGAGAAAAATCGTTTCTTCTATTTTTAGATAACATGCATCTCAGTGAGTTAATTATACAACGAATGTGAAATTGAAGATTCTGGGAAATATCGATGCTGCACAGAGGGAGACAGAGAGATGATATTCAACTGATGCCAATCAGGTGCCAAGAATAAATTCAACAAAACTTAAATTCTGAATACAAACTTACTAAATGCTAAGTGATGATACGGTACGGTACGGTACAGTGGATGATAAAAATTTCTGTATTTTTTATCCATTTTTATAAAATAAGTTTTTATTAAAAAACTGTTAAAAAATGAAATTTCTCAGTGAAAAAAATACCAAAAAAAAAAACAAAAAGTAAATCCGACCTTAAGCCTCTCAACAATGAAATCTAATACTAACTGGCGACATATTACCTAACGTAAAGGTTATGTAAAAATAAAAATAAAAACAAAAAACAATTTGTTCTATTATCTTGATCCGCTCACTCAAAATCCTACAACAGTTAAGGTACGTAAGTTAATTTACTTCAGAGAAAAGTCTTTAAAAATATTGTTGTAAATATAATTTAGCACAACGAACATGACGCCATTTGGCGTCATAGCCATCACAATTTTGATGATCACAGTAAACTTCATAGTTAATTGATTTTAGAGGAAGGTCTTTAAAAATATTGTTGTAAAGGTCCTAATTGTCTCGTAATATAATTTACCACAACGACCATGACGCCATTTGGCGTCATAGCCACCACAATTTGGATGATCACAGTAAACTTTATAGTTAATTGATTTTAGAGGAAGGTCTTTAAAAATATTGTTGTAAAGGTCCCAGTACTCTTGTAACATAATTTAGTACAACGACCATGACGCCATTTGGCGTCATTGCCACCACAATTTGGATGATCACAGTAAACTTGATAGATAATTGATTTTAGGGAAATGTCTTTAGAAATATTGTTGTAAACGTCCCAGTAATCTCGTAATATAATTTAGCACAACGACCATGACGCCATTTGGCGTCATAGCCACCACAATTTTGATGATCACAGTAAACTTCATAGTTAATTGATTTTAGGCAAAGGTCTTTAAAAATATTGTCGTTAGGGTCCCAATACTCTCGTAACATAATTTAGCGCAACGACCATGACGCCATTTGGCGTCATAGCCACCACAAGACTTTAAGTAATCAACCGCGCGGCAAAAATTTGTATTTTTGAGTAGAAGGTCTCTAACTATTTGTAGTAAGGGTCCCAAACCCTCCGTTCCCGGGACAATAACTTAGCCTTTTAGCGTATTAACTGATTAAGTCCACTGTAAGATTTATTTAGAATTTTGTCTGGGAGGTTTCTAAAAATATTGTGGTTCAGGTCCGAAATCTATGTGGCAGGGGATATATTTAAGCCATCCTGCGTCTTAGGTATAAATTTTTATCTGTTGTAGAGTATTTGATTTTGACTATTAGAACTTGACAGGAACTGCCATCGAGGAAATTTCCTCCTCTTTTTAATTGATGAGAAATTATTTGCCAAAAAAAAAACCACGCCTGCAAGTGCATTTGCATATTCAGAATATCGATTTGAATACAAATGACAAAGTGTAGTTAGCATTTGTTATGAGCAATTAATTAATTGAACACATCATGAATGAGAATGACATCATTGCCGAATAGAAAATTCTCGGTCAGTAATCAATTTACGTGTGTTGAGGCTCTAAGCTTTATTTAGTAATGCCAACCTACAATATTTTCCGGTGGAAGTAATAATCATCCATGCTTTGCATATTCTATCAACTCTTTCAGATATGAAAATTTATTTTGATAATTATTTTACGTACAAGACTAATTAACTAAATTTCTTATTGACTTAAAAATCAAAGAAAAACAACAAAAAATTCAAAATATTAACTGAGTAATTCTACCGGAGATCTTAATATAGACAGACAGCAGTGGAAAAAGAGACGGTTTCGTGAAGGTCAAAGATTCCAGCTATTTTAGTATAAAATTGATCCAAAATAATTTTCGAATTTATTTGATTGGAAATTTAAAATTTGAAAAGGAAAAGTTTTTAAAGAATTTTAAGGTACTCACTCTATCAGTAGGTGTTGATTGTTTTGATAAGGCAAAAAACGACTACAGACGAGCATTTTGATAAGGCCAAAAAAGTTCTAGTGTGCATAGACGAACAAATATTCCATAAAAACCACAAAAATGAAAAATTCATGACGCTTTCTTAAAATACACACACGCAAATAAACATTATCTAAAAAAAAAAGCGCCAGTTCTATTAATGGCACAAGAACGCTTATATAATAATAATAATAACGTTTGTTAATCAATCTTCACCAAAAAAGAAAAAAAAATTAAAAAATAAAAACACCAAAACAAAAATTTACGGGAGAAGCGGAAAGTGGTGGAAAGAGAACGGAAGCTGGTGGTAAATATGTCAGGGGATGGGTTTCGCATATCTTCCGCATTCAACGCCATGGAATTACGCAATTCAATTAAGAACACACATTCGGACTGGAGCAAAAATTTTTGTAGTATTCAGATCTGACTAGATCCATACGATTACAGTTGATAGAAAATAATCAGCCGTAAGTTTTTTCGTTTTTTTTTCTTGATTTCCCCATGAAATTAGCCGAACCATGAGAGCAGCGCACATATGCCACCGCAGTTAATTTATGTGAACGCCGCAAGAGGGGCGGCTAGCTGATGGTAATGAAGGAAACGACGAGGCGAATATTCTCCAATATGCACTTGTTTAGAACTTAGATGATAATATTTAAATTTATATATACACACACTCGTCTGGGAATGACTGGAAATTGAAAGAGCTTCGCTGAACCACACCCAACAGCGTACGATCGGCTCTCAGGCACGTACTCGTGTAAAGTTGAAACGATCTCCGAGACGCAAGACGTACTAAGTCCGAATGACTGAATGTAGATGAGCTAACACTGCCATTAATAATCAACAACTAAGTCAGACCGAAAATTTACTTTGTAGATAAACCGGACGTAAGTTAAAATAGAAAAAGAAGAAAAATGGCGAATTTTTTATTGTCATTCACTGGTAAGTGAATCTCGTCAAAAATTAACAACAATTAAGTAAAAAGGAACTGATCACATTTTAATTCCTTATTCGAATTTTTTTGACTTTTAAACACTCCGTCGACTATGGCAAAAGCACGGCGAGCATATCGAAAAAACTGCCGTTTTTAAGGGATCAAAAAGTTGGGGACAATTTCGTACTCTATTGAACGCGTCCGATTATTCGAAAATCAAATCCGGAATATTTGGATGTCGCTGACAATCTTCATTGGGAAAAAAAACAATATTTTTTTAGTGGGTTGTTGGTGGGCGGGTGGGGGGGGGGGGGAATGGAAGGGGGGTTTGTAAAGAGTACAAAAACTTCAGATTACTGTCTTATATATAAAAAAATTATATTTGTTTATCTCAAAATACGAAACTACCACGTGCCAGGGACTAATATTTAAGCACAACCACCATGACGCCATATGGCGTCATAGTTATCAGACTTAAAACAATCAGGTTTGCTGTATTAATTGATAATTTATTTGAGCAAAAGGTCTCTAGAAATATTGTAGTAAAGATCCTCAGTTCCTTTTTCCCAGAGACAATGCCTTAGCACATCGACATCGAGCATAACGCCATTTGGCGTCTTAGGTATAAGAGTTTAGATAGTTAAGTTTTGCTGTAAAGATTGTTAATTTTTTTTTAGAAAATCGTTTCTAAAAATATTGTAATAAATGTCCTGAACTGCTAATACTAGAGAGAATATTTTAGCAATATGACCATGGGAGCACTTGGCCGTCATAGAAGTCAGAATTTCCAAATGAAGACCGTTTTTGAAAGAACAAAAAACGGGCCCGATTATTTGAAAATCAAATCTGGAATATGTGCCGGCGAGTACTTAAAATTTGTTTGTTTATAAAAAAACCAAAATAACCGAGAGCTCTTATCGGTTATACTTGACGGAATTCGAACACGAAGGCACGTTTCTTCGACGAATCGATTCTGTTGTGTTACTAACCGAATCATCGAAGAGCCCCACATACAATGTGTATCGTCGTTTCAACCGATTAGAGGGGAATAGGAAGGGTCTCCATTTACTTGGTTTCGGTTTTTATTTCTTATCGATTCAGATTTTTTGTTGTTGTTGTTTATTTATCAACTTAGCCTCTTATAAATGTTTATACTAAAAAAAAAAATGTTTAAATACATTTTCAATAAAAGTAATCAAGTCAACGTCAATTATTTGGTTTTTATAATAATTAATTTGAATATTTTTTTAAAAATTATTATTTCGTGATAAATTTGAAATTTTGTATTTTTAAATTAGAAATGTTTATAGTTAAAATTGTTGAAGAATTTCGTTAAATATAAACCAAATGATTCACAGCAAAGCAAAAACATTAAAAAAATTGATTCACTTTTGAAATAAAGAAAAAAAATTTCTTCACTATTTTTATAGGAAAATTTGCGGCAGTATACTCGCTTGAAGATCAGAATCTCTTCCATATTATTATTACCGTCTATCTTAGGCCCTTGATAGAGTCCTATTAATTTTTCAGGCATAAATACATGCCATAGAGCTTCGTGTTAGAGAGGATATCACAGAAAGACCTACATCATCTCAGACAGCTAAGCTGCACTGAAAGCTCTTGTCTCTTCTGATGTCCAATCCAAGCTAGTTTGGGATATCCTCACGGCCCCAAATCAACTCGCTAGATACAACAAAGCAACTTTGTTGTGGGTACCAGGTCATAAGATTATTGAGGGCCAAAAGGGGAGCAAATACTCCATGTTCTTTGGACCAGAACCTTATGTGGCTATCCTAAGGGACGCCTGGGGTCCATTATATAGTCCAGTGAATCCGGGGTTAAAAACTCACACTCAGGTAATTCCCGGGGCATGAATCGCTCTAAAAAATTCAACGCCTTTTCTAAAAAAAAGGAGGCAGAGGCCCTTAAACTCAACAAAACCAGACCTTAGGCTACTCAATGGCAATTGTCTGTTTAGATATCATCTTAATAGGAAAGAGGATGAAAACGTCGCAGCACTACTCTGCGATTGCAATGCCATTGACAGCCAGAGGTTTGGGATTCCCTGATCCCTACGAGATTTCCAGGCTACCAACCAATATGCTATTACGGTTCGCTAAAAGCCTCAAAATTACTATTATCTGATTTAGGGTTATTCACCATAAAAGACCTTATTGGTCGAAGTGGTTTCGAGACTATGTGCCTCTTGCTACGCTCCTTATATTATTATTATTATTATTATTATTATCACTTCCATATCTAAAATTTCGATGGAAAAAAATCACATTCAACGATCCTTTATCAAGTTAGACAAATATTTCAAGAATTTAAAATGAGCAAACTCGAAAAATTTAACAATTTCAGGTTTAAATCCAGCTAAGAAAAATACCTACAAAGCTTTCTTTAGTTTCACATTTACGATTTTAATATGAAAAGATGTTTTGTACTAAATAAAAATTGTTAAATTTATTTAATACAAAATATTTAGCAATAAATAAAAAAAACAAATAGATTTTGTCATGGGAAATTGCAATTTTCTACTTGATAAGAAAATTTGCATTTGCTCGACATTTTTGTACTAAAAACTTTTCCAATAGCAAGAATATTATGCTCAGAAAAAAATTTGAAATGTTAGCGAACTAAATCCTTAGTACTAAATTACTTTATGGAATTAAAAATGTTAAAAATAACTAATAAAATAAGTTCAATACAAAATGTAGATTTTCGAACATTTAGTACTAAATATTTTTATTCATATATAAAAATGTTTTGAATTTGATATTAAAAAGAGGATTTTTACATTTAGTACTAAACAAAATTTTTTTTAAATTAATACTAAAAAGGATTATTACATTGAGTACTAAAAAAGACTTTTTGGATTTTATATTAAAAAACGATTATTATATTGAGTACTAAAAAAGACTTTTTGGATTTTATATTAAAAAACGATTATTATATTGAGTACTAAAAATGATTTTATCAATTTGTTATAAAAAATTGGATTTTTACATTTAGTACTAAAGAAGAATTTTTGAATTTAATATTAAAAATGGATTTTTACGTTTAGTACTAAAAAAGATTTTTTGAATTTAATAATAAAAGTGGACTTTATATTTAGTACTAAGAAAGATTTTGCATTTATTTAAAAAAAATGGATTTTTAAATTTTGTACTAAGAGAAATTTTTGGGATTTAATATTAAAAAAGGAATTTTACTCTTCGTACTAAAATAGATTTTTTGGATTTAATATGAAAAGTGTATTTTTTGAACTTATTATAAAAAAAATGGATTTTCACATTGAGTACTAAAAAAGATTTTTTTAATTTCAATTATTACATTGAAAAAAAAAGACTTTTTCCGATTTTATATTAAAAAAGGATTATTACATTGAGTACTAAAAAAGATTTTTCTAATTTAATATTAAAAATGGATTTTTACGTTTAATACTAAATAACATTTTTTGAATTTATTATAAAAAAATTGATTTTTACATTTAGTACTAAAAAGATTTTGCATTTATTTAAAAAAATGAATTTTTAGATTTAGTACTAAAAAAGATTTTTTGAATTTATTATTAAAAATGGATTTTTCCAGTTAGTACTAAAAAAGATTTTTTGAATTTAATAATAAAAAGTGGATTTTTGCAATTTATTTGGTACTAAAATTTTTCTTAAAATTTATTATAAAAAATTGGATTTTTACATCTAGTACTAAAAAAGATTTTTTGAATTTAATATTAAAAGTGGATTTTACATTTAGTACTAAGAAAGATTTTGCATTTATTTAAAAAAAATGGATTTTTAAATTTTGTACTAAGAGAAATTTTTGGGATTTAATATTAAAAAAGGATTTTTACTCTTCTTACTAAAATAGATTTTTTGGATTTAATATGAAAAGTGTATTTTTTGAATTTATTATAAAAAAAATGGATTTTCACATTGAGTACTAAAAAAGATTTTTTTAATTTATTATAAAAAACACTGGATTTTCACATTGAGTACTAAAAAAGATTTTTTTAATTTATTATAAAAAACTGGATTTTCACATTGAGTACTAAAAAAGATTTTTTTAATTTAGTATTAAAAATGGATTTCTACATTTAGTACTAAAAAGATTTTTTGAATTTTTTAATAAAAAAGTGGATTTTTCATTTAGTACTAAAAAGATTTTGCATTTATTTTAAAAGAAATGGATTTTCACATCTAGTACTAAAAAAGATTTTTGAATTTATTATAAAAAAATGGATAATAAAAATAAATAGATTTTTTGAATTCGATACTAAAAAATTTTATATTTAGTACTGAAAACAATTGTACTAAACGCAAATATTCAGTAGAAAAGGAGCGCTTATTCAAAATTTAGATCAACTCCAATTTAGAACTTTCTTAACATTTTTATTTTAGTTATAAAAAATCATAACAATATATTTAGTACTAAAACTGCATACTGTAATTGATAAACAAACTATTTGAAAACGTAGTTGTTGATAGATAAATGTTTCTGTTATAAAAAATTAGTTTTTTTTCATATTGTCAACAATTTTTTTTTAGCTCTAAAGGTAGAACAACAACAAAATTTATATTTTAGACACGTCAACCCATTATTTTATGTGAAATTCCAAATTCTTTATTATCGTACGTTTTAAGACCAGAAATTTTATTGAAATAGAAAGAACAGTCCATGTCAGAGTACGGAACTGTAGTAAAAGATTGCATGTGAGACTAATATAAAAAAATATGAACGACCAAAAACAGGCAGTGTAAGGCATGTGAAAAGGAAATAATTGATGTCAGGATTGGTACAACAGGAACACAAATTCATACTTAGCAGAATTGAGGAGTAAAATTTGCAAATAGCATACACCATTAAGGATTTACGAAAACTATGCGATGTTTAATCCGGAAAAGACGAATTATTCCCTGGGGGAATATAGCCCAAATAATTTTTCTATACTTAAATATTGACGCTTCGGTTAAGCATAGTCCCATGTGTAAATATTGACATAGTCATTTTGTTTCGTTTAGATTAGTTGAATGGTGGCGTGTTTTGAGAAATTCATCCTGAGACAGGGACGTACTATTGGGACCATTATTATATATATAAATAGAAAAAAATAAACTTGTAAAATGTTTATTAAGAAAAGATTTCCCATTTTACAAAATGCCCATGCAAATAGTGAGTGCTGAAATTTTAGGGACAAAATGATATTTTGAGGATCTATTCTCCAAGTGATTACATCTCAAATATCGACAAGAAAACAACGAAAAGGATAACATATTAAGAAGAACTGTTCTTTTGACTCCTTCTTTTATATTATTGTCAACCCATCCCTATTACCAAGTTTTTACATATATAGGAGCGGAGAGAGAGAGAGAGAGGGAATCGTTTTATATTTGTTTTTGCACGCATTTATCCATGACCTATTTTCGTTGGTTATAAAATTATAACAAACACACGCGTATGTCTTCAGCTTCATGTACGCAAATACACGCGCATTGCCAATAAACAAGGAAATTACTATACGTAAAACCACCCCTCCCCCCCAACACCCACTCTTTTCTATCATCATGGCAAAAGGAAATTGAAGAACCCCCAAATCAATTGTTTTTATCTACTAACACCATTTAATGTTCGTATATTCGGCTGTCAGGGTAGGCAGACCTATTAAATTCCAAAGGAGCATCCCCATTAGAGTTTCTTTCCCCTCTGTGGGTTGATACATTTTTATATAAAAAAAATTTGTAAAATTACTTTCACTTTTAATATTCTTTCCTAAAATTTTAACAATTAAAAAAATTCGGACATTTTTCATGCTATTAAATTTGAATAATAATAAAATTTGAATGATTTATTTTACTGACATTTAATGAAGATAATTTTCATTTATATAAAACAAAATCCTCTGTTGACCCTCAAACCCCTCTCCCCACCCCACCCTCTTCCAAACTATAAATTATATTCACACCTCCTCTTTTTAAATTAATTAATTTAATTTTATTTTATTTGTTTCGCTCTCTTATAATTTGTGGTTTTTGTATAATAAAATGCGAACATGTCTTAATATCCGACCCCCCCCCCCCCCCTTTAAATACATTTTAGCATTAATTAAATTCGTATCGATTTTAAGGGTGTGTAATTTAATTTTTTCATATGTACAAATATTTTGAAAAATTTCATTTTTTATCAATTGTTTTTTTTTTTCTAGTTATTATTCTCTGTAGTATTGACCAAAATATTATCGCATAAAAAGAATGGATGGAAATTTTTGTGTCGCAATTTTATAATTTAAATTACCAAAAACTAAATGGACATTTTCATTAAAAAATTTAAAAAAAAAAACAGTTACGATTAAACTTTTTGTATAAAACGCCATCTACAATTTGGCTGTGTATTTAAAAAGAAAGTCATTCACAAAAACTACCTTTAGCTAAAGATTATATTGCCATCTTGTGGAAGAAAGCAAAACAAAACTAGGAGCGCCATCTGTGTATGAATACAATCACAATTAATTACTTTTTTTCAATTATAATTTTTTTTTCTACTGCCGTTAAGTTCAATTAAAATTTAGATTTAGACCAATTAGTACTTTTTTCTCTCGATAGGGTTGAAATTGGCGATGTTGACACAGTTCTGTCATATGATCTTTTGACATGTTCATAGTAGAAAGTTGACCGTTTGTTGTAATTTTTTCAATTTTACTCGAACATCGTATTAAAATAATTCAAATTCATTATCAACGAAAGCCTCATTTCGAAAAAAGATGGTAGCCTTCAATCAAGAATTTGGTGGATAATTTTAAGTCGACTTGTTCGGTACAAAACTTGCGTCAGTAAGTGAAATTGTTGCAGAGGATCCAGTTTTATCGGTTTCACAAAGTTCTCAATAATCGGGACATTGAGTACTAAAAATAATTTTTTGAATTTATTATTAAAAAAAGGATTTTCCCATTTAGCTCAAAAATTTTTTTTTGGAAATTAATTCTAAAAAGTGGATTTTTATAGAGTACTAAAAAAGATATTTTGAAATTATTATGAAAAAAGATGTTTTACATTTAGTACTAAAATAGATTTTTTGTATTTATTATAAAAAGGATTTTTACATTTAGTACTAAAAAAGATATTTTGAAATTATTATAAAAAAAGATGTTTTACATCTAGTACTAAAAGAGTTTTTGGGATTTAATATTTAAAATAGACTTTTACATTGAGTACTAAAAAAGATTTTTGTTATTTATTATAAAAAAAGGATTTTTACATTGAGTACTAAAATAGATTTTTTAAATTTAATACTAAAAAGTCGATTTTTTTAATTGAGTACTAAAATAGATTTTTTGTATTTATTATAAAAAGGATTTTTACATTTAGTACTAAAAAAGATTTTTTTGAAATTATTATGGAAAAAGATGTTTTACATTTAGTACTAAAATAGATTTTTTGAATTTCATATTAAAAAATGGATTTTTACATTTAGTATTAAAAAAGATTTTTTTAAAAATAATACTAAAAAGTGGATTTTTACATTGAGTACTAAAAAAGATATTTTGAAATTATTATAAAAAAATATGTTGTACATTTAGTACTAAAAGAGTTTTGGGATTTAATATTTAAAATGGACTTTTACATTGAGTACTAAAAAAGATTTTTGTTATTTATTATAAAAAAAGGATTTTTACATTGAGTACTAAAATAGATTTTTAAATTTAATACTAAAAAGTGGATTTTGACATTGAGTACTAAAAAAGATTTTTTGAATTTCATATTAAAAAGTGGATTTTACATTGAGTACCAAAAAAGATTTACAAAATAGACTTTTTGAATTCGACACTAAACATTTTTATATTTAGTACTAAAAAAAATTGTATATGCATTTTTTTTTTTTACAAAGATGGCGTTGTAGCATTGCTGTCACTGCTTAATCCTGATCGATTTTGGGCTATTCGGAAACTGTTTTCTTTTTTTCTTTTTTTTCGGAAATTGGAATGTGGAGAAGAAGACGAAAAAATTACATTATTCCATAAAAGATATTGTATTGAAATTTTTTTTTTCGTCGATTATTATTGGTCATTTTCTTTTTCTTAAAAAACTAAACGTTTTATATGCGTTCAAACATGATCATTACTAAAGCGAAATCATTAAAGAGATTGTAATAAATAGTAATTATTTGTGACTTAAATATTTTCTTATCATAAAAATTTCAAAAGAATATTTTTGTTACGAGAAATTATATAATTTCAATTTGAAGCTTATCAGTTTCAATTGCATGACATATTCGAGTGATAATTTTTATGAAATAATTCAACAACAAAAAAAGTTTTTTGTCGATAAAAAATATAATATGAAGTATATGAAAATTCTTATCAGTTCAAGTGTTATTTCAATTACATAATCGAACAAATTTAGGAAAATACTTGATTTGAGTACAAAAATTACATATTTTTGAACGTAATACGATTATTTATTATTTTTATTTTTTTTTTCGCACCAGAAACCACTAGAAAATTTCACCTAAAATTCCCTTATTATTATGAAATTACTGAAACCGAACAACAACGGATGTGTTAAAATAATATCGCACAATAATAAGTATAAGTGTCAATCTGCCCCCGTCCTTAGAATTACCCACAACATTATTACCAAAAATCTGATGATTTCATTCAAATGGAAAATCGGAAAATTTAGAGCGTCGTGCCATAAAGTCCTTGACGACATACAAGAATCCCTAACGACTTCTAGTTGCCTAGTAACAGTACAGATTGTACCTTCTGCCTTTCTATACACCACCACAAGCAATCAAAAATTTGGCACCCTCTTTAAGCACAGATTCATAAAGTATGTACTAAAGTGAAAGTGCGTCCATCCCTTAAAATTGTATAATTCCTTTTGAAAATTTGTCGATTCATGGGGGATGACTGTGACATTGACGATGTATTTTATTTCAACATTTAATTTACTATGGTAGGGCAAGATTTTAGCATCGTTTTCAATGTCAACTCCCTATAATTGCACGAATGAATATACGCACACTCATAAATGCCCATAAAACGATAAAATATGCTCGTAATATTATAAGGAAAGGTAATGCGAGAAATATGAAGGAGACCACCTTACCCTCTAGATGTACATATTCTTATTCATTACACGTGCATTCCCACAAAATTTAATAGGTGCTTTTTAATTAGCCATAAAAAATATATAATAAGAAATATTTTTAAAAAAAATTAATAATAATAACAAAAATTATGGCGTATTTATAGAATAAAAATAAATAAATTTTAGGGCGGTAGGGGGGGGGAGAGTTTGGGACAAGGTGTTTAATTAAGGGAGGAAAAATAACGCACTAAAAAGTACTTATTTTCTAAAGTGTACTAATATTTGACAGAAAATTTTTTATTGCTGATTTTATGTACGTAATAATAAAAAAATGAAAAAGTTCGTGGCGTTTTCTGAGCAAAATAGAATACGCTTAAATCAGAGTAAGCATTATTCAAACTAAATTTTCTCTATTATTATCGATAATGTTTTGCCATTTTTCGCACAGAGCCATGAGAACTGAATCGACTGATTTTCACAGGACTCTTCTCTTGAAGCTCTGCAGAGATTTAGTTTTGAATAACACTCTAATTTAAACGTATCCTATTTTGCTCAGAAAATGCCACGAACTTTTTCGACTACAAGTGGTAGTCTTGTGGTGTATGTATTGAAACTAGCCAGGGAAGTTTTCTTAATTTTTAGCATCCCATCAGAAATGGGTGTGGTCGAGTATTATCGTGGTAGAAGACGACACACCCAAAAAGGATCAATTCTGGCTCTTTTCTGTCAATCGATAGGCGTAATCTCTCGAGTTACTTACAATAAAATACCGATTTAACAGTTTGACCGAATGCTTGTGAACAATTTCCTTCCAGTCCAACCATACGCAAAACTTAATCTTATTTGTCGCTAATCCTGGCTTTGAACATATTTATTATCCACGATCAGCAGTTTAGATATTGGACTGCTGATATGATCGTGAATTAAACATTCATCATCAAACCATTTTTTCCACGATCTCTCTCGAACGATAATCTCGTATTTTACACGTTTTTAACCGTAAATAATGATTTACTTCAGAAATGGCCCGATTTCATTGCGCTTTAGCAGCGTATCGCAGATGTTCTTTTTGAACACAGCCTTTCGCGAATGGTTTCAAACGGTTTGATGATGAATGTTTTAATTACTTAAAACTATGTCATGACATATGTGCCAGTCTTGTTCAAATGTTTCGAGAATATCATCACTTTTTTTTTGGTAATTAAATGACCAAAACATAACAACACAAATTATTTCACAAGCTTGCGATGCGTTGTGTCTTGACTATGGCATTAATGATATGGGTGTCAGCAAAGAGATTCCATAATCCGATGACATTTCACCGTATGTATTGCGGAACCAGCACTCCATCTAAAGCTCTCCCAACTAGGTCATCGGTCAGCTTCATCCCCTTTTTTTCTGTTTCTTCTACTCCTTTTTTTAATTTTTTTAGGATCCACGATCATATCAGCAATCCAGGCATAGCTTATGAATTAAACATTCATCATCAAACCATTTTTTCCATGATCTCTTTCGAACTTAATTAAACATTCATCATCAAACCATTTTTTCCATGATCTCTTTCGAACTATAATCTCGTATTTTACCCGTTTTTAACCGTCAATAATGATTTACGAGGGTCATTCAACAAGTACTTAGCCTACAAAAGAAAAACGAAATTTTTGGAAAGGTGGCAATTTACTTTCCACATAATCTCCTTCAAGCTCGATACACTTGCCCCAACGATGCTCTAACTTTTTTAACCCGTCTAAAAAATACATTTTCTCGAGGGAAGCAAAATAGGCCTCCGTGGCGACGATGACCTCCTCATTCGACCCAAATCTATTCCCGGCGAGTGATTTTTTCAGGTTTGGAAACAAAAAGTAGTCACAGGGGGCCAAATCTGGAGAGTACGGTGGATGGGGCAGCAATTTGTAGCGCAATTCGACCAATTTGGCCATGGCGACGGCGGAGGTGTGAGCCGGCGCGTTGTCGTGGTGGAACACCACTTTTTTCTTCGCAAAGCGGGGCCGCTTTTTCTTCAATTTGACGTCAAATCGGTCCAATAAGTCAGCATAGTAGCGCCCCGTGATTGCTTTACCCTTCTCGAGGTAATCGATGTGGATCACACCTTGTGAATCCCAGAAAACGGTGGCCATCACCTTTCCGGCCGATCGAACAGCCTTCGCCTTTTTCGGAGCACGTTCGCCGCGTGAAGTCCACTGTTTTGACTGTTCCTTGGTCTCTGGTGTGTACCAGTGAATCCATGTTTCGTCGACGGTCACGAAACGACGCAAGAACTCCGCTGGATTGCGCTGAAACAGCGCCAAACACGTCGCCGATGTGGTCTCACGGTTGCGCTTGTTTTCCGGTGTGAGCAAACGCGGCATTCATCGCCCCGACAGCTTTCTCATGCCCAGTTCTTCGTGTATAATATGATGCACCATTCCTACTGCGATGCCCACAGTCTCAGCTATCTCGTGAACCTTCAATCGACGGTCTGCCAACACGAGATCGTGGACTTTTTTAACGTTTTCCTCCGTAGCAGCCGTTTTCGGGGCACCTGGGCGTGGCTCATCAAAAACCGACGTGCGGCCACAAACAAACTCGTTGAATCAATTCTTGACGGTCGCCATCGAAGGAGAAGAGTCACCATACACAGCATCCAAGCGATCTTTGATTTCCCTTCCAAAAACAAGAATCTAATCACCGAACGATATTGTTCTTTTTCCATTTTTGTGCAACCGACCGACACGCTCGCTTTCAAAGGCTCTCAAAACAAAACTAATGAAGGGAATCGACTGAAACTTTGGCAGTAGGCTACTAAAAGAATGTACTGCACGATGGTAAATTTCTTTTGTGACAACAGTTCTATCGGGCGGTGAGGCTAAGTACTTGTTGAATGACCCTCGTACTTCAGTAATGGCTAGATTTCATTGCGCTTTAGCAGCGCATCCATTTTTTTTTCTTTTCTTCGCCTTCGGCTTCATCCCTTTTTTTTCTTTTATTTTTTTTTATAGGTTTCGTTTGGGACTCTTTCTTTTTCTTTTTTTTAAATAATTTTATTGTTTATTTTTTGGAATTTTTCCTTTTCTCGCCTATCCGTTTTCATCTTCACAACTTTTTACCTTCCTTCTCATTGCCTCTTTGAGTTTCTTTTCTGTTTTTTCTTTTAATTTTTTTTTAATAATTTCATTTTCCTTTTTATCATTATTTGTTCACCTTTCCCCTCCCATGAAGAACTTAACACCCTCGGGTGTCTTCATAATCCCCTTTATGTTTTTGCCTTGACTTTATAAAATTATTTTATTGCGTTTTTTTTATAAAGTCAAGTCACACTTGACTTTATAAAAAAATACGCAATAAAATAATTAACGAGAACTTAAAACTTATAAACTGAATCATTTGAACAGAAATAATCTATATGAAAATATTATATCTTTGGTAAATACGCTTTTTTCTGTATAATTTTTTTCTGTAATAAACAAATTATGATTTGAAAATTTACTTTTGTTACTGACGCAAAATTTTCAAACGTTCCACAATTTCAAGTGCATTTGAACTAAGCAAATTGACTTTCAAAAATAGAAAGAGAAGGAAGGAAAAAAAAATTGTTGTGGGTGCAAACTTACCAATTAAGTGGAATGAGTAATAAGCAAAGTTTTTTTATTGCAGCGAAGGCATTTTGACATTGTTTATATTAAGTCATGTTCCGTTTCCTTTTCCTATTTATTTTTTGCTTGTCTATCGATCTATAAAAGGACATTGCCGATCTTTAAGTTATTTTTTTTTTTTTGACTTTCGATCGTTCTGAATTATTCTTCTTTTTTTTGGGGGGAGGACGAAATATTTCATGCACAGATACTTTGTTCAAGGTGGCAATCTATCAACGAGCAACTGGATCACCACTCATTTTGTTAGTCAAATCTCGGTTCGCTAAATCTAAGTCTCGGTCATTCGATCAGTAAATGCCTAAAAAAAACATGCAAAAATGCCAAAAATATCTACTCAAATGGCGTTTAGGATCTGGATCTTGCCAAGAATTTTAGCAAATAGACACGACGATGCAGTGAAATGGTTTTCTTTGGAGATGAACGTCGACACACTTTTGGCATAAGTTACTTGACACGAGAAATCGAAAGTAATTTTATGTGTGCGATTTTTTCTCT
Organism: Atherix ibis; assembly: GCA_958298945.1. Classification (NCBI taxonomy): domain Eukaryota; kingdom Metazoa; phylum Arthropoda; class Insecta; order Diptera; family Athericidae; genus Atherix; species Atherix ibis. Next base: position 21,493,962 of record OY282610.1, on the reverse strand, counting down.
CTCTTTCTTATCATTTTTAGTTGCACTCGTTTGGTTTTTTTTTTTAGTTTTATATGTGAATGAGTGGATTTGTGCAAAAAACAAAAAATATTTCAACTTTTTATCTTGATCGGTATGGCCCTACCTACCTACCACCTTTCTCTGAAAATCGAAATTCTTTTTTGCATAATTTTGTTGTTGTTTTTTTTTGTTTTTTGTTTACCTATAAAAGGTGGTGCGTACACATTGGCAAATGAATATTTTTTATTAGCTAAGAAATGTAATCAAATGCCGCGCACACATGTACGTACACGTATGCTCGTACAACGATGTGTGATCGTACAATACAATTGTGTGCGATCGTACGTACTCTTCTCCATAGGGCGGGGCTGTTATTTTTTCGAATATCAAGCTAACTCCGACAGCGCACTCTTTAGTAAGCATTCACACACTTTGGTATCTGATCGGCGCTCTTCCATTCCTACCACTACGCTTGTACGAATTAAATACGGATTATTGAGAATTGGATGTGTTTGGGTGTGTGTGTGTGTTTTTTTTTTAAATTGGCTTCAAATAAAAAGTGAAAAATATTATTTTGGGAGAGATTTCATTCGACAATCGCCAAAAACTTCGACTAGGCAAAACGTTATAAGACGAAGAAAATGTTAATGAAAATATTTCTTTTCGTTTTTTTTTTTTTTTTTTGTTCTCTTTTGTTCAATATATGAAAGAGACACTTTTCTCAAAGAGAGAAATAGAAAAAGAAAGGGAAAAACTTATGGAAAAGAAATTGAGAAATCAGACCACAAATAAAAAACCAAAAAAAAAAAAATATTCTCAATAAATTTCACTTTTAAACGAAACTTTTGAAATTTTTTAAATTTATTTCCATTTTTTTTTTTTTTTTTTGGTATCTTATCTTGAAATTTGACCATTTCTGTTGTTGTATTAATAGATTCACATAAATATTTATAAATTCTCACGGTATAAATTTGATAAATAAACCAAATACAAATGATAAAATGTCCAGAGTCATAGTTATGTTAAAAATTCAAATGTTATCTAGAATTTAAAATAAATAAATCCGCCCAATATTTATTTATACGCGCACACATACACACAACTTTTTTTAATATTATTTTTTAATCAAAAGGTTTTTTTTTTAATTTAACGACAATTGAAAAAAAATTTTATTCTTTTCGAAATTGTAATTCTTAAGGTGCGGCCACCAAGTTAGTACAGATTTTTTTTTTTTTTTTTTGCAAATAATCGCAAAGGTGGTCTGGTTAAAATAGTAAAATTGTTATCATAATCATAAATATGTAAAATCATCACGATAATAAACACCATTTAACGTGTACTCGTAAAATTCAATTAACACCAGCGTCAAATATCAACAATATACCCTGATCCTTACCCCTCCCCAACGCACCACACTGTACAATAAATACTATGTACTATGCACTATCGGTTGTTACCTGTAATTTATATATAAATAGATACGTGCTCGCATTCGAATAATGCGATAGTAGAGAAGGTAAGGTTACGTAATTTCTAAAGTCATAATTATGACTACACAATTATGAGCACGACCGGTAACTGAACTGATAACAATTAAGCATACGCCCAAAGACAACTAACTAATTACACGTTTTTATTCTATCTGAGTTGAATATGAAAATAATTTTTCCATTGCTGAGCATAAATTTTAAAAAAAATAAACCATTTTTTTTCTTGATATATTTGTTTTGTAATTATTGAAAAAAATTATTTCATTTTTAAATTTGACCAAAAAAAAGAGAACAAATTAATTATAAATTGTTCAAAATAATACCAAAATAATACAGAAAAAATTCTATTTGATCAGAAAATATGGAAAGAAATTGTAGAACTGAATACATTAACGCCCTCTAGTGATAAAATTGAAAGACGTAATTATGTAGATGGCGCTGAAAGTAAACACAAACCACATGACATAATCATAGTTTTGGTATTAAAAAATTGAATAAGTTATCTATAAGCGGAAGTTTAAAAGCTTCTTAGATGACATCTGGTGAGAAAAATTGCCGCGTTTATAGTCCGGATTGCATTGAAAACACATGTGTCACACGAAAAAGTCGATTCTTTGCAATTTGAGAACTTTTAGAAATGCCATTGAATGCATACATAAACGCCCTCTTGTGGTAAAAGTGTAGAACCTTACCTTCTTTGTGACGCTGAACGTAGCACATGAAATAGTCGGACTTTTAGTATTGAACAATTGAATAAATTATGAACAGAAGTTTAGAAGCTTCTTAGATGACAACTGGTGAGAAAAATTGCCGCGTTTATAGTCTGGATTGCATTGAAACGACATGTATCACACGAAAGAGTCGATTTTTTACAATTTTCGGACTTCTAGAAATGCCATTGAAGACATACATAAACGCCCTCTTGTGGTAAAAGTGTAGAACTTTACCTTCTAGGTGGCGCTAAACTTAGCACATGAAATAGTCGGACTTTTAGTATTGAACAATTGAATAAATTATGAACAGAAGTTTAGAAGCTTCTTAGATGACATCTGGTGAGAAAAATTGTCGCGTTTATAGTCCGGATTGCATTGAAAACACATGTATGACGGGAAAAAGTCGATTCTTTGCAATTTTAGAACTTTTAGAAATGCCGTTGAATGCATACATAAACGCCCTCTTGTGGTAAAAGTGTCGAACTTTACCTTCTTTGTGACGCTGAACGTAGCACATGAAATAGTCGGACTTTTGGTATTGAACAATTGAATAAATTATGAACAGATGTTAAAAAGCTTCTTAGATGCCATCTGGCGAGAAAAATTGCCGCGTTTATAGTCCGGATTGCATTGAAAACACATGTGTCACACGAAAAAGTCGATTCTTTGCAATTTGAGAACTTTTAGAAATGCCTTTGAAGACATACATAAACGCCCTCTTGTGGTAAAAGTGTAGAACTTTACCTTCTTGGTGGCGCTAAACGTAGCACATGAAATAGTCGGACTTTTGGTATTGAACAATTGAATAAATTATGAACAGAAGTTTGAAAGCTTCTTAGATGACATCTGTGGTGAGAAAAAATGCCGCGTTCACAGTCCAGATTGCATTGAAATGACATGTATCACACGATAGAGTCGATTTTTTACAATTTTCGGACTTCTAGAAATGCCATTGAAGACATACATAAACGCCCTCTTGTGGTAAAAGTGTAGAACTTTACCTTCTAGGTGGCGCTAAACTTAGCACATGAAATAGTCGGACTTTTAGTATTGAACAATTGAATAAATTATGAACAGAAGTTTAGAAGCTTCTTAGATGACATCTGGTAAGAAAAATTGTCGCGTTTATAGTCCGGATTGCATTGAAAACACATGTATGACGGGAAATAGTCGATTCTTTGCAATTTTCGGACTTCTAGAAATGCCATTGAATACATACATAAACGCCCTCTTGTGGTAAAAGTGTAGAGCTTTACCTTCTAGGTGGCGCTAAACGTAGCACATGAAATAGTTGCACTTTTAGTATTAAACAATTGAATAAATTATGAACTTTAAAAGTTTCTTAGATGCCATCTGGTGAGAAAAATGGCAGCGTTTACAGTCTGGATTGCATTGAAAACACATGTGTCACACGAAAAAGTCGATTCTTTGCAATTTTAGGCCTTCTAAATGGTATTCTAGTTACAGGACTTACTAGAAATACCATTGAAAACACATACGCCCTCTAGTGAGAAATGGGACAACATCCCCTGTTAGATGGCGCTGGACGTACAATACGAAATAATCATATTTTGACTATTGAACATTTCAATTAATTATAAACAAACGTTAATGCCATCTGCTGAAAAATTGTAGAATTTATAATCTAGATGAAAAGTAAGGGATTTTTCAATACCGGTCAAATGTTTTCAAATGGACAGTGTGGCCATATTTGAAATGACAAAATCTTTTGGCACTATCAGTTGTAATCAGTAAGGTTTGTAATTTATTCATGGGCAGATACACGCCTCAACGACGCCTGCAAATTGTCCTATTTTTTTTATTAAAATAATTGTTCTTTTATCGAAACTTATTGTGTGCTTCTTTCAATTTATTGCCGTCAAAATCGGTCAAATGTGCTCGCTGTTCGTCGAACTGTTCACAATCTTTCCTTCTAAAATGTTCACGTTCCAGTACTAGAATATTACGGTCGAACCGAGAATATTACGGTCGTTCAGGCAAGTGTTTATGAAGATTATCGTGGCATATTTTAAGGTTCGATTTGGGATGATTTTGGTTTGGAACATCTTGAAAATGATGCGGATTTTTCCAAAAAAAAAATCATCTTCTCAGATAAGGCGCATTTTCATCTCTTGGGCTGAAGTCAATTTACAAATTATTCACAAGGAACCTTTACATTCCGAAAAAGTGAACTTTTTGGTGTGGTTTATGGCACGGCGGTATCATTGGTCCTTATTTTTTTTTTAAATTAAGGAGGAGATGCCGTTACTATCAATGCCGAGCGATACAGATCGATGATATTGAACGTTTTGTGGCCTGAATCGGAATACATTTATTTATTGAATATGTATTAGACGGCGTTACGTGCCACACAGCCTATGCCACAATCAATTTATGCGGGGAAAATTTGGTGAGTCGATAATTTAAAGAATTGCAGATGTGCAATGGCCTCCAAGAAGTTGTTATTTACTACCTTTGAACTTCTTCTTGTGGGGTTATTTGAAGTGATTGGTCTATGTCAATAAAACGGCGCTACATGCCACACAGCCTATGCCACCATCGATTTATTGCGGGAAAAATTTGGCTAGGCGATAATTTAAAGGAGTGCAGATGTGCAATGGCCTCCAAGAAGATGTGATTGAACATCTTTGGACTGGTTTTTGCAGGGTTATTTGAGATTATTGGTCCATGTCAATAAACCAGCAACCAATGATGTAATAAAATTGAATATTGAACGCACATTAATTCTAGATGGCGTTGGCTACATACACTAAAATCATATAATAAGCTTGTGGTTATAGGACTTTTTAAAGATGGCACTAAATTAGAGAAGCCATAAGATTCTCCAGTCAAGATGGCACTGTACCAATAAATAAGTTTAAAATTGACTAACTATCTCATAAAAATTTTTTGTATCGTATATTTTCAAAAACTTCAGTTTTCATTTTGGAGAGAAAAAAAAATACAATTCAAATCCAAGATTGAATAACATCTGAACTATTGTACAAAATAACGCTTCTATGGGACTTTAAAGTGACAGTACAACTCCTGATGTTAAAGAAAAGAATTTTATTCAAAAGTCCTTAAGAAAACGCACAATTTGCGGGTAAGAAAATGATAAATTATTTTTGTTTTTCAAAAAGAAAAAAATGTTATCGTTAAAGAAATCTGGCCACAATATTCCTGCCAACTGCTCTCGAAATGCAAAAGGCAAAATTCGCCCTTTTCCATAATTAACAACGATTAAATATTTTTTTTTTTAAAATAACAAAATAAGTTTTTTTTTGCTGGTTTCCGGTTGATTATGGTTTACGTTTGGGAGTTTTTTCTATTGTGAAATTTCTCTGTACATTCACACCAGGAAATTAAAATGCAATTTTACCGATTACGATAAGAACAAAAGTATTTAATAAAAATAACAAAAAATTACTAAATTTACTTTTTATTTTTTTTCCCTATAAATTTTAAAAAAAAACTATAACGTGTCAAATTGTCTTTGTTTAATGTTTTTTTTTATGTTTTAGTATTTTTTTTTAATTAAAACTAAATGGAAAAGCATATTTTTAATTTAAATTAATTCTTATGAAAAATTCATTCAGTAATAGAGCGCAGTAAAAGAACAAAAACTATCGTTGTCGATGCCACGCTACTTTTGTTTGGATCACAAACAAAAGTAGCGCGGCACCGCGTATGAATGCTGCTGCTTACCAGAAATGACAGTTTGGAATGTTTTTGTCAGAAAATTTTTACAATTAATTATGATTTACGTTTTTTTTTGTTTTCAACGAAATTTTTTAACTCAATTCTACCAACTTTTAAAATGAAAAACAAATTTTGTTTTTTGAAAAAAAAATTAATCAAAACTGTTGGCAATAATAAATTGATTCGCTATCGGACATATCGGATTGATGTCAACAAATCAATTTATCATTTGTATTTTATTTCATATTTCAAAGAATAAGCCAATGTTGAGCGATGCTAGTTTTTCAGGTGTTCTTAACAAACCATAAATATTTTTATTTTGAGCAATTTTCCTACGAATTTCTTTTGTTTTTTTTTTTAAATTTATTTTGTTGTTTATTGAAAGAAATTTTTACCTCACCATTACCGCAGCAAAGAAAACAACATATTTTTTGCAGAATTTTGCCTATAATCATGTTAAGATGAGAATATTTCACAAATTAGGACTTTGATGGTTGGTTTATAAGAAATTTTTGCTGATCTCCAAATAATTCTCTTAATTTCGCACACACATTTTTGATGGTGGGACCAGTACCATACGAAACAAATAACAAAAGAAAAATTTAAATTAGAAATAGGATTAATAGTTATTTAAGAGCAAATAATTAAAACTAATTAAATATTAATGAAAATGAAAATGGAAATAAATTAAAACGAAACACAACACAAATATGGATGATGACAGCAAATTCCTGTTTTTAATTAAAATAGCGAATTCTAATTTTGTACAATGGAACGGATGAAATGAATGAATATTTCTTCTACGAGTATGTAGATTAAAATGGAAATAATCAAATAATCGACAACTGTGAGTGTGGAGACTTTTCAAGTATTTAAATGGCAATAAAATGTATGGACTGGTCACAACTGGTCTTTAGGATAAAGTGTACAATATGTTCTGTTTCAACTGGGAATTGAATAATTCCGTTTTTTGTTTTTGTTTCGAAGATTGGGGTATTATTTAAACGCATACGAACTCTTCGATTATATGTTCTAATGGGATTACGTATTGTTGTAAATTAATTTCTTCGACAAACAGCTTTGGCTATCCACTATGAGCATCCCACCATCTGTGAACAATGACTGTGATTGTCTAATTTCAAAAAATAATATGCAAACGAAAATTCACAACTAAATGACAACAACACAAAAAATTCCCTCCGGTTCATAATTTCTTCCTTAAAATTTCTAGTAGCCAATTGTAACGCTCAGAAATTTCATTCTATATATAGAAAAAAAAATATTTTAATTAAATTAAATCAAATAAATTTAAAGAAGTATTGAAATGTCAAAATTTTCCATCTGTCAAAATGTGATTTTTTTTTGTTTTAATCAAATTTATTATTAAAATTTATTAAATATTGTATTTTTATTGTAAAATATCATTGCAAATACTCTTAACTTCTATAAAATCTTATCGGACCTTTTGTATAAAGCTTCGGTCTGTTGGTAAATCTACTAAAACTAACGTAATTTCAATAAAGAAATTTCTTAAATATTCCAAATAATAAATAGACGCATATAAAAAAATATTTTAAATAAATTAAATCAAATAAATTTAAAGAAGTATTGAAATGTCAAAATTTTCCATCTGTCAAAATGTGATTTTTTTTTGTTTTAATCAAATTTATTATTAAAATTTATTAAATATTGTATTTTTATTGTAAAATATCATTGCAAATACTCTTAACTTCTATAAAATCTTATCGGACCTTTTGTATAAAGCTTCGGTCTGTTGGTAAATCTACTAAAACTAACGTAATTTCAATAAAGAAATTTCTTAAATAATCCAAATAACAATAAATAGACGCTCATAAAAAAATATTTTAATTAAATTAAATCAAATAAATTTAAAGAAGTATTGAAATGTCAAAATTTTCCATCTGTCAAAATGTGATTTTTTTTTTATTTTATTAAAATTTATTGAATATTGTATTTTTATTGTAAAATATCATTGCAAATACTCTTAACTTCTATAAAATCTTATCGGACCTTTTGTATAAAGCTTCGGTCTGTTGGTAAAACTACTAAAACTAACGTAATTTCAATAAAGAAATTTCTTAAATAATCCAAATAACAATAAATAGACGCTCATAAAAAAATATTTTAATTAAATTAAATCAAATAAATTTAAAGAAGTATTGAAATGTCAAAATTTTCCATCTGTCAAAATGTGTTTTTTTTTTATTTTATTCAAATTTATTAAATATTGTATTTTTATTGTAAAATATCATTGCAAATACTCTTAACTTCTATAAAATCTTATCGGACCTTTTGTATAAAGCTTCGATCTGTTGGTAAATCTTCTAAAACTAACGTAATTTCGATAAAGAAATTTCTTAAATAATCCAAATAATAAATACACGCTCATAAAAAAAATATTTTAATTAAATTAAATCAAATAAATTTAAAGAAGTATTGAAATGTCAAAATTTTCCATCTGTCAAAATGTGATTTTTTTTTTATTTTATTAAAATTTATTGAATATTGTATTTTTATTGTAAAATATCATTGCAAATACTCTTAACTTCTATAAAATCTTATCGGACCTTTTGTATAAAGCTTCGGTCTGTTGGTAAATCTACTAAAACTAACGTAATTTCAATAAAGAAATTTCTTAAATAATCCAAATAACAATAAATAGACGCTCATAAAAAAATATTTTAATTAAATTAAATCAAATAAATTTAAAGAAGTATTGAAATGTCAAAATTTTCCATCTGTCAAAATGTGATTTTTTTTTTATTTTATTAAAATTTATTGAATATTGTATTTTTATTGTAAAATATCATTGCAAATACTCTTAACTTCTATAAAATCTTATCGGACCTTTTGTATAAAGCTTCGGTCTGTTGGTAAAACTACTAAAACTAACGTAATTTCAATAAAGAAATTTCTTAAATAATCCAAATAACAATAAATAGACGCTCATAAAAAAATATTTTAATTAAATTAAATCAAATAAATTTAAAGAAGTATTGAAATGTCAAAATTTTCCATCTGTCAAAATGTGTTTTTTTTTTATTTTATTCAAATTTATTAAATATTGTATTTTTATTGTAAAATATCATTGCAAATACTCTTAACTTCTATAAAATCTTATCGGACCTTTTGTATAAAGCTTCGATCTGTTGGTAAATCTTCTAAAACTAACGTAATTTCGATAAAGAAATTTCTTAAATAATCCAAATAATAAATACACGCTCATAAAAAAATATTATAATTAAATTAAATCAAATAAATTTAAAGAAGTATTGAAATGTCAAAATTTTCCATCTGTCAAAATGTGATTTTTTTTTTTGTTTTATTCAAATTTATTATTAAAATTTATTAAATATTGTATTTTTATTGTAAAATATCATTGCAAATACTCTTAACTTCTATAAAATCTTATCGGACCTTTTGTATAAAGCTTCGGTCTGTTGGTAAATCTACTAAAACTAACGTAATTTCGATTAAGAAATTTCTTAAATATTCCAAATAATAAATAAACACTCATAAAAAAATATTATAATTAAATTAAATCAAATAAATTTAAAGAAGTATTGAAATGTCAAAATTTTCCATCTGTCAAAATGTGATTTTTTTTTTTGTTTTATTCAAATTTATTATTAAAATTTATTAAATATTGTATTTTTATTGTAAAATATCATTGCAAATACTCTTAACTTCTATAAAATCTTATCGGACCTTTTGTATAAAGCTTCGGTCTGTTGGTAAATCTACTAAAACTAACGTAATTTCGATTAAGAAATTTCTTAAATATTCCAAATAATAAATAAACACTCATAAAAAAATATTATAATTAAATTAAATCAAATAAATTTAAAGAAGTATTGAAATGTCAAAATTTTCCATCTGTTAAAATGTGATTTTTTTTTTGTTTTAATCAAATTTATTATTAAAATTTATTAAATATTGTATTTTTATTGTAAAATATCATTGCAAATACTCTTAACTTCTATAAAATCTTATCGGACCTTTTGTATAAAGCTTCGGTCTGTTGGTAAATCTACTAAAACTAACGTAATTTCGATAAAGAAATTTCTTAAATATTCCAAATAATAAATACACGCTCATAAAAAAAATATTTTAATTAAATTAAATCAAATAGATTTAAAGAAGTATTGAAATGTCAAAATTTTCCATCTGTCAAAATGTGATTTTTTTTTATTTTATTCAAATTTATTGAATATTGTATTTTTATTGTAAAATATCATTGCAAATACTCTTAACTTCTATAAAATCTTATCGGACCTTTTGTATAAAGCTTCGGTCTGTTGGTAAATCTACTAAAACTAACGTAATTTCGATAAAGAAATTTCCTTAATATTCCAAATAATAAATAGGCTCATAAAAAAAATATTTTAATTAAATTAAATCAAATAGATTTAAAGAAGTATTGAAATGTAAAAATTTGCCATCTGTCAAAATGTGATTTTTTTTTTATTTTATTCGAATTTATTATTAAAATTTATTGAATATTGTATTTTTATTGTAAAATATCATTGCAAATACTCTTAACTTTTATAAAATCTTATCGGACCTTTTGTATAAAGCTTCGGTCTGTTGGTAAATCTACTAAAACTAACGTAATTTCGATTAAGAAATTTCTTAAATATTCCAAATAATAAATAAACACTCATAAAAAAATATTATAATTAAATTAAATCAAATAAATTTAAAGAAGTATTGAAATGTCAAAATTTTCCATCTGTCAAAATGTGATTTTTTTTTTGTTTTATTCAAATTTATTATTAAAATTTATTAAATATTGTATTTTTATTGTAAAATATCATTGCAAATACTCTTAACTTCTATAAAATCTTATCGGACCTTTTGTATAAAGCTTCGGTCTGTTGGTAAATCTACTAAAACTAACGTAATTTCGATATAGAAATTTCCTTAATATTCCAAATAATAAATAGACGCATATAAAAAAATATTTTAATTAAATTAAATCAAATAGATTTAAAGAAGTATTGAAATGTCAAAATTTTCCATCTGTCAAAATGTGATTTTTTTTTTGTTTTATTCAAATTTATTATTAAAATTTATTAAATATTGTATTTTTATTGTAAAATATCATTGCAAATACTCTTAACTTCTATAAAATCTTATCGGACCTTTTGTATAAAGCTTCGGTCTGTTGGTAAATCTACTAAAACTAACGTAATTTCGATATAGAAATTTCCTTAATATTCCAAATAATAAATAGACGCATATAAAAAAATATTTTAATTAAATTAAATCAAATAGATTTAAAGAAGTATTGAAATGTCAAAATTTTCCATCTGTCAAAATGTGATTTTTTTTTTGTTTTATTCAAATTTATTATTAAAATTTATTAAATATTGTATTTTTATTGTAAAATATCATTGCAAATACTCTTAACTTCTATAAAATCTTATCGGACCTTTTGTATAAAGCTTCGGTCTGTTGGTAAATCTACTAAAACTAACGTAATTTCAATAAAGAAATTTCTTAAATATTCCAAATAATAAATAGACGCATATAAAAAAATATTTTAATTAAATTAAATCAAATAAATTTAAAGAAGTATTGAAATGTCAAAATTTTCCATCTGTCAAAATGTGATTTTTTTTTGATTTTATTAAAATTTATTGAATATTGTATTTTTATTGTAAAATATCATTGCAAATACTCTTAACTTCTATAAAATCTTATCGGACCTTTTGTATAAAGCTTCGGTCTGTTGGTAAATCTACTAAAACTAACGTAATTTCGATTAAGAAATTTCTTAAATATTCCAAAAAATAAATAAACACTCATAAAAAAATATTATAATTAAATTAAATCAAATAAATTTAAAGAAGTATTGAAATGTCAAAATTTTCCATCTGTCAAAATGGGATTTTTTTTTTTGTTTTATTCAAATTTATTATTAAAATTTATTAAATATTGTATTTTTATTGTAAAATATCATTGCAAATACTCTTAACTTCTATAAAATCTTATCGGACCTTTTGTATAAAGCTTCGGTCTGTTGGTAAATCTACTAAAACTAACGTAATTTCAATAAAGAAATTTCTTAAATATTCCAAATAATAAATAGACGCTCATAAAAAAATATTTTAATTAAATTAAATCAAATAAATTTAAAGAAGTATTGAAATGTCAAAATTTTCCATCTGTCAAAATGTGATTTTTTTTTTGTTTTATTCAAATTTATTAAATATTGTATTTTTATTGTAAAATATCATTGCAAATACTCTTAACTTCTATAAAATCTTATCGGACCTTTTGTATAAAGCTTCGGTCTGTTGGTAAATCTACTAAGGCTAACGTAATATCGCCAACAAAATTTCTTAAATAATCCAAATAAAATAAATTATTTTTCGCAATTCTAATCAATAAATAAGTATTTGTTAAATAAAGTAGAATGAAAATTTTAAAAGCAAATGGAAAAAAAAATTAATCCAGTAAGAAACTTTCACTTTTATTAAAATAACTAAAAACTCATTCCGTCAAGAAAATAGAAACAAAAATCAAATCAGAAGAAATTGCGAGAGACAAAAATTAATATCGAAAAATAATCATAAATTTTCGGAAAAATTTCCATCAAAATGTAACATGAATAATTCCATATTTTTATGGTGGGGCCCACAAATTATTTTTATTCTGCCGCCTTCAGCTTGCACACAATCATCGACGATCTATCATCTATCATGACTCGAAATATTTTATTTTTAGTTTTTTACATCATCTACTCTACAATGAGAAGAGAATGATCGGTTAGCTTAGTTAGTTGGTCTGTTGGCCGATCTGCTAGTATGGGACGGCTACTACTCATCATAAGCAAGTATTGGCGATGACTAAATTTTCTTATTATTTTCTTGAAAATTTTCTTTATTCAATCTTTCACATTCCTAAACAATGTCTATACGGTTTCGATTAGAATAAAATGATAGAAATGATTATTAATCATTTTTAAAATAAAGTCTACTATTTGTAAGTCGAACTAACGAAGGCGAAAGAGAAATAGAAATAAAAAATATTACCCATTCTTGTTGTTTCATTTTGCATTTCTCTCGGCTCATAGTAGGATTTTCTTATATTTAAGTATTAAAGTAAAACAAAAAAAAAAACAAAGAATGAGCGCACTCGTTTTCAATTAATTCCACCTTTTCAATCCTAAAAATTTTAAGTTAAATAAAAATTTAACAAAAAACCAATTCTACTAAAAATTTATTTCTATAGTCGAGTGATTAATCGGTATTACAGTTGTCGAACAGTTCAAATTCATATTCAAAATAAATATTTCAGTTATAGACTGCTAGATATTTGCAATGAATCGAAACTTCAATTATTCAGACAATTGTTTAATATGGCAACACTAATAATTTTTTTTTTTTTTTACCAAAATTCAATCGACATTCGTAATACCAAATTCAAGACTTGGGTAGATATATTTCAAGTGCTCGCTGAGTCACATACTATAATTTGAACTACCAAAAATGATAGTCCAAAATAAAATCTTCAAGTTTTTGCACTTAAAGTCACTAGCTTTCGGGTAATTTTTATTTATTCCAAGTCAGACACCATTCGTAATGAGTACTTTTGTCGTCATAAATCAAGGTGAATATCACAATTCTGTTATCACAATATTTTTGTTCCCTTATTAATTAATTTAAGAATAACTAATGATAGGCATTAAAAGGGCAAAAAATAGGAAAAAAATCCAAATATATACTTACAAAAATTCTATACTGGCAATACTAATTGTTGTTGTTGATGATGTTTTCTGTTGTGATGTTCTAATTTCTTTTGTTTTTTTCTTTACTTTTCTTATAATTTTTTCCTATATTTCGTGTTTCTTTTTCTTTGTTGAATTTTATTTTTAAATTCTTTAATATAATTCAAAATAAAATATTCCTATTGAATTGAAATAAATTTTATTTAACTTTTGATTGTTAATTTTTGTTCAAACACACAGACAAGACAGGTACGCACAAAAATGTCCTTATTATTATTGTAAAAATTTGTTTATTTTTAGTTTTAATAAAAATAAACTAGTTTTTATATGTTTTTATTTTATTAGATTTTTTCTATTTATATATTCGCAAAAAAAATAACAAATATTCAGAAAAAAAATTGTTCTTCTAAGAATATGCATGATTTTTGTCTTACAAAAAAAAAATTAAAATTTTTATCTTTTAAAAAAGTAGGAATTTTCATCTAAATATAATAGAAATTTCGAACCTTAAAAGAATATGGAATTTTTATCCATAAAAAGTTTAAAAATTTTTATCCGAAAGAAATTTTTATCCATAAAAAGTTTAAAAATTTTTATCCGAAAGAAATTTTAATCCATAAACAAATAGGAATTTTTATACGTAAAACAAAGGATTTTTATTCTTAAAAAATTGAGATTTGTTTTCCTTAAGAAAATTTGAATTTTTATCCTTAAAAAATTGGGATTTTTACCTTTAAAAGAAGTTAGAATTTTTATCCTTAAAAGAAGTTGGAATTTTTATCCATAATTAAATAGAAATTTTTATCTTTAACCAAAATGAGAAATTTTTATCTTCAAATAAAATTGGAATTTTTATCCTTAAATGAAATTGGAATTTTTACCCTTAAAGGCAATTGGATTTTTTATCCATAAAAAGTTTAAAAATTTTTATCCGAAAAAAAATATAAATTTTTAAACTTTAAACAAATGATTTTTATTCTTTAAAAATTGGAATTTGAATTTTTATCCTTAAATTAATTGGAATTTTTCCATTTAAAAAAGTAGGCATTTTTATCCTTTAAATTATAGGAATTTTTATCCTTAAAAGAATATGGAATTTTCATCCATAAAAAGTTTAAAAATTTTTATGTTAAAAAAAATTAGAAATTTTTATCAATAAAAATATGGGCATTTTTAAAGTTAAAGAATAAGAACTTTTATTCTTAAAAAATTGGGATTTTTTTCCTTAAGAAAATTTGAATTTTTATCCTTAAAGAAGTAGGCATTTGGGATTTTTATCCTTAAATGGAAATCGAAAAATTATAGAAATTTTTATCCTTAAACAAAATTGGAATTTTTATACTTAAAAAATTGGAATTTATGCTTTAAAAAAAGTTCGAATTTTTATCCTTAAGTGAAAATCGAATTTTTATGCTTAAATGAAATTGGAATTTTTATCCTAACAAGAAGTCAGACATTTTTATCCATAAAATTATAGGAATTTTTATCCTTAAATGAAATTGGAATTTTTATTCTTAAAAAATAGGAATTTATGCTTTAAAAAAAGTTCGAATTTTTATCCTTAAATGAAATTGGAATTTTTATCCTAACAAGAAGTTAGCAATTTTTATCCATAAAATTACAGGAATTTTTATCCTTAAATGAAATTGGAACTTTTTGTGCTTAAAAAATAGGAATTTATGCTTTAAAAAAAGTTCGAATTTTTATCCTTAAATGATATTGGAATTTTTATCCTAACAAAAAGTTAGAAATTTTTATCCATAAAATTATAGGAATTTTTATCCTTAAATAAAATTGGAATTTTTATACTTAAAAAATAGGAATTTATGCTTTAAAAAAAGGTCGAATTTTTATGCTTAAATGAAATTGGAATTTTTATCCTAACAAGAAGTTAGAAATTTTTATCCATAAAATTATAGGAATTTTTAAATATTGGGATTTTTTTTTCTTAAAGAAAATTTAAATTTTTATCCTTAAAAATTTGGAATGTTCGCCTTTAAAAAAAGTAAAAAAAAAAATTTGGAGCATATTAATGATAAAATATTTATGTCTTTTTTATGAAAGTTTTCATTTTAAGGTAGTTTTAGGCCTTTTTATCTTGTGTGCTTTTTAAATTTTAATAATTCAAAAAATTGTTTATGTCAAATTTATTAAAGAAGTTTTATTGTTTTGTTCTTCTTTTTTTTTTATATTGAAGGATTTTTTTTCAATTAAGATTTTTTTTTTTAAGATTTCCTTTTTAATTTTTTTATTTTTTATTTAATCTTTATTCTGCGAATTGATTTTTTATGATATTTTCTCACAATTTGTGTAAATTTTTATTTTTTCTAATAAGTTATTGTATTTTGAATCATTTCTTATTAATGATTTGTTGTTTGTATGAATTTCACATTTATTTATGTCATTTTTATTTTTATTTATTTTGTTGTTTATTAAATTTTTTTTGTTTTCTTTTTTTAAATATCTTAATTATCTCTTAGAAATTTGAATAATTTTTTTCGAAAGAATTTTTCAATTATTCACAAACACACATGCACACACATCCGCAAACACAGTGAACACGATAAAATCTGGCATAATTTGAGGAAACAATTAGACAATTGGCATTTGTAAGAAAAAGTTGGTTTTTTTTACTTGTCATTTTTATTAATTTAAGTTTTATTTTAATTTTAATTAGCCTATTAATATTTATATTATTTTACCAACAACAAAAAAAAAGTCTGATTTTATAGGTTTTTTTTTTAAATTTTTTTATTTTTTAAAAAGTTAATTTATACAAAAGAATTTAATTAAAAGAATAAAAACTAAACATAATGAAATTTATATCAATCAGTTCTTATTTGACATACATTAATTCGATAGAAAATAATTGCTTCTAAAAGAGTTGGGAACACCGCGTACGACGCCCGTCTCAATCTACCCGCATTCGCACAATAATCTTTTGAACGGAACACGGAACACGGAACACGGTACACACAGTTCAATAATAATGGCCGACAAAGTAAGTACTCGAGAAAAAAAAATTTATAGAGAGCAGCGCACAAATCCACGCCAGCAAAAAGAATTAACAGAGCGGGGGCACTGTACGAAACGTACGCTATCATCAAATGAGAGTGAAAAGATCAACTGCGAGTACATAAGCACGCAATCAAACCTGAATTGGCACACATACTTTCATTGCCACTATGAACATTTGCCGTTTGCGTAATAATTTAAGAGAAAAGCAAGAACAGTCAAAGAGAAAACAAGTTAGAGAGACTTGAATGCGGCAAAGATTTTATTACGAACTTAATTGGCTTTTTTTTTTATGATAAAGAGTAATAAATTTTATTTATAATAGAGAGAAATGAGATTTTTTCTTCTCATTCAGGTAGATAATATGTATTTTGAAATTATTTTTCATTTGAATTTTTTCTATAAGGAATGGAGGGGATAGGAAGGTAGACAAATCCGACGACAACTGCAAACTGCATCTAAGTGGCGTTGTTAACATTTTGAAACTTTCACAATTCTATGGGAATGCACTAAATTCTGACAGCGGACGGTAAATGCAGACTATTTTATTATCGGAATAAAATTTTGTTTTAATTTTGTCGTTGCCGTTAAAGTACTGCCATATAAAAAAAAATACTGAAATGATTTTAATTGGTTGAGTTGTCCTTTCATTTGTCATTAAATTTGTGTTCCGTCCAATAATAGTCTCTGTTATGAGAGTGGCGGCTCTCTTAAAATAATGACAGTCAAACGTGTACGTATCCACACGCAGAGTTTATGAAAGCTTTGAGTATGACTCTATATCTCTTCTCTTTTAAATTATCTCCTTTTTATCTTCCTAAATAGGTTAATGTTCTTTGTTTTGTATAAAAAAAAATATTTAATTAAATAAAAAAAAACTAAAAATATTTCTGTGTCATTAATAGAACGACTTTATTTTGTTTGAATAATTTCGTTAAATTTGTAGAATTTTAAGTAATTTTGTATTATCAAATTTTTGTGACAAAAAAAATGGTTGTTTTTTTTGGGAGGGGGGGGGGGGGGAGAGATGGGTAGTAAGGGTTGAATTTTTTAAAATTTTAACATAAAAACATATTACCGGCACCCCTAAATTTAATGAGTAAATTTTACTGTCAACTTTTGTCCAAATAATTTTTCGAAACCTGTCAAAATCCGAGCAGATAGATTTCTTTGAAGTTTGTGTCTTTTAACTGTCACAACGTGAAATTTTTATAAAAATTTTTTTAAACTGTATTCTAAAACTGTTAAAAATTTAACAATACTGATCGGATTTTCTTTTCTTTTCAAAAAATTGTGGTTGATTTTTTTTTTAACTTCCTAAAAAGGGCCAAAAAACTGGAATAACATTTTTTTCTTTTCTTTTAAATTATCATAAAATTGTCACAAAAAAATCTGATGATTTTAGATTGAATTATTTTAAAATTATCCAAAAAAAAAAAATTCAAATTTATTGTGTAAATTTTCCGTAAAAATTTTTTTAAAAAATAACTAAAATTTGTAGAGGAATTTTTATTGAAATTTTTGCAAAATCATTGAAGAAATTCCAATTCCTTCTTGAATTAGAAAACTGGAAACAGTATATTTTTATTTTTGTTTAGTTCTCTTAAAACGATCAAAAGATATTTAGTTTTTTTTTCAAAAACAAAATGTCATAAGACTTTAAAAAAATGGCGGATTTTTTTAAAAATTTCATAAACTGTCAAATTCTAGACGGTTTTTCTTTTTTATTGCTCTTCTAGTATTATCGGAGACTTAATTTTATATAAAAAAAATTTACAAAAATTGAATTGGTTTTTAATTTTTTGCGTAAAGGTTTAATTAATATCGTCAAAAAAATCTTTAGACAAATCTCTTTTTTGAGCGTTCTTTAAACCTATCCAAAAAATTAACGTCGAAAAGTTTATAGAAAAATATGAGACCGAAACTAATTTATCTTTACCATCCAAGATTTTTAGAATCAAATTGTGCTGAAAACGATATATTTTGGAAATGGGAAACAAGTAGTTTGATGGTGTGTGATGGATTTGATTATGAACGAGAGCCGTCAGTTCTTATTGAAACTGTATCATTGACAATGGCTTGAGGTGAATTAGGATGACTATCAAGAATTATTGGATAAACAAGTTTTGAAGCTGATTACACCAACTGTTTGGGACGAGGCCTATCTAAACCTCTACTGTCATAAGCAGCGAGAGCGCCCGAAATAGTTACCAGTATCTCTCACCAGCGATCCGGATACCGTACCTAAGGCGGCTCACCATTGTCGGGCACAGTGTGTTTTAACACCCCGATTCCCGTAGTACAATTTTTTGCTTTAAGTGTACTTCGGTTTGTACTCCGCTCATTGAGCTACAGTAAAGAATCTTGTAAATCCCTAGACACCGCTAAGCCAGCTCAGGTACGCGGGTTCGCCAAGACCCGCAAGTACAATCGGAATTGACCTTGATATTTATCTCGGTCGTAGCCACCTGACGTGTCTCGCTCTCCTCTCATAAACCCAAATTCCCGTACAGACCACACTCAATAAGAAGGTACTTGGCAACTATTCTTAAAGTTTCCCAAAAAAGAAATTATCCAAAAACCGTGACAAAATGAACTATTTTTTCTTTAGTTCTTTTAAAACGATCAAAGATTTGTAGTTTTTAAAAAAAAGAAAAAACAAAATGTCATAAGACTAAAAAAAAATGGCGGAGTTTAAAAAAAATGCCATTAACTGTCAAATTCCAGGCGATTTTTCTTTTTTATTGCTCTTCTAGTACTACCTGAAAATTAACTAGTTGTCCATTTACAAACCGAAAATTATTTTTCCCATAAAGAAGGACGGTTATTATTTGTTCAAATTTTTTTGTGAAATTCAAATCTTTTCAAAAACAGCCAAAAAAAATTTTCTAAACTATTCTTAAAATTTCCCGAAAAAGAAATCATCCAAAAACCGTGACAAAATGGACTATTTTTTGTTTAGTTCTCCTAAAACGATCAAAGATTTGTAGTTTTTTTTTAAAAAAAAACCAAAATGTCGTAAAACTAAAAAAAATGGCGGATTTTTAAAAAAATTTCATTAACTGTCAAATTCCAGGCGATTTTTCTTTTTTATTGCTCTTCTAGTACTACCTGAAAATTAACTATTTGTCCGTTTATAAACCGAAAATTATTTTTCACGTAAAGAAAAACGGTTATTATTTGTTCAAATTTTTCTGTAAAATTCAAATCTTTTGAAAACGACCAAAAAAAATTTTCTGAACTATTCTTAAAATTTCCCAAAAAAGAAATTATCCAAAAACCGTGATAAAATTAACTATTTTTTCTTTAGTTCTTTTAAAACGATCAAAGATATGTAGTTTTTAAAAAAAAAAAAAAAAATGTCATAAGACACAGAAAATGG
This sequence comes from Atherix ibis, assembly GCA_958298945.1. Lineage (NCBI taxonomy): Eukaryota > Metazoa > Arthropoda > Insecta > Diptera > Athericidae > Atherix > Atherix ibis. Next base: position 21,473,904 of record OY282610.1, on the reverse strand, counting down.
CGGGCTTTTTAAAAAATTTCATTAACCGTCAAATTACAGGTGATTTTTCTTTTTTATTGCTCTTCTAGTACTACCTGAAAATTAACTAGTTGTCCATTTACAACCCGGAAATTATTTTTCCCATAAAGAAAGACGGTTATTATTTATTCAAATTTTTCTGTAAAATTCAAATCTTTTCAAAAACAGCCAAAAAAAATTTCTAAACTATTCTTAAAATTTCACGAAAAAGAAATTATCCAAAAACCGTGACAAAATGGACTATTTTTTGTTTAGTTCTCCTAAAACGATCAAAGATTTGTAGTTTTTTTTTAAAAAACAAAATGTCGTAAAACTAAAAAAAATGGCGGATTTTTAAAAAAATTTCATTAACTGTCAAATTCCAGGCGATTTTTCTTTTTTATTGCTCTTCTAGTACTACCTGAAAATTAACTAGTTGTCCATTTACAAACCGAAAATTATTTTTCACGTAAAGAAAAACGGTTATTATTTGTTCAAATTTTTCTGTAAAATTCAAATCTTTTCAAAAACAGCCAAAAAATTTTCTAAACTTTTCTTAAAATTTTCCGAAAAAGAAATTATCCAAAAACCGTGACAAAATGGACTATTTTTTGTTTAGTTCTCCTAAAACGATCAAAGATTTGTAGTTTTTTTTAAAAAACAAAATGTCGTTAAACTAAAAAAAATGGCGGATTTTTAAAAAAATTTCATTAACTGTCAAATTTCTGGCGATTTTTCTTTTTTATTGCTCTTCTAGTACTACCTGAAAATTAACTAGTTGTCCATATACAACCCGGAAATTATTTTTCCCTAAAGAAAGACGGTTATTATTTGTTCAAATTTTTGTGTGAAATTCAAATTAATTTCAAATAATATTTCCGGATAAAAATCTTCTCTATTTTAATTAATATTATTAATTAGCTTTCATTTCTCGATTATAATCCAATAAGTCTCGTTTTGTTCGGCATTAATAAAAATTCTTTATTATATGTGTACTCTTGCATGTAGCCAAGAGAGTGGTGTACTCTCTTCATTTCTAATCTAACATAAGCACGCAATAATTAATTCTTTGCTCACTCATACAAATTCAAAAAGTTATGTTTCGAGTAAAGAGCATCTTGCGCAATCTTCAATAAAAAAAAAGAGCGTATACAAAAAAAAGAAAAAAAGAATAATTAATTTTTTGTTCAGCCCGTTCTTTGGGGTAAATTTTCTTTTATTCGAATTTTTTGTTTGTATTTTTTTTTTAAGCGGCTTCTGAACTTTAAAGCAAATAAACGGAAAATTTCATTTTTAATCGTTTTTTTAATATATAAATATGAAAATATGTACAAACTAAAATTAAATTTAAATATCCTTCATTAAAAGAAATTCGTAAAAATCTTTTAAAATAATTGTTGTAGTTTTTTCTCGAAATTGAAGAAAACAATTTTGCATAATATTTTCAAAAATTCACCTTTGTTGCCACGCCACACGTTAAGAGATGATAGCAATAAGTGCATGGGGGGAGGGGGGGGTATAGGAGAAGAGAAAGAAATAAAAAGTGAACAATATATCAAAAAAATGCCGAAAAATCTTATTAAAAAATAATTAGAGCAGTTCTCAATTTTTGTGTGTTTTGTTTACATCTAAAAAAAAAAAAAAAAAATTATTTCAAAATAGACATTTTATATTTTTACATCGAAGAGAATTAAATTCCAAAATATATAAAAATGTCTATTTTTATCAGTATGAGCCTGTATTTTTGGTCTATCTATTCGGCATTTGAATTTCTCTCAACCATTTTTCAAATAAACCCAGATAGTTTTTTTTATTTTTTAAATATCATCATTCAATATGTCATAATCATAAAGTATAAGGGGGTTTAGGGAGGGGGGCGGATAGCATTTTATGTGGTCATGATGTCATTTTGCTATTCTCCTCTTTGACAGGCCAAAAAACAACACCAAGTAAAAGAATGCAAAAAAAAAAATTCTTCCAACACTTAAAAAGGAAAATGACACCAGAGCGCGAGCACACACACAAACAAACACAAACAACCAATGCCGTATGTGAAAGGCTATAGTCGATGCGGCAAATTTTCTCTGTCGCATTTTAACTCACTGCCTCTCCACCGAATTATACTGTCAGAATGTGAACGCCATCTACTGACTCACACATTCGTACAATGTGTCAAATTAAACTTTTTATACACAATGTTGAGAGAAAAAACCAATAAATATGCTTTCTCAGCTCCACTTTTTGAAATTTAAACTTTTAAAAAAAAAAAAAAAAAAAAAAATTCCGACTTATTGCATATGCATACATATACAGCGTATGCACACATGACTTCCCCCCTCTCCACCAAACCCCTAAATCAAATTCGAATTGTGTGTATATGATGAGAAAAATATTCCGTGTTATTTTCAGTTTGCCTTTTAAGAGCGGCTTTGCTATGAAATTTTTCTTCTTTTCACTTCATTTAATTTTTTATGTTGCTTTTTTATGTAATTATATTTTTTTATCAATCTTTCTTCTCTATTTATCACTTTTTCTCCTATATCCATAATGAATAATGTAAAATTTGGAACAAAACCAAATTAGTTGGGCGTTGTCCAAAGTTAATAATAATAATTAAAAAAAAATTCTTTCAATGAAATAAATGATCATTTTCAATTTGTACAATAATTTCATGAATTAAACTATAACCAAATATGATGAAAATATGCACTTTTACAAATAATACCGATTAATTATTTGAAATTTTTTTTTCTTTTTCAATGAAATATTTGCACAAAAACTACATCAACAGAACTTACACATACAATTCAAAACCACCAACCATTCTCACTTAACCAACTAACTCTCTTCCTTAATTTCTGTTGGTTGTTCTTCTTCTTATTCTATTTTTGCGCATCTTTTTCCACCTAGACAACATTTTTTGATTATCTCTCTTTATTCTCCCTATCATTTATACCGCTTAACCATACTTCTTGTTTTCTTCTTGTTATTTTTGAACCAAAAATTGCAAATAAAGTTGTTAATGGGAACGTTAATGTTTTTAATGGATAGGTGAGTTCTTCTTTTTTTTAAAGAAGAATTTTTTAAAATGTCGAAGAAAAAAACAAATAACATTTTATTTATAATATCGTTATAGATTAAAAAGGTGATATGATCGTCATAACAATATAATAATAATTAGTGTTTTATTATAAAAAATCAAATTTTTTTTTTTTGTAAATTTTAATTTTTAATAATAATAATAATGATTATTGTTTTACAATTGATCAATGCGATTAGTAAATAATTGTGTAATTTAAAAACAGATGATCATATGATGATTGTTGATTTTCATTTGTGATTGTTAAAAATTTTAATATTTTTATCGTAAAGTGATAAAATACAATATTTTCGTTTTAGTTAGAAGGAATAATAGCCCCAATATTTGTATGCCAATGTCAGATTTAGGTTGTCAAAATTTTTGTGTATATTTCGTTTGGTTGTCAGCCTTGAGTGAACGTGGTACTCAGCGACGAAAACATTTAGTGACGTTGCCTGACGTGTCACACGATTGGCTGTGACTTGACAGTGTTTTTTACACGAAATTCACAAAAATTTCTCATACATATGAACTATGTTCCACGGCATGCTTGCGCATAACGCAGCTGACATCGTGCTGTTTTATAGCAAGCGTTACACACGATGACGACGCAGACAACGCAGCAGTAGTGACGATGAAGTTAAGGTGGCCCGATTTCACTGGCCCGCGACCAGAAAGTGGTGGTACCTGCTGCAACGGCAACGGCAACGGCAACAGCAACGGCAACGACGACGGCAACGACAATCAAACCATCAATGTTAGTTAGTTGTATCGACGAAATTGTTGTCGCGTTTTCATTTAATATTTAAGGATATTTTTGTACATAGAAATTAAGGAAATAGTTTGAGTGGAAATTAGGGCCAAATATAATTGTGACATTTGGGTAGTCATCGGCATTAGTTAAGGATATTTTTTTTTTAAGTTGTTAGGAAATTATTTCGTGTGCAATATTAATCATGTTAGATTTATTTACAATTTTTACAAAAGGTGGTATTGTATTATGGTGCTTCCGTGGCACTAATCAAATATTTGCTCCCTCAGTAAATGCATTGATACGGAGTGTCATTCTTCAGGTAAATCGATTTCAGTGTCAATAAAAACAAATACTTTCGAAATGTCTGTTTCACTTGTTGGTATTTAATATCAAAATTACTTTATTCATTTTTTTGTTGTTGTGATGTGTTTTTGGTTGTTTTTTACTGACACACACAATTCATAATTCCCAAAATACTAAAAGTCTATTTCGAGTTGAAAAGAATTCTTAAAAAAAAAAAAAAATATGAAAGTGTTCAAGTGATTTGATTTATTTACACGTATTATTTTGTTGTGTTTTCAGGAGCGGACGGGATCGAGTTGCTTTGATCATGACAACCTGTCATTGCAGTATAAGCTGGACAATGAGTTTGAATTGATTTTTGTGGTTGCGTTTCAAAAAATACTGCAACTCTCTTATGTGGATAAATTTCTTAGTGATGTTCATTTAGAGTTTCGGGACAAATATAAAAATGAACTGAATTCGACTAGTAGAAATTATTTAGAATTTGAGTTTAGTGATGAGTATTCGAGGATTTTAACGGCGGCCGAGGAATGGGATCGCATCCAAATGAAGTTGCCAAAACAGATGCGTTCGTTCGAGGAGTCGCAGAAGTCAAAGAAGACTGTCGCCTCGATGATTATTGAACGGAAAGGTGACGATCAGTATCCGAACAAGAAAATTGTAAAAATAGTCGAAACGAAGAAGGAGATCGAGGAATCTACACCGTCAGCCAAAGACATTATAGCGGCTAATCGCAAGAAGATGGTTGAGAAGTTGAGCGGTAAGAAAAAGCCCGTCGAGCAGAAAAAATCACCCAAAACACCAACAGAGAATAAGTCGAGCAAGAAACCACGCGTCTGGGATTTAGGCGGTAATACACGCGATTTGCCTATTCTGGATCGATCCAAGGATAGGCCTGAAGACGTCAAAACAGATTTCACAACCACTAATCAAGTAAAAATGATTCTTGATACTTTTATGCAATTGCCTATAAGAGTTTCGCTTTGTTTTTAGATGATCGGAACTATGGTTGGTGGAATCCAAGATCTTGAAGTGGAGAGCGACGATGATGAGGAGATGGACTCTGGATCCGAAGACGCAGAGGAGAGCAAAGAAAAGTTGCCTGCAACGAACAAATCCAGCTCAAGTGTATTCTCTCTGTTCAAGGGATTGGTTGGCTCGAAGAATTTGACACGCGACCATATGCAGCCCGTACTGGAAAAGTTGAGGGACCATCTTATAACCAAGAATGTTGCTACCGACATTGCCCAGAAGTTGTGCGAATCTGTTGCTGCTAAATTGGAAGGTAAAGTGCTGGGCACATTCCAGACAATAACAACAACGGTGAAGTCAACGCTGACCGATGCTCTGGTACAGATTTTATCACCGAAACGGCGTATCGACATTTTACGTGACTGTATGGAATCAAAAAAGAATGGACGTCCATACGTGATGGCATTTTGCGGAGTAAACGGTGTCGGTAAATCGACTAATTTAGCAAAAATTTGCTTCTGGCTAGTTGAGAACAACTTTAATGTATTGATTGCGGCCTGTGACACTTTTCGTGCTGGTGCCGTCGAGCAATTACGAACCCATACACGCCATCTGAACGCATTACATCCTCCAGAAAAACACCAAGGCCGCAATATGGTTCAACTTTACGAGAAAGGCTATGGCAAAGATGCAGCAGGCATTGCAATGGAAGCGATCCGTTACGCAAAAGATTTGGGCATCGATGTGGTTCTGGTAGACACCGCTGGCCGCATGCAAGACAATGAACCACTGATGCGAGCTCTTGCCAAACTAATCAAGGTCAATGAGCCTGATCTGGTATTATTTGTTGGCGAAGCTCTAGTGGGCAACGAGGCTGTTGATCAACTCGTCAAATTTAATCAGGCTCTAGCCGATTACTCATCCAGTACTAATCCTCATATAATCGATGGTATTGTTCTCACGAAATTCGACACCATTGACGACAAAGTGGGAGCTGCCATTTCGATGACTTACATAACAGGCCAACCAATTATATTTGTTGGAACTGGTCAGACCTATACCGACTTGAAGGCGTTGAACGCAAAGGCAGTCGTTCATGCTCTAATGAAATGAGCTTCCAACATTTCGCTAGATAATCCAAATGGCATCACTCACAAAGATATATTATCGGTAATTTACCATATTGTGTTTAAAAAACTGATTTTTTCGCTCCTATCGAATCTGGTGTCATAGCATCATGCAACCTGTCAGCATTTAAATATAAACATTTACATTCGAATTTTATAAGCTGCTGACAAAAAAGATAAATTAAAATTATTTGTTAACTAATTTAATAAATGCATGCGTGATTATATTGTTGTTTTTGTTAAAGGTGAATGGATTTTGCAAAAAAAATGCTTAAAAATTTAATAAAATATTCAAAACTTTTTTTAATGAAGTTTTTAAATTGTAACTTATCATTTCTCTCCATTTTTAAGCAATCGGTTAAAAAAAAATACATATTGAATTTTCACTATAACTACGATTGTTGGTTCCTTCTGGACATTGCAAAAAAAATTCTATGGCACTTGTAGTCTCTGGGAAATGATGAAGATGGTAATTATGTTTACGGATTCTGATCCTGTGAAAATGTAACCAAAACACAACCAAAAAGATGTAATGCGTTTTAATTCACGCAAATCACGATCGAGGAAATTTAGTTTTTTATGGTGACAATAACAAAATTCCAAATTTGTATTAAAAACGAAAATCGTATAGATTAGTTTGGGTTCTATAATCTTCCAGAAGATCGTAGGATATATGTAAACATTTTCTTGTATACACTTTCGCAATAACCCTTAACGAAAATTCGTACTTTTCAGTAAGTCTTTTCTCATAAAATCCGCAGAAGATGAGTCGACTGAGTCAACTGAGTCCTGGCTGGATGGTATGAACAATACTAACGCGTGTTACGGCGTTCGGGGCTGAATATTTAGTAACGCTCAGTACAGAACGCCGTAGTACACTAACGCGTTATGCTAGGCGAGTAGCAAACTTATGGTTGTTCATTCCTTCGTTTGTGGGTAATACAAGTCCGACCGTGCCGGTTGAGATTAATGAGCCGTTGTCAAAGCTCAAGATTGTCTAAGTACTGGAGAGTACAAATGTTCGACAATGTGGTCGTTCTCTATTCAAGCAGATAACGTAGATTGACATCAAGAGTGATTGCAAAAATAAGTTCCACAAGGGATCGATTCATAAGTGGAATTATTCCCGTGTATATGAAACAAATTGTAAAACCATCTGGAAGGTAATACTAATAATAGAAGACCATCACAAGTTCGTCTACAATCGCAAAGACTTTATCGTTTTACTCGCTTCCAGAAAGTAAATACAAGTTATCGAAATTCGTTTGCCTACTCAATGAAATGGAAGAAGGAATCGATGGTGAAGGTTTTGCTTACAGTTTTCTACGATTGCAGGGGCGTGGTGCATCATGAGTTCTTGCCACTGGGTAAAACGGTCAATAAGGAATATTACCTGCAAGTTACGCGCAAGTTGCGCGAAGCAATCCGTCAGAAACACCCGGATTTGTGGAAGAACAAAAACAACACACTAATAATACCGCAGCCACCGTATTCCCCAGATCTGGCCCCCTGTGACTTTTTCTTGTGAAAGGACGACGCTACGCTACGATTGAGGAGATAAAGACGGCATAGAAAGAGAAGCTCAACAAGATCACAAAAAATTATTTTTTGAAGTGCTCTGAGGATTGGAAAAAACGGTGACACAAGTTTATAATATCTGTTGGGGATTACTTTGAAGGGGACAAAATAGATATTCATGAATAAATAAATAATTTTTGAAAAAACACAAAATTCGCGATACTTTTTGATCAGACCTCATATGTGTTTGTTATGTTCGGGTGTGAAGGCGATAGTGGCAAATTAAAAAAAAAAATAATATACCACCCCTACCACCCCTTCGCTACTCTATGGAAAATGCTGGCTTTAACCATGCCTACCATTCTTTCATCTTCTAAATGGTTAATCTACTCCTCTGGGACTTCAAGTCCAAAACCGGTAACGAAGGGAGGTTAATCCTCCTGTCTTCCGAAACAAAAAACCAACGCATCATAATTCGTTGATTACCAAAGAATACTCCTTCGCTCGAAAGTAATAATTACCTCGTTCTTATGTTAGTATCGAAAATGATAAATAAATAAATATTGATTAGCCTGGTTGCAAGAACTTCCGTTTCTATTGGTGACATTTTATTGACATCTTTTTAATGGCAGAATTAATGCGATTTCTTCTCTCAATTTTATGAATTCTATATCTTCTTCTAGGTTCAAGTTTCAATTCTTCTGTTATTTATTTCAATATTGATAGTCTGTAGAGATAATTTGCTTTCTCTCCAATTTAATATTATTAATAGTTTGCTGGTTAGTATTAGGTGATACGATAGTATTTAAAAAAAAAAATAGATGGTAAATTTTCAGCAATTTCATTACGATAATTTGTGCATTCTACTAAATCTTTATCTTCAAATTTTATTCCAGTTGTCCATTCCTATGAAGCCATATAATTTGAGTTTATCGATATCAACTTCTCACAAAGAAGAATTTTCTTTTTCAAAATTTTTCCTCCATTCATTACCCATTAATGAATGCTTTGACAAAACTGCGCTTACGTTCTTAGGAATAGTATTTCTTTTGCAATCACTCCCGCTCGCACCATACACATACTTTACGTACAGCCGGCACTGAACTATTTTCCTATAAACATTGAATTGTCAAAATCACATATGTAAAAAAAAAAAAAAAATTATGCGAGCATTTCGGTATTATACCACTTTCATGGAGAATGGCGTGTTTTAAAACTCTCCGAAAGTCTACAAAATTGAGGCGCTTGATAATAAACCTGAAATAGAATTGGATTTAATATCAGAACATTACCAGGTGTATAAGCTTAAATCCGTTGTTTTTAAGTCTAAAAAGCACATGTTTTTTTTCTTCATAGAAAGTAAAAACAAATTTATTCAAAGTACTACGCATTTTTACTATCTCACGGGCAATTTGTGGATACCACGCCAAAAAAATTCCTTCTCTTTCGTGGCAAACCACTCATCAAGCCATTTTCAGACGTCTTCGTAAGAATCGAGCGCGTGGCCCATCGACGAAAACAGGTGGTAGTCGAAAGGGGCCAGGTCTGGTGAATAAGCGGAGTGGGGTAGCACCTCACCAGCGATGGTGCGTTGTCGTGGAGGAAAATCAGCTTGTCATGTCTTTGTTGATAATCCGTCCTTTTTTCACGGAGAGCACGGTGCAATTTGATCAGTTGTTGGTGGTAGCGGTGGGCATTGACAGTTTCACCAGATTTCAACATCTCATAGTAAACGACGCCCTGCTGATCCCACCAAGCGCACACCATCGTCTTCCGTCCGAAGCGATTTGGTCTTGTGGAAGATGTTGATGGTTGACCGGGATCAACCCACGATTTCTTGCGTTTAGGATTCTCGAAATATGTCCACTTTTCATCGCCTGTCATAATCCGATGCAGGAACGACTTTCTTTTTTGTCTAACGAGCAAGATTTCGCATGTCTTTTGGCGTCGCTCCATCTGCCTACCGCTCAATTCATGCGGCACCCATTTTCCAATTTTTCCAATCTTCCCCATGGGACGCAGACGCATGGAAATGGCTGGTTGAGTAACGCCAAAAGACATGCGAAATCTGCCGTCTTTGAACCGACGAAGCCAATCTCGGCACATTGTTTCTGATAAAGCACTGTCACCATAGGCCTCCATAAGCATTCGATGCGATTCGGCAGCCGATTTCTTCAAATTGAAGCAGAAAAGCAGAGCTTCCCGCATATGCTCTTTTTCTGGCACAAAACTAGACATGATTACCAAAGGAAAAATGTATGTTGTTGTACGAAATTGCTGACATTGTGCACTGATTAATGTTGACAGATGTCAAACTCATAAAAAAAAGTATGGCGTACCCATGGTAGCTTAATACGCTCACCCACACGCCATCTATGACCAAACAGCGGATTTAAGCGTATACACCTAAGTGAGTTAAAATTGATATTAATTATGCTTTTGGAATGCACAAAGTTTCTATTATATCTATACAAAAAGTTCTACACAAAAATGTATGCAAGGAGTACAATTTATCACCGCTTTTTCTATCTTGGCGACATAAAATTGCGTATACCTATAAGAAAGGGCCTATCCAGATATTCAAGAGTGGGGGAAAACACCCCTTAGTAAATTGTTCATTTTGTAAATAACAACAAAATTGAATACACTCAAATTAATACTTTCTATTTTTATTAATTTCAGTTTAATTTTAGTTATTTTCTTATAATAAATTGTATTTTCATTTTGTTTTTTTTTCCTCTTTATTTTTTTGTTGTTGTTGATTTTAATATATAATTTCTCACATTTACTTCATATTTTTATTAGTGTTGTTTCTTCTTCCTGAATAATAATTCTTATATAAATTTTCCTTCAATATTAATAATAACTAATAATAATTATTTACTGTTTTATCATTTTAGATATTCTTTTTGATTAATTTTTCCAAATTTATTTTAAGTTCTTTTAAACAATTAATTTCATTTAATTTCAAACTTTCATCATCAAGTATTATTGAATGTTTAGTTTACTTTTCTTTTATTTTATTTAAAAAATAATGGAAGCATATTTGTGAAATTTCTTTTTATTCATTTATTATTATTATTATTATTATTATATTATAATTTTTTTTATCATTTAAATAATCACAAAATTCAATCATTGATAAAATCGATTCAAAAATGAATTTATCATTCAGGCATATACGAAGGAGGAGGTTCATTCGTAAAATGCTCAAAACTATATGAAAAGGCAAATTTGTTAAATCAATTTTTTTCGGATAAATTTTTTATCCCAAATAAAAATTTAAAAATCTTTTTTTTTTTTACACTATAACAGGTATGACAGGGACACACTCTGACCCTTTGCCGACAATATCAACCCTAATCTGGTATATGCTAACCTTGAGTGATGCCATAAGTAGTGAAATACTTATTTTCAACAATTTTTCAAATTAAAATAAAATTTTACAAATGATTCCTCAATAAATTGCCTGTTTTATTTTTATAAATATATTTTGCTTTATTTGTTTCTCTTTTACACTAAAAACAATAAATAAAAACTATTTAATTTTCTTATTGAATCTTAATACACAAATTTAATATTTATGATTTTTTATTGTTTTTTTTTACAGCAAAAACATTTATTAAATTTAAAATAAAAACCAAATTGGAGAAAATATTAAATATTTTAAAAAAAGAATCCATAAAAATAATAGAAAAAATCGAAAAAGTTTTAGATATTTATTGATAAAACGTATCACATCTGATAAAATGATTAGTAATTATTAATGGAAAAATAACGAATAGAAATTGTAAAAAAGATCAATACCAAAAAAAAAAAAAACTTATAATATAAAAAACAATAGTTAAAAATATGAATAAAAATTCGTAAATGAACATAATCGAATTGTGGAAAATATTGTTGCTTCTAATTGCTTCAACGATTAAATAAATAATTAAATACACACTTTTTGTTACGATTGAATAGTAAATCATTTCAAAACCAACATCCGTCAAGTAATGAGCTGTAATTCGGCCATTACTTAACGGTTGTTGGCTTTTAAATGCTCTAAAGTTTGAAGAGTTTCCGTGTAAACCTGAACTTTTGCAAAACCCTAGAATGAACGGTCCAACAGCTAATTGACATCACCAAATCTCGAAATTAAGCATTCTTAAACCTTTTCGCGAAATATAACAAAAGTTTGTCATGTTGTGTGTGTGTGTGGCTTGTATCGTTGTCTTGTTGAAGAAACCATATGTGATGCCGATTAAAATCTTCAAATTGAGGTTTAAAAAAAAGTCGGTTGTCATATGGCCATTGTGCTCAGAATTGACGGTAACGATTTTTCCATTTTCGTTCTCAAAGAAATATGCGATGCAATGGCTTCTCCACCGTCAATTATGGGCATTCAGAACCGCATAAATGGCAATTTTGCTTATTGAGCGAGAAATGAGCTTCACGCTGAAGAAAATTTTGTTAGCATCCAAAGCTTTGTTGTTCTAGAACCCAATCGGTCTATCTTATACGTCTTCCATACTCCGTATTCTTCAATTCTTGTGTGAGTTGAACTTTATATGACTGGAATTGTAAGTTCAAACGCAAAATGAAGACAAGCCCAAATGCTGACACTTTCACTAACAGCAGTAATAATTTCAGTAGATCTTGCGTTACCGACAAATTTTCTTCAAATTTGTTCACAGTATTGGCAATTGTTCAGCTGCTCAGTAGGACAATTATGACACGACCATAATCTCCTCTTGAACGTCTCGAAACGAGGCAACGACAGAATCACCAATTTTGTAGAAAGTTTTCACAATTTTTTCTTGTTGTGTGGTGATTAAACAATATCTAATGTAAAATGGCAAGCCTTAAACTAAACATACAAACATGTTAAATTGTCAGGGCTTTACTTTCTGAAGTACGAAATGGATAAACCGTTATTTAAATGAAAGACAACTACAATTTCAAATTATTGAATCTGAAAATAAAAAATTTAACAGAACAAAAAACCAAACTAAATAAAAATTTAAAATATGTAAAAAAAAATTACTCAATTATCAACAAAAATAACGAATAAAAATAAAATATAAATGGAAATTCAAAGTCAACTAAAATTAACTCATAACGAGGCAATATTATAATAAAATGTTTTCTTTTTTACAATAGTTTTTTTTTTTACAATTTTCTTCGAATTTTTTAATTTTTACAAATATTAATGTGTCGATTAAAATAATAATAATAATAATAATAAAAATATGATTATAAATTTTAATTAAGTTTTCTTTTCTGTTTTTTTTTTTGTTTCAAATATGCAAACTGTAAAATATTTTAAATTTATAATTCAAGTGTATAATTGATATTGTTTAATAAACTTTTCACATTTTTTGGTAAATATAATACATATATGTAATAATATGTGTGCTTATTACTGTTTGTCTGCCTCGAAAATGTTGCTAAAATGTTTCAAAAAAATTTCAATTTAATAATTTTCATCACTATCTGTTCGTTGCCAAAATTATAACTCATTTTCAGAGACTATTTTGTGTATGGTATTTTTTTTAAATATGTTTTTTTTTCATCCATAGTATTATTATTGTTATTGATTTTTTTTTTATATATAAACTTTCGCCTATACATTTATCATTTATTATTGTTATTAGAATTATTATCAACTGATTTTGTTTTTGTTATCATTAAGTTTTAATATTATTATTAATAATAATGATTACTATTTTTATTACTTTACTTTTATTTTATCGTTATTCAAAAATTGTTGTTATGACAAATTTTCTTCCTCTACCTACAATTTTCTCTCTCTTCAAATCTTCTTTGAAAATTTTATTAATTGTTGCTCTTTTTTGTTTAGTTTTTTTTTTATATCGTTGTTATATCTCAAATACAAGTAGTGTTGCTTATCAGTTTCTCTTTTCTAGTTACCAATCTATTGGCTATCGTGCATTGTCTTTGATTCTATTAATTTTTTCAATGTCATATAGTTTTGTCAACTTTTTATTTTTATTTTAAGAAAACCATTTGACTTTAAATAAAAACCACTTCTTTTTATTTAAAGTCAAATCTTAATTCTCGATGATATAATTTTACTTCGTTTTTTTTTTACCCCTGTTTCTAGATACAATTTTATTATACAATTTTAAATATTGCTTAATATATAATTACTATTCTATTGGTATTCATGATATTTATCATTGTTTTTATTTTCTTTCAAATATTTGATATTTATAGTAAGCTAGTAGCTGGATCACATGACACGATAACAAATAAATAAATGATAATAGCAAACAGTAAGTCTACAGAGGTTTTAGCAAAAGAGTAACATTGATGTTGACAATGCCAATGACAATAATGATAATACAGATAAAATTAATTCTTTCCATTCTTCTCCATTTTCCGTTATATTTTTTTTAATAAATTTATTCATTATTTTTATTGTTATTATTATTATATATTAAAATATATCCGGACATTTGCTCCAGTCTTGCTTCTTTTTCGATTCCCAATAGTGGCCCCTATACACGTGTATCAAATTATCAGTACCTTGTTCACGTTCTTTACTAAACCAAATTGGTTCATATGGAGGATACGGACGACCATCAGATGCAGCACGTTCAGCTTCTGCTTCTCGTTCTCGTCGACAAATGCGCTGTTTCTCTTCCAGCCTGAAAGCACAAAAAATAAATAATATATGCTCCATTGTTTATATTCAATTTAGAAAACTTACCGCATTTTTTCTTTATTACTTTCATCCCATCTACCATCTTCCATAAGCCGTTGATCAGGTCGTAGTCGTGAATCTGTTGGAGCAACATCATCTTCCGGTTCATTTAGTTGACTTGCCAAAATTGTAAAGTTATAATATCTACGAATAAAATAAATGAGAAAAAATGAAAAATTATTGAAATTTAGAACATTTAATTAAATATAGACAAGAAAAATTTTCATGTGAATTTTGTAATGTCGATTTTTTTATGTAATTGATTAATTTAGAAAATACCATAAGTATTATGTTTGAAAAATGATGAAAAAATACTCTATTTATGAGCATAATTGCGGGAAAAACACCGACAAGAAATATTTATCAAAAGTTTCCGCTTACTTATCACTCTCCGGAGGTGGTAATCTTCTAGTCCAAATTGTTTTATAATTTCCAGTTGTATAAACTGGACTATTGGCTGTGCCCGATGTCGAAATAACTGGTGCTACTTCAATTTGATTGTCCCATTCGCCGCGTAATACCCATTTTACTTTACTGTCATCGTTCATAACAACACCGTTGACACGCCGTTGCGCGTCCCGCGAGAAATACGAATACGGATGGTATTTAAGATGGCATATCTTCCCTTTGGCTGATTTCTGTCCCACTATTTCCATATCACCGTGATGATCTACCCACAATTTACCAACAATTATATTGTTTACGGTTGTCGTCACCTAATTACGAAAAGTGTAAAATACAAAAATGATTAATGACCGATCGATTATTTGCCGCCATTCATTCATTCGATGGTGTTTACCTTTCGCCATGTGTATTTATTCCCGCTCTCCGTAAATTCGACATTGGCGCTACCTAGCGGTATCACTTGTAGATATCGTCCACGAAATTTGCTCGTCATTGTAAATTCCTGCCAACATATCCATCCGCGACCCTCACAATGCATGGCAGCCATAGGCGGATGATGCGATACCTGCTCTGAGATGCACCTCCATCCAAGATCATCGGATCGATCACATTCATACGTCTCACCTAGCAGTGGATTAAATGGCTTTCCTGTCCGATTGCTCGTTGTCGAGTAACTTGAAATTGTAAAGGCAGCAACATATGCTAATTGTTCACAAGCATCTTTGCATTGTGCCGCTTTGTCTAGAAGCTCAGAATATTCATAGTCTTCGGTAAGTCTACAAAAAAAAAAAAAAAACGAAACACAAAAATATTAAACCGATACGAAATTAATTAGTGACCGCTTGCAAATCGGTACAAATGCTATTTGCTTGGCCCTCACTCACCTTTGTAACATGGAAAGTGGTTCGTTGAAATTAACTGGCATAGGAATTTTGGACAACTCTTTTCCGATGCAATTTTTCATAATCGACCAAAGGTTTAGTGGATAGTTGGGCTTTTCTGGAACCCGCGTCCGTCTTTTTCGTACAGCTTTTGGTGTTGAAACGTGATTGCCAAATACACCACCAACTGTTGTGTTAACTCTATCAGCAACATCCATTGTTTTTGGATCTTCTGATTGCGCTACAACCAATACCTAGAAAATAAACAAATATTTTCCTCCTATATTATCCCAGTTTTTGTCTTTTACAATAAAATAAAAAAAAACTTATTCATTCTAGAGAGTTTCTATATCTTACAATGGAAGAAAGTGTTAAAGTTAATTGTTCTTTCCTTAAATAAAAATAGTTATTTTTTTTGTACAGATTACAATAATTTTGAAAGAACAGAAAAAGTGTAAACTTAAAAAAAAAAACAAGATAAAAATAAATTAAAATAACGGAAAAATACACAAAAAAAAAGACAGCAAACATATTACAAAAACTAAAGTTTAATATAAATAACATAAATAAATGAAAATAAAATTGCTCTATTTACCCTGTTATTTACCTGCTTCGTTTCACTTTTTGGCTCTTCACTCTCAGATGAGCTGCCAGTTGCGTCGTTAGAATCTCTTCTTGCGGTCAGCGGTATTTTTAAAATGAACGAGCTGTCTTGGGCGTCATAGAATTCGTTGTCCTCATCATCGGATGTTGTTGATGTTGTGGCGTCTTTTTATGAAAAAAAAAACGAAGAAAACAATTTTATTTATAAAAAAAAGTGAACAATTTTGACAGTATTTTTTTTATATTCATTTTAATATAAGGTAACTTTAAAAGAAAACATCCCAACAATTTGAGTTTGAATCAGAAGAAAATACTTTCTTTATTAAAGACTCTGAAACTTAAATATTGGCAAAATACTGTTCTTAATACCAAAGTCAGTATGAATACAATTTTGGTTTATGGAATTTTTTTCATTTTAATAAAACTTAAAACATTTTTATTATCAATAAAGGAAATTTTTTTTGTTTTTAAATTTATTCAAACTTTATAATTAAAAGTAAAAATTAAGAACACATAATGAATAATAGATAGAAATGTGAAGAAAAAGGGCCGAAGAAAAAAATACAAATTTTAAAATTCCCACCAATTAATTTACTTCTGCTAATTGGCAGAAAATTATTCTCTATCGTCAATCCATACACAAATGCCACGTGAACTCCTCGCCTTCCATCCATATACAACCCATATAACCTTAAAAATAGAGCCGAATATGACGTAATGACAAGTGATTTTAAAACAAGTGGCAATCAGCTGATCGTAGATAATTTAGTGCTTCACACTAGTCTGTTTTTTTTTTTTTTTTTTTTTTTTTAAAATTGTATTGTCATCTTGACTCATTTTTATGAGTTTTAAATATATTTTGTTGTTGTTGTAATTGACAGCTTTTAAATTTCTAAATAGATTCCTAACGACATCGAAAAGATAATTTATTAATTTTTTTATATTTTTTTAAATTACATTCGATACAATAGATGATTTGTACTTGGACAGGAAAGTGGGGGGTGGGGGGTTTTGTTAAGTGGATGTGTTCCTTAAAAATAATAAAATATCTTTTGAAAGCAGATTTACAATAGAAATATATACATAATTATAAATTAATAATGTGTGAAAAAATTTGGATCAATTGTACAATTTTTTATTAAAATGTTTTCTTTTGCTCTAAATTTCAATACAGTCGAAAAAATGACGTTAGAACACATTCAAACAAACGAACAGAATAATTTCTCCAAATTTGACAGGTAACGGTTAATACACGTGTGCAGTATTGCGCGTACAACCAGACGTATATTTTCAAAGTATAGTATACCCGCTCACACAAGCGAACACACGCGCACGCACTCTCATCTTTTACATTGTATTTGACTTAATCATAATTTTTTTTTTTTTAAATTACATTTTATGTTAATGGTCAATTATAAATTTACTTTTTACTTCTCAGAATTATATGACGACAACCGTTGATATTTTTATAATAAAAAAAAAAAATACTTTAAAGAAAAAAGATAATAAAAGCAAAAAAAAAATATAAATATTAAAAAAAAGATGATGTAAGTTGTTTGATTTAAGATAAAAACAGACCGAAACTAACACTATCACCAACAGAGAAGAAAACAATAAATAATATTACTAAAAAATTATATTGTCAATTGCTATACAAATTAAAGAGAAGAATAAAATTAAAAACTAGTTCAATGAAAAAGACACCAGAGTAACTAATATCGGCGGTTATTCTTCTATATTTAAAAGAAGAAAAAAAACTCACTTATCTCGAATGACAACAACTGAACAGCACCTTGCAGCGCGCCATTTGAGAACGAAGCGGCCGCACATGAAACCAGATTGATTTGATACAATTTGGAATTTCTTATTTGCCCGGTTTTTAATCGGTTCCGCTTATCTAAGTTTAGTTAAAAAAGTATCACATTTGTTCTTGTTTGAAGTTTTTTCTTTCTTTTATAAGTAATTCAATTCATTATACAACGACCCCTCCCCTCCCCCCCCCCCCCCCCCCTTCCAGGTTTTATAAGTAAATAAAATATCAATTATCATAGCAATTGTCGAAATTTTCATTTTTCAAATATTTTAAAATCAAAGAGGAAGTTACATTGGAAAAAAACAAGAAAAATTCGTTTTTTTCTTACCTAATTGAATGGCAATAATTATAATTGGTAATAATTAATCGTATAAGGCCTCCTCCTCCCTAAAGATATATATGATTTTCGAGAGATATTATAATAGACGAATTCAAAAAAAAAAAAAAAAACGTACGAAAAAATTCCAATGCAAAAAATTTGATATGCGCTTGCTTGCGTATTTGCGGTAAAGACCGCTGCAAAAGGTTCACATTCCTTTCTGAAGATTCAATATAAGTACACACACTAATAGATCAAGGATATTTTTGTTTTTCCTAAGCACATAGAATAAATAAATAAAGAACAAAACCGAAAAAAAGTAAGAGAAATTAATTAAAATTATAAACGCACTCTGACAGCGAAATAAACGTGGATGGCGTTACTATCGATACGCGACGATGACAGTAACAACGGCAAAGGCAAATGGACAGCATCAAAGGATATTGACAGTAACAGTGGCAGTAATTTTAAGGTTAACCCCGGCACGGCAAAATTTCAATTGTGACGGCAATAATTTGAATAAAACAAATTGTATTGGTGGCAATTGAACGGTAATCGTTTTCTTTTTTTAAAAAAAATTTTCACTTCCATACCATATGTTTGCTGGCATATGAATTTATTACTTTGGCAAGGGAGAAAAAAATTATTGCCATCGCAAACACACACACGCACACTTAGGAATGGGCCAATAAAAAAAATTTCTTTTTTTTCAATTCATTCAAATTGATATTTGGAGATGCTTCAAAATTTATCATCGTGATAAATATGAAAATTTAGACATTCTCAATGAAAATAATTTCGCGTGTTTGTGTAATTCCGTGTTGTATGCACTACTCCTCTTCGGATAAATCTACGGTCTCCACACACATAATTTCATGTCATAAACAGCAAACAAAAAAAAAACTAAAAAAAAAAAAAGGAAAAAATATTATTTATATTAAAAGGTGGAAAACTTGGGAAAAGTAAATTTTTGAATAAATATGTAAATAGTAAAGAAGAAAATGCTTTGACGGCCAAAATGGCATGAAAATGAGAGGTGATTATGACATTTGCCATGTTTGACGTACGCAGCCTCCAAAAGAATTTTCGATTTTCTCCTTTTTTAAACTCGACGAGTATATTTTCTCTCGGAAAGTGAGAAAGAAAATTGGAAATCAGGAGGAAATAGAGAGACGACGGCAAGTAACTCTATTGATGAATATGTCCGCAATGATAGGTAATTTCTTAGATAAAACGTCAGATTTTCGTATATGGTATGTATACGCAATTTTCTGGCTTAATTATTGCAGAAGCGGCGAGAAATCGTAACGCTTGCATACTTTGGTGTAGATTTTTTTGTGTAGACGTCATTTCACCCATTGATATCTAGTTTTCGTAATAGGAATTTTTATAAAAATAGCTTTATTCGATTGGACCAATTTTGCTACTGTGCAGTAGTTTCTCAATAAAATGAACAATTTACTGAGAGCAGTAAAATATAACCTCAAAATAATCAACAACAATACTGAGTTTACTCACACATAAACAATAAAAACTGAGTTTATTCTCACATAAACAATACTGACAAAAATATGACTCTTCAACATAACCAATGAACCCGCAAAACTATCTATTTCCACTTTAGCAACTAGAATCCACCTAACGTAAATTGTATGCGCAACTACTGCAACAATCTATTGCTCTGTTCGAGGTACAGTAGATGATGACAGCTACACAACTACTGCAGTAGCTAATTGGGTCCAATAGAATACAGCTAATATAATTTAAACACGACAGAAGGTAACATTGATTTTTTGGTTTATTATTGCAAAAGCGGCGAACAATCGTACTACTTACATATTTTTGTGTAGATTTTTTTATATAGACATAACACCCATTGACATCTAGTTTTCGTAATAGAAATTTTTATAAAAATATATTTTAAACACGACAGAAGGTAACATTGATTTTTTTTAAATGCACAATTTTCTTTTAGGGTAATTATTGCTAAAGCGGCGAAAAATCGTACTACTTGCATACATTTGTGTAGATTGTTTTATAAAGACATAACACCCACTGACATCTAGTTTTCGTAATAGAACTTACGAGCATAATTAATATCCATTTTAATTCACTTATTGCAAATAAAAATACAATTTAAACACAACGACAGGCAATTTTTATTTTTTGTACAATTTTTAATATGAACTGGAATTGTATTTTAGGTTTATTATCAAGCGCCTCAATTTTGTATACTTTCGGAGAGTTTTAAAACACGCTATTCTCCATGAAAGTGGTGATGGCATACCGAAATGCTTGCATACTTTTGTTGTTTTTAAAGTTGTTATTTTGGTCACTTAACGGAAAGTGCAAGTGAAAGTGTAGTTTTTATGTTTTTTTTTTGAAGTATTTACGAAATAGTTAATATTGTTGATAACATTCGAATAGGAAGTTTTTATTTCAGAAAATAAAGTGTTTTATAAAGAGTTGCTGGTAATTTCTTTCTTTCGGTAAGTTGACATCTTCATTTTTACTACATAAAATAACAAAAATTTAGTTTATAATGTGCATAAATGGCTTTTAATGATTTATTTTGACCAAAAAATGGTTAAAAAGTGAAAAGTTCCTCATTCAATGAATGTAAACACATGTGATGTTGACAGTTCAATGTTTACCAGAAAATAGTTCAGTGCCGGCCGTACTTAAAGTGTGTGTAAGAAAATTTAAGGGAACGAATTTTTTTAATCGTGCAAAAAATCAATGTAAAATGCACAACGAATTCAATTCTTAATGTAAGTTATGCTTCGTAATGCATAAAGTAATTGATTACATTTTCGGACATGCCTATATGGAATAGTAATCGATGCTGTAGTAATGCATTAACAAAAATTTTTAACTCTCAAATCGATTTGGTAAGAATTTTACACATCACTCTCGAAAATGGAATATTGGCACACTACCGCACATAAACCACATTCATAAATGCACAGTTTAAATTCATGTGCTATTCAGTTTAAAATGTCAGACAGTTAACAATAAACTAACTAATATTTATCACAATATCAATAAATAAACATAAGCTTTTCTCAATTAATCGATTTATTACTCAGGAAGTATTTGATATTAATTTCTTTTTAGTCTGGAATTTTATAAAATTTATTCTTTTTTAAATTAATTGGTTTTTTAGTAAAAATTTTACCCAAAAAAATAAATACTAAAGTTCATGAACAAACTAAGGAAATTTTTGTTTTATTAAAAAATTCAATAAATAATAAAAAAATAACTATAAACAAAAATGTCATGAAATGAGAGCATAAATTTAATGTAAATGAAATGCGTCGAGATGATAATTAAATTTACACGAATTGTGTTGAGACGATTGCGAATTGCGTATGTGTGCGCAAATGGCATGCGATAATGTTTTTTTTTAAGTTCCAAATCTAATTGGTCACAAATACTTTCAAATTATTGTTTTTTTTATTTTAGTAAATTTTAGCAACAAGATAAATTGTACTTGAAACTATTATGTATCAGCAGATTCTGTTTGCATTTTATTTTTATCTACTAAAAAAAAAAAACAAAAAACAAACTATACAAAAAAACCAGTTTAATAATTATTTATTCGAAATTGGCAGAGACAAACCTGGTCAGTAATAATAGATTTTTTGTTAATTATATCAAGTAACATTAGTACTGAAACGTATATTCTAAACGCCACGACACCAAAGGCCACCTAGCGACAAAGGATATCGGGATAAGGAACGAATATAAATATTTCAATTCTGGCAACCCTATTTCTTTATTTTTATATCTGTTTTTATTTTCTTTGCTTGGTTTGCAGTCCTGCTAATCCTAGTTTTTATATTTGCATTTCTGGCAACACTATTTTTATTGTTACATCTGATAACCCTCTTCTTTTACTTTCATTTCTGGAACCCTTTTTGTTTTCCAGAAATTTTCAATTCTGGAAATCCTTTTACAATCACTTCTTACGAAACTATTATTTTCAATTTTTCCTTCTCGTGAGAATTTTCCCTTCTGGCAACCCTCTGTTGGGTCGCTTTTTATATTTTTTTTAAAAATTTTCCCTTCTGGGAATCCCTTTTTGTTGTTGTAACTTTTGGTACCCCTATTCATACCTGGCAACACTTTTTTAACTTTACATCTTATAACCCTCCTCCTTCACTTTCATTTCTGGAAACCTTTTTTTTTTGGTTATCCTTTCTGGCAATTATTATTCTTTATTTTTACCTCTCATTACCCTATTTTTCTAAATGTTCCTTTCTCGTGAGCATTTTTTAAAATTTTTCTTTCTGGTAATTCCTTTTTGTTGTTGTAACTTCTGGTAACCCTATTTTTAAATTTTTATTTCTGGCAACAATTTTTTTCCATTTTACTTTTGGTAACTCTTTTCTTCTACTTCACTAATGATAACCCTTTTTAGTTTTTTAATTTCTTCAAACCCTATTTCCCTTTCTTATAATCATTTTACTTAATTTTCACTTTTCGAAATCAATTATTACTCAGAAAACTTATTTAAATAAATAAATATTACCAAAATTGCTATTGTTTTTTTCTTCTCTTTTTGCTCATATATGATTTAAATTAATATAAAAATAATAATATATTCGGTAAAAGTTTTCAACAAAACAATTATTAGAGAAATTTTGTATGTACTTAATTTGCTTAATCGACTAATAATTTTAGCTTCCACTGACAGGTGACAGTTGACAATAGCCGATAATAATAGAAAATCAAAATAATATCAAATGAAAATTATTCAAATGTTTTCCCGAAATTTTGTCGTTGTTTTGCTTTTCCTTTTCCGATCGCACCCATACTAATAGATCAAAAATAATATATGAAATTAGAACAGATCCAAAAAATATAAACAATCCAATCCGCCTTAATTTTCTTCAATGACATTTTGGCGCTCGACGTGCATATGTTCTGGATTCTCAGTGCTTAGCGTTCGAATTCTTTTCCCACAATTTCATCGCATACTCATAGGTTAGGTTATTTGTTGAACAAAAGAGAATATACAGAGAAATTGAATAGACGCCGTTAAAAAAGGATGGACAGATTTGAGCGGCGCACAGGTGTTTGTTTTTATACAAATACAAAAAAATATGACGATGAAAGCATTTCTCTACTGTCACTGTTTTGGGCATCTCACCATTCGCAATCACGCTACTGCAGCCGAACATGATGTCTGCTCGCGGTGACTGTTAAAAAGGTGCACGTTTTCTCCGCTCTGGCGCTGCTGTGTGTTGATGTGATTTGCTCTCAGGAGTTGGCAGCACAGCAATGGCAACAAATTCTGGCGGCGGTCGTTATTATCTTCAGGGTGGAATTTTGTGCCCCTGCTGCTGGCTGCTGTTTGTGTGCGCAATTGATGGGGCGTTCCTCTAATTTTTTTTACTATTTTCCTTTATTACTCAATGAACAGATTCACTGGCTGGGGTAATGACAGGTGAATGGCTGGTTGTTCGGTTGACGTTGTAAATAAATCAATCTACCACAAAAACTAATTCAAAAACCGGAATAGCACAAAGAATTTTCTTAACAACAAAAAAAACAACAAAAAAATATCATTTTTCCTCACTAAAAACCGGGAGAAAATTCTTCGGGAAATTTAATTGGTTTTAAAAATTGTTTTTCTTTTCGTATTTTTATTATTATTGTTTTTTTTTTTAAATTCACTTTCACAAAATAATTATTTTTTAAAAAAAAAACAACTATTAAATAAAATTCACTAATAAAATTCACCACAAAAAAAAAATAGATTAATTTATAAAAATAATAATTAGAAAAAACCTTAAGTAAATTTGCTGTCAAACAAAAAAATGTGTGCGTACAGTACAGATCAAAATTTCTATGAAATAGTTTTATTTTTATTTTTGTATGTTGTTATTTGTTTAAAATATTACGAATTATTTGAAATAATTTTATATGTCAAATACAAAATGTCAAAAAAGGGGAGATAAGACAAATTAACTTTGTCAAGTAAATGACAACAAATTTGACCACAAAAAATTTATCTCTTCGATTTGTTGTAGGTTTTTTTTTGTGTGTGTGCACTGATAACAAAGTTTTCTTTTTCGGACTTTTTCTTGAAATTTATCCAAAAAAGTGTAACATTTTTAAAAGGGGGGAGAGAGAGGGCAGGATTATGTTGTTAAAAATTTTAAATGCTTAAGACTATATGACACGCCACTACATTATTTCATGGCAGAGTTGCCATATTTTCATATGGCCACAGACGATGTCATGCGGATCGGTATCATAAAAACGGTGTTTGTGCTAAAAACGGTGTTTCATATGTGCATCTGACAGCAGCACATGGTAGCGTCTTTATGTCAGTTAAAAAAAATCAGTTTTTTGTGCTTTTCCATGCGTACAGGGGCTGTCACGTAAAGTCTAATGCCGACATTTCACATGTCAGATAAACATGGCATGAACATTTTAACAATCAGACTACATGACACTCACATGGAAGAAAAAGAATATAAACATAACATCTTGACAGGAAGTCTAAATAATAATTTTTCTTTTAATCTGCCTATTAATTTAATGCGTTTTTTTTGTTGTTGTTATAAAATTGTGTAAAAATAAAAAAAATGAAATTTTCAAATAAATTAATTTTAATACAATAAATTCGATAGAAACTGGAAAAAATTATTGAAGAAATATTCTAGGGGTTCTTTTCTTGCATTTTCTTCTTCTTTTTTTTTCAGGAGACGATGACGAACTATTTACGAAAATATGGCCAATTTTTTTGGACATTGAAATTTTTTGTCCTGATGTTAATCATGTTTTGTTATTTTTTTGCATTTTGAAAAAATGTTCATGAAGAGAGAGAGAGAGAGAGAAAGAGAGAGAGAGAAATTAAACTACCTGTTAGCGATTTGTTATAAATAAATTTGAATTTCCGAAATTTTACGACTACGAAAACTAAATGACATACAAATTTGCAACACCAATTAGCACATAGGGAATTTAAACACCGGTTTTCGTTTGAACTCCTTTTTTTTATAGAAGAAATAATGCTCAGTTGTAACCGGTTCTCATAAAAGTAAATACGAGAGTTTTGTATTCCGCGCCATTTAATTGTTCTGCGTTTGGCAGCATTGTTTTCTTCTTTTTTTTTGAAAAAAAAACAAGAGTTACGAGTAATCAATATTTTTGAACTCTTACCGCCATGATGTTAAAGGCTATTTGGCCACCAATCATGACCTTAACAGTATTCAAACGGTTGAGGTCATGATTTGTCTATACCAAGAAATACATTCTATAAAAGAAAATACATCCGTTATTGACACCATGAACGCAGAGATACCATGTAAAATATGTTACTAGCCCCTGACACACAGCCAGTCATGGTATAGTTTGACGTTTCGACTTTGGTGTTTTGGCGGGTAAGAAAATTAGAGAATTATAAATTATTAAATTTGAACTTTTCATCAGATATAAATAGGATGAAAAATGAAATTTAAAACGACGAGCAATTAAAAGCCCGATAGAAAATATTGTATAATAATTATTAAATTCTGTATTAATAAACTTTCACTTTCAAACTAATGTAAATAAATACAATAGCTTGAATTGAAAAACAAAAAAACGTCATTTGCCTTTCTAAAAAAGCAAACAAAATAAATCGCAACGTTATTTATTAGCACCTCGGTTTTCTGCAACAATAATTGAATAGGAATATTATGGCGCTGAAGTCAGTAAAAATATCGGGGTTTGTGTATAGAGAAATGGAAGATACGAGGTTGGTGTATAGGGAAACCATGAACAATTAATTAATCATTTCGTGATTCGGAAAGTATTTGTCCTGTCATTTGACAAATGCCAAACATATTTATCATCCAAGGTGTTCCATTTTGTATTATGGACAGCTTAAATGTTGAACAAAACGTTTTAACAAAAGTGGTAATTCTGCGGTAGTGTCACATTTCGCGCTTTAGATCTTTTTTTTTGCGATGAGAGACTCATTCCTCGCTCGGTGGATACCTTTAATAGGCATTTAGGGCTTATAAGGACTCTGAAAATGCACAATTTAATATAAGAAGAGCTATTGTATCCGTGAAATTTGGCTATGTAGTGTGAATTTTGCTCTGAAGATGTTATTGGTCCGAATTATTTTTAAAAATGAAGAAGGAGAGACCATTAACGTATTTTTTAAATTTTTTTTTTTACACAAACTCTTAAGATTTTAATCTGGTCTTTAAGTGGTTTCAACAGAACAGCACCATAAGCCATTCTTTTGTAAATACCAGGGGTATAAACTTAAATCCGCTATTTTGTCATAGATGGCGTGAGTGAGCGTATTAATTTACCGTGGGCATGCCATACTTTTTTTTTTTTTTAGGAGTTTGACATCCGTCAACATTAATCAGTTCACATTGTCAGCAATTTCGTAGAACAACATACATTTTTCCTTTGATAATCATGTCTAGTTTTGTGCCAGAAGAAGAGCATATGTGGGAAGCTCTGCTTTTCTGCTTCAATTTGAAGAAATCGGCTGCCGAATCGAATCGAATGCTTATAGAGGCCTATGGTGACAGTGTTTTATCGGAAACAACGTGCCGAAATTGGTTTCGTCGGTTCAAAGACGGCAATTTTGACTTGTGGGACAAGAAGCGTTAAAATCGCCCTAGGAAGGTTGAAGACCATCAATTGCAGGCTCTTTTGGACGAAGACGATACCCAATTGCAAAAAATGCTCGCGGAGCAATTGGGTGTTACTCAACCAGCCATTTCCATGCATCTGCGTACCATGGGGAAGATTGGAAAGATCGGAAAATGGGTGCCGCATGAATTGAACGATATGCAGATGGAGCGACGCCAAAACACATGCGAAATTTTGCTCGCCGGACAAAAAAGAAAGTCGTTCCTGCATCGGATTGTGACAGGCGATGAAAAGTGAATATATTTCTAGAATCCTAAACGCAAGAAATCGTGGGTTGATCACGGCCAACCATCAACATCTTCCCCAAGACCAAATCACTTCGGACGGAAGACGATCCTGTGCGTTTGGTGGGATCAGCAGGGTATCGTCTATTATGAAATGTTGAAACCGGGTGAAACTGTCAATGCCCACCGCTACCACCAACAACTGATCAAATTGCACCGTGCTCTCCGTGAAAAAAGGACGGATTATCAACAAAGACATGACAAGCTGATTTTCCTCCACAACAACGCACCATCGCATACGTCAAAAATGGTCCAAAACTACTTGGAGACACTCAACTGGGAGGTGCTACCCCACTCCGCTTATTCATCAAATCTGGCCCCTCCCGACTACCACCTGTTTTCATCGATGGGTCACGCGCTCGCTGAGCAGCACTTCGATTCTTACGAAGACGTCCGAAAATGGCTTGATGAGTGGTTTGCCTCAAAAGAGAAGGAATTTATTTTAGCGTTGTATCCACAAATTGCCCGAGAGATGGGAAAAATGTATAGCTACCGAGGGGCAAGTACTTTGAATAAGTTTTTTTTACTTTCTATGAGAAAAAAAAATGTGTTTTTTTTGACTTAAAAACAGCGGATTTAAGCTTATACACCTGGTATACCATATTTTACACTTTTCATTTTTTAATCTCGGGCGGCAACGTCCAACAAATTTAATAAACCAAAAAAAGATTTATACAAAATTCAGGGTTTATTTAATTTGACTTTTCGAATCACTATTTTGGATAAGACATTTTTTTTTTAGTCAGATAACATGGCGGTTCTCGGAACTAAGACGTTATTCTACAATCAATTCTAGAATTCCGTAACAAGTGCATTTATATACGACCAGCACAAATATTCACTAAAACTTCTCTTTTCATTAAAAAAATAAAATTAATTTTTCTTTTTCTCCATCTGTACTCCTCCCTTCAACCAACCCAATACTATGATATATCGAAATTTTGTCTTCACAAAATCATCCCCAACGCCCCCCACCCTCCCCTTCGGGGCAAAAAATTATTTGCTAAAAAGTTAAATTTCATAAATCTTTTTTTTCTTTTATTATTATCAATTTATTTTTATGATATTCAAATAATTTGGTTGTTCTTTAATTAAAAATATATTTTTGTTTCAAGAAAAAAAAGAACTACAATAACAACAACAAAAACCAAAACAGCAAGTTTGAGAATCTTTGGTTTTCTATTATTTTGTATCGAATTCTCTCAAGTGCACAACAATGTGTTCGTTCGTTGGTTAAT
The DNA here is from genome assembly GCA_958298945.1 of Atherix ibis. NCBI lineage: Eukaryota > Metazoa > Arthropoda > Insecta > Diptera > Athericidae > Atherix > Atherix ibis. Next base: position 21,445,226 of record OY282610.1, on the reverse strand, counting down.
GTTAGAATAAGAAGCGAACAAAAAACGGCCCAGCACACAAAAAAAAGAATGAGAGAACAGATAAAAAATAATAATAATAATAATAATAATAAACGTCATTGTATATAGCCATTTCTATATTTATGCCTGGTTTATTGTCAGTTGGAAGTATTTCCGTATACAAATTGTCGTGTGTGTGTGTGTTTGTGTCTGTATTTGAATTTGTTTTGCTTCGGTTTGTATTGAATTGTTTTGTTCTGTTTCGTTTTTATTGTGTTTTCTTTTCTTTTGTGTTTCGCTTGTCAAAAATTCCTAAATATCTGAATCAGCTGAGTACACGTGCACTTGTAGTAATTTTATTACTTGTTTTCTCTTCTTCTTCTTCTTCTTCTTCTTCTTCTTCTTCTCTCTCTCTCTCTTTCATTTATTTGTTACTGGTTTTGATGGCTTTGTCAATATTTCTTTTTGTCTTTCTTTCTTTTCTTCAATTTAATTGCACAAAACAACCTCAAACCTATTACCCTCCCCCCCCTCCCCCTTTTGCCAATCAACCCATAACCGCCATAAACAAAAATACGCGCAAAAAGCACTGTTTTTTTTATGATAAATAATAACAAAAAAAGTAAAATAAAAAAAGGAAAAATTCTCAAAAAAAAATAATTTTCTTATTGACGAATATTTTTGGGGAAAAAGGCAAATACGGATTATGGGGCATAATTTACTTTTTCTCAATTAAATTCTTTTTATTTTTCTTTATTAAATATGCAATAAAAAACAAAAACAAAAAAAAACTCATTGATTGTGTGCGCGCGGGTTTTTTCTCTTTTTCTTTTTTTCTGTAAATTACTATTTAAATACAATTTTAAAAAAATTTGATTATTTTCTCATTTTTAAACAATCAAATCCCCCCCTCCCCCACCCACAAACCGCTTTTTTTTGTTTGGAACTATTTCACATGTTACCATCTGTTTGTACGCACACACACACACACATATATAAAAATCACAATAAAAACAATAACAACACAAAAAAAAAAACAGAAGAAAAAAAATTTAAAAATTTCCACAAAAATTATTATTAAAAATCTATCAAAAAAAAAAAACCACTAAATTGAAAGTTCACTTTTTAGTACAAAAAAAAATCCCCAACATTAAATTGAAAGTTCACTTTTTAGTAAAAAAAAAAAAAAATAATAAAAATAACGAGAGGCGATAAACTCTTTTAATTGTCAATTAGATCATGAACACGACTGATTTTTTCAATAAAAACAAAAAAATAATTAAAAATAAAAAACTAACTAAAAACTTAAAGAAAATGAAAACGAAAAACCGCAAGTAAACCCCGAAACGAACCGAACACTTTTTTTTTTTTTTTAAATTTTATTTGATTTTTTTTTCTCTCTCTCAATACGAAAGGATAGATGTGGGCAGTTTACAGGTAAATAACTAACTAACTATAAGTAAGCGAGAAAACAAAGTAATTTATTGAACGGCGGAACCAAAACCAAAACCAAAACTAAAAGCAAAAGCAATGGCCAAACAAAAATGAAATAAAATGCAAAGCTCCTCCACTGTCGAGGTCGCCATCCCCGTTCGAATAGTGTTGGTGGGACTGTTGTCCCTCTCTCTTCGTATCTTTCGTTTCCATTCAATAAAACATAAGCTCTGATGACGTTCGTTTGCAAGTGTTTAAGCATGTATGTATGCATTCGAATCGTGTTCGTTTGGTTCGGCATCGTTCTGGGCAGCGCACACACATTTAAACGTTGGACCGACTGATGATGGGGATGATGGCTGCTGCTGGCCTAGTAGCATTTTGCGAAAAATTAACCCACCCACAATTGATATCAGTTAGAATAAGTTTTGTCGCGTTTCATAATAATACAAAAAAAAGAACAACAACAATAACAACAACATAAAGCGTGCCCCCCCCCCCCCCCCAATTGATCTGTGAGGGAAAGAGCGGCAGCCATGGGGGCAAAGAGTACTATTTTTTGTGGGAGTATCACACAAAGAAAGAAAAAACCTTTTGGATCTGATGAGTGCTAACATATTTTAAACTGTTGGAATGTAACCTATTCACATGGATGCATCACCTGCCCCCTCTGCCAACTAATCAAAAAAAACCACCGTTGAGTACTCGGGCACTTGGATTTCTTCAATCAAAACTTTCATGGCGTGTACTCGCGGACGAGTACATAATAAAAAAAAAATCACAAATTTGATTGCGTTCCGTTTGGCACACACAACAAACTGTCATTATTCATAGTTACATGTCATATGTATGTACGTGTATGTAGAATAATGTCAGTAGAAGAGTATGGTTTAAAAGGGGTAATGGGGGGAAGTAGAAGTTGGGGCAGGTGGTATGCGAATAACGGCAGTCATGATGTATTACACGAAACTAAGCAAAGTAACAACAATTGTTAGATTATTCGGTTGGATCACTCGATACGTATAGAGCTAAGCTTTTATTTTAATAATGTCCATTGTTGACTGGTAGAGGCGCTACACTACACTACATTACAAGTGCACGTACGAATAGTAAAAAGTGTGCCATCAAAAAAAAAAAAATTGTCAATTTTCCTAAGCATGCATGGTTGACTAAATACGGCATTCCCATTCCTTCCACCAATATCCCTGCACCCATGCACACTGATCGATTATAGAAATTATAGTCGTCAATTTTTTCAGGGGTACTGCAAAAAAGTCACGAGATATTATCGTATTCGGGAGAGGCTCCCCGGCTCCATAACCACTCGGCCACATAGTCCAGTTAGTAAGTTATACGATTTATGTTAGCAACTTATGTGTAGATTAAAGAATACCTGGATAGGCCCGTACGTCAGATTTTTGCATATGTATACGCAATTTTTTTCTGGCTTAATTATTGCAAAGGCGGCGAAAAATTGTACTACTTACATACATTTGTGTGGGGATTTTTTTATGTAGACATGACACCTACTGACAACTAGTTTTCGTAATAGAAATTTTTATAAAAATATAATTTAAACACGACAGAAGGTAACATTGATTTTTTTAAATGCAAAATTGTCTTTTAGGTTTATTATTGCAAAAGCGGCGAAAAATCGTACTACTTGCATACATTTGTGTGGTGATTTTTTTATGTAGACATGACACCCACTGACATCTACTTTTCGTAATAGAAATTTTTATAAAAATATAATTTAAACACGACAGAAGGTAACATTGATTTTTTTAAATGCAAAATTGTCTTTTAGGTTTATTATTGCAAGAGCGGCGAAAAATTATACTACTTACATACATTTGTGTGGGGATTTTTTTATGTAGACATGACACCCACTGATATCTAGTTTTCGTAATAGATATTTTTATAAAAATATAATTTAAACACGACAGAAGGTAACATTGATTTTTTTAAATGCAAAATTGTCTTTTAGGTTTATTATTGCAAAAGCGGCGAAAAATCGTACTACTTGCATACATTTGTGTGGTGATTTTTTTCTGTAGACATGACACCCACTGATATCTAGTTTTCATAATAGATATTTTTATAAAAATATAATTTAAACACGACAGAAGGTAACATAGTTTTATTTACGAGTATATTAAATAAATATATTAGTTCACTTATTGGAAACAAAAATACAATTTAAACACAACGACAGACAATGTTTATTTTTTCTACAATCTTCTGATATGCAATGGAATTGTATTTTAGGTTTATTATCAAGCGCCTCAATTTTGTAGACTTTCGGCGAGTTTTAAAACACGCTATTCTCCATGAAAGTGGCAGAATACCGAAACGCTTGCATAGTTTTGTTGTTTTTAAAGTTGTTATTTTGGTCACTTATCGGAAAGTGCAAGTGAAAGTGTAGTTTTTATGTTTTTTTTTGAAGTATTTACGAAAAAGTAAGTATTTATATAAATAGTTAATATTGTTGATAACATTCGAATAGGGAGTTTTTATTTTAGAAAATGAAGTGTTTTTTAAAGGGTTGCTAGTAATTTCTTTCTTTCGGTAAGATGACATCTTCATTTTTACTATAGAAAATAACAAAAATTTAGTGTATGATGTGCCTAAATGGCTTTTAATGATTTATTTTTAAAAAAATCCAAAAAATGGTTAAAAAGTGAACAGTTCGTCATTCAATAAATGTAAACACATGTGATGTTGACAGTTCAATGTTTACCAGAAAATAGTTCAGTAAAGGGTGTGTAAGAAAATTTAAGGGAACGAATTTTTTTATCCCTTGCGTATTTACGGAATACAAATATTCTTGTAACTGACAATTTATTTTATTCATATTAACGCAATCATTTATTTTAAATCCCCCATTGCTATAATTTATCAGTCTATTTTCCATTGCTGTTTTCATTGTGTTAAAATAAATTAAATATTTTCGGTAAGCTTATTATTTAAATAAATTTTTTGCATTTGTGCTTTCGTTTACTCTATTAGACCATTTTCTAATATATTTACTAAATAATAATGTTTTCAATTTTTTTTTAGAATATTAGTTGCTAATTATTTAATTACATTAAATTGTCCACCTTGTAATTTAGTTTTAAAGCACATTGCTTCTATATACACATATATATATGCTCTTCGACTTTATAATTCTGTTTTAATAAATAATATATAGTGAAATAAAATCAAATGAAAACTGTATTTTTTAATGCAAATTTCCAAAACTAATTCCATCAAACAACAAAACGCGCAATATTAAAAAAATCACATATGAAAATGGTTTTAAAATGAACCGTTTCAATCGCATATTGAAGTTTAAAATTGGCCCCCAATGATTTACGCCGTTTCTGTTATTTTGCATGTGCTAACAAAATTCGTCCACAATTCAGTTCTTCTATAATCGAAGGGTAGCAACACAATTCCGACTGAAACTGGAAACAGATGCAATTGTCACTGTCAAGTTTTTTTTTTTTAACCTTCACAGACTTCTGTTTTGTCGCCAAAATAGATCTTATTTTAATTTGGTCGTTGTCGTTGACGTACTGTCACACATTTCATTCAGTGTTTTGTTTTGTGACAGGCAGCATTATTCGTTGACAGTTGAAATTGATATAGAAATAACGTATTTGAAGAGAATAGTTGTTTTTTTTCTTCAAAAATTGAACTGGCAATAAATAATAAATTTTATTTCAATTGTATTAAATTGGTTAATTTTTAAGGAAATTCATCATATTTGCAGCTCAACTTACAATCGCCGTTGGAACTGGGGAGCTTATACTTGTACGCACGAGTAGATGGAATTAGAAAATCAGAGAATCAGATAATCAGGATATGCTTGGCTATTTTTCCGCAGAGTCAGTATTGATTATTCTTAATGGCGATCACACACTGTGACATATGTCAATATTTGAATACCGTATGTTACACAGGCGCAAGTACAAAAGTTCACGATTGGCCGGTTACATTTCCAAATCGGAAATCTGCTGCACATTTCCACTTCAATATCTAAGCTAGACAAAAGTTCATTTATTGACCCCCCCCCCCTCTTATCAAAGTCTGCGAATATCATCTTGCATAGGTGGTTCCAAAGTTTAAAAATGTTTTCTTAGACATTTTTTTTTCTCCATTCTGATCTTTTTTTCAACAGTTGCCTTATCAACGATTAAATTGGCAAAATCATAAATAAACAAACATTTTTTTTGTTGGTTTGTTTGTTTCTTTCTCTATAAATAATTTTCATAGTGAATCATTTTTTTACAATTTCCATTTGAGTGCAGCAAATAAAATCATATATTTATGTTAAACGCTTCCATTGAAATTATTTCATTATCTTTGAAGTGAAAAACACTAGCAGCGCCAGAATACTATCAATTCGAATGGGAGTTTTTCTTTGTTATTTAAATTGACATGAAAAATGAAGGCAATAATTTCCGGTTTGAACTTGGAAATTTTCGAAAGCTTATCTTTTGTTTAGATTTTTCTTTTTCCATATTGAAATGATGTCAAGTGTAGTCACTACTGTATCGACATTAACCGATAAAGTGTAGTTTCAGAGTTTAGTATGTATGTACAAGGGCAATATGATAAGTCATTGGCCACCGCAAAGATGTAGCTGATATCGGCAAAACGATGATCATTTTTTTTGTCATCTGGCATTCTAAAAAAGACGCAATACATTTTATTAACATCTGTGTTTATTAGTTTAATTTCGATAGCCATTGAAAGAAGACACGGTTTGTGTTTTTTTATTAATATGGAAGAAAATGATTTTCGTGTGTCAAAATAAAACGCTATTTTTTGAGGGAAACAAAAACCAACATTGAAAAGTATCCTCAACTATCGTGTGGAATGATTGAGAAGTGGTTTACTGAATTTGCCAATTTAGATCATCACCGAAGAAATGATTAATAAAATCCATGATATCGTTTTAAAAGACTATCGAATGAAAGTGTATGAGCATCTAAAACGAATGTGTAGGCACCATTTTAATATGTAATTTTGGATATGGGAAAGCTATCGGCGCAATGGATTCTGCGTATGATAACACTTGACCAAAAACGTGTTCGTGTTAGAACTTCAATGCAGTGTTTGGATATTTTTGAGCGTAAATTCATAAATATTGATCCAACATGGATTCACGACTATATACCAGAAACGAAAGTTCAGTCAAATAATGTACTTTGACTACCGAACGTGGACCAAAAAGGGTTCTATCGACAGGAAAAGTGATGGCTACTGTTTTCTGAGATGCCCATGCTACTATATTCATCGACTATCCACGGAGAAAAAGATTTGCCACAAAGGATGAGGTATTTGCTAAAACAAACGCCTATTTTGAAGAGTTGGAACGATCATATTTTTCAGATAGGATCCATAAGAAAAACGTTGGACTAAGCGTATCCAGCTAAAAGGAGAATTTGTTCAAGAATAAAATTAATATTACACATACAAATGTTTTGTTCGTGTCAAAGCCAAGTATTAATCAGATATGCCACGGTAAATTATGGTATTTCTGGACTTGATAAGGTAAGGTAGTTTGGAGGAAATTTTTTACCCAATAATAATGCAGTTTTGTTAATGGTTAGTCGATAGTGCAGTTTTCATATATAGGGGTTTTCCAATAAGACTGATATGATTTCTAAGTGACGTTTCGGCCATTTGTAATATGTCATGATCTGTCATTTTTTCTTCATTATATTCAGTAATGTTTACAATTTCATCATGTAGAGATATACGCAAGAACAACGTTTACAAATTATTCAATTTTATTATGAAAATAATCGTTCTCCAATTGCAACTTTTCGTGCACTTTTGCCATTTTATGGTCGTAATAATCGTCCAACTGTGCTCGCTATTCGTCGAATTGTTAAAAATTTCGAGCGTATATTTTCTTTACATAATGTTCAAATACCAATAAGACAGAAACCGCTCGAAGTAATGAAAATATTACTGCCGTTCAGGCAAGTGTTGCTGAAGACCGCAATATGTCGATTCCAAGTCGTTCTCAAGAATTGGAACTGTCTCAGAAAGGATTTGGGCTTGCATCCATATCAAATTGTTATCACTCAAGAACTGAAGCCATTGGACCACCGTAAACGTCGTGAATTTGCTGATTTTGTCTTGGAACAACTTGAAAACGATAACGGTTTTTTTTTTTAAAGAAAATCATCTTCTCCGATGAGGCTCACTTTCATCTGAGTGGTGCGGTAAATAAACAAAACTGTCGATTCTGGTGCGAAGAAAATCCACAAATTATTCATGAACACCCATTACATTCACCTAAATTGACAGTTTGGTGTGGTTTTTGGTCTAGTGGAATCATCGGTCCGTACTTCTTTCGAAATGAAGCTGGTAACACCGTTACTGTCAATGGAGAGAGGTATAGATCGATGATAACCAACCTTTTATGGCCGAAATTGGAAGAAGTTGATCTTGACAACATCTGGTTACAACAAGACGGGGCTACGTGCCACACAGCACGTGCAACAACCGAATTATTGCGAGAAAAGTTTGGAGATTCGATTATTTCAAGAAATTGTGACATTGAATGGCCTCCAAGAAGTTGTGATTTAACACCATTAGACTATTTCTTGTGGGGTTATTTAAAGTGATTGGTCTTTAGCAATAAACCAGACTCTGACTTCAAGCTTTAGAAGTCAATATTGAATGTGCTATTCATGACATACGACTTGATTTAGTGGAAAAAGTGCTCGAAAATTGGGTTAATCGAATTCGTTTCTGCAAAAGAAGTGCATTTGAATTTCCTTAACAATTAGTGTCTTTTAAAAAAAAAAAAAATCATATCACTCTTATTCGAAAACCCTTTACACGTATATGAGTTTCGCCGGTAATGCAGTTTAAAAAAAAAATGAAAAGGTGGTTTTTCCAATAAAGATAATATGTTTTTAAATAGACTGTCAATGGTGAGCGGTACAGATCGATGATAACGAACTTTTTATGACCTGAATTAGAAAATATTGATTTAACGAATATGTGGTTTCAAAAAAATGGTGCTAGATGCCACAAAACCCGTGCTACCATACAATCGATTTATTTATAAAAAAAACATATCACTCTTATTGGAAGCCCTTATATTTTTCAATCAACGCTCATAATTTATTCCCTTCCCTCCTTTTATTATTTTACATTCTCTCTTAACCGAAATATTGGACAGGATTGAAGTTTTTGTTTGATCAATTTTTGTCTAAACCTAAATAAAAAAATCGCATTTTTTTTTTGTAATGGCCACTTTACTTACCTAATATGATTAATCATAAATCCCCCTAAGCTTATGTAGATTTTTTTATGGCACAATCACTAATAAAAAAGTGACAAATGAAGGTGGACAAAAGGGAAAAAAAGAAAAACCCTAAATTATGTACGATTTGATCAAAATATAATGTTTAGTCAATTTCTTTATTATTATTATTATTTTTTTTTTGGGGATAAACATTAAATTGACGTAAACACACATAAAATACACACTTTCAAGAGTACAAATTGGTTCAGAAGAAGAAAGTTTTCGTAACAAATATGAGCGTCCATTGTACTTTTCGGTCATACCTTCTTTCTATTTCTCGACCAAACATACACTTAATCCTTTCATGTCCGACATGACACACCTTCACCTTCCACTTCTTACCAACTATTTACATTGAATAAATATCACAAAGAAGTCCTAATAAAATTAGCTTTCAGGCCATCAATTTCGCACACAAAACATTAACATGGACGATGTATCGTATGTGCAAATGTATTTGTCGGGATTGTTAATAGGACAGAAGCTTTCCAGTAATTATTATCAAATCAATAATATATGAGTAGGGTGAGTGCTTTGTACAAAAAAAAAAAATATGGAAATTAAAAAAATAAGAAACTAGAAAGGCAGAAAGAAAATTTATAAGAAAATGAAAAGCTTTTATGCTAAGGGTTGTCAACCTATTTCATAGCAACATTTTGAAGAGTAGAGGGAACAAGGATTAGGAAGAAAATTCTATAAAAAAAAAAACAGAAAAGAACAAACAGAAAAGTCCACCCTAACTCAATACAAATAGTAAAAAGTTAGGGTAACTTTTTGGAAATAATTGCATTTAGCGGTTAACACCACAATACAACTCTTAACAAAGCAATTTATTCATTAATAGAACTAGTGTGTTTGAGAGTAATTTGTAAAAGAAATTATATAGAAAAATGAGGTTGAATTGTGGGTGTTGGTCAACATAAACTCCAACACCGCCATCATAACTTATAATAATTACTATCGAACCGAACCAAATATGGCTAGTTTTTTTGAAACAAAAGTTTCACCGTCAAACATTGATAAATTATTGTATGTGCCCAATAGAATAGGCAAGATGGAAGGGTGTCTGTCCATAAATATTACAAAATAATTCTTTATCGAAAAACTATCAACACGAAATGATTTGTTCGAAATCGAATTTTTTTTTTTGAATTATCCAAAGACGCCACGTATGCGTCTTTAGCTTCTGAATCAGTTCAACAACTGAGCGTAACTGACAAATTTAACAAAAAATACAAAAATAAAAAGAAAACTCTACGAAACCACAAAATCATGGTGGAAAAATAATACCCCCCCCCCCCCTTTTCCCTCACTTAGAAAAAGCGCAAATTATCATTTAAAAAAAAAAAAAAAATTTATATTTGCATCAATAAATGTCAGTTCCGATACGGAACGATGGTGTTTTGTACAAATCCATATATTATCACAGCTACGAGGAATTTGTCAACCATTTAATTATATCACAGTAAATTGGTATCTTGTTCTATCAACATGAATATTTACTTAATATTACATGTTAACCATTAGCAAATAGTGCAATAAATTTATTAGTATTTTTATTCATAGTCTTCGTTATATTTACTTTATTATATTACTTCGTGTACAAGTGTAGAGCTAGTTGATCATTATTAACGAGTATCTTATTACTGTGGATAAGTACGAGTGGATCATAAAAGTGGAAAACTTTCAAGCAATTATTTTTCTCTATTGTCACTTGAAGCCTTTTTGCATATTTCTATTTACATAACAAGAATAAGAACATTATTTTCTAAAAGAATCATTTTACTTAAACAGACAAACACTAACAAGTTATATGAACTTTATTACTGAAGTCACTTTGTATATGATTAATAAAAATCTAAACTAAACAATTTTTCAAAATTTCCTTACAATTTCTTTCTTGTCATTATGCAATTTAATATTGTAAGCCGTTATACAGAAATCAATTAAGATGAAGAGACATAACATGACCTCTTACATTCTTTCAGAAATTTCCCTTTGCCACTTTTTTAATGAATATTACAACCCTTCCTTCTAAAGATGCGTTATGTGAACTGACCTCAATTATATGACATGAAAATATAACAAAAAAGAGTCAAATGTGTTTAAAAAATTTCCCAAAATTTCCCTTTCTCACTTGTTTAATGAATATTACAGCCCTGGCTTTTAAAGATGCGTAATATGACCTAACCTCACTTATATAACATGAGAATATAAAAAAAATCAATAAAAAAAATCTCAGAATTGTTTAAAAAATTTCCCTTTTTCACTTATTTAACGAATATTACAACCCTGGCTTTTTTAGATGCGTTATATGACCTAACCTCACTTGTATAACATGAAAATCTAAAAAAAGCCATAAAAAAATTCTCAACGTTGTTGAAAAATTTCCCTTTGTCACTTGTTTAATGAATATTACAGCCCTGGCTTTTTTAGATACGTTATATGACCTAACCTCACTTATATAACATGAGAATCTAAAAAAAAAAACCATAAAAAATTCTCAAAATTGTTGAAAAATTTTCCTTTGTCACTTGTTTAATGAATATTACAACCCTGGTATTTTTAGATGCATTACATGATCTAACCTCACTTATATGACATAAAAATATAAAAGAGAAGCTCAAAAATGTTTAAACAATTTCCCCAAAATTTCCCTTTGCAATTTATTGAATGAATATTAGAACCCTTCCTTCTAAAGATGCATTACATGACCTATTCTTACTTATACGATATGAAAATATAAATTTTTTTTTAATTTTATATATGACATAAAAATATTTTCAAAAAAACCGTAAAAAAACACTCAAAAATGTTTAAAAAATTTCCCCTTGCGATTTATTGCATGAATATTATAACCCTTACTTATGTAAACTGACCTCACTTATATGACGTGAAAATATTTAAAAAAATCCCTTAAAAGACTCTTAAAATTTTTTTTAAAAATTTCCCTTTGCCACTTACAAAATTTCCCCAAAAGTTCCCGTTGCGATTTATTAAAATACAATAATATGGCAAACATTAAAGTGCGGCCTTTTTCCGAAAGATGAGGAGGTTATTTATCACAAGACATCATAGTCCCCTTGGGCACTTCTCTTCTGGTTTTACTAGCGCTAAACTCCGCAGTGTTACCTATCTACTATATCTAGCATTTGGTTGATCCAGTTGCATAGGAATTCGTTTAACTGAAAGTTGTCTAGTGCGTTCATATTGACCTTAACCGTGACATTATTCAATGCTACCCCAATGACAAGGAAAGCCACAACAGCATCAAAAGACTTTTCAATGACCAAAAATTCCTAAAAGCTCCCAAAATTATCTTTCTTGAAATTTCCCTTTTCCACTCATTTAATGAATATTTCAATTTTTTCTTCTTATAGAGAGTCACGTAAACTGAACACACTTATGCACTTTCACATTCTATAAAGAAGACAAAAAATACCATTAGTTTTTGAAAAATTTCCCCCAAAATTTCCCTTTATATATTGTTTGGGAAATATTTAAACTTTATACTAAACGTAAATTACTTCTAGACTTGGTATCAAATAATATTGAAATATGATAAATTACCAGGAAAAAAAATTTCCCTCCTTCTATTTGATAAATTTTTGCTTGTCGGATTTAGAAGAATTTCCTGTTTAACACTGTTGACCAATTCATCCCCTTAGCAATGATTAAAGCATACTTTCTTAAAATAGGAATTAAACAATTCCAAAATTACCCAATTCATGCTATTTCCTTTGGGAATCATCCACGTCCCTCAATTACATAAATATTGATTTGGAAATTCGCTAAAAATACAATTGGCGGCGGCATAATAATTTCTGACATATTTCATAATCTCAGTAATTTTCCTACAATAACTATAAGAAAATTTTCAATTAATCCTCTTCTAACTAAAAAAAAAATTTCTTGATATGAGAAATCAATGACGTTGTCCAGTTTTTTATGTACTATAAAAAATATTCGGATTTTGAAAAAGTTCCAAATATTTAATCAATTGTTCGAAAATTGTTCCACTTTTTTTTTTGCTGTTTTCATAACCTACACCATCTCAAGGTAATCCTAGCTCTCGCTCAACCTGTTTTTTCTTATTATAAAAATTCCATTGTTAATATTTTTTTATACTTGAACTGAACACAAACATTTGAATTTGACAGGTGATTAAGATTGTCCTCGTAAAAATGTTATTTTACGAAAATTAGTACAAGTAATCGGACATAATTTTTTTCCATAATTTTCTATATGCGCTATCAGACTCCCCGTTTTCCTAACCAATAATGCCATATTTTGGTAAAAAAAAAATTCTAAATTTTTACAGAATATCATACAACACAACATGTAACAATAGATCGAGAGTATTTGTTATCTCGAGAAACCCAAGCTGTGCGCCTGCTTTTTCATATTTTTCTATTGGCTGCCCTTAATTTTTTCTTCTTCTTCGTTTTAAAGCTTGGTTAATTGCAGATTTCAGTTCGTTTTTTGAAGATTAACTGAAATTAAACGGTTGTTTTTTTTTGAATAAAATAAATTTTTTTTAAATAAATTTCCCACTGCGTAAATTTGGGAAATTAGAAAATTTCCTGTTGGACATTTTTACAACCACATCAAAGAAATGCTATAATTTTAAAATTGGAAAAAAACAACCTTAAAAATTATTTTTTTTTAAAAAAGAAGAAGAAAATCTTTTTGGGTAACTCATTAATATGATTGGCGGTAGTCAGCATCTCAATCGTTTACAACAATTAATTTAGTTGTAGGACTAGCCATTATATCATCTCTAATTGAAATATTCTTTTGTCATAAAATAACTTCCAACGATATAATCAATTTCTTTAAATGCCCCACTCGGCTTTGTGTCATATGTTTTGACCTTGTTGACATTTTTCGTTCTTAATATAATTGGAAAATTAAAGAAAATGAAATTTCGGATCGAAATCCAGAATTGAAATATGATAAGGGCGAAGTCGGTCTTTGTACATGCTAAAGGCAGTTTTATTTAAATATTTTGATGAATTTTGAACGATATGAAGAACCATTTGAAGATCTTGCATAGATACTTCTTGTAAGGAAGGACTTTTTAAAAATGTTCATCTTAAAATACAATTTTTTTTTACAAAAAGCAAAAATACAAAATTATACAACGTGCGCATCCCTAAAACTTTATGTATCTCAGCCCTCCCTTCGAATATTTTACTACTGAGATGTTAATTTAAGTGCCCATAAAAATCTATATTCTCTTTCAATATACTTGAAAATTCTATAAAAAATATTTAAAAAGTATGACAAAATTGTAAATGAGTCCAGCCTTAATGTTAAGAGAGAAATTTTACACAATTGATAAATTTTTATTTTCATTAGGTTTGAAAATAAAAACTATAAAAAAATTTGACTGAGATTAGTTTAGGTAATTTGTTTTTTTTGGAAAAACGTACAATTTTTAAACAATTTTCTTCATAGAAATTTGTGAAAATAAATTAAAAAAAAAAACAATCGTGAATAATTTTTGACGCATTTGCATCAGCTCAACAGATGGCGGTAGATGTTTAAAAAATTTCCCTTTGTCACTTTTTTAATGAATACTACAACTCTGGCTTTTTTAGATGCGTTATATGACCTAAACTCACTTATAAAAAGTGAGTTAATATAAAAAAATATAACAAAATACATAAAAAAATTCTCAACATTGTTTAAAAAATTTCCCCAAAATTTCCCTTTTTTCACTTATTTAACGAATATTACAACCCTGCCTTTTAAAGATGCGTTATATAATCTAACCTCACTTATATGACATGAAAATCTAAAAAAAAAACATAAAAAAATTCCCAAATTGTTTAAAAAATTTCCCGTTTTCACTTATTTAATGAATATTACAACCCTGGCTTTTTTAGATGCGTTACATGACCTAACCTCACTTATATGACATAAAAATATAAAAAAAAAATTTCAACATTGTTAAAAAATTTCCCTTTGTCACTTGTTTAATGAATATTACAACCCTGGCTTTTTTAGATGCGTTATATGACCTACCCTTACTTATATAACATGAAAATATTTAAAAAATTTCCCCAAAATTCCCCTTTTTCACTTATTTACTGAATATTACAACCCTGGCTTTTTTAGATGACCTAACCTCACTTATATAACATGAAAATGTAAAAAATCCCTTACAACTCTCAAAATTTTTTTGAAAAATTTCCCTTTGCCACTTAAAAACATTCCCCAAAAGTTCCCGTTGTGATTTATAAAAATAATATAACAAGCATTACTTTTTAAAGTGCATCATTTGAACTGACCTCAGATAGCACCCAAATTTGCGGACCCCATTTGGTGTGCATTGCCATTTTACAGACGCTTTCAATACGATCTTCTACATTCACGTTCCAGCTGAGCTTCGACACAAGGACCACTCCCATAAGGTACCTGGCATGAGTTGCAAAATATGGGGGGTTGCCTTTGAGTTTCGGGAGACTAAAAAAAACCAATCATATTCAGTGAATAACTTCTGCCGCATTGGGATCAGCTCAACAGATGGCGGCAGAGAAGCAAAGAAGTTCTGTCGCATACATTTTGATCATGTTTTTCGCGTCTTTGATTCCGTATTTAAATTATTTTTCTTTTTTTTTTTTCGTACACAAAGATAGCGACAAAATTGAAGGTCAATGTAACATAAATATTAATGAAAAAAGAATAAATAAAGGAAAAAAAACCGAAAATTGATAAGAAATATTTTGAAGATCTTATTTTATTCAAATTAATTGTACAACACAATTCTTGAGAGATAATATTCAATTTTGCACAAAACACCTGTTGAAGCAAATAAACAGAAATTTATTGACGAAAAAAAATTCCCAATTTTATATGAAATAATTTATTTGCAGGTGTTTTTCCACCTATTTTTTTTTTCTTCATAAAAAATATAAATTAAAATCCAATTGAAAATATAATACAATATATTTATTTTTATTATGTTTGCTTTATGATAAGAAAAATTCGGTTAGATCATTGATAAGAATTAAAGTGTGAAAAAAATGCGAATATAATCATCAACAAAAACTTAATGTAGAATAACGTAAATTTATAGAAATCAATTGGAAATTATTGTGATTACGTTCAAGGTGGGCTTGGTTAACAATGTTTTTCTATGTTCTCTTATATATAAAGGTCACTCAAGAGTTTTTATGGTCATTGGGAGTCCTTAATTAGTAACCTTCAAAGGATTCGTTTACAGGAGCCGATCCAAGGGATGACTTTTCCTGCCGTTGATTTAACGTAGCCCCAGCGTTAAATCACACGTTCTTGACGGGGGTAGTGCGCCTACAGTGTGCCCTGAAGTTAATTGGCACACTGCAGTATATTAACTTTATTAATAGAAATAAGTCCGGATTCAAATGTTTATTTATATGGTCTAATACAATTTCTTGTTGCGATGTGGAGACTTTGTATGCAATAAAAAAAAAATCAGTTAACATGTGCATATGGTAAGTTCGTCTGAATGCAAAGGTAGCTCTCGGAACGATTGTGGTTGATTTTCGTCCAAAAAATCCGACAATTTTGCTTGTTTACATAATCATTTAGCTAAAAATGCGCATTAAACATGAAACTACAAGTCGCATACGACCATAGAGATTGAGTTACGCTCAATCAACGCACCACCATTACTGACAGCTTACAGTCACAAGCTGATTACTTTAACTGCTAGTGATAAGGGCCGTCTAAACGTCTACTGTCATAAGCAGTGACAGTACCAGCATCTACCATCAGCGATCCGGACACCGTATCCTCGATATGGGTATTAACAACAGCCACCACGTTACTGCCTAAGGTTTTGACACCATGACGCACCCCGATTCCCGTGGTACCAACTTTTGTTTTAAGAGTACTTCGGTATGTCACCGTTCACTACAATTCCCCATGCAGCTAAGTCGCCGTTACAGGTCACACTCGATGAGAAGGTGATTGGCACTAAAGGGCATCTAACCTCCGCAACCACTCCACGCCCGTACAGGAATCCATTCATACCGCCATGTGAGTAAATACCCAAGGAACAGACCAAATTCAAATCCAGACGCAGACACAAAGCACACGACCGAAATGAATATGTGCGTCCAATTGCCATTCACACTGTCATCCCATCGACGTTGCCAAATTTTATACATTCTATTCAGGACTAGTACCCACCACTGCCGTGGACTAAGATCCTAAACCTCTTCATTCGTAACCCGACAACCAACAACCGAGAGGCCACTGTCGTGGACTAAGATCCTGAACCTCATCATTCGTAACCGGACAACCACGCAACACCACCAGGTCCCATGCAATTTCTCCCATACACACAACGCATACAAAGCACACGGAACAAACACACCCTTGTACAGGACTTTCAGAGCTCTGGATCGAAGTCCCCATGCCTTGCGAAATACTCGCACCAGCATTCCAAACAAACCAAAAGTTCAGCCTCTCTCCAACCTTTACTATGTACAAGGTAACGTACCTCCCCTCACGTGCGTATCGATAATTGAACATGTCCACAATGAGCCCATGGCAAATACTTTGCACAAGAATTTGGCTCTTAAGTCCTAAAAGATCCAATTGGTGTAAGAATTAAAGCCCCCCAGATCATTTCTAACGTCGAAATTTCCTCGGACAAAGCTCATTTTCACTTAGACGACTACGTGTATGTTAACAAGGGAAATTTTCGCATTTGGGCATCTGAAAATCCAAGACCAGTTATTGATCAACCATTGAAATTTCTTCGAAAATGCGGCTTGTGCTACAATTACTGTCAATAGAGTGTGCGCTACAAATTTTGTATGGTCTTTTTTGATTGATGACATGAATGTCGACGACTTGTGGTTTCCACACAACGGCGCTACGTGCCCACAGCCCAAGAAATTCAGTTGCGATTTCTTTTTGTGTGACTTATTCAAGAGTTCAAAACTAATATTTTTAAATGGTTAAAAATCTCTTCAGCATATTTCAATTAAAAATGACAGAATTCTCAACAAACAAAAATGTTTGTTTTCATTCAAAATTAAAAAAAAAATAATTCATATTTATATTAAAATTGATTTACTTTTTAAATCAAAAGTAATTTAAAGAAGAAAAAAAAAAACTTGAAAGAAATTTTTGTTTCTCTTAAATTGAGGCTTGAATCCTACAAAATTATCCATCAAAATGATAAGGAACGATGGAAAATCTAATGTCTGTCCAAATATCAAAATCTATCAAAAAGTTTATTTTCTTAGCATCCCCGTTTTTGATAAATAATTTTATAAGAAACTAAATACCTTGAAACTATCTATTACTAAGAAATACAAAAAAAAAGGAAATCGATTAAGTAAAATAAAAACTGTTTTAGGATACAATTTTTTTAAAAATTATATTTTTAAAAAAATTATCAAATTTATAGGAAAAAAAAATTATTTTTTTATATCACTTTTAAGAAACTAAATATTTTATGAATCGCTAAATTTACTCTGACCACCATCCCCACTCTTCACTGGATTTCTTCATCATTTTTAATGAATACTATTGAACCGCCCATGCCATAATATAATTTTTTTTCTCATTCGAAATTATTACGGAAACTCATTGCAGCAAGTAAGGTAATTTTTATTTACAATGCAAATTAAATTGCATCTAAACCTCCACAAGTCATTTACTGATTTCATAATAAATCAATTTTATTACGATTGTAAATGGCATGCTGATTATTTATAGTACCATAACGACATGAAATTACAGCTGATGATTGTTTCTACGTTTTTCTTATCACCTAACCTATAAAATGACGTCAAGAAAATATAATTTTAATTTTTGACTATAAATCAATTCGATTATTTGTTTAAAAAAGTTCAATGTTCGCCATTCAGAAGAAAATTGGTTACGCAAAAACCTTTTCTTTAAATAGATTAATAATAATTGTGTTCTAGTTCTGAGAAAAAAAAAATTCCCTTTTTTTATTTTCTAGCAAAAAAATGCTGAGAAAACGATAAAAACACAGGTGGAAATATATTTTTCGAGATATCAAGAAATGTCAAATGGAAAATTTTCTTCTCAAGCTTGCACTTGAATGTGTTCGAGTTCTGAGAAAAAAATTTCCCTTTTTTTATTTTCTAGCAAAAAAATGCTGAGAAAACGATAAAAACACAGATGGAAATATTTTTTTCGAGATATCAAGAAATGTCAAATGGAAAAGTTTTTTTTTAGCCTGCACTTGAGTGTGTTCGATTTCTGAGAAAAAAATTTCCCTTTTTTTATTTTCTAGGCAAAAATGTTGAGAAAACGATAAAAACACAGGTGGAAATACTTTTTTCGAGATATCAAGAAATGTCAAATGGAAAATTTTTATTTTTTCTCGCTTGCAGTTTAATGTGTTCGAGTTCTGAGAAAAAATTTCCCTTTTTTTATTTTGTAGCAAAAAAAATGCTGTGAAAACGATAAAAACACAGGTGGAAATATTTTTTTCGAGATATCAAGGAATGTCAAATGGAAAATTTTCTTTTCAAGCTTGCACTTGAGTGTGTTCGAGTTCTGAGAAAAAAATTTCCCTTTTTTTATTTTCTAGCAAAAACATGCTGAGAAAACGATAAAAACACAGGTGAAAATATTTTTTTCGAGATATCAAGAAATGTCAAATGGAAAATTTTCTTTTCAAGCTTGCACTTGAATGTGTTCGAGTTCTGAGAAAAAAAATTTCCCTTTTTTTATTTTCTAGCAAAAAAATGCTGAGAAAACGATAAAAACACAGGTGGAAATATATTTTTCGAGATATCAAGAAATGTCAAATGGAAAATTTTCTTCTCAAGCTTGCACTTGAATGTGTTCGAGTTCTGAGAAAAAAATTTCCCTTTTTTTATTTTCTAGCAAAAAAATGCTGAGAAAACGATAAAAACACAGGTGGAAATAGTTTTTTTTGAGATATCAAGAAATGTCAAATGGAACATTTTTATTTTTTCTCGCTTGCAGTTTAATGTGTTCGAGTTCTGAGAAAAAAATTTCCCTTTTTTTATTTTGTAGCAAAAAAATGCTGTGAAAACGATAAAAACACAGGTGGAAATACTTTTTTCGAGATATCAAGAAATGTCAAATGGAAAATTTTCTTTTCAAGCTTGCACTTGAATGTGTTCGAGTTCTGAGAAAAAAAATTTCCCTTTTTTTATTTTCTAGCAAAAAAATGCTGAGAAAACGATAAAAACACAGGTGGAAATATATTTTTCGAGATATCAAGAAATGTCAAATGGAAAATTTTCTTTTCAAGCTTGCACTTAAATGTGTTCGAGCTCTGAGAAAAAAAATTTCCTCTTTTTTAATTTTCTAGCAAAAAATGCTGTGAAAACGATAAAAACACAGGTGGATATATTTTTTTCGAGATATCAAGAAATGTCAAATGGAAAAGTTTTGTTTTTTTAGCTTGCACTTGAGTGTTTTCGAGTTCTGAAAAAAAAATTTCCTTTTTTTATTTTCTAGCAAAAAAATGCTGAGAAAACGATAAAAACACAGGTGGAAATACTTTTTTCGAGATATCAAGAAATGTCAAATGGAAAATTTTATTTTCAAGCTTGCACTTAAATGTGTTCGAGCTCTGAGAAAAAAAATTTCCCCTTTTTTAATTTTCTAGCAAAAAATGCTGAGAAAACGATAAAAACACAGGTGGAAATATTTTTTTCGAGATATCAAGAAATGGCAAATGGAAAAGTTTTGTTTTTTTAGCTTGCACTTGAGTGTTTTCGAGTTCTGAAAAAAAAATTTCCTTTTTTTATTTTCTAGCAAAAAAATGCTGAGAAAACGATAAAAACACAGGTGGAAATACTTTTTTCGAGATATCAAGAAATGTCAAATGGAAAATTTTATTTTCAAGCTTGCACTTAAATGTGTTCGAGCTCTGAGAAAAAAAATTTCCCCTTTTTTAATTTTCTAGCAAAAAAATGCTGAGAAAACGATAAAAACACAGGTGGAAATACTTTTTTCGAGATATCAAGAAATGTCAAATGGAAAATTTTCTTTTCAAGCTTGCACTTAAATGTGTTCGAGCTCTGAGAAAAAAAATTTCCCCTTTTTTAATTTTCTAGCAAAAAATGCTGAGAAAACGATAAAGACACAGGTGGAAATATTTTTTTCGAGATATCAAGAAATGTCAAATGGAAAAGTTTTGTTTTTTTAGCTTGCACTTGAATGTGTTCGAGTTCTGGGGAAAAAATTTCCCTTTTTTTATTTTCTAGCAAAAAATAAATGCTGAGAAAACGATAAAAACACAGGTGGAAATATTTTTTTCGAGATATCAAGAAATGTCAAATGGAAAAGTTTTTTTTTTAGCCTGCACTTGAGTGTGTTCCAGTTCTGAGAAAAAATTTCCCTTTTTTTATTTTCTAGGCAAAAATGCAGAGAAAACGATAAAAACACAGGTGGAAATATTTTTTTCGAGATATCAAGAAATGTCAAATGGAAAATTTTTGTTTTTTTAGCTTGCACTTCAATGTGTTCGAGTTCTGGGGAAAAAATTTTCTTTTTTTTATTTTCTAGCAAAAAAATTCTGAGAAAACGATAAAAACAAAGGTGGACATATTTTTGTCGAGATATCAAGAAATGTCAAATGGAAAAGTTTTATTTTTTAGGTTGCACTTGAATGTGTTCCAGTTATGAGAAAAAAAAATTTCCCTTTTTTATTTTCTAACAAAAAGTTATGAAAAAACGTTTAAAACACTGGTTTTAATCGTTTTTCAGCATTTTTTTGCTAGAAATAAAAAAGGGAAATTTGAAATGACAAAGAACTCTCAAATTAAAATAGAATTGGTAGCCACTAAAAAAAAGTTTTTTTTGCCTGCTTACACTTGAATGTGTTCAAGTTCTGAGAAAAAAAAATTTCCCCCTTGAAAATGCTGAGAAACACCTTGAAATGGGTTCAAATATTTCCTTCCATATGTAAAAAAATGTCAAAAATCGATTTTTTTAAGCGTAACATACTTGAGTTATTAAAAAAATATATTTCCCTTGGAAATGCGTAGAATTTGAGAGCAAAAAAATTTGTCTACAATGTCAATAAATTTACCATTTCAAAATGTCCTCTTTGAAATAATCAAAACAAAAAATCTCCTTTGGAAATGCGGATAGTTTAAGAGTCAAAAAATTAACCTTTTCAAAACATCCTTTTTGGAATGGCTAAAAAAAGTCTCAAATCGAAATAAAAAAAAATTCCCTACGAAAACATATTCCTCAAAAATCCAACATTTTTGAGGAATATGAGGAAGTTCCTCCTGAATTTGATATTTTTTCGAGAACTTTTATAAATAAAAAAAAGCTTAACATAAATAAAAAAAAAATTTATTTCCATTTTTTATTATTCGATTATTTTCAAAAAATAATTATGCAAAGTGTGGACGAAAAATCATGGTTTCTGTTGAAAGAATTTATTCTTTAATTATTCATCCATTTTTTTTTCGTGGAGCGAATTTTGTTAAATAATATTTTGTATACCTTTTCAAAAAAGGTTGGTGGGGAAAAAAAATAACATTGACATATTTTTGGTTTTGGTTTTGAGTTAATCTAAAAGCTATTATTTTAGTTGTTTTTCGTTGGTATTTATTTGGTAAATTTGATGAAAATTATAATAAACAAAAACGAAACAATATATGTGTATATTATACAACTAAGACTAAAAAAAACTAAAAAGAACAGCAGAAGAAAATGATTCTTTTTCTAAATATAATCTAGTCCATGGTCAGACGCAAATATAATTAACAGTGTGGAGAGTACACATGAACCAGCAGCGCCATACAAATATATTTACACACTGTTGGCGAATTGAAAGTTTTAAAATTTTGTTAAGTAATAGAAAAATTGTGCAAAAGTCAAATACACAATATAAAAGTAAATATATTAACAATAAATACGGTAGCAGTCAAATTTATTGGTGATTAGGTAAGCAAAACGAGACAGACACACCAGATAGTAGAGACTTTCAAGATCACAGCGGCGAAAAAGAACCAACAAATGCAAGTTTATGTGCGTTAAGTTTTAAAGACCTCAAGTCTTGTTTCAAAAAAAAAAAAAAAACATAAGGAAAACATTTAAAAATACTGCGAAAATTACACCATCACTTTTAATATGCTTGAAATATTTATGCTCGTACGCCCGAACTAAAAAAAAATGCTATCACGAGCGAGGCGGCGAAAAATTTTCCATACGCTGGTTAATTGTGCAAAAATTCGGAAATTCCTATTGGAATTTTCGTACATTTTCCATGATATAAAAACTACATTTTCGATATTAATAATAAATTGTGACATATTTCCTTCTTCATTAATAAATTTCACAAAAATAATAATTTTGATTTTTCTTGTTTTGGTTTTTCTTTTTTAAATTTTTTTTTTATTAATTATTTTGACATTTTTGTCATAATCTTAACTTACATTGAATAATTTCTATATGATCATAATTTTCTTAGTTATAAAAAAAACAACATTCCCAATTTTTGGTATTTGCTTAAAAACTGATTGCATTTGAATTTATTTAAAAAAAAAAAAAAAAAAAAAAAAAATAGGCAAACCACGGACTGGTTGTTGTCGTTATAATGCCATCAGATGGCATCAATGTCTCTCTGAAATGGGGGCACTACCAATTTTATAATAGAAATATTTTTTCTATTGGCTTTTTTTAAAATATTTTATAAAGATCAGTAAAATTTTTGTTTTGTTTCGAAATTAATTTTGCAAAAAAAAAAACATTTTAATAATTATTATTTGGATTAGAAATTTTTAATAAAATTCTTGTTACTATAAAATATAGCCAAGACACATGGTAACACTAATCGAATCGAATTGTTTTATGGTATTGCCGAGAGAGAAGAAAAAAAACCACATCGGGTCCTTATTATTTGAAGGTTAGCTTAATATTTAGCAAATACAAAGAATTTATTTTTTATTTAAAAAGAAACCAAAAATCTAACCCCAAATTAAATAGAATCTAAAATTCTTAGACATAATGCGGCGAGAGTGAAAGTCTAGCTAGCTGTCAGTCAACAGGTAGCGTGTGATGATGGTATTGCGATCACCTCGAAAGGGTTTTCGGGTAGAGTTTACAAATCAAAGCGAAGCGAAAGAGATATGGGATGATGACGATACAAAAACGAGACAGACATAAGGGTATAGAACAGAAAAAAAAAGAAAAATGATGTGGCGCCTTTTTGACTGGTGGTTGAATGAAAAAACTCAATTTTATTTTTTGTTCGTTGTTAATTTTTTCCAATTCAATTTTTATAATTTATAAATAAAAAAAAAAGAACAAACAATAATGTTTCAAAC
This sequence comes from Atherix ibis, assembly GCA_958298945.1. Taxonomy (NCBI): domain Eukaryota; kingdom Metazoa; phylum Arthropoda; class Insecta; order Diptera; family Athericidae; genus Atherix; species Atherix ibis. The sequence goes on along the minus strand of OY282610.1, from coordinate 21,421,193 downwards.
GAACCAAAACCCCCCAACCCCCTATACTCTTAAAATTACCCTGATAACTTTTTAGAAAAAATTTAATTCAATTTCAAAGTCAAAATAAAAAAAGAAAGTCTCATTTTACACACCTGAGAATCACGTGCGTACAAATAACTGTGCAAAAAAGGTTTTTTCTTGTTTTTTTTTTTTTTGAAATTATTTCGGCAAAAGAAATAAGAATTATTGATATAAAAAAAAACAACAACAACAAATCACTTAAATTATTACAACCAAACAAGGTAAAATAAATTAAAATTAACTAAAACTCAATGCACAACACAAACGATCACAATTTTTGAATTATTGAATACTGACTGGACTGATTAAATATTTGTTTTTTTTTTGGTAAAACGTAAAAATTTTATTCACAAAAAAAATTTTTTTTTTTTTTTGGGTCTTTAAGAAAAACAAAACAATTTTGGAAAATCTTAGCTAATTGGGCAATATTTTAAATACTGTTCAACATTTTAACAAGTCTTTTGCCACTTTGTGAGAATTTATATTGTATATATTTTCAGTTAGTTTTCCTTTTTTCTTTTCTTTTTTTTTTAATTTATCAGTTTTCTTTTTTATAAAAAAAAAAAAGAGAGAAAGAAAAAAAAACTTATCCAAAGAGTCTCCTCACTTATTACACCTTTGTTTTTATTTATTTTCGAATGCAAATTAAAATAATTTTCCGGATTTATTAGAATTGGAAAAAATTTAATTATAGTTTTTTGAAACCGAGAAGGAGAGTGAGAAGGCGGGGACAGAGACAGAGAGAAAGTGATAAGAAAAAAGAAGAGAAATTGTTTTTGGATTTTTTTTTTTATTTCGAAAAATGTTGCACAAAACAAAACCCGGCACAAAAGAGAAAAGAGAAAGGCAATATACGAATTGAATAAGAACGCACGCGATGCACGATAATAAGCCGTTCGCGAATTTTGACCTGTCGCAGTACAACGCGTGATGATCACTATTCGCTCGTATTTGAGAGACTAATAGTGGCGGACTGATCATCGTCGATTGTGTACGCCCCTCTCCCTTGCTCCGTTCTCCAAATATCATAAACAGTCAAGTGAAAGAGATGGAGAAATGGCACCAACGTTGCAGAGAGCGTGCAATACCAATACGAACAATCGTTACGTATTTAGGACAAGATGAGAGCCGTTTAGGGAGGAGGGGGCGTGGTGTTTCAAACTGGTCAGTTTTGGACGGACGGTTACACGGAACGATATTAATCAGTACTTATTTGAATGTATTTCACGCACACATGCCAAATGCACATGGGTATACAAATTTCATTCAACTAGTGTGTGCAGTCATATATAAATTGTTGGATTACAAAAACTACCAACGCACTACCCCAATGCTTACATATCCGTCCACTCTGCAGACGTCACGACTTTGTCGAAGGTGCAAGTACATTTGCTCTTTCGAGTATTTGTCATTTTTTATCCAAGATAGAGGGAGAGAGCCGTAAGACTTTTCAACTTACGCTAATGACTCATTCGCATACGGTCGTACGATATGCAAATCTGTCAATGTATTTATGCGTTTATCATTATTCACTACTGTAATTTTGCCAATACCATATATGTACATGCACAGTGGATGACAAAATTAAAATAAAATTCATAAGTCAAAATTCAAAATTTTTCCCTTTCATTGATTACATTTAATTTGAGTTTCTTCTTTTTTCTTGTTGATATTTCCCCTTTTTTAAGAAAACTAATCGCGAAAATAATGTTCATTTCTATACCAAGCGTTGTATTTAAATTTATTGGAAAAGAATATAAGAGGAAGAAGAAGAAGTGATGAAGATCATCACAACAAGTTATTGGGTGTGATTGGAGATTGGCGATTGGAGGCCACCAAACCATTTTGGAAATGATGAAAATGGCCTTCATAGGTGCGATGCGCTCTCTCATATGACCTGATTGACCTTCATCTTGAAAAGCATTTTTTTTTTACCATAATTTTTTTGGATTTTTTTTTCTCTTTCCCTCTAATAAATTTTTGTATTTCTTGATATTTCTGATAAATGATTTTTATCCGTTGTTGATAAATAAATTTATCGTAGCCCCCCCCAAAAAAAACGTAGAAGAAAAAAAAAACGTCATCGTTCTTTTGGGTTTGAAATAATAATTAAAAAAAGAAGAAAAAATTGATTGGACATCATTTTGTGCATGGCAGTTTAAGTGGAATTTCGTAATTTGGTTTTTTTTAAAATAAAATTGAAATAATGAAGATTGAAAAAAGACAGAACAGAAATTGTGCAAGCAAATTTGTAAGGATACATTTCTTAAGGATAAGACCAATTTCAGGTGAAAATAAAAAAATTCATATTATTTTATGACAAAAATATACTTTTTAAAAAAAAAAAAATTTTATTTTATACGAGGTCTGTTCAAAAAGTATCACGGCTTTTGAATTTCCGTAAGCAGCGGAAATTCAAAATTCGTGACAAGTTCGTCCATTTTGAATGTTCAGTTAATTTTTGCCAGCTGCTTTGCTTGCACGTGTTTTGGATCGTCTTCGATTTTTGCCCATTTTCGACCAAAAACAGCATCGCATTAACATTGCTAAGGAGCTGTTGGACTCTGTCCGCGACGACCCAAATTTGCTCCAGAGGGTCATAACTGGTGACGAATCATGGGTTTATAGTTATGACGTAGAAACCAAAGCTCAATCATCCCAATGGAAGCTGCCAACGAGCTGAGACCGAAAAAAGCGCGCCAAGTTCGGTCGAATGTGAAGGTTTTGCTTACAGTTTTCTTCGATTTTAGGGGCGTGGTAAATCATGAGTTCTTGCCACAGGGTAGAACGGTCAATAAGGAATATTACCTCCAAGTTATCCGAAAGTTGCGCGAAGCAATCCGCCAGAAACGCCCGGATTCATGGAAGAACAAAAATTGGCGCGAATTTTTGCCCAAAAACAACACACTAATAATGCCGCAGCCACCGTATTCACCAGATCTGGCCCCCTGTGACTTTTTCTTGTTCCCGAAACAGATTCTTTGATCCATTTTTTGGAATGGGGAAAAATCGAAGACGATCCAAAACACGTGCAAGCAAAGCAGCTGTCAAAAATAAACTGAAAATTCAAAATGGCCGAACTTGTAGGCATAAGTGAGAGACATGAGTACCAACATAAAAAACACGAAAATCAAATATACATAACCCGCGGAAATTAAAAATTCTCGATACTTTTTGAACAGACCTCGTATACAAAAAACTAACAACAAAGAAACATTTTTTTAATTTTTTTTTGCGATGGCAAATTACTCACTATTATAGAGGGGGAAAAACCCCTCTTAACGGATAGCAAAAAAAAAAAATTGTTGTAAATATTTTCTTGACTTTTTCTTTGGAAAATATTTTATTTTTTTTAGTTGAGAATTTTGAAAATTTTTTGAGTAAAATTTACCTAATGGGAGGATGACAATCTCGTAAGTGTGGAGGATTTGTGTGCCCATATAGTGGTGAAATTTAAAGGGCAACCGCACCTGTTGACCTACATTATTTCGTTCATTTCCTTTCTACATACTATTTGCTAGCAATTTTTCTAACCTAATCTTCCATCGGATTGCATAGAATATATTAGGTTCGCACCTGTTCGGAGAGAAAATTTACTTTGTGATCGGAACGCCTGAAACTTTGCTCGACATTTCAAATTGTTAAAGGGAAATAAACTGCAACGCAATCGAAAATCATTTCCATTGTTTCTTTGCGGTACCAGAGAGATGATAAAGTTACTCGAAAATGTGTCATTTGCAAGTAGTAGCTTATAATGTTCTACGAGTTGGCCATATCCCATTGGGGCCGTCTACAACAGGAATGTTATTACAAAAGCGAAACGAGACTGTCTACAATCTTAATAACAAATGAAGATGTCTACAGCTACGGGCAGGCTATGAATACGAACGAATGGAGACAAAAGAAACGCTAGCAGCAGCAGTATTGGCCCCAATTATAAAATCATGAATGGAAATTGTACTCGATTGATTGGGCAATAATGTTGATAACTTGTTTCCACATTCCCCAGTCGCTCTATCGGCATAATAGGTTACTGCACCCGACACTATGTGTACCACCGTATCGCACTATACACATAACCTCTCACATGAGACTGCAACATGCCCGCACTCGTGACCGTTTAGTAGTTCGTCGTTGGTTTGGCATTGTCACTGGTGTGATAAATAGGAGCGACTTACCCCCCCCCCCCCCCCCCCCATACATTAGAGCTTCATAACGCACAAATATGCACACTTTAATGTGCAATAAACTTGTTGAAAAATGAAAACTACACGTCACTTCAGGGATGGATTACCTTCATTATATCAATAACATCTTATTTAAAGTCATAATCGTTACAATCAGAAGCCTATTATTCACCCCCTCAACCAAAAATTCAAATAAACTTTGCCACTTTCTGGGACTTTATTTTCAATATCATCACAATCACATTATTCATCGTCATAATCACATTTATGACTCAATGTGGTCACATGATTAAATTAACTGTTTTTGTATGTTCGCAACAACAAAAAAAGGTTAATTATTTTTTCCATTGCCTCATAACAAAGTTAGTATTAGTAATAATTTAATCTAAACATAAGAATGTAAAAATGGCAAAACACAAGAGAAAATAAAATAGAAAAACAACATTAATTTTTGCAGAGTTTTCGATTTTATTGGAAGTAACTTGTAAAAATATTAAATATTTGTTTTTGATTTTAGTGGAATAGAAAAAAAAATAATTCAATAGTAGAAAATAATTAAAAACAATTTGAATGAGTATTCAATAAAACAGTCAACAGGTGCAGCGCCATTTGAAGAGTGCAGAGATAATTTCTTGGCTGTGTTGTATTGAATCAGTGCGAGTGCGATAGATACCTTCTACGAGCTGTCAAATTTGAATTGAACTAATTGAAATTTTGTATTGTTTTTCTTGTGTTTCATACTAAATCGTTCGAAATAATTAATAGCTCAAAGAATTTAGTACTCAAAAAGGTTCTTAGTGAAGAGACTAGAGATACTGTGTAATCCCTCTGAAAATTTAGTGAATTATGAGCCGATTATTTTTCTTTTGAACTTAAAGACTTTATTTTGGGCACCATTATGTATTCTCAACAAGACGATCATAACATACAATAATACAATAAATTTTGGCATTATTATGCAAAAAGTTCCCAGGACATGTAATTTTCAGTTTTTTGGTAATGCCAACTGACTTTCAAGATCATGCAATTTGACGCCGTTGGTCTTTTTATTGCTGAATTATAGCCCGAAATGTGCGAAAAAGTCATCAAAAATTACCTCAAAAGGATTCAGCCCTTAAAAAAGAAGTCTTGTAAAATTTCTGAGAAAAACGCTCCACCAATAATATATATACGTATATATTTTTTTTAAAGAAAATTTTGGTTTATAGAAAAGACTGTCAACAATTTCAAATTTAATAAATATTGATCGAATTTAATAAAGTCAAATATGATAAATGTGTGCTTACTTGGTATATGACGGTGTGCAGCCTGTTCCAAATGGGAGTGCTGTCGGGCCAATTGTTCGACCATCTCTTCTAGACGTTGGCGTTGATCACGTTCGTGTTGTAACATTTTTGACCATTTGTGCCCTTGACTCTGAGCTGTTTGTAAATATTCCTTGCACTCCTGTAAATAGATCAGTGCAAAACCAAAATAAAATGATCATTTTTATTATGCAACAGTTTAAAAATGAACAAGGAAATAATAATAACAATATTGTTAAATTTTATCAACAACAACAACAACAACAAAAGAAAAAAAATCACTTTCGAAAATGATCTGCCTCTTTCGATGGTTAGTTAAAAATTGATAATATTTTGACAGTTTTCTAGATTTTCCGCTTAAATATTTTGAAATTATTTCCGCATAGAAAATTGTCTATTTAAGAAATTTCAATTTTCTATAAATCCTGTTTTTTTTGGGGGGAGGGGTTGGGGTGTGTAGAAATTTCCCCCAAAAAAGTATTTTATTTTCATAATTCCGAACATTATTCAAATATTAAACACAACTAACAAAAATTTCGTTAATTTCACTGATTGAACATTTTTATATTGTTTGTTATCAGAAAATTTATCATTAAACTTTTACAGAATTTTCATATTTTTTGGTATTTTTCAAAATTTTCTTCGCAAAATAACCAAATTTAAATTTTTTTTGCATATTTACAACACTTTTTCTTCTTCATATTTTCCTACTTGAGGCGCAACTTTTCTTTTCAAAAAGAATTATTTTATTCAAAATTTACACTTAGTTAAGTTTTTGGATTTTTTTTGGCATTTTTCCTAAATTTTTGTAAAATGCCAAAAAATGTTTTAATAAATATTCGGAAATTTTTTTCAATATGATTTTTATAAATTTGCATAAGTTATGTTTACCTTTAATTATTTTCTTAAATTAAAAGAAAAAAAATTGCATCAATTCAATTTTTTGAAAGGTTTGATTTTTTTGGCATTTTTCCCAAATTTTTATAAAATACTAAAAAATGTTTTAATAAATATTCGGGAATTTTTTTCAATATGATTTTTATAAATTTGCATAAGTTATGTTTACGTTTAATTATTTTATTAAATTAGAAGTAAAAATAATTGCATCAATATTCAATTTTTGGAAAGGTTTGATTTTTTTTGGCATTTTTCCCAAATTTTTATAAAATACGAAAAAATGTGTTAATAAATATTCGGGAATTTTTTTCAATACGATTTTTATAAATTTGCATAAGTTGTGTTTACCTTTAATTATTTTATTAAATTAGAAGTAAAAAAAATTTGCAGCAATTCAATTTTTCGAAAGGTTTGATTTTTTTGGCATTTTTCCCAAGTTTTTATAAAATACTAAAAAATGTGTTAATAAATATTCGGGAATTTTTTTCAATATGATTTTTATAAATTTGCATAAGTTATGTTTACCTTTAATTATTTTATTAAATTAGAAGTAAAAAAAATTGCATCAATTCAATTTTTCGAAAGGTTTGATTTTTTTTGGCATTTTTCCCAAATTTTTATAAAATACTAAAAAATGTGTTAATAAATATTCGGGAATTTTTTTCAATATGATTTTTATAAATTTGCATAAGTTATGTTTTTTACCTTTAATTATTTTCTTAAATTAAAAGAAAAAAAATTGCATCAATATTCAATTTTTGGAAAGGTTTGATTTTTTTGGCATTTTTCCCAAATTTTTATAAAATACTAAAAAATGTGTTAATAAATATTCGGGAATTTTTTCAACAAGATTTTTATAAATTTGCATAAGTTATGTTTAGCTTTAATTATTTTATTAAATTAAAAGAAAAAAAAATTCCATCAATTCAATTTTTGGAAAGGTTTGAATTTTTTGGCATTTTTCACAAATTTTTATAAAATACGAAAAAATGTGTTAATAAATATTCGGGAATTTTTTTCAATATGATTTTTATAAATTTGCATAAGTTATGTTTACCTTTAATTATTTTATTAAATTAGAAGTAAAAAAAATTGCATCAATTCAATTTTTCGAAAGGTTTGATTTTTTTTGGCATTTTTCCCAAATTTTTATAAAATACTTAAAAAATGTGTTAATAAATATTCGGGAATTTTTTTCAATATGATTTTTATAAATTTGTATAAGTTATGTTTACGTTTAATTTTTTTATTAAATTAAAAGAAACAAATTAAAATTTTATAACAATTCAACTTTTGATAAGTTTACCAATTTTTTGGCATTTTTCGCAAATTTTTTCGAAAAAATATTTCAAGTTTTATTAATTCCCGTAAATTTTTACAAAAAAAAATTTCCCTTGCCTTTTTCCGATATTATTTTAGGTAAATTTGACATTTTTCATTTTTTTTTAATAATTTATAAAAAAATCTATTTCAAAATTTGTGAATTATTTTTTTTTTTGCAAACAATTTTAGTCATTTTTCTGTCAATTGTTTTTTCAAAGTGAATTATTCTCCTACCATTTAAATTTGGTCATCGAATTAATTGCATTAAAAAATTTTCATTATTTAATCAAAGCTAAAATAATTTTAATTGAAATTTAATCGATATTAATTGATAATTTCGTAACGATTCAGAGGAATGGTTGTCAATGACAGTTCGTCGATAAGTTGAGAAACCTTTTAGTATACGATAGATTTGAATTTGTATTCCCTTCCATCGTACAATCAGTACAATTTGATGATATATTTTGCATCACATTACATCCGATATGGGAAAATCGGATTCAATTTAAAAATAATCCGCAATTAATACAACGAGTGTATCAGTTCCTGAAATATTGAAGTTTATTTATTTATGGTATTTTTTCTGCTTCTGTGTAATCAAATAATTATTCGACGTTCTGATTTCATCCCATATGGACTGCCGCCACGTCATTTGCTTTTTAACTTCGATCGATGCTGTCAATTTCTCACATGCACTTTGTTTATTTCAATTCATATCGAATTATTTGCAAATTCAACTGTTTCATTATCAATATTTCAGTATTTATCTATGCAATTTCCAAGCGTAAACACAGCGGCATTGAATTAAGTTTATTTTCTTGTGAAACAGATTAAAGCGAGTTTTTAAAAATAAAAATAGAACAAACAAAATACTGATAAGAAAAGTATTAAAAGTAATCAAAAAAATTCACCAAATTTGTTTAGTTTACAGAATTAAGAATTGTGCAAAAAAGTACATTCCGCCATTATCATTCAGTGACGCCATTTTATTTGATTTTAATGTGCAAATGAACATTTCCATTTCGATACTCATGCCCTGTGGAAATGCAAGTTAATAGGTACGGTGCTAAGGGCAATCAAAAGTCAATAATAACAAAATTTATTAATGATGATACGAAAAGGAGAAGCCTGTAAATTGGGTGCCCAAGAAGAAGACGAATTACTACTGTTCAAAAAGAGGGGAAGGATTGGACTAAATCAATTCGAATGGCATAAATTGGAATAGTTTGACCTAAAGAGTAAGTGGGTGGCGTTACACTTTGACAGTTAGTAAACTTTGAACGAAAACGTAACACATTCTGGCGCCATAAATATCGATTCGCTACGAAAAAAACAACAACAAAAATGCTGTATTCATTTTGATATGTAACCAAAACAGACACTCGTAGATAAAGACGTTCCTTTGCAGTTTTTTTTCTGGCGCAATTTTTTTGATAACAGTCATTTTTTTTAATGATAATTTATGGCGTCGACAATATTATTATTTACTCTAATCTGTTTGTTATAAAAAAGTATTTCATTGAAAAACAAATTCATTTGTCTCTACAGTGAGTTGGACTTTGTTTTTAATTTGGATATAAATTTTTATACAATCTTTTTATTTTATAGCAAAATGCAAGAATTTTTATTATATTTAAACAAAAATTATCATCTTTCTTAAAAAAAAACTGTTTGGTTTTTTTAAAAATATGAACAGTAATGATTGTGATTCACCATAAAAGAAAAGGTAGATTCGCCATAAAAAAAATCAACCTTTTATATGGCGAATCAATCATTACTTTTCATATTAAAGCCACGATCCTTTTTTTAGCAAATTCTGGACTTTTTTGTATTGCTAAAAAATCAAAGACTTTTCTATAGCAAATTCTAAATTTTTTTTTGTATTGGAAACAAATCTACGATCTTTTTTATAACAAATTCTGGACTTTTTTGTATTGTAAAAAATCCAAAATCTTTTTTATAGTAAAATCTCAAATTTTTTTGTATTGCATAAGAAATTTACGATATTTTTATAGAAAATTCTGGACTTCTTTGTATTGCAAAAAATGCAACATCTTTTTTATAGCAAATTCTGAAAAATTTTTGTATTGCACAAGAAGTTCACGATCTTTTTTATAACAAATTCTGGACTTTTTTGTATTGTAAAAAATCCAAGATATTTTTTATAGTAAAATCTCAAATTTTTTGTATTGCTTAAGAAATTCACGATTCTTTTTATAGCAAATTCTGGACTTTTTTGTATTGCAAAAAATGCAAGATCTTTTTTATAGCAAATAAACAATTTTTTTTGTATTACATAAAAAATCCACGATCTTTTTTATAGCGAATTCTGGACATTTTTGTATTGCAAAAAATGCAAGATCTTTTTTATAGCAAATTCTGAAATATTTTTGAATTGCATAAGAAGTTCACGATCTTTTTTATAACAAATTCTGGACTTTTTTGTATTGTCAAAAATTCAAAATCTTTTTTATAGCAAATTCTCAATTTTTTTTTGTATTGCATAAAAAATCCAAGATCATTTTTATAGCAACTTCTGCACTTTTTTATATTGTTAAAAATCCAAAATCTTTTTTATAGCAAATTCTCAATTTTTTTTGTATTGACGAAAAAATCAAGGATCCTTTTTATAGCGAATTCAAAGATCTTGAATTTTTTTAGTTTTTATATTCTAAAAAATTCAAGATCTTTTTTATAACAAATTTTTAACATTGTTTATATTGCAAAAAAAAATCCTAAGCCTTTTTATAGCAAATTTTCTACCTTTTTTTTATAGCAAATTTTGAAGCAGTTTTTCTATCTTTTATTTATAGAAAATTTTGAAGAAAATCATCTTCTTTTATAGTAAATTTCGTAACATTTTTTTATATTGCAAAAATAACCAACCATCATTTTTTATAGCAATCTGTTAATTTTTTTATACAAAATTAATGTTTTTATATTATAGCATATTAATCATATTTTTTTCAATTAAAATCGATTTATAAAAATAATGCTCAACGACTGAAATTATTTGTTTGAATAATTAATGAATTTTTTTGTAAGATTTTTACCATAATTATTGTATTTGCACCAAAAAATACCATTTTCAATGGAATTTTTTCTATAAAAAAAAAACAAAACAAATATAAACTTTTCAGTTATTTCTCACGTTTGTATTATATCTCTGCTATATTTTTTTTCATTTTGACGTATATAAAATTCTATACAAATAATACAAAATAATTAAATAAACAAATACTCACTTTGATCATTGTTAAGGACGTTATCTGAAAAAGTTTAGCACGTTCGTTGACAAGTTTACTTTTACTGGCAAAATCTTCACCAGATTCCAATTCGGCTAATATTCCTTGAAGTGCCAACACCTCTTTCCATGTTAAATCGACGCAACTACGTATATTATCAATTCTTTTTTACATATTAAAAAAGATAGTAGAAAAAAAAAGTTCATTAATTTTTTTTTTATGAGATCAAAAATAGATTATTTTAATTATTTTTTTATTTGTAATATAAGTAAAATTATTTGGAACTTTCTGAAATTTATAAAAAAAAAACAAAAACAAAAAACAAATTGCTAAGGGAACAATAGAAACTTTTAAGGACTAAGAGAAACACTCATAAATAGTCCTTAAAAAGATGTATTCGGAAATGGAGTAAATATTTTGAAAGAAAAAAAATATTTTAAAAATAAATCTAATAAAGTTCTTGGTTTCTTGTTTTTAATTAAAAGTTATAAAACTAATATTCTTATACCTTTCATTTAGATCTTTAATGACCGCGTTCAATTCTTCACTTGGAACAGCCTGTGCAGTAGTTTCTTCTTCTTCTTCACTTTCCATGGCACGACTAGAAAATAATTATAGAAAGGACACAAAAAAAAAACATTTCGAAATCAAAGAATGTATTTATTTTTATTAAAAATAAGAAGAAAACAAAAACCAGATGTCAATTTAAAAATAATAATAAAGGTTAGGTACAATTCCTTATTATGAAGGCATCTAAGAAATAAAGGTGGTCCAGAAATTTCCCTTGAACTTATGTGATCTTTTTAATTGAAAATAATTAAAACAGGATATATTATAATAAAATAATTGACAAGTTTTATGGCATCGTTTTAATAAAATCGAATTGGACGAAACGATTTTAAGGTAATTATCTGTGGCTCATCTGTAAATGTAAAAATTTCCCCATTTACGTGTCTTTTTTTACGTTTGTTTAGGAAGCAAAAATTTAGAAGAAAAATCCTTAAAAAAATTATATTGCTCAAGAGATTGATTTAATGAAATTTTTTTTTTGTAATCGGAAAGGAAAAGCCATTGTATCAACGAAAAGATAACTTTGTCTTGGGGTTCGAAAAGGAAAAGCCATTGTATTCACGAAAAGTGTGATTTTTTTTCTTCTGAACTTGAAGATTTTTTTTGTACACCATTATGTATTTTCCACAAGACAAATCATACAATTTATATAAAAAATGTTGTCATTATTACGCAAAAAGTTGCCAAGATCGTGCGATTTGACGCCGTTGAGCTTTTTTTCTTACTGATTTATAGTCCGAAAAAGTTACCTCAAAAGGGTCGAGTCCTGGAAGAAATCTTGTGTCTCAATATAATGATATAAAAATTTGATAAAAACATGATTTATATAATTTATATTTTTGGAAGCACAATTAGGACCATTAGACAAGGAAAAACTCAAATTTTGAAATCTGACACATCAGTTAATAAAGATAATAATTAAATTTTTTTTTTTGTAAATTTTTAATAAAAAACTTACATGGCTTTCGCTTTAGCTAATTCTAAAGCTGTTACCCATGATTGACGTTGAACTTCGTTAGCTGCTTTTATATGAAAACTTTGCGTACCACCATTCGATATAACAAATGTACAAGAGTCAATCGCATGGATAAGAGCACCGTGCAATGATATCGTTCCACGACACGTATGCGACATTTCGGCGCGATTTCTAAAAAAAGCAAAAATTATTCAATATAAATATTTTTCAACTAGTTTTTCTTTTTTCTAAAAATATTACCAAGAAAATTTACATACACGTATGAGGTCTGTTCAAAAAGTATCGTGAATTTTGAAATTCCGCGGGTTACATATATTCGATTTTCGATTTTTTGTGGCGTTATGTTGGTACTCATATCTCTCACTTATGCCGACAAGTTCGGCCATTTTGAATGCTCAGTTAATTTTTGACAGCTGCTTTGGTTGGACGTTTTTGATTTTTGCCCATTCCAAAAAATGGATCAAAGAATCTTTTTCGGGAATAAGAAAAAGTCATAGGGGGCCAGATCTGGAGAATACGGTGGCTGCGGCAATATTAGTGTGTTGTTTTTGGTCAACATTTCGCGCACAAGCAACGATGCGTGAGCAGAGGCGTTATCAAGGTGCAAAAGCCAATTTTTGTTCTTCTACAAATCCGGGCGTTTCTGGCGGATTGCTTCGCGCAACATGCGCATTACTTGCAGGTAATATTCCTTATTGACCGTTTTACCCTGTGGCAAGAACTCATGATGCACCATGCCCCTGCAATCGAAGAAAACTGTAAGCAACAAAACCTTCACGTTCGACCGAACTAGGCGCGCTTTTTACGGTCTTGGCTCGTGCGGCAGCTTCCATTGGGATGATTGAGCTTTGGTTTCCACGTCATAATCATAAACCCATGATTCGTCACCAGTTATGACCCTCTGAAGCAAATTTGCGTAGTCGCGGACAGAGTCCAACAGTTCCTTAGCAATGTTAATGCGATGCTGTTTTTGGTCGAAAATGGGCAAAAATCGAAAACGTGCCAAAACACGTGCAAGCAAAGCAGCTGTCCAAAATTAACTAAGTGAGAGGCATGAGTACCAACATTACGCAACAAAAAATTGAATATACGTAACCCGCGGAAATTCAAAATTCACGATACTTTTTGAACAAAAACAAAAAACAAACAAAAATTTAATAATTTTTTTAAAATTTTAATTAAAAAAACAACAGAAAACAGTTTTTTTTCTTATAAAATTAAATTAAATAAAATCCATTTATCGAAAATAAAAAGAATAAAAAACCAATACAAGAAAATCAAAAAAAAGGATGTAAATTTATAATTGATAAAAATTATGATTAAAAATAAAACAAATCACAGAATTCTAATTTAATTGCGTAGATTTAGTTTCGTTTCTTTCATATTCTTTAGTATAAATATTGTTTGATTAGTTAAAAATAAATAAATAATAATAATTGTAGTGAAAAAAATGATTATTTAATTACAATAGAAAATGAAAATCAAGTTCTTTGGTGGACAGAAAATAATCTAAGAAATGAATTAAAAATTCAGGATGCGCAATAGGGAAATAAGAAGAAATTTAATTGCTTAAAAATAATAATTCACACTCATAGACACTTGTTATTTTTTATTTTTTTTATTCAAATTGATTACAATATTTTTTGTGAATTTTTATAATTTTATGTTAAGTAAAGACAAATTTTTCATCAATTCGTTGATTTTTGGAGAAAAAAAAATATTTAAAACTAATTTGCAAAAGTAACGCGAAAGAAAATTACTTTTTAAAATTAAAATTAGTTGGGAAATATTTCTTTACTAAATTATATTGTACATTGGAAGAGGACCAAATAAATATATTCAAAAAATTAAGCTACGCTACAAAAAGTAATAAACTACAAGGAAATAACTGAAAGCAACAAAAAAAAATCAAATTAATAAAAGCTTTCAATAAAAACAGTTTTAATAGAAATTCTTTCAAAAAAAAATTTTTTTTTTTTGATGTTGCACAAATTGTAAAATAATTTTCTACAACACAAAAAAGTCTTTAAATTTAAAAATAGCAAAAAAAAACATCCGGTAAAAAATTGCGTATTATTTGGCAAATAATTATACTCAAAAAAAAAAACGAAAATATTATAATTTTATCTATAGTTAAAAATAAAAATACAAAAAAAATTATAATATTGTCCATAAAAAAATTATAGAAAATGCTATAATTTGAAGGGGGAAAAAAATTAATGAAAAACGAATGTGAAAAGAGGGAAAGTACCCCGAAAGAGAAGAAGCAAATGAGAGTAGAAGTTCGAAATTGCCGGTGTCTTTATTTCTGCAATCAAGTTCGCACTCGCATGGAAAATGTTCAGCGTAGTTTGCTAATTTGAATAGAAATAAAGACAAACTTACAAGAAGAATAGAAGTCAATGTGGGGGCAATGGGCGAGACAGAGACGCGAAATTGTTCGAGCTTCTTTCTTTCATTCACAAAGTGTTGAACAACTTAAAAGAGTTTTCATCGTCGATTCACAATAAAAAGCTTTTTCTTTTCTTTTTTTGTAAATATTATTATTTTTTTAAATTTTCAAATTGTTTTTTTTTTGTAAGAGAAACCCAAAAAATTTTTTTTTTTAAAAAAATAATGTTTCCACGAGAAATTTAAAGGGAAACTATTTGCCATAAAAACTCAGTCTCAGTAAAATTACCTTAATTTTTTTCCCTAATAATTTTGTAAATTTTTTTTTATAATCTTTCCATGAAAAAGTTAAAAGGAAACTATTTGCCATAAAATTAGAGTAAAATTGCCATAAATTTTATTTTCCTATTCTTTTTCGTAAATATTTTTGTTTGTTTTTGCAATTTTTATAAAAAAATTTATGTTTCCAAGGGAAACCCAAAAAAAAACAATTTTTTCCATAATTTTCTCATGAAATAATTAACGTAAAATTATTGCCCATAAAAACTGAGTAAAATTGCCATAATTTTTCGCTTTAATTTTTTTTATTAATGTTAATTTTTTTAAAAATTTGGATAAGTTTTTTTTAAAGGGAAACCAAAAAACATATTTTTTTTCCCAAAATTTTTTGATGGAAAAGTCTACGGGAAACTATTTCCCATAAAATTATGGTAAACTTTCCAAAATTTTCTTTTTCTATTCTTCCCCGAACATTTTTTTTTAAATTTTTCATGTTTTCACAGGAAAACCCAAAAAAACAATTTTTTTCCATAATTTTCTCATGAAATAATTAACGTAAAATTATTTTCCATAAAAACTGAGTAAAATTGCCATAATTTTTTTCGCTTTAATTCTTTTTTTATTAATGTTAATTTTTTTAAAAATTTTCATAAGTTTTTTTTAAAAGAAAACCAAAAAAAGGACAATTTTTTCCCCAAAATCTTTTGATGGAAAAGTTTACGGGAAACTAATTGCTATAAAAATAGGGTATAATTGCCATAATTTTCTTTTCCTATTTATTTTTCGTTTTTTTTTTTGTTTTCTCAGGGAAATCCAAACAAAAAATAATTTTTTCCATAATTTTTTCATGAAATAATTAAAGTAAAATTATCTCCCATAAAAACTGAGTAAAATTGCCTTAATTTTTTCTTCTTTATCATTTTTGTATATATATTTTTTTGTTTTTGTTAATTTTTTTTGAATTTTTAATATCTTTTTTTTTATAAAGGAAACCAACAAAAAAAAACCAATTTTGTCCATAATGTTTTCATGAAATAAATAACGTAAAATTCTTTTCCATAATATTTTGGCCATAATTTTTTCCCTTTCCTTTTTAGTAAATATTTTTTATTTTTGTTATTTTTCTTGAATTTTTTATTTCTTTTTAAATAATCTTCGTAAAAAATTTAACGGAAAACGATGTTCCATAAAATTAGGGTAAAATTGCCATAATATTCTTTTCCTATTCTTCTTCGAAATTTTTTTTTCTAATTTTTTATGTTTTCTAACGGAAACCCAAAAAAAAAACAATTTTTCCATAATCTTTTCATGAAATAATTAACGTAAGAATATTTCCCATAAAAATAGAATAAAATTGCCATAATTTATTTCCTCTTCACTTTTGTAATTTGATCATAGCAAAGAGTTTGACTTTAATAAAAATTTGTGGAAAATTCCCATAAATAAAATGTCACATTTTGGGAAAAAAATTATATTTTTTAATATTTAAAAATTTTCGATTTTTGGAAATTTGTTTGGAAAAAAAAACAAAAGCTAAAAGAAAAAAAAGTAAAAAATAAAAGAAAATTTATAAAAAATTTTAGGCAATCCATTAAGCGATTTTCTGAATTTGGAGAATTTTTTTTTGGTTTTCATCAATTATTTTCTATTTTAAATGATTTTAAATAAAATCGTTTTTGTTAACCTTTTCTTATATATTAACAAAAATAAAAGAAGATATTTTTTTAAGTTTTTAATAAATAATTCAATAATTATTATTAAAGACCGTTTTTAATGAAAAGAAAGGATTTGTTATTTTTGTTTATATTTAAAAAAAAATATATATCTTATAGTTCAAAAAATTTAATAATCTTCATTGTTATTTGTTTTGTGTGAAACTTTCACACTTAAAGACTGTATTTTTTAATGCAGGGTAATTTTAATAATTGTAATGATTACAGAAGCGAATAAGTTTCTTGTCTTTAGCGATAATACTTTAAAAATAAACTAAAGCAAATAAAAAACAAAATATTTTTAATTTGACCATAAAAGTTTACGCCATTTTGAAAAACAAATTTCTAAACACGTGTTTTATGGCAACAATTTTGTTTTTATTCTTTTGAAAAATGGTTTTTTAAATTCATGAAAAACCCAATAACAATTTTCAAACAGGATTTTTATAATTTTTTTTTGTTAAATATATATAAAAATTGTCTTAATTAATTAATCTTAAATTTTTTGTTTTAGTTTTTTTGTTTGGAGCACTTTCCAAAAAGGACCAGAGAAATCTATAGGAGAAAGGTAAGAAAATTGAAAATATTGTTAAAACTATAATATTTAAGAGTACAAAAATGAGATAATTACTAAAAGACAGCCTGTATTGTTCTTAGCTGATAAAACAGTTGAAATTAATAATATTAGCAGAAAAAGTAATAAAATTATTAGTAATAATAATAAAAAATAATACCAATTATAATTAATGATAACAA
Organism: Atherix ibis; assembly: GCA_958298945.1. NCBI lineage: Eukaryota > Metazoa > Arthropoda > Insecta > Diptera > Athericidae > Atherix > Atherix ibis. The sequence continues at coordinate 21,403,511 of OY282610.1, read as the reverse complement.
AAAATCAAATGAATCGGTTAATCAGTCACTCAAATTAATCAATTAAGCGGACTTTTTTTTTTTTTGGAAAAACTTTAAAAAGATTTTTTTTTTCTTTCGTAGATTTTTTTTAATTATTAAAAAAAATTAAAAAAATAAATAAATTTAATCATTGAAATTCTGATTTATTCCCAAAAAAAAGCCTTTATCAAAATTGATATGCGTTTTGTTAATGATTTTAATGGCATTTTTTCACTAGTCTAATAATTATTGCTAATTTTATTGTGATTATTTAAAAAAAAATTAAAAATAAACAACCAATAATAATTGCACAGTTTTTCTTTTTATACAAATTAATTCGCCGTTAGTATTTAGTGAACTTTAACGAATGTTAGGAAAAAGCAAATAAAATTGGTAATTCGTATTTGTAACATATTTTTTTTTGCGTGTTATTAATAAAATTCACAATTTATTGATATAAAAACCAAAATGGCAATTTGTATTTTCTAATTGAGACAATTCAAAAATAAACAGATGGCGTTAGGTATAAACAATTTTCAAAGTGACGTCAGATGTACAAAATTTTTTAACATTCCTTGTAGATGTCGTCAGTAGACGAGTGCGATGCCATTTTCATTAGTTTTTTTTTAAAAATATTTTTATTGTTTTTTCCCCTCCTATTTGGTTATTTGCCATAAAAAATCGTATGGAAAAAAATTCAAGCTTAATTAATATGTTGTGAAATATAAAAAAAAATTTTTTGTAGGTTGGCAGAATTGTTTTTTAAGAAAATATTATTTTTTACAATTTTTTGACAAAGAAAAAATTACAATTCGAATCTTTTTATTTAGGTGTAAATATTTTCCGTTAGGTGACGTCAGATGTTCATAATTTTTAAAGATACCGTAAGGTGTAAATATTATTTTAAATGTCGTTAGTAGATGGTAGATGGCGGGGCTGCTATTTTAATGGTTTTATAATTTTTTGTTATACAATATATTGTAGTATTACATAATTCTAGCTAAACTAATATCGTTAGTAGATAAGTTTTCTTTTAAAAGAAAATATTATTTTTGGACAATTTGTTGAAAACGGAAAAATTGCAATTTGAATTTTTTTCTTATTTTTGAAAATTCAATTCAAAACAAACAGATATATTTTTTTAAAAATACAATAAAATCAAAAGATTGAACAACGTACAAAACCAATTTAACCCAATTTTGTTTTTAGAAAAATTAATCGAACCCAATTTTTTATTGTTGTTGCTTACTGAACCTTAAAATTGTAGTTTTTTCAAGAAAATTCTCTAAGATTTTAGTATTTTATCATGGAAAAGTTTACGGGAAACTATTTCCCATAAAAATAGGGTAAAATTGCCATAATTTTCTTTTCCTATTCTTTACCGATATTTTTCTTTTGCTTTTGCCATTTTTTTTTAATTTCTACTATGTTTTCTAAGGGAAATAAAAAAAAACAATTTTTTCCATAATTTTTCTATGAAATAATTAACGTAAAATTATCTCCCATAAAAACTGAGTAAAACTGCCATAATTTTTTTCCCTAATTATTTTTGCAAATTTTTTTTTTGATAATTGAAATTTTTGATGTTTTTTTGTAAGGAAACCAAAAAAAAAACACAATTTTTTTCACAAAATCTTTTGATGGGAAAGTTTACGGGAAACTATTTCCCATAAAAATAGGATAAAATTTCCAAAATTTTCTTTTCCTATTCTTTTTCGAAAATTAAAAAAAAATTTTTTTTCATGTTTTCTCAGGTAAACGCAAAAAAATATTTTATTCATAAAATGATTAATGTAAAATTATTTCCCATAAAAATTGAGTAAAATTACCATAATTTGTCGCTTCCCTTTTTTGTTTTTGTTATTTTTTTTTCGAATTTTCAATGTTTTTTTTTTGTAAGGGAAACCAACAAAAAAACCAATATTTTTCTATAATCTTTCCACGAAAAATTTAACGAGAATCTACGAGTATTTGCCATAAACGTAGAGTGAAATTGCCATAATTTTCTTTTCCTATTCTTTTTCGTAAATTTTTTTTTTTAAATTTTCGATTAAAATCTTTTTCTAAAATTTTATCATTGGAAACTTTTTTTTTGATTATTTTTTATTGAACAGAAAATATTTATAAAGAAAATAAAGAATTAAATGATTAGAAATTGAATAGAAATTTACTAAAATCTAATTGATTTTAATAAAACCCTAAAGAAATACATTTATAGAAAAACTAATTTCGTCATTATTTATGCATTTATCGGATTGTTATGAAATAATTTCGAAAATTCTGAATTACCCAAGCCATCCTTTATGATTTCTAGTTAATATCTGAAAATGGGATCAACCATTAAAATTACCAATTAAGACTAGGTATTCTGTACAATGTAAATAAAATCGATTTAAAACGCTTAAAACAATTTTGGCCAACAGACATATTGGATCCTGGCATAATATGGTTCTTAAGGAGGGAAGGAATTTTTATCAAAAATTTTGATAGAGAAAAATATCATCTTTGCCACTATTTGATGTGTTTTATTCCATAATAATTTCAATCCAAATTTTTCAATTTATATATTACTAATAATTTATTCATAAAATCGTATATAAGAAAAAAGACAATTTCTCTTTTATTTCGAAATAAATTTTAATTTTTTCAGCCACCAAGAAAATTCAATAGATGGTGTTGTAAACCAAACACAACACCATGCACATTTTTTGGGAAGCTTATTTTGTGGACAAAAATTAACCACTGTCCAATGCAACCTCCCCCCCTCTCCCCTCCAACGGAAAATGACAAAATATTTAATTTCTACCGCTAAGAACCCATGTAGGAAAATTTGAAATTGCGTTCACATAAAAAAAACTACTTTTGTTTTTAGTTTAAATACTAAGCAAAATTTAAAAAAAAACTAATTTTTTTTTTAAATTTTGCTTAGTATTTAAACTAAAAACAAAACGTTAATTTTTTTTGGCACTCCTTCATGATGGAAACAATTTTTTTTATATTATTATAAGGGTACATTGTTTCGATACCGAGAATATGTGTCAGGATAGCCAATATGGCCAAGAGTGTTCATTTAAATAATTATTTTTACCTTGATTTATTGCCTTTTAGAGCGCAATTTAGTTTAGATAGTGAACATAATAATCTGAACCTGCTTCGACATAAATTTGGGAATATGCGATTCAATTAAATACTCTGAAAACAATTTAGTACTCAGTTTACGCATTAATTCACCCATCTATAACTATTTATAGCTAAATTAATAGGTAATTAATGTTATCAGGAGCGAAACGTATGAAAAAACTTAATGAAAAAAGTTTTAGTACAAAACATATTAGTACTGACAAAATTTTTTACTAAAAAATTGATTCAAAAAGTTTTTGTCGACAAAAAAATCTGTACTAAAAAAAATTGTATAAAAACTTTTAATGCAAAAAGTTTTAGTCGACAAAAAAATCTGTACTAAAAAAAATTGTATAATAAATTCCAATGCAAAAAGTTTTAGTCGACAAAAAAATTTGTACTGAAATAAATTATATAAAAAATTTTATTGCAAAAAGTTTTAGTCGACAAAAAAATCTGTACTAAAAAAATTGTATAATAAATTCCAATGCAAAAAGCTTTAGTCGACAAATAAATTTGTACTAAAATAAATTGTATAAAAAATTTGAATGCAAGAAGTTTTAGTCCACAAAAAAATCTGTACTAAAAAAAATTGTATAATAAATTCCAAAGCAAAAAGCTTTAGTCGACAAAAAAATTTGTACTAAATAAATTTTCTACTAAAAAATTTAATACAATTTTACAACAAAACAATTTAATTCAGAAAGTTTGTCCACAAAAAAATTAGTACTAAAAATAATTAGTACAAACAAAATTAATACTAAAAAATTTAATGCAATTTTAGAACAAAAAAATTTATTGCAAAAAGTTTTAGTAGAAAACATATTAGTACTGACAAAATTTTGTACTAAAAAATGTATGCAAAAACTTTTAGAGCACAAAAAATTAGTACTAAAAATTTTGTATAATAAATTCAATGCGAAAATTTTTATTAGACAAAAAAAATTAGTACTAAATAAATTTAGTACTAAAAAATATTGGGCAGTTAAACCAAAAAAAATTATTATTAAAAACATTACTGGAAAATATTTTAGTACAAACAAATTTTTTTGCTAAAAATCTAATATTCAGGGGCTCTTTAAGAGGGTACAACAAATAGTTTTTATTAATTTTACGATTAAGTACTTTTATCATTTTCAACACAGAAAAAAAAAATTCTCAGAAAATAATAGTCCCCAACTTAGGTTCTCCTTCCCCATTATAACTGACAGATTAGGGGTAGTTGAAATATAATTTGTTCTAGCCTAGAATGTTTTATGGAATTTTTTATATTGTAAATGAATTTTTTATATTTTTTTTATACAAAAAAATTATTACAAAAACAAAAGATAAAAATTATATAAAGAAAAACCAAAAGAAATTGACAAAAAAATTATATTGGTTTAAGATTCATACCTTCGTAGTCGGGTGTACTTCTTTGTGAACAACCTTTTTTTCGAGGATATTTTTGGCAATTTATTGAGCAAATAAAAAAAAAGAAAATATTCTTTTAATTTTTAAGAGTAAATAATTATTTAACAAAAAATAGTTTCGAAAAGAATTTGCAAAATGAAAAGAAATTTCAAATTTTTTTATGATAATGTGTACTAAAAATATTTCGTTTAGTACTAAATGGCTAATGTGTGGTGGATGAAGATAACAATTGCCGTACTAATCAGTGCGATACTAGAAATTATAATCGTAAACTACCGACAAATTAACATTCATTTTCATTTCTTTTTCTTATATAAATAACAATGATTATTTTTTATAAAAAGTTGAAATTCAGTGTGTTAAACTTTCTTAGCAAAACTAGACTGTCCTCATCATTATTAATATACTACGACTGCTACTTAATTGCAATTGTTTCAATATTTGACGAATAACAATTTCGAATCGCAATAAATAAAAAAACAATAATAATTAATATTGAAAAATGTCAGGAAAATTTTTACAATAGACTGTCCAGAAGCTTTCACTGCCGTACAGTTTTAATTTTTACCATTAAAGATTCGTTAATTGCCAATAAAAAATAAAATCAAAAGATCGTATCTTTTAAAGAAAAAGCAACAATGCATTTAAGTACTAAATTAACGTGGCTTCACGTTTAAAAGAAAACTAAAAAGTAAAAAAAGAAATGGAAAAAATCTTTAATTAATAAATTTTAATTTCGCGCATCAGATACATTTTCTGAGATATTATATATGTTATGAGTCTACAAAACTGATGATCCATAACTCATGTCATACTTGTATAGGTATTTTAAAATCAGATTCCTTAATAGTTAAGAACCTTTTTAGTACTAATCGTCCTTGTTTAGTACATTTTTAGTACTAATATCTTGAACTGTTCACATTGACCTATGTCAACAAATTTAATTGTAAATATAAATTTTTCAAGTCTTACAGAATTTTAGTACTCTGCTTGATTTTAGTACGTCTGATTTTGTTGACGATTTTCTGATGATTTTAGTACATTCGATGTTTTGTGAGATTTCATATTTTGTGACAATTTGAATTTTTTCACAAAAATTCATATTTTTTTTAGTACTAATCGTCTTCAAGTTTTAGAGAATATTAATACCATGCTTGATTTTAGTACTACTGATGTGTTTGACCATTTTCTTATGATTTTAGTACATTCTATGTTTTCTGAAATTTCGAATTTTGTGACAATTTGAATTTTTTCAATAAAATTAATATTTTTTTTAGTACCAACCGTCTTCAAGTTTTTGAGAATTTTAGTACTATGGTATGCTTGATTTTAGTAATTCTTCTCATTTTGTTGACGATTTTCTGATAATTTTATCACATCCAATATTTTGTGATATTTCAAAATTTGTGACATTTTTTTAATTTTTCAACAAAAATTCATATTTTTTTAGTACTAGTCATCTTCAAGTTTTCGAGAATTTTAGTACTTTGTGTGATTTTATTATTTCTGATGTGTTTGACCATTTACTGATAATTTTAGTACATTCAATGTTTTCTAAAATTTCGAATTTTGTGACAATTTTAAAATTTTTTCACAAAAATACAATATATATTTTTTTAGTACTAAATCGTCTTCAACTAGTAGAGATTTTTAATACTATATGTGATTTTAGCACTTCTGATGTGTTCGACCATTTTCTGATGATTTTAGTACATCCGCTGTTTTGTAAAATTTTGATTTGTAACATTTTTAAATTTTTTGATAAAAATGCATAATTTTTTTTAGTACTAATCATCTTTAATTATTAGAGAAATTTAGTATTTTCTGTGATTTTAGTATTTCTGATGAGTTTGACCATTTTCTTCTGATGAGTTTGACCAAAATATACATTTTTTGTGACCTTTTCAAATTAAGTACAATTAAAATTTTTGTACTTTTTCCCGATTTAACAAAACACAATAAACATGAAAATCTATTAAAGCTAGTCAACTTTTTAAATTTAAATCCCTCCAAATTGTATTGGAAAAAAACATCATAAAAACAGACAATTGCAGCACGTCTTGTGATCTTTACAGCTTTCTTTACTATAATTTTTAGTACTTGCAAAGTACTCTAGATAAAAAGTCTAATTGAAGTGAATTTCCCCTAATATCCGAAATTATTATTATTATTTTTTATGATATTTTAAAAGTCTCCTCCTACAAGCTATTAATATTTCTTGAACTAAGTCTTCAGTTAATATAAGTACTTTTAACATTTTTCATATATTCAAATTTGCAAAAGTTTAAAAAAAAAATATTTTCATATGTTTACGAGTATTAAAATTACGGATTTGTACTAAATTTGATTAAAAATATGAAAATTTTAAAATTAATACGTGTTGAGTTTTAAAAGAAAAAAAAAGACTATAATTTGTAAATACCATACAAATTCCAATAAAGAAAATATTTCCAACAAATTTATTAATTTATTTAAAGAAAAATTATTAAAATAATAATATGGATTTGATGATTTTTGTGGTTTTTTTTTAAATATTTTTAAAAAAATTAACATCAAATTTTTACTAACACAGATTTTTTAACGCACACGTATAATCGTCGAGCTTTCCACGCTCTGTGACATGAATTGGCATTAGGTGGGGCGAGCGGTGGCAAATTGTAAAGAAATTAAATAAAATACACCAAAATAATTAATTATATTTTTAAAAAAAAAAGTTAATCAAAAATTAGCAAGACACTTAAAGAAGAATTTGAATACGGTTTTGAAAAAAAATTCTTTCTCGGCGCTACTATCGAATTTCCTATTTACACTCTCGGCCAAAATTCTGCGACCACCTCTAGGAAACTTTCAGTGAAAATCTTAATAAATTCAGAGGGTTCTGATATTTTTACTTATTTTAATGAAGGTAAATTTGGAGCGATTTCTAGCGGCTAAATTTGAAATTTCAAGTCAGACTGGAAGTCATCAGAATTTATCAAAGTCCGGTAAGCTGAAAATTACTAGTTTAAGCGAGGGTCGGACATTTAAAGCACCTCAAATTTGGTTAGAATTATTAACGGTTGGTGATCTATTTGGGCATGTGGCACTTAATACGGCCTCAAAATGAAAGAAAAGTAGAAGCTTGGATTGGAACTTATTCCATTATAACTGGACTGTTGAGAACTTTAAAAATTTACTGTGAACGTATAAGTCACAGTTCCATTTCTTTGGATAGAAAAAAAAAGAATCTATATATAGGTAGGAGTGCTGGTGAAAAATTCTACCGGAAGCAGTGGTGCCAACTGTAAAGCATGGCGGACGGTGTGTCGGTTATGGTTTGGTATTCGGATTATTGGGACTTTAAGAAAATAACAGCATTAGAGATGAATACTTTTTTTACAGGACTTCAGCCAATTGGTAAAGGGTTTCTTATGCAGCAGGATAACGATCTAAAATATAGTTTAAAATTATTTTAAGACTGTCTGCAAAAGAAAAAAAAATAAAGAAGGCATTTTGGAAAATATGACATGGCCGATCTTAATCGCATAGAAATTATTTGGGATGAGCTAGACAGGATAGAAGGGGGCCCCAACAGGACTTGTTGAGGATTATTAAAAAAAAAAAAAAAAAACGGATCAACTGAAACCATCAAACACAAAAGAGGTTTATTCAACAACAACAAAAAGCAATTTAAGCAATTTTTGTTGTTGTTGAGACAATATTATATTTTTATTTTGATAATAAATAATGTTTAAAAAAAATACTTTTTTCTTTTTATTTTTTCTTCTTCTTTTCTTTAAGAAAGTTATTCTTCATTTTTTCGCATTTTAATTTTAAATGTCCACTTTTTATTCAACTCTCCTGCGGAAACCCAAATGGTCACATAAAATAATTGGCCGGGAGTGTATATACAAATTTAGGGGCCTATATTATCGTATTATTTTATTAGCACATAACTTATTAAATAAAAATTCTACAACTGCGCCGTCTATCGTATTCCGTTAGCAATCAGTTCTTACAAACTAATGTGCCATCTTACGGCAACCGTTATAACTACCCATTTTATCGTTAGCACCAAACAATTCAAAGGGAATTACAGTTTTTACGATCATATCTAAACAATATTATTATTTGTTTATTTATTGGTTTTAATTTAATTTTGCTTAGCGTAAATTTTTTTTATTGAAATTTGATTTCATATATTATAAAATAAACGGTTAGTGACTAATTACATGAATAATTATATAACAAAATATAATAAAAACTTATTATTTAATTTAATATATTATTGAAGGGTATTATTTATCGGTTGGTTTTGTTTAGAGTAAAATTGATTATTTCGATTAATAGAAATATCCAAAATAAGCAACACTTGTCAAATATCACCAACAGAGTTCGACAGAGGAGAAATGTCAAACAACAATAAAAGTACAGTAGCAGTAACATTTTGTTGGATGCTCTTAAAGTACGACAAGAAAAATACTGTATTTTTACACTAATTTTTATTTATACAATATTATTTAGAAATATTATTTCAATTGATTCCCTAAAATGCATCATCATATATCACCGCTGTCACTGTTATAATCTCATATAGAAAACCAATTATTTAAAGTAATTAAAAAGGGTTCTGTATAACGCCACTAGATGCTACTAAAATACCTTCCGAAACATGTTCAAGAAATAAATTGCAAATAATACGCACACAGTGCTGTAATTGATTAAAAATGAAAAAAATATTTTAAAAAAAATAACAGTTATTAAATTAAAATAGATTAGATTTATTAATTTTATTAGGGGGCTTTTCAATAGGTATTCTCGATCTTTGACAGTATATTACTTTGACGTTTTTGATGACAGTACTGTCATTCTTATACGTTTGTACTATAGCAGCCATCATTGGCAAATATTGAGTTGAGTCTACATCCATAACATACAAAACTCAATTGACTCAAGCAGTCAAGCTACAAGACCAAATGAAAGGTTGGGTGATCACTTAATGGGGCCCTTGAGCAATTGGCATCGTCTTGTCAGATCAAAGACAAAAATCAACTACAACAGTTCCAGAAGTTTCCTTTGCATCCAAAAAAATACATACTGTCTGGTGGGGATTTTGGTCGAAAAGCTATTAATTGCGAGAGAGGTATCAAGCGATAACAGATTTTTTTTGACCTCTGACAGGATGGTGAGCAGTCGAACCAAAGAACTGTTTGTATGTCAACTGGTCACCAAGATCGTGTGATTTAACTTTTTTTTTTGGGGTTTGATCAAATCAATAATTGCCAATAAATCCAAAACACTTTTCGAGCTGAAGAGAACAACATCATTCGAGCCTCAGACCAATTAATCCGAAAAAGCCATTCAAAATTGCATTTTTCGACTAACCTCTTACAAACGAAATCATGGACGCCATTTTAACGATACTATTTTCATATAATAACGTAATCAAAATAAATAATTTTATTCTGCAATAAAGATAGCACTGTGAATTCTCTTTAAAAAAACCCAAATAAAAAGTCTTTATATCTACAAATATTTAACGAAAATAATATGTGTTCGAAAAAAGCATAATTATTTGCGAAAAGTGCATGTGCTTAAACCATTACCCATTTTTGATATTCATATAATAGTGGTTCAGTCAAATGACTGTGGTAGGGTGGCGTTGCAATAAGAGAAAAAAAGGCAAAATACTGACATTAATGTGCAACCAGCGCCATCTGTGAAATTAAACGTGTGTTTTTCGTTTCGTTTGATTTTAGGCTGTGCATCATACTAACGAAATGGAAGCCAAATTGTTTTTTTTTTTTTTTTAATGTGTGATCTTCCCAAATCCAAAATATTTGTAGAATCAAAAAAAAAAAAAATCTTAAATTAGAAGCTCTCTTTCGTTTTCCCCCTCCCGGGAAAAACGTTAATAACTTTGAGGTTAGTTTTTTATTCATTTCTAATTAAATTGAGTAGATAGATCAGTGAAATTATTTACTAGAGAAAAATAAATAAAAAAGAACTAATGAATAATTTTTTTCTTCTTCCGAAATTATATCGGCTTTTTCAATAGCAACTTGACACTTTTGAGTATTTTCATATTGAAAATACTCAAAAGTGTCAAGTTGCTATTGAAAAACCCGATAATAGAAAATAATTACATAAGCATAGAGATTATACGCTAAGCATTAAAGGCTATCCTAACTAAAACAAAAAAAAAACACAGGATTTCTGTCTTGTTTTTTTTTTGTGTGTTAACACTTGTAGTATAGAGTCTATTAGACATGAAAAATTAGATGATAAAGAAGAAGAAGAAATCATATCAGACTAGATAATTTTCTGTGCTCTCTTTTATTAAATATAGTAAGTACAATTTAAAGAAAATATATACAATATATAAAATTATTTTTTATATTAAATTCTTCTTTTTGTATTATTTGCCTTACACATATACACACGAAAAAAAATTTTTTTTATTATAATAATTAATAACAATCAAGGACGAAAAAAATATAACTTTCTCTTTTCAAATGTCTTGGTACTATTACAATAATTTTGCATTGTATTTGATGCACTAACATATTGAAAGAATTAAAAAAAAAAAAAAACAAAAAACAAAAAACAAAAAGCATTTATAATAACAATTATTAATTAATTTTTTTTTTATTTTTTTTTATTAATTAATTAGTATTAAAAACTTAGTAAATTTATTTAAACACACAATTTTATGTGTTTTATTTTTAAAAGTTTTTTTTTTGTTTTTTTTTTTTTTTTTTTTTGGGACTTTTACTCACTCCTGTCTGGGGCCTTTCCTACGGCGACGTATTGATAGCTTGCCCCCAGAATTCGATCCGCTTCCATGTTCAGCCCTGTTTTATTCGAATATATATTTTTATAGGTTTTTTTTTTCTTTTTTCTTTTTATTTTTGTTTGTTTTGTATGAAATTTGTTATTTTTTTTTTTTTGGTGTTTTTTTTTCTCAATAAAAATATAGTTTTTTTTTTAATTTTAGTTTAGTTTAGTTTTTTTTTTTGTTTTTTTTGAGGCGGGGGGTGGGGAGAGGATTGAACAAATATTATTTTGTTAATTTTCTAGTGTTTTTTTTTTGTGTTTTTGTTGCTATATTTTTGATGATCTTATGAAAAATTTCATGAAGCTGTGGTTGATGATTATACGTGTATAATTTAGAAAGAAGGGGAATATTTTTTTTTGTTCCTTTGTTTTGCTATTACAGAATAAAAGGAGCAAAAAGTTATAGCCGATCGGAACTGTCAAACATTGGTGTTTCGCAAAATTGAAATAATGTTTGACAGCTGTCATTAAAAATGTTATTAATCAACATATTGAGTAAACCCAAAATGTTCCTATTGAAATAATGGTCGTTTAATATGAACACAACCACAACCTGAATTATTATAAATATTAAGCGTATATATGTATGTATGTATAGTATAAGCCGCCCATCACCACTTTTGACATTTTGTTGCTATGAAATTTTCTTTATGCTTCTTTTGTACTTATAAACATTTTAATTTTAATTTAATTTAAAAAAAAAAAAAAAAAAGACTCCCCCAATCACCATCATTGATATTAAGGGATCCAAAAATGTTTATAAGAAAATTTAGTAGAAAAAAACAAAAAGTAAAATTTTCAAAAATTCAAATTTTTTTTTTTAAATTCATTTAGAAACTCATATTAACAAAAAATTTTATTCGATTTATTATTTATAAAAACAAATTATTAATTTTAAAAAAAAAAAATTATTTCAATTCGATAAAAGTTGACGTTATGAAAGGACGACGAATATGATAGGTTCGGATCTGTACTGAAATTAATTGAAACGTTCACACAGAGATGGCACCACACACAGTCAATTTGGTCATAATATTTATTATTATTAATAAACGCTTACTTAACATGATCTTTTGTGAATTTTTTTTTTTTTTTTATGTATTGTGAGTGAAAATATAACAAGTTCTATTTTTTATTTAATTAAAAACATTTCTTATTTTAACTTGATAAGAAAACAAATAATTATAAATAACTACGCACAGATAAACGACATAAATTTAACAAAGAATTTATATGAATATGGGTAAATTTTCAGTGTGCCCCATAAAATTTGTATTGATTCAAAATGGAAATTATTAATAAAAAAAAATTATTTCTTTGATTTTTATTTTAGGTAAAAAAAAAAATCCCACTGTGAAAATTTCATCAAAAATAGTTTTCAAATACGAGGTCTGTTCAAAAAGTATCGCGAATTTTGAATTTCCACGGGTTACGTATATTCGATTTTTTTGTGGCGTTATCTTGGTACTCATAGCTCTCACTTATGCCGACCAGTTCGGCCATTTTGAATGTTCAGATAATTTTTGACAGCTGCTTTGCTTGCACGTGTTTTGGCTCGTCTTCGATTTTTGCCCATTCCAAAAAATGTATCAAAGAATCTGTTTCGGGAACAAAAAAAAGTCGTAGGTGGCCAGATCTGGGGAATACGGTGGCTGCGGTATTATTAGTGTGTTGTTTTTAGCCAAAAATTGGGGCACAAGCAACGATGCGTGAGCAGGGGCGTTATCATGGTGCAAAAGCCAATTTTTGTTCTTCTACAAATCCGGGCGTTTCTGGTGGATTGCTTCCCGCAACTTGCGCATAACTTGCAGGTAATATTACTTATTGACCGTTCTACCCTGTGGCAAGAACTCGTGATGCACTACGGCCCTGCAATCGAAGAAAACTGTAAGCAAAACCTTCACATTCGACCGAGCTTGGTGCACTTTTTTCGGTCTTGGCTCGTGCAGCAGCTTCCGTCATAACCATAAACCCATGATTCGTTACCAGTTATGACCCTCTGGAGCAAATTTGGGTCGTCACGGACAGAGTCCGGCAGCTCCTTAGCAATGTTAATGCGATGCTGTTTTTGGTCAAAAAATGGGCAAAAATCGAAGACGAGTCAAAACACGTGCAAGCAAAGCAGCTGTCAAAAATTAACTGAACATTCAAAATGGCCGAACTTGTCGAAAATCGAACATTCAAAATGGCCGAACATAACACCACAAATAATCGAAAATCGAATCTACGTAACCCGCGAAAATTCAAAATTCACGATACTTTTTGAACAGACAAAATAATATAACTAAAACAATTGAAATAAAAATGCGAACAAATCAATTCAAACTCAAGGAGTCTGGTGAACTTCATGAGAGGGGAGGGGGATTGTTTGAAGGAGTAATCTTTCTCTGTGAAAAAGAAACAATTTTTTAAAAAAATATAAAATTAATAAAAAATTAAAAAATTATAAAATTAATAAAAGAATTTAAATAAAAAAATTTTTAACTGAAATTTAACCCAGAAATATTTACTACAAAAATTAAATAAGAAAAAAAATCGTTCAAATATTTAAACAAATATCCTTTTTCGAAATAAATCTAAAAGAAAAAAAAATACCATCTAGACACAAACTAAGTCCGCTGAAATTTATTTTTGCCTATTAATAAGCAGCCAAACAACAAATCGTTTGCTTAAATAAAGGATAAATAATCAGAAAGGTAGATTAACTAATTGGTTTTAATTTGATTTACCCAAAATAAAAAATATAAAACATTTACTTTAGCTTATATAATTTACCACCAATAATATATGATGTGATATTAGGTTGGCTAATGCTTTTATGTTGGTATGATAAAGAGTGAAAGCTTAAAAAAAAAACAAAAAAAAATACACAATAGATAACATATTATATATGATTTTGAAAATAATTCTTCTAATTTAAAGAAAAGAAAGTAAATTGACATGATTATAAGAATAAGGTAACAGAATTAGATATGCACACCGAAAAATAGAATGAATATCAAGCCCTAAAGTTTTTTTTTTTTATAAAAAAACACAAACTAAAAAAAAAATACCAATTAACCATAGAACAAACTAGTCAAAGAAGAAGAAAATTTTTAAAAAATTGCATAAATAAATTATGGCAAATCAAAGCAAGACTCACAAATACAGATTTTCAATATAGAACAGACGCTATTTTGGTATTTTCACTCGAACAATATGCGCGCGATACTAACGCCATCATCGACCATAAAAAGAACGTGTCACATATATGAAAGAGGAAACGAAATATAAAGAATTACTATTGAGGATAAAGATTCCTAATAAAACGAAAATGCAATTTATGAGCTTTTACACAAGATTGGTAGTAAGCATTGAATAAATTTTAGATAAACTTATTTAATAGAAACTACAATAATTCAAAATCAATTAAAAAATAATAACCAAAGCACTAAAAATTTCTAAAATTTAAAATTTTCAATCAAAGAAAGGATTTTTTGAATGAATTTCAAAATTAAAAAAAAAAAACTATTTCCCCAAAAATTTAGGGACAACATAAAATAACAAAAAAAAATTTCGCCATCTTGCAGAAAGATAAGTAACTAAATACAGAGTTTTTTTTTATAAGAGTGATATGTGTTTTTCTTTTTCAAATGAAACACAAAAAAAATCTGCCAGAACAAAATTTATTATTTTTTTTAAAAAGAATAATTCAGAACCGAATACGATTTTGCCAATTTTCGACCATCTTTTTGGCCTTCAATATTCAATTTGATTACATCATTGGCTGTTGGTTTATTGACATATACCAATGACTTCATATAACCCCACAAGAGAAAGTCCGAAGGTGTTAAATCACAACGACGCTAAATTTTCCCCGTAATAAATCTAGTGCTGCATGTACTCACAATTCACAGTAACAGCAACTCCTTCCTCAATAAAAAAATAAATAAATAAGGACCGTTGATGCCACCGTACCATGCGGTGCTGAGATGCTCGAAAAAGTGGTTCAAAATTGAACCTCGCGCATGGTCGTGGCCAACATTTACATGAAATAATGTCTAAAAATTTATTTATGACTTTTACGATTTTTCTGTGTTCTTCTTGTTTAAATTTTGAAAACAAAAAACTTCAAAAATCACCCATTATTAAAAGCATGTACTCACAATTCACAGTAACAGCAACTCCTTCCTCAATAAAAAAATAAATAAATAAGGACCGTTGATGCCACCGTACCATAAACCACAAAAAATTTGTAGATTCGCTTCAGCCTAATGATGACCGATCCAGAGAGATGAAAATCCGCCCTTATCTGAGAAGATGGTTTTCTTGGAAAAATCAGCATCATTTTCATGTTGTTCCAGAGCAAAATCGGCTTCAATTCTTCTGTGTTAATAATTTTGTGAGGACATACGCCCAAATCCAACCGTAAAATACGCCATGTTGTTGTGGCAGATTGTTCCAAATATTGAGAACGCCTTGAAATCGATAAATTTAATGCTTCATTAGCAATATTCTGGGCACTTTTTGACCGGACCTTTCTCTTACTGGGACGTGAACATTGTGTAAAAAAGAAAGATTGCGTTCGAAACTTTCAACAATTGGACGAATAGTGAGCACACCAGACCGATTATAACGACCATAAATTGGAAGAAGTGCACGATATGTTGCAAAAAAAGAAGGATTATTTGGATAATTTGCAAGCGTCATTGAGGCGTGTATCTTCACATGAACAAATTCCGAACGCTATCGAATACAACTGACACTGCAGTGACAGAAGATATTGACATTTGAAAATACATCATCCCTTTTTTGAAAAACCCTTTACTTGACGGGACTAAAAAAAAATCATGGCATTTGTGTTGTGACAAATATTTTGAAAGTTAAAAAAAACACCAACAGATGGCATACTCTGTATTTTCTATTAAATTTTAAATAACTTGCTAAGATTTATAATTAAAGAAAATAATTTGTTTCTCTCAACAAATCATAGTAGAAATGTTCATTTTTAAGTGTTAGTAAATATTTTTGAAAAAAAAAACACATGTGCACGATAAGTTGCAATAAAAGAAGGATTATTTTGATAAGAAGAATTGGATAGTTTCCAAGCGCCGTTCAGGCGTGTATCTTCGCATAAGCAAATTCCGAACATTACCGAATGCAACTGACAGTGCAGTGACAGAAGATTTTGACATTTCAAATATGGCCTATTAAAAAAACGCTGATGTCTACGCTTAAATGCTATCAATTGATTTGTTTGGATTTGAAAAAATTTTAAAAAAAGAAGATTTTTATTAATTGAAGAAAAGCAAGAAAATAATTCGTTTCCTCGAACAGTTTGATCAGAAAAATAACTGGTTTTTGTCCAAATTTATCAGAGTTTCCAACTTAGTTTATGTATAATTTTTGTAATTGACCTAATTTTGGACTAGTTACAAAACGAAAACGGAAAAATCTTTATAAATTAAGACTTTCGACAAAGAATCACTAATTATAATTATTCATAGTCTCAAAACACTCATAATATGAATAATTTATACAGAATTTAGTTTAGTTTTGTTATTTTCTGTTGGAATATGCTTAACCGTTGACATTTTAATAATTCAATTGGAAATTATGGCAAATATTTTTCAATGGTTTTAATTGAAATTGCAATAATTACAGGTCGTTTGTACTGTCTACAAGTAGAGTTATGCAAACGTGCACGTTCAAGAACATACAATAAAATGGAAAATGGTGGAGAATATTGATGGGTATTTATTAGTCATCATCCTCTTTGGATTGTGAATTGAATTCTATTAATTAAATAAGCTAATTAGATTTTCGTAACTAAATACGATTTAATGTGTTGTGGAAAATTGTTGCATAATTTTTGATAAGCAAAATTAGTACGATTTTTGTCTCTGTTTAGTATATAATCGTTCGCTATAGTACCAAGTTTGTCGATTTTTTTCTGGGATGAGAAGGGGGGCTATAAGAAAAATATATAAATTTGATTGTATTATTATTAACTGTAGTAATTTAGGATGAAATCGAGTGAATTCTCAATAATACCCTTAACATAATGAAGGTTCGGATAGTACAACTCTGCTATTTGACAGCTGTCAAACATAAATTTTCTCCTAGATGGCACTTGTTTAGTTCCAGGGTCTGCCATTTTATAATGTTATAGATAGTGTAACTACAGCGGAATGCGAAAAAAAATTGTAAAAACTTTATACAAAAAAGGTAGCAAAATTTTGTTTAACTATTATGAGCAAGGCTCATTTCTTGCTCCGTGGAAACGTCAATAGGCAAAATTTCCATATACGAGGTCTGTACAATAAGTATCGCGAATTTTGTGTTTTTTCAAAAAAAAATGTTGTCCCCTTCAAAGTAATCCCCACCATACACTTGTGCCAACGTTTTTTCCAATCTTTGAAGCACTGAATCGCAGCGTAGCGCCGTCATTTCATGGAGCTCGGGAACAAGAAAAAATAATAGGGGAGCAGATTTGAGGAATACGGTGGCTGCGGCATTATTAGTGTGTTGTTTTTAGCCAAAAATTGGGGCACAAGCAACGATGCGTGAGCAGGGGCAGTATCATGGTACAAAAGCCAATTTTTGTTCTTTCACAAATTCGGGCGTTTCTGGGGGATTTCTTCCCGCAACTTGCGCATAACTTACAGGTAATAATTCCTTATTGACCGTTCTACCCTGTGGCAAGAACTCATAATGCATCACGCCCCTGCAATCGAAGGAAACTGTAAGAAAAACCTTCACATTCGACCGAACTTGGCGCGCTTTTTTCGGTCTTGGCTCGTGCGGCAGCTTCCATTGGGATGATTGAGCTTTGGTTTCTACGTCGTAACCATAAACCTATGATTCGTCACCAGTTATGACTCTCTGGAGCAAATTTGTGTCGTCGTGGACAGAGTCCAACAGCTCCTTAGCTATGTTAATGCGATGCTGGTTTTGGTCGAAATTGAGCAAAAATCGAAGACGAGCCTAAACACGTGCAAGCAAAGCAGCTGTCAAAAATTAACTGAACATTTTAAATGGCCGAACTTGTCGGCATAAATGAGAGACATGAGTACCAACAAAAATCGAAACCGCGGAAATTGTATTTTGGTTTAAAGGTGGATAGGTTCGTAGTTCTTTGAAAATGAAGAAGGATAGATATGACTCATAACCGAATGTATTTTTTGAACCTAAATTTAAAGATTTTTTTATCTGGACCCAATGTGCTTTCTACAAGATAGCGCCACAAACTACACAATAGCTTTATTGCGTGAAAAATACGCTAATAAAAAATTTTAGCTTTATTGCGTGAAAAGTTCTGAGGTCGAGTAATTTCCAATTGGCCTCCAAGATCGTGCGATTTGACGCAGTTGGACTTTTTCTTCAATTAAGGCTGTGCGAAAAATCTTATTTAATTCGATAATCCTCATACTTAAGAGCATTTAAAAATTACAGCCATATCGATTAATGGCCGTAAAACAGTTGGAAATCAAAAATTTTCTCAAAATAATCAAGTCCTGGAAAAAGTCTCGTTTTATACATCATATTTAAGATATATGCTTTTATCGAAATCTGACATTAATTAACTTTACTTTCCTAAATAAGCATTTTCAAGTTTGGACTGAAAATAACGAAGAGCTCACAACTGAGCGGTGATTGTCCCCAAAAAGTTTGGTGTTTTCTTTTTTGCTGAATTTTCAATTTAAGAAATATTTTAATGAATAAGAAACTTTAAAAACAAAAATAATTAAAAAAAGGGGGGGGGGGGGTGGAAAGAAAAATTTAAATATTCTATAGAGAGCAGTAGTGCAAATTTAAAGAAAAATACAATTTTCCAAGAAATTAGTTCGTTAACGCTGTAACGTCCACAACTGGTATTATCATCAACAATTCTATTAGGACTGTTCGTATAATTTGATTATTAGTAATGGTTTTTGCTTCCTAATTTTTCAAAGGATATTCAAACGAGTTTGTGTACATGCAAAATGTTGAGATGCGATATGCTATAACTAACTTTATTATGGCCCCATTTGATTTTTTTATTCTACGAGTATTTTGTAGACTTTGTTGTTTTTTTTCAACTTTCTAGAAGGCATTTTTATTGGAATTCTTTGATGTAAAGTGTATTTTCTATTCATTAAATTTTCCTAAGGCATTTCTAGTCAAAATACCTTCTATGAAATACGAGTATTTTTCCATGGCAATGAATGTTTTTCTCGTTTTTTGTTGTTGAAAGCTTTCAATAAAACGATCACAGAGCACGAAGACGATGATATACCAAATTACAATTGGTATTAAGTTTTTAGGAATTTTTTCATTTGAATAACACTGATACCTGGAATTCTACTCGTATTATAACAAAGTAAGTAACATTAAACTTAACAAAAAGCATAAACATGAAATATGGAAAAATTTATTCGAAATAAGAAAATAGAAAGAACACACGAAATTTATATTCCATGCACCTAGAAGTATGCCTGCAATTGTATCACAAGTTATCGTTTCGCAACATTCATTAAAAAAAATTAAAAAACTAGAAAAAAATAATTAAATATATTTCAGCAACGATTACACCATTCGAGAAATGCTCGAATTATTCGAAGTACAAATGGGAAACCGCAGTTTTCCAATAGATGGCGTCAGCAGTAAAGATTGGTCCAAAATATTGGATCAGAAACGTCAAATCGTAAGCTGAGACCAGTGATGTCGAATTTTTTGTTGTTGCCCAAAATTAAAGATGTCCATGTGGTACAAGACGGCGCTCATACTACACAACACGTGAGACAATGAACATATTGAGAGATGAGTTCGGTGAGCAATTTAGATCACGTTCCGTACCGGTGAGTTTGCCGCCTAGATCGTACGATTTGACTGACGCCTCTAGACTATTTTTTTATTGGGCTACGCGTGAAGCCGATAAACTTATTGGAAGATACCAGCTGAGATGCTCGAAAAAGTGGTTCAAAATTGAACCTCGCGCATGGTCGTGGCCAACATTTACATGAAATAATGTCTAAAAATTTATTTATGACTTTTACGATTTTTCTGTGTTCTTTTTGTTAAAATTTTGAAAACAAAAAACTTCAAAAATCACCCATTATTAAAAACTAGTTTTTTTTCTTTTTCTTTTTTCTAAAGTTAATATTAAATCAAGTATGTTAACTGAACAGATTTTGTGCTCCCCACAGCTATCCGGTCACATATTTGACATTGTGCTCCCCACAAAAAGGCGCACTCCAAATTTTTTTTTGACACCAAGGCTCTCCCACCAATGTCGACGGTCGACTTTACTTTTTTTTTGTTCTCTTTTCTTTAGTTTTTTGTGCGTTTTTTTTTAAATAACTTTTTTTATTTCTTTAAAAAAAGATGTTTTATTCCATTTTCTCCTTCAGTATTTTTTTACCTTCCTCCATAATTCCTATCACATCCTTTTTTACCAAGTTGCTTTTTCTTTAGTTTCTTTTTGGTAATTTCTCTCAAGTTTTCAATATTTTTTTTATTTTTTTTCCCTCTTCTTAGCAACCTCCACCCACCCACCCCCATGGACAATTTAACACCTTCGAGTGTCACCATTATCCCCTGTATGGTCCAGTATGATTTTTTTCCTGTTTACGATGGATGTGGGATCACATCTCTGCTAAAAGCTATAAGTTCCTTTCAACAGAGACGACATCTGTTGGCAAAATTCAACGCCCACAACGAAATAAAGTACTAATTTGGACCGCACAACATCTATAGGCCAATTTGAAGCGCTACGATAGCTGAAGTCCTAATTGAATACAAACCAAAAAGCCCAAATGTGACGTCCATGACATCTACAGGTAAAATTTCAACCATCACAATATCTTAAGGGTTAAGATTTAAGCAGCGCCATATATTACAGGCTAAATATAATAAAAAAAGAAACGTTCTGCAAGACTCGATTGAAAATGATATTTTCGAACATATCCAACTGTCAATCGACCTTTACTTGACGGATATCGTGTTTTAAGCGCATTCAAATTTGATGATTTTCAATCAAATTTGAATGCGCTTGACGGATATCGTGCAAATCGCATGCGCTTGGACGCCAATTGACATACCAAAATCTCAAAATTACTCGTCCAGGAAACTTTTCACTCTATTTTGTGCTGTTATATGATTCGTGATGCATTATTATAAGCCTTATCGTCGAAAAAAATTTCGTTCACATGTCTGAGGTCAATTGTCATCAATAGTGAGTTTCGATAGATAGTGGTGAGTTTTTGGGATGGTAAATAAGCGGAAACTGTTAGAGAAGGATAATTATCTTTAGATGTTTATTCACCAAAACACCATGATAATTAACATTTAAATGTGCTGCATTGTGAGCAATGGTAAAATGTGGTGAGCAATATTAAAATGTTCTAAGCAGCGACATCTCTGGGCTAAAAGTAATAACTTACAATAAGTAAATTGTAATGGCACAAAGAAGCCCACCTTTCTTATTGCAACAAATCAACTTAGATTTTCAGTATTAAACGAGGGGTGGTATGATTAATACCTGACTGCTACTATACGAGAATTGTTAAAATATTAAAACAACTCTGGTTTTCGTAAATCCAACCTTTCATAAGAATCCTGTCATATTTTTAAACAGCTGTGTCATATAGTTTACGACTGACAGTTATTTAAGGTGAAGAACTTTTGTGATTTTTATCAACAATGGAAAATTTTACATTTTACATGACATTTTGTATATGTGAATGCCGTTCGTGTAAAGAATTCAACGGATTATTTGGACAGAAAATTTAGTTCCAGTTTTGCGTAAAGATTTGAAAATTTCTTTGCATTGTGCAGCATTAAGTCGATCCATAATATAAGATAGTAAACCTTAATCTAAACAAATGCCACCTTGTTTAACAGCTGTCAAATGATACTGTTGCACCTAAATTAAACAACAATAATAATTTAACCGCTCATTTAAATGCTATCAGCGCCACGTCATTGACTGGTCAAATTTTCAAAGCTTCGCCATCTATCGTCTTAATTTAAAACACATCACCATCTATAAGCCATTTACGGATGAATTAGATTAACTTATGCATCACGCCATCTGTAGACTCCTCAGTAACAACTAACAATGCCATACTCATTGTGTAGCAATAAAACATTAATCATAACAAAAATTATACGACACCTATAGATGTATTTAGCAATTACCAATACTATTGTAGATTACACGTGTCGACATCTGTACGCATTTAATCGGCAAAATATTCCATTTTTATTATCTAATAGAAATTCGTTTACTTTAAATTTATAGCTACAGATGTCATGACAATCATTCAATGTTTATCATAAAAAAATTTTAATTGAACTTTTATTAATAAACACCTACACACACACACACATACACACACAAATAAAACTTTTAGAATTTTTAAATTAATTATTAAATATTTTAACATTTTTGTACATTTGTTCAATCTCATGTTAGGATACAATTACCGATTTTCGTTGCAATTAATTTCATTTCAAAAATAAACTCTATTCTAAGCACACAAGGTAAATACATAAAATGGATAATATTATAGACTTATTTTTAGCTAGACATTGAACGATATTCAATTCTCAAGATCGAAAAGTTGTATTGTATTCAGTTTGGTTTTTTGATGAAATGAACAAATTTGAAGAATATATATTCCTGGCATGTGTCATATAGAATTTCGTCTGTTATTTTGCACATTTCCCTGGCCCCATCCGATTACCCCACAATTCTAACCTATTCGATATGGTTTTTTTTTCTTTCAATTATTTTAAAGGTAAAATTTGTACGTATCGGTTCTGAACAATACTGTATTATTTATGATTTGGAGCCAAGTTTTTGCGCCAATATTTTTTCGGTTTTGCTCTTTTCACATAGGCAATAGGAAAATCATTGAAACTTTTTCATAACTCTTATGACATTGAAATGTATTTTTAAAAATTGTCTTTTTTCTTCTTTTCAAATAAATAACATTCTAAAAATTATAGAACCAAATTTATCATCACATTTACGATAAGGCAAAAATAAAACAAAAATGTTCGATTGTTTATTAAATGTCAGATTTTTTGAATAAAATGAAAATTGATGAAAATTTCACTTTAAGATTATTTTTGCTTAAAAGTTGTATTAATAAACAATTCAAGGTAAAACCTTTTTTTCGATAATTTAGATCTTAAAATGTCAAAGAAATAACACTAATAACACTGAGCAATGTCAGAAACCTTGCAAATGTTAAACGTCAAAAAAAACCTTAGAAATGTCAACAAATTAGAACTTGTGTACCAAAAATGATAAAACATAACCAATCAAAATGTGTTGTTTGATTATGTTTGCTTGTATAGGATTCGTCACGACCATGAGGCTATTTTGTTGACCACATGTCTCGTGTAGATTTGGGTTGTTGACTTCTTTAAAAAAAATAAAAAATGGCCGATAGTTACTAGTTAAAAAGAGGACTTGTCATTGAAATTTATCATCACATTTAAGATAAGCCAAAAATTAAAAAAAATGTTCAATTGTTAATTAACTCTCAGATTTTTTGAATAAAACGAAAATTGATGAAAATTTCACTTTAAGACTAGTTTTACTTAAAAGTTGTATTAATAAACAATTCAAGGTAAAAGCTTTTTTTCGATAATTTAGATCTTAAAATGTCAAAGAAATAACACTAATAACACTGAGCGATGTCAGAAACCTTGCAAATGTTAAACGTCAAATAAAAACCCTGGAAATGTTATCAAATTAGAACGTGTACCAAAAATGATAAAACATAACCAATCAAAATGTGTTGTTTGATTATGTTTGCTTGTATAGGATTCGTCACGACCATGAGGCTATTTTGTTGACCACATGTCTCGTGTAGATTTGGGTTGTTGACTTCTTTAAAAAAAATAAAAAATGGCCGATAGTAACTAGTTAAAAAGAGGACTTGTCATTGAAATTTATCATCACATTTAAGATAAGCCAAAAATTAAAAAAAATGTTCAATTGTTAATTAACTCTCAGATTTTTTGAATAAAACGAAAATTGATGAAAATTTCACTTTAAGACTAGTTTTACTTAAAAGTTGTATTAATAAACAATTCAAGGTAAAACCTTTCTTTCGATAATTTAGATCTTAAAATGTCAAAGAAATAACACTAATAACACTGAGCGATGTCAGAAACCTTGCAAATGTTAAACGTCAAATAAAAACCCTGGAAATGTTATCAAATTAGAACGTGTACCAAAAATGATAAAACATAACCAATCAAAATGTGTTGTTTGATTATGTTTGCTTGTATAGGATTCGTCACGACCATGAGGCTATTTTGTTGACCACATGTCTCGTGTAGATTTGGGTTGTTGACTTCTTTAAAAAAAATAAAAAATGGCCGATAGTAACTAGTTAAAAAGAGGACTTGTCATTGAAATTTATCATCACATTTAAGATAAGCCAAAAATTAAAAAAAATGTTCAATTGTTTATTAACTGTCAGATTTTTTGAATAAAACGAAAATTGATGAAAATTTCACTTTAAGACTAGTTTTACTTAAAAGTTGTATTAATAAACAATTCAAGGTAAAACCTTTTTTTCGATAATTTAGATCTTAAAATGTCAAAGAAATAACACTGAGCAATGTCAGAAACCTTGCAAATGTTTAACGTCAAAAAAAAACCTTGGAAATGTCAACAAATTAGAACTTGTGTAGCAAAAATGACAAAACATAACCAATCAAAATGTGTTGTTTGATTATGTTTGCTTGTATAGGAGGCGCCACGACCATGAGGCTATTTTGTTGACCACATGTCTCGTGTAGATTTGGGTTGTTAACTTCTTTAAAAAAAATAAAAAATGGCCGATAGTTACTAGTTAAAAAGAGAACTTGTCATTGAAGTAACTCTTTTCAAAAGCAAATTCTGACTTAAGTGGCATTTATTTAACGTTATTTGATTGCTTTCTTACGTAAGAGCAAAAGGAAATAATAGGTTTTTTTTTTGTTGTTGAAAAATTCTAAAAACCACCTGTACAAATAATCATTTGGTATTTTTTCTTCTGTAAATAGCAACGAATATTCATAAATATGCTCGGTATTGAATGTTTGCAAATATGTAAAAAATGAGGTCATCACTAAGGCAAAGTAGCTATCGATTGGGGCAGCATTGACGATAATACAATATTAGTAATTAATTTACTCTTAGAAGTAGTAGTTGGATTCAAAGAGTAAGTAATAAATCGCTATCGCATCGGAAATTTTAACCGATAATAATGAACATTCGTATTATCATTTTCTTTGTACGATTATTTATGGACTTTAAATTTATTTGTTTTTGGTTTTTGGTTTTTTTTTTCGATTTCATTTTTACACATTAGAAATTTCAGCAAATAATTTTCCCAATAAACAATTGACATCGTCATTAATGTCAATTTTTTTTTTCGAAACCGTCTTAAAACACCTTTTGATTTTAAAAACAAAATTTTTTTTAATATTCTAGTAATAAAAATAAAACTAAGAAAATAATATGAATTTGTATTTAGTATGCAATCTAAATCGTTTAAAATTAACCTACATTCATTTTGCAACGCAAAATAAATTGAAAAATTAAAAATATAAGGAAATAACAAAAGTTAACATAAAATAATAAAATGGTGATTTGAACACGTTTACAATGCATCCAATTCCATTTGCCGCCATTTTTTATTAATTCTAAAAGCGTACACATGTCCCGTTCGTAGCGTTAGTGTGACGCAATCAAACGATTCCATGACAGGTGATGAGTGCAACGCCATCTGATTGTCATTGCCTTTGTGTTTGTTTAGAATATAATCATAAATTTGAGTATTTTATTATTATTTTTTTATTTTCCACAATGACAATAGAGATTAGTTAGGCTAATTTGTGTTTTTTTTTTTTACTTTTTATCTAGAATAGAAATTTAGACTTTCCGATTTTCAATAATCGACTAATGAAATTATTTTACTATTCATTTTTATAACAAGAAAAAAAAATTAAAAGAAACGCAATCAAATAAGTAGAAAAAATACTAAAAATGTCCACCAAAACTCATAATTGAACACGTTCAAAAATTTAATATGGTCAATGGTGGGTTTTGGGGCAGATAGTGGTGAGTTTTTTGAGTTGGTATTTGGTGAGAACTGGTAAATTAAAAAGACACTATTAAATAGTACTCAGTATCCTTTTAAAGAGTTGGGAACTTTCTCCAATCAAATAGATTTTGAAAAGGCTTCAAATAAATATAAAAGTCTAAAGGTGAACTGTCACAAATGGTGAGTTTCGGTAGAAAATGGTGAGTTTTTCAGATGAAAAGTGTTTACTAAGTGGATAGTGCTAATTATCTGCCAGTATTTGTTAGTTAACCATAAGAGATTGAACGATGAATAATGCTACGACGTGGCGAGCAGAGACATCTAGTCACATGTCTGACGTCAATTGCCATCAATGGTGAGTTTCGATAGATAGTGTTGAATTTTTGGGATGGTAAATAAGCGGATACTGTTAGAGAAGGATAATTATCTTTAGATGTTTATTCACCAAAACAAATGATAAGTAACATTTAATTGTGCTGCATTATGAGCAATGGTAAAATGTGGTGAGCAATATTAAAATGTTCTCAGCAGCGACATCTATGGGCTAAAATTAATAACAAAAAACCCCGTCCTTCTTCTTAAAACAAATCAACTAAGATTTTCTTTATTTAACGAGGGGTGGTATGATTAATACCTGATTGCTACTATACGAGAATTGTTAAAATATTAAAACAACTCTAATTTTCGTAAATGCAACTTTTCATAAGAATTCTGTCATATTTTTAAACAGCTAAGTCATTTGGTTTGTGACTGACAGTTATTTAAGGTGAAGAAATTTTGTGATTTTCATCAACAATGGGAAAACTCGAGTATCGAGAAGTGATAAAATATTTGTTTTTGAAAAAGAAAATCAATGACGGTATAAAAGCGAAACTCACATAAGTTTATGACCTTCGTTGTTGATCCGTCCAATTTAAGTCACCGCCCAAAATAATAATTAAAAAATTTATGATATTGTTTTAAAAGACCGTCAATGAAAGTGGATAAGGTAGATGATATGATGAACATCTTATAACACCGTGTAAGCAACATTTTACATGACATTTTGGATGTGAGAAAGCCGTTCGTGTAACAAATTCAACGGATTCTTGGGACATTTTTATCAATAATCCAAATGGATTTTTTCGTCGATTCATACCTGTTGATGGAACATTGACTCACCATTACACACCAGAAACCAAAATTCAGTCTACCATAAAGCATCAAAGAAGGCAAAAGCGGTTCGATCGGCAAAAAAAAGCTTATGTTTACCATTTTCTAGGATGCACATGACCTAATTGTCATTGAATATTCTGAAAACAGAAAAATAATAACAGGACAGTATTTTACGGCATTATTAGACCAGTTGCATAATGACATCATAACAAAATGACCGCATTTGGCGAAGAAAAAAAATTCTCTTTCCTTTTTGTGCGATCTCCATGGCAAAATTCCATGATTTAAGATACGAATTGCCTCTGCCTCCATCATATTCGCCATATAAAAACAAATGGCTCCGCACAAAAATATTTCGCTCAAACGAAGAGGTGATTGCTGAAACGAACGCGCCTATTTTAAGGGATTGGAAAGATCGTATTTCTTTTTATAGATTGGATATAAAAGATAGAAAAACGTTGGACTAAATCCATCAACTACAATATATTTACAAAAAAAATGAATCGCACACATAAAAATGTTTTATTTTTATCAAGGCCAGCTATTTATCATACAATCCTCGTAGTTGGGCAAATTTTTTCAAAAATCTTCTAAATTAATTATCATTTTCGCTTCTAAATTAATTATCATTTTCGTGATACGTCAAGACCATAATATTCGAGCAAAATTTTGTAACAGAATAAAAAATAAAAAATCCGTAAAAAATTAACAACAAATTAAAGAGAATTTAATTAATTTAACATGTATTAATTGCAAGAATGAGATTTAATTAATTGTATTTTTTTTTATTTACCATTTTTTCTTGACCATAGTTATTGGGATTTGTTGCAGTTTTTCCTAACGACATGTTTCCAAAGCTTTTCACTACGGAAAGTGTCACGTACTCAATCGACAATAAACAACGCCTGAAAATGTTGCCGTAAAAACATTTCCATTTTCTGATAGCAAAAGAATACACGTGAACACTCGACTCGAATCAACAAGCAGTAAAATTCTCGATTTACTATCCTTTTTTTTATATTGTATTATTATTATTTATATACGTTTAAGAGGATTATCCTAAATTGTCCATTTAAAAATTGTTCCCCTTTAAATGGGTTTGCTTGTCTTGATGGCAAAAAAAAAGACTTTTGTGATCAAATTAAGGCAGAAAGAAAAACTTGAAGAGTAAAGTCCCTTAAAACGGAGCAAAGTTTTTTTCCCCAAATATTTTCAGGATTTTTTTTCACAATTTCCGTTTCTCTCATTTTCATTTTTTGGCTAATGGTTCACTGTGCAAATTATTCCTTTGAAATTTTGTCATTTTTCGAATGACCAACGGACATCCTTTTGAAAACTTAATCTTTGATAAAAATTCCTTCCCTCTTTTTTTTTGATAATTAATTTGATTAAGTTTTTGATAATATTTGATACGGTAATAAAAAAAAAATACCAATAAGAATTTTTCAATACTAAAATTGAGAAAGAAAAATTGTTTATTCTAAGGACATAATCCGGAAAGCTATTCAACAGAGAACTGATAGAACGGATTGGTCCCTTTTTTCTTTTTGACAGGATAATTTTTAATGTGAAATGTGCTCGGACATTTTTAGGTTTAGAAATTTTTCTGTTGGCTAAAAATTAATTTTGTTTTAAAACACACAGGATGAGCCATTTGTTGGGGGTTTTTTTTTTTTTTTAAAGTGAATTAGTGAGGAAACATTGGAATTTTTTTAAATTTCAAAATTGAACTTATTACAATTATGTATAAAAAACAATATTATTAATATAAAGACACGATTCAAATGTTGAAATTTTCGATGAATTTTTCCCAATAAAAGTCGGTCGACGGTCTCAATTCCTTGTCGAATGGTTTTCTTTGACAATTGGCATATACTTTTCCTTTTATTAGTTCACAAAAAGTTTGTTAACATGTCACGATATCGTTCAGAATTCACTGTAATGGTCTCTTCACACTCATTTTCGATTTTCAGTATTAAATGAGGGGCAGTATGATTAATAGCTGGCTGCTATTATACGAGGATTGTTTCAATATTAAAATAGCTCTGGTTTTCGTACATGTCACGATATCGTTCAGAATTCACTGTAATGGCCTCTTCACGCTCATTTTCGTAGAAGAACGGCCTAATAATTACACCGCATCAAACATTCATTTTTTAAGGATCATTTGGTTTTTCGTTAATAATTACCCTACAAGAAAAAGTCCGAAGGTGTTAAATCACAACAAGGCTAAATTTTCCGTGCAATAAATCGAGTACTGTATGGGCTGTGTGGCACGTAGTGCCGTCAAATCGTTATCATCGATTTATACCGATTGTCCCAAATATTGCGAACCCGCGTACCTGAGCTGGCCTAGCGGTGCCTAGGAATTTACAAGATTCCTTACCGTAGCTTTAACGAGCGGAGTACAAACCAAAGTACTCTTAAAACAAAAATGGGTACCACGGGGATCGGGAGCCCCACAGTAGAATATACTGTGCCCGATCGAGGTGAGGCGCCATTTGGCAGCAACGTGGTGGTTGTGGTTAATACCCATGTCGCGGGTACGGTCTTCGGATCGCAGGTGTGAGGTAATTGGCAAATGTAGCAATGCATTGCACTTATCTCGGGCACTGTCACTGCTTATGACAGTAGAGGTTTAGATAGTCCTCGCCACCAGCAGGTGGAGAGTCAGCTTGTAACTGATTCTATCTGCTAACTGCCAGTAATGGTGGTGCGTTGATTGAGCGTATCGCGATCCCTATAGTCGTAGGCGACTCGTGGTCTAATGCATTGGCAACAAAATCACGTTAAATAATAAACTTTCACTGTCCCAAATATTGAGAACGCCTTGAAATCGATAAATTTAATGCTTCATTAGCAATACTCTCGGCACTTTTCGACCGGACCTTTCTCTCACTGGGACGTGAACATTGTGTAAAAAAGAAAGATTGCGTTCGAAACTATCAACAATTCGACGAATAGTGAGCATACTAGACCGATTATAACGACCATAAATTGGAAGAAGTGCACGATATGTTGCAAAAAAAGAAGGATTTTTTGGATAATTTCTAAGCGTCATTGAGGCGTGTATCTTCACATGAACAAATTCCGAATGCTACCGAATACTCGTACAACTGACAGTGCAGTGACAGAAGATTTTGACATTTGAAAACACATCACCCCTTTTGACAAATCCCTTACTTGACCAAGGCTAAACAACAATCACGACATTTGTGTTGTGACAAATATTTTGAAAGTTAAACAAAATAACCAACAGATGGCACACCCTATTTATTTTCTATTAAATTTTAAATGACTCGCTAAGATTTATAATTAAAGAAAATAATTTGTTTCTCTCAAATCGCAGTAGAAATGTTCATTTTCAAGAGTCTAGATTGGTAAATATTTTTGACAAAAAAACACGCGTGTTTAGAGACAAAAAGAGATGTGCTGCGCTCCAAGTATATATCTATCTCGGTTGCACCAGTGTCAATCCGCTAATGAAAGCATGCCTTCGTACTCCTCAAATCGCGCATTTCAAGTGTTAATTCTGGTAAACAATTATTTTGTATGATAATGAAATTGTTTGGTTGAGGGGAAAGGGAAGGTGGTGCAGTTTGAGAAAAAGATTGAAAAAAGTTGGATTATAGAAAATTTTGTAATATTGATTATCTTAAAAAAGGTGCTATAAAAAATTATTTCCTAATGGCAGAAAAGACCAGATCATTTTCGAATTTTACCTTTAAAAAAAAAAACCCGGAAATTTATGTAAAAAAAATTTTATAATATTGTTAAATAAAGCAAACAAAACAAAATAATTTTTTTTACCTGTGACATTTCATGCAATCAGAAAATAACAATCGTTGACTATAACTTTCATATGCAAATCACCGTTGAAGGTGAACGAAGAATATAGAAAATGTTGTTTTTCAGAAATTGGTATGGTATGATTAACCACCCCCGTTCCCCCAACCAAACGCACACACATACACAATCTTTCCATTTATTAGGAGAATCGTGTGCTTATGAAAATGTCTTTGAAGTAATTCTCAATTGCAAAACATAATGGATTGCACTTAAGTCGAAGTATTCGTAGAATTGATTAGTGCGCTTCAAAATTTACTGCGGTTTCTATTGGATTGGTGTTTCTCCACCAAAGGTGACCGTAACTTCATGGAATAACTACTTAAAAGTTATAACAAATTGTTGGTCATTTAACTATTCATCGATTTTGACTATAAAAATAACTACCCTTAATCCCCTTTCTCTCTCAACCCATAAAAAAAATACAAACAAATCGATTCCCCATACAAACTGATTGCAGCAATTCTTGGAAATATTTTTTTATATGAATTACCGCATGTGTTAATTAACGATACGATATGCCATAAAATTACTCATAATTCAAAGTTAACCTTCAAACACGATAAAGTTTAATAAATTTTATTTAGATTTTTTTTTCCTTCAAATTCCACTAAAAAAAAAATGAGGAAATTTTTTTATAGTTTTTCTTTGAAAGAAAATCACCCCCAAAATATGCATTTTTCTTTTTAAATATTCCCTTCAGTTGAATGGTACTGAAATTTATAGGGCATATTTTTTAGGTTAGGTTTAAAAAATTTTTTAAATTTTTCCTCTAAAAATTTGATATTTTTCTGGAAAAATTCGGAAAATCATAAGTTTTGGACCAAACTGGAAAAGAAGAAGGGGCACTTTTTCTTTACTTGATGTTTCTTCTTTTTAAATATATTTTCTAGTAAAATTTATACTGAAACGTAAATTCTTAGCACCAGGAGAACTCATACCACTATCTGGCATCTAGTATAGAGCACCGCGGCTATGTCACTAGTTGGATTCGAACTCAAGACTGCTTTGGCAAAATCTGTACACTTTCTTGCTTTTGTATTTTGAATTTTTGCCTTTTCAAAGTTGTCACGATAAACCATCAAATTACTCATAATTCAAAGTTAACCTTCAAACACGATAAAGTTTAATAAATTTTATTTAGATTTTTTAGTGCTGCATTTAACTTGAAATTCCACTAAAAAAAAAATGAGGAAAATTTTTTGTAGTTTTTCTTTGAAAGAAAATCACCCCCAAAATATGCATTTTTTTTTAAATATTCCCTTCAGTTGAATGGTACTGAAATTTATAGGGAATTTTTTTTTAGGTTAGGTTTTAAAAAAGTTTTAAATTTTTCCTCCAAAAATTTGAATTTTTTCTGTAAAAATTCGGAAAATCATAAGTTTTGGACCAAACTGGAAAAGAAGAAGGGACACTTTTTCTTTACTTGATGTTTCTTCTTTTTAAATATATTTTCTAGTAAAATTTATACTGAAATGTAAATTCTTAGCACCAGGAGAACTCATACCACTATCTGGCATCTAGTATAGAGCACCGCGGCTATGTCACTAGTTGGATTCGAACTCAAGACTGCTTTGGCAAAATCTGTACACTTTCTTGCTTTTGTATTTTGAATTTTTGCCTTTCCAAAGTTGTCACGATAAACCATCAATAAAGTTTAATAAATTTTATTTAGATTTTTTTAATGCTGAATTTTCCTTGAAATTCCACTAGAAAAAAATGAGGAAAAATTTGCATAGTATTTCTTTGAAAGAAAATCACCCAAAAAATAAAAAATTTTTTTTTGAAAATATTCCGTTCAGTTAAAGGGTACTGAAAAGTATTGGGAATTTTTTTTTAGGTTAGGTTTTAAAATTTTTTTAAATTTTTCCTCTAAAATTTTGAATTTTTTCTGGAAAAATTCGGAAAATCATAAGTTTTGGACCAAACTGGAAAAGAAGAAGGGACACTTTTTTTTTACTTGATGTTTCTTGTTTTGAAATATCGTTTATAGTAAACTTTATACTGAAATATAAATTCTTAGCGCCAGGAGAACTCAAACCACTATCTGGCGTCAACTATAAGGGCACCGTGGCTATGTCACTAGTTGTATTCGAACTCAAGACTACTTTGGCAAAATCTGCACACTTTCTTGATTTGTATTTTGAATTTTTGGCCTCTTCAAAGTTCATCAATCAATCAATTTGAATTTATTGTTTTATTTGTTCTCTGATAGTGTGTAAAAACAATGGATTATGGGAAAACAATTCAGTAGAATTTGAGTAGTTAGTTATCTATGCGACGATGATGGTTAAATTGGGATTTAATATTCATTTTCCAAATTGGAAAATTGGAGTTTAATTGGATTTTGTCGAGTATTTTTCTGCTGGTCGCTACCAATATAGGAAATCAAACAGGAACGTTGATGCTACCAACATTAGAAAACAATAATGGAAAACAATAGTACAAGGGTCAAGGTCAAAAATAATCCTATTCTCCCACAGATCCTTTGTGTTCGCCACTTCTGTTCACGAAAACTCCCTCGTCACAACAATGAACATTTCCATACACTAAATGATTTTATTGCCAAGAAAAAAATTCCAAGAATCAATAATCCACCCTTGTGAAAATGAAAAAAAAAACGAAGGACACCCTTGGAAGCGAAATGTTTGTACACAAAATCAGTTCATCAGTCTAACAACCCCAATCACAGCCAAAAAAAAAAAAAATAATAAGAAAAAAGTGGCGAAAAATCAATAAAAACGTGGGCGACACCTTTTTCTGTTGAGTCACAAATTTGATGAATCGAATCAATTAGTGGGAATATTCGCTTAATTTACTAAATTGATCGAAAAAAAAACAATCGATTTTTCATATTTATTGTCAAAGGCTTTGCCAAATCATTTATTTTTGTTTGCAGGTGGGTGATCCGATAATATCGATTGTTTGGTTCAATAATTTTATTATTTTTGTTTCTTAAAGAACATAAAAATTCAACTAAAAATAATTGTGCAATATCAAAAAAAAAAAAAAATTGGTTTCTACTACAACCCAAACTCAACCTGAAATATTTTATTCTCAATTTTCTACTATACTTGCAATTAAGATACTGAAAAACACTATAAATTACTTAGACATTTTAAGTGGTGGTACAACCCAATAAGCACTTCGTATGCCGTTTTAGACTTTAAAAAATTTGATTGTCTTACTCGCAGATGTAGGCATTTCCTTAAAATTTTTGATAAGACTTCGTACATTTTTTTGACACTTAGAAATTTTAGATTGTGCTACAACCCAATGAGCACTTCCCTTAGTATTCTAGACGTTAAAAAATTGGGTTTCTCTGCCAACAAAATTCAGCATTTTTATTAAATTGTCTACGACATCCTACTTGTTTTGGCACTTGAAAATTTTAGATGGTGCTACAACCCAATGAACACTTTCTTTGTCGTTTTAGACCTCAAATAATTGGATTGTCTTACCCACAAATGTAGGCGTTTCGTTAAAATTTTTGATAAGACTTCGTACATTTTTTTTGACACTTAGAAATTTTAGATTGTGCTACAACCCAATGAGCACTTCCCTTGGTATTCTAGACGTTAAAAAATTGGATTGCTCTGCCAACAAAATTCAGCATTTTTATTAAATTGTCTACGACATCCTACTTGTTTTGGCACTTGAAAGTTTTAGATGGTGCTACAACCCAATGAACACTTTGTTTGTCGTTTAAGACCTCAAATAATTGGATTGTCTTACTCACCGATGTAGGCATTTTGTTAAAATTTTTGAGACGACTTCCTACTTTTTTTTGGCAACTAGCAATTTTAAGTGGTGGTTTGTTTGTTGTTTTAGACTTTAAAAAATTCGATTGTCTTACCCACAAATGTAGGCGTTTCATTAAAATTTTTGATAAGACTTCCTACTTTATTTGCCACTTAGAAATTTTAGATGGTGCTACAACCCAATGAGCACTTTGTTTGTTATTCTAGACTTTAAAAAATTCGATTGTCTTACCCACAAATGTAGGCGTTTCATTAAAATTTTTGATAAGACTTCTACCTTTTTTTTTGGCACTACAATCCAAATTTTCCCTTAAAACAACTGGTTATTTTTAAGAACGGAATTTTTTTGAAATATTTAATTTATTTTTATTTTGGGGTGGTGATTTTTTTGTTGTTGTTATTATTAACAACTACTACAAACCAAAATACAAAAATTTTAATTATGAAAAAAGACTATAATCTAATTTTCTGAAATATTTTCAATTGAATTGAATTTTTAGCAAATACTACAACCCAACCAAAAATTGTATGCTATTTATTTTTATTCTAAAATTTTAGTAAATTGCATATAAAAAAAACAGTCGGAAAACCTTTGACATTTTGAGCAAAAAAAATATTAGTTGTTTTTTTTTTTGTTGAATTTTCTAGCATTACAACCCAAATTTGTATCTGTTGACACGATGAAATTTTAACAAATCAAAAATTTATTCAAATATTTTGTTTTTTTTTTTTTTTTTTAAATATTTTTTAATACAATTTTTTGTTTTTTCAGCATCGATTCTGACTATTTCACTAGTACTAGTACTACAGCCCAAGAACCTTTTTTCATTAAATATTGTTTTTGATTTTTCGGCAAAAAAGTTGTTTTTATGTTATTTATAAAAGTTTTACTGCTGATTTTCTTTCATTACTTGTTTTTTTTTAAATTTAATTTGATTGGTACTACAACTCAAAGTTTTGTTCCTTAGTTGGGGTTGTATTATCAAACAATTCGAATTCTTTTTATCAAATCTAAATTGGTTTTCCTTCTTCTTCTTTTTTTTGACCGAAAAATTCTAGGTTTTTTTGCCTTTCACTTTTTTTTGATAGTGTGGAGAGAATTCCGTTTTTATCAAATCTAAAATTGCACATAACCTAATTTGCAATATCAAGGATGATCCTTTCGATTTGTAGTCATTCATTTTATGAAATTTTCTATCCATTTATTTGTTTCGAATTAATCATTAAAACTAATCTGGTATCATTAGTTACAATTTCGGTTTGAATATTAACTAATTCACAATAGATAAAAAAGGACGAATAACAGAAAAGACGATATTTTCTACTTTCATTACAGTTAACGTTATTATCTGCTTCCGATAGTCACATTTGTCCTGTTCGCCTCTCCTCTCTATTAGAATTTTATATATTTTTTGGGCAATGTTTATAATATGGACCAGGATCAACTTTGATTTCTAAGGACAATATTCGCTTTTTATCCTTTATGTTCATTGTGCAACTTTCACATTTACCATAGATTCCTTTTTCCCCTAAAAGGATTGATTGATTACGGAAAGTTTGTTGCATGTTATGAAGTTTCCTTTACATAATAGATCCTGCCTCTATCAGGCTAGTTCATGCCACTGACAATTTTTGCTTGCATTTTTCCATTCCATTTTCAGTTTTTTCTCAATTTCAAAAGACAAAACTCTATATTTGAAAATCCTACTTTCCGGTTGGTCTCTATCAAAAACAATGCTTTATCGACCAAAGTTCCATGTGCGGTGGTAAAAATATTCTTACGTTCATTAATTTTTATATGTTAACCCCCATGAAATATGGTCAACCGTTCGTACGAGTGTAGAGATGATATCAGTATTCACATGTGGTATTATAATGTTTGTTATTAATTTTTATTGCCGACGATAGATGGGTCTTATAGTCACCACACCCATATGGCTATGAACGAGACCGAAAAGAAGATGAACACAATTATTTAGTCAAGAATATATTGGCAATAATAGTTTCATGGTCTAGAATACATTTTTCCATAACAATTTCAATATTTTATGATTATTTGAATTGAAAATTATTATTATTATTATTATTATTAATATTTGTGTCAGTTATCGAAATTTGTCAGTTATTATTATTATTGTTAGTTTCTTTGGCGAAGAACACTATCCAGACAAGTATTGTCTGAATGCAAAAGTTATGACCGTTTTTAATGATCCTAGGTAAAAAAATTTTTTAAACTTCTTTTAAATGATTCCATTGTACAATATAAATGATGCTTTCCCTCTACTTTCTATTCAGTTTTGGCTTGGCCAGAGTACAGTGAAGAGCCCTTGTATTTTTTCAAGATGTCGGTCGATAAAGTGCATTTACGTCATTGTTTACTTTATGAATTCCGTAAAGACAATACCGCGAGTGTGGCAACCAAAAACATTTGCGAATTGTATGGAGCAGATGTCATCATAGTTCGACAAGTACGAAGATGGTTTACAAAATTCCGATTTGGGGATTTTTCACTAATTGATAAACCACGGTACGGGCGGCCATTGAAGTCTGATGACGACAAGTTAAAAGTTATAATTGACACCAATCCACGTCTAACCAAAAGGGAGATCGCGTCGATGATGGGAGTCAACCAAACAACCGTATTAAGTAAGACATTTGAAGCGTATGGGGATGGTTCCAATTTATTGGATCGTGTTTCAATGTGCGTTGCTTTGAGTGCGAGACAAAAACATGAACCTTCTTTGCATCGTTTGGTAACGGGAGATGAGAAATGGGTCGTGTACAACAATGGGTTCTTCTAACGATAATAATTCAATTTCACGAGCCAGCGCCATCTGTTAAAAATCAAACAAATTTGTAAAATTTGAAATTTTTTTTTTTGATTCGTTTTGAAATTAAAATTCTGAACATATCGAATTTAAATTTATTTTTTATTTAAAGAAAATAATAATCCAATTGAAAATTAATATTGAAGACCTTTTTTTTGGTTGGTGGGGTGGGGGGGGGGGGGGTAGAGTTGGGTTTAACGTATATTAAAAACATGTTAAAAAATCCGTCCTTTATGAAATTAAAAAAAACACTTCCCTATAAATGGGAATGAACACAATTGTTAATGGGTTCTTCTAACGATCATAATTCAATTTCATGAACCAGCGCCATCTGTTAGAAATCAAATGAACTCGTAAACTTTTTAATTTTTTTTAATTCTTTTTGATACTAAAATTTTGAACATATCGAATTTGAATTTTTATTTTATTTTAAAACACCAAAATTTTCGACTGGGTGGTGAGGGGAGGGGGTAGTGTATATTAAAAACATGTTAAAAAATCCGTCCTTTATGAAATTAAAAAAAAACACTTTTCCATATAAATATGAATGTACATAAACAATCTTGATTATACTAGAAAAATGATAACTTCTCAAATAATTAGTATATTTACTGAGTTATTGGTTAGAGTTTTTTGGAAAAAGACCAATTTGATAGTGTATTTCTTCCTTGTCAAAATGGTAAATCGATATTACCAGCTTCGAAACTCATTTGGTAATATCGATTTACCATTTTGACAAGGAAGAAATACACTATCAAATTTCTCATTTTGCAAGT
Source organism: Atherix ibis (assembly GCA_958298945.1). NCBI lineage: Eukaryota > Metazoa > Arthropoda > Insecta > Diptera > Athericidae > Atherix > Atherix ibis. The sequence goes on along the minus strand of OY282610.1, from coordinate 21,364,722 downwards.
ACTTTGCTAGCGTGCAAATACTGCATTCAATTAAAAGCAAATATGCACATACATACCATGGCAACGTACAAAAAGGGAGATTTTCCAATTCTGAGAACAAAAAAAATAGGACATATTTGCCACATGCATTAATCTCTACTTGAACATGTGAACGGGAAAGTTGTTATAAATTTCCATTTGAATTTGAATATCCTTTGAAGTAAATAGTTGGCAAGGTAACAAAATATATATAAAGAAAAATTCCTCTGGAAGTGATACCTTTTCATCTCATATAGTATATTTGCTTATCAAAATCCGGCCTGAAGCATTCCAGTCGTCTATTCTGGCAAAGCGTATTTTTCGTTGTAAGCAGAAAAATTAAATATCCTTGAGAAATGTGTAGCCGTCCTGTTTCGTCAAATCGTTACTGTATCAACCATGTTTGTGTGTAGACATTCTCGAAAATCGTGTTCAGTTTATACCATAGTTTCGGATATTTTCGAGGTCGCACAAATACAATAAATCCTTTTTTATGTAATATTTTTAAAACAAAATAAGGACATATTAAACTCTATTTGATGTTATTTAGTTCATTTTATTTTCTTCAATAATAATTATTATTCCTCAACAATGTGGACTTTTATTACTCCTCAAATGTGTATTTGCAAACTATTACCAGAAATGCGCTGGATCGACTTTAAGTTTAGCACGTGAAAACATTAAAAATGTCCTTCGACTGTTATGAATTTTTAGTTGTTGATGTTCGCTGAAATGTTTCGATGGATTTCTTTTCCGGAAATTTTTCAATAAATTGAACGAAGGAATTTTGTTTTTGCAAATGCTATCTGAATTTTTAGGAAATTTCGTCCTGAATTGAAGTGAGCTTTACTCAAATAAGGATGTGCGAATATTTCCTGACTTATATTTAGCTGCTGTTACAGTAAATCTGCTCTAATAGTGGATTCGATGTTCTAAAAAAGTGTGTTTGGTTCTCGACCAATTTGGCCCAAAATTTGAGTAAAGTTTTCCTAACAGAAATAGTAATAGAAGTGCGAATATTTACTGAATTATCTTTAATAGTAGTTACTGTAAATTTGCTCCTCAAAAAAAATATTTTTTTAAAAGAGAGCGTGAATTCGATGTTTTAAAAAAGTGTCCTTGCTTCTCAACCAAATTGGTCCAACATTTGAGTAAAGTTTTCCTAACAGAAATATTAATAGAACTGCGAATATTAACTGAATTTTCTTTAATAGCAGTAACAGTAAACTTACTCCTCAAACAAAATATTTTTTAATAGAGAGCGTGAATTCGATGTTTTAAAAAAGTGTCCTTGGTTCTTAACCAAATTGGTCCAAAATTTGACTAAAGTTTTCCTAACAGAAATAGTAATAATAGTGCGAATATTTACTGAATTATCTTTAATAGTAGTTACTGTAAATTTGCTCCTCAAAAAAAATATTTTTTAATAGAGAGCGTGAATTCGATATTTTAAAAAAGCGTCCTTGGTTCTCAACCAAATTGGTCCAAAATTTGAGTAAAGTTTTCCTAACAGAAATATTAATAGAACTGCGAATATTTACTGAATTTTCTTTAATAGCAGTAACAGTAAACTTGCTCCTCAAACAAAATATTTTTTAATAGAGAGCGTGAATTCGATGTTTTAAAAAAGTGTCCTTAGTTCTTAACCAAATTGGTCCAAAATTTGACTAAAGTTTTCCTAACAGAAATAGTAATAATAGTGCGAATATTTACTGAATTATCTTTAATAGTAGTTACTGTAAATTTACTCCTCAAAAAAAATATTTTTTAATAGAGAGCGTGAATTCGATGTTTTAAAAAAGTGTCCTTGGTTCTCAACCAAATTGGTCCAAAATTTGAGTAAAGTTTTCCTAACAGAAATAGTAATAGAAGTGCGAATATTTACTAAATTATCTTTAATAGTAGTTACAGTAAATTTGCTCCTCAAAAAAAAAATAATTTTTAACAAAAGATTTCTGAATTCCGTATTCTAAAAAAGTGTCCTTGGTTCTCGACAAAATTGGTCCAAAGTCAAAAAATAAAAACTGTAAAAATCGGGAAAAATTTCATATTCGATACTAAAAAAAAACCTTATTTATTTTATGGACAAAATGTACAAATCAATAAGCAAACAATAAATATGGACTTTTGACATATTGGAAATTAGTTTTTGTCCTTTTTTTAATGAAAACGGAAAAAGTTTTCCAATTTATTTATTTGATTTGATTGCAAATCAAATTGAATCTATAAAAAAAAATACACAATAAAAAAGAAAATTGATCAAGATTAGTATGTGGCTCAATATAATCAATAATTTGTAATAATTTTCTGATTTGTAAAATATTTTCCGTATAAAAAAATGTTTTTTTATTGATGGCACTACATCTTCTTAAATATTATGAGGATAATATGTGTTTACCACTTATGATAATAAAGAGAATTGTTTTCATCATTTTCTTATTCGAATTATCGGCTAAATATGATAAAACAAATTAAAACTTTCTTCCTTAATAGTCTCCAATAGTTGAATAACAAATTAGGAATCTATAATTAATGTGGTTTAAGACAGTGCCTTTATAGTGGCATGCCGACATAGGGGAATTCTGATTGGTCTTCCAGTTAACCAATAGGGGATCGTCCTAAGCCGAGCACCTTGACTCAAATAGTCAACGTGGTCTCTTAAGGATACTTATCTAACAATTCTATTAGGACATCAATCTATTTAGCTATAAAGCTCCAATATACGATATTAAAAATCTCTGTTATCTACAACCCCAATCATCTGCCCCTTTCACTGCATCCCCGACTATCGCCATTGTTGCTGACCATATTGGGTTCTGGATAACTACTTAATGGCCACTTGGCAACGGAAATTTGTTATAGAAACATTCTCAAGTCTTCTTTCAACCGAATTCTTAATTGAGAAGATGTTTTTTAGGAATCAATTTTGGTAAGAAAAGCAAAAAATTAGTAAAAGAATATTTAAATAAATAGTAACAAATTTATTACCTAACCACAAAAAGTTATCTTCTTTTAAGATGAAATATTCAACAACAACCAATCCCTTTTCTATCCCATAACTCTCCCCCTTATTTTTTTTATATATTGTATAAACAATTAGTCTTATTAGCATCTTTAGTACTATTACTACGCATGTAGATAGTTTCTATTACTCGTATAGTATGTAAGTGGGAAAATCGATTTTATTTTTTTCAACAACAAAAAAATAATAGGAACAGAAAAATATCATTCTTGATATTCTAACTAAACGCAAAGGGTTAAATTATCGATTTTTTCTTTTGCTGCATTGAATAAATTTAAATTTATTTTGTATTCTTAAACAATCTATACCTACTCCCCATCTCCATACACGCCGACAAACGAATTTATTACGATATTTTTGCCTATTATTGTATAAGTAATATTTACCAAAGTAATTCAAGAAAAGAATTCTGTGAGCATGGTTGGTAAAAATGTTTTGAGATGGCAAATTAATCATCTGTAATGTTTAAGAGGTTGGAGCGGTGAAAAATACTAAGATTAATATACAACAAATACAAAGGAAAAAGAACATTGAGACAACAATTTTTTTACAATATAATATCATATATTTAATGACAATTTAAAAAAAAATTATAATAATACTTAAAAAATTAAAAAAAAATTTACCTAACATATTAACAAATATTGAATTTGTGTGCATTTTATATACATACAAAATATTTACTACAAACATTTTAAAAACCTTTAATTTTAAGCAATCTTATAATGTGAAAAAAAATGTAATCTGATTTAAACACTAAACATTATCTTAGATTGTATGTTGAATTTAAATTTCCCGCCAAAATAAAATGATTGCGTTAATTTTTTTTTTGAGTGCCAACCAATTTCCATATTGATCAGTTTAAAAAAAAAAAAAAACCCGAAAAACCAAAGCTGCCAATCACAAAACAAAACAAAAATGGCGCGAAATTTAAATTCGTCCGTTCAATTTGCGACGCCCTCTATTAGAGAGAGAGAGAGAGAGAGAGAAAAAAAAAGAAAGATAGAAAAAGAGAAATAGATGAATAATATTATACCATAGCAATGAAAAATTACAATTGAACAAATATTTGGTCATAATATTTTTGAAAAAAAAAAAAATCATTAGAAATTTTTTTTTCCCAATAGAAAATTTTCTTATAAACGCAGCAGACACTAAATATCCAAGACACAAACCGAGATGAATGTTTGTTGTTGTTTTTACTTTTGAACTTTTTTATTTCCTCTTTAATTAAATTCTATGAAAGTATGTGTATGCATGTATCTATGTATGCTCATGTTTGTATGAGTGTGCAAAAAATGTATAATTAAGCAATAATTTTTATACAATATTCATTATTATTTTTTTTATATTTATTCGATTTAGTATCTTTTCCATTTTAATTAATTTCTTTGTTACCATTAAAAATAATTGTAAAAATATTTTAATTTTTTTTTTATACAATTACAATTAGTTATAAATTATTTTTACTATTATTTAAAAAAAAAAAAACCAAAAAAAAATTGATTTTTAACTTTTATATAATATATTGGTAAGTGTAGGAAATTATTGAATGCAGGCTTGGACGGATGGAATATTAAAAAAAAAAAAAAAACTATATAAAACATTAAAAACAAAATAAATGCAAATTGAAAATTATATTTTCGAATATGATCAAAAAAACCATCATGGCGAAAGTACAAAGTTTTTACGAATTTGTGATGGTACAACGCCATCTCTGAGAAATATAGGTTAATTAATTTCTGTTTAGAGCATATATGCTTTTTTTTAAAAGATTTCTAAATGCTCTAAAATTATTATTAGAATTTATGCGGAAAATACAATACTTAATTAAATTAATATTAATAATTATTTGATTTTCTATTTAAATAATTAATAAACCTTGCTCATATCCATTTAAAGTATGTCTATAATTTGTAGTGTATCTATTAAAAAAAAATTATTCTTAATGATAGGGGAAATGTCATCTTATTCTTTGCAGTTTAGTCGCCATATTTGTTGAAGGTTTTTTTGTTTTGAAATTTTTTTCAAATTAATTAACAACGACATCTGTTGGGTAATAGTGTAGAACAGAAAGAAAATAACTGAATGGGAATTTTTTTTTTTTTACAAAATTAACTTTTCAATTTGAGTTCAATTTAAAATCAATTATAAAAGTTATCTATATTATATTGTTATTGTTATAAGGAAGCCATCTATAAGCCATGACATCATCTTCTGGAAATTGTGTTAGAAAATGAAAGGATCTTTTTTTCAAATAAAGTTCATAAAAGAAATTTTTTTTTCTGGCTTCTATTTTTCAGTGTTTTTTTATCTCGTGTTTTTCTTATTAAAATTATTTATTTTTTTGAAAATATAAATCTAGATAAATATGAAGATTTTCGTTAAAAGAAAAAACAAACAAGAAAAAAATTTACCGCTTTTGTATAATATCTAGAATATATTTTGTATTTTTCTTAAATGTCACATATGAATTTTATTAATAGAAAAATAATTCAAGAACGTGTTTTCTTTATATGAAAATAATTCATATAAGTGAATTAATTTTTAATGAAATTAAATTGAAATGTAAAAAGTGACGTTAAAATAAAACAAAAAAAAACAATTAATTATGGGAAAATTTAAAAATGGCGTCAAAATGAAAAAAGATGTTTACGTGTCAGAAAATAAAGAGAGATGACAAAAACAAATATGGCGACTATATAATATTTGGCCCAACGGTACAAAAAGTTTTTGATTTTTTTGTTCGACTTTTTGAAAAATGAGTCATTTTAATCACTGATGGTTTTTTTCCCCTCCATTTTATTAATGATTTTTAGTTAATTTGAAAGAATTATTATTAATGATTTTTAATTAATTTGAAAGAAAAAATTGAAATTACCTGATCATATTAATAATTGTTTAAAAGTAGTTCGAAAAAAAACAAAAAATATTAGTTTTCTAAATTAAAATATTTTCCATATTTCACCTCCACCCCCCGCCCCACGCCTCAAATGTATTTCTAAAATTTTTGTTTGTTTTTAAAATTTGCATTTTTTTTTTCTGGGAAATATTTTTAAAATTATTTTTAATAAGCAAAATTATTTTTAAAAACGAAAAAGAAAAAACACTGAAGAAAACGAACTTTATATAAAAATTAATTTAGATTTAATTTTAAAAATTTAACAAAAATTAGAAGAAGAAAACAACAAGAAAATAATTATAAATACTGTTACATATTGTGTAGAAAATTATGTCCTTTTAAAAATCATAACCAAATAATCAACTGTATTCTTTTTTTTTATATATAAAATACAATATAAGAAAAAGAAAAACGTCGTAATGAAAACAGGCCCAAGTGCGTATCCCTGAGGTACTTCAAGTATAATTGTTTTTAGCAAAAATGTTGAGGAAATATTTAAATCTACTACAAATTATGATAAGAAATATTTTTACTAGAAGGACTTATAATTGATATCCAATAGGATAAGTAAATTTAAATAAAGTACATTTTATTATAATTCCAAAAAAAATATATTTCCTAAATCTTATGATGGGTAAGTCGGTGAAAAGTGTACCAAAATGATGGGCGTTTTGTATAATAAAAAAAAATTCATCCCAATTTTATAACACTTATAAAATTTATAGAAACATTACAAAAAACACACAATTTATCAATACAGAATCGATATTGGGTGAATAAAACTGAAAAAAAAACAACAACAAATAACCATTAAACCAATTAATGAATTTGCTATTAAATTACAGATAGTAGAAATTAATTGTATCCAACGACTTTAAGGCCATCTGCCACAAGATGGCCTTAAAGTCGTTGGATACAATTAATTTTATCACAAATTCGAATTTCATTTTATTATTAAATATTTGTTTAAAAAAAAAACAATAAAAACCAGAAGAAATCGAACCAATTTGGAAAAGCTAACAATGATAAGAAACGTAAACTTTTTATATGGCATTACGAAAATTCAATAAAATGACAGTTATTCGACAGCCATAATACCGATTCAAAAGTCACTCGTTATCTCCGAACCCGATAATAAAAATTCTATTACTGCAACAAAAAAATTACAACTGAAAAAGGACTTATGAACACATATATGTACATACATATATATTAATAGTAACAGTATTTATAACGTTGAATCTATTTGTTAGATGTAAAAAAAATTCCGCACCATTAAAAAAAAAATACAATAAAATCTGTTGTTTTTTTTCTATAAATTTAGAGGACAATTTATTAACTAGTAGAATTATTACCATATGAAATTTTACCGCTTCGTCTGTGCATAGGAGTCAAAATGATCCATCATATTCTTTATGGTACCAAAAAAAAAAAAGATAATCCTTTTAGTCCTTAAATTAGATAAAGCCGTATAGTTTGGCATATGATTCATATAAACCCATTTTAGTAAGGCAATCCTGCCTTATCGAAATCAATGACAGATGAGATTATTTGCTTTTGACAGCAGAAATATGAATGACAGTTCCACAATCTCATCAATCAATGTCAAACTATTATTGGTCTTTTAAATACACAATACACATATAGCATAGATGGGATAAAGTTCGGTGCAGATGTAAGAGATTTTAGTCTTTTAATTACACTTTTTACAATTCTCGATTGATCATAATTAATTGGCAAAGCTAGCGAAACATCACACTTGCGACAATGCTTAATACCTAAAAAGGATCTTTTTTTTTTGCAAAATACCATAGATTAAAAAAATCTCAACTAATGAACATTTATAATAATTATTTGATCAACCATCAATTAGGATCATCAATTTGATCCTTATGCACAGATGATCACTACAACACCATACAAATATATAAGCTAAATACATCGAGTGAATATAAAAATTAAATTGTTTTTTTTTTCTTTTTCTTTCTATAAATTTGTACCAAAAAAAAGAAAAAAACCACAAAACATAAAACAAAACAAAAAAACGAAATTTTTTACTATAACTAAAATCAACAAAATTAAATGCAGTCATGGGAAAACTATTAACCTTTATTTGTTTATAATGAAAATAAATAAATAATTATTATTAATAATATTTTTTAAGTAACTAATAATTTTATTTTCCAATGTGAGATATTTCGTATTACCGTAGTCGAGTGAGACATGATTTTGGGTGACAAATAAAGAGCTTTTCAATAGGCACTCTCGATTTTTGACAGTCTTTTATTTTGACGTTTCAGATGACAGCACTGCCATTTTAATGCGTTTGTGTTCTGTGATAGCCAGTTGTGTTACTGATATCAGCTAGCCGCCAAAATAATAATGATATTGAATGTATAGGGTTTTCCAAAAAGAGTGATTTGATTTCTTTTCAACAAAAAAAAAACACACTAATTGTTAAGGAAATTCAAATGTTTTTTATTTAATGTGAAGTACAATCGATACAATTAAGTTCTGAATAAAACGTCATTCAAATGGCCTCCACGACTTCTTTTGCAGGAACGAATTCGATGAACCCAATTTTTGAGCATTTTTACCGCTAAATCAAGTCGTATGTCATGAATAGCACGTTCAATATTGACTTCTAAAGTTTGAAGAGAGTCTGGTTTATTGCTAAAGACCAATGACTTCAAATAACCCCACAGGAAATAGTCTAATGGTGTTAAATCACAACTTCTTGGAGGCCATTCAATGTCACAATTTCTTGAAATAATCGTATCTCCAAACTTTTCTCGCAATAATTCGTGCTGTGTGGCACGTAGCCGCGTCTTGTTGGAACCAGATGTTGTCAAGATGAATTTCTTTCAATTTCGGCCATAAAAAGTTGGTTATCATCGCTCTATACCGCTCTCCATTGACAGTAACGGTGTTACCAGCTTCATTTCGAAAGAAGTATGGACCGATGATTCCACCAGACCAAAAACCACACCAAACTGTCAATTTAGGTGAATGTAATGGGTGTTCAATAATAATTTGTGGATTTTCTTCGCACCAGAATCGACAGTTTTTTTTTATTTACCGCACCACACAGATCAAAGTGAGCGCACGAAAAGTTGCAATTGGAAAACGATTATTTTGATAATGAAATTGAATAATTTGTAAACGTTGTTCTTGCGTATATCTCTCCATGATGAAATTGTAAACATTACTAAATACAATGAAAAAAAAGTGACAGATCATGACATATTACAAATGGCCGAAACGTCACTTAGAAATCATATTACTCTTATTGGAAAACCCTATATATATTTAAATCTGCAATAAAGATATCCTCCATAGTTGTATCTCTACTCTTTTAATTCACAATAATAAAAGATCCAGAACACACTAAATTAATTTTAAAAAAAACCGTTAACGTCAAATACAATTAATTTAGTCACAAATTCGAATTTGTTTTTTTATTTTTATTAAATGCTTTAAAAAATAATAAAAAATATAAAAAAAATATAAAAACCAGAAGAAATCGGATCCAACGTAAACTTTTTATATGGCATTACCAAAATTCAATAAAATGGCAGTTAGTCGACAGTCATAATACGGATTCAAAAATCGGACTCGTTATGTCCGAACATGCTTCCCTCTCTGAGTCACTCGACATTTGTAATAAGAACATCTCTTCATTAACAACAACAACAATCATCAATTAAATTGTATAAAAAAAAACAAAAGAAAAATTTCGAATGACTAATATTTTTTCTAATGACTGTACTTTTTTGGAGATGTAATTTTATTTCTTTTCAAAAAGACACAATACATAATATATACTACCACCAAATGGAATTTTCTACAAACGATCTTCCATCTTAAACTACTCAAATAAAATAAACTAAAAATAAAGTAAAAAAAAAAACAAACAAAAACTATTTAAAAATTACCATAAATATGGAAAATAATTTAAAAACAGGCAAATTTTTATAAGAATTTTTTCAATCAAATACAAAAAAAAATCGTGTTAATATAAAAATGAATCGATTTTTAAAGGGATTTTTAAAATTAATCAAATTATTTCCAAGATATAAATAAGTACAATTATTAAATTTTATTGTTAAAAAAAAAAAGAAATGAGAAAATAGAGAAGAAAAATATATTTTTTTTTTTTAAATAAAATCTAATTTATAAATGATTATTAAAAAATTTTGAAAACATAAGGAAAAGTTACAAAATTAAAGAAAAAGAAGAAGAATACCAAAACTGAACAAAACAAAAAAGGACAAACAATTATTATTTATGAAAAACAATTTTTTAAGTAATTTTTTTTTTTAGAAAATTTTCCCATTAATGACAACAACAAAAAATGAAATTAATCAAAAATTATTTTTTTTTAGATGAATTTAAGATAAAATTAAATTTTGATTAATAAAAAAAAAAAAAAACAAAAAAAAAAAATGGGGGCTCATTTTTTAAACTATGTAAATTATGTTTTACCATAATTTGAAATTTAAATGTGCATATTGTATTTGTGTTTATATAATTTTTTTGCATTTTTTTATTATTTTTATTTTCTAAATTATTAATATTAGTTGTTGTTATTATAATTTCCTTAATAAAAATAATGAAATATTTACCTGTAATATGACAAGATACCATTTGACAGGACAAACCAGCGCCTCTGGTAGCCTTTTAAGTAATTTGTCCATTTGTATAGCCATCCTTTCATTTCCTGTTCAGCATGTCCCGGTAAGGATTTAGCAACTTCACCACCGCTCATTTTTAATTTGTTCTTTATTATTTTCTTATAATTTTCAAGTATTCTTTTTTATTTTAAATTTATTCTTTTATATTTTATTATTATATCTAAATTTATATACGAATATATATAATATAATGAATAGTTTTTACCCCAACACCCCCGATTGTTATTATTATTTCTTATTTTTTTTTTTTTTTTTTTTTAATACTTAACACTTTTAAGTGTGTTTAATAATAATTCAATTTTTTAATAGTAAAATTTTTTTGTTGATAATTTTTATTACGTTTTATATGAAAATAATTAATTTTTAAAAATAAATTGTTTTTAGCAACAACAACAACAAAAAACACTTTTAATTTTGCTTGTTATAAAAAAAAAAACCAAAATTTTTTTTATTGATTTTTGGTATTATTTTTCGAAGTAATTTTTAGTATTTAAAAATGATTTTAATTTTTTTTTATAAAGTTTTCGTTTTTTTTTTTGTTGTAATTTTTACTAATATGTATTTTCTTGTTTAATAGTTAGATGATTTTATTTTTTATTTGAAATAGAAAATTTCCTTTCTTAATAATTATTATTTATTATTTTTATAAAAATGTCAATAAAATGTTTTCTTTATATAAGAATTTTCGATTTTTTTTTTTTTTATTTTAAATTTTAGTGTTTCTATTAAAAATATTTAGAAGAACTTTATTGAAAATATTAAATCTTTTTTAAATAATTTTTTTTTTAAATTTTTTATTTTAATTTCTAATATTTAGTTTTTATTTTTTTTCTTCTCTCATATGAAATTCTTTATTTTTAATTTTGCACAAAAATTTTTAATTGCAAAAAAAAGAAGAAAAAAAAGAAAAATTTCTATTTCATTTTAAATATTTTTTGATTGAATTTTCTATTTTTAATTTTTATTAATATTATATTTTTATGATTATTATTATTTTTTTTTTTAATATAAGTTACAAAATTATCAAAGGCAAAGTATCGTTAGGCTAGGCGGATTGCATTTTAACTGGAAGGAAAAAGAAAAAAAAAATTATATAGAAATTTTTTTCTTTCTAGTAAATAATAAATTTTTTTTTATAAAATCGTTTACCATATATTCTTAATTTTAAAATATATACGATTGTTTTTTTTTTTTAAATATTAGATAAAGCGAAAAGGAATGACAATTTTGCAGCAGTTGAATTCGAATGAACACGTCAAAATTGTTGTGGCGTGTTTTTGAAGTTTGCTTAGTAATTTTACTGTTTTTCACAAAATGTCAACAATGTCAAGGTTAGATATTCGACAAAGAGTGAAGCTAAAAAAAAAAGGCTTTCCAAACCTTCTGCAAAGATTATGAAAGAAAAATTCGAAATCTTCATAGATGGTTTCAAAAATTCCAAGGTAGGAATATGATGTGGCTTTAAATTCGTTGGTACAGTCAGATCCCCGCAAAACCATAAAAGAATTATTTCAAGACGTCGGTTGCCCCTTGGCAATAAGACTTGGAACTGCCTCATAAATTGATCAAAAATACTATCTCACAAATATTGTTAAATAAAAAATATTTTTAAATCGTAAAATATTTTTTTGCACAACATTTTCTATTTTATTTTGATTTTTATTCTTTAATTAATTCAATAGTTTTCAATAAAAAAAAAATTTCAATATTTATCTAAAAATATTGATTAGTTGAAAAAGTTAAAAAAAAAAATGATGATGTCTACTATATCGACATTAACCGATAATGTATGTCGATAAGATAGTTTCAGAGTTTATTTAACATGGCAATATGATAAGTCATTGGCTAATGGAAAAATGTAACTGATATCATCAGAATGATATTTTTTCTGTTATCTGGCATTCTTCAAAAAGATGCCATAGAAAATTTTATTAACATCTATTCATTAGTTTAGTTTTGACAGCCATTGAAAAAGACATGCTCTGTGTTTTTTTTTTATTATTTAGTCGAAAAAGTTCATGGCGTTTTTGAATGATTCCATAAGTATAAAACTGAATCAAGTGATTTTCAGAGGATTCTGTTGAGGCCATGTCGATAAGAAAGTTTTGTAGAGGTCAAAACAAGTGGTAGTCTGAGGATTCTATGTCGGGGCTATACGGTTGATATATAGCAAAACTTCCAAGGCAAGGCGAATCATCAAAGATGTTAAAATGGGTCTTGAATAATTTTTAATACAATTTTTTTTTCATTTTGCAATACAACTAGTGGTTACTGAGTTATTTGCTTTCGGAAAACGCTACGAACTTTTTCAAAAAGTTGAATTTTTCATTCAATAAAAATTCAATACTTTTTACTAAAACGAAAATTTTAATATTGTAGTTTTGAATCTTTTTCTTTTTAACAAATGAAAGTTTTGAATTATTATCTTCTCTTCGATTAATGGTCTATGGTCTAATTAATGGGCGGCATTGTAATAATTTAATCTAATTGAATTAAATTAATGGTTTTTTCTTTCTTCTATTTTCTTACTTCGTTTAGTCAATAATGACGGTCGATATTAATTAATGGTATTTTTTTTTTAAGATTTAAAAAAAGAAGATATCAAATTAAAAAAAATATTACAATAAAAATTGTATACTATAAAATTGAATCGGAATATGTATAAATAACATAGATAATAATAATAATAATAACAAAAAAATGGGGTTAGATATCAAAAACTTTGCAGAAAACGTTTTTTTTTTTGCGAAACCAATCGTTATTATTATGGATGTGGGGGGTAGTTTGAGTGACACTTTCTACACCAACGTAACAAAATTGCACAACTTCTAGTGATTAGATACAGAATTAGACAAATTTCTAAGTTGTATGGATTAATTAGCATGGAAATCACAACTTCCGGTGACAGAGAGGAAGGAGAAATAACAGTGTCATCAACATATTCGGTTGGAAAATTCATTTGTCAAGCTAGAAATTATACAAAATTAACAATTTAACCACCTTTGCACGTACATACACGTATGCTGAAATGAAAGTTATATCTTGAAAAAAATATTATATTTACACGGTGATATTCACTCTACCGAAATGGACAAATGGTTATGAAAATAGAATTAAAAATGAAAATCGAAAATTTGTCAACACAGCCCCAAAAAAATGTACAATTTTTACATACACGAATTGGGAAAGTAGTGAATTTTTTTTACGTGGCAATGCACGGTGGAGAAATTTTTTTTAAAACTAATTGCCACAAATCAGAAAACACTCAAATTTCTACCCTTCTCCCCAATGCATAATTATCATCAAAATTTTTATACTGATAAAATTATTCATATCTTATCAGTGAATATAGGATATTTATGTACTTTTATGCATGCATGTGTATGTGTATGCGTGTGTGTGTGTGTGTATGTATGTATAGATTTTATTTTATTTTCAAAGATAAAAATTTTCCGTAAAATTTCATAATTTTTATTAAAATTTAATTGCAAACAGAATATGGGATGTTCGAATTTTTCTTCCCTTATAATCTGACAACTGACAGGTGACAGACATTCAGATACAATAAAAAGATGCAAATTGATTAAAGTAAATGTCATATTAATTTTTTTTAAAGCACAAATTTCAACAACAAAAAAAAGTCACTTTCATTTTTGAATTTGTAAAAGAAAAAAAAATTTTTTTTTTTTTAGCCACTTTTCTGCAGGGGCGGATTCAAAAAGATATAACAACAAATTATATTTAAAATACTGTGTCAGCACGGCTGACAATATAACAAAAAAAAAAGAAAAAATTTATCTCGCAGCAAAAATAGCGCATAAAAAAAATTCAATAATTTTGAGAATTTCCGGTTTTTTTTTCGCAATTATTTCTTTTAATTTTAGATTCCACATTTTTTTTCTTTTTTCTTTATTTTTTTGGTTTCTAATTTAAAAAAGAGAACAAATTCAACTTCAACTTGGCAAATGAGAATTTTTATTTGTAATTGATTTGCATCACATTTTTCTTTGTTTTAATATTTATTTTTAATTTTGTTCTTTTTTCTTTTTTTCTTTTTTGAACCACGTCCACCATTTTTCCATATAAAATGTATTCGCACTTGAATTTTTTTTTTTTTTACTTCAAAGAAAATGTACAAAAAAAAAACACCAAAACGGACGAATTAGAAATTTGAGAATTTTTTAATTCTTTAGTTGTGTTAGTTTAGTAGTTTTTAGTTCTAGTGCAAGCGTACCAGAAATTTTTTCAACAATCGCTGTACGTTCAAACCTACCCCACCATACGGTCGGTGTAGGAAGAGGACCTTTCGACAGCGCCACAACAAACGGAACTCTTCGGACTTCACTGAGAAATGAGCAATTTTTCCGTCTGATTGGAAGGGTTTGGACGTTGTCGCAACGCCGCAATGCGAGAAGCTGACACTGAACGTCGGAATTTGCTGCACCTGCACTTGCCATTTCTGACGCCAACAACAAACTACCAATTCCGACGCCAACTTATCGCGCTGATAAAATCGTAAAACCTTCACAAACTTATGGGAATGCATAAATTTCGACGCCAGACAACAACTGCAAACTGTTTTTAATAATGTCGTTGGCGTTGAAAATACATTTCAGTGTTTTCTTATGTGGCAGGATTTTTCTGTGACAGTTGAAATTGAAATAGAATTAAAATAAGTAAATGCATTTGCACTTGTCGTCGGAATGGTGTTCCTACCAGTAGCTGCTGCCATATTAATTCGGTTTCATTCAAGCCAAGCGTAAATCAAGCTTGCGCATTTGATTCTCTTCGATTTGAAAATATGGCGGTTGCGTTGTCGTTGCGTTGTCGCAATTGTTAATTTTGTGTGGGTTTGTCCCCTTCTATCTAATATGTTCAATACTTCGGCAATGTTTTTTTTTCTTATGCTCTTTATTATATGGTAGATAAATGCGAATAAAGAAAATAAGTAAATACAATAGAGAGCAAAAAAACGGTGCGATTGATACCATTTAAAAATATCATAAAAATTTTGTAACTTAGCTGTCATAAGCCCATAAAAATGACTGAGCAAGAGGGAGAGAAATAGACAGTAGATTCCTATGTGGGTGACAGATATGATTAGTGGTCGGTTAGATTAAAGAATACCTGGATAGGCCCGTACGTCAGATTTCCGTATATGGATACGCAATTTTCTGGTTGAATTATTACAGAAGCGGTGAAAAATCGTACTACTTGCATACCTTTGTGTAGATTTTTTTATGTACACACGGCATCCACTGACACCTAGTTTTCGTAATAGAAATTTTTATAAAAATATAATTTAAACACGACAGAATGTAACATTGATTTTCTTGAATGCAAAATTGTCTTTTAGGTTTTTTATTGCAAAAACGGCGAAAAATCGTACTACTTGCATACCTTTGTGTAGATTTTTTTATGTACACACGGCATCCACTGACACCTAGTTTTCGTAATAGAAATTTTTATAAAAATATAATTTAAACACGACAGAATGTAACATTGATTGTTTTAAATGCAAAATTGTCTTTTAGGTTTTTTATTGAAAAAGCGGCGAAAAATCGTACTACTTGCAAACTTTTGTGTACAATTTTTTATATAGACTTGACACCCACTGCCATCTAGTTTTCGTACTTTTTAGAAAAATATAATTAAAAACGGCAGAATGTAACATTGATTTTCTTGAATGCAAAATTGTCTTTTAGGTTTTTTATTGCAAAAACGGCGAAAAATCGTACTACTTGCATACTTTTGTGTATATTTTTTTATGTACACACGGCATTCACTGACACCTAGTTTTCGTAATAGAAATTTTTAGAAAAATATAATTTAAACACGACAGAATGTAACATTGATTGTTTTAAATGCAAAATTGTCTTTTACGTTTTTTATTGAAAAAGCGGCGAAAAATTGTACTACTTGCAAACTTTTGTGTACAATTTTTTATATAGACTTGACACCCACTGCCATCTAGTTTTCGTAATAGAAATTTTTAGAAAAATATAATTTAAACACGGCAAAATGTAACATTGATTTTCTTGTATGCAAAATTGTCTTTTAGGTTTTTTATTGCAAAAGCGGCGAAAAATCGTACTACTTGCAAACTTTTGTGTACAATTTTTTATATAGACTTGACACCCACTGCCATCTAGTTTTCGTAATAGAAATTTTTAGAAAAATATAATTTAAACACGGCAAAATGTAACATTGATTTTCTTGTATGCAAAATTGTCTTTTAGGTTTTTTATTGCAAAAGCGGCGAAAAATCGTACTACTTGCAAACTTTTGTGTACAATTTTTTATAAAGACTTGACACCCACTGCCATCTAGTTTTCGTAATAGAAATTTTTATAAAAATATAATTTAAACACGACAGAATGTAACATTGATTTTCTTGAATGCAAAATTGTCTTTTAGGTTTTTTATTGCAAAAACGGCGAAAAATCGTACTACTTGTGTGGATTTTTTAATGGAGATATGACACCCACTGATTAGATATCATAGTATTCGTAATAGAAATTTATTGAATTGTAAAAACATAATTAATATCCATTTGAATTCACTTATTGGAAACAAAAATACAATTTAAACACAATGACAAGCAATTTTTATTTTTTGTACAATCTTTTGATATGAAATGGAATTGTATTTTAGGTTTATTATCAATTGTGATAATAGACATTTCGGAAAATTTTAAAACACGCCATTCTCCATTAAAGTGGTAGCATAACGAAATGCTTGTATACTTTCTGTTGTTTTTAAAATTGTCATTATTAACACTTATCGGAAAGTGCAAGTCAAAGTATAGTTTTTATGTTTTTTTGAAGTATTAACGAAAAAGCAAGTTTATATATAAATAGTTATATTGTTGACAACATTCGAATAGGAAGTTTTTATGTCAGAAAATGAAGTGTTTTATAAAGGGTTGCCGGAAATTTCTTTCTTTCGGTAAGTTGATATTTTCATTTTTACTAGAGAAATTAACAGAAATTTAGTTTATGATAGCTTTTAATGATTTATTTTGTCCAAAAAGTGATTAAAAATTGAAAAGTTCGCCATTTAGTAAATGTAAACAAATGTGATGTTGACAGTTCAATGTTTACAAGAAAATAGTTCAGTGCCGGGGTACGTAAAATGTGTATAAGAAAATTTAATGGAACGAATTTTTCAGTCTGTTTGCCATTGCTGTTTTCATTAAATATTTAAAAAAAAGAGAACTGAAATTGATATAAAAATGTGCACTTTTTAGTTAATTGAAAAAAAGTCATTGAGAAAAATTTGTCGAATTTTGAGTGATTTTTAAAAGTGTTGCCACATTTTGAATTTTCAGTTGGAATTTGAAATTTTTTTATACATAAAAATAGGGTCAAATGTCAAAAAAAATAGGTGACCAAATTGACAAGTTTTCATAAAATCTTGTTTGCTATTGTTTTAATTTGACTTTTTTTTAAATTATGGCGTAAATTGTTTTTTTTTTGTCACTTATCACAAAAGATTTTCTGTAATTTTGGAGTTTTTTTTTTATGAAATTATTTGCAGAGATACACCGCCAGAAAAAGAAAAATTAAAAACAATTATAAAAATTTATTTAAAACAATTCATATAAACGAAAAATCATTGTTGACACTTCTATTTTCGATTGGGGTGGGTATATGTGTGTATGTGTGTTAACAGACTATGCCCACGTACAATTTGTTTATATTCGACGAGACTATGACGTAAGACCTTAAAAAAAAGGTGCATTGAATTTTTATTAGCCAAAAACTGGAATTATTCTGAGTATTTTTACAATTTTTATGTTTTATTGTATATATTTTATTTTTATCCTTTTATAAATAAGTTTTTTTTTTTAAATAAACAAATGTGATGTTGACAGTTCAATGTTTACAAGAAAATAGTTCAGTGCCGGGGTACGTAAAATGTGTATAAGAAAATTTAATGGAACGAATTTTTCAGTCTGTTTGCCATTGCTGTTTTCATTAAATATTTAAAAAAAAGAGAACTGAAATTGATATAAAAATGTGCACTTTTTAGTTAATTGAAAAAAAGTCATTGAGAAAAATTTGTCGAATTTTGAGTGATTTTTAAAAGTGTTGCCACATTTTGAATTTTCAGTTGGAATTTGAAATTTTTTTATACATAAAAATAGGGTCAAATGTCAAAAAAAATAGGTGACCAAATTGACAAGTTTTCATAAAATCTTGTTTGCTATTGTTTTAATTTGACTTTTTTTTAAATTATGGCGTAAATTGTTTTTTTTTTTGTCACTTATCACAAAAGATTTTCTGTAATTTTGGAGTTTTTTTTTTATGAAATTATTTGCAGAGATACACCGCCAGAAAAAGAAAAATTAAAAACAATTATAAAAATTTATTTAAAACAATTCATATAAACGAAAAATCATTGTTGACACTTCTATTTTCGATTGGGGTGGGTATATGTGTGTTAACAGACTATGCCCACGTACAATTTGTTTATATTCGACGAGACTATGACGTAAGACCTTAAAAAAAAGGTGCATTGAATTTTTATTAGCCAAAAACTGGAATTATTCTGAGTATTTTTATGTTTTATTGTATATATTTTATTTTTATCCTTTTATAAATAAGTTTTTTTTTTTAAATAATTTTTAACGAAAAATTGTTAATAATTTTTCTTTTTTGTTGAAATTATTAGATTTGCTAAAAAAAATACTTTTATTCTGTTATGTAATAATTTGTTTAACTTATTAAAGTGAACAAGAATTCTTTGAAAAAGAAAACGAAATAAAATGAAGTTTTTTTGACAACTGTCGCTAACCCATAAAAACGCAAATATTTGTTGTTTTTTTTTTTAAAGTTTTATTTATTGTTTTATTTTTATTTGTAGCAATTAAAATTGGCAATTTTCCACATTGATTTTTCTTCTAAATAAAGTTCTTAAAACTTTCGAAGAGCAATTATTGTAATTTTGGCAATAATTCATAAAAAAGAGCAATTATTGAATTCGGCAAGATTCCCTCATTTATTACATTAAATAGATAAACAAAAATGGAAATTATCTAATAAAAATAGTCGCACTGATTCCTCCTCAACATAGGAGTCAAAATTGGATTTTTCTAAAAGCGAAAAATATTAAAGAAAAACAATTAATTCTCCAAAAAAAAGAAGAAAAAAAGTATTAAATCTAAATGATAAAATTTTATTATTTTACACAATCCCGTCCATATAATTTCGATTATTATTGGCAACTGGTTATTATCCAGTTCAGATTAAGGATAATTAATTGATCTTTTTAAAAGGATAGTGTAACAAAAAATTAAATTTGACCTGAAGAGCAGCAACCTGCTAGAATTCGTTTGTGCACGACAATTTAAAACCAAACAGCAAGAATAAATGTGCTACATTAGCTCAATGACGGCAGCACTGTCGTATAACAAGGATAAACGCGAATAAATAACAACAGCAGTGACATAACTACGTGTGCACGAGTAAACGAGACACTAAAAAGAGAGAAGTATTAATGTTCTCTTTTGTGAGATTAGCCGTGGTGAAAAAATTTGACATATATAACATATATATGACGTTAAGCGATTGTACTGTCACTTCTCATTCAACGGATCTGTTGTTGGGTGACACAATTTGTCACAGTCCGTTACGCATAAAATATGTGCGCTTATTTTATTAAAAAATTTTCAAAAATAATAATTAATGATAAATATATCTACCATTTTGATTATTCAATTTTCTTCATAAAAAAAATCAATTTTCGTCCTAAAATCGGCAAAAAGATAATCTCAAAAAGACAAAAAAAAAAAAAAAAAATAAATATTATATGGGTAGTGGGTAAAAACTACACTATAAAAATTTATACTCTTATCAACCCCCAACTCCCCTCCGCGAACACAAAAACAATTTTTTTTTTTTTTTTTTTTTTTTGCAAATTAGATCTTAACTATTCCGAATACATATAAAAATTATAACGAACCCTTTTTAATTGTTCCGAAATGAATTTTCTTGAATTTTTACTGAATTAATCGTAATGTTTGCACTACACTATATAATTTTGACAGTTGACACTATAGAATCTTAATTTTGACAGTTGACACTATAGAATCTTACAAAAAAAAAAAAAAAAGAAGACAAACAAAATTTCAATTCTCACGGCCATGCACTTTTTTCCTCTCGCCAAGCTTCACTCTCTTCTCGGCTTTCTAAATTTATATTGTCAAAAGTTAGCAAAACAACTAAGCACGACTACTTTTTAATTAAATTTCAACAGCGCAGTTTAGATAATAAGCAGAAAATATATTTAAAAAAGAAAAAAAAAAACAACAATAACAAATAATAAAACAAAAACAGTTTAGTGCGCGCACATAATACCCGATAGCAACTATTTGGTAATTTTGTGTGTTTTTATTGACTTTTTTTCTCTCACAATTTGATTTTTTGCGTTGACAGCTTAGAATGAGAGTGTGACAAAAAAAAAAAGTATTTGCAAATAGTTGTTTTCCAATAGGGGTTTTTTTTGCTTTTTTTCTTTATTTTATTCTAATATTTTACAGCCACGTCTACTATTTTTCCACTAGAAATTACTCACTTGAAAATGAAATATACACCAAAGTGAATACCAATTTTTCAAAATATTATTTTCTGTTCTTTTTTTTTTGTAGAGTCGCTTTTTATTTCCAGTCTGATACGCGCACACTAAAAATTTACTGCAACTGCGGTTGCCTTCGCATATTCACACGACAGAAGGAAGCTTTTATTATTTTACACGGCCACGAACGAACAAGTCTTTTTGACCGCACCAAATAGTCTTCATCACAATTACAGTCTGATTGCACAAGCGAACAACTGATTCGACAGGGCGAAAACACTACCACTCAAATGCCTGTCTGTAGTATCATATGTTTTGTAGATTCACCGTACACGTTACACCTTTGCTTAAGTAGTGGTGGGACTCATTTCACTCACATCAACTTAAACTGCGCGAAAGCATATCTATTCTACCTATAGTTTGATGTGTCACCATCGGTATCAGTGTGCGCCTCCATCTGTATTAGACATTTCTTTGCAAAGAGAGTTGTATTGGCATTTAATTGAGTGGACTTTCTGCTATAGCCTAGTCCTTATCAGAATAGATACGAGCGCATGTGAAAAAAAGAGATAGTGATAAGAATGAAAACATCGCAACTATGAAGTTGGCAACAATATTACCTAAATACATAGGCGGTCAATGGTGGAAATCTTTTAATTAAAAATTGTTAGATTGTTTTTTTATGATCTAGGAGATAAATTTATTAAATGCCGGTAAGTATAATAAAAGAAGATGGAAATTACCTCAAATATTAGGCAAAATATAAGAAAGTTAACATTATCAATCTTATGTTTAATTTTTATTTATTCATATAGGAAATTATGTAAAAGTTTTGTTCTTTTTTTTCTTTTGCAAAAACCTTTTTTTTTGTTGATTATAATTACTTCTGTTCACAAAAAAAAAAAATATACAATTATTAACAACACACAAAAGATAAATTAGGTTTAAACAAAGTTCTTATATTGAAAATTAAAACCCATTTTTTGTTTTGTGGTCTATAAAAGTTTTAAATTTGATATGCTGAGAAAAGTGAATTTTTGTAAAAAGATTTCCTATTGAAAATGGCGGTTTTTTTTTTTAAATGTAAGAACAATCGTCGCTTTTTTGATGATGGTTTTCTAAAGTCGGTAATTTTGCCAAACAAAAATTATGGTGCCGATTAGTCATTTGGAGATTTTGGTCCAATGAAAATCTGTTAAAATTTAGTCGAATCACAATCGAGAAGATTCAGTTATTTATTTATGAAAATTAATTTCATAAATAAATAACTGAATCATCACTAATCGAATGTGTTTGTTTAAATTTCGACTGAAAACAAAAACGGTTTCCTTTCGTTTCGTTTAAAGAAATTTGAATATTTCATGAAAATTTTTATGGTTTTTCGGCCCTTCCGTTTTGGTGTCAGTTTATTATTGATAAAAGCTTAAATTATAGAAGAACTGGATAGGCCTATCTCTACACAAAAATTGTGGCCGAATTTTGTTAGCAATTCATTCGTAGAACGCACACACACACACATGCAAAATAACAGAAACGTCGTAAATTAGTGGGGGGGGGGGGGGGTGACAATTTTAAACTTCAGTATGCGATTGAAGCGGTTCATTTTCAAACTATTTTCATATGTGATGTCAATTTATGCGTAAACAAATCGATTTTTTTTAATTTTGCGGTTTTTTATTGTTTGATGGAATTTGTTTTGGAAATGTTAAACAAGCTTTTGTAGATATTGAAAGCTAAATTATAATATAAATGTGTGTTTGTGAATTATAATCGGTAAAATGGTCTAATAGTGCAAGCGAAAGCACAAATACAAAAAAAATTATTTTAATAATGAAGGCTACCGAATATACTTTATTTATTATAACACAATGAAAAAAGCAATTGAAAACAGACTGACTGTAAAATACGTTCCCTTAAATTTTCTTACACACACTTTACGTATACCTGCAATGAACTATTTTCTGGTAAACATTGAACTATCAACATCACATTTGTTTACATTTATTGAATGACAGACTTTTTACTTTTCAATCACTTTTTGGACAAAACAAATCACTAAAATCCAATTATACATATAGTAAACTAAATTTTTTGTTAATTTATCTAGTAAAAATCAAGATGTCAACTAACCGAAAGAAATAAATTACCAGCAATCCTTTATAAAACACTTCATATTCTGAAATAACAACTTCCTGTTAAATGTTATCAACAATGCACCTATTTATATAAATACTTACTTCAAAAAATATAAAAACTACACTTTCACTTGGACTTTCCGATAAGTGCCAAAAATAATAACTCGAAAAACAACAAAAGTATGCAAGCATATCGGTATGCTACCACTTTCATGGAGAATGGCATATTTTAAGACTCTCCGATAGTCTACAAAATTTTGATGCCTTCAAGTCAATTCCATTTCATGTCAAAAGATTGTACAAAAAATAAAAATTACCTTTCGTTGTGTTTAAATTAATATTTTTTTTCCAATAAAAGAATTTAAAAGGATATTAATTATGCTTGTAAGTTCTATTACGAAAACTAGATGTCAGTGGGTGTCATGTCTATATAAAAAAATCCACACAAAAGTATGCAAGCGTTACGATTTCTCGCCGCATCTATTGTACAATAATTCAGTCAGAAAATTTCGTATGCGTATACGAAAATCTGACATCCAGGTATTCTTTAATCTAAGGATAAAATCCTATTTTGTCATTGGCTTGTCGAAAATCACCGGACGTTGAGACCAGTCTTGTAAGGCCAATTTCCATCACCATAAATTCATTCACTGTTAGCGTCTAAACTAGTTGAACTACTTCCACTCGGGCTGAGCATTTTAAACCCAAACGCCTTTTATGGGACTAGCTACTTTTTCAGGTCACTGGTATTATAGCTACTTCTTCTTGCATTTCGTTTAATTGCGGAACGAATTGCTAGAGCTTATATTTCCGTTGCGGAAGCGACTAAAACATACTAAACTTTATAAAATCTAGTCGAGTGTATAAGAATTTCTATGGAAATTCCATTTTAAAGCAAAATTGTATGGACAAAAATTTGAAAAATTTCTTTCGTCATTCTAGTGTTGTTGAAAAAATCGATAAAATAATTTATTATAATTTATGGTCATCATCTACTCTACCTCGAATAAACGAGCACATTGAACTGGGAGTTGCGCACACAATTAACGTTAGGTGGATTCTAGTTGCTAAAGTGAAAATAGATAGTTTTGCGGATTCGTTAGTTATGTTAAAGATTCATATTTTTGTCAGTATTGTTTATGTGTGAATAAACTCAGTTTTTATTGTTTATGTGTGAGTAAACTCAGGATTGTTGCTGACTATTTTGCGGTTATGTTTTTACTAGTGTTTAGAATTTGGCTTTCCTTTGGTCATCTACTCGCAGCTACCGACTAGTAGCAAGATTGGTCCAAAGGAAAACGCCTATAATCAATTGAGAATGTTTTTATAATAATTATTAAAATTTGAAAATTTATAATCATATTTACGAATGAATATGAGAAAAATCGAATTGAGACACATTCGTAATATATTTGCTTTGGAATTGTGGCCAACTTCAAGATGAACACAGATAAATTTTCAATTTTGACAGATGGTATGTTATTTGGTTTTTGTTTTAATGTCGTCGGAAGGGATATTTGAGAGGGAATTGCGTGGAACAAATAGGCCGGATAGGCGAGCAAAATAACGTTTGATTCGGTTTATTCTTATAGTGATCGCAATTGTAATTGTGTGGAGCATACGACTTAGTAGGTTGAGAAGTTCGTTAATAAACATTTTTGATGTAAAACACCGCCTAAAAAAACGCATTTCAACAATGGTTTGATTGGTTTTGTGAAATGTCGAGTCGGCCGCTTTTGGGCAGCGAAATACGGCGACATTAATGGTTGCTTTTAGGAAGCGAGAAATACGAAATCCGTTCAAGTTTCTTTAAATTGGCCGGCAATTGTGGAAGCTAGGCGATGTCGCATTCGGGCTCGTCCCATACGGGCAAGAGCCACGGACATAAGCAACTCTCCTCGAGCAGCAGTTCCGGCTATGATTCACTGAATCTTGACTTTTCTCCATATGAGACAATCCATCAATGGCAACGAATGGTTGATTGTGATGAGTTTGTTGCAGCAAGGTAGGTTCCAAACAAACCACTTCTCTTGTCCCGTGTTTTGTTGTGTAGTCATTTGGATCACAGGCTTCAAATTGACTAAATCATATTTGGAAATAGCACAAGTTACTATCCTCGTTTGATTCGCTTGTGATCAAGAAATTTTCAATGCTAAAATACGAGTCGAATGTCTTGTCCGTTGCGCAAATCTGTTTTTACATTTTTCATTTTGATCGTTGAACTGATTATTTTTGTATTAACTCATATAATTTGTTATTTGAATTTGAAAATTAGGCGCAGCAAGCACACTGTTGTGGCTTATAAGGATGCTATGTACGTGTTCGGCGGTGACAATGGCAAAAACATGCTTGATGATTTGATACGATTTGGCGTTAAGGATAAATCATGGGGCCGGGCTTGTGCCACTGGAACTCCGCCTGCTCCCAGATATCATCATTCAGCCGTTGTTTATGGCAGTTCAATGTTTGTTTTTGGCGGCTATACTGGCGATATTCATTCCAATTCAAATTTGCGCAATAAAAACGATTTGTTCGAATACAAGTTTCCATACGCACAATGGGTTGAATGGAAATTCATCGGAAGGTAATAATGGCAAATAGACAAAATTTTCATTGTTTAAATTATTTACAAGAGGGAACGGTAAAATAACTTATTCAAACTATTATTTTTAAAGGAGACCTGTGGCAAGGTCTGCGCATGGTGCTGCTGTTTATGATCATAAACTTTGGATATACTCTGGCTACGATGGCAATTGTCGATTGAATGATATGTGGACGATATCATTAAAGGTAAAAATTTAAATGATTATAATTAAGCGATTATTATTATAATTAAGAGTATAAGCAATTTCCTTAATTCGATTTATTTTTATTCTACCATAAATAAAATAATGGAAATTGTATTTACTTTTGTTCCAAAATTAGGGCGAAATACGACAATGGGAAGAAATTGAACAAAAAGGTGATCGTCCGCCCACCTGTTGTAATTTTCCAGTTGCTGTTGCTCGTGACTGTATGTATGTATTTTCGGGTCAGAGTGGTTTACAAATTACAAATGCGCTTTTTGAATTCCATTTTAAATCGAAAACGTAAGTTATTATAAATAATCGAATAGCAAATTGTTAAATTTCTGTTCCATTTGATTAAGATTTTTTGATAATTTTCAATTTAATTTATAGATGGCGGCGTATTTCCAACGAGCATATTCTACGTGGTGCTCCACCTCCACCAGCGCGACGATACGGCCATACAATGGTACACCATGATAGATTTCTCTATGTATTCGGCGGTTCAGCAGATTCTACGTTACCTAATGACTTGCATTGCTACGATTTAGATTCGCAAGTATGGTCTGTAATAGTTCCAGAAGCCGATTCACAAGTACCATCTGGACGTGTCTTCCATGCTTCGGCTGTTATTGGCGATGCTATGTACATCTTCGGCGGCACTATGGACAGTAGCGTTCGAAGTGGTGATATTTATCGATTCCAGTTTTCTAGTTATCCTCGGTGTACACTGCAAGATGATTTTGGAAAATTCCTTAACGAGCGACAATTCTGTGACATTCAATTTATTGTTGGTCCTGAGGAAGTTAAAATTCCAGCGCATATTGCAATTATAACAGCACGATCGAAATTTTTGCGCTCAAAAATATTGTAATTTTATTTATTATTTATAGATATATAAAAACCGGATATAGTTAAATTGCAATATTTTATGTAAATTTACAGAGAAGCTCGTGACATATCCAATCAACATTTAGAGAAAGTTTTTGGTTCGCTTGGTGGTGTACCACTTACTGATCGGCCAACGTTAGAAGTTCGACTGCAAACAGCTGTACCAGAAGCTTTTGAAATGGTCCTCAACTATATATACACAGATCGCATTGAATGTAAGTAAAACTAAACTCAATGAAAATCTTATTTAAATGAGTTTGATTCTTCTATTTTTCTGTTATATTCGTGAAACAGTCAAGGATCCATTTAGCAATAAGATTGTCATTTTGATGATGGATATTTACCAATTGGCTGTACAATTTTTAATTCCTAGACTCGAACAAGTCTGCATACAGTATTTAGAATTTAAAATTTCCAAAACAAATGTTCTTGATGCGCTTTATAACGCTGACAAAATGAAGTAAGTGTTCCGACGTTTTCGGTTTTCGTCTGATAAAAAGCGTGTCCAGAAAATATGCAAACCTTTTTTTATTTCAGATTACAATTGATCAAAGATCATTGCTTAGGATTCATTGTTAAGGAAGATAATTTTTCCGATATTGTGATGTCGAGTGAATTTCCTGATTTGGATAAACCCCTTATGGTTGAAATTATACGAAAGCGTCTTAATCCTGGCAAATCTTCATTCGATATGAATTATGATAAGAATGTTGGCAAGTATTGATTTAGTAAACTATTACTGCTCCTTTTGTGGAAATTGAAATATATATATATATATATATTTTTGTCGATTGGAAACAATATAATTATTTGTACGAATTATTTATTAATAATAATATATTTGTTCTCTTTTGATTCTTAATTCCAGGTACAACTTTGGAAAGTGATATGGCCGTATTCCTGAAATCAGGCGGCAAGGAATTCTGTGATATTCATTTGATACTCGATGGCCACATTATACCAGCGCACAAATCTATTTTATCGGCTCGTTGTTCATATTTTCAGGCAATGTTTCGTTCATTTATGCCACCAGATAATACAGTAAATGTAAGATTTTTTCCTAAAACTTAACTAAAATAATTAATTATTATTTAATTTAAGTCATATACATCCTTTCTTTGGTCTAATTATTTCATTTTGCTTTAGATAAAAATCGGTGAGATATCGCCGTCGCGAGAAGCATTTAATTCACTGTTGCGTTATATTTACTATGGAGAAACAAAAATGCCACCGGAAGACTCATTGTATTTGTTTCAAGCGCCTGGATTTTATGGATTTACCAATAATCGATTGCAGGCATTTTGTAAACATAATTTGGAACATAATATCACGTATGAGAATGTTCTTCAGATACTGGAGGCATCTGATAAAATGAATGTACCTGACATTAAGAATTATGCTCTTAAAATGATTGTTAATGAATTTCCAGTGGTAGGTTTTTTGAATTTTTTACTAGTAACATTTTAAAATACAAAAATAATATTAATATTAGTATAATAATAATAATAATAATTGTATTGTTTAATAAAAGGTTGCCCGTTTACCAAAAATGCGAGCATTAAATCAAGAATTATTACTTGAAATTGTTATGGCTGTTGCTGATGTGTTAGGTGAAATTCTCTTGACACACCGTTGTACGACGAGCAGTATTAATACAGAACTCTGAAAACTAGCATTTTTGCAGCCAGCACTTAGCATGCTATTAGCTTGGCTAAGAAATAGTGATCTACGTTGAACAAATAAATTTGTATCGAAGATTTTTATATAACTATATAAAGAGTTTTGTAAAATTAAATTCATTTTATATAAAATTAGTTAAGTAATTAAAAAATAAATAAATAAAGAAACTAGCTAATGTTGTGAAGATATTGGCAATGTTAAATTAAAAGAAAACTAGCGGTATGAAGGGAGTAGAAACATTATTTTCCATAGGATAGAAGAGAATTTATTAGAAAAATTTTCAGTTCGGTAAGTAAAAAAAATTTAAATAAAACATGTAAATGTGCTTAAGTAAAAATCGAGTCAAAAATACTCGTGCATATTTGAAAATATTACATTTTATATAAATTAGTGAATATAAATAGATTAATATCCTGTTGGTTGTTATTTTTTTCTGTATTAGTGAAATTAGCCATATTTTTAGAAAAAAATTATTTCTAATTAAATGAATTGAAAATAAGAATTGCAAATAACGACAAATAAGACTTTTAACTATGATGACAAAATATCACAAAAAGCAAAACAAAAAAAAAGTGAATATTTTTCTAATAGTTTAAATATAAATGTATATTTAAGATAAACAAAATTTTGCCATTTATTATTATTATTATTATTATAATTCTTACTACGTAATTATGGGTTACTAGTTAAGTGATAATAAATAAGTACTAATTTAAGTGGCTAAGATTTAAATGAGAAAAAACAAAAACTTAAGAACACCAATAGATTAAGTAGTTGATATTAATTATAAGTAATACTCAATAGTAATTTATTATATAAATAGTTTAAAAATTATAAAAAGAAAACGCAAAAATAAATTGATATAAAATTCAATAAAAAGTAAAAATAAAAACTAAGAATACTTCCATAAATTTCAAAATTCTTTGCAATTAGCAAACAAACATGAAAATCAGAAAAAATTCCATTACATTTACGATTTTCTTTTGTCTCTACTATTAATTATTAATTACTAATATTTTTGTACTATTGTAAGAAAACTCATGAAATTTTTCTGATACAATATTAATATGAAAAAAAAATTGAAGAAAAATATAAATTAAACACTATGTGTTCGCTAATAAATTTAATGTTAATTTGTTTCTTTCGTTATTAATATTATAATTATTTTTATTATTTAAATATTGTTATTTAGATATAAACTTAAGACGCAAGTAATAATAAAAATTATTTTTAAGTTAACTTCTTATAAAAGTATATATTTCAATTATTTTTTAAATAAAAGTTTGAAATATCGTTTAAATTAGGAAAGGTTTATATATTTTTTATGATATAATAATTATTAATGTAAAACAATTTCTAAGCAATTAATTTAAAAAAAAAAACAAATTATGATTTTTGGTATTCAAAAAAAATAATTGTTGTGCTAAAAATATTCTATTTTCCCCTAATATAAAAATAATTAAAAAAATATGGAAATACATGAAAACATGATTCAACAATTGTTAAAGGTATTAAAAACCATAAGAAAAACATAAACTAAACATCAGAAGGAAGGAAGAAAGTGAAAAAAATAACGATATTCTTCAAATAAGTCATTGCAAAATTTGGAAATATAAAAATAAATTGTTTTATTGTAAAAGAATTGTCAACCAACATAAAAAAAATAAAAACTCTAACTTGTAGAAAAATTTTAGAAAAGAAAACACAAAAAATAAAAAAAGTATCTGATACCTAAAAATCGAAATAAATTATGAAGAATATTTAAACTAATTGAAGAAATATTTATAATAAAATAATACATAGCAGAATTTATAAAAGTAAAATAACAAAACATAATTAATATGTATATAAAAATTAAAGAACTACTTCGAAGTTAGAAGAACTTCGTAACTAAAACATCAACTAAAAAAGAGAAGCAATTCAAAGTAAGACACTTTGAAAATAAATCAGTAACTAAAAAAGCAATCTGCATAGAAAAAAAAATTAATAAAATAAAAAACATGAAAAACCAAAATTTTGATAATAAATTCTTTTATTATTATTGTCTAAATAACAGACTGTTAACTGAAAAGCAAATACGTTTAAAACATATTCTAAAAATTATTGAAAAACTATTTAAAATTTTATTAATTTTTTTTTTATAGTTCTAAGGTATTCGCACACCACAAACATACACAGTTTTAGATAATAAGAATTTTGGTAAAAAATAAGTGCAAAAAAAAAATGACAAAATTAATAAAAGAGAATATTAGTTATAAAGAAGAAAAAAGAAAAGCTAAAATTTTATTCATTAAGAATTTATGTAAAAAAAAACCAAATTTTTATTATTAAGAATTTATATGACATGTAAGTGGGTGTGTATGTACTTATGCGATTGCAAGTATGTGTATGTATATTTATTTATAATTATTACGATCTGAATTATGTAGTCATAATTTAGTGAAAACTAAACAAACATTTATAATAAGAAAATATTAAAAAGAAAAAAAATATTCATATTTACTCATTAATATTAAAAATTTAAGCAACTATTAGTAAACGAAAAGTAATAAAAATACGCATTAAATTATACAAAGAAAAAAGAAACAAATATATTGTAATTTAAGAATAGTCATTTTTAAATTTGTTATTTATTTCAACTTTAATAAAAAATATTAAAGGAAATATTAAGCTGAGCGAGCGGTGGAGGACTAATGCAATAGTATAAAAATAAAAACAAAAACAAACTAAAATGTGAGATAGAATGTAAAGAAAGCAAAAATAATTGACCATTAAAGAAAAATAATTTAGAAAAACAAAATTCTATTGAAACAATTTGTAAAAATGGATGTCTACCAATAAACTGACGCAATAATTTTTCATTCCTCCTTCGAGTCTGTTTAATATCCCAACTACGCTTAAAAAATATGAATACTTTAATGCTATTATTTTGCGGTTACACAATTTTTGTCTATTTTAATTTAAATTTATAATATATTCTATTAATTTTATTTAAAATAGAGAAGAAACAAAACCAGAAATCATTAACGTTTATTTTAATCATAATCTAATCAAATTTTGTGATCAATTATATTATATGAAATAAATAAATTAAATATAACTGAAACGGGAAAGAAAAGAAAAAGAGAAAAAATATAAAATTAAGTATGAAAATTTAAAAAATTTAAACAAACTCATATTTAACTGAATTATAATTAATTAATAAAAAAAAAATGCAAACAAATTAAGATTAAACATGTTGTAGTTTCTATTTATTAAGTTTTTTTTCCCTCTTCATTAGTCTTTTGAGTGCTATCCTTTTACATTTGGTTAGATCATTTTACAAAAATTATTTCTGAAAAAAAAACGGTGTTTCTAGACATTTTTTACTATATCGGGCTACTGTGGAATTTTAAGAGGTTCGTTTATTCTCATATATAAATAGTTTCTAGTATGGCATTATTATTTCTCGAGGAGGTTGCAAACGAACGAGAATATATACAGAAAACTCGGAAATATCATTGAATGTAGTTGGTGTTCTGCAGGGTAGTCTTCTTGGCCCTATATTATACACAATAATCCAGTGATATTATACTATTAATTTCGATTTTATTCTTCATTGATTTCATATCCTTAGCTCACTCATAAGAATATTCTCCAACATTACCAACCTTCCCCTTTTCCCCATAAAACTATTAATTTTGCAAAAGTGTAAAGGAATTTATGAGAATCTTCGTTTTTAAATACACCTCCGATGAATTTTAACGATGCCTTTCGAAAAACAAAACAGAAAAGATTTAAGAGCGAATTTCTTTTTGGAAATAAATGTAAATATTTCTTTAAAAAATATTTTCTAAATGCCATTTTTTGTTTATTTTTTTTTTTTTAAATGGGTATTCTTTTAAAAAAGTCAAAATGAAATTACTGGTCAAATTTTAGAATTTTTTATGAAAAAAATGTTGCCACGTAAAAATGCAAAAAAAAAAAAATTTTCTAAAAAAATAAAATAATTTCAAAAATGACATGGTTAGAAAAAAGAACAACAGGATCAAATGGTCAAGGACAAAAGTGATTCTTGACTATGATACAAAAACTAATTTTCATTGTCTAATCGTTAAAAAGATGTCCTTCTCGTCCACTAACGATAAACAAATTTTTCTCTTTTTAGGATATTAATTATTCAATAACTTGGAAAAATTATTATTTTTGATTTTTATTCATTATTTATTATGATGATGGTAATTATTATTATTATTATTTTTCCAAGTTATTGAATGAATAAATGTTTTTGTATTTTGTTTTCCACTTGGATTAATAAATTAGTTTTCCCAAATTGAATAAAATCCACCCACAGTTATACGATTGAATTTTAATTAGAGAAAATTTTCAATATTAATAGCAATGAATAGGGCCAATTTATGAATAGGCACGATTTACTTCTAGATTGATTACAATATTGAATAGAAAGAATTTCGTGACTATTTATACTTGAAATCGATAATGAATAATTCGATATTTTTTCGTTGGTATCTCCTTTTTTCCGTTCTTACTGATTGTTAAAATAATAATACATACTCAAGAAGGATAAAGAAAATAAAATGAATAAAGAAATAAAAAAAAAACAAACAAACAAACAAACAAAATATTGAATAAAATAAGCTTTAAGTAAAATTGAAATGAAAGCTTATTGGAATAAATAAGGAAAGTGGAAATTGCATAAGGGAGGGTAAGAGGAGTTATTTTACGAACAAGAATTAATACATACGTCCCAAAAGTCTATTGAATTGAATTTATTTTATTTGGAAAAGGAAAAATTCAACACAATCTAACTAACTTAATATTATACCCCAATGTCGTCTCATCTCAACCAGGAGTCTTCAACCACTCTTCCCTTCATTTTTGGCTTCGTCCGGCGGAGAAATATGTATTTTGGAGAGTTTGGTTTATTTGTCAGAAAACTGATACGGCAAATGTGCGTGCCTTAAGATTATTTAGTCGGATGGCAAGAATCATAGAGCAGTGAGCGCTGTTGATTATTTATCAACAATAAAAGATGACAAAAACAAAAATGACAAAAAAGGACACGGCAAAGGACGACTATGAAAATGTTACCCCTGAAAACGGGATTCCATTCCTTTTGATAGCTGGCAGTGTATACAATTACCAATGCGCAGATACCATGACCTATCTATCTACACGAGATATTCTCTCTTATTTGGGGATAGCTGTACACGGTGGTCATTTTTTCGTCTTCCTCTTCTGGGGAGTTTTTGTCCTATTCCATTTTTCCTGTTATTTTCGTGTTTTTGTTTATTTAACGACAATGATTTCAAAAAAGGATATTTGCATCCCAGATTAACTAGCGTACATACATTTTCGTAGTTCAATTTTGCTTTCGAATGATTAACAAAATTGCCTTTGGCTGTGCATTTATTCTATTCAATCTTCTATCTGTTCAAATGTTAGTTTTAGCATTGTTGTACTATACGTAAATAATCGTAGACTTAGAAATAATTCGAAACAATGTACATCATCAAAAAAAAGAAAAAAGAAGATACACTTTAAAAATGGATTTAGAAGAAATGATCTTTATTTTATTGTAAGCTTTTTATTAACCATCGTTGATTATCTGAAATTTTCATAATTGCAAAGCGGGCAATATGAACGGATATCTTTAGAATATTAGAGGATAATAGAGTGAACGGATCAGTGGAATATATGAAATAATCTGTATGAAAAGAATTTACATTTAAAGGATTTTTAAATCTCTTTGGCTTTAAGTTTGCATTTTTAAAACCTTATTTGATATTTTTATTTCAGACGATAACTACGCTTTAATAAATGAGCAAAAAAAATCAATATGGAAATGGTAGATTTTGTTTCTTTATACTCTATTTTTCTTCTTCTTTAATAAGATTTTGTTGAAGAAATATTTATCGAAAATCATTTATTCTTAAATTGGGAGAAATTTTAACAAATTTACCTTTCGCATAAGTCCTTAAAAATATTATTTTCTGCTAAAAATTTAACTTCAAAAAATTTTCAATATCCAATCGGTTTTTTCCCTTATATCTTCGTATATGAAAAGTGTAAATAAATTTAATTGTTTTATTTATAATATCATTAAAATAGCATAAAACTGTATAATTTACGTTGATATTTTTTTTTGTGTGTGTTTGAATTCAAAAACTTTTCGATTAATGTCCTCTCTCCTAATTATCACAAAGACTTTTCTTGATCAACCTTTTATGAAAGCGACGAAAAGTTTTTAGCTCTACCTAAAAAGGACCTTTTTAAATTACTGCAACAATTATTTGATGACCATAATTACAAAGGTATTTTTTATATTGTACTAAAAAAATCTCGCAATTAAAAAATTACGAGTAATTAGTCAATGCGAAATTTTTTATGTATCACTCTACAAACTTGCTGCTAGTTACATGAGATAATTTTTATCATTACTGTTACCATATTTTTTTGGAACTTCAAAATTTATTTCTAACAACGGCAAGTATTGTTCCAGTCACTGTGAAATTTTCTTAAAAAATACTACACATTTTTTAAGACCCCACAAGATTATATTAATCATAAAAAAATTTTTTTTTTTTACTAACTGCAAGAATTTTTTTCAGTCACTGCAGAATTTTTTTTTATAACTGCAAGAAGTTTTCTAAGATTCCGCGTTATTATTGTAATTAGTAAAAAATCTTTTCTGGTTACAGCTGAGTTTTTTAATAACTGCAAGAATTTTTTCAAGTCATATCAAAATTTTCTTTAAAGACTAGAAGTTTTTTAAAACACCGCAAGATTATTTCAATCATTAAAATATATTTTTTTTAACCAACTGCAAGAATTTTGTCCACTCAGTGCAGAATATTTTTTAAGAACTGCAAGAATTTTTTTCAGTCATGTCAAAATTTTCTTTAAAAACTACACATTTTCAAGACACCGTAAGATTATATTAATCTTAAAAAAAAGAAAATTTTTATTACCAACTGCAAGAATTTTTTTCAGTCAGTGCAGAATTGTTTTAATAACTGCAATAATATTTTCAGTCACAGCACAATTTTCTTTAAAGACCACCATTTTTTTTAAGAGCCCACAAGATAACTGCAAGAATTTTTTCCACTCAGTGCAGAATATTTTTAAGAACTGCAAGAATTTTTTCAGTAACTGCCGAATTTTTTTTAATAACGGCAAGAATTTTTTCCAGCCATAGCAGTATTTTCTTTAAAAACTACATATTTTTTAAAAGCCCACAAAATTATGTTAATCTTCAAAAAAAGAAAATTTTTATTACCAACTGCAAGAATTTTTTTCAGTCAGTGCAGAATTATTTTAATAACTGAAATAAATAAGTTTCCTGATTACAGACGAGTTTTTTAATAACTGCAAAAAAAAATTTTTAAAAGCCCTCAAAATTATGTCAATCATCGAAAAAGCATTTTTTTTTTCACCAACTGCAAGAATTTCTTTCAGTTAGTGCAGGATATTTTTTAATTACTACCAGCATTTTTTCAGTCTTTGCAGATTTTTTTTAATAACTGCAATAAGTTTTTTAAGATCCCGCATTATAATTATAATTATAAAAAAATCTTTTCTGACTACAGGCGAGTTTTTTAATAATTGCAAGAATTTTTTCCAGTCACAGCAGAATTTTCTTTAAAAACTACAGATTTTTAAGACACCGCAAGATTATGTTAATCATAAAAAAAATCTTTTTTTACCAACTGCAAGAATTTTTTTCACTTAGTGCAGGATATTTTTTAATAACTGCAATAATATTTTCAGTTACAGCACAATTTTCTTTAAAGACCACCATTTTTTTTAAGAGCCCACTAGATAACTGCAAGAATTTTTTCCACTCAGTGCAGAATATTTTTAAGAACTGCAAGAATTTTTTCAGTAACTGTCGAATTTTTTTAATAACGGCAAGAATTTTTTCCAGCCATAGCAGGATTTTCTTTAAAAACTACATATTTTTTAAAAGCCCACAAAATTATGTTAATCTTCAAAAAAAGAAAATTTTTATTACCAACTGCAAGAATTTTTTTCAGTCAGTGCAGAATTATTTTAATAACTGCAATAAGTTTTCTAAGATCCCGCGTTATTATTATAATTAAAAAAAATTTTTTTCTGATTACAGACGAGTTTTTTAATAACTGCAAAAAAAAGCCCTCAAAATTATGTCAATCATCGAAAAAGCATTTTTTTTTCACCAACTGCAAGAATTTCTTTCAGTTAGTGCAGGATATTTTTTAATTATTACCAGCATTTTTTCAGTCTTTGCATAATTTTTTTAATAACTGCAATAAGTTTTTTAAGCGAGTGTTTTAATAACTGCAAGAATTTTTTCCAGCCATAGCAGTATTTTCTTTAAAAACTACATATTTTTTAAAAGCCCTCAAAACTATGTCAATCATCGAAAAAGCATTTTTTTTCCACCAACTGCAAGAATTTCTTTCAGTTAGTGCAGGATATTTTTTAATTACTACCAGCATTTTTTCAGTCAATGCAGAATTTTTTTAATAACTGCAATAATTTTTTTAAGGTCCCGCTTTATTGTAATTACGAGTAGTAAAAAATCTTTTCTGGTTACCACCGAGTGTTTTAATAACTGCAAGAATTTTTTTCTAGTCACAGCACAATTTTCTTTAAAGACTAGAAGTTTTTAAAAGCACCGCAAGATTATTTCAATCATCAAAATATATTTTTTTTACCAACTACAAGAATTTTTTTCAGTCAGTTCAGAATTTTTTCATAACAGTAATTTTTTTTTAATACCTGCGACATTATTTTATTAACCAAAAAAAAATTCTACATGCTGCATGCATTTTTCATTTTATTAAGTGTCTTTTTTTATTTTTCTTATAATACTGTAGGACTTTTTACCACCCTTTCTTGTTACTGCAGGACTTTAGTTTACATACCTATAAGAATTTTTCTGTTTTTGTAGTTACTGAAAAAAATGCTTTTTAGGACTTTTTTTTATTACAGCATGGCTTTTTCCTTATAAATTGAAGACTTTTTCTTAGTTGCTGCAGTTTTAATAACTGCAAGAATTTTTTGAAGTTACTAAGAACAATTTTTGTTATTTTTAATTACCGTATAAATTATTTACAGAAACTATAAGGGTCTTTTGTAATTTACAAATGATTTTTTTTAAATAATAATTGCAAGATTAATAATTGAGTTGCTATGTTATTGTCTTAATCGCTAGAAGGAATTTTTCTAATAACTGAAAACTTTGTTAATTAATGCGAGTAATTTCTTCTAACCGCTTCAAGGATCTTATCTGATTATAGCAAATTTAATAAGAAAATTAAGAAAATATATTTTCATTTTAAAATTTATTCAAATTTTTTATTTCAAATATCAAATTTATCTTGAAATTGTGACAAGATAAAAATAATTGTTCAATATTTAACTGTATAAAAAATAAAAGTAATCTTTTTACAACAGAATTTTTAATATTCTAGTCATATTTTTCCCTGCTATTGTAAATAATTATTATTCCGTAATGACGTCGTACTATCAATGTACATACACATGTTCAAGAATTTTATTTTCTGTGATTTTTATTTTGTCTTTCTGTTCTTTTATATATTTGTTTTTGTTTTACGTTTTTGATATTATATTATTTTCGTAAAAAAAGGGGAGATTAGTCATATTGAATGCGCAAACGCAACCCCTACACCGGTCCTGTAGGAAGGTGGAACGAATTTTTATTTGGAGCATTTAACATTCGTAAGAGGTCGAGCTCCTGTATATCAGCATCCGATACAGGAGAGAAGCTCCAAGTTCACAAGGAGATGTGAACTTGTGGTTGATAAATTGGGTAACAGGGATGAACAGTCTCGAATCCCTTCCTGATTTCCTTTAATGTTGATACCAACGTTTACATCCGTACCACCGCTTTCAAACCCTACACATATATCGACTCGACTCTGTGTACAGGGCTGAGGGTGAATAATTCAAAACATTATTGATCTGGCCGCGTTTTCGGCTTTACCTTATCGAATACTGGAACAATTCAGAACGCTATTCCAGGGCTGCGTGTTTACATCTTCGCGTTAATTTATTATCAAACAAAATTAATTTTATATACGAAAAATCAAAAAAGAAACAGCAAATAATACATATTAAAATAAAAAATATGGATTGAAATTTATTTTAAATATATAATATAAAAAAAAAAAACCAAAATTTTTCAATAATAATTTATTTACATATAATAATAAGCATAAAAATTTATAAATCGTATTCGATAATTATGTACATAGTTAGTTGGTGAAATGAATTGATAACAAAATAGAAAGAATAATAATAATAATAATAATAATAAATAAAAATCAATCAAAATTTATTTACCTTTTGTGTACAGGTTAAATATGATTTAAATTAAAATTATTATAAAAAATATATATCGACATATTTTATTTTAATAATTCAATTTAATGTGAATGAGAATTTTGAAAATTCTGATATGCAATTAGTTTTCAATAGTGAAATATAGTTTATTTATGGAAAATTAAAAAAAAAAAAAAAAAAAAAAACAAAATAATAATAATATTGAAAATTGAAAATAAAAAATTCTTGATAGAAAAATTCTAAAGTTTTATAATAGATGAAAAAAAATGTACAGTTTTTTTTTTGTAATATTTTTTAAAATAATTTCAAACAAATTGAAAATTAATTAAAAATGAATAATTCTTATGGATTATATTCTTCCAAAAAATGTTTACCAAAAATATATTCTAAACTAATTGAAACAATTTGCAATAATATATTTATATAAATAAATAAATACTTAATAAAATATACGCACATAAAATTCTTATAATCATAATATATACAATACAATATTTAAAAAAAAACTATACAAAATAATAAAGAAATAAATATTAATGTATATACCCCAAATATATATTTAAAAAAACTTTATTTAAATTCAAATGGACCTAATCATATTTTTGCACTCGTTCTGTCACTTTCGAATTTTTAACATCTGTGATCAAATATCAAATTTGTATAAATAATCAATTTATATATATATATATGTATATATATATGTATGTATATAAACTGAAAAGATATTGATAATAGGTGAAAAAAGAAAAAAAAAACTATTTTAGGTGAACAAAAAAAAAATGCTAGAAGAAAAACGAATTAACTAAAACGAAAATTTAAAAATAGAAATTGAATAGAAAATATATGTAAAACGAATAATTAATATTTATTATTTGTTCATTTATGAACTTATTCATTTATTTATCATAATAACTGCTATAATATCAACTGCTATAAAAATAACTGCTATAATAACAACTGCTATAATATCAACTGCTATAATATCAACTGCTATAATAACAACTGCTATAAAAATAACTGCTATAATAACAACTGCTATAATATCAACTGCTATAATATCAACTGCTATAAAAATAACTGCTATAATAACAACTGATATAAAAATAACTGTTATAATCACAACTGCTATAATATCAACTGCTATAATAACAACTGCTATAATATTAACTGATATAATATCAACTGCTATAATAGCAACTGCTATAATAGCAACTGCTATAAAATAACTGTTATAATAACAACTGCTATAATATCAACTGCTATAATATCAACTGCTATAATATCAACTGTTATAATATCAACTACTATAATAATAACTACTATTATACAAACTGCTATAATATCAACTAAAAGATCAGTTCAACTTTTCTCATTTTCAAATTAAATATTTTTACGTTTTTCATTAAAATAATTTAAATTTTTATCTTTATCATTTTATTATTGTAAAATTATTATCTTCTTAAATATTATTATTGATTGAATTTTGTTTTTAAAATTTTTTAACAAAAGAAAAAAAAAACAACAAATCAATGTATTTATGCAAATTTTTCTACACAATTATTTTCTGTTGATTTCTATTCAACTATTACTATTATTATTAAGTTCATTTTTATATTTGAAAATACACAAGAATTTTTTTTATAGAAAAATCAAAATACAAATACAGTGTTTTAATATTAATAAATAAATAATTTTAAAGAAAAAAATCTTTAAGAAAAATAAATAATCAAAATAAAATAATAATAATAAAAAAATTATTCAATAATAGATAAAAATTTAAATGCAATAAGTTTGAAAAGAAAAATCTAATAAAAAAAAGATTTTTGAAGAATTGTTTTTTTTTGTTTTGTTATTTTGAGAGTTAAAATAAATATTCTTCGTAAATATTTAAAGATGACATCACAAGAAATGACACATCTTGAAAAATCGGTTAGTAAAGAAAATAAAACCGCTTCAACTCTTACCAATTTGCATGTATTTTTTGTATATTATTATTATAATTATTATTAAAGGATGGGCCATCTATTTTTTTGTTTTTTAAACATATAATTTTCGATGACTCTTCTCACTAAAAGTGAATCAATGGCCTTAATTTTTAGTCGAATGTGGATGACCTTTTAAATGGTCTCAAAGAAGAAAGTCCAAACGTGTCAAATTATAAGATCTTGGCAGCCAATACACATCAGTATATTTCGGTGAGATTATTCGATCACCGGTTTTAGTGCGCAACGAACAAGGTTTTGACATGTTGTGTGGCTTGTAGAGTAAGTTTGTTCTCATTCACATTCAATTCATTCAATTTTGGCCTCAAACAATTTGTTAACTTGTAATTTTTTACGACCATTTTTAAAGTCCATAAACCGTAAGAGACAGTTACATTTTTCGTAAATCATATGAGGGTTTTCCAAGCCCCCGATTTAACAATTTGATTTGTTAACGTAGCTAAGCAAATTTGCTTCGTCACTAAAGATGATTTTCCATTGAACGTTATTTTTACAAAATGTCCATTTTCGAAATAATTTTCGATAACTACCATAAAACTATACTACTTTATTTTGAATGTTGAAAAACGACCAATAGATGGCGCACATTTAATTAGTTTTATTATTATTATTTTGATGATTAGTATTTTTTTGCTTCTTTTTTGTTTAAACTGATAAAGACTGACAATCTACACATATGTATGGGTACACTTAAAAATTATGTAAATAAACGTTTGTGTGTATACGTCCAAAACTTTGCAACTAATCAGGAAAAAAACCATTTTCATTAAAAATTTATTTCCTTTCAAAAACGATTTGTTCTCGTAATTAAATGTAAACTTTTTTATTCTCTGTCATTTCGTTTATAAATTAGCTTTCCGTAAAAGTAACTAAAAGTAATTTTTTTCTCGGGCTTGACGGGATTTGTACGTATACGTTAAGAATTCAAATTGTTTCCGGACGGAAATTGCTTACACACTTGTGTGTGTGTGTGTGTGTAATATGCGAACTAAACGAATGATTGAATGAAAAGTGACGAGCGATAAAACTGATTGTTTATTTGTTCTGTGCTTTTTTCTTGCGAATACTAGTCTTGGCAGTTTATTCAAAACGTGTGAGTGTATGAGTGTAAACAATAAATTTAATTAAATGTTAAAAATAAAGCGGTTTACAAATATCAAAACTATGTGTGGCCACGTACTGATAAGATAGATTCTGTACGTACACACGAATGCCAATATGTTCATTGGGTACGGATTTGATTAAATCCTTTTTGCATAAACAAACATACTCATACAAATATGAAATCAATTTTGAAAAATTTTTGACAACTTTAATACGTTTTAGACTTTATAATTCTGTCGTTTAAGTAACGGTGTTATGGTACTATTTGCACTTCGCTTCTTTTCGGCACTAACGCTATCTATTTTAGACTTTTCCTTTCTTGTTCTTAAATAAATATTATTTCAATTCTTAAAATTTTATTTAAATTTTTTTTCGATTTTACTTTTTTTTATTTATTTTATTTTCTTAAATTTTTTTTTTTAATAATATTTTTAATTTTTTGCAATTTAAGTTTTCTAAATATTTTTTTCGCTAATTTGAATTTGTTTTTAAAGTTTTTTTTTTTTTTTTTTTTTTTTTGGTATCTAAAATGTCAATTTTTATATTATTTTTTAAATTATGAGTGTTATTTCTTTAGTTTTATTGTATTGAATCTGTTTTCTCCGTCTTTTCATTATGTTTATTTCAGCACTAACGCCATCTGCCTTTTTGTTTTAAATTTGATTTTTTTTCCGAGTATTTAAAATTTTTGTATTCTAAACTTTTGGCTTTTTACCATTTTTTTTAACTAATTTTATTTTTTGACTAAATTTTTTTCCGATTTTAATTTTTTTTAAAAAAAAACTTAATTTTGAAATTTTTCATTTTTTCAATATATTTTGTCAAATGCGATCTTTTTTAAAGGTTAACTTTTTTTTGTATCTTAAACGCGATTATTTTATTGTTTTTTTTTTTTTTTTTTTTTATTTTTTATTCTTATTTCTTTAGTTTTATTTGAGTAAATTTGTTTTAATAAATTTTCATGATCTTTTCATTATGCGTATTTCACCACTAACGCCATCTGTCATTTTTTTACAATTTGAATTTCTTTCGTTTCAAAATTTTTGTATTCTAAACTTTTGCGTTTTTAATTTTTTTTTATTAATTTATTTTTTGTAATTAAAATTGATAAAAAATTTGATTAAATTTTGTTCCGATAATTTTTTTCTAACACTTAATTTTGAAATTTTTAATTTTTTGAATATTTTTTTTTAAATGCGATCTTTTTTAAAAGGTTAATTTTTTTTTGTATCTTAAACGTGATTATTTTATTGTTTTTTTTTTGAAATTTTGATTCTTATTTGTTGAGTTTTATTTGAGGAAATTTGTTTTAATAAATTTTCTTGAACTTTTAATTATGCGTACTTCACCACTAACGCCATCTGTCATTTTTTTTAATTTGAATTTCTTTCGGTTCAAAATTTTTGTATTCTAAACTTTTGCGTTTTTCATTTTTTTTATTCATTTTATTTTCCTTGTTTTTTTTAAATTAAAATTTATAAAAAATTTGATAAAATTTTGTTCCGATAATTTTTTTCTAACACTAAATTTTGAAATTTTTAATTTTTCTAATATTTTTTATCAAATGCGATCTTTTTTAAAGGTTAATTTTTTTTTGTATCTTAAACGTGATTATTTTGATTCTTATTTATTGAGTATTATTTGAGTAAATTTATTTTAATAAATTTTCTTGAACTTTTCATTACATGTATTTCAGCACTAATGCCATCTGTTTTTTTTTTTATATAAAATTTTTTTTATTATAAACTTTTGAGTTTTAATATCTTTAAAAATTTTATCTGTTCAATTTATTTATTTTGTTTAATTCAAATTTCTTTAAAATTAATTTTTTACAATATAAATTTTCTAAATAAATTAATTTGCAATTATTTTAATTATTAATTATGAAATTTGAATTTTTTGAATTATTAATTTATGAAATTCAGTTTTGTTTCGTTAGCTTTATTTTATGATATTTTTATACTAGAATTTTTTGTTGGTTTTTTTTTCAAAAGCTTTTTTATTCTTCATAAATTTTAATAAGTTATAGGGATTTTTTTTTTAAATTCCGTTTTTATTTCCATGAAATGTTAATTCTTATTTGGATTAAGTTTTTTTTATAAAGCAATTTTATTTATATAGTTTTGGTTCAATTTTTTTTTGCATATTTATGCCTTCATTTTT
Source organism: Atherix ibis (assembly GCA_958298945.1). Lineage (NCBI taxonomy): Eukaryota > Metazoa > Arthropoda > Insecta > Diptera > Athericidae > Atherix > Atherix ibis. The sequence goes on along the minus strand of OY282610.1, from coordinate 21,320,396 downwards.
AGTTAATAAATTTTTTTTTTGTATTTAATTTTTATTTGCAAAAATTATTTTCCATAGAATTGGTTTGTGTAGAAATTTATTAAATTTTCTTTTATTCTACAATTTATTATATTAATGATTATGTAATATTTTTATTTAATTATTTAAAAAAATATTGTACTTCAACGTTATACACGCTTATGTAAATACAAACAAACTAAAAAAAAGGATACAAAAAGTGGAAATTCTAATTATTTCTTGATTTTTACACCTACTTAAATGTGGTTTTCACTGATGTATAATTAATTTGGAATAAATTCATACATTCATAAACATTCATAGACGTTATTGTGCACGGCGATGTTGAACAAATTTCAACAAGACATGTTATATGTTTAGTGACCGGAAGTTTTCTCGTTTTAATTTTTTTTTTAATTGAATTAATTTTATACGCTCCTTGCAGCTGAATGTAGGATGTCGCCTTTAACAAATTATGTAGGTGTCCACTTCAGAATATTTAAAAAGAGAAAAACACATTAAAAATATTTATAAATATTTTCATTTTTAAGTGCTTTTAATAAGCTTAAACAAGAAGTTTCATTTGAAATATGAATGAGAAAATTGTATAAGTTCAGCTTAATTTGAATTAATAATACACTAATTATTCAACTGTGAATGGATAATTATAAAATGAGTATCATTACAGATATTTTCCATGATACGTGGTTGGAAAATGTTAACTCTTAAGGGCCATGACAAAACTCATGACTCCAGACGGCTGCACACTAGAATCTACAATATTACGTCAAATTTATTTGTTCTCTAGTCCCTATGTCTATGTATAAAGCTCACATTAAAATAGGTTCATTATAATATTATGGTTTAAAGCAAAGTAAAATAAATCATTAAGGTAGCCTTACAAAAATAATACTGCAACAATGCGATTATCTCTTCCATATAAAGATATATCCAATTTACAATTTGGAAAGTAAAATTAAATAAAATATATATTTTATTTAGATTTTAATAACATTTTTATTTTAGATTATTGTTTAAATTTTGCCATTATATAAAAAAATATAATATTTTTTTTAAGTAATAACAAAAAAATTTCCTGTATAGCTCGATATTTTTGATTTTATATTTAAAAACTTTTTTGTATATTTTAGTTTTTGATTTGGCTATTACTTGACGGATTTTGATTTTTTAATTGCTCATAAGTTTATGAATTATCTATAATGATATAATCTTTTATAAATTTATATAAGAAAAAGTCCAACAGCGTCAAAATCTACGACTCTTGAAGGCAATTGCCATCAGCAAATCACGAAATTTCACGTACTAACAAATTTTTGCTCAATAAGACCAAAATTTTTCATGTAGTATAGCATATGGAACTATTTTGTTAGAACCATGTGTGTTTGGGGTTAATATATTTAATTGCAATAAAGTACTGTTAGTTAACGTGGTACTATCATCGTTAGATATAATACCAGGGGCCGTCTTCAAACAAAAGGATTGAGATACGATCCATTAACACAACGCCAAATCTGATAAGCGATTAACAGTAAGCAACTACTCGTAGTTACAAGCTGACTATGACGGCTATTTGTGACGATGCCTATCCAACCCTTTGCTGTCATTAGCAGTGACAGCACCGGAAATAGAATCGGTATCACTCACCAGCGGTCCGGAGGCAGTAACGGCGATTTGGGTATCAACCACAGCCACCACGTTGCATCCCAATGCGCCTCACCATTATTGGGCACAATGTATTTTTAAACCAAGGAACCTTGTAAATTCCTAGGCACCACTAAGACAGCTCAGGTACACGGCTTCACCAACACACAAAGGTACCACCTGAAGCGACCTTAACCTTGCCTTTCACACACATACCTTTCACGCATACTCAGTGCACACACATTCAGATCTATAACATCCTTAGACAAACCACACACCTTGTAGCTGGTGACAAGCACTCTCTCATCGTGTACCGCACAGACACTCTACCCTTTCACTCAGTTCGCTTTTGAACAAGAACGCTTTCATACTGCCGTGCTCGATTTTTAGATAACCTAGGAACAAGCTGCATTCAAACTTGTTTGTCGAAACAAAGCTGCAGGTCCATCCCCCATTCACACTCTCAACCTACCGTTGTTGCCTAGTTTCGTGCATTTTCTCCATGACAAGAGAACGCTATTATCGCTCATTCAGAAGAGGACAGTCCTCCTCCAATACAATGCCACACCGCATCCGATAGAGAATAATCCTACGGAACACCTCTAGATCCCGCTGGATTTTTCCCATTAAGTTCTGCATAACATCAGCGGAGACTGTCTTACAGACATTAAAAAACTCATATAGAATCAACCGCTGACCGCTGTTGATCCTGTTTCTAGCATACCGAAACCGTATCACATTATCCCAAATGCAAGCACCATACGCCGTGCACGCCATAAACAAGCCATTAGCATTCACACTGCCCTACCTCAAATGCCCTATTATTTAGTAAATAATATCCTCCTGGTACAAGCAACTATCCCTCTGAGGTGATGGTCTAAATGAGTATCGTTTTTTCGCCGGAGGTACGATATCACATACACACCGAGATATCGTACCTCCGGCGAATTCCTCAGTGCCACACTCCTCAATCACACATTCGGTCGCCTAGATACGGCCAGTGTGTCCCTCAGCAGCATGCACTCACTCTTCCTCTTCCATTTTTTCTGTTCGCTGTGGCATACCTCCCCTCAAAATAGCTCATACACAGACGAACTTCCATACATCCTATTTGGCGCAATTTCTCAATCACTCGGTCCCATTTCAAACAGTTCAATGCCAACTTAAATTCAACTAACAAAATTCCAGAACATTCATTCAATCTTCCCTTTACCTGGGATCAATTATGATGGGACTTTGCCCATCAATAATCAAAAAAGATCAATTATAATGCGACTATAGTGCTCAAAATAACAGTCTTTTCCCCTTCATTTTTGAAAAACTACAAACCAATGACACATTATTGCATCCTGTAAAAAGCTAGTCACATCATGTACTCGAAACATGTTAAGCTCAGTCTTCTTTTTTTTAATTTTTTATTCCCAAATATAAAAAATTATTTAAACTCTTTTATAATTGATAGTAAATGTTAGAAAATTTTCTAAAATTCTTACAAAACTTCAGATATTACCTGGAAAAATTTGACAAAATTTGACGAACTTTGATAAATTCTAATAAATTCTAACAAAGTCTGACAATTATAACAATTATTTATTGACAAATATTGGCAAATTTTGACAAATCCTGATAAATACTAACAAATGCTGAAAAATATTTAGAAAAATTGAAAAACGCTGACGAATTATGACAACTAATTGACAAATGCTAATAAATGTCAAAAAATACTGACAATTATTGACGAATACGAACAAATAATGATAAATGCTGACAAATATTGACAAATATTGGCAAATTTGGACAAATGCCGACAAATACGAGGTCTGTTCAAGAAGTATTGCGAATTTTGAATTTCCGCGGGTTACGTATATTCGAATTTCGATTTTTTTTGTGGTGTTATGTTGGTACTCATGTTTCTAACTTATACCGACAAGTTCGGCCATTTTGAATGTTCAGTTAATTTTTGACAGCTGCTTTGCTTCCACGTGTTTTAGCTCGTCTTAGATTTTTTCCCATTCCAAAAAATGGATCAAAGAATCTGTTTCGGGAAGAATAAAAAGTCACAGGGGGACAGATCTGGGGAATACAGTGGCTGCGGCATTATTAGTGTATTGTTTTTGGGCAAAAATTCGCGCACAACCAACGATGCGTGAGCAGGGGCGTTATCATGGTGCAAAAGCCAATTTATGTTCTTCCACAATTCCGGGCGTTTCTGGTGGATTGCTTCGCACAACTTGAGCATAACTTGCAGGTGATATTCCTTATTAATCTTTCTACCCTGTGGCAAGAACTCATGATGCACCACGCCTCTGCAATCGAATAAAACTGTAAGCAAAACCTTTACATTCGGCTCGTGCGGCAGCTTCCATTGGGATGATTGAGCTATGGTTTCCACGTCATAGCCATAAACCCATGATACGTCACCAGTTATGACCCTCTGGAGCAAATTTGGATCGTCGCGGACAGAGTCCAACAGCTCCTTAGCAATGTTAATGTGATGCTGTTTTTGGTAGAAAATGGGCAAAAATCGAAGACGAGCCAAAACACGTGCCAACAAAGCAGCTGTCAAAAAATAACTGAACATTCAAAATGGCCGAACTTATCGGCATAAGTGAGAAATATAAGTACCAACATAACACCACAAAAAAAAAATTGAAAATCGAATTTACGTAACCTGCAGAAATTAAAAATTCGCGATACTTTTTGGGCAGATCTCGTACTGACAAATATTGATAATTGCTGACAATTGCTGACAAATATGTACTCGAGGTATGTCAAGCTCAAAAATATTGCCAAAATAGTAAAAAAATATAAAATTTTTTTAGAAAAAAACTACATAAACTAAATTTAAAAAAAAGTCTAAATTATTATATTAAGTACATCGAAGGCTTCAAGTCAGCTGCGTACAAAGCTTAACCACTTCTTTTAGTACATCCTTTTAATTTGATTGTGTAACTCCTTCGAGTTTTTGCATAATTTTTACAAAAAGCCTATATTCGTAAGACCCTAAATGTCGGTGCATAAATTAAGATCATCCTGATTTGACATATGCAGGTTGTCTAGACAGAACCGAGATAAGGCCTATGATATAAAATCAATAATACAAAAAAAACCATTCTGCTTGAAATCAACGAAACTTTAGCATATATTGAAAAGGGAATAAAAGATGAGCCTTTCGACTAGAGTGAAATTTCAAAACAAATAAAAACTTCTGATTAACCCCTAAATGTATTCTCGTATAATGAACTGGAGAGAATCCGATGTCAACGTTCAACACCTTAAGGGTCTACAATTTATAATAAAAAAAAATTTTATAATCGGTTAGTTTAGAATGTGATGTGCATGCATAAAAAGAAAAAAATTAACCTCAAACTAAACAAAATCCTCCCACACTTTTTACTCTTATCAATAGAAAAAGAAAACCAATAAAAAACAATCCAATATTTGTACATGCATTTCCTTATCAGTTTATTAACCCAACTATAAGAAAAAGAAAAGAAAAATTCAAAGGACCAATCCGCAAGGATAATAATAGCTAAATATTTGCGTGGTACTCCATAAAAATTGTCATTCATTTTTTGTTATCCAATTTTTTTTTTTTTTTTTTTTTTGAAAGGACTTTAAATTTAAAAGCATAAACAATTTCCCTTTTAACTGACTATTAAATGACTTGAAAGATAAAAAAGTATAAGAGGCGAGAATAGGTTTTTACTCTTCCATTAAGGTATACTTTTTTATATAAAAAGGATAGAATGTTGAAGAAATCCAGAAGGGAGGGTGTGGTTTTTTTTCCCTCTTGTTTTGTTTATTTTGTAAAGTACATTGTTGAAGGTATTTAAAGTGTATCCTTTTGATATGTTAGTGGCAGTGTATTCTTGTTACGTGGTGTGTAGAGTGGTTTTTTTTTTCTTCTTTGTACAAAATCGACTATAAACGTAGAGAAAGAGTTTATTTGTTGTTGGTCGTCAAGATAAATTTCCGGGTACGACGATTATGAATGGAAATGCTTTTAGGAAAAATAACACTTTCTGTTAAAGGATTATCATTTTTACAGAGTATACGACTATTATAAAAATACTAGCAACTTACAAAAAAAAAGAAAAAAATAATTTTGAAACTTTTGGTTTGAGGTTATGTGAGTGCATCTAGTAGCCATATTGAAATAGTAAATGGTAAATTTTGGTTTCAGCTTGAATACACAATTCTTGAGTGTACGTGCCGGAATGTGTTTTCTTCAAGACCTAAGAATAATACCATACTTGATACTTGATAGTCAAAACGTGCTGGGCGTTACAACTTCTTTATGGGTTTCCCATTATGCACGAATATGGGCCAAGCAACCCATTACTATAGCCACATTTAACTATCTTACAAGTATTCACTAGAGAATCTCTGATGCCTGCGATTCATATGACTGAACTAGCAAACGAGTCCGCCTTTTATTCAACATTCGAAGAGCTAAGCAATTTTTGCATTTGTTCAGATGTAATTTGTGGTAGTCTAAATAGTACGAATTCATCCGATCTGATCCTTGTCCTCTTATCGTTGGGAAATTTTTCATGAAATCGAGCAAAATCAACGCTAAGACTCAGCACTTAACTGTGCCAATGGAATTTATAGGAAATTCCATAGATGATTTTATCGAAGGTAGTTTTTATTTTCGTATCCTTTCCATTTTTCAGATTTTTTTCCGTCAAGTCCTTAAAGGGGAGATTTCTACCAGATGGAAAATCTCTTAAACCATACTCATTGTAATAAGAATATATATCAACAACAACAACATTTATAATAATATAAAAAATCGTCAAGAAAAAAAAATCCTTGAGAAAAAAATCAAAATAAATTAAAGTGAAAAAAAATCCCACTTAAATATGAAAAAAATTGACATTAAATCCTATTTCTTCGTTGTCGTTTTTTTTATATACATACACGTATTTAGTATCCTTTTTGTATTGTTCATTATTTTCGGATTATTGTAAAAATATTCCTCCAATGTTAATAATAGCAAATCCCCCATCATACGTGACACAGTTGTCTTTGACATTTCGATTATTGATTGGTGCACCTTTCAGCCCAATATGACTTAACATACAACGAGGCAATGGGAAAAAGTAGTTTGAATAGTAAGCTTAGCATTTGTAACGACTTTTAATCACAAATTGTAAGATATTTTCACTTCGAGTACGTTTAAGTACAAGACATACACACATAACTAGATGTCCTTGTCTGTGGTTGATTTCTGTGCATTGTTATCGAATTATAATGAAAATGCGCGGCGTTCCATTTTGCTTAACTATTCAATTGTGTCACAAAAATATTTTTTCTTGAAAAAAGAAAAAAATTACACATAAAACTGACGTAAGTTTTTTTCTATGTGCTTTCAATATCATATTTTAATAATTCCAAAACTCGTACAGCATGAATATTTTCTTAATTAAAATTTAATATATCTTTTTTAATAACGAACATTAATATTGAAGTTTCAAAATCATCGTCTACGAAATAAGAGTATTAATAATTTGTATTCAATGGTGGTTATTATACTGTAATTATGTAATATTCATATTTGTATATAAATATTTAAGATTACCTAATTTTTATGAAATATTTACAAATACATTTTTACGATAACATTGCTCCAATTTTGGTTAAGTGGGATATCTTTATAATAAAGATGAAGTCTTTTTTTTTAATTTTTTATTCTAAAATGTATGCAGATATAGAAAATTATTTTAATTCCTTTATAATTGATAGTAAATGTTAGCAAATTTTCTCATATTCTTACAAAACTTCAGAAATTACCTGCCAAAATTTGACAAAATCTAACAAATTCTAATAAATTCTAAAAAAGCTTGATAATTATGATAATTATTAATAAATATTGACAAATGCTGACAAATATTGAGAAATATTAACAAATATTGAGAATTACTGACAAATGCTGACAAATATTGAGAAAAATAGAAAAATGCTGACGAATTATGATAACTAACTGACAAGTACTGACAAATGCTGACAAATACTAACAAATATTGAGAAATACCGATAAATATTGGAAAGTGCTGACGAATTTTGATAGATATTAACAAATATTGACAAATGGTGACAAATTTTGATAAATACTGACAATTGCTGACAAATATTAAGAAATACTGACAAATATTAACAAATATAGATAAATGCTGACAATTATTGACAAAAATTGAAAAATGCTGACGAATTATGACAACTAACTGACAAGTACTGACAAATGCTGGCAAATATTCAGAAATGCTGGCAAATACTGACAAATACTGATAAATACTGATAAATACTGACAAATATTGGAAAATGCTGAAAAATTGAGAAATACTAACAAATTTTCCAAAATGCGGCTGAATATTGATAAATACTGACAAATATTAAGAAATACTGCAAAATTTTGACAAATATTGGAAAATACTGATAATTGATGACAAATATTGAGAAATACTGACAAATATTAACAATATTGACAAATGCTGACAAATATTGGGAAATATTAACAAATATTGAGAATTACTGACAAATGCTGACAAATATTGAGAAAAATAGAAAAATGCTGACGAATTATGATAACTAACTGACAAGTACTGACAAATGCTGACAAATATTCAAAAATGCTGGCAAATACTGACAAATACTGATAAATACTGACAAATATTGGAAAATGCTGAAAAATTGAGAAATACTAACAAATTTTCCAAAATGCGGCTGAATATTGATAAATACTGACAAATATTAAGAAATACTGCAAAATTTTGACAAATATTGGAAAATACTGATAATTGATGACAAATATTGAGAAATACTGACAAATATTAACAAATATCGACAAATTCTGACAATTATTGACAAATATTAACAAATATTGACAAATGCTGACAATTATTGAGAAATACTAACAAATATTGAGAAATACCGATAAATGCTGACAAATACTAACAAATATTGAGAAATACCGATAAATTTTGGAAAATGCTGACGAATTTTGATAGATATTTACAAATATTGAGAAATGGTGACAAATTTTGATAAATACTGACAATTGCTGACAAATATTAAGAAATACTGACAAATATTAACAAATATAGATAAATGCTGACAATTATTGACAAAAATTGAAAAATGCTGACGAATTATGACAACTAACTGACAAGTACCGACAAATGCTGGCAAATATTCAGAAATGCTGGCAAATACTGACAAATACTGATAAATACTGACAAATATTGGAAAATGCTGAAAAATTGAGAAATACTAACAAATTTTCCAAAATGCGGCTGAATATTGATAAATACTGACAAATATTAAGAAATACTGCAAAATTTTGACAAATATTGGAAAATACTGATAATTGATGACAAATATTGAGAAATACTGACAAATATTAACAAATATCGACAAATTCTGACAATTATTGACAAATATTAACAAATATTGACAAATGCTGACAATTATTGAGAAATACTAACAAATATTGAGAAATACCGATAAATGCTGACAAATACTAACAAATATTGAGAAATACCGATAAATTTTGGAAAATGCTGACGAATTTTGATAGATATTTACAAATATTGAGAAATGGTGACAAATTTTGATAAATACTGACAATTGCTGACAAATATTAAGAAATACTGACAAATATTAACAAATATAGATAAATGCTGACAATTATTGACAAAAATTGAAAAATGCTGACGAATTATGACAACTAACTGACAAGTACCGACAAATGCTGGCAAATATTCAGAAATTCTGGCAAATACTGACAAATACTGATAAATACTGACAAATATTGGAAAATGCTGAAAAATTGAGAAATACTAACAAATTTTCCAAAATGCGGCTGAATATTGATAAATACTGACAAATATTAAGAAATACTGCAAAATTTTGACAAATATTGGAAAATACTGATAATTGATGACAAATATTGAGAAATACTGACAAATATTAACAATATTGACAAATGCTGACAAATATTGGGAAATACTGACAAATATTAACAAATTTTGATAAATATTGACAAATGCTGACAATTATTGAGAAATACTGACAAATTCTGACAAATTTCGAGAAATGCTGATAAATACTGACAACTATTGGAAAATGCTGACAACTATTGAAAAATGCTGACAAATTTTGCAAAATGCTGACAAATTTTGCAAAATGCTGACGAATATTGATAAATATGTACAAATATTAAGAAATACTGACAAATTTTGGAAAATACTGCTAATTGCTGATAAATACTGACAAATGCTGACAATTATTGAGAAATACTGACAAATTCTGGCAATTTTTGAGAAATGCTGACAAATATTGACAAATGCTGATAGTTATTGAAAAATACTGACAAATGCTCACAAATTTTGAGAAATGTTGACAAATATTGATAAATATTGGCAAATTTGGTCAAATACTGACAATTATTAAGAAATACTGACAAATGCTCACAAATTTTAATAAATACAGACAAATTTTGATAAATACTGACAAATACTGACCATTGCTGACAAATATTGAGAAATCTGGCTAAGTTTGATAAAATTTGACAAACTCTTATAAATTCTGATATAATTTGATAAATTTCGATCAATTCCGATAAGTTCTGATATATTTCGACTAATTTTGGATTTTATTTTATATGATTTTGATGCAAGTCGATAAAATCTGGTAAATTCCAACATAGTTTGATAAAGTCTAACCAAACTCTAACTAATCCTGACAAAATTTGACAAGCTTGTATAGTCTAAATAATTTTGATAAATTGTGATAGTCCGAAAAAAATCCAAAAAAGCCTGGCAAAGTCTGATAAATTTTGATCGATTCTGAAGAACTCTGATAATTTTGACAAAGTTTCGGAAATTTTGAAAAAGTCTGATAAAGCCTCATGCCGTGTGTGTGATGCAGTGGTCAAGTCGACCGACTCACACTCGGTAGGTAGCGGGTTTGATTCCCGCTGCCGCCATCTCGGCATTGGTGCCGGGGTGAGAGGCCGACTACAAGCCTTATATATATGTAGTCCGTAGGGTCCCCCAACGTCACTCGGGGTTGCTTCGCTGGCCTGATAAGCCGCAAGCTATAAAAAAAAACACCTTATCAAGAAACAGCACAAAAAGAAGCATCCGGACCATACCTCAGGGAATGGCACATCCCGCTCTATCTTCTCTTTGTTGACTTCGAAAGAGCCTTCGACATGATTTCTCGCGACGCCATCTGGAGTGCTCTGGCTGAACTAGGCATCCCACAGGCCATCATCGATCTCATCCGAGAACTATACCGTGAGGCCCCGTTGTAGAGTGCGCTTCAAAGGACGAAACAGCGATCCATTCAACATCTCGAGAGGAGTCAGGCAGGGCTGTGTAATCTCGCCTATCCTCTTCATAATCGCCCTAGACCTAGTCCTTCAACGCACTAACAACACAGCCAGAAACGGTATCCAGTGGACACTGCGTGAGAAACTCCACGACCTGGACTACGCCGACGACATATGCCTCATGTCCCACACCTTCAACGGCATTCAGGAGAAACTGAATGCTCTGGCCTCCAACGCCGAAGAAGTGGGGATGAGAATCAACATCAAGAAGACCTGCGAGAGGCCCTTGATGCTACACGGTACCCAAGTTGAAGATGTCGAAAAGTTCTGTTACCTTGGCAGCATGCTCAGCAAGGACGGTGGAACTGAAACAGACATCCAAACGCGCATCAATAAGGCACGACAAGCATACACCTCACTTGGGTACGTGTGGCGTTCCAACCACCTCTCCATAGCACTCAAACTTCGAATATTCAGTTCGACCGTCAAGCCAGTCCTGCTGTACGGCTGCAAGACATAAAAAGTAACCGACAGCACGACTCGTAAGCCTCAAACATATGTGAACAGATGCTTCAGGCATATAAGCAAGATCTTCTGGCCGAACTGGATAACGAACGATGAGCTGCTTCTTCTCACGAAGCAAATACCCCTGCTAGCTGACATCAAACGCAGGAAATGGAGTTGGATTGGCCACACCTTGCGAAAACCACCTACGGACCAAGGACCACTTGGAGAAGATCAGTCGAGCGCGAACACCAACAAATTGGCAAGTCATGATCGGAAGTGAAAAGGCTAGCCCAAGACAGAAACAGATGGAGAGAGTTCACAGAGTCTCTAGTGCCGCTATATGCTCCATAGGAGCGACTGTGTCTCATGTCTATGTATATAAATGCATATATGTGTGTGATAAATCCTCATAAAACTTAGTAAAGTTTGACAGAAAATCTGATAATTTTTGATGAAGTCTTATAAATGCTGGTCAATTTTGAGGAATTATTCAAATTCTGAGAGACTTTGATAAAGGTTAATTTAGTAAATTTTTGAAAAGACTTTGAGTTTGTTCAAATATTGAGTATATACGAGTACATCTCTTCAAAAAAAAGGGTTAATAGTTAGGTTATGTTGATAGTGATCTTGTGTGAGTAACTTTTGACTTATTTTTCGTTTTGCTTTGAATTTTTTCTTTTTGTAAAAAGACAATTTTTTTTTTTTTTTGCACAGAAAACTTTTTATCTATTAATAGAATTTTATAAAGTTTCCATAATTTATACTTTTTTATATATTGAAAGGTTGAAAATGCTGGTACACAATTGACAACAGTTGCAATCAAATTAAGCGAAGTGGAAAGGAGCCTTGGAGAATCTGGTGAGGAAATTGATGATGTTTGTGTTATGGAACTGCTTGAATCAATGACTGAAGTTAAAAATGAATATCAAAATTTACGTAAAGATATTAAAGAAGTACAACAATTACAAAAAGAAATGACAAATACGCTACGATATCAGATGAGAGCAATGCAACAGACATTCAAATTGCTCAAAAAGCGTATTGAACTGAAAGCTCCACAAAACTAGAGCTCTTATTTAAATTAACAAAAAAAAAAAAAAATACCATAGCATTTTTTTGTAATTGTTTCGTTTTTTTTTTTTCAAATAATTTTTTCAATATAATTGCTATACATTAAAAAAAAAAAAAAAGTATTAAAAATTTAATGCCATTCATTTTTGGTTTTTAATAATAAAGGCACATTTTTATAGATCCTTTTTTCTATTAGACCTTTAATGCGTACTCTTTTAGTGAGTTATATTTTTTTGTTATTTTTAATTTTAAAAATCAATAACTTTTTTTAATTGGTTAAATTAGAATTTTTTTTTTCCAAATTACAAAAAAAAATTCTAATATAACATAAAATTTATAATTATAAAAATTTTCCAAAAAAATTTAAACTTATTATTTTTAATAGTAATTTTCATATTAATTTATTATGAATATTTTAGTTGAATCATGCATACCAAGACAAAATATAATTTTCTTATAATAAAAATGAATAATTTTAATAATACCATAAAAAAAATAAAAAACAAATATTCAATTATAAAATAGTGCAATTATAAATGAAATGAAAACTCCAACAAGGAGACAATTAAATTGAAATTGTTAATTTTATTCTGTTCTGCAATAGCTTGATTTTTTTTTTCTGTATTAAATATTTTTCAAATGTTCTAGTTAATATTTATTTAAGAAAATAATTTATATCTTTTAAAATTATGTATGAAAAAAAAAAAGAAAAGTTATTAAGTACGAAAAGAAAATGATCGAAATAGAAAAAGCAATGCAAAAACTGCCAAAAAGAGAAAAGAAAAAACAATATTTCGTTAAAAATATTCTAATTTTTTATATGTATTTTAATTATTTATGAATGTTTTTATTTTCTTTTTATTTTTGTTAATATTTTTGTTAGACCAAAATTAAGAAAATTATTTTTACACAAACGGAAAGTAAGCTTCTAGCATATGAAAATGAAGTGAAATAAAAAAAATATCCTCTTTTTTGACTTTTGTTGAAAAGTTCGTTAATTTTTCTTAATAAAATCTTTATTTAATTTTTTCTTTTTTTTTAACCTTAAAGCTAATAATTTTTCACAAAAAAAAAAAAATTGTACAATACATTTTTTATATGAAATATTTTGTATAGAAAAAATTATTTGCAATTTTCTTCGATTTCTTATCGAAATTATATGGAAATATTTCTGTAGTAATAATTTTTTATTTTTTATATAAAAAAAAATTCAAATTTGAATAATTAATTTTTAACATATATAGTACATATCTTGATATAATAAATTTGACCTAAATTGGAAAAAAATTAAAAACCGATTAAGACAATTTGTTTTTGGGCATTTCAAAAGAGAATTTTCCAAATGTTTTTAAAAAAAAATTTTTCGGTAATTATGTTTAGTAATTTTTTTTGTGCTTTTAAAAGTTTTTTAATTTTTTTTCTTTTCAAAAATGTTTATTATACAATATAATTAAATTTAAAAATAGTATAGTAAATTTTCACAATTTGTATTCGAATGGCTTAAGAATATCTTTCTTATTTCTTCTCAAATACTTTAATAATTATTATTTATAATTTAAGAAACGCCATTCTTTTTATTAACTATTAGCTAGTGTATAAAATTGAAAAAAAAAACTTTTATAGTTAAATAATTTGTTAAAAGAAAAAAAAAAAGAAAACGAACAAAAAACTCCGTAAAAAATCGGAATTTAAAATGAATTTTTTTTGTTGCTTTAAAAGAGTTTTTTTTTTGTTGAAAACTATTTTAAATTTTTAAATTTTTTTTTTATCCAAAAAAAACAATTGTATTTTTTATAAATAAAAACTATTTTTATTTTAAAAGAAATAATATAAAAAATATTTTTGCATATTGGCGGGTTAAAAATTTATAGATTAAAGAAGAAATAATATAAAAAAATATTTTTCCATATTGGCGGCTTAAAATTAATAAATTATAAAAATATAGTAATTTAAATTATATATTGAATAGCTCCATATTTGAGAAAGGCAAGTTAAAGAAATTTTTAAGATGAGCTATTCTACAATAGTTTAGAATAGCCTAACATATCGTAAGTTGAAGCTGGGACGTCAGTAGAATTAGCTTAGATAGTATCGATATCCTTGCAGGGTTATACAAATTAACTTGTTTAACTTTTCACTACCCCAGCAGTGTTTTAGCTCAAATTGATATCAGTTCTAAAGGATCAAAATGCTAATAGGTCCGGAAGGCGCTATGTGTTTAATACCCCGGCGCCTGTGTACTATTCCGTTATTGGGAAATAGCCTGAAATTTTTTGACTTTTATAGTAAATTTTTGTAGTTTTTAATTTTAAATTGTTTCTAGAACTTTTCAATATAATTTTGCTCGAATTAACTTCAGTTCAAAGTAGTGCCAAGACTTAAAGTTTTCATTTATTATTTAAAAATGATTTTTTATTTCGAATAAATTTTTATTATTTATTGCTAGTTCTATGTTAGATAAAGTTTCATTTATTTAAGCTAATAGCTGTTAAAAAAAAAATTTCAAAATAATTGCTTGTAAAAGGCCTGTTAATTCTTAAATAATTGTTTCAAAATTAAGTTAACATTTTAGTTTTATTAAAAATTTTTTTCACTTAAATAATTCAAATAAAATCGAATTCAAATAAATAAATGCAAATATCTATAATAGTTTTATTCAATAGGAAAATATAAATAAGAAAAATTCTTATTACTAATTTGTATAAGATCAATTCATAAAGAATACTAAAAATAAATAAAATTATTATCAAATAGGATGAAAATAATTAAAATAATTATAAAAACATAAGAGAAAACTAGTGATTAAAGAGAAAGAATATCGGAAAATATTGAAGTTAAATCAAATATGAGTTATATAATGGCTAAAAGTAAACAGAATGAAAATTATTAATTAAATAATTTATAGCATTTGGAAAGACAAGAAAAAAAAACGAAAATCGAACTAATTTTGGTTCATTAACTTAAATTAATTAAAATAATTTTTTGAAAAGTTTTTTCTAAAATTTTCCATAAATTTGGTTTATAATTTAAATATTATATATTTTGAATCCAGTCTTAACATGGTGAATATTTTTATGCGGAGATTATCCGCCATTTTATTTGAATCACCTAATTTTATAGTGTCCGCCATTTTTATTTTAAATTTGGATCTTCAATATTACATATTTTGAATTCAGTCTTAACATGGTGAATATTTTTATACGGAGATTGTACGCCATTTTATTTGCATCGTCTCATTTTATACCGTCGGCTATTTTTATTTTAAGTTGGGTTCTTAAATATTACATATTTTGAATTCAGTCTTAACATGGTGAATATTTTTATACGGAGATTGTCCGCCATTTTATTTGAATCACCTAATTTTTACAGTGTCGGCCATTTTTATTTTAAATTTGGTTCTTACATATTACAAATTTTGAATCCAGTCTAAAAATGGTGAATATTTTTATAATGAGATTGTCCGCCATTTTATTTGCATCACCTAATTTTATGGTGTCGGCCATTTTGATTTTAACTTTGGTTCTTATATATTACATATTTTGAATTCAGTCTTAACATGGTGAATATTTTTATACGGAGATTGTCCGCCATTTTATTTGCATCACCTAATTTTATAGTGTCGGCCATTTTTATTTCAAGTTTGGTTCTTAAATATCACATATTTTGAATTCAGTCTTAACATGGTGAATAATTTTATAATAAGATTGTCCGCCATTTTATTTGCATCGCCTCATTTTATAGCGTCGGCTATTTTTATAGCATCATCCATTTTTATAGCATTTCGTTTTGATGATGGCCATTCTTTTAGCAATACGTGTATTTAAGACCATTTCGGTTTTATATCAGCTTTTTTCGAAATTTTTGCCATTTTAAACTCATCATTTTCATAAAAAAATATTTTCCTACTTTTTCTATATATCATATTTGTGAATATTACAAAAATTTAGTTTAAAATAAAATTCTGACTGGCATTTTAGTTTAATGGCAATTTTTGCCAATTTGATAAAGTTTTGGTTTTTTTTTTTCAACTAAATTTCCTCAAACATTACAAAAATTCGAATTTAAAAATAAAAAATAAATAAATAATAATTCTTCGATTGAATAAATTAAAAAAAAAAACAAATACAAAAATTTTCAAAAAATTATGAATTTTTTGAGATTTTCAAATCATTAAAAATCAAATAACAAAGTTTAAGAAATTTTTTAAAGCAAAAAAAAGCCCCAAATTACTAATATTTGATGATTGTGCATAATTGATGAAAATTTTAAATAATAAAAATAAAAAAAAAAACCCCATTTATATAAGAAAAAAAATTATAAATTAAAAAAAAAAAAAGAAAAAGTAAATTGAATAAAATTATATATGTACTCGCATATGAAATTTTACATACAAAACCACATGTCTGAAACTATGTATGTATAATCATACGCCTTATTATTATTAAAAAAAAAAAAGTAAAAAAAAAACAAAATAAATAAAATTTAGTAGAAAATGTTTTTTTTTTTGGATATCGTTTTTTGGATTTATAATAATTATTTTAACTAATATTTTTTTTATATACCAATTTTATAATTATTATTGTATTATATTATTAATATTATTAAAAAACTTCTATTATTTTTATTATTATTATACTTAATAATTAGAATTACTATTAAATTTATAATAGAAATAATTATTATAAATATATACACACACAAAAAAATTTAATTAAGATACATAAATTTAATATGTAAACCCCCCACCCCCCCAATAAAATTATGTATTGTATAATAAATAATATATCAATGTTAGAATTAATAAAATTTATTATAATTCAAAATAAAAATTAGTAAATATTATTTTTTTAAATTAAAAAAATAATGTTTTTTTTTTTTTAAATAATATTAAATTATTAAAAATACAGAAATTCATCGCGAGAAAATCGTAATTTTTTCAACAAAAAAAAAAATTCTCAATAAAAAAAAAACCATTAATATTACTTAAATTTCTTATAATAAAATATGAATTTAATAAATAAAATTTCGAATTACAATTTAAATTAAAACGACCAATAATATCGTTCAGCTTCTACCAATTAGCAGATGTCTCATTCTTGCTGTATATGCATTCAAAGAGAACATATCGTTGTACTCTTTTAGTTGCGCGGTACAGCTAGTAATATCTATACATTCAGAGAAATCAATAAAAGTGGCCTATTTTAAAATTTCATTAATGTCTATTGGCTTTTAAAAAAAAATCAGTTTTTTTATTATTATTATTTAGCTTTATAAAACTATAAAATAATTTAAGGGAATAAAAAAAAATATTTTTAAAAAAAACTGCACTATTAAATCTACAAAAATTAGGGATTTAAAAAAAAAAAAAATTCTTAATTTTTTATCATTTAAAATTCTATATAAAAACTATTAAGTAAATTTCATTCTCCATGAAATTTATTTTCTAAATATTTCTATATTTTTTTTGGTCGTTTTACCTTATAAGAATTGGTAACATTTTTTTTTTAAAAAAAACCCCATTTTTATATTATTACGAAAGAAAAATATTTTTAAAATTTTTATACGAAATTTTTTTTATACAGTTTAGTACCTGTAAATTTTTTTTTATAAAAAATAATATTATCTATTTTATATAATCCAATCAAAATGGGAATTAAAAACTTTTATTTTTATCAAATTTAATAAGAATAATATATATAAAATTGTTTTTTTTTTGTAATAATAAAAAAGAAGAAGAAGGAAAACCAATTAAACCATTTCTTTATGTAAAAAATTTTTCGTACACTTATAAAAACTCTATAAATTAATTGAATTTTATTAAAAATAATTTCATAATTTTTATAGATATTTTTAAATAATTTTTTGATATTTTTATAAAAAGAAAAAAAAAATTCAATATTTCTCTATAGAAAATTAAGGAATATTTACTAAAGAAACGGTAGTTTCTGATAAAAAAAAACTCATTTAATAAAAATTATTAATATTCAAAATCTATAAATAAATATAGTAAATTAATATTAGTCATATAATATATATATATATGTATAAACAATCATTATACGCATATTTATACATATACGTGTATGTATGTGTACAAGAAAATTATTATTTATAATTGACAATTTAATAATATATCGAAAAATGTTCTAAAATTTTATGCAATAAAAGATAATAATAATAATTATTTATAATAATAATAAGGAAAACAAAAAAAAAATCGTTCTTAATCGATATAATTGTTTAGGAGATAAGTAGAGACTTTTTGATCATTAATAATACAAATAGGCAGAAGATGAACGATGAAAAGAAGAACAAGACATTAGAGAGAATCTGTGCTAATGAAATTTGACAAAAAAGAGATAAAAACCTAAGAAAAAATTAACTATACGATAAAAAAAAAAAAAAAATAACAAGAAAAATAATATGAAGATGGATGATTGAGAAATTACACTAAAGGGTGACTATGCTAAAACTAAGGTAATCATAATTACTAGCTTCAAGGAGTAATAGAAACGGATCTGTCCATAAAGAAGATGCATAAGAGAATATCATATAATATCGGTTAGGGAAAGTTAAACAACCCAAAAGTGATTGTGCACAGCCACTGGTTGTTTTTCTACATTATAAACTATGATAAAGACTGATTGTGATTATAGTTATGTTTATGGCCGTAGAAATGTTTGTAGATGTCGCTGAATTCCCTTCTAATTACTAGACCGATAGTAAGTAATTATATTCATACTGAATAAAAAAAAAAAAATTAATATAATAAAAAATAAATAATTTTTAATAATTTTTTAAACTTTAAAATTTTTTCTAGTTTATAAATTTATATATAAAATTTCAAAGAAGTTCAAAAACCTGAAGAAGAAGAAAAGAAGAAATTTAATTTTTTTTTTGGTTGTCACAAAATTTAGGAGAAAAAATTACTTATTTTAAATGAAATTATTTGCTTGAAATGCTTAAATTATAGAAGAACTGGATAGGCCTCTATACAAAAATGGTGGCTGAATTTTGTTGGTAATACATTGCGTAAGAACGCACACACACACACGCATGCAAAAGAACAGAAACGGCGTAAAT
This sequence comes from Atherix ibis, assembly GCA_958298945.1. Taxonomy (NCBI): domain Eukaryota; kingdom Metazoa; phylum Arthropoda; class Insecta; order Diptera; family Athericidae; genus Atherix; species Atherix ibis. Next base: position 21,300,736 of record OY282610.1, on the reverse strand, counting down.
CAGTAGGGGCCAATTTTAAACTTAAGTAAGCGATTGAAGCGGTTCATTTTAAAACCATGTTGATATGTGATGTCATTTATGCGTAAACAAATCAATTTTCTAATTTTGCGGATTTTTGTTTTTTGATTAAATTAGTTTTGAGAAATTTGTTATAAAAAACACAGTATTCAATATTAAAAATATTATTTATTTCACTATATACCATATTATATAATTAAAACACAACTATAAATTGGAAGACTGAACTATTTTCAGTGAACTATTTTCTAGTAAACATTCAAATGTCAACATCACATTTGTTTACATTTATTTAATGACGACCTTTTCACTTTTTAACCACTTTTTGGAAAAAATAAATCACTAAAAGCCATTAGTAAACACATTATAAAGTAAATTTTTTGTTATTTTCTGTAGTAAAAATGAAGATATCGACTTACCAAAATAAAGAAATTACCAGTAACCCTTTATAAAACACTTCATTTTCTGAAATCTAAACTTCCTATTAAAATGTTATCACCAATATAACTATTTATATAAATTCTTACTTTTTTGTACCATAAATACTTAAAAAAAAACATAAAAACTATACTTTCATTTGCACTTTCCGATAAGTGTTAATAATGACAATTTTAAAAACAACAGAAGTATGCAAGCATTTTGGTATGCTAACACTTTCATGAAGAATGGCGTGTTTTAGAACTCTCCGAAAAGTCTACAAAATTGTGGCTCTTTATAATAAACATAAAATACAATTCCATTTCATAGCAAAAGATTATACAAAAAATAAACATTGTCTGTCATTGTATTAAAATTGTATTTTTGTTTCCAATAAGTGAATTAAAATAAATATAAATTATGCTTCTGGAATTCAATAAATTCCTATTATGAAAACTAGATATCAGTGGGTGTTATGTCTTCATAAAAAAATCTACACAAATGTATGCAAGTAGTACGATTTATCGCTGCTTTTGCAATAATAAACCTGAAATACAATTGTGCATTTAAAAAAATCAATGTTACCTGCTGTCGTGTTTAAATTATATGTTTATGAAAATTTCTATTATGGAAACTAGATATCAGTGGGTGTTACGTCTACATAAAAAAGTCTACACAAATGTATGCAAGTAGTACGATTTTTCGCCGCTTTTGCAATAATGAACCTAAAAGACAATAGTGCATTTAAAAAAATCAATGTTACCTGTTGTCGTGTTTAAATTATATTTTTATGAAAATTTCTATTATGGAAACTAGATATCAGTAGGAGTTATGTCAACATAAACAAATCTATACAAATGTATGCAAGTAGTACGATTTATCGCCGCTTTTGCAATAATAAACCTGAAATACAATTGTGCATTTAAAAAAATCAATGTTACCTGCTGTCGTGTTTAAATTAAATTTTTATAAAAATTTCTATTACGAAAACTAGATATCAGTGGGTGTCAGGTCTACATAGAAAAATCCACACAAATGTATGCAAGTAGTATGATTATTTTCCGCTTTTGCAATAATGAACCTAAAAGACAATAGTGCATTTAAAAAAATCAATGTTACCTGCTGTCGTGTTTAAATTATATTTTTATGAAAATTTCTATTATGGAAACTAGATATCAGTGGGTGTTATATCTACATAAAAAAGTTTACACAAATGTATGCAAGTAGTACGATTTTTCGCCGCTTTTGCAATAATAAACCTAAAAGACAATTGTGCATTTAAAAAAATTAATGTTACCTTCTGTTTGTATTTAAATTATATTTTTATGAAAATTTCTATTATGGAAACTAGATATCAGTGGGTGTTACGTCTACATAAAAAACTCTACACAAATGTATGCAAGTAGTATGAATTTTCGCTGCTTTTGCAATAATGAACCTTAAAGACAATTGTGCATTTAAAAAAATTAATGTTACCTTCTGTCGTATTTAAATTATATTTTTATAAAAATTTCGATTACGAAAACTAGATATCAGTGGGTGTTACGTCTACATAAAAAAGTCTACACAAATGTATGCAAGTAGTATGATTTTTCGCCGCTTTTGCAATAATAAACCTAAAAGACAATTGTGCATTTAAAAAAATTAATTTTACCTTCTGTCGTATTTAAATTATATTTTTATAAAAATTTCTATTACGAAAACTAGATATCAGTAGGAGTTATGTCAACATAAACAAATCTATACAAATGTATGCAAGTAGTACGATTTTTCGCCGCTTTTGCAATAATTAACCATAAAGACAATTGTGCATTTAAAAAAATTAATGTTACCTTCTGTCGTATTTAAATTATATTTTTATAAAAATTTCGATTACGAAAACTAGATATCAGTGGGTGTTACGTCTACATAAAAAAGTCTACACAAATGTATGCAAGTAGTATGATTTTTCGCCGCTTTTGCAATAATAAACCTAAAAGACAATTGTGCATTTAAAAAAATTAATTTTACCTTCTGTCGTATTTAAATTATATTTTTATAAAAATTTCTATTACGAAAACTAGATATCAGTAGGAGTTATGTCAACATAAACAAATCTATACAAATGTATGCAAGTAGTACGATTTTTCGCCGCTTTTGCAATAATTAACCATAAAGACAATTGTGCATTTAAAAAAATTAATGTTACCTTCTGTCGTATTTAAATTATATTTTTATAAAAATTTCGATTACGAAAACTAGATATCAGTGGGTGTTACGTCTACATAAAAAAGTCTACACAAATGTATGCAAGTAGTATGATTTTTCGCCGCTTTTGCAATAATAAACCTAAAAGACAATTGTGCATTTAAAAAAATTAATGTTACCTTCTGTCGTATTTAAATTATATTTTTATGAAAATTTCTATTATGGAAACTAGATATGAGTAGGTGTTATGTCAATATAAAAAAATCTATACAAATGTATGCAAGTAGTATGATTTTTCGCCGCTTTTGCAACAATTTAGACAGAAAATCTGACGTATGGGCCTATCCAGGTATTCTTAAATCTAAGTTGTAATGATCCTCCTCCATGATTTTAAGACATACATGTATTTCTGGATATTTTAAAAATCGACTTCGAATAACGAAGAAGAAAATAGAAAGTTTATATTTTTGAAAGAGAAAGAAACTCAAAAATATTTTCGAAAAATCTATTTTCGAAAATTAATTGAATATAGTTTTTTTTAATTTTTTTTTTAAAGACAACATGAAATATCAATTAAGAAACTTGATTTTTAGTTATTATTTTTTATAATTAATTATAACTATTGAGGATGAATTTTAATTTAACTAATATTGAAAAAAAAAAGAAATTCAATAAAAATTAACTGTATAGCGTTATTATTTAACAGCTATTTTTCTTCGTATTTATTTGCAAAATTATTTTGTATAAATTTTTGATATTGAAATTTTTATAAAGAATATACTTGAAGAAAATTTTAACAATAAAGAAAAAAATATATTTTTTTAATTTTTCAATAAAATTTCAACTTTTCTTTGTAGATTTATTTGTATTTAGAAAAAAAATTTAAAAAATTTGTTTTGCTTGAAGGCTTTTGTTCAATTAATTTAGCTCCAAATTAAGCTTTTATCTATTGTAAAAGAAAATATTTATATATATTCAATTTTCTCTTCTTTTTTTTTTGGTGGTTAATTACTAAACTAGGAATTTATAGTAATTTTTTTCAGCCTTTTTGTAATCATTTCTTTAGTATGCCTAAAATTTATAATTTATTGGCTAGATATATATACGCTATATAGTAGAAAAGTTTGTGTACACTTAATTAGATATAGTAAAATATCGATTTCTTTTTGCATGATCTGAAATTTTTGATTTTTCTGTTTAAAACGAGCAAAAACAGAAAAATTATTCGTTTTTAATTGTTTATGAAGAAAAAAAACTTCACAAAAAAATTGATTCAAAAGAAATTCTTGATTTATTATAAATTGTTGATATAGTTTGTAGTGATTATGAATATTTAACAAGAAAGAAGAAAACTTTTTAATATTCAATTAATTTAGAGAAATTTCGTTTAATTTGTTTACATATTTTTTTTACTGATAATGTTTCATCTTTTGTAAGCATAATTTTTTACTCTTCTATAAAAAAAAAAAACAAAACAACAGAAGCTATTAATTGGTTTTTTTTTACTCTATCATTTTCTATTTTGTTCGCTAAAATGTATATTCGTAATAGAAAAATGTATAAATTTTTTTTAATAATAAATGTTAAAAATTATATAAGAAAAAAATATGAAAAAGAAAAAAATGTTTTTAAAAGAACTTAAGCAGAAAAGTATAAAATACTACTGAGCTTGTGCTTGATGAATTCAACGAATTAGAAATTTTTTTTTAAAAAATTAAGACTAAATAAAATGGCAGCAAAAATTATATTTCAATAAATTTGTATGATGTTAGTTTTATTACCATTTACATATATATATATGGTATATATATATATAATGATTATTATGTACAAATATTTGAATAGATTTAATATTTTTCATTTTCGATTCCGCTGGATTTTGTTTATTAATTGTTATTAATTTTCTTCTGTCATTTCAATGTATTTACAAATTATTATAAAATTATTATTCCGCTTTTTTTATTACTATATAATTGTACGTACAGTTTATTTATTGTACAATAAATAAATAATATATACACTAATGAAATTTTGTATTTTCAATTAACGAAGAAAAAAACAAATAAACAATAACAACAACAACAACAATAAATAACCAATTTAAAAACAAAACTACAACTAAAAATACTAATTATTAAAATTGAAATTTCTCAGATCGATGAGTTTTTATGAGGAAGTTGTGGTAGGACTCATGGAATTCAGTGAATAACCACTTAATAAGAGTTTCAGTGAAAAGCACAGGATGTGACGCAAAAAAAGAAAATGTGGAAAACCTTCAAGGAGAACGGCTGAAAAATGTGAAAGAAAATTTTCTTTTTAAAATTATCATAATTGTTGTTAAATACAGAGATTTTGTGTGTGTGTTTTTTTTTGTTTTGTTTTTTTTTTTTAAATAAAATTGATTTGGTAACAAAAATTTGTATTTGATTATATTTATTTGAAAATAATATTATAGACGGTCTAGTCCAACAGATGAAATAAATAAATTCTATTAGCGTACAAACTTTAAAGTTTATAAAAAAAGTTCTTCAAGCAGCAAAGACTTTAAACTAGAAATTGAGGAGGTTTTAAGCAAATATGGGTCTTTGTATCTCTTCTATATCACCCAATCTCAATGGCCACATTTTCCACACTTTTGATTATCACGATTTTTCGATTCCACACCATCACCATACATATATGATGGCGTAGTGGAATAAAAAAGTCGATGATTAATAATTGGTATAAATACCTACACTTTAGGCTACAACCCCAGCTAGTCAAAATGGATAATATGTCAACCCCCTTGAGGCTAGTTATCCAGACCCGTTTCGTAGCCTCTGAACCCGCGGTTACTCTGAATTCGGAACAATTATCCATTCGAGTTCCTAAAGTAACATCTGACAAATTTTGGGCTTCGCACACCCAAAGCTTTGTTAGACTTTTTATCCTGTTTGTAAAAATAGATGTGAATTAAGCAAGGATATCTACACGTAAATGTCTAATGTTACCCACTGTAGTCACTGGTCAATATTGGAACACTTGAAACCAATTACTGTATTTTATGCTTGATGATCTGACTGTATTGCATTAAGCAAAAGGTTTACTAATAAACTCTTTATTTAACAAAAAAAACTCTTGAGATACAAATTTTGCATCTGATAAGAATATAAACATTTTTAGACCCACTAAATAACGTAAATCAAATTTTTTATTTAAGTTTCTCTTCTTTACACCATTAAAAATTTTAAATTTTCGGAGAACTATATAAAAACAGCAGAAAGTGGTTGCTTGCTTATATTTGAGTAAAAACGTGAATAGTTTAAAATAAGATTTAGCAACTGACCAGAACGTACACAATATTTGCTAAATGAAGATTTTTAATTCTCAAACAAAAGGAATTCTTACATTACAGGTTTTAGAATTTTTGTTTTTGCTCAATCTTCAGCATAAGATGAAATGAAAAAATTAAATTTCCCAAATACCTCTTTATGTCTTTGAAAACTTTAAATTATTTGAAAAACTGATAATATGGCAAGTACTTTTAATTTCATAATTAATCTTAAAGTGGTTGCTCACTCTTGAGCAAAAGCGTAAATAATTCGAAATTAGATTTATCATGTAACTGGGTTATTTATTAGAGAGACCGTACTCAAATATGATAAATGAAGTTTTTTAATTCTTCAACAAAATGAATTCTTACATGTTTGTTTTTGCTCAGTCTTCAGCATTATATGAAACCAAGAAAATCTAATTTCGCAAATACCTCTTTATGCCATAGAAAACTTGAAATTATTTGAAAAAATAATTATATGGCAAGTACTTTCAATTTCATAATTCATCTTCAATTATTTGATCACACTTGAGCAAAAACGTAAATAATTCAAAATCAGATTTATCATGTATGAAGATTATTTACTAGAGAGAACGTACTCAAATATGCTCAATGAAGATTTCTAATTCCTAAACAAAAAGATTTTTTACGGTAAAAGTGTAAGAATTTTTGTTTTTGCTCAATTTTCAGCATAAGATGAAACGAAATAATCCAATTTGTCAAATACCTCTTTATGTTGTTGAAAACTTTAAATTATGTGACTTTTTAACAAGGCAAAAATTGTTAATTTCATAATTCATTTTAAAGTAGTTGCTCACACTTGAGCAAAAATGTAAGTAATTCAAAATCAGATTTATCATGTAAGAAGATTATTTAATAGAGAGAACGTACTCAAATATGCTCAATGAAGATTTTTAATTCCTAAACAAAAAAATTTCTGACGGTACAAGTGTAAGAATTTTTGTTTTTGCTCAATTTTCAGCATAAGATGAAACGAAATAATCCAATTTGTCAAATACCCCTTTATGTTGTTGAAAACTTTAAATTATGTGACTTTTTAATAAGGCAAAAATTGTTAATTTCATAATTCCTTTTAAAGTAGTTGCTCACACTTGAGCAAAAACATGAATAGTTCAAAAACAGATTTATCATATAAGAACATTACTTACTAGAGCGAATGTACTCAAATATGCTAAATGAAAATTTTTAATTCTCAAACAAAAGGAATTCTTACATTACAAGTGTAAGAATTTTTGTATTGGCTCACTCTTCAGCATAAGACGGATGAAAAAGTATCAAATTCCGCAAATACCTCTTTATGCCTTTGAAAACTTTAAATTATTTGAAAAAATTATAATATGTCATGAACTTTTGATGTCATTTTCAATTTTAAAGTGTTTGCTCACACTTGAGCAAAACTGCGAATAGTTCAAAATCAGATTAGACTTTTTGTCCTGTTTGCGAAAATGGATGTGGATTAAGATAGGATATTTACACGTAACTGTCCAATGTTATCCCCTGTTTGTCGCTGGCCATTATTAGGATACTTAAAACCATGACCATTAACACCTTACACAAACTTAGATACATTCAAGTCGAACTCAACGTAACTGACCGTGCTTCAAGAGTAGGTATTGGCGATCTTGCCTCTGGTGGTGAATTACTGATCTTGGCTCCCGTGATACATCCAATAAACTTCATTTGTTTTCATCATCATCATCGGTGGTCTAAGCCTGCTGAGTCAAATAACTCTAGACGTCCGGCTTAGTACCGCGTTCTTAGCAGTACGTGCTTGGTGTCTTGGCTAATGCCATCGCTCCACCAAAGGCAGAGCCTACATTATCTTCTGGGACCTAAAATGGACAGCATCCTTCTCATCCATACGGATTAAGTGTCCAGCGCATTGCAGTTTTTTGTGCGATCGACCGACAAGTGGGCTCCGGAATCGTCCATTCTCATGTGGGGACAAAAATTTGCAATAGAGGGGTCCCTCTCGACTGGGGACAAAACTTTCCAATAGTTTTTTCTGAGAACCCAAGTTTCCGAAAAACACATGAGGACTGATAAGGCCAGTGTTTTGTACAGCCTTAGCCTCGACGTTATGGTCAGAATTTACGAGCAAAATAATTTATACTGACTGAAGTGAGCTCTGTTAGCTGTTATTATTTGATGCGACCCTTGACCCTAAACAGAAAAATGATTTAACTCTTCCAAAACTGTAATCTCCTGTCTGTATGTGACTACCGCTAGTTGGTCTTGTCTTCGACGACGACACTGCCTTAATATATGTGCAGGCTGAATGTTGGTGAGGGCTCCTCGTACAGCTCTTTGTGATTGACACATAATGTCGATTTCCCTAAAGTAAAACCTCTCTGGTATGAACCAACAATTTTTTTTTCATTTTTTTTCACGTAGAATTACACGAGGGCTCCGGTTCACATGAGGAATGAATAACTTTGGTTTGTCCAAAATTTCAGACTTAACAAAGCCTGGGTTATATAAGAGATCAAACGACCGTTTATTTATATCGAGGATTAGGAAAAGTGTCGATAAACTAACTCTATATCTTTTTTATATGAGTATTCATATTCTCTAGGGTTGATAGTATCTAAAGTTTCTTATGGGTACAGAAAGTTTCTGTTCTAAGTAAAAGCCAAAAGTTTCATATATAAAAATATTTATGAAAGTTCAATTTTATTTAGAACAGCATTGGAAATAAAGTTTAATCTTTGTTAGCATAAAGAAAGTTTTATTTTCACAATTTACATCCAAAAACTTTGAAAAGCTTACCAAAAAGTATAAGGGCTTTCCATGCTAAAGTTACTCATATCTGAAAATGAATTTGTTGACCCATTGTTCACAGCTAATCCCAATCTGCCTTGCCTATTAACAATATGATGTGTTATAAAAATAAAGACTGGACTAATAAGTAAGACCTTCTGAGCAGATCCTTGGCCAACTACTAATAATCCTTTCTACTATACATCCTTGCGAAGATTCTGGAAAATAAAATTTGTTCAAAATTTGGGTAGGGATCTCACCAATAACTTTCATTTTATAACGCACACACGTCATATCTTCCCCAATCCTGTGACATTATGGAAATAACTCCCCATATATTGAGCGAATGTCAGCAAACCTATCTGGAGCTCCTAGAACCTACGAATTAATTTCCAAGTCCACTTTTTAACCGGATTAAATATATTACAAAATTTAACAGCTTCTAACCTATAAGCGTCGCTTAGGGAACTGGTATTGCCCACCAACACGAAACTAGAAGTCTCCAAAGTGCCTCATGGCAGTGGTACTATATAATAACCACTGACCTATGTTAAAGAGACCTTTAAAAAAAATATTGGGCGACGTAGCAAGTCTCTAGATGATTCCGACAAAACCGGTTTTAGAGCGGTATAAATACAAGCGCTGCTCGCGATAGACATTTTAGGTGAGTTTTTTAAGCTTAGTTGAGTCTGAGCAGCGGCAGTGAGCGGTTCGATTGTAACATAAGCGGTGTTGCCTAGACGCTGCCTAATTTGGAGATAATTGAATTGTGCTTAAATAAAGTTTTGCCGTTTTACTTTTATCTTTTACTCTTTCCATCGAATCTACTACGGTGGATCATAATAATATTAACAATAGTAACAAAATTATAAAAATAATTTTGCTCAAATTGTTGTCTTCCCCTGGGGAAAGTTTTTAGAAACTATGCACGGTTATTTGCGTGCCTTTGGGTAGAGCTTAAATAAAAGTTTAATTAAAAATAGATGCTTTTACAATATTTATTAAGAGCTTTTTAGTAAAAACTCTTCCAAATAAGAGCTTTTTATCGAAAAAGGATATTTTTTCGATAAAAAGCTCTTATTTGGAAGAGTTCAACCCTTCAAAGCTTATACTAATATCGAGATTATGAAAAGTTTTTTAAGCTTTCCAAATTTAAAACTTTAAGGACATTTTCTATCTGGCCTTTTTTTTCTATACCTGACCTTGTGATTGATAAACTTTCATTCATAAATTTTGTATTTATAGAACATATGGTAAAAAAGAAACTTTAAGGAAATCTAATTTTTAAAGTTTGAAAAGTTTCTCTTCTTTATAGTCTCGCAATAAGCATATTTTCAAGGTTTTTTTTTTCTAACCGATTTTTGGTTTACTCCACAAAATTATATAATTAAATATATTCTACTACAAAAGATTATTGATTTATTTTATTTTTAAATTTTTTAAACTGTTTAATTAATTACTTTGCTTTATTACTTAAGGAGTCTCAGTAAGGTTGATAGAAATTCTTATTATAGTTAAGAAACCTGAGTCGCATTATGTCGTCCAACAGATTGTGTGGGTCTAGGGGGTAGTTAGATCGAAGTCAGATTAAGTGGTAAATAATAAGTTCATCATTTCTAAATTCTCTTTAAAATAATGTCCTGTTGATTTGGGAAAAACTTATCCTTAAAGTGGAAATCTATATGATAGCATTTACTAGACGGACTTCGAAAAATTTTGTTTCCATTTGGTATTATTTTTTTAGGAGTTATTTTGGTAACGATTATAGAATAAATTAATTTAATTTAAAATATTCGCTTGAATAAAAACGATTTTTGGATGGCTCAATTGACTACTTACTATTGAAAATGAATTAATATACTTTTTTTTGTTATTTTCGAGTCAACAAACAAACGATAGCATTTTATGGAATAACCTAATACGAAAGCTATCGTTCAAGCAAATATTGAATAAAATGTTCAATAGAGTTTTGGGTTTTTTTTAAGGTTTAGCGATTTTCTAAATCAAAGTTTGCCTTTTGGTTTGGCGATTTTGTATGAAATACGAATAGATGAAATGAGCAGCTAGAAAGGACCAATAGGAATATATAAACAAAAACTATTCAGTCTGGCAGATGGGATACAGCCAATTTTACCAAAAAGCATTACTCCAACTCCATACAAAGAGCGTACATCTAATATCGATCATTTGCGGTAAATAGGTTTTTTTTGTACAAAACTGAAATAAGTTACGAATTGCACTTTAACTTTGTATCAAATACGGAACTGGCAATGGAAACTTTTCCTTTGATTAAATTTCTATTTTCAATTGCACGAGAATTTTTCTATTGTCATTTTTATATGTATATGTGCACAGTAGTACTTTAAATCCTTATACGATTATGAATGTATGCGATTAGTTTATATTGGCCCTCTTCCAGAAAACTATATTTTATGCTTGATGGATCTGACTGCATTGCATTGCAATACTTTTTGAGCAATTGTGCAATGTGGTTGGAAGCTTTTTATATTACCTTACATATAAAATTCTTTAAGAACCTAATATTCACCTCATAAGAATATAAGCATTTTTAGACCCACTAAATGACATCAATCTGATTTTTTTCATTGAGGTTTCTCCTTTTCATATCATTAAAATTTTTAAATTATCTAAGAACTATATAAAAAAGAGCAGAAAGTGGTTGCTTATGTCTGAGCAAAAACGTGAATAGTTTAAAATAAGATTTATATAGTAAGAAGATTATTTACTAGAGACAATGTACTTAAATATGCTAAATGAAGATTTTTAATTCTCAAACAAAAAGGAATTCTAACATTACAGGTTTTAGAATGTTTGTTTTTGCTCAATCTTCAGCATAAGATGGAACAAAAATATCAAATTTTGCAAATGTCTCTTTATGTCTTTGAAAACTTTAAATTATTTAAAAAAATTATTGTATTATATGGCAAGTACTTTTAATTTCGTAATTCATCTTGAAGTGTTTGCTCACACTTGAGCAGAAACGCGAATAGTTCAAAATCAGATTTATATAGTAGGAAGATTATTTACTAGAGACAATGTACTCAAATATGCTAAATGAAAATTCTTAATTCTCAAACAAAAGGAATTCTTACATTACAGGTTTTAGAATGTTTATTTTTGCTCAATCTTCAGCATAAGATGAAACAAAAATATCAAATTTTGCAAATGTCTCTTTATGTCTTTGAAAACTTTAAATTATTTAAAAAAATTATTGTATTATATGGCAAGTACTTTTAATTTCGTAATTCATCTTGAAGTGTTTGCTCACACTTGAGCAGAAACGCGAATAGTTCAAAATCAGATTTATATAGTAGGGAGATTATTTACTAGAGACAATGTACTCAAATATGCTAAATGAAGATTCTTAATTCTCAAACAAAAGGAATTCTTACATTACAGGTTTTAGAATGTTTATTTTTGCTCAATCTTCAGCATAAGATGAAACAAAAATATCAAATTTTGCAAATGTCTCTTTATGTCTTTGAAAACTTTAAATTATTTAAAAAATTATTGTATTATATGGCAAGTACTTTTAATTTCATAATGCATCTTTAAATGTTTGCTCACACTTGAGCAAAAACGTCTATACTTCAAAATCAGATTTATCATGGAGGAATATTACTTATTAGAGAAAACGTACTTAAATATGCTAATTGAAGATTTTTAATTCTTAAAAAAAAATATTTCTTTCGTTATTGGTTTAAGAATTGTTGTATTTGCTCATTCTCCAGCATAAGATGAAACAAAGAAAACTTAATTACACAAATATCTCTTTATGTCATTAAAAACTCTAAATTTTTTGAATAATTTCTTATATGGCAAGTACTTTTAATTTCATAAATCATCTTAAAATGTTTGCTCACACTTGAGCAAAAAAGTGAATAATTCAAAATAAGATTTATCATGTAACTGGATTATTTTTTAGAGAGAACATACTAAAATATGCTAAATGAAGATTTTTTACATTTGTAATTGAAAGCTTTTAGGCACCATTTCTGCTCATTACAGAGCAAATATATGAACTATTGAAAGTATTATTGCTCATCCTACAAAGAAAGCTTCATTATAAATAATGGACATATACAATATTCACTATTTGACTAACAATTTACTGTGCTAATTAAAAAAAAAACAATTTAAAAAGCATCGTTGGTTTCATGTTTATTGAACATTTTCTATTTGCTCATCGAAATACATATCATTTGAAGAGATATTCATTGAAATTTAACAACAAAAATATTAAAAATATTATGTGGGATTATCCATTTTTGTAAATTGGAAAGTACAGCCTTGTCTTGCGACAGCTGCCATCTTATTGGATCATTAAATTAATCATGAACTGGGCAGAAGATATCCCGATTAGGTGCTTGAAGCATAGACTTTCGATGCTGATTTTTCACACAAATTTTCTTTCAGCGATGAAGCTAATTTGTCACTACGCAGATATTCTAGCAATCAAATTTGCCATATATAGGGCTCTGAAAAGCCACAAGTGAATAGTAAAAAAATAGTTATTATATTTGTAAAAATTGACTATCTGGTGTTCATTTTGGTCTAAGGGTATTATTTTAGCCTAAAATTAAAAAGTTTCAATTTGGAATAAATGTGGTCTTTTATTTTTTTGCTCTTTGGTTTTTCAGGTTTTTATTTTTGACAGATCACGCATGACATATTATGTGTTTTAAAGTCAAAAGTACCCAGTTAGCATTGCGATTTCATCATGGAAAGACTTACATCCGAATAATACTTAAAAATTATTTAATTTTATTATCAAAATTCGTACTCTGTGAAAAATGTGTTTCGCGCACTTCGACCATTTTATGGTCGTCATAATTGACCTTCTGAGCAAGTAATTCAAGCCAAAGTGACAAAATTTCGCCGCAATTTTACGCTATTAGACATCAAATCATCAACCCGTGTGCGTAGAGTGCATACAGATCGCGATCATTACTGCCGCAACGTCGAGCGTAGGTGAAAACCGCGATTTGTCCATTCATCGCCGTTAACAGCAATTAGGATTGCGTTACTCGACCATGAGGAAGATTTTACACCAAGAATCTTGGTCTGGAAGCGTATAAAATATGGCGCGTGCAAGAACTGAAGTCTAACGACCTGCCAAATGTCAAATTTTAGAACAACTAGAGGGAAATTTGTTTTTTTGTGTGAAATTTTCAGATTGAATGGGTATGTGAATAAGCTAAATTGTTGCATTTGGTCTGATGAAGAACCACAGGCAAAACAAGAACTGCCATTGCACTCAGAAAGACGCACTTTTTGGTGGGAATCATCGGTCCGTATTTCTTTAAAGATGACGCTGGCCGCAACGATGCCGTCATTTGAGGCGGCTATCGCTCGATGATTTCGAACATTTTTCTGCCCAAAATGCAAGAACTGCATCTGATCAAAATGTGGTTTTAACAAAAGTGTGCACTATGCCCCACAGCACGTAAAACAATGGACGTATTGAGAGATGAGTTCGGTGAGCAATTTATCTCACGCTTCAGGCCGGTGATGAGTTGGCCGCCTAGATCGTGTGATTTGACGCCTTCACACCATTTTTTATCGAACTACGTGAAGTCATTCGTCTGTGCCGATAAACCAGCGGCACTTATAGCCTTGGAAGACGACATTACACGTGTTATTAGCGAGATGTCAGAAGAGATGCTCGAAAAAGTAGTTCAAAATTAGAGCTCTCACATGGATCACTTAAAATGTAGTTTTACACTATCCCATATTTATATAAACAAATCTTTAAAAAATAAATGGCAAGCATTAATTTATGGATTAATTTAAAATTTTTATAGATTTTTGTAAATTTTACTATATGTTTTTGAAAATTTAAAAATCAAACACTTAAAAAATCTTTAAAAACATATACGAGGTCTGTTCAAAAAGTATCGCGAATTTTGAATTTCCGCGGGTTACGTATATTCAATTTTCGATTTTTTGTAGCGTTATATTGGTACTCATATATCTCACTTATGCTGACACGTTCGGCCATTTTGAATGTTCAGTTAATTTTTGACAGCTGTTTTGCTTGTACGTGTTTTGGCTCGTCTTTGATTTTTGCCCATTTTCGACCAAAAACAGCATCGCATTAACATTGCTAAGGAGCTGTTGAACTCTGTCCGTGACGACCCAAATTTGCTTCAGAGGGTCATAACTGGTGACGAATCATGGGTTTATGGTTATGACATAGAAACCGCAATGGAAGCTACCGCACGAGCCAAGACCGAAAAAAGCGCGCCAAGTTCGGTCGAATGTGAAGGTTTTGCTTACAGTTTTTTTTTTTCGATTTCAGGGACGTGGTGTATCATGAGTTCTTGCCACAGGGTAGACAGATCAATAGGGAATATTAACTGCAAGTTATACGTAAGTTGCGCGAAGCAATCCACCAGAAACGCCCGGAATTGTGGAAGAACAAAAATTGGCTTTTCCACCATGATAACACCCCTGCTCACGCATCGCTGCTTGTGCGCAAATTTTTGGCTAAAAACAATACACTTATAATGCCGCAGCCACCGTATTCCCTAGATCTGACCTCCTGTGACTTTTTATTGTTCCCGAAGCAGATTCTTTAATCCATTTTTTTGGAATTGGCAAAAATCGAAGACGAGTCAAAACACGTGCAAGCAAAACAGCTGTCAAAAATTAACTGAACATTCAAAATGCTCAAATTTATTGGCATAAATGAGAGACATAAGTACCAATATAACGCCACAAAAAAATCAAAAATCGATTATACGTAATCCGTGGAAATTCAAAATGCGCGATACTTTTTGAACAGACCTCATATATAAGCCATCGGAAAAGGTAAATTTTTTGTTTATTGTTCAAAAATTTCCGATGGCGTGTAATTTTGATATTTGGTCATCATTAAAATGATTGAATTCATTAAATAAAAGAACAAACAAATTGAATAAAATAAAACTGTTTAAATTAAGATTGAAATTAGAAATGAAATTCTTTTCGATACGAAACCATTTTGATTAATGGAGAAGTTGATAAATTTCTTAAATCGATTTTCATTAAGAAGTAAATCTCTTTCGAATATAGTCAATAATTCAAACTTAATGCGAAAAGGAAAATGTACTTCATTTGACATAAAATTCATTTTCAATAACGACCACATTACAACATTAAATGGTTGAAATTATTTGATGAAACCTTAGCAAAATTTTACCCCAAACATTGAGCGGTGATGATAATATGCCAAATTTGAGTGGTGCTGAGTGGAAGAAAATTTTCTTATAAGAAAGGTTTGGCCAGAAGAATTTCGGATGAGTTTGTAAATGGCTTGTACGGACTGAATTCAACTTATTGGTAATAGTGCGGGTAGAACACTAATATACAATATATTAAAGAGTATTAGGGAATATTACTTCCAGTTCTGCAGTTCAGGTTATGAGAGCCAACCACTAATGTCACCACAAATTGAGATCGACATTCCGGGCTGACCGCTTTATTGCCAACGATGTTATTTTCAAATGTAAAAGTTTCACCAAAAGGATTTGACTCTTCCGAGTCGAGTATCTTATGACTACTATGCACAAGATTCTCTAGTCTAAAGGATGGAGTTTTGCTCTGTTCTTGTTCTTGTTCTTATTTGAGTGCGGCCATCAAGTGCGACCATTTGAAAAGAACGAAATTGAAGTGTTCGTTACTAAAACGTTTCCATCATTCAGGAAAATCATAATCGACTATTTGATAGGATAATTAAGTTTTAAGTTCTTCTACCATAGATGGTAAAAGTGGACAGTCAGTGTTATTACTGAACCGGTGCTCTAAGTTATTTTTCGTTTAGTCCTAAAATACTAGAATGCTGGTCGAAACGGCAGCTTCATAGACTTTAGTTGTAAGAGAAGAATTCAAACTGGAATGGGTAACAAATTAAAGGACGACGAAACATTATCGTTTCAGGTGATGGCTTTCCTTCTGCACTGATGAATTGACCACAAACAATCAACAAATTCCATTTCTACTGAAGAAAATATTCAGTATGTATTCACACTCCTTGTAAGACTACAAAACTCTTAAGAATTTAATTCCAGCAAAAGTTTAATTTGTTTTCTTTAGAAAATATATGAACTTTTGTTAGCTATTTTCAAATGAACAAACTTATATCGACACCAATTCAGCTGGTGCACTCTATTGACAATGCTCGTAACTTTTTGTGCAATTCCATATTAACTATTCCATTATAGTAATCATAAAATTTTTGGTCCTTAATTCACACTTAAAGCTCATTTCTGTTCAGAATGTCTTTCATTTCATTTCATTTAAGGTTGATTCATTTTGATGGCATACGCAATATTACGTTTATAATAACTTTTCCACAACTTATGATTAAGTTGAATAAAATTTTATTATTTTGTTGCTATTCACTACCTCAGAAATTGGTGGGGGAAATTTTATCACAAAAAATCCATCACTTTTAGGAAGAATCATTCTTCATTTTATAGTTTTGACAATAGAACACTATCATTAAATAATTTGCTCATACATCATATGCTATTTAAGATAATAAATTTCAATTTATGTAGAATTATTTTTAATTTGTATAATTAAATTTTATGTGCAAATGAGGCTCTAAAAACCCGCAAATTGCAATAAAAAATCTCTGCTTCGTCATACAATCGCATTGTTTCTGTAAAGAGTAATGTTAAAGATTTTAATCTATACTATATGTGATTATAAAGAAATAATTATCATAAACTATAAAATGCGATAAAAATTTAGAGATTTACCGATATTAATAATCCTACAAGATCGTGCGATTTGACGCCGTTGGATATTTTCTCTTTAAAAATATATTCGAAATTTTTTATTTTAAAAAAAATAAAAAATTTCGAATATACTTTCAAGTATATTTTAAAAATTTTTTGGAACCTTCTACTCGTTCTAATTTTAATAATAATATTTGTACCAGATTTTTGCGGCCATATTGTACAGTTTGAATGGCAAAAAGACTAATTTTATATTCCTCAATGTTAAGTTTGTTGGATGAGCAGGTCATCTATTTAGGAATAAGATAATTTTTCTTTTCTTAGGTCCCATCAAATCGTCGAAGCTTAAAAGTTATTTTAAGGCACTTCAAGAGTTTTTAGCTTTTAAGACACTTTAAGATTGATATTTTTGTAGCAACAAACATTTTGTGGTTAACCAATTACTAACGGGGGAAATTTCTCACTGCCATCTGAATTTGTTATCAAAAGAACAGTGAGCCTGTTTCTACTTAATTCATCTCAACGATAAGTTTCACTCTTAAAAGCGGAAACAGTCCAGATTCATGAGCGTTAAAAATATCTTTTTAGAGTAGGAGCATCCGTCTGCTTCTAATTTGTAGCGACCTTGCAAATCAACACTTCGAGATTTCCCGCAAAATGGCGGCCAAAACAAATTTTGAGTCGATAATGTTTTTCTCTGCTAAGACATTATTTAAACAGATTTAATGAAAAATTAAAAAGACCGACACATTTAAAAAACAAACACAGATTGACAAAAAATCGATTTGTCTGCCTATGATTCAATAATACAGGTTCATTTTTATGTTCCAGATCAAATTTGTTTTGGCCGCCATTTTGGTTTGAATGACATTTGTCTGTTAATATTTGACAGCCGTAGAGAGCGATCGGTAGCAATTTATTATGAAGCATCTAGCATTACAACAACGTATTGAAATTATTAAAATATTTTGTTTAAATAATTGTTCAATTGTCAATAGACGGAGAAAATTACGTGACTTTTTCGGTGTTAATTATATGCCAAACAAATCAACCATTCAGGGTTTAATGAATAATTTTGAAAATATGCATACACTGGGAGATAAAGCAAAGATTAGGCGACAATTAGGTCAACGTACACTTGAAAAATTGATGCAGTGAGGCAGAGTAATGCCGAATGTCCGGGTACCGCTCATCACGCCGTTCACAAGAATTGGGTCTTACACAACAGCTGCAGGCAAATGACCATGAACGACGGCGAGACTGGAGCGCTCGAGTTTTATAGCTCCGTATAGACGGCCACCATTTTTGGCAAAAAATCATTTTGAGCGACGAAATACACTCCGACTTGGCTGGCTTTAGTAATAAATAGAATAGCCACTTTTGGGGCACTTAAAACCCTCAACGTATACAACAAAGACCACTAAACCCTCGTAGAGTAACTGTGTGGTGTGGCATTTGGGCCGGCGGTATCATTAGGCCATATTTCTTTGAGGATGCTGGAGGCAATGCTGTAACAGATACTGTTGACCGCCATCGGGACATGTTGGAAAACTTTCTTCTGCTCTAATTGGATCCATTAGACCCACAGAACATGTGGTTCCATGAAGATGGTGCCACATCACACACTGCCCGTGCTACGATGTAAAATTTTGGGAAGTGTAGGTTTATTGCAATTAATTATTGAAAGGAATTAGACGCGCGTTTGGCATCAAGGCATGGTATCGTTCAATCCAAGTTGTCTTGGATGGCTTCAAATAAATGCTAGTCTTCCCCAGGGTTTGGTACTATCTCCACTCTGTTACTTTTAATCCAATTACTCTCAGACTTTCTTATTCATTTCCGTTGATTCCCGTCATTGCTCTTTAGCCATAGAAATGGAATGGCAACGTATGATAACCTCATCAAATTCCGATATAGACAGAATATTACTAGATGGGAGTCATTAGAACACCGCCATAACGACTCCTGGTTTTCCCTTTATCCCTTTTAACACTTTCCACTCGCGCGATGTACCAAAAAATTATAAATTCCTTTAGCGCAAGGGATTTATAAAAAAAATTATCGTTACTCGTTTTATTATAAAACAAACAATTAGAGTTTCCCAATAATTGTAGTATCATATTGAGGGGCAGCCAGGTAGCCTTGGAATCCATTCGTGGCCCATCGAGTGATCCTGTTCTCAACAATATTCAACATAACCTGCTTAATAACAGGAATGTCGAATTGCATTGGGCTCCACCTCATGTGAGAGTTCCGAATAATGAGCGTGCTGATCAACTGGCGAGAGAAACCTAAGCTGCCGTACCCTCTAACCGAATGACGAATGACACCTTGTGGCCATTCGGAGGCACACGCACTGGACATGTAGTGAAAAGCTTCTTTTGAAGCATTAGCCAAATTTTGGGCTTGCAAACTGCTTTTCAGAAATCACCTCTTACCTTCTGTCCTTCCTTCCTGTGACTTATCTTCTAACAAAATCCAATATTTCTTTTCCCTCCACAGATTTCTTCAATACCTTTTCCACGTCCCCTTTTTAATTTCTTAGAACAAACTAACATGCTCTAAAAAATCTGACCAACTCTGACTTGTCCATCCAGCTAACCAAAGACCGATTCCATCTAACCCTACACAGTTAGTTACAGGTCGCCGAATGACCTCATGGTTATGGCGCTTGATCGTGGCTCTTGGCTCATGTCCACAAGTACTTTAAATAAAAACAAACAAAAAACATCAATGAAAATTGTTAGGCGAAGAACGAGAAAATTTCTGTTTTGCGCACATTTAAGTCTTCAGGATATTCTCACGATTAAAGAGATGAACTTTTCTATTTGTTTTTATTTTTTGTTTTAATTTAATTGACGTTATTGCAGTTTTGCTTTTGCACGTTAAATACTTGCATTTTGGATGGTAATTAATCAAATCCATCAACATGAGATAAACCGAACGATATCATATATAAATTAAATATTCTATAGCGTTTGGCTAATTAATTAATTTCGATTGTGATAGTGTGTTGTGGGGGGTTTGTAATTGGATTTTTGTGAATGAATTTTATTGGGTTCCGTACAAAAACCATACAATATTAATGACTATTCTAGTCCGATTGATGAGCAACTATGTGTATTTATATATACCATAGATCCGACAGGTCATAGTTGCTACAAGTGCGGTTACAAAAGAATTATTCATAAATTGTGATATTTCCGAGGAGCCTATTTGTTTTCTGATACACTAGGCTATGTCCGTATTTATTCCGGTGTTATTCCATCTCAACTGCTATCCGGCTATTAGTAGATCTATTCATCCTGCAAAAAAGTTAAAACCCGTCATTCCCTTTACCAGGCAATGTAAGTAAATGAAGACATCACATCTGGAAAAATTAACGTTTATCAATACGGAATTTTGGCATAAGAATGAATTGGCTTATTACTCTTATCTTAAGGGTGTATGTACGTAATTTTCCCTTTAACGGCAAGGTGTGTTAGGTATGCCCCTCACCCGATTGATTGACTTAATTGCACAAATCAACCCAAATGGATAATATAGCATCTATTTAACTACTCACTATAGTTACATCTGTGACCCTTTTCATGATTACAAAAATAAATACAATTTTTTATCCTTATCGTAGGTTTTTATCTTAAAGTAAAATTTAATTGAAAAAAAAATTAAAAAACTTTTATTAAAGAAAAGGAACAAAACGAATTTCATCAATAATTTATGATATTCTAATTGATATTCTCGAAGAAAAATAAAAACAATAATTAAAATCCTTTTTCCATCGGATGCTATGAATAAATTTTATTGATTAACATTAATTCTAAATATTCTGTACCAAAAAAAAAACATTTCATTTAGTCTTCAATTTACATTTGGAATTATTTTCCACTTCTCCGGATACTTTCGAAGAAAATACTTTAATTGCATTCAACGGTCCAACGGTTTGGTTAAGGGCAGGGGGGATGAGATGAGGAATGTATAAAAAAAAATTCGGATATTAAAGAACGTGAAGTTCAAAGTAAGTTTGACCAATGCGGCCATACTCAGAGAACACCTTGTGTTAATAGGCATGCTTTTCTCTAGCTTTATGAGGAAATTGTGAGAGGGGGAGGGGGTTCGAAATTTATATAAAGTGGTGCTCTCATATTCACCACAACAACAAAAAATCATACCTGGACACTAAGGCTTAAATGGATACATTTAAAGGCGAAAAATAACTGCAGAAAAATAATGAGGTTATGTAAAAAAAACTATTTTTGAAAGTTATATTTAGGGAGAAAAAGAAAACCTAAAGCTTGCTGGAAAGGGAACAGGGAACGTAGGGAAGGCAAAAAGAAACTGTTAGAAGCTGTTACCTCTCTCCATGGCTATTCTCCAAATCCTCCCATCGACACTCCTCGGCCAAATAATTTTGGAGCCCTCCTATTTTGCCAACGATTATTACTCCTACGACACGCGTCAATTCAGAAAATTAGGGTCGTCGAACTGGTAGCCTGCCAGAGCAGGATTAACTCAATCCTAACAAATCTGTTTTCCTAAGTTTTTAACAATTTATCAATAACTAATAAATAATAATAATATTAAATAAATAAATAAATAGAAATTATTCTTTTCTTTCCATTTCGCATAATTTGTCTATTTCCTCTTTCTCAGCTTTCTTTTTAAAAATAACTTTAATAATTATTATTATTCATTAATTATACAACAAAATCACTACCTCATGCTAAGCTAACAGGATCAGTTGTTCCACAATATCCATAATTATGAAGTTAATATGTGTTTGGAATGAAACTATAGCATCCAGAGGGGATAGGGGATCACAATTAGTAGCGTCTAAGCAAAAATGCATAGTTTTATTAAAATTCCTAATAAATGTGCTTTTTTTAGGTTATGTTATATTTTCCACTGCAATACAACTTTAATTAACTCATTCATTTTGAAAATAATTTCGATATAATAAAAAATTTTTTTTTTATAGAAAACATTTATTAAATTATCGACCAAAATACACAATTTTTTTCATATATCATTGAAATTAATTTGATGGATTTTAAGTGCACAAAGGACGGAGCTGCAGGATTGCTGAGTCTATTGCTAAAATATTATTGTCTAAGGCCTCTATGAACTGTACAATATTATTGTCGGTGGACGGGAAGGAATGAATAATTTCGTTAAAATTTTCTACAGCAAGTTGGATCCACGGCCTATATTCATCAATCCAAACATCTATCATCTGTAAAGAATGTTGTTTAAGAGCGGCAACATCATTTCCTAATGGCCCACCACCGTGCTGAATAATATTCAGATTCATTTCGAAGACACCCCTAAAAGATACAGTCACGTCTCTCACCATGTTCATATATTCAAAAGCGTTCATTTTATATCCTCTGAAATGGAATTATGATCGATTATTTAATATTAAGTTACCAAAATAATATATAATATCTTACACTTACCAAAATCTTTATCTTGATAAAACCGCGAAATGTGCTTTGATGAGATCTTTCAGAAAATAATACGCCTACGAATTGGGTATACCATGAAGTTGTTTCATTAAAGATCTCTACGGAGACACAAATGCGCAAACAAGATTGGATAAAAATCAATAAAGCTTTTTAATTATAATAAAAAAAAAATTACTCCGATATTTTTTGATCTTATCCAATTAATATTATTTGCAAAAAAAAAAAACACACAAAAAAAACAGATCAAATATGTGATTTGAAAGTGTAAAATGTATCCTGCGAAAATTTGTTTCGAATTCGAAAGTATTTCACCACCCAAACCGGTATTGCATAAATGCGAAAACTTGAGACAAATCTGCTCTTGTTGTTGTTGCTGACGTTGGTTGTCATTATTTCAACTGACATTAGTACTGAAACGTGTATTCTAGGCGCCAAGCCACTGAAGGCATTTTTGCGAGAAAAACTATCGGAATGGGAAATTAAATTAGAAATGGAATGCAACATTGCTTTTCTTGGGTAGGACAATGCCGCTAACCCGTGTATGGTAGGCCAGTATGCTACGACTGTACATATCTGATCTATAACTTTATTAAGCTCATTAATTTTTTCTCTGGGTTTTTTAAATTTTATTTCCAGTTTTTTCTCCCTTTTCCATTTTCTTTATACACCCTTCTTATCGTTCCTGATTCCCTTTTTATTCGGTATTTAAAAAAATTCGACTCATTTTTCTGTCCCCTCCCTTGTGAAATGATCAGCTTTGGTGTGTTTCCGTATAACTTTGTGCTTCGTCACACATGCTTTAGCAGGGTCACTGCTAACCTTGAATCTGCAGCACCGTAATGCAATCGACGACCTTGCCAACAGCAGAGACCAGGTGCTCGCTGAGGACGTTCGTATTGAGTCGGACTCGTCTTTACCTTCCCCCTCCTGACACCCACACACAGAAATACATTTGACATTTCCAAATTCTCGATATAACAAAAGTGTCGCCCCTATTATTGCGGCTGTTATGATCTTGTGTGTGTGTGATCGGCCCCAACCATGTATCGGAAGACTTTCCATCGCCATAACACTCCCCACCACATTACTCATCAGCTGACTTAAAAACTTTGACCCAATTAATTGGTGTTTGTCTTTACAATTCAAGTTAAAGGGTGACTCAACTTTGAGAATTGCAAAAGTTTATCTTTGATGATGAACAATTTTATTTAAGGTAATAAGTTTTCCTTGGGGTTTTAAAATTTTCCCTAAAATTTGTTTTTTTTGGTTGAGAAGCTTTGCAAAAGTTATATTATTATTATGTTCGCTGAACAATTAAAAACCGAAAATTAATTATTGTAAATTTAAATTAAATTGGTTCCAATAATGGCTCTGATCGCAAATCGATTTTTGAGCAAAACAAATAAGGAATTTCGTTCTTTTTTATTTTTTTTCGACAATTTGTAGTGATTTTTTATTTAATTCCTTTTAAAACTACATAAAAATTGTTTAAATAAATATTTTTATTGCATTTTAAAGTACAATTAATACTACTGCGAATTAAAAATAATATTACAAAACTAGAATGAATGGAAACAGCGAGGTCGAGTGTTGGTGAAAGTTCGGGTACCTCCCATCGATGCCGTGCACAAGAATTGGGTCTTACACAACAGCTGCAGGCAAATGACCATGAACGGCCGCGAGACTGGAGTGCTCGAGCTCTACAGCTCGGTATAGACGATTACCATTTTTGGTAAAAAAAAATCATTATGAGCGACGAAGCACATTTCAACTTGGCTGGCTTTGTTAATATAAACAGAATAGCCACTATTGGGGCTCTGAAAACCCTCAACTGATACACCAAAGACCACTTCACTTTCGTAGAGTAACTTATGATGCGGCATTTGGACCGAAAAATCACACTGCGACTTGGCTGGCTTTCTTAATAAACAGAATAGTTAATATTGGGGCTCTGAAAACCCTTAACGGATACACAAAGACCACTATACCCTCGTATAGTGACTGTGTGATGCGGTATATAGGCCGGCGACATCATTCGGCCATGTTTCTTTGAGCATGCTGGAGGAAATGATGTAAAAGTTACTGGTGACCACTTTCGGGACATTTTGGAAAACTTTCTTCTGCTCAAATTAGATCCATTAGACACACAAAACATGTGGTTCCAAGAAGACGGTGCCACATCACACACAGCGCGTGTTACGATGTAAATTTTTGGAGAAATTTACCCGGTCAAATAATGTCAGGAAGTGGTTGAAATTTGAAATTTGTCAGATTTTTCTCTTACTTAAATTAATTTCTATATTTTTGCTATATTTGAAAAAAAGAACCACAACTTTATTTTGTGTGTTTTTCAATTTTATTGTATTATTTATTATTTCATAGTACAGTGGTAGTTATTTTTAATCATTTCCCATATTTTATATTGTATCTTCGAATAAACTTTTTACGCTTACTTCTTTTTTCAATTATGAAATAATTGTTAATATTGAAATTTTTCTTCTGAAATTTTTTTTAATTTACCAATGAGATGCCGCCAACGCAACGCTCTAAGTCATGTAGTTCAATTTAGTGCTGCCATAACAGAAATTTATTTAGTTTTATAACAATTTTAAGAAGTTTTTAATTTTTCTTTTGTTGATCTTATAAAAATGACATTGGCGTATGGGCGATTTGAAGGACCTTCATCTTTTCATACTTTCTATTAGAAAATTTGTCGTGCTTTTAATTTTTTCTTTTTTTTGGGGAATTTTTAGTAACAAGGTTTTTTTCTGGTTTTTTTATTTAGAATTTTTTTATCGTTCACTAAGCATATCGGCACACAGAGTATTTTTCTATTATGATATTACTGAAAATATTATCGAATAATAAAAATATATTGTTCGTAGAAGTTATTTTCAAAACCATCAGAAATAAAATTCTATCGACCTACGAGTATGAGTGTTGCCATAATGCAATATTTGAAATCATTTCAATTTAATCAGAATTAGTTGGAGATTTTCTAGATTTTCTATTATTACTATTATTATTATGATTGTTTTTGTTGGTTATTATAACTGGTATTAACGTTACTATTGTTGATTGTAAAATATGTTTACATAAGTGCATATTTGTGTCAAATGATAGTAAATCCGACATTAATAGTATAGCCAGCATCTGGTGTTATAGGAAAATATTCGAAAAGTCATATGTGAATTGGTCTTGTTTGTCATTTCAGTTGGAGTGCAAGAGTATAATCGCTTATGTTAGGAGTGCATGTATCAGGAAAATTTCTGTACTATTCGATAACAGATTCTCTAATAAGGATTAGTAAAGCTAATCTTTTCACAATTTCCGGCAACCATTTATTCCAAAAAGTTTTAGTATTTATTCTGACCAGTCATAAAAGTGATCAGAAAAATTCAAATTTAGAAGGGAACTTTTCAAGGAATTTTATTTGAATTTAAATTAATCCATTTCTGTATGGAAAATCTTTCTTAGATATTCTGTTATATTGTTTACAATATAATTTGCAATATTGCAGAATATTTGCACAGTAATTTGATTTTCCTCAATTTGCTCTTCTACGAATTATTTGTCAAATTTTAACCATCTGTCAAAAAAAAAAGAAGAAAATTCTCTCTTATAAATATTTTCTCTTATACAATGTCACATTTTTATATAAGTTTCTCCTTTAGTTTAAATTGTTTTTGAATCCGCTAATAAAATTTATCTTTTTATAAATGTTGATGCTTTCATATATGTTTTCCTTATTTCCTAAACCGTTTTTCTCTCTCGTACAAATTTTATTAAATTTTTTTAATAAACTCTCCTTTTTTTGTCAAATTTTCATCTCTTATTTTGGTTAACATATTTTTTTTCACATTTAATTCTAAAGCATTTTTTTGTATAGTTTAATTTAAAAAATTCCAATCTCTTCTACAATTTATTTTTGAAATTTTTGTATTCTTTACAAAAAAAAAAAAAATTGCATCATAAAATTTTTTTTGTATATAAAAGTTCTCTTATAAAATGTTAATGCCCTGAAACGATTTTTTCTGTCACCCGAGGTTACTCGAAAAACTTAAAAGGGTCCTTCCTTCCACCTATTTGCTAGTTCTGAAATCATTAATTGCCAACCGACACTTCCAAGTAAACGAATTCAACCAACTCTTCAATATCTACCCGTTATTGGCTAGTGTTCCACAGGGAAGTATACTTGAACCCATGCTCTACAATATTTATACATACGATATCGCCAATCTGTCCCAATACCTTCTTTGTTACACATACATACGCTGATGATGCAGAGGCTTGCCTTGCATGTTTAGAATATCCCCAACATGTCTCAAAAAATCCCCAAACCCAAGTTTAACCCCTCCCAAACTGGTTTATCAGATGGAGAATAAATCTATTCACGTATGGCAGAGCCATACCATACAACATTGAACTTGGATACCGCGATTTGTTGGTGAAGATCGCGATTTGTCCATCCGTCGCCGTTAACAGCAATTGGCATTGTGTGTTACTTGACTATGTGGAAGATTTTACATTAGGTCTAAAAGCGTGTAAAATATAACTCGTGTAAGAACTGGAGCCGAAGTACCTGCCAAAGAATCAAATTTTCGGTTAGTGGGACTTAGAACAACTTGAAGAAAATTGTTTTTTTTTTACCAAAAAATTGCGTTCAGTGACGAAGCTCCTTTCTGGTTGATTGGGTATGTGAAACTTTTTGGTCTGGTTAAGTCCACAGACAACACAAGAACTGTCATTGCACCCAGAAATATGCACTCTTTGCTAGAATCGTCGGTCCGTATTTCTTTATAGATGACACTGGCCGCAACGTTACCGTCAATGGCTCCCGCTATCGCTCGATGAGTTCAAAATGCAAAAACTGCATCTGGTCAACATGTGGTTTTAACAAGACGGCGATACATGACACACAGCTCGTGAAACAGTGGACATATTGAGAGATGAGTTCGGTGAGCAGTTTATCTTGTTTCGGAGCGGTGAGTTGACCGCCTAGATTTTTTTAAGGCATGCTATTAGCGAGATACCAGCCGAGATGTTCGAAAAAGTTGTTCATAATTGTACCTTTTGCATGGATCACTTAAATTTACAAAGTAAATGGCAAGCATTAAATAATTGTTTCAAATAAAAATTTTATACACTTTTGCTTTTTTTTTGTGTTATTTTGGATATATCATTAAAAACAAAAACACTTAAAAAATCATCCATTTACAATGCCCAAATGGACTTACGGACTAGAACACTGAAGCTTTACCAAGCCTTCCAACGGCTTCAGTAAAAAAATACTTCTGAAAATGTTCGATGCTCTCTTTTATGTTCATACGAGGTCTGCTCAAAAAGTATCGCGAATTTTGAATTTCCGCCGGTTACGTATATTTGATTTTCGATTTTTTTGTGGCGTTATGTTGGTAATCATATCTCTCACTTATGCCAACAAGTTCGGACATTTTGAAAGTTCAGGTATTTTTTGACAGCTGCTTTGCTTGCACGTGTTTTGGCTCGTCTTCATTTTTGCCCATTCCAAAAAATGGATCGAAGAATCCGTTTCGGGAACAATAAAAAGTCACAGAGGGTCAGATCTGGGGAATACGATGGCTGCAGCATTATTAGTGTATTGTTTTTAGCCAAAATTCATAATGATCCTTAAGTTTTTTTATATAAGTGATGTGACTGTGTCAGTTATGTCAGAGAAATTTTGATCGATAAAAATTTGAAGAAAAAAAAAACACATTTTTCCGATTATACAAATTGTCTTATACGTTTTTTTTTCCGAAATCAATTTAAACCGCAAACAATTTTATATTTTATATATTCTTCTCCTTTTATTCTCTTATACAAAATATTTTTCATACAGAATCTTATGCGGGTTTTGCTCAAATCGAATTTTTTCCTTTTCCTATACATTTTTTGCTCTTATAAAATATATTTTCTCACAGTTTTTTTTACGCCTATTCGTCTTATAACAAACATTTTTCATATCTTATACGATACTTTTAGTATATCTTTTTATTTTTTTTTAATTAAAATATGTTTTACTGCACAAAAAAATTGGTATTATAAAATTTTTCTTTTCTCCAAAAAAAATTAATCTCTTCTAAGAAAAAAGTCTTATACGTGTAAGATTTTCATTCTCTTATAAAGTGTTTTTTTTAATCTTTTTTTTAAATATTCGTCTTATGAAACAGTTTCCTCCTTATAAATTTTTTTAATTTACAAAATTGCATTAGAATTTTTACAATTTTAATTTCATACAATTTTGGTTAAGATCATATTCCGCTCTTATAAAAAAAAAATTCTTCTTCTAATATTTCAGATATTTTGCTTTGGTTACTGGCATGTATTTTGTCTTCGTCCCATTTCACTTTTCTCATTTAATTTAATTTTTTTTTAGTATGAAAATATTTTTCCTTAGCACACTTTTATTTTTGTTCAGGAAAAGTTTTCGTCTTGTTGAAAAATTCAGTTGGCTTTTACAGAATTGACTTTTCCTAAATGGTATTCGTTGTCGGTTTGAGGGAAAACTTTTACTCTCTTATATTAATCTTTTATTATTATTAAAGCTAAAAAATTTAATACTATAATAAATTCGAAACCAAATTCCAAAAAAGAGAATTTATTATCACAACCCAAAATGTTTAATTTTTTGACAAATTGCAAATAAGTATAATGATTGTGCACATAAAATAAGCTTAATATGACATAAAATGAAATAGGGGCGGAATTTTGTTAGTGGCTAAATTGGCTAGCTAGTATGAAAACGAAATAGACAGAATGATATACGACCATAAAATGAATTAATATTTGTTATTTGGGTAATAACTATTATTAAATGTATGCAATTTTTTTTATAATTATATCAAATTAGTATATTTATATATTAGGTTATGTATTATAGGAAAATATATTGACAAGAAATTATTGTCTTAATTTTTCTCATTGATATCATTTACTTCTGAGCTTTTTCACTATATTTTTTAAATATCAAAATTATTTTAATTTAAAAAATTATGTTCCATATCGAAGTGGTTTTTTAATAACTTTTAAATAAAATACAATATAATTATATGGTTTTTAGTATTAAGAATGGAATCTGATGTTGGTCAAATGTCTACCTCTGGACGTGGCGTAAAGGTGAGCTCTTTTAAGTACATTTTTCATAAAATTTTCGCAAACCTCTTTTGTTTGTTTTTAGCAATTTCGTTGCGAATGTTGTCCTTAAAAGCATCTAGGTTATGGTTGGTTTATCAAGAATCATGGGATTGTAGGGACCAGTCCATACTATCACGTTTTGACATTATTCGGCAGGGAAAAATTTCTCTAACAATTTACATTGTAGCACGCTTTGTGTGTGATGTGGCACCGTCTTCTTGGAACCACATGTTTTGTGTGTCTAATGGATCTAATTTGGGCAGAAGAAAGTTTTCCAAAATGTCCCGAAAGCGGTCACAAGTAACTGTTACATCATTTCCTCCAGTATGCTCAAAGAAACATGACCGAATGATGCCGCCGGCCCAAATACCGCATCACACAGTCACTATACGAGGGTGTAGTGGTCTTTGTGTATCCGTTAAGGGTTTTCAGAGCCCCAATATTAACTATTCTGTTTATTAAGAAAGCCAGCCAAGTCGCAGTGTGCTTTTTCGGTCCAAATGCCGCACCATAAGTTACTCTACGAAAGTGAAGTGGTCTTTGGTGTATCAGTTGAGGGTTTTTAGTGCCCCAATAGTGGCTATTCTGTTTATATTAACAAAGCCAGCCAAGTTGAAATGTGCTTCGTCGCTCATAATGATTTTTTGCCAAAAATGGTGGTCGTCTATACCGAGCTATAAAACTCGAGCACTCCAGTCTTGCTGCCGTTCATGGTCATTTGCCTGCAGCTGTTGTGTAGGACCCAATTCTTGTGCACGGCATTGATGAGAGGTACCCGGACATTCAGCAATACACTGCGTCATTGCATCAATCTTTTCAGGTATACGTTAGCTTAATTATCGCCCAATATTCGCTTTATCTCCCATTTTATGCATATTTTCAAAATTATTCCTTATACACCAAAAAAAAATTCCTCAAAAAGAAAGGCGTCGATCATTGATGAATTTACCGTTACGTTAAAAGTTTACTGTGATTCCGGAAGATGGCATATACCAGGGTATATAAATTAGAACTTTTTTTTTTAAATTTGCAATTTTTTGCTTTATTGAACTATGCTGAAGAGACTACACCATTTATGATTCAGAAATAATATTTTCAAAAATATTCGCCATGACAATGTTCACAAACATCGATTCTTTTTATAGCATTTTCGTTTATTAAATCGATTTATAATCGATTTTTTGAATCAGCAAAATGATACAATCAGCAAAAATTTCGATATTGCAAATAATCTGGTTGCTTTAATTCCTACAGTAATCAGACCTTATAAGACACTATTGGCGATATGATCAGTTTGGTCAAACTCAGTTGTTAAGAATGTCCTGAAATCGATAAAACTGGGTCCTGTACAATACTTTCACTCAACGAAGCAATATTTTCCACTGAACGAGCACGTATTGTTTTTGGTATGGTTTGTACTCAAATTGATCTACAAATTTTTTGACTACAATCAAAAATACCATGAATTTTGCAAGTAAAATTTTTTCAAAGTAAAATTCTCGTTGCTAGAGATCCGTTATTAAGTATGATTATTTCTATTCTGTAAGTAGGAGTGATTTCCGGCAGATGGCTTTCATGTAATACGATTAAATAACATAGGACGTCAAGTTTATTGAATAGAAAGAAACTGAATTCGTGTACAGAAATTTAATCACGAATTTAGGAGATCTAAAGATTGTTTTTTAGAGATCTTATTTTTGGATTAGCAACACTTTTTATAGCGACAGCCAATTTGACAGCTGACAGGTGATCTGTGTGTGCACAGTTTGGTTTGCCATTTTACCGTAAATTGTGCCACTTTTTTTCTCGAAAATTGAAGTTCAGTTTGCGAAATACTGAACCACGACCGTTTTACAGTCGACAAATCTTCCATCCGGGTTAGTAATTTGAATAAAGATTGATCGTTTTCGCACCACGCATATTCTAATTGATAATACGCATCCGCAACGGTGTCGTATAGTGTACACCGCAGAAGCTCTTGCTGCTGTAGATTTTGTGCCAAGATCTTCATGGTTGACGCGAGCTTACTAAATGAGGCTTATTTTTGGTTAAATGGCTACTTCAAAATGCAAAATTAGCGCATACGGAGTGAAACAAATTCACAAGCTACTATTGAGATGCCGTTACATCCTCAAAAAATCACAGTTTGATGTGCTCATTGGTTCATATTTCATCAAAAATGATGATCGTTTCCCAATTGGATGGTATTAGTATGGAATAGATCTAGAGCGCACCACAATGAATTTATTGCAGTTAACATTCGATGAGTGCATAATTTCTATTAATGGACCTGTGAATTGACTTCCAAGATGATGTAATTTAACATCTTCGGATTATTTTCTATAAGGATGTGTGAAGTCACTAGTCTGTGCCAATAAACCACAGATAATGAACAGACTTGGAAGCCAACATTCGCCGCACGTTATTGACGGCATACGGCCCCAGCTGCTCGAAAAAATGGTCGAAAATTGGACTTACAGATTGTGCCTTATTCGAGCCCATATTTCTAAAATTGTTATTTGATTGGCTATTACTACAATTTGTATGCGTTTTATTTAATTTGAAAATTATAAATTGATTTTAAATACACGTCAGATTATCCAATATATTATTGTAGATAAATATCTGCTTAAGTTCAGTTGCATAGATTTCTATAGAGTATCAAATTGACCAGATTTGATTCGATATAAAATTCAATAGGCTTTTATGAGTGTGTAAAATCTTTGACGTAGCCATGTGGTATTAGTTACATTGTTCAGGGCTCATGTTCACAATACCCAACCAACCGCTAGGTGGCATGAGTGCGTAGTTGATTCGTTTCGCATTTGTGGTTTTGTTTATTTAACATTTTAATCGTATCGGCACCCATATGTACTCTCATGTCCATCATATACACTCTAGAGCTTCATCATATTTTCATTTCCAATTAAATTTACTACATCAAAAGGGTGGCACAACTACAAATTGTGATTATGTGCAGAAAATATACGAGTCTATATCGGTTATGCTCTGATTGCAATTTTCATTCACAATAAATTTACTTTATATGCTTTCAATCAATGCCAATTTTTATTTTATTAAAGTAATCGATTTAAACACATAATTCAGATGTAAAATTTCTATATAGAAAAACTGTTGCAAATTATAAGGAAATTTATTTTTGTCTTTTCTGTTTTTATTTTTTTCAATCAATAAAAAATCCATTCGCAAATTGAAAAATAATTTATTTATATTCCGTTCGAAAATCGAAAAAGCAATTTCGAAATGATTGATGCAAAATCTAACGAATTAAATTTGAAAAGTTTGTTTGTTTGTTGTTTGTTTGTAAGGTCCCTTAGACATGTGCCAGGGGCCACTTCATAGCGCCACGACCGTGAGGCCATTTGGCGACTTCGTAGTACGTGTGGGAATTTTTCTGAGAGAAACTGGTCTCTGGTTAGTAGTATAGAAAGTTGAGAATTTTGTTATATTTTGTGGAGCAGATTAGTATGTTGTAGAAGATTAAATAGGGGACTAGGGAATGGAGTTGTTGGATCGAGGAGCTCCATAATGGGAGGAATCCTGCTCGCAAAGTAGTTCTTGGTTATGTGGCATTCCTGTAGAATATGGTAGACAGTGAAATGGGTGCCACAGGATTGGCAGAAGGGACGGTTGGTGTTGCCAAAAAGGAAGTTATGGGTAAGAGCAGTATGTCCAATCCGGATTCTGAGGAGCTTTCGCGCCCAGAATTTCGGTATGGATGTTGAATACACTGGTTTGTTAGTGGTTCTCCAATGAGTCGACAAAAAAGTGTCGCTATTGGTCCAGTCATCGTGTCTGCGGATGGCTAAAGGTGTTAGTTGCCATTCTGTTAGTAGGCGAGGCAGATTGGGAATGACTGTGATCACTGGCCGACGGAGTGTTTCTCCAGCCAACTTGTCAGCACTTTCATTACCCACAATTCCCACATGCCCTGGCACCCATTGCAACTCGACACTCCTATTTCTAAGTAGGCTATGACGAATTGCGCTAAGTACTGGGTCACTCGATGGGCCACAAATGGCTTTAAGGGCGGCAAGGCTGTCGCTAAAAATAATAACGTTTTGTTGGCTGGGAATATTGGTCGCAATTTCAATTGCCGTTTTGATGGCCCACAGCTCCCCGTAATATGGAGCTGCCCTATAAGGGAAGATTCCACAACATAGTGTGCGGGTGCTGCAGCCAAAAAGTTCGACGACCGCAAAAGATGTAATATCGGTGTCAGCGGCGGCATCAGTGAACAACAGTCGATGATGTTTTAATCCGTCCAACTGTTCAAGGAACAATTTCCTATATGTGGATGGATCAGTTCTAGCCTTCTTAAACCTGTCAAGAGAAGCAGTCACTTTCAACTTTGCTCCTAACCATGGTTTCCAATCTGGGTGTGGAAGGGAAGTTTGGAAATCGACGGGGAGGATGGATGAATTTCTTTCAAGGTGGGATATTAATAAGGATAGCGATGATGAATTCCTTTTTGAGCTGGGGGAGATGATAATGTTTTTTATTAAAGTGTGGAGGGGATAATTTGGAAGGCATAGGTTTTTGTAAATTAAACTTAGGCGGGCTTTGTGAAGATAGAGAAAAATAGGTTTTCGACCAGTCTCTATCAGTATGGATTCCACCGGAGATGTCCGATGTGCTCCACTGGCTAGTCTAATACAACGGTTTACCGCTGCCTCGACTAGTTTTTTCCCTGCTATTGGCACACTGACACATATAGTGAGGAAATAGAGCAAGGTCCCGTCCAAAAGGGCGTTGGTTACTCTAATTGCCTCACTTTGTCTTACCTTACTTTTGCTGCTGACTAAAATTTTTACCATTCGGAGAATGATATTAATTTTGTCAACAGCATTTTTAATCTGAAGATTCCATTTTCCTCCACGGGCAATTGAGATACCCAGGATTTTCATGGAATCGTTTGGGCGGAGAGGGAAGGGGGTTAGTGACGAGTCCGATAAACTACAATTTTTTTTCCTGCAAACATGAAGGCAAGGTGGGTTCGATGTACAGATAACCGCACCGTTTATGCTGCTCCAAGTGTTGATGTTGCGGATGGCGTTATTTATTTGTTGCTGAAGATCAGCACCAGATACAAGTATAAAAATATTGTCGGCATATATGTAGTGGTTAAAGGATGATAGTTGGTGGGAAAGGGAGTGAATATATATATTGAATAGGATCGTTGATAAGGGGGATCCTTGTGGGATGCCGTTTTTCATTTCGCGTTTTGACGAAAAATGACCGTTGGCGCGTACCGTGAAGGTTCTACCAGTTAGGTAGGAACGTAGTAATGCCAATATTGCAGAGTCTACTCCCCACTCTGCCATCTGTAAGAGTACCCTATGTGGGCAAATTCGGTCATACGCTTTTTCTAGGTCGAAGGACAACAGTAAACCACAATGTCTACGTTTGTAGCAATTGTGGATTGAATGTTGTAGTTCAAGTAGCATACTCAGAGTTCCTCTGCCTGACCTGTAGGCATGTTGTTGGGGATTGAGTCTATTGTCAAGCGCCTGGTTAAGTCTTGTAGCTAAGATCTTTTCCAGGATCTTGGAAGTGCAAGGCAGTAATGAAATTGGTCTAAAATTGTTAGCCGAAGAATGGGAGAGATTTTTCTTGGGAACTGGAATGGCTGTTGCGACCTTCCAGGAATTTGGGAAAATAGATTTTTCCAGAATTTTGTTAAAGAGGTTGACAATTCTAATATGAAAGGTCGAAGATGCCTCTTTAATCATTTTAAAAGAAACCTTGTCCCTACCAGGTGTGGTACCCTTGAAAGAATTCAACGAAAAGTTGAACTCCGCAAGCGTTACTGGCTGGTTCAAGATTAGGGTGGAGGCTGACGGTATAGGCGAGAGATTTTCCGTGAAGTATTGTTTCTCTCTACGACATGAATCACTAAGGTGGTTGTTGGATGAAAACGAGGCCCAGGACTGTGCCAGTTCCTCAACGATAGCTGTCGAGTCGGATATAACTCCATTCTCAGACTCAATAGATGGGATAATCCCATTTTTTTGGCGACCAAGAATGCAGTTAATACCTCTCCATGCTTCTTTCGGTGAAGTTCGGGAATCAATTGAGGTGGTGAAGTTATTCCAAGCGGTTCGCTTGGCTTGTTTCACTGCTCTTTTAACTCGAGCAGTCCTGAGTCTCAATTCGATGAGATTAGTCGTACTGGAAAAACGAGAGTAGTCTTTCCAGGCCGTATTTCTTTCACGTCGTAATGTTGCGATTTCATGGGTATACCATTTAGGTTGTTTTTTAGACATGCCAGCTGAAGAGGGAATTGTCCCAGCAGCTGCACGTCTGAAGATTTTTATCACGTTTTCTGCCTCAAGGTTAGGAGATTGGGCAACGGGTAGGTCAGCAGAAGCTTTGAAAATCGCAGCTCTGTAATTTTCCCAATTTGCGCGCTCTTCTATGAACCGTGACAGTGGTTTTATTTTAACGTGCGCTACATTTGCCTCCACAAGTATGGGCAAGTGGTCACTTCCTTCGAGGAAGCCATGAACTTTCCATGAATATAAACCAAAGTTCCGTGTAGGAACGAAGGTGAGGTCGAGAACAGAGGTAGTACCTCTGGTTGAGAAAAAGGTTGGTGAACCATCGTTTAGTAGAGTGAAGCTCGAATCGGTAGAGTTGAGCCATTCCTCGAAGATTTTCCCGCGCCAACAGGTTCTTGGGGAACTCCAAGCATGACTGTGGGCATTGAAATCTCCAAGGATGATGGTATTTTCAGGTAATTGGCTAATTAGACCTTGCCAATCTGCTTGAGAAAAACGTAGGCTGTGTTCAATATATATATTGGCAATGTGGACTTTGGGAGAGGTATTTACAGAAATAAGGATTGTCAAAAAATTTGTTGAAATGTGAATTTGTGAGTAGAATATGGAGGGGTGTATGAGGAAACATACACCACCTCTTTTATTGTTGTTACTTTTGTTGTAAAACAAACATTGGTATTTTTGGTAAAATGGTTGGTTGTAGGAGTGAGGTAATTTGGTTTCTTGCAAAGCAACTATTTTTGGAGAGTACTGACTTAGCAGCAGGCTCAGACCTTCTAGGTTATTAAGGAACCCGTAGATGTTCCATTGCAAAATGGAACATCTGGCGTTGTTACTTATTCCATTTCTATGGAAAATTACCATAGTTGAAGGTTAGGCAAGCTAAAAACTAGAACAGTAATCTGCCCAGAAGTAGTGCTGCATGAAGGGAGAAAAATATGGTGGAGAAGAACTGGACTGTAAGTCTGTGAACCATTAGAGGTTTGCCGAAAGGCATACCACTTCTTGTTCACCAGATTGCAGGATCGTACTCTTAGAAAAAACATTAGCAATGTTATTTTTTGGAGCTTGTTCCTGGTTTACCAGACTTCATTTTTTGTGCTAAGGTAAGAACCGTGTTGCGATCTTCTGGATCGAGGTCTTTTAACGTGCTAATTAGTATAGCAACTTGTTCACTGGTGGATCGGGGGTGGGTTGACGGTGTTTGGGAATTTGAGAGTGGGGATTTTGATGGGGTGGTAATTGATTTATCAGAAGAGGTGTTGATTCCTGTATTTATACAAGGTTTTTTGACCATTGGCGTTAAAGAATTTAGCTTACGCTCAAAAGCTTTTCTGGAAGGAGAGGGTGAAATTTTTTTGGATGTGAGAGGGGATGGTGGCAGTGGTAAAGTGGACGCAGAAGGCGTTGGTGGCAATGATGAGGATGCTGATGTATTAACTGAATGAGATGACGCACGGACTGCTTGTGCAAAGGAGGTGTTCGATTTTAGTGTGGAGGCATCCATTTGAGATTTTTTGAATATTGTTGTTGCTGCAGCCATGGAACATTTGTTGTCCGTCATAACTTTAAGAATAGTTTTTCTCTCCGCGTACGAAGGGCAACAACGGTCTCCTGAGGTGTGTGAGTCTGTTTTGCAGTTAACGCAAAATACACGTGTACATGCCTTTTCAAGATGGGGCGCAAGTCCACAATTAGCACATACCGTCGAAGCCTTACAGTATTTAGCTGTATGGCCCAGTACTTGGCAGTTGCGACATCTCATGGGGTTCGGATAATATGTTTTCACATCAAATCTGTGGAAAAGGATGTTGAGGTTGGAAGGGAGTTCGTACGCGTCAAAGGTCAGAACAACAATACCCGTAAATGACTGGGTACCGTCGCGCGTAGAGATTATTTTTCTAGCCTCTACCACGTTGTAATCAATAAGGTTGCTGACGATTTCCTCTTCGGATGTATTTGCAAGCCACTTGCAAAAAATCGTGCCCTTTACTTGGTTGAGGGAGGGGTGAAGTGTGAAATTTAATTTGATATCATTGATAAAAACCGGTTTGGCGTGAATAAATTTTTCGGCCGAAAATCTTGTTTTGGTTGTTAGCAATAGATCACCGTTACGATAATCGTTTATTTTAAGAATATCATTGCTGATATTCTTGAGAGCCAGACTGGTTTTAAAAGGACAGAGTTGGTTCGCTCTGAATTTTGCCTCGGGTGAAGTGGAAATAACTAGAAAGCGCGGATGTTCGGAAATTTTAGTCGGAAGGGAGGGGAAGTTAACCAATTTGTTTAATACAGATAGGTTCGTGTTTGTTTGGTTGTGATTGTAGTGATTGTTATTTATATTTTTGGTGGTGGTATTGATGGATTGGTTTAGTCTGGCTCTTTTCGTGGATTTTGTGGTAGAGGCGTCGAGAATTGTAAGGGATATACCTGTATCTGGTGGCGAGGGGGGGTCCGGTGGCCTGACGTCGACGTCCACGTCCATTGTTATGGGTTTAGCAACTCTTTATTTCACTCGATTATTATACTATTTGTAGTCTATTTATAGTCTGTACACTATTTTTTCTCTCTTTTTTCCACGCAATTAGATTAGACACTCTCACTTCAATAATAATAGTTTATCACAATGGATTTTTCTACACCGAAATCAAAAACGTGACCGCTCTGTTCAAGAGTTCAAACACGAGTCAATTTGAAAAGTTTTTTATTTAAACTCATATGGCTCTGGTGTGTGCTAGAAGATTCCAGAAAACCGGTTTCAGAGCGGTATGAAAATGAACGCTGCTCGCGAGAGAGAGTTTAGTAGCTGAGTTTAGTTTTAGTTTTAGTTGAGTCTGAACAGCGATTGTTAGCGGTTGATAAGTAAAGTGTTGCGTAGACATCTCGTAAATTGTGTAGCATTTATTTTTGTCTTTTATCCTTTCCATCGAATCTACATTTGAACTTTCTGGTTGAATTTTTCATAAAGAAAAAATAAATAATTTGAATTGATCATGGTTCTGAGTTCGAATGCAGCTAGTGACATAGCCAAAGTGCGCTTTAGTTATCACCGAAAAAAAAAACCTCAGTAATTATAGTACTAAGAATTACAAAAAAAAAATCTTCAAAAATTATTAATTAACATTTCTTTGGAAAGTAGTAAATTTTGCAAAGAAATTTATTTTTCCTATCGAAATTGAATTTAAATTATGATTAAATCTAATAAAAACTAGTTAGTATATACAAATACCGTTGAGATAAGCCAGAAATGAAAACTTCCTATACAAACAGAAACCTTTTTTGATCATATTAGCTGATATTTTTGTTAGTTTATTAGCACATCTCCGTTACTGGATAATGATTTGTCATTTCATCAACTGTTCGGAACATTATCGATGATACCATCACTTACTACTGATTAGTTTTTCTTTTATAATCAGCTTTGGTACCTTTTTCGATACACAGTTACCTGTCCTTATAACGGTATAAACTTATAGATCGATACAAGCATAGGAATCAATTCCGATAAGAAAAATGTCATCTGAAGACTAACCGTTTGCTTGTAAAGCAAGAAAATATCATTATCGCCATAGTCATCGTCATCAATAAATTCGTACTTATCCCTATTGCCGTTCGAAAGGTATACTTTTCACATTTATTGGCCTACGCAACACACACCAACTATCGTGTTCATTATTTGTCAGCATAAAATTCTTAAAACTATATCTACCTAGCTCAGCATATTTTCATTAGCTGCTAACTCATCAAATAACCAAATTCTTATCAATTATCAATATTGTTTCCGTTGTTAATTAAATTTATTCCCTTTTACCATCATATAAGATTTATGCATCAGATATGTAAGCGGACAATTTTTTCGAATATTAAAATTCAATTTGGCTTTTAAATAGTAAAGTTTTAATGAAATCCCAAAAATATTAACTAATTTTTTTAACCAAGCTTAGTTAGTAAATTTTAAGTTAGCCTATTTTCATAAAAAATTTAAATATACACAAATATTGTAAAAAAAATTATTTTTGTTGTCCAGCACACTAAATTTAAACTCTGTGATATTTTCAAATTGAAGATTTTTATGCACATATTTCACAAACGAAAAATTAATGAGCATAACCGCTTTGACCTTCAAATTTAAAATGTACCAGTTTGCGGGAATAGAATTTTGTTATTAAAAATTATTGATAGCCGCCTTGACCTTGAAATTCAAGAATGCCAGAGAGCATGATGGGATATTTTTATCCAATACATTATTTTTCAAGAATTTTTCAGATTACAGAATTTCTGTGCAGATAAATTTAGTAGCATTGATGTTAAAAAAAATTTTTCTAGGTTATGATAATAAGTTCTTTTTATTTCAAAAATTTTTTCAGGCAAGTATTCCAAATTTTGTTGTTGTTTTCCGTTGATAAAATTATACCGACAACCTTAATATTCAAAAAAATTTCAGGCAACACAAATATTTTTGCACACAAACTTATGTGGACAATCGCCTCGACCTTGCAAAATATATTAGATTTTATGACACCAAATTATGGCTGTAGAATTTTTTTTCGGGAAAACCTAACATATTTTGTTGTTTTTTTTTTTATCAAGAAAATTATGTCCACCATTGTCTTAAACTGGAAAAATTTGTTCAAGTTTCTATTTCAAAAATAAGCAGGCAATTACGTTGACCTTCAAAAAAATTTTCAAGGCATGCTATCAGAGCTTTTCATACATTAAATTATGGCGACAATTGCTCTGCCATCAAAAATTTTTGTCAGCCAGAAATTTTATTTTTATTTTTATCAAGTAAATTTTGCTTTTAATATTTTTAAAAAAAATTTTAGGCTTTGTCAGCAAAAAAGAGACAGAATTTTTTTTTTATCGCAGAATTATATTTTTGTCCTTCAGAAAATTTTTGCTAACAATTGCCTTCGAATTTTCCTATAATTCGATTATTTATTCTAGTAGTTTTAGTCGGATTAGATTGAATCTATTGGAGAGTTGAAATTGAAAACCATTTCTTTTAACATTAATTAATTATCGATAGTCAAATTGGTTTCAATTTTTCATTTCTTAATCTAATTGAGAATTTGTTTTTTTCCCCTGCGCAAATTTTGTAAATTGAATTTATGTTCACGCAGAAAATTAGTACCAAACTGCACTTTATTAGGTACTCAACATTAAACTAGTACAGAATAAAATAACAAAATTTATTTACTCAGTATTATTTTCATTTATATAATCATTTGAAATTGTTGGTGAGACTGTTTATTGAACTGAAATGAAACGGTGGAAATTGTTTTTGGGAATTTTAATTATTCAAGAAGACTTAATTGCAATTCTTGTTCTTATTTGTTTTAAATTACCGAAAATGTCCTATTCGAATGCGGATAGAATTTCTATTGAACATTTTGTTCACGAAGCATTAATGCCGACAGGGGTGGTGATTATTGATAACATCTACAATTTATGAAGCGGTAAAGTACTTCCAAAGATAGTAAAAGCGGCATCGGCAATACTTGAAATTAAAGAATTTCCAAACTCATCCTATGGCCGTAAGTGAACATGAAGATTGTAAGTCATTAATTTGAAGTATTTAGCTAGCAGACAATTGAGCATTTTTCAAATTTTCAAAATAGCGTAGGCTCGATTGCTTTCCGTTTCTGGATGGTATACGAAGAGATCGAGTGGTGCTGCTGCGCGCCTGTACATGACAATGACATTCGATACAATTCATCAAATCAGCTCAGTTTAACAATAAAATCGATGAAAAGTAAAACAATCAAGCCCAGTCCTTTGTAGCTATGCACGATTTTGTTCATTGTCAATGGCGCTCGTTGAAGCACAATTCCATCATCACCCACCTCTCCTCTATCAAAAGCTAAAATATCATTCATCACTAACAAAAACTACCATCGTTTCTTACACGTTTCAATACACTTGAAGCAAGCAAACAAGCAAGCAGTTTATTGATTATTGTATGAACACACTGAAAGGGTCCTTTTGACCCTTTTTGCTCATTACCCTTTTTGGTGATGTCATAAACCTCTTAGACAGATAAGAATGAACTAGCCGAACA
The DNA here is from genome assembly GCA_958298945.1 of Atherix ibis. Lineage (NCBI taxonomy): Eukaryota > Metazoa > Arthropoda > Insecta > Diptera > Athericidae > Atherix > Atherix ibis. The sequence continues at coordinate 21,258,290 of OY282610.1, read as the reverse complement.
CTCGACGAAATACCAATTGTCAAGAATGCTCTTAAGCTCGAGTACGGCTAAGAAAGTTGCTGATAAACCATACCAGGCACCTAAACTTCTTACACCTACACACACACACACACACACACACATAACTATGTGTACACTTATGTACATCTATACTTTATCAATTCACCCAATCAGTCTGTCATCCTGCCAGCTATACAAGATCCAAATACGATTTTCGAGAAAATTAATGAAGGGATAAAATGTTCAGCTTTTTGTCTTGACAGTTTGGCAAATCATCACTTGTATTATTTTTTCATTAATATACATTTTAGTCGGGCGAGGATTATTATTGAAGGGAGAAAAAATTGAATTGTTGTAAGAAGAGTTTTTGTAAATTGTTGGAAAGCAATTGAATAAAGTCGTTCGTTAGCTAAATTTAATTTTCCCAAAAGGAACGAAGAAAAACAAATGAAAATATAAGCGAAATTTTGCCAATTCATTTTGCTTAGGTGTAAAAAGGATCTTTCGAGTATTCATTGCCATCTTGCTAACAATTTTACGTCAATTGTTTTCGCACACCCTTAATCTGCCACCATTTGATATATGCTCGAATTCAAACGTTTGCTCGTATATCAACATAAATCACTTTGAAAATATATTTTAAAAAAATTATTTAAAAAAAAAACGAAAAGAAAAAAGGTTTAGTCGATGAACCTTTCAAATTGAGTACGTAAGTAAATTTCGACATTGAGAAGAACACTTAATTATGGACAAGAAAATGAACTCATCGTAAGCATAATCTGCATGAAATGAGATTTAGAAAAAAGTCCTTACAATATAAGAGAAAGTTCTTAATATTAGGAATTTGTTGTCCTCTTTTACTCTATTTTGATGCATTAAGGATATTTTGTGATTGGACCTTTTTTGATTGTTTTTAAATAAGAACAAAGCCCTTAAATATAATGAAATCAAAAGATTTTTTTTTTGCTTTTTAGGTTGGTAGATATTCTTAGACCTGACTGATAAGGGCGATTTCTGCTTTCATTGGAGAAAAACTTTTGTGTAAACATACATAAATAGAAAGAATGTCAAAAGTTGTTTCTTTGGAAAATTTATATTTGGATTATCAAATTTTTCTAAAAGAAAAAAATTAACCGAGTTGAAAGAATATTTAAATTATTTTGTTGTATTTAAAAAAAAGGATACGAAGGAGAGATTGATAGGTGGTACAAGACTGGAACTTTTAAAAATTTATAAAACACTTTGAATATTTTTGAATTCTTTATTACGGATGTGAATTTTTTATTTAATCCTTTTAAAGACTTTACAAAAATAAGTAACTTTTTCGTTTGTCGATATTAGATCCTTAATTAGAATTATTTTTGGGCATAATTTTCTAATTTTTCAATCGATATTGCAATCGAAATTTTTAAATGAAATTTTTAGTCCAAATTTTCATTCGAATTTTGGGTAAAATTTTTAGTCCAAATTTTAGTTCGAAATTTTGTGCCGAAATATTTAGTCGAAATTTGTATAATAATAGAATTTTTAGTTGAAATTTTTAATAGAATTTTAAGTCGAAGTTTTGAGTCGAAATTTTAAATCGAAATTTTGGGTCGAAATGCTTAGTAGAAATTTTTGGTCGAAATTTTCAGTTGAAAATTGTCAGCGAAAATTTAAGTCGAAATTTTAAGTCAACATTTTCAGTAAATTCTCTTTGAAATTTTTAGTTGAAATTTTTAGTGGAAAATTAAGTCGAAACTTTAAGTCAACATTTGGTCGAAATTATTGTCAAAATTTTTAGTTCATTCGAATTTTAAGTCGAATTCATTCGAATTTTAAGTCGAAGTTTTCAATCAAAATTTCAGGTTGATATTTCGGGTCGAAATTTTTAGTCAACATTTTTAATCGAAATTTTTAGTCGAAATTTTCAGTTGAAATTTTTAGGCAAAAATTTAGTCGAAATTTTAGGTCAATATTTTCAGTTGATTTTAGTCGAAATTTTTGGTCAAAATTTTCAGCTAGAATTTTCGGTCGAAACTTTTAGTCGACCTTCTCATCGAACTTTTTAGTCAAAATGTTTAGTCGAAATTTATAATAGAATTTAAGTCGAAGTTTTCAGTCGAAATTTTAAGTAGAAATTTTGGTCAAAAGTTTTAGTTGAAATTTATTGCCGCAATTTTAAGTCAAAATTTTCATTCGAATTTCAAGTTGAAGTTTTCAGTCGAAATTTTAAGTCGATATTTTGGGTCAAAATTTTTAGTCGCAATTTTCAGCTAGACTTTTCGGTCGAAACTTTTGGTCGACCTTCTCTTCGAACTTTTTAGTCGGAATTTTCAGCTGAAATTTTTAGTCGAAATTTTTAATCGAAATTTTTAGTCGAAATGTTTTAGTTGAAATTTTTAAGCGAAAATTTAATTCGAAATTTTTAGTGTATTTTAGTCGAAATTTTTAATAGAAATTTTTGGTTGAAATTTTTAGTTGAAATTTTCAGGTGAAATTTTAAGTTAACCTTTTGAGTGAATTCTCGTAGAAATTTTTAGTCGAAAACAAGTCGAAATTTTAAGGCAACATTTTGGTCGAAATTCTCATCCAAATTTTTGGTTGAATTTATAGCCGTAATTTTAAGTCAAAATTTGCATTCGAATTTTAAGTCGAAGTTTCAGTCGAAATTCGGTCAAAATTTGAAGTCGATATTTTGGGTCGAAATTTTTAGTCAACATTTTTAATCGAAATTTTTAGTCGAAGGTTCAGTCGAAATTCGGTCAAAATTTGAAGTCGATATTTTGGGTCGAAATTTTTAGTCAAAATTTTTAATCGAAATTTTTAGTCGAAATTTTCAGTTGAAATTTGTCAGCGAAATTTTAAGTTAACCTTTTCAGTGAATTCTCGTTGAAATTTTTAGTCGCAAACAAGTCGAAATTTTAAGTCCAAATTTTTGGTTGAATTTATAGCCGTAATTTTAAGACAAAATTTGCATTCGAATTTTAAGTCGAAGTTTCAGTCGAAATTCGGTCAAAATTTGAAGTCGATATTTTGGGTCGAAATTTTTAGTCAACATTTTTAATCGAAATTTTTAGTCGAAGGTTCAGTCGAAATTCGGTCAAAATTTGAAGTGAATATTTTGGGTCGACATTTTTAGTCAACATTTTTAATCGAAATTTTTAGTCGAAATTTTCAGTTGAAATTTTTAGTTAGAATTTTGTGTCCAAATTTTAAATTGAAATTTTTAATCGAAATTTTCAGTTGAAATTTTTAAGCGAAATTTGCAGTTGCAATTTCAGTTAAAAATCTCGGTCGAAATTTTTGCTCGAACTTCTCTTTGAAATGTTCAGTTGAAATTTGCAGTCGAAATTTTAAGTCGAGCTTTTCAATCGAAATTTTCGGTCAAGATATATTTTTTTAAAGACACAATATTAAATTAATTTTTGATTTTGTTTTTGAGCTATGAAACTTTGTAACAGGAAAATTATTATTGAAAAATAATTCCGTTTTGTCAAAAGTCAATAATAATTGCTGTGATCCTTAAAAAAGTAAGAAAAAGGACATTCGCATGTGCAATACATACTTACATATATGGTAAAAAATTAGTCGAAATCTCTTTTTGTGAATTATTGCAATATTACTGATGGCAAGGAAAGTTTGCCAAATATTTTATGTACCTTATTTTTGTCTCTTTTTCAAACTATTGTGAAAATGTATTTTTCTGAAAAAGGTAAGAATATTCTTACTGTAAATGGCAAAACTTTGTTACAAAGTAAATTGGATTCGTTAGCTGCACAGATGGAATGCCCAATTTTGCTTGCCTTTTAGAATGGAAAAATGAAGACATTCTTATGGTAAAATCTTATTTTCAATCAATAAGTACGGGTTATTTTGAAGATACTATTACGCTTAAGGTACTTTTGTCTATATACAAAAATCCAATATTCGAAAATTTTTTGTGCTGAGTTATAAATTTGGAATAATACCTTTTATATTTTTTTCTAAATATTTTTTATAACAAAGATTGTTAGAATTTGAAAATTACTATCAATAATGGCTACTAATTTTCCTTTTTTTTAAAATATTTTTTTGTCATATCTAAAATAGATTTTTTGTTAATTTTTGGAAATTAACCAACCTTTTATAAGGATAATGGAATAGATTCAATGCACAAAATGTTATTGCCAAAATCGAGAAAAAGGATATTCAATATGAAAATCGGTTAAAAGAATTTTTTTTTCCTACAAATAATTTCATAGATATTTTTTTTATAATATGATTATATCAACAAAAAAAGTTGTGCTGAATTTTAGTGACAACCGCCTTAACCTTCAAATTTAGTCAACGTAATTTAATATAAACCGCTTTGACCTTCAATTAAAACTAAGATTTTATAGACGATGGAAAACTGGAGAGTATTTTTTACTCACTAACTTGCAAGTTTAACTTTCGTCAGATGCCAGAGACGAAATTATTTTACCTTATAAAACTATATCAATAACCGCTATGACCTTCAAATTTTAATCGAGCTTAGCCGCTTGTACAGAACTTTTTATATTTAAAAGTAAGAATTAAAAAAATATTTTTTTTATTTCTAATTATAATTGTGATCTAACAAAATTATGATATTCGGTATTTTTCTTATTTTAATCAAATCAACCCCTATTTTGATACTATAAAATTGATACAAAATTTACCTAAAAACAAAAAAAACTTGGTTTGTGTTTTTTTTTTTTTTTATTATTTTTAATTAAGAAAATTTTTTAATTTTACTTAGCACAATTGTCTATGGTTGGCTATCATCCTGGCTAATATAAATCTAGCAAAGAAAGTCTAAGCATTTTTGATATAAAATAGTATAAAAACAGTTTACTAGACGATGACCGAAAACTCTGTTGTTCCGGAAAACTAAAAAAAAAATTTATAAAAAATAAAAGCAGAATAACTAACAAAATAAATTGAAAATTCTTGTTGATCTTTATATATAAAATTAACTAAAGAAAACTCGCAATTTTTGAGATGTAAGCTATTTTTTTTTTAAATTATTACTGAATATTATTAACACAACCAATCCAAATATTCGCAGTTCCAAAGGATAAGTAAAACAGGAAATTCTTTCGTAAAAAGGATAGTAAAAAAAAATCAAACCAAATAAAGCAATCAATTTGGGGAAAATTTAAATGTGCGAACACTTAAAAAAAAAAATCTTACCCTTTTATAGTATGGACTTTATATCTACAGCATTTTGTATTGCACCCCCAGCGTTCACCTCTTTTATTTCACCTTAATCTGCTGTTCTTATCCTTCTTCCATTGGTATACTCGTATTGTACGCATCACAGCTCCTATGAAAAAAATGTTAATGCTAAGCGATTGTATGCCAATAAAAAATGATGAAATTTCGGATATTAGGGATGGTAAAGATGGCATTCTGGGCAGCCAAGTCAGATGTGATGTGAACGTGATCCGGAACATATATGAGAAGAGTGACTTTCGCCTCTCCAACCACAAAATCATTGAAAACCGGAACTAGTACCGTTTTCATAATAGTTTCGTCACGCTTGCTTTGGAAAATGCTCCTATTCCGTAAAACGAACCAAAATCTCTGAGTTTTGTACGCTTCCGAGGCACTTGCACACATCAAACCCACACTAGCCCCAAAATTCCGACTGCTGGTTCTTTCTAGGAAAACCACTTCTACCACCACAACCATAAAGAGTGGTTGTTATCCCAAAACAGTCCTAAGTCCTCGTTACGTGATGGTCGTTCTGGGCTGAAATACTTACGCATCCGGACAATGGTTCCGCCCCTATCAAACAGCCGGCTGTTCGTGTCCTTAAACCCTTCTATTACCTTCCCAATTACACCACACATTTTTCCGCACTTCTACTTTACCAAACTGATTTGGAGCATTTTCAAAATTTCTATAAACGACACATGAAATGGATTACGGGCTTGGTCGCCTCATTTTCTTTATGCTCCATTTTAATCTATTTCGTCTAGTAAACTGCTCCTTCCGCCTCCTATTCCCATTCCAACTCCTACAATTTTTGCAGTAAAAAAATAAACGAAAGCATAATCATATTTATCTTCAGGTTATATGCCTACTTTGTGTAGTTTGCCTTCTATTTGCTCTCCACTTTGGAGTGTTGGGGCTTACGTAATGCTCGTATATCCAAGTCGCCCCAAGCAATCGGTAAACTTGTTGAATGTAAAGAGACGACGCACTTTTTATTTATTTACTTAGTTATCCGTTCGCAATATGTAACAAATATTATGGACCGAAAAAGAATCCTTTCGTTTTATCAGCTCCAAACTGTTGACTGTATGTGTAATTATTTTTATTTATTTATTGAAAACTCATCCGAAGTTAAGAAAATCTAAACTCTCTATTACCAAATTTAGTTTTTTTGTTTACTCGTTTTTGTTTAATGATATGGGAAAATAATGTGCTGGCATGTGAATTTTAAAAACAGAATCTGAGATTTTTGTGCTTTAAATTTTTTAAGGAAATTTTTATGTTAATGTAAATATTCGCCTACGTATTTATTTTATAAGAATAAAACCGTTCATCGGGTTTCAAATATTTTATTTTCGTAGATCAGTTAATATGAAAACCATTTGAAAATATTAAATCGAAACTTGATATACAAATTATCGAACAATGTCTTTAATAAATACAATTCACAGTAAAAATTGTCTGTAAAAATTTTATGTAAACATTTTCGGTAACATTTTCAGTAAAAATTTTCCGGAAAAATTTTCGGGAAAAATTTTTTAAGTAAAATTGTTCAGATAAAATTTTTGAGTTCATATTCGTCATGAAATATTTGTCATTAAAAATTTGTCAGTAAAAATTTTCAATAAAAATTTATCATTAAAAATTGTTCTCTGAAAATTTGTCAGTTAAGATTTGTCACTAAAAATTCTTCATTAAAACTTATTGTGAAAAAATTATCAGTAAAAATTTGTCAGTTAAAACTGCTTATTGAAATTTGCCAGTAAAAAGTTGTTCAGTAAAATTTCTCAGTTAAGATTTGACATTTAAAATTTGTTAATTAGGATTTGTCATTAATAATTTGTCAATAAAAATTTGTCAATGAGAATTTGTTTTTTTCCGCTGCGTAAATTTTGTAAATTGAATTTATGTTCACGCAGAAAATTTTTCAGTAAAAATTGATCTGAAAATTTATCAGTAAAAATTTGTCAGTGAAAATTGCACATTAAAATTTCCCAGTAAAAAGTTTTTCAGCAAAATTTGTCAGTCAAGATTTGTCAAAAAAAGCCAAAAATTTGGCTTTAAAAATTTTGCATTAAAAATTCTTCAGTAAAAATTGTTCAGTAAACATCGTTCATTAAAAATTGTTCCGTAAAAATTTTCACTAAAAAATTGTTATTTAAAATTTGTCATTAAAAATTTGGCTTTAAAAATTTCTCATTAAAAATTCTTCAGTAAAAATTGTTCAGTAAACATCGTTCATTAAAAATTGTTCCGTAAAAATTTTCACTAAAAAACTGTCATTTAAAATTTGTCATTAAAAATTTGGCTTTAAAAATTTCTCATTAAAAACTCTTCAGTAAAATTTATTCAGTAAAAAATTGTTCAGTAAAATTTGTCAGTTAAGATTTATCATTAAAAATTCTTCAGTAAAAATTGTTTATTAAAAATTGTTCTCTAAAAATTTGCCAGTAAAAAGTTGTTCAGTAAAATTTGTCAGTTAAGATTTGTCACTAAAAATTCTTCATTAAAACTTATTGTGAAAAAATTATCAGTAAAAATTTGTCATTCCAAATATGTCAGTTAAAATTGCCAGTAAAAAGTTGTTCAGTAAAATTTCTCAGTTAAGATTTGACATTCAAAATTTGTTAATTAGGATTTATCATTAATAATTTGTCAATAAAAATTTTTAATTAAAAATCCTTCAGTAAAAATTGATCTGAAAATTTATCAGTAAAAATTTGTCAGTCAAAATTGCACATTAAAATTTCCCAGTAAAAAGTTTTTTAGCAAATTTTGTCAGTAAAGATTTGTCATTAAAAATTTGTTAGTTAAAATTGCTCAGTAAAAATCGTTTATGAAAAATTATTCCGTAAAAATATTCAGTAAAAATTTGTCAGTAAAAATTTGTTGTAAAAATTTTTCAGTAAAAAGTTGTTCAGCAAAATTTTTCAGTTAAAATTTGTTATTAAAAATTTGTCAGTTAACATTTCTCATTAAAAATTCTTTAGTAAAAACTGTTCAGTAAAAATTTTCATTAAAAATTTTCAGTAAAAATTTATCAAAAAAATTTCAGTTAAAATTGCTCATTCAAATTTGTCAGTAAAAATAGTTCAGTAAAAATCGTTCATAAAAAATTGTTCCGTAAAACTTTTCACTAAAAAATTGTCATTTAAAATTTGTCATTAAAAATTTGGATTTAAAAATTTTGCATTAAAAATTCTTCAGTAAAAATTGTTCAGTAAACATCGTTCATTAAAAATTGTTCCGTAAAAGTTTTCACTAAAAAACTGTCATTTAAAATTTGTCATTAAAAATTTGGCTTTAAAAATTTCTCATTAAAAACTCTTCAGTAAAATTTATTCAGTAAAAAATTGTTCAGTAAAATTTGTCAGTTAAGATTTATCATTAAAAATTCTTCAGTAAAATTGTTTATTAAAAATTGTTCTCTAAAAATTTGCCAGTAAAAAGTTGTTCAGTAAAATTTTTCAGTTAAAATTTGTTATTAAAAATTTGTCAGTTAACATTTCTCATTAAAAATTCTACAGTAAAAACTGTTCAGTAAAAATTTTCATTAAAAATTTTCAGTAAAAATTTGTCAAAAAAATGTTCAGTTAAAATTGCTCATTCAAATTTGTCAGTAAAAATTGTTCAGTAAAAATCGTTCATAAAAAATTGTTCCGTAAAACTTTTCACTAAAAAATTGTCATTTAAAATTTGTCATTAAAAATTTGGATTTAAAAATTTTGCATTAAAAATTCTTCAGTAAAAATTGTTCAGTAAACATCGTTCATTAAAAATTGTTCCGTAAAAATTTTCACTAAAAAATTGTTATTTAAAATTTGTCATTAAAAATTTGGCTTTAAAAATTTCTCATTAAAAATCCTCAGTAAAAATTATTCAGTAAACATCGTTCATTAAAAATTGTTCCGTAAAAGTTTTCACTAAAAAACTGTCATTTAAAATTTGTCATTAAAAATTTGGCTTTAAAAATTTCTCATTAAAAACTCTTCAGTAAAATTTATTCAGTAAAAAATTGTTCAGTAAAATTTGTCAGTTAAGATTTATCATTAAAAATTCTTCAGTAAAAATTGTTTATTAAAAATTGTTCTCTAAAAATTTGCCAGTAAAAAGTTGTTCAGTAAAATTTTTCAGTTAAAATTTGTTATTAAAAATTTGTCAGTTAACATTTCTCATTAAAAATTCTACAGTAAAAACTGTTCAGTAAAAATTTTCATTAAAAATTTTCAGTAAAAATTTGTCAAAAAAATGTTCAGTTAAAATTGCTCATTCAAATTTGTCAGTAAAAATTGTTCAGTAAAAATCGTTCATAAAAAATTGTTCCGTAAAACTTTTCACTAAAAAATTGTCATTTAAAATTTGTCATTAAAAATTTGGATTTAAAAATTTTGCATTAAAAATTCTTCAGTAAAAATTGTTCAGTAAACATCGTTCATTAAAAATTGTTCCGTAAAAATTTTCACTAAAAAATTTTTATTTAAAATTTGTCATTAAAAATTTGGCTTTAAAAATTTCTCATTAAAAACTCTTCAGTAAAATTAGTTCAGTAAAAAATTGTTCAGTAAAATTTGTCAGTTAAGATTTATCATTAAAAATTCTTCAGTAAAAATTGTTTATTATAAATTGTTCTCTAAAAATTTGCCAGTAAAAAGTTGTTCAGTAAAATTTGCCAGTTAAGATTTGCAATTAAAAGTTTGTCAGTGAAAATTTGTTACGAGTATTCAAAATTTGTCAGTAAAATTTCTTCACCAAAAATTATTCAATAAAAATCATTCACTAAAAATACAATAGCTCATTAAAATTTGTTCAGTAAACATTTTCAGTTAAATTTGTCATTAAAAATTTGCCATTAAAAATCGTTTATTGAAAATTGTTCCGTAAAAATTTTCCCTAAAAAATTGCCATTTAAAATTTGTCATTAAAAGTTTGTCAGTTAAGATTTATCAGTAAAAATTTTCGGTAGAGAATTTAAATGCAAATGTTCTTCGAATACTTTATAATTTCTTAAAAACAATTTTTTTTTGTAAAAAGTATCGCTAAAAATAATAGCAGTAAAGTTTATTTTTGATTTTTATTTTCTGAATAAATAGATTTTCTGGACTCTTACCAGTTTTGAAATGTTTTCACTTCCATAAATAAATTCGTAGAATGTACAGTAAAATTTTCTAATAAATTGCATGTAAAAGAAAAATACGTGGTGATTTTGTGCTGTTCATATATTTTTTGCTAGTATCTTGGCGTTGTTTGGTCTATATTACCTTTTGAGCAATAAATTTTGGATTTCCCTAGATGGTTGGTTTGGTAGTCTGAATAATTCGTGATTTGGTTATTCAGTTCTCACCGCAGTGAGTTGGCTGGTTCTGTTTTCAACCGGACAGCCAGTTCAGTTAGTGGTAGTTGGTCAGTCCGTTGGTTATTAGAACCGCTTACATTATGGCCATACGCACTGCGATTTGGCCTGTAACTAAAGTTTCTGATTGTCTAACTGGGAATCATACTTTTTATTTCGTACAATGAAAATTTATGAATAGCATTCGTGAGAAATTAAATACTTGTCGGGATAGTAGCAAGTGAAGGTTCAACCAAAAAAATGAATAAGAGAACTTGCGACCGAGTAACTTGGAATAATAAATTTTCAAAGGGAAAGGCAAAAATTATTTTTCGTAGCAGGATACCGTGAAATTTTCGAAAAATCTTGTGAGGATTCTTCTCTGATAATTCCTTTGATTTTTGTTTTGCTTTTCTACCATAATTTCTGAAATAATGATAAATTCTTAACAAGTTACATAAACTGATAATATTATTTTATTTATAGAAATTCAGAAAAATTGTGATGAATCTAATTTAAAGTTCGCTTTGTTGGACAATGTGTCTTTAAGTTGAACTCTAGAATATCATTTCGGAGTGGCCCAAAATCGGCGTTTATGTGATTGTCTCAAATTGCTCGGCAAATGCCCAAAGGTGTCGTCAAGCTATTTCTGGCTTGCTGGTCTTCCCTGAATTCGATAGTCCAAGAATCATCAGGTTTCTCATAAAAACCAATAATATACAATCACGAGCACGAACATGAGCACGTGCACGAGTACATAAAATTCTCGAAGAAATTCAACAATTTTTGTCAAATCGCCTCGGGGACGTTTCCATTTAGCATTTTTATGAAAACTTCGAAAACTTTATTTACCTCGATTAATCGTATAATACAAGATATCATTTATATAAATATAAATCTAAGGTCAATTTACGAAGAAAACTTTGAAATTCGATAGATTGTGTCATACCAACTCGCATAAAAGCATATAATCTTACAGTCCCATTAGGGCAGTTACGAGGTAGCATAAATTCTATATTCGTTTATAGACAAATAGTGTCTCAGTTCTGTGTATATTGTGTCTCAGTTCTGTGTATATATAAGATTCTTTTGAACTTCTCACCAACCCCTCCCTTCCTTTCCGTTAAACAATATTTTTATTGGTATTTTGACGATACGAAGTAAATTGAAACCTTTTTGAAGTTCGGGTTTATTAATCAGTGCCAAATCAAAAGTAATGAATAAGAAAAATTCGTTACGTTGGGTCATCCAGCTTGTTGACCGTGAACATCGAGTAACTAAAACAAAAGTCCCTCTTTAGCATGGCAAAGCATGGATAATCAGAATGGTAGCTGAAATTAATATCCCTAAACTTTACAGCATCACATCTTTACCGACAGTTGCGCAGCCTTGGAAACCTGTATCTTTAAATGTTACTCAATGAGATAGAAACGTCGAATTGCATTGGGTTCTGGGTGATGCTGGACTTACCGCATCTGCTAACCAAATTGCATTCAACATTCGTAAACGTACAGACTGTAAAAATTTATCATTAAAAATTTTTCAGACAAAATTGCTCATTAAAATTTGTCAGTAAAAATTTTTAGTAAAATTTTGTCAGTAAAAATTTTTAGAAAAAATTTGTCAATAAAATTTATCAGTTAAGATTTGTCATTAAAAATTTGTAAGTAAAAATTTACCAGTTAAAATTGCTCATTGAAATTTTTCATTAAAAATTGTTCTGAAAAAATTTTTCAGTAAAATTTGTTAGTTAAGGTTTTTTATTACAAATTTGTCAGTTAAAATTTCTCATTAATATGTCAGTAAATATTGTACTGTAAAAATTTGTCCTGTAAAATTTGTCAGTTAAAATTTGTCAGTTAAGATTTGTCAATAAAAATTTGTCTCTCAAAATTTATCATTAAAAATGCTTCAGTAAAAATTGTTCAGTAAAATTTGTCAGTTAAGATTTGTAATTAAATATTTGCCAGTAAAAATTGTTCTGAAAAAATTTGTCAGTAAACAATTTTTCAGTAAAATTTGTTAGTTAAGATTTTTTATTACAAATTTGTCAGTTAAAATTTCACAAATTTCTCATTAAAATGTCAGTAAAAATTGTTCTGTAAAAATTTGTCCTGTAAAATTTGTCAGTTAAAATTTGTCATTAAAAATTTGTAAGTTAAAATTTCTTATTAAAAATGCTTCAGTGAAAATTGTTCAGTAAAAATTTTCTTTAAAAATTTGTCATTAAAAAATTGTTCAGTAAAATTTGTCAGTTAAGATTTGTCAATATAAATTTGTCTGTCAAAATTTGTCATTAAAAATGCTTCAGTAAAAATTGGTCAGTATAAATTTGTCAGTAAAAATTTGTCAGTAAAAATTTGTTCAGTAAAATTTGTCAGTTAATATTTATCATTGAAAATTTGTCAGTAAAAAGTTGTTTAGTAAAATTGATCAGTTAAGATTTGTCATTAAATATTTGCCAGTAAAAATTGTTCTGAATAAATTTGTCAGTGAACAATTTTTCAGTAAAATTTGTTAGTTAAGATTTTTTATTACAAATTTGTCAGTTAAAATTTCACAAATTTCTCATTAAAATATCAGTAAAAATTGTTCTGTAAAAATTTGTCCTGTAAAATTTGTCAGTTAAAATTTGTCATTAAAAATTTGTAAGTTAAAATTTCTTATTAAAAATGCTTCAGTGAAAATTGTTCAGTAAAAACTTTCTGTAAAATTTGTCATGAAAAATTTGTCAGTTAAAATTGCTCATTGAAATTTTTCATTAAAAATTGTTCTGTAAAAATTCGTCAGTAAAAAATTGTTCAGTAAAATTTGTCAGTTAAGATTTGTCAATAAAAATTTGTCTGTCAAAATTTGTCATTAAAAATGCTTCAGTAAAAATTGGCCAGTATAAATTTGTCAGTAAAAATTTGTCAGTAAAAATTTGTTCAGTAAAATTTTTCAGTTAATATTTATCATTGAAAATTTGTCAGTAAAAAGTTGTTTAGTAAAATTTGTCAGTTAAGATTTGTCATTTAATATTTGCCAGTAAAAATTGTTCTGAAAAAATTTGTCAGTAAAATATTGACAGTAAAAAAACCTTAGAAAGGTTCTAATTATGTTGACAGAAACATTTAACATTATTTAAATTTTATTTATAGATATTGAAAATGTTTCCATTATTATAGGACGTGGTAAATCGGTGCCCCAAAAGCATATGTGGAAATGTTGCTACTAAAATTGCATATAGTATCAGGTAAGTATCTGCTAACCCGTAAAGAGTTTTCCGGAATAATTTTATTTTATTGTTTTCATAAATAAATAGTTATCTGTAAAATTTGGAAATTTCTAGAAGCTTTCTACAAAGTTCATTTGACTCAAGAACTGAGGCCTACTCTAACCACGAACAGCGGATGGAGACCACGCTCAACAGCGATGCGGCTCATTTTCTTCTTGATGGCATGGTTAATCGAGAAAATTTTTGCATTTCGGGTTCAGAAAATTCACGTGTGATTGTTGAGTGACAAAATGTTCTCTTCATGGTCAGGCAACAACAGTTCATGGTGCTTGACTTAGCAATATGATAACTCAGCTTTTCAGAATTAAATTAATAACTGGTTTAATCGGAACTGAACTATACAAAAACAATTCGATCCGCACTAGTCCACTTGGAATATTCAATAATAAAGAATATTTCAGCATCGAAAATCAAATGACAAGTAACCAAAATTGACATTTGCCAATATTGCGCGATCGCCGCATGAACCGATTTGTGTTCGTGCACTGGTTCGTGACATACCATTTTCCCAAGTTCAATGGTGGTATCTCCAGTCATGGAATCTCAGCTAAGCAATTCAATGGCGGCAATTTTTTCTTAAAATTCCCTACGAAACTAGTTTTATTGAAAAGAAATTTTTTCTAGTAAATTTACTTATTTACGAATAACATTTTTAAAAATATTTATTTAAAAAAATTAAAAAAAAAACCGTTTGCAATTTTTACAATTAACTTGTTCCTATATAAAAGTCATTTTTCATACTACTTTTAATTATTGTAATTATGCTCAATTAAGCATCATTATTTGATTAATGGTTAAAAATTCATCATATCATTTTTATATTGTAACAAATCTTTAACTAAATCGTTAATAAATAATTAATAGAAATTAAGAACCATTTTAAATTGTTATAAATATAATTTTTGTCATTAAACATTTATGAAATAATTCGCACACAATTTAATAGCGTGAATATTTACGAAAAGTTTCTATTCGAAATACTATAAATTACGTAATTGTAATTTATAAGTATTTATTTTGTAATAATAATAATAAAAATATCAATTGGAAGAATTAAATTTTATTATCAATCGAGGAAAAGATATCATTTCTTATTTAGTTATATTAAAAGTCGTACACGAAATTGGTATGATATGAACTGAACTGAACTGAACTTAACCGAACTGATCTGATAGGCTGTGGCATAACGATAAACAACAATAAAAATATAAAACAAAAAACAAAAAAAAGAAACGGTACGAAATTTTCCGAACAAAATGGAAACTTTCGAAGAAAATGGAATTTTTCCAAGCAGACAGTTTTAGGCGAAATGTTTAATAAAAGCTAATTAAAGTCAACATTATCTTATTTATGGTGCCATTATAAAATCTATTCGATCCGATCCAAAGGCGTCAAATCCATTCGATGTGCGATGGTCCTTCTGCTGGTACGATGCCATTTTGTTGTGTGTGAATCGACTTATCCAAACAACCTCCCTCTCCCCCCCCTCCCCCCCCCCAACAATCCTTCCATAATGACGTACGAGCATCAAAATCGATTCTGTATTTTTGGTAATACTCAATTTACTAGTCCTTTTAAACTTTGTATGTGCATTTTTAATTTGATCCTTTATTTGAATTTTTATTTTTTCAATTCACATCCTTTTTTAAAGTTCCTGTAGTCTTCCATTTATGCAATCGCGAAAAATCAGCATAAGAGAGGAAAGGGATAATGATTTTAAGGATGAGGGATTTTTATTTTAGTTACTATAATTATCGACTAGGTCGTTTCAAACAATCTTACTCTTTATGAATTTAAGGATACTCGTTTTGAGACTTATCTAAAAAAAAAAAAGGATTGTAAGCATTTTTATAGCCTTAGTCAAATGGTCAGTAAACTACTCATAATTAAGTTGATCTATTTTATTTTTTATATTGTTTTTTTTTCTTCTTCTAAATTATTTGTTAATATCGAACTTGGAAGATTGAACTTTTTGTTCCGTTTGTCTGTTAGTCGTCCTTTTGGAAATCCTGTCTACCATATTTGTCTATGTTGCGGTTACTTAGAAATTGGGCAGTTTTCTGAATGTAAATTGACCATGAAAATCACTTCACTATCCTGTACGTTAAAATTTCCATACAAATTGTTCGGCTCAGTTTCTATAAGTTGATTATATGAATTCGAGAAGTTTCCATGGCCATGGCATGGACTGATATAAAGGTCTGCCATCAGATTTCCTTTTAAATTTGTTCTTTAACATCGTCTCGCTTTTCGAGAGTGTCATGACATTATATTCTTTGGGCTGAGCTTTAAACATTAAATAAGTCCTTTTATATGCTTCGTTAACGAATTGCCCAGCATTAGCCTATTTCATCATTTCAAAAGCACAAATCACAATTTCGGTGAACAAATTGACACGAATCCCCGGTTGCCTTTGGCTAATTTATTTTGGTTATACTGGTCGTAGTCAAGTTCAAAGTGCAGAAAAGATGCTATGATTAAGGATATCGTTAAAATGGCTTCTCTTGTTTATTGATGGTAGATTTTTATGTTAAATTCTTTTTTTTTTTTTTATATATTTTACAAAAGACCATAAAATTATATACAATATAAATATAAGAAAAAAAAAAAATTTGCATTGGCTTATGTCCTATTACCAAAATTAATATTTTTTTTTTCGTCCTATCGATTTATTGTATTAGTAAAAATTATAATCGAAAATATCAAACCGAATTTATATCGTCTCAAATCTATAAGAAATTTGTTACAATATTTCCTAAAATTTCTTATGAGTAGGGATCAATTTAGTATGCAATTTTCAAGCAGAGGTCGCCATTTTTCCTTTTCAAATTCTTATATAACAAATTCTATCTTTTGCATAATATTAAATGCAAGAAAAAGGCAAACGTTTTCTTAGAAATAGCAAAAAATATTTAAATGTTTAATAAAATGTTTCATTGAAAAATATTTTAATTTAAAGAAACCGAGAATTTTTTCTTCAAAATCCGCAGACATTTAATTTGTTATAATTTGCGTTCAGAAAAGAAAAGTCCTTAAGAAGAATTACAATTCTAGGAACAGAAGAAAAATATAATAAGAAGACTATATAAAATTTTGGCATTTAGTAATTTGATGTTATTCTTTACCTCAGCGCCATCTGTTAATACTTTTCGCACTAGTAGCTAACTTTCTTTGTACTTTATTAAATAATCACTTTTAAACGAATTCAATTAGAAAAGAAAATTCTATTACTTAAAAAATATTTCTATTCTCTTAAATCTGAAAATTTAAATATTATCTAACTGTCAAAAATTGAAATAATAAAAAGCTTTAAATTTTAATATAATGTAATAACACCAAAACTGACAACAGTAAACATTCTAACAAATATAAAAAGAATAAAAACGAATTTTTATAAAAACAAAATTAAAATCAATCCAACAAACATAATATTGATAAAAAAAAAAAAAATTGAATTAACTAAGAAAATCTATTAAGAATGAGTGCTACTTTCGCCAGCTATCTGTCTCGCCCTATTCTTCGATCCAAACTTGAGTTCTGAAATTGAGTGAAAATTTTAATACTTGTTGTACCATCAATTTTTTGATAAAAATACATAATATCCTATTGTTGTGGTAAAAAAAAAAATATCTGAACTAGAAAGTTATCAGGACGATGGGAAAGATGGAAATGGCAATCTATTCAGTAGAAAAAAACTGTGGGAGTTGGAAAGAAAGTTAAGGGAATGATGGAAGTAATTTGCAATTCACGATAAACTGATGGCGAAAGCTTAAAATTGATTGAATTTTTTCGGAAGGCAAATCAATTATTTTCGGTTTTCCTCTTGGCTGGAAGTCTTGCTCTTAGCTGCTACCAAAAACTCCCCGACTTTATGCCTCCCATCACTATATGCTACGCATACGAAATTCAATCACTTCAGGCTGCTTCGATTCAATATTTTACCATTTTTGGGGTCCACTTCCTCTATTCATTTGTTGCTTGTGTGTATATTTTTACTTCATTTGTTTGCTTAAATACTGTATTGCAGTTATTGCAGTTTTTGCATACGTTTGAGTTACTGAAATTATTGCAGTTATAGAAATTATTGCAGTTATTTCAATTATTGCAGTTATTGCAGTTATGGCAGTTTTTGCAGCCATTGAAGTTACAGAAATTATTGCAGTTTTTGTAGTTTTTGCAGTGACTCAAATTATATTTCTAAGTTGCAGTTTCTAAAATTATTACAATTATTGCAGTTATTGCAGCTATTCAAGTTTTTGCAGTTATTGCAGTTATTGCAGTTACTAAAATTATTCCAAAATTTGCAGTTTTTGTGGTTACTGAAATTATTGAAGTTATTTTAATTATTGCAGTTTTATCAATTATTGCAGTTCTTACGGTTATTGACGTTTCAAAATTATTGCACATTTACATTTCCTTTAAATGTAGCAGTTAATAAAATTAGTCCAAAATTTGCAGGTTTTGTAGTTACTGAAATTATTGCGGTCATTTTAATTATTGCAGTTATTGCAGTTTTATCAATTATCGTAGTCCTTACGGTTATTGACGTTTTGAAATAATTAAAATTATTGCACATTTATATTTGTTTTGAATGTTGCAGTTACTAAAATTATTACAATAATTGCAGTTATTGCAGCTATTCAAGTTTTTTAAGTTTTTGCAATTATTGCAGTTATAGAAATTATTCCAGATTTTGCAGTTTTTGTGGTCACTGAAATTATTGCAGTTATTTTAATTATTACATTTATTGCAGTTTTTTCAATAATTGCAGTTCTTACGGTTATTGACGTTTTGAAATTATTGAAATTATTGCACATTTGCATTTGTTTTAAATATAGCAGTTACTAAAATTATTACAATTATTGCAGCAATTCAAGTTATTGCAGTTATTGAAATCATTTCACTTATTATCACCTTTGCAGATTTTGCAGTATTTGAAGTTATTGCAGGCTAACAATTATGGCGATTATTGATATTTTTAAAATTGTTACAGTAATTACAGTTTTTGCTGTTATTGTAGCTATTATTGTCATTGCAGTTAGGTAGTTTTCCTAAATCGTAGTTTTAATTTTTTTTAAATTTTATAAAAATTGATACAAAATCACTGGCCACTGGTAGTACAGTCGTTACCGTGCCAGATTACCATCTAAGAGGTCATGGGTTTGAATTCCATTGAGTTATGGTCCTACGCTAATTCCCGAAAACCACTCTATTTTCCAAAGAAGAACAACACTTGAAAAACCAATTAGCCATCAGGAACACGGAATTATGAATACCAGCTTTTGGAAGGCAAAAACCAATCGTTAAGAAAAACTCATTTTGGTCAAAGACAATAACCGGAAATGGACATAATGGCCGTCCCTGCTACTAAACAAATCATAGCACCGCACAAAAAAAACTGCCCGAAAACAAATGCACTGACATCCCTCTCTCTATCTCTTCTAACACTTTCTACATATGCGATGTGCAAGGAATTATAAGGATTTATATTGTAAATTATGACACTTTATAACTGGGTTAGATGATTATAATAATTATAGCAGTTTTTGATGATTTTTAAGAGTCCGTTTGAATAGGAAATATTTTTCATTTCGTGTTTTTTTTTGCTGTCAATAACATGTGCAAAATTGATGCTCATTTATTGAGGTTTTCTTTTCTTATTAAACATATTTTTTTATTTATTTTTAAAAGCATTTATTTACAATTAATTTTTTTCAAGAAATTCTATGACTTTATTCAAATTATTGCCCTTTGATTCTATTTTGTACTTGATGAAGCGATCAGTTCTGCTCATGCTATTTTTATTCAATCGATCCATTAAAATTTTAATAGTTTCCAAATGGTGAATGGAATTTTTATTTATTAGAAAAACTAAAGTGATTACAATCGAAGTCATATGCGGATTTATAATCTGGTAAATTTATAGAACATAAATTAGCTACTGTCATAAAGATTTTACATCGTCATTTAATGATGGTATTCAAAGCAAATCTTGTTTATTGAAGTGAAAATCTTCAAAGTGATGTGCCTTAACGTCACCATCATCCTTGGGATCTATTGGAGCGGTAAGATATGGTGTGACAATGGTATTCATATTGAAACTTGTTTATTGAAGTAAAGACTACATGCTCTATCAGTGAATGGTGTGATGTTGTCATTCCGTGCCCTAACAGTGTCAGTATCTAATGGTAAAAGAAGAATCAAATACAGCCTTATTGCCTAATTATTGCTCATGTAATATATAATATATATTCTTGTATATGGGCAATAAATTTAACAACACATACTACAGACGTTAGAAAGGGACAACATTGGAAAGCCATACTCATTTAGACTATAAATCTGGTTCGTTTTGAAGGGTATCAGAGTAGATAAAGGAAGAAGTAAATTTCTAAGCAGACGCTTTTATTATAACACTCGTATACTAACTGAAAGACAGCCACGCGTTTCGAATTAGTACATGTTTAAAGTACAGCCTTTTAGGAAGCAATATTCGTTAAAATATTCCCATCGCAATTCCTTCACACGTTATATAGAGAAAGCCTTACTGGCTATATAATCTACTAGCATGCAGAATATCCTTTTTAATGTCTCCCATGTGTACTTTTACATTTATACTCTTACTCTACCAATCCTTATCCGACTAATACTATCTATGCGCCATATTATATTGAGGATTACAGTCACACCCTCTCTACACACAGAATTGACGATATTTTCATTCAACGCTACTATTTCGTTTTTTGATTGTTCCTCAACATTCCACAGCCTATTCGTAGCTCTAGAGCTCTACTATTTTCCATAGAATCACATTCGACTGATTTAATCGGCCATATCGTATTTATGCAGTCGTCAGTTAAAAACTTCCTATTACAAAATGTACTCCTATTTTTTTGTTCCATCAAAACGATTTTCATATAAAAAATTCTCCAAAGTTTTCTTTTTTCATGTTAGATTTTTTTTGGTTTTTTTTTTTTGTACAAATTTCGAACATGGAAATTTTCTATTTTATTCTTTTGAATATTTGCAATATCAGATATTTTGGAAGAGAAAAAACATTTTCAATTTAATGGCAATTGGGTGCGTGTACATAATTTTTGTAGTCATAAATTTGCTAAAAAGCGACACAACAACAACAACAACAACAACAACAAAACCGGAGTTAAACTGTATTGGTTAATAGGTCGGTGCACATAAATTTTAATAGGCTCCTATGGAAAAAATTACAATATATTCAAATTTTCTGTTGGAATTTCATGTTTTCCAATTAAATTGTTATAGAATTTTGATAATCAAATTAAGAGTATTTTTTATTTTCTTTGTAATTTTAATTTAATATTGTAAACTATTAAATTATGACATAGAACGTTTTATGGGCTTAGATGAAAGAATACCTCGATAGGTCTGTATGTTAGATTTTCGTATATGTATACGCAATTTCCTGGCTGAATTATTGCAAAAGCGTCAGGCGAGAAATCGTAACGTTTGCATTTTTTTGTGTAGATTTTTTTATGTAGACATGACACCCACTGACATCTAGTTTTCATAATAGAAATTTTTATAAAAATATAATTTAAACATGACAGAAGGTAACATTGATATTTTTAAATGCACAATTGTCTTTTAGGTTTGTTATTGCAAAAGCGGCGAAAAATCGTACTACTTGCCTACTTTTGTGTGGGAATTTTTTATGTAGACATGACACCCATTGACATATAGTTTTCGTAATAGAAATTTTTATAAAAATATAATTTAAACATGACAGAAGGTAACATTGATATTTTTAAATGCACAATTGTCTTTTAGGTTTGTTATTGCAAAAGCAGTGAAAAATCGTACTACTTGCATACATTTGTGTGGGAATTTTTTTATGTAGACATGACACCCACTGACATCTAGTTTTCGTAATAGAAATTTTTCTAAAAATATAATTTAAACACGCCAGAAGGTAACATGGATTTTTTTAAATGCACAATTGTGTTTTAGGTTTATTATTATAAGAGCGGCGAAAAAACGTACTACTTGCATACATTTGTGTGCGAATTTTTTGATATAGACATGACACCCATTGACATCTAGTTTTCGTTATAGAAATTTTTATAAAAATATAATTTAAACATGACAGAAAGTAACATTCATTTTTTTAAATGCACAATTGTGTTTTAGGTTTATTATTGTAAGAGCGGCGAAAAATCGTACTTCTTGCATACTTTTGTTTGGAAATTTTTTATGTAGACATGACACCCACTGACATCTAGTTTTCGTAATAGAAATTTTTATAAAAATATAATTTAAACACGACAGAAGGTAACATGGATTTTTTTAAATGCACAATTGTGTTTTAGGTTTATTATTATAAGAGCGGCGAAAAAACGTACTACTTGCATACTTTTGTGTGGGAATTTTTTATGTAGACATGACACCCACTGACATCTAGTTTTCGTAATAGAAATTTTTATAAAAATATAATTTAAACATGACAGAAGGTAACATTGATATTTTTAAATGCACAATTGTCTTTTAGGTTTGTTATTGCAAAAGCGGCGAAAAATCGTACTACTTGCATACTTTTGTGTGGGAATTTTTTATGTAGACATGACACCCATTGACATCTAGTTTTCGTAATAGAAATTTTTCTAAAAATATAATTTAAACACGCCAGAAGGTAACATGGATTTTTTTAAATGCACAATTGTGTTTTAGGTTTATTATTATAAGAGCGGCGAAAAAACGTACTACTTGCATACTTTTGTGTGGGAATTTTTTATGTAGACATGACACCCATTGACATCTAGTTTTCGTAATAGAAATTTTTATAAAAATATAATTTAAACACGACAGAAGGTATCATTGATTTGTTTAAATACACAATTTTCTTTTAAGTTTATTATTGCAAAAGCGGCGAAAAATCGTACTACTTGCATACTTTTGTGTAGGAATTTGTTTATGTAGACATGACACCCACTGACATCTAGTTTTCGTAATAGAAATTTTTATAAAAATATAATTTAAACATGACAAAAAGTAACATTCATATTTTTAAATGCACAATTGTCTTTTAGGTTTATTGTTGCAAAAGCGGCGAAAAAACGTACTACTTGCATACATTTGTGTGGGAATTTTTTTATGTAGACATGACACCCACTGACATTTAGTTTTCGTAATAGAAATTTTTCTAAAATTATAATTTAAACATGACAGAAGGTAACATTGATTTTTTTGAATACACTTTTAGGTTTATTATTGAAAAAGCGGCGAAAAATCGTACTACTTGCATACTTTTGTGTATATTTTTTTATGTAGACATGACACCTACTAACATTTTTTTCGTAATAGAAATTTATTGAATTCTAAAAGCATAGAATGGAATCGTATTTTAGGTTTATTATTTATTTCGTAAATATCAAGCGCCCCAATTTTTTAGAATTTTGGAATAGTTTTAAAATACGCCATTCTCCGTGTAAGTGGTAGAATACCGAAATGCTTGCATACTTTTGTTATTTTTAAAGTTTTTATTATGGGCACTTATCAGAAAGTGCAAGTGAAAGTATAGCTTGATGTTTTTTTTTAAGTATATAAGAAAAAGTAAGTATTTATATAAATATTTATATTATTGATAAGATTCGAATTGGAAGTTTTTATTTCAGAAAATGAAGTGTTTTGTAAAAGGATTGCTGGTCATTCAACGGATTGAGGAAGCCGGGAATTTCTTTCTTTCGGTAAGTTGACATCTACATTTTTACTAGAGAAATCAATAAAATTTTTGTTTAAATGATTTATTTGGTCTAAAAAGTAGTTAATATGTAAAGTGAAAAGTTCGTCATATAACAAATGTAAACAAATGTGATGTTGACCAGAAAATAGTTCAGTACGTAAAGTGTGTGTAAGAATATTTAAGGGATATTAAGTATAGAAATGCTCAAATAGATATCAGGCTTTATTGGTTTTTAAGCTTGTCAAGTCTTTTAGCTTTAGATGGAGAATTCACATGACACAGTTTGATAGCGTGAAGCTTTTTAGCTTCTTAAAGTATCCTTCTGAAATGTGGTCAGAATAGTTTGATTTTGAACAAAGTAATTTATAAGCTATCAAAGTTAGAAGTACTATTTCCCATTTTATCAATAATAGCCATTTTTAATTCCATAATTCAACAGTACTTTCACATCCGCTGGTACTATACAATATTTCGCATTCACATGTGTCGATAAATCTTCTGACCGTAGTTTCTATAATAGATTATTTAAAATGTTTCATTTAAATATGCGTAAAATAATCATGTTCAATTTTGATATCTTCTTTTCTTATTAATAATATTCTGCTGTTATTCTTCCGACTCTATTGCATTCATATGCCCATCCGATTCTATTGCGTCCCATTTTAATTTTAATTTTTCTTCCAAATGCAAAAACTAATTACTATTTTAAATATTTTATATTATAAGAAATCGATGTAATATTCACAAACACACATTTATGTTATTATAATGAAAATTTTAATATCTACAAATGATTATTTTAATATAAAATTTTATATTTATTAAGTTGCGGTGTAGTTTTAATTTCAAAATATATAAAATTCTATTTTTCGAATGACCTTGCAATTTATATTTTTCCAAACACTGCCACTTTATAATTCTGTTTAAATTCAATAATATATAGTGAAATAAATAATATTATTTTAAATATAATGTTAAAATTCTCCAAAGAAAATATTTTCTTTATTGAATAAAAAGAAAATTGGCGAATTGATAATTCAATTCGCCAATTTTCTTTTTATTCAATAAAGAACATTACATTTAAAAATAAACATCAGATTCTATTGGTGGATAATATTGCACAAAACAATTTTTCATTATAAATTTTTATTAAAAAAATTTTTTCTGAAAATAAATTTTTAACCGCACATTTTCAGCGCAAATTTTTAGTAAAAATTTTCAGTTCAAATTTTTCCTCAACATTTTTGCCACAATTTTAACTCATAACTTTTTGCCGGAAATTTGTAGTAAAAGTTTTTACCGCAAATTTTTCGTAAAAATTTTCAATGCAAATTGTTACTTAAAATTTTCAACTCAAAATTTTTTACCAAAGAATTTACAGCAAATTTTTACTCAAAAGTTTTACTTAAAATTTTTACCGCAAATTTTTAGCAAAAATTTTTACCGAAAATTTATAATTACAATTTTTACTGACAATTTTTACCGCTAATTTTTAATGACAATTTTTATTTAAAATTATTAATGACAAATTTTTACTCTCAAATTTTTATCGTATCTTTTTAGTCAAAATATTTTACTATAAATTTTTAATCAAAATTTTTAATGACAGATTTTTACTTGAAATTTTTACTCAAATTTTTTACCGTAAATTTTTACGCAACATATTCACCGCAAATTTTTATCGCAAATTTTAATGACAAAAAAAAATTTGTAAAAAATTTTTACTACAAATTTTTAATGACAGATTTTTACTTAAAATTTTTACTAAAAATTAAATTTTTACCAGAAATTTTTACCGCAAATTTTCACCGCAAATTTTAACTCAAAATTTTTACTGACGCTTTTTACTGACAATTTTTCTCAAAGTAAAAAGTTTACTGAAAATTTTTACTCAAAATATATTCTCAAATTTTTTACCGTAAATTTTTACGGAACGTTTTACCGCTAATTTTTATTGCAAATTTTAACCGCAAATTTTTACTCAAAATTTTTACTAAAAATTTTTAATGACAGATTTTTACTTAAAATTTTTACTGAAAATTAAATTGTTACCGCAAATTTTCAACGCAAATTTTTATTGACGTTTTTTACTGACAATTTTTCTCAAAATAAAAAGTTTACTGAAAATTTTTACTCAAAATATTTACTCAAATTTTTTACCGTAAATTTTTACGTAACATTTTTACCGCTAATTTTTATTGCTAATTTTAACCGCAATTTTTACTCAAAATTTTTACTACAAATTTTTAATGATAGATTTTTACTTAAAATTTTTACTAAAAATTAAATTTTTACCAGAAATTTTTACCGCAATTTTTCACCGCAAATTTTAACTGAAAATTTTTACTGACGCTTTTTACTGACAATTTTTCTGATAATAAAATGTTTACTCAAAATATTTACTAAAATTTTTTAACCGTAAATTTTTACGTAACATTTTCACCGCAAATTTTTATTGCAAATTTTAACTGCAAATTTTTACTCAAAATTTTTAATGACAGATTTTCACTTAAAATTTTTACTGAAAATTAAATTTTTACCAGAAATTTTTACCGCAAATTTTCACCGCAAATTTTTACTGACGGTTTTTACTGACAATTTTTCTGATAATAAAATGTTTACTCAAAATATTTACTAAAATTTTTTAACCGTAAATTTTTACGTAACATTTTCACCGCAAATTTTTATTGCAAATTTTAACTGCAAATTTTTATTTCAATTCGCCAATTTTCTTTTTATTCAATAAAGAACATTACATTTAAAAATAAACATCAGATTCTATTGGTGGATAATATTGCACAAAACAATTTTTCATTATAAATTTTTATTAAAAAAATTTTTTCTGAAAATAAATTTTTAACCGCACATTTTCAGCGCAAATTTTTAGTAAAAATTTTCAGTTCAAATTTTTCCTCAACATTTTTGCCACAATTTTAACTCATAACTTTTTGCCGGAAATTTGTAGTAAAAGTTTTTACCGCAAATTTTTCGTAAAAATTTTCAATGCAAATTGTTACTTAAAATTTTCAACTCAAAATTTTTTACCAAAGAATTTACAGCAAATTTTTACTCAAAAGTTTTACTTAAAATTTTTACCGCAAATTTTTAGCAAAAATTTTTACCGAAAATTTATAATTACAATTTTTACTGACAATTTTTACCGCTAATTTTTAATGACAATTTTTATTTAAAATTATTAATGACAAATTTTTACTCTCAAATTTTTATCGTATCTTTTTAGTCAAAATATTTTACTATAAATTTTTAATCAAAATTTTTAATGACAGATTTTTACTTGAAATTTTTACTCAAATTTTTTACCGTAAATTTTTACGCAACATATTCACCGCAAATTTTTATCGCAAATTTTAATGACAAAAAAAAATTTGTAAAAAATTTTTACTACAAATTTTTAATGACAGATTTTTACTTAAAATTTTTACTAAAAATTAAATTTTTACCAGAAATTTTTACCGCAAATTTTCACCGCAAATTTTAACTCAAAATTTTTACTGACGCTTTTTACTGACAATTTTTCTCAAAGTAAAAAGTTTACTGAAAATTTTTACTCAAAATATATTCTCAAATTTTTTACCGTAAATTTTTACGGAACGTTTTACCGCTAATTTTTATTGCAAATTTTAACCGCAAATTTTTACTCAAAATTTTTACTAAAAATTTTTAATGACAGATTTTTACTTAAAATTTTTACTGAAAATTAAATTGTTACCGCAAATTTTCAACGCAAATTTTTATTGACGTTTTTTACTGACAATTTTTCTCAAAATAAAAAGTTTACTGAAAATTTTTACTCAAAATATTTACTCAAATTTTTTACCGTAAATTTTTACGTAACATTTTTACCGCTAATTTTTATTGCTAATTTTAACCGCAATTTTTACTCAAAATTTTTACTACAAATTTTTAATGATAGATTTTTACTTAAAATTTTTACTAAAAATTAAATTTTTACCAGAAATTTTTACCGCAATTTTTCACCGCAAATTTTAACTGAAAATTTTTACTGACGCTTTTTACTGACAATTTTTCTGATAATAAAATGTTTACTCAAAATATTTACTAAAATTTTTTAACCGTAAATTTTTACGTAACATTTTCACCGCAAATTTTTATTGCAAATTTTAACTGCAAATTTTTACTCAAAATTTTTAATGACAGATTTTCACTTAAAATTTTTACTGAAAATTAAATTTTTACCAGAAATTTTTACCGCAAATTTTCACCGCAAATTTTTACTGACGGTTTTTACTGACAATTTTTCTGATAATAAAATGTTTACTCAAAATATTTACTAAAATTTTTTAACCGTAAATTTTTACGTAACATTTTCACCGCAAATTTTTATTGCAAATTTTAACTGCAAATTTTTACTCAAAATTTTTAATACAAATTTTTAACGACAGATTTTCACTTAAAATTTTAACTGAAAATTAAATTTTTACCGCAAATTTTCAACGCAAATTTTTACTCGAAATTTTTACTGACGTTTTTTACTGACAATTTTTCTGAT
This sequence comes from Atherix ibis, assembly GCA_958298945.1. NCBI lineage: Eukaryota > Metazoa > Arthropoda > Insecta > Diptera > Athericidae > Atherix > Atherix ibis. Next base: position 21,230,236 of record OY282610.1, on the reverse strand, counting down.
AATAAAATGTTTACTCAAAATATTTACTAAAATTTTTTAACCGTAAATTTTTACGTAACATTTTCAACGTAAATTTTTATTGCAAATTTTAACTGCAAATTTTTACTCAACATTTTTAATACAAATTTTTAATGACAGATTTTCACTTAAAATTTTTACTAAAAATTAAATTTTTACCAGAAATTTTTACCGCAAATTTTTACTCAAAATTTTTACTGACGTTTTTTACTGACAATTTTTCTCAAAATAAAAAGTTTACTGAAAATTTTTACTCAAAATATTTACTCAAATTTTTTACCGTAAATTTTTACGTAACATTTTTACCGCTAATTTTTATTGCAAATTTTAACCGCAAATTTTTACTCAAAATTTTTACTACAAATTTTCAATGATAGATTTTTACTAAAAAAAAAAAAATTTCACCGCAAATTTTATTGCAAATTTTAACTGCAAATTTTTACTCAAAATTTTTAATGACAGATTTTCACTTAAAATTTTTACTAAAAATTAAAATTTTACCAGAAATTTTTACCGCAAATTTTCACCGCAAATTTTTACTCAAAATTTTTACTGACAATTTTTCTGAAAATTAAATGTTTACTGAAAAATTTTACTCAAAATATTTATTCAAACTTTTTACCGTAAATTTTTACGTAACATTTTTACTGCCAATTTTTTATTGCAAATTTTAACCGCAAATTTTTACTCCAAATTTGGATAGACTTAATCTCTATGGAAAGATATGGAAAGCATATTTCCGGCCAATATTACTCCTTTCTAATGTAGGAAAATTGTTTGAAAGGATCATCTTAGATAGACTTAATCTCTTCGTTGAGGAAGAGAACATAATTCCGGAATTCTAATATGGGTTTTTGTGAAGGCCACACTACGCAGCACGCACTTTTAAACTCATCAAAATGAAATTTTCAAAATTTTTATTCAAACTCATCAAAATTAAATTTTCAAAATATCTGCTTAATCTAATAATTAGTTTTCTAGCTTTAAGAAAAGCCAGACTGAAATGTGGAGACGTATACTCGAGGTTGTTCGAGGTAATGTCAGGCATACCTCAAGGCTCATTAATTGGTCCTAAGCTATATAATCTTTACATTGCAGATATATGCAAGGTCCTGGTATTATTCACCGACGATACTCTAGTTTACAGTGCATCCATGCGACCTAAAGTAGCATTAGAAGCTATGAAGGTATCAGTCAATTAACTGACAGAATACTATAAGGAATGGGTTCTTTTTTTTATTTTGAAAGTTGTGGATATAGGATTGTAAATTTTGGAAGCTCTGTCAGGATTTGAATGGGTAGCAAGTATGGCCGTATCGTCTGCATAAGTAGCAATGATATTATAAGCATAAGCTGGGATGTCATGCGTATAAATATTATATAAGATGGGACCAAGGATACTGCCTTGTGGGACTCCGGCTAGAATAGGATATATTTCCGAAGATTCTGAGTTAATTGCAACTTGAAAATATCATTGGGAGAGATATGAATTTATGATAAGTTAGTATGTTGAAGGAAGAAAGCTCTTGAGTTTCTAAAGGAATCCAGGATGCCACACACTATCAAAAGAGAGGATGCAATATGATCAACAATGCGATGGCATTGCTGGATAGTGGAGTGTTCAGATCGGAAGTCAAATTGGTGATCAGGAATAATTTTTTCTTTAACTAGAACTGCGTAGAGTCGTTTTAATAGGAGTTTTTTCAAATATCTTACCAAGAATTGGTAATAGGCTGATAAGTCTATATGAGAAAGGAGAATTAATGGGTTTATTTGGTTTAGGAATCATTTTAATAACAGAATATTTCCAGAGTAAGGGAAAATAGGTTATGCGCAGGATACTATTAAAGCTTTTCGGGAAAGTTGCCTTAGAATAGGAGCTGTTATTCGATTATAACTAGGAGCTTTTTTACTGGAAAGACGCAGAATTTTAAATTTAATTTCCGAGGGCTTAAAATTTTTGGGAGGAAGACTCATAGAGAGTGAAATATTAGTTCTTCGATAATTTTGCTAGTATGTGATTTGTCTTCTATATCATCATGGGGAGCAAAAGTATTTACCAAATGTTATGTTTAATGGATTTTCTTATAAGGATAGCTGTTCCACCATGCGCCGTATTGTCAGGATGATCAGTTCTGTATGATCTGGCAATGCCAATACGTCTGTCATGTAGGAGAATGTCCAGTTCTTGATGATGGAGGTTCAATCCATTTGCGTTCCATAAAAGGATGGAGAGGGAATTTTCGGTGCACGACAACATTTAATTTTGAACAGTGGACGATAAAGCTGACACAATGGACATCAAAGCATTTAAAAATGGGGTTAGTATTTTATTTAGTTGCTCTATGAGTGTGTTGGTTAATTGGGAGAACATTGAGGATATATCTTGGGATAACAATGATGGAGGGGGAATATAATTATTACTGCTATGTTGTTGCTGTTGCGGTTATTGCAGTTGTGGCTGCTGTTGTTGCTGTTATTGAGGTTCTCGTTGCTTCTGATTGGATGTTCTTTTTGGTGTTTGGGTTTATTTTCTCCTGAAGCTTCTTATAAGTGGAGCAACCCTTATAGTTTTCGGGATGGCTACCGTTGCAGAGAACGCATTTGGCTGGGATTGCCTTACTTTTACTGTACTCCCTGGTGAGGTGTTCACTTGCACATTTCACGCATTTTGGATTATGCCGACAATAAGCCTTGGTGTGCCCGTACTCTTGGCATCTATAGCATTGGACTATATCTTTGCTAATGTACGGTTCTTCCACCTTTATTCTCGTACACATTAACGTTTCACCTTTATCCTCGGACGCTGAGGACGTCCAACCAGTTTCAAAAATTCTCTGCTGGCTGTGGAATCTGTATCATCAACAGCAGACGACATTGAATGGGTTCTTCAAGCAAATATTCCAAAGTCAGATTGCTTATGCGTCACGACGTCATGGAAGAAAAAATGCGTAGACTGTGCGGGTTTGGAGATAAGGCTGACTCGATAATGAGAAGCATGGAGAATCTTAAGTATCTAAGCTTGAATCTTAACAAAAACCTTAAGTTAAAATAGCCAACGGCATATATTGTATTATAGGCTTCTGAGAATGTATCGTTCAGAAATCCTACGTTAGGACGTCAAACTCATTATTTATAAGCAATTTATAACAGTGTAATTATGCTACGACTTGCCCATCTTTTTACGCAGATCTAGATAGACAAACAAGTTTATATCAAATGACAGGTTATACCGGGAGGCAGGCCGGTAATATGGCAAATGGGACTAATGCACAAATGGGTCATCATCAAAACATGGAGTAAGGCAGCCAACGTAAAACAAATTACTACAAATCCTGAGAAACTCCAAGTACCTGTCATCGTTACTCCTATTGGAGGACACAGAAGAAGCTCTGGAGTCAAAGGGACAACATTGAGGTTAGAAATTACATTACATGAGGTCGAAAGCACCGAAGGGAATCAAGAAGACACATCGAATGCAGCAGTTGCCGGATTTGTGGTAGGCTGGAGATTCGGCGTTTGGCCGTCGACACGGGTAGTAGTGTTCGTGTCGTAGTAGTCGAAACTGAAGTTTTATCTAATTATTTTTATATACAATATTAATTTTAATTATTAGTCTTATTATAATCATTATTAGAAATTTTTACAAATACAGTGAGACCCCGCTTTTACGTGCCCGAAATTCACGTTTTCTCGTTTTATTTCTTACAATTTACCTGTGAAATATTTACAATACAAATCAACTTATAAATCACATTTAATCAACAACAAAGAAAACTAGGAAGCAGATATTAGTTGATTATATGATCTTCAGCATTATGTAATGAATATGTGTCGGTCAAATCCTTGCCTCTGGATTGACTAGTAACTGTTACAGCATCGCCTCCAGCATCCTCAAAGAAATATGGCCCAATGAACCCGCCGGCCCTAATGCCAAACCACACAGTTTTCCTACGAGAGTGAAGTGGTCTTTGGTGTATCAGTTGAGGGTTTTCAGAGCCCCAATAGTGGCTATTCTGTTAATATTAACAAAGCCAGCCAAGTTGAAATGTGCTTCGTCGCTCATAATGATTTTTTTTTACCAAAAATGGTAATCGTCTATACCGAGCTGTAGAGCTCGAGCACTCCAGTCTCGCGGCCGTTCATGGTCATTTGCCTGCAGCTGTTGTGTAAGACCCAATTCTTGTGCACGGCATCGATGGGAGGTACCCGAACTTTCACCAACACTCGACCTCGCTGTTTCCATTCATTCTAGTTTTGTAATATTATTTTTTAATTCGCAGTAGTATTAATTGTACTTTAAAATGCAATAAAAATATTTATTTAAACTATTTTTATGTAGTTTTAAAAGGAATTAAATAAAAAATCACTACAAATTGTCGAAAAAAAATAAAAAAAGGACGAAATTCCTTATTTGTTTTGCTCAAAAATCGATTTGCGATCAGAGCCATTATTGGAACCAATTTAATTTAAATTTACAATAATTAATTTTCGGTTTTTAATTGTTCAGCGAGCATAATAATAATATAACTTTTGCAAAGCTTCTCAACCAAAAAAAACAAATTTTAGGGAAAATTTTAAAACCCCAAGAAAAACTTATTACCTTAAATAAAATTGTTCATCATCAAAGATAAACTTTCGCAATTCTCAAAGTTGAGTCACCCTTTAAGCTGATGAGTAATGTGGTGGGGAGTGTTATGGCGATGGAAAATCTTCCGATATATAGTTGGGGCCGATCACACACACACAAGATCATAACAGCCGCAATAATAGGGGCGACACTTTTGTTATATCGAGAATTTGGAATTGTCAAATATATTTCTGTGTGTGGGTGTCAGGAGGGGGAAGGTAAAGACGAGTCCGACTCAATACGAACGTCCTCAGCGAGCACCTGGTCTCTGCTGTTGGCAAGGTCGTCGATTGCATTACGGTGCTGCAGATTCAAAGGTTAGCAGTGACCCTGCTAAAGCATGTGTGACGAAGCACAAAGTTATACGGAAACACACCAAAGCTGATCATTTCACAAGGGAGGGGACAGAAAAATGAGTCGAATTTTTTTAAATACCGAATAAAAAGGGAATCAGGAACGATAAGAAGGGTGTATAAAGAAAATGGAAAAGGGAGAAAAAACTGGAAATAAAATTTAAAAAACCCAGAGAAAAAATTAATGAGCTTAATAAAGTTATAGATCAGATATGTACAGTCGTAGCATACTGGCCTACCATACACGGGTTAGCGGCATTGTCCTACGCTAATTTACCTCCCAAGAAAAGCAGTGTTGCATTCCATTTCTAATTTAATTTCCCCATTCCGATAGTTTTTCTCGCAAAAATGCCTTCAGTGGCTTGGCGCCTAGAATACACGTTTCAGTACTAATGTCAGTTGAAATAATGACAACCAACGTCAGCAACAACAACAAGAGCAGATTTGTCTCAAGTTTTCGCATTTATGCAATACCGGTTTGGGTGGTGAAATACTTTCGAATTCGAAACAAATTTTCGCAGGATACATTTTACACTTTCAAATCACATATTTGATCTGTTTTTTTTTTGTTTTTTTTTTTGCAAATAATATTAATTGGATAAGATCAAAAAATATCGGAGTAATTTTTTTTTTATTATAATAAAAAAGCTTTATTGATTTTCATCCAATCTTGTTTGCGCATTTGTGTCTCCGTAGAGATCTTTAATGAAACAACTTCATGGTATACCCAATTCGTAGGCGTATTATTTTCTGAAAGATCTCATCAAAGCACATTTCGCGGTTTTATCAAGATAAAGATTTTGGTAAGTGTAAGATATTATATATTATTTTGGTAACTTAATATTAAATAATCGATCATAATTCCATTTCAGAGGATATAAAATGAACGTTTTTGAATATATGACCATAGTGAGAGACGTGACTGTATCTTTCAGGAGTATCTTCGAAAAGAATCTGAATATTATTCAGCACGGTGGTGGGCCATTAGGAAATGATGTTGCCGCTCTTAAACAACAGTCTTTACAGATGATAGATGTTTGGATTGATGAATATAGGCCATGGATCCAACCTGCTGTAGAAAATTTTAACGAAATTATTCATTCCTTCACGCCCACCGACAATAATATTGTACAGTTCATACAGGCCATAGACAATAATATTTTAGCAATCGACGCAGCGATCCTGCAGCTCCGTCCTTTGTGCACTTAAAATCCATCAAATAAATTTCAATGATATATGAAAAAAATTGTGTATTTTGGTCGATAATTTAATAAAAGTTTTCTATAAAAAAAAAATTTTTTTATTATATCGAAATTATTTTCAAAATGAATGAGTTAATTAAACGGATAATATTTTAGTTGTATTGCAGTGGAAAATATAACATAACCTAAAAAAAGCACATTTATTAGGAATTTTAATAAAACTATGCATTTTTGTTTAGACGCTACTAATTGTGATCCCCTATCCCCTCTGGATGCTATAGTTTCATGCCAAACACATATTAACTTTATAATTATGGATATTGTGGAACAACTGATCCTGTTAGCTTAGCATGAGGTAGTGATTTTGTTGTATAATTAATGAATAATAATAATTATTAAAGTTATTTTTAAAAAGAAAGCTGAGAAAGAGGAAATAGACAAATTATGCGAAATGGAAAGAAAAGAATAATTTCTATTTATTTATTTATTTAATATTATTATTATTTATTAGTTATTGATAAATTGTTAAAAACTTAGGAAAACAGATTTGTAAGGATTAAGTTAATCCTGCTCTGGCAGACTACCAGTTCGACGACCCTAATTTTCTGAATTGACGGGTGTCGTAGGAGTAATAATCGTTGCCAAAATAGGGGCGCTCCAAAATTATTTGGCCGAGGAGTGTCGATGGGAGGATTTGGAGAATGGCCATGGAGAGAGGTAACAGCTTCTAACAGTTTCTTTTTGCCTTCCCTACGTTCCCTGTTCCCTTTCCAGCAAGCTTTAGGTTTTCTTTTTCTCCCTAAATATAACTTTCAAAAATAGTTTTTTTTACATAACCTCATTATTTTTCTGCAGTTCTTTTTCGCCTTTAAATTGTATCCATTTACGCCTTAGTGTCCAGGTATGATTTTTTGTTGTTGTGGTGAATATGAGAGCACCACTTTATATAAATTTCGAACCCCCTCCCCCTCTCACAATTTCCTCATAAAGCTAGAGAAAAGCATGCCTATTAACACAAGGTGTTCTCTGAGTATGGCCGCATTGGTCAAACTTACTTTGAACTTCACGTTCTTTAATATCCGAATTTTTTTTTATACATTCCTCATCTCATCCCCCCTGCCCTTAACCAAACCGTTGGACCGTTGAATGCAATTAAAGTATTTTCTTCGAAAGTATCCGGAGAAGTGGAAAATAATTCCAAATGAAAATTGAAGACTAAATGAAATGTTTTTTTTTGGTACAGAATATTTAGAATTAATGTTAATCAATAAAATTTATTCATAGCATCCGATGGAAAAAGGATTTTAATTATTGTTTTTATTTTTCTTCGAGAATATCAATTAGAATATCATAAATTATTGATGAAATTCGTTTTGTTCCTTTTCTTTAATAAAAGTTTTTTAATATTTTTTTTCCAATTAAATTTTACTTTAAGATAAAAACCTACGATAAGGATTAAAAATTGTATTTATTTTTGTAATCATGGAAAGGGTCACAGATGTAACTATAGTGAGTAGTTAAATAGATGCTATATTATCCATTTGGGTTGATTTGTGCAATTAAGTCAATCAATCGGGTGAGGGGCATACCTAACACACCTTGCCGTTAAAGGGAAAATTACGTACATACACCTTTAAGATAAGAGTAATAAGCCAATTCATTCTTATGCCAAAATTCCGGATTGATAAACGTTAATTCTTCCAGATGTGATGTCTTCATTTACTTACATTGCCTGGTAAAGGGAATGACGGGTTTTAACTTTTTTGCAGGATGAATAGATCTACTAATAGCCGGATAGCAGTTGAGATGGAATAACACCGGAATAAATACGGACATAGCCTAGTGTATCAGAAAACAAATAGGCTCCTCGGAAATATCACAATTTATGAATAATTCTTTTGTAACCGCACTTGTAGCAACTATGACCTGTCGGATCTATGGTATATATAAATACACATAGTTGCTCATCAATCGGACTAGAATAGTCATTAATATTGTATGGTTTTTGTACGGAACCCAATAAAATTCATTCACAAAAATCCAATTACAAAATCCAACTCCAAACCCCCCACAACACACTATCACAATCGAAATTAATTAATTAGCCAAACGCTATAGAATATTTAATTTATATATGATATCGTTCGGTTTATCTCATGTTGATGGATTTGATTAACTACCATCCAAAATGCAAGTATTTAACGTGCAAAAGCAAAACTGCAATAACGTCAATTAAATTAAAACAAAAAATAAAAACAAATAGAAAAGTTCATCTCTTTAATCGTGAGAATATCCTGAAGACTTAAATGTGCGCAAAACAGAAATTTTCTCGTTCTTCGCCTAACAATTTTCATTGATGTTTTTTGTTTGTTTTTATTTAAAGTACTTGTGGACATGAGCCAAGAGCCACGATCAAGCGCCATAACCATGAGGTCATTCGGCGACCTGTAACTAACTGTGTAGGGTTAGATGGAATCGGTCTTTGGTTAGCTGGATGGACAAGTCAGAGTTGGTCAGATTTTTTAGAGCATGTTAGTTTGTTCTAAGAAATTAAAAAGGGGACGTGGAAAAGGTATTGAAGAAATCTGTGGAGGGAAAAGAAATATTGGATTTTGTTAGAAGATGAGTCACAGGAAGGAAGGACAGAAGGTAGGATGGTGATTTCTGAAAAGCAGTTTGCAAGCCCAAAATTTGGCTAATGCTTCAAAAGAAGCTTTTCACTACATGTCCAGTGTGTGTGCCTCCGAATGGCCACAAGGTGTCATTCGTCATTTGGTTAGAGGGTACGGCAGGTTAGGTTTTCCTCGCCAGTTGATCAGCACGCTCATTACTGGCAACTCTCACATGAGGTGGAGCCCAATGCAATTCGACACTCCTGTTATTATGCAGATTATGTTGAATATTGTTGAGAACAGGATCACTCGATGGGCCACGAATGGATTCCAAGGCTACCTGGCTGCCCCTTAATATGATACTACAATTATTGGGAAACTCTAATTGTTTGTTTTATAATAAAACGAGTAACGATCAATTTTTTTATAAAGCCCTTGCGCTAAAGGAATTTATAATTTTTTGGTACATCGCGCGAGTGGAAAGTGTTAAAAGGGATAAAGGGAAAACCAGGAGTCGTTATGGCGGTGTTCTAATGACTCCCATCTAGTAATATTCTGTCTATATCGGAATTTGATGAGGTTATCATACGTTCTCGTTGGAAGTGAACCGTCGTCCGCCAAGCCATTTCTTCAGATTGGGGAAAAGAAAATAGTCACTCGGGGCCAAATCTGGTGAATAAGCGGGATGCTGCAACAATTCCATTCTCAATTCCACAATTTTGGCCATGGAAATAGCGCAGGTGTGCACACGCGCATTGTCCTGATGCAAGAGGATTTTTTTCTTATTCAGATGGGGGCGTTTCTCTTTGATTTCCTCGCTCAACCGTTGCAATAACGACGCGTAATACGCTCCTGTTATTGTTTTTCCTTTTTCCAAGTAGTCGATAAAAATGATGCCCTGCGAATCCCAAAAGACCGTGGCCATCACCTTGCCGGCCGATGGAACAGTTTTTGCCTTCTTCGGAGCCTGTTCACCCTTGAAAATCCACTGTGATGACTGTCTCTTCATATCTGGAGTGTAGTAGTGTATCCAGGTTTCGTCCACAGTGACATATCGACTAAGGAATTCGGCAGGATTGCGATGAAAGAGTGCCAACAAAGCCTCAGAGTCCACTACACGATTGCGCTTATTCTCCTCTGAGAGCAAACGCGGCACCCATCTTGCCGAAATTTTTTTCACAGACAATTTTTCTTGCAAAAATGAAGCGACTGTACCTTGTGATATGCCCCTGACCTCAACTAATTCGCGCACTTTAATTTGCCAATCGTTCAAAATCAGATCCTGGATTTTGTCGATGATTTCAGGAGTAGACATCTCAACTGGGCGTCCTGAACGATGTTCATCTTTTGTGGATGAACGGCCACGTTTAAATTCATTCACCCAATTGTAAACCGTCGCAAAAACAGGTGCAGATGTGCCGTGAACTGCATCCAACTCGGCTTTGATTTCTTTCGGGCTTAAGCCTTTCAAATGGAGATGTTTGATGACAGCCCTAAACTCGCTTTTTTCCATTGTTATGCACAAATAAATTTCGTTAACTTTAATCGACGGTAGAAATTGACCTACGCTATGGATCGAGCTGAAATTTTGACAGCTTACCGACACTACGAGCGCAATTTCTCGGATTTTCTAAGGACTTATTGAACGACCCTCGTATTAAAGTAGATTGAATGGTATAAAAATATTTTAGAAATAATTAAAATTTTAGCAATATGAAAAGAAGTGTAAATTATGGAGAAAAATTAAATTTAAAAAAAAAATTACCTTTTCTCCTTTTTAGATTTTTTTTTTACTTTTTAAATTACCGACTTGGTAATTTACTATACTTAATACCCGGTTGCTAATTACTTTTTCCATAGTAAAAATTATTTAAAGCTCACGATTCTGGAAAATTTTAATAACAAACAGAGAAATTTTTTAATTTGCACGACAACATTTTTTGCCACCCCTTGTCCCTTTAGTGTCTCTTTTCCAGGAAAAGCTCTCAAACATAAACAATAATAATTTTGCCTGTACTCTAGAGTGTATAGAAAACGGATAAAGTGTATAGTCAACTTGGGTAACCTAAGGATTTTGGGCCGGGGACGGTTATGGGGCTATAGTGTGCAAAATAAGGATTTATTTTATTCAAAAAAAAAAAAAAATTATCTAATTTTTTTTCTTCATAGTAACGTGTTAATGGAAATACGATGCAAAAGGACGAAAACGAATACTTTATGAGTTTTAGGTCCAATTTTAAATTTGTTTTCTATTCGCACTCGCTATCCTTTTAATATTCTCGTATGCTTTCTATTAATACCCTTAAAAATAATTCATATACTCGTGCTTTCCCTGAAAATAAAAATTTTGTTTCATTATATAATACTCAGTCAGTAAAAGTTAAATTAGCATAATTTTGCGTAATTCTCAAATATGAACGAACATTTAAATACTTTTTGATGGCTTTTCCTGTAAAACTTGTAACTGATTGTCATTAAAGTAATTTATTAGGTTTTTCCTGTTTGTCCTATTTCTTTGTTGTTGTTTTTTTTGTTGTTGTACAAAAATGATATAATAAAAAATTATTCGCTTTGGCGTTAATAATTAATTAACTTTTCTCATAATGAGGGAAAACAGACACTTTCAGCGTTTATTAATGTCTTCTTTGAGAAATTATTGCTTTTTAATATACTGAATATATAGAGAAGCGGTTATGTTTGTGGATTTTCGGTTTGTTTTTTTTTCACTTCATATTTATTAGACTTTAAGAACTAAAAATTGTTTGTTGTTGTTCTTGTATAAGTTGCAGAAATGCATTAAATTTAATAAAATTCCACAAAATTCTCTTCTTTTCATGTCCATAAATACTCTGTTAAGAGTCCCAATTTTATTCTAATTGATTTTTTGTGAAAAATTTCTACATTTAACAAGAGGTCCAAGTTTACTTTAAAAACTTGTCGAGAGGTCTTATTTAATTATTAAACCTTGTGACAAATTTTTCAGATAAAATAGGACCTTTGATATAAAATAGGACCTCTAAAATAAAATACGACCTTTGAACTAAAATAGGACCTCTAAAATAAAATAGGACCTTTGATATAAAATAGGACCTTTGAAATAAAATAGGACCTTCGAAATAAAATAGGACCTTTCAAATAAAATACGACCTTTGAACTAAAATAGGACCTCTAAAATAAAATAGGACCTCTAAAATAAAATAGGACCCTTGAAATGAAATAGGATCCTTGAAATAAAATAGGATCTTTGAAATAAAATATGACCTTTGAAATAAAATACGACCTTTGAACTAAAATAGGACCTCTAAAATAAAATAAGACCTTTCAAATAAAATAGGAGCTTTGAAATAAAATACGACCTTTGAACTAAAATAGGACCTCTAAAATAAAATGGGACCTTTGATATAAAATAGGACCTTTAAAATAAAATACGACCTTTGAACTAAAATAGGACCTCTAAAATAAAATAGTACCTTTGAAATAAAATAAGACCTTTCAAATAAAATAGGATCTTTGAAATAAAATACGACCTTTGAACTAAAATAGGACCTCTAAAATAAAATAAGACCTTTCAAATAAAATAGGAGCTTTGAAATAAAATACGACCTTTGAACTAAAATAGGACCTTTCAAATAAAATACGACCTTTGAACTAAAATAGGACCTCTAAAATAAAATAGGACCTTTGAAATAAAATAGGACATTGAAATAAAATAGGACCCTTGAAATAAAATAGGACCTTTGAAGTAAAATACGACCTTTGAAATAATATAGGACCTTTGAAGTTAAATAGGACCTTTGAAATAAAATAGGACCTTTGAAGTAAAATAGGACCTTTGAAGTAAAATACGACCTTTGAAATAATATAGGACCTTTGAAGTTAAATAGGACCTTTGAAATAAAATAGGACCTTTGAAGTAAAATAGGACCTTTGAAGTAAAATACGACCTTTGAAATAATATAGGACCTTTGAAATAAAATATGACCTTTCAAACACAATATGGCCTTTCAAAATAAAGTAGGACCTTTGAAATAAAATAGGACCTTTAATATAATATACGACCTTTGAACTAAAATAGGACCTCTAAAATAAAATAGGACCCTTGAAATGAAATAGGACCTTTGATATAAAATAGGACATTGAAATAAAATAGGACCCTTGAAATAAAATAGGATCTTTGAAATAAAATAGGATCTTTGAAATAAAATATGACCTTTGAAATAAAATACGACCTTTGAACTAAAATAGGACCTCTAAAATAAAATAGGACCTCTGATATAAAATAGGACATTGAAATAAAATAGGACCCTTGAAATAAAATAGGACCTTTGAAGTAAAATACGACCTTTGAAATAATATAGGACCTTTGAAGTTAAATAGGACCTTTGAAATAAAATAGGACCTTTGAAGTAAAATAGGACCTTTGAAGTAAAATACGACCTTTGAAATAATATAGGACCTTTGAAATAAAATATGACCTTTCAAACACAATATGGCCTTTCAAAATAAAGTAGGACCTTTGAAATAAAATAGGACCTTTAATATAATATACGACCTTTGAACTAAAATAGGACCTCTAAAATAAAATAGGACCCTTGAAATGAAATAGGACCTTTGATATAAAATAGGACATTGAAATAAAATAGGACCCTTGAAATAAAATAGGATCTTTGAAATAAAATAGGATCTTTGAAATAAAATATGACCTTTGAAATAAAATACGACCTTTGAACTAAAATAGGACCTCTAAAATAAAATAAGACCTTTCAAATAAAATAGGACCTTTCAAATAAAATAGGACCTTTGTAGTAAAATAAGACATTTGAAATAAAATAAGACCCTTAAAAGAAAAAACGCCCTTTGAACTAAAATAGGACCTCTAAAATAAAATACAATAGTACCCTTGAAATAATATAGGACCTTTAAAATAAAATAGGACCCCTTATTCATAGGTCTTATCTATTTCAAATTATTATAAGAAAGTCCTGTTTTATTTTACGAGGGTCATTCAACAAGTACTTAGCCTCACCGCCCGATGGAACTGCTGTCACAAAAGAAATTTACCATCGTGCAATACATTCTTTTAGTAGCATACTGTCAAAGTTTCAGTCGATTCTCTTCATTAGTTTTGTTTTGAGAGCCTTTGAAAGCGAGCGTGTCGGTCGGTTGCACAAAAAGGTTAAAAGAACAATATCGTTCGGTGATTAGATTCTTGTTTTTGGAAGGGAAAACGCGCAGCGAAATCAAAGATCGCTTGGATGCTGTGTATGGTGACTCTTCTCCTTCGATGGCGACCGTCAAGAATTGGTTCAACGAGTTTGTTCGTGGCCGCACGTCGGTTTTTGATGAGCCACGCCGAGGTGCTTCAAAAACGGCTGCTACGGAGGAAAACGTTAAAAAAGTCCACGATCTCGTGTTGGCAGACCGTCGATTGAAGGTTCACGAGATAGCTGAGACTGTGGGCATCGCAGTAGGAACGGTGCATCATATTCTACACGAAGAACTGGGCATGAGAAAGCTGTCGGCGCGATGGGTGCCGCGTTTGATCACACCGGAAAACAAGCGCAACCGTGAGACCACATCGGCGACGTGTTTGGCGCTGTTTCAGCGCAATCCAGCGGAGTTCTTGCGTCGTTTCGTGACCGTCGACGAAACATGGATTCACTGGTATACACCAGAGACCAAGGAACAGTCGAAACAGTGGACTTCACCCGGCGAAGGTGCTCCGAAGAAGGCGAAGACTGTTCGATCGGCCGGAAAGGTGATGGCCACCGTTTTCTGGGATTCACAAGGTGTGATCCACATCGATTAGCTCGAGAAGGGTAAAACAATCACGGGGCGCTACTATGCTGACTTATTGGGCCGATTTGACGTCGAATTGAAGAAAAAGCGGCCCCGCTTTGCGAAGAAAAAGGTGCTGTTCCACCACGACAACGCGCCGGCTCGAAATTGCTGCCCCATCCACCGTACTCTCCAGATTTGGCCCCCTGTGACTACTTTTTGTTTCCAAACCTGAAAAAATCACTCGCCGGGAATAGATTTGCGTCGAATGAGGAGGTCATCGTCGCCACGGAGGCCTATTTTGCTTCCCTCGAGAAAATGTATTTTTTGGACGGGTTAAAAAAGTTAGAGCATCGCTGAGCCAAGTGTATCAAGCTTGAAGGAGATTATGTGGAAAAATAAATTGCCACTTTTCCAAAATTTTCGTTTTTCTTTTGTAGGCTAAGTACTTGTTGAATGACCCTCGTAAATGCCCATCAAGAGCTCTTATTTTATTTTCTGTTACTCACGTCTTGTTTTATTATTAATTAATATATGGTAAGAACGTCTTATTTCTTTACAAATTCTTGTCGAGAGGACCCATTTTATTTCAAACGTACTATATACACATAAGAAGTCCCATTTGTCTTTAATTTTGTATTAAATAGTCCTGATTTATATACAACTCCTTATCTCCTTTTAGGTCAACATTATTTCAAGAGGTTTTATATATTTCCAATTCAATTATTAAAGTCTTATTTTACTTTGGATTTCTATGCCATTATCCAATTTATACTTTGAAAATAAAATATTTAATTAAATACTTTTTAAATAAAGATTTTAATATAGTTTTAATTTTTCTATAAATAAATTTGATATACTTTAAATAACTACCATCAGATTTCTTATAGGATTCGAACCTTTTGTGGTATTTTTCGATAATTTCATTTCGCATATTTCCGCTTGTAATTTGATCATTACTTGATGGTACTGTCTTATTAGAACCACATATAGTACTGATTAAAATCTTTTTAGTTTAGGTCAAGGACAGCTGGTAATCATACAGCCATAGTGCTCAAAATTGAGAAAAAAAAATCTGTCCTTTTTCATAATCAAGGAAATACTGATCAATGACATCCTCGGATAAACTCAATACAATTGTAGATTTTTAGACTCTTATATATAATCGTTACACGAAATCCTCTCTGGAAGCGTGAAACATGGCTATGGTAAAATTACCACTTGTGAAGAAATTTTAATACATTTTTTTATTAATTAAATGATTTCCAATAAAAAATGACATATTTAAAACTAAATAAAAATAATCTTAATTGATATTTATTTTTAAAAATAGATAATCCGTTAATAAGACGTATTTTTTTTCTTCAAATTTTTGTAGAAATAAAGAAATAGTTTTAATTGTGAAATAGAAATTTTTGAAGAACTATATTCAAAAATGGGGCAAATAAAGAATAATCGAAGAAAACTTTGTCGATTTAAATTCCACCAATTCAAGAAGTCTTTGCCATTTTCAGATTTACAACAATTGTACGAGCACAGCAAAACTGCTCACAATGGCACAACGAAACTGCTCACAACGGCACAGGTTGAATTTTATAAATTGTAACGTAATCCTTTCTATAGCATTGTACGAACTTCATGAAACCGAATATAATTAAATTTCTAAATGAATTCTTTGGCAAGTTTTGTTTTGATTAATGTCCGACCATTTAAGTCCTCCTACCTAACATAAGTAGCTGGGCATTCATTATATCGTAGATCCGCCGCTAGTATCGCTGTTGTTGCTTTATGGCGCGGCGCGTATTATTAATGTTCATGCTTAGGCTCACTTTACTTCATAGTATTGCCATCTGTATTCTTGCTACTAGCACGATTTTTTGCCATTTATTTAATAAGATGTCATTACTATTTATTTTTCATTGTTTTTTTTTGTTGTGAAAATTTTGAATTTTTTAGATAATAACCTACGTACGGTTTTTATTAATTTTAATTAACTTTGTTTAACTAATTAAAAAAATTCAATAATTAATCTTACGATTAACTAATTTTAAGGTGATTATTTTATAATTAACTGCAGCTAATGAAAATCGTTTTATAAGAAAATCATGCAAAAATGTTACTTTGAATCTTGTAAAATTGAGGACTTGTTCGAGAACATATAAAAACCGTGTAAGATGAAAAAATGACTATTAATTATTGTAAAAGATCGTAAAAAAAGGAATAATGTTAGTTCGTATTTTAAGAAATATTTCAGTTAAAAAATAAATATAACACGGAAAAATTTAAAAGAAAAATTCAAATTCAAGATAAAAATCACTTTAATTGGCAAATGTCAGCTAACATCTGATAATCGCTGACGAAAAGTCAAGGTACTCGTATTAGACGATCAGCGAACTTGGCTAACTCGTCAGCCAAATCTATTGCAAACTTGTTAGCTACCATCAACAAATTTTTTCTGACGATAGCTGACGATGGCTGACGCAAAAATTATCTCGAATTTTTAATATTATAATTTGTTGGAAAATTCATATTGTATTAAAAAAATAAATGCTTGCTAAAAAAACTTTTTCAAACACAGTTTATGAAAGTTTATGTTAAAAAAAAAAAATTCTTAATATTCATAGTTAAGCCGGTGGTTTTTGTATTGCCATAATGGCATGATAGATGTGGCTGATGGCATAGTTAGCCATGCTATGAATTTGTACCATCGCTGACATAATACTGACATTAAGTCATTTAATGTCAGTCTTATGTCAGCGATGGTACAAATTCGGGTGCCGAAAGCCCTCTTCTCATTCTCTCTTCCTGCTGGGGTGCGATAACTGAATACACACTCCGATCTTCATTAATCGGAGTGCGTATTCAGCTATCGTATCCCAGTATGGCTACTATGCTACGAGGGTCGTTCAATAAGTCCTTAGAAAATCCGAGAAATTGCGCTCGTTTTTTTTGTAAGTAGCATTATCGACAGGAAAGCTGTCAAAATTTCAGCTCGATCCATAGCGTAGGTCAATTTCTATCGTCGATTAAAGTAAACGACATTTATTTGTGCATAACAATGGAAAAAAGCGAGTTTAGGGCTGTCATCAAACATCTCCATTTGAAAGGCTTAAGCCCGAAAGAAATCAAAGCCGAGTTGGATGCAGTTCATGGCACATCTGCACCGGTGTTTGCGACGGTTTACAATTGGATGAATGCATTTAAACATGGCCGTTCATCCACAAAAGATGAACATCGTTCAGGACGCCCAGTTGAGGTGTCTACTCCTGAAATCATCGACAAAATTCATTGCCTGTGAAAAAAATTTCGGCAAGATGGGTGCCGCGTTTGCTCTCAGAGGAGAATAAGCGCAATCGTGTAGTGGACTCTGAGGCTATGTTGGCACTCTTTCATCGCAATCCTGCCGAATTCCTCCGTCGATATGTCACTGTGGACGAAACCTGGATACACTACTACTCTCCAGAAACGAAGAGACAGTCATCACAGTGGATTTTCAAGGGTGAACAGGCTCCGAAGAAGGCAAAAACTGTGCCATAGGCCGGCAAGGTGATGGCCACGGTCTTTTGGGATTCGCAGGGCATCATTTTTATCGACTACTTGGAAAAAGGAAAAACAATAACAGGAGCGTATTACGCGTCGTTATTGCAACGGTTGAGCGAGGAAATAAAAAAGAAACGCCCCCATCCGAAGAAGAAAAAAATCCTCTTGCATCAGGACAATGCGCGTATGCACACCTGCGCTGTTTCCATGGTCAAAATTGTGGAATGTAGAATGGAATTGTTGCAGCATTCCGCTTATTCACCAGATTTGGCCCCGAGTGACTATTTTCTTTTCCCCAATCTGAAGAAATGGCTTGGCGGACGACGGTTCACTTCCAACGAGGACGTCATTGCTCAAACGGATGAGTATTTTGCAAAATTTCCGAAATCCTATTTTTTGGACGGGATAAAAATTTTGGAAAAACGGTTGGAAAAGTGTATAGAACTAAAAGGAGATTATGTTCAAAAATAAAAATTTTTTTTTTTAAGAAACAGTTTTTTTTCTATCTTTTTCTAAGGACTTATTGAACGACCCTCGTATCATTTATGTGATGATGCGCTTCTATGGCAACTGTTCACCAATTATTTACCTCCACTTCCTTCCTTTCTTTGCTAAAGCGGGAACGGTGGAAGATGATATGTTCTGCATCCCCGACTTTGGACCGACAATTAGAGCATTTCTTATCAACTTCCTTCTAAAAGCGATATAGATACATCCTGAAGCACCCATGTCCTGCCATAAATTGGCCTATGTCCATGTGGCGTCAGGAAGCACATCTACCTTTAATTGACAAATCTCAGTAAGCCGATTGATTTGTTCATTATTGATTATATAGTCTGGCTCTTTTATTCGCCAAAAGCTCTATTAAGAGTTTTATATAGTCTGGCTCTTTTCCGTTATCCTAGCTTCTGTGCGCTTTCCGTTACACTAACGGACGTTTTCGTTACCCTAGCTTCTGTCCAAAAAGGTGCTGCGTAGAGTGTTATATAGCTGCTAACTATGGATGAAAGCCAGCGTCGGCTTGGTTTGCACCCTCCATGGTTAGGAATGATTCTAACGCTCAACCTGGCGTAAATCTGAGATAATATCGCAATCATTGAGAGTGAGAGTAATAGACTCTTTCATTTTTCTGGTGGTCACTAGTACTGCCTCGTCAGAACGTATTTGACATCAGCCATCAGCCATATTATTGATCTTCTGACGAGTCAGTCACTCCAAAATTGGTCGACTGACGAGTCAGCCATGTCAGTAAAAATCACAAATCAGCCTGTTAAGACAGACAACCAAATTCGGGACCTGTTCGGGCATATTTCCACATCGCGTTGGCTATGACATATACAATATAAAACGTGTCTGATATCAGCCATAAGCCATAATCATATTATTGATCTTCTGACGAATTAGCCACTCTAAAATTGGTCGACTGATGAGTCAGCCGCGTCAGCCAAAATCTCAAATCAGGCTGTGAAGGCAAACAACCAAATTCGAGACGGATTCTGCTATCGTTTCGACATCGCGTTGTTTACGATAAACACAATATAAAACTTGTCTGACATCAGCCATAAGCCATAATCATATTATTGCTCTTCTGACGAGGCAGCCACTCTAAAATTGGTCGACTGACGAGTCAGCCGCGTCAGCCAAAATCTCAAATCAGGCTGTTAAGGCAAACAACCAAATTCGAGACGGATTCTGCCATCATTTCGACATCGCGTTGTTTACGATATACACAATATAAAACTGGTCTGACATCAGCCATAAGCCATAATCATATTATTGATCTTCTGACGAGTCAGCAACTCTAAAATTGGTCGACTGACGAGTCAGACGCGTCAGCCAAAATCTGAAATCAGGCTGTTATTACAGACCACCAAAGTCGGGACGGATTCTGGCATCGTTTCGACATCGCGTTGGCTACGACATATAAAATATAAAAAAATATTTTGAATGAGATGAATTTAACAAGAGACATTATTAACGATTTAAAAGGTTAAAATTTGCTTTAGAATGAAAATGGAAGTTTCCTAATTTTTTAAGGAATATTTTATGGATTGATAAGTGATCATTTTCTTTAGATGAGTCCTATGTCAAATGTATAATACCAGTTTGAAGCCATAAAGATAGAAAAATAATGATTAAGGATTACGTGAAAGGATGAATAGTTATCGTATGACACCAAAAAAAAATTTATGAGAACTGAACATTTTCCAGTTGTTTCCATGCAATATTTATTATATGAAAAATAAATGTATAAATTTTTCATGGGACAAAAAGAAAATAAAAGTATACAAAATAAAAAATAATTAAAAACCATAAAAAAATTATTTTTTTAATAAACAAACTGTTTTAAAATTATTACTCGTAGTCTCAATAAATTTTTCTTTAAATTTAATTCCCTTTTTAATAAAATAAACATTTTTATAAGCAAAATTGTCCCTTTTACAGGACTAAGAATTATTATTGTATATTATATTATAAAATATGCACACAAATACTTAATAAAATTTACTAAAGATTCAAATATGATGAAATGCATAAATTTTGGATAACAATATTTTATGAAAGGCTGAAGAGATTGTAGTAGAGATAAAATATGGATGGTAAGAAAATATCGATAGGCATAGATAACCGATGGTAAAGGGGGGGGGGGGATTAGGAACAGGATAAGAATGAAAGGAAAAAAAAATCAAAAAAGGAATTAAAATTTACTTCCTTAAACTTTGGAAAAGGATTTCATCGTAATCCATTGTAACAAGGCCTACCAAAGCTTATCTTATCAAAATCGGTATGATCATCAATGGACTCAGCACAAGTTATTATCCAACAGACAAACTGCACGATATCAAATAAATCCTGTCTCTTTTACTTACTCACTTATTTGATATTTAGGAAAGGGGAATAAAAATGAAATGAACTCAAATAAAATTGAAGAAAAAAATTTCCTTTTTCATTTTTTACTTCAATACACACAAACAGATTGGCACACTATAATCTTGATATTTTATGAAATTCGATTATTCACTTTGAATAGCATTTAAAACTTTCATACAATCCGATAACAGATTATATTTTGAGGCTTTATTCCGTTCATTCGTTCATCTTATATAATAATCATATTCAAATTCTATGTTCGGCAATCTTTACCAACAATACCTTAGCAAAATCATTCTTCTTTCTCAGAACTTATATTAAATTTCATATTCTCTTTTTGGTTTATATAATAAAATATTAAAAAAAGTGTTTGAATATTTTTTGATATTAGTTAAAATACTCGTAGGGGGGGGGGGGGGGGTTGGTAAATATTTCCCAACTTATATAATTTTATGAAGTTATGCAGAACATAAAGAGAGACTCGAATTGATAAAAATTAATAATTATTTTTACATCCTTCTTATTAAAATTTAATGCAATTATGAAAATATTCCAAACAAAGCTTTTTTTCTGAATTTTCCAAAAGCTCAGATATAGTGAAAAGTTGATTAAAATTCTTCAATTTATCTAACCTCAAAATAGGTTAGGAATTTTTCTTTTTTTTTTAAATAATTTTCGACTAGAAATCAGTGATTTGGTTGACCGAAAGTTTTAATAAGAACTTTTTCAATAAGTACGCTTCATCTTTGACAGGTGATTACTTTGACGTTTGAAATGACAGCTCTAATAGAAGGAGTTGATATATTTTTCAAATGGACCGTGCGGCCATATTTGAAATGTCAAAATCTTTTCATTCTATCAGTTGTATTAGCTAAGGTTTGCAATTTTTTTTCAAATTTATTTATTGAAAGTAATGGCAACTCCTTTTTTTTTTTAAAAAAAAAAAAATTTCATTTCGAACAAGTGATCCTTCGGTGTGGTTTGTCGGTCTTTATTTTTTTCAAAAGTAGGAATGAGATGCTGAGCGGTACAGATCGATGATAATGATTTTTTTGTGGCAGTTATTTATTTAGCGATTATGTGGTTTTAAAAAGACGGTTCTGTGGGCCACACAACCCATGCCACAATTGATTTATTGCAGGAAAAATTTGGCGACTCGATAATTTTAAGAATTTAACATCTTCGGACTTCTTCTTGTGGGGTTATTAGCCACTGATGCAGTAAAAGTGAATATTTTTCAAATATTGAAAAGGTGGTTCTGTAAACGCAGCAGCGGCAGCTATTTAAATGATCCAAAAAATGGGTCAAGAATCTTTAAAAGTATTTTTTACATTAAATACTTTTTTTTAATTTAAAAAAAAAATATATTTAGTTTGTTATTTATTTTATTTCATTTTTATTATTAACATTATAATTTTTTTTTATCTATGGAATTGTGTGTGTGAGTTTATTAAAGGTCATAAGTTTTGACCTTTAATAAACTCGCACACACAATTCCATAGATAATTAAAGGTCATAAATTAAAAAATTATTAGTTTTGACGGTATAACGTTAAGTTTTTAAACTTAAGAAATAATTAGAAAAAATTGTCTTTTATTGTTTTTTTTTTTTATTATTAAAATTAGAAAAAAGTTTTTAAACTAATTTTTGTTCATATTATATTAATGGCAAACCACAAATGCATCGTGCAACAATAAACAACATACAAGGTCTGTTCAAAAAGTATCGCTAATTTTGAATTTTCGCGGGTTACGTTTATTTGATTTTCGACATTATGTTGGTACTCATGTCTCTCACTGATGCCGATAAGTTTTTATTCGATTTTTGTGACGTTATGTTGGTACTCATGTCTCGCACTTATGCCGACAAGTTCGGCCATTTTGAATGTTTAGTTAATTTTTGACAGCTGCTTTGCTTGCACGTGTTTTGGCTCGTCTTCAATTTTTGCCCATTCCAAAAAATGGATCAAAGAATCTTTATCAAATTTTTTGTGAAAAACAAAATTAATTGCGCGGACGCATTTCGAATATTGACTGTGGCATAAAGTAAAGCTATCTTTTGACCGAAGCACCGTTTATCGGGGGTACAAAATGTTCTCAGAGGGCCGAGAAGATGTAAACGACGAAAAGCGTGCCAGACGCCCGAGCACGTCAACAATAGATGACAATATTGAAAAATGAAGATTGCAATGGAAGGAGTTCTCTTCAAAAGGAAATTCTGGTTGAGGATTCACTTAAAATATGAATTTCCTTATATCGCCAGCTTACACGTATCACCCGCTTCTTGTTTAATAGATTTTGCCGAATTTTATTAAGTACTGGATTATTTGCTGAGCCACGGATGGTTTCCAATGCCACGAGATAGTTTGTAAAAATTTTGAGGAGATTAATTGCAGTCTCAGAGTTCGCAATGGAAAAGCGAACTTCTAACAAGCTGGATCGACAGAGGCGTCTGTGAGTAGTCACCCAGTCCATTCACCAATTCAAGGTGGATTGGTGTTTCCATTTTTATTTTTACATATGATCAACTTCACTCCTGGCCACGTCCTCTAGTCCACGTGTGGTAGGAAAGTTAGAAAAATATGCAAAAAGGTGGCCCGATTGGAGATCATTTAAGAAAAGGAAGTATACATTTTTTTTGAGGACGTGGTGGATATAAATGTTTAAAACAACAGAAAGGATAATTAGGGAAGTATTTTTTTTTTTAGGTTTAGATTAATGGGGTACAAAGGGAGACCTTCAAAAGTTACTCGCCTGGAAGACCTTCTACCTGCCAGGCGAGTTATGCGAAATTTTTACCTCGCTAAAACCTAACCTATACCTCTAACTTTACTCCCGAAGCGATGGTTCCCCGGCGGCACTCTTTGTAAATACTACTTCGCCGGGGCGTTCTTATTTGTTATTACTTCTGTCACGATGTTATGACGCCTCGCGGCCTATTCTTTTAACGTGGTGCGAAGATCCTTGATGATAGATTCAGCGTACTCTGCAACTCTGTTCCAAGCCGGTTGGCTCTTCAGCATGCACTCCACTATGTTTTCTGGACTGATGGAACGGTCCAGATTTCTCTCCAGTTCTGCCCGTGTCCCCTCGTAGAAGCGGCATTGGAAGAACACGTGTTCTGCTTCTTCGATTACATTGCGGCAATGATGACAGTTTGGGGAGTCAGTTCTCTTGAATCTGTGCAAGTATACCCGAAAACATACATGCCCAATCAAGAGGTTGGTGATGTAATACCCAACATCCCCGTGCAGGCGAGTGACCCATTTGGTGACATCTGGGATCAGCCGATGAGTCCACCGACTCTTCGTCGAGCTGCCCCATCTTTCTTGCCAGAAGCGAAGACTTTCGGGTCTCTCCTCTTCACAGAGGACCTTTCGCTGCTCTTCCTTCTTCCTACGATGTTGGCGTTCCCGCTCTGCTACCAGGATGTCGATGGGTGGGCATGATGCCACGACGTTGACTGCATCGTGTGATACCGTTCGGTATGCTGAAACCACTCTGATCGCTGAGAGTCGCTGGACTGATGACATTATCTTGCGGTATGTTGTTAGCTCTAGCGATTTCGCCCACACTGGTGCTCCGTATAGCAGGACGGAGGTAACTATAGTTACCAGTAGTCGCCTTCGGATTTGCCTGGGGCCTCCGATATTGGGCATTATCCGCAAAAGCGCGCTCTATACTGCTGATGCCTTCCTGCTGACGCTGAAGATGTGCTCCTTGTAGTTGAGTCTGGCATCCAAGACCACTCCTAGATACCGTATGTAGGGTAGCGACTGGATGTCGTGGTCGCCTACTCTTATGGTGATGGTCTCCATTTTCTTCCGGCTACTCACAAAGAGTGCCTCGGTCTTATTTTCCGCCAAAGACAGGTCTGCCGATGTCATCCACTGTCTTATCCTTCGGAGAATTAGGGAAGTATAGGTAGCTATAAATGAGGGTTCTATGGGTCTTATAGATATAATGTTTAAGAGGTATTCGACCAGTTCCAGTAAGGATACCGGTGTGCTCTAATGGCTAGTCGAATACAACAATTGACTTCTCGTCACTCTGATTGGCTTATTTTGTCTAAGCTTACATTTACTACCGACCAGGACCTTCACCACGTTAAACATGGAGTTGATTTGGTCGATGGTGTTTTTAATCCGCAGATTCCATTTTCTACTCAGAATTTTCATACAGTCTATCGGACAAAGGTGACAAGGTCTAAATTCGCGTATCTTCATGGACCGCAGATTTTCTTCTTACAGACATGAAGGTGAGAAAGGTTAGTTATCACGATGAGGGCTCCATTTCTGCTGCTCCGCTCATTCACCCTGGAAGTAAGTTCATTCACTTGGTTGAGTATTCTTCGAACATTATATTTAGAGACTAACATAAAAAGGTTGTCAGCATAAAGGAAGTACGCGCCTGGTCAAAGTATCCTTTTCACTGTGGTGGACAATTGGGAACCTTGAGGAACGCCGTTCTGCATCATGCAATTGTGCAAAAAGTAACCGTTTAGCCTGAGCGGATTATAGCAAGGTTAAGAGGGCTGAGTTAACTCCCCTTTTAGTCAAATGGCAGCAACAAACAACAGAATCTACATTTGTAGCAACAATGGATTCCAGAAGTACGCAACTCAAGAAGTTAATTATTTTGAATAGGTTCGTGTGATTTAAACGTACTCACCAAATGAACAAAATTTATTATTTTTAACAATTTAAAGAAAGAGAAAATTCTCTTGTTTTTTTATATATTTTTTATTTTATTTTCATTTTTTGATTGGATTCATTCGGTTCGAGTAAGGCAATATTGCCATGCTGTTATACCATTTTATTCATTGAAAAAGCCGTTTATCCTTGAGATATTTTCAAGTATACTTAAATGTACTTGATATTGTGTTATTTCTCATTTTAACAATCAAGTACCATTTTTTTTTGTCTTTCTGATTTTCCCGCTAGACGTCAGGATGATAGGTAA
This sequence comes from Atherix ibis, assembly GCA_958298945.1. Lineage (NCBI taxonomy): Eukaryota > Metazoa > Arthropoda > Insecta > Diptera > Athericidae > Atherix > Atherix ibis. The sequence goes on along the minus strand of OY282610.1, from coordinate 21,204,271 downwards.
GGGGACCAGAATGATGGGAAGGCTGCCAGACATTTATGTACCAAGAAATTTGATACTCTCATTAAGTAAGTAGCAATCGATCTTTTTATTCGTCATTAAAAAATCAGTGAACATTTCCAGGAAGTTGCCAAGTAAATTAAATTTCCTGTATTCTGGCCTTTTCTGATAAAAGTACGCGAATGTAACAATTTTATTCTTGGTGTACTGGTGAAAATTTCTTAATGGACATTCTTGTGTATAATGTCACCCACAAAGAATATAAAATTTTGAGTTGAAGCAAAAATCGAGAAAAAGAAAAAATCAATTTTCCAGCATTTTAGAATTTTCTATTTTTTAATAATAAACGAAAAATAAATGCTTTTCGACATTTAGTTTTTTTTCTCGATTTCTTTTTTGCTGTGGCATATAATATTTTCGTCTTGTTACTGTGTACAATAACATATAAAAGATCAGAAAAGTATGAATACTATTTTAGGTTCTGTGTTAAATCATAAAATTATAATATAAAAGAAAAATATATAAAATTAAATCAAAATAATTATAAGATCATTGGTGGGGAAAGAAGGGGGGGGGGGGGGTCATTAGATCTGGACTGACTATATTACAAGTATTATGTTGTTGGTGAATTTAATGAGCTGTGCAATATAATATAAAAAAATATCAACAAAGATACCCACCATTGGTATGGTGGACAATTATTTGTAATTCGCAGTTTAGTTCACTGGCTCATATTATGTGTGAATTGAACAACAAACAAAAAAGTTTACACAAAAAAATTTTAAATCAAGAGAATTTTCGCAGTTTTTCGGAAAATTTATGAGCATTTTTTTTTTTTGCTTCTCAATTAACTAAATTGATCTGAACTTCTATTCTTCCATTGAGGCAAAGTAATTTTTTTAGTACCAGGTGTATAAGCTTTCATAGAAAGCAAAAACAAATTTATTCAAAGTACTTGCCCCTCGCTAGCTACATATTTATCCCATCTTTTGGGAATTTGTGGATACCACGCCAAAAAAATTCCTTCTCTTTCGAGGCAATCCACTCATCAAGCCATTTTCGGACGTCTTCGTAAAAATCGAAGTGCTGCTTAGCGAGCACGTGGCCCATCGACGAAAACAGGTGGTAGTCAGAAGGGGCCAGGTCCGGTGAATAAGCGGGATGGGGTAGCACCTACCAGTTGAGTGTCTCCAAGCAGTTTCGGACCATTTTTGACGTGTCCGATGGTGCGTTGTCGTGGAGGAAAGTCAGCTTGTCCTGTCTTTGTTGATAATCCGTCCTTTTTTTATGCAGAGCACGATGCAATTTGATCAGTTGTTGGTACTCGTAGTATCGGTGGGCATTGACAGTTTCACCAGGTTTCAACATATCATACATCTACCGTCCGAAGCGATTGGGTCTTGGGGAAGATGTTGATGGTTGGCCGGGATCAACCCACGATTTCTTGCGTTTAGGATTCTCGAAATATATCCACTTTTCATCGCCTGTCATAATCCAATGCAGGAACGACCAACTTTATTTCTTGTCTGGGGAGCAAGATTTTACATGTTTTTTGGCTTCGCTCCATTTGCCTATCGTTCAATTCATGCGGCACCCATTTTCCATTTTTTTCAATCTTCCCCATACCACGCAGACGCATGGAAATGGCTACTTGAGTAACACCCAATGGCTCCGCGAGCATTTTTTGGTTTCGTCTTTTTTCGACGAAACCAATCTCGGCACGTTGTTTCCGATAAAGCACTATCACCATAGGCCTCCATAAGCATTCGATGTGATTCGGCAGCTGATTTCTTCAAATTGCAGCATAAAATCAGAGCTTCCCGCTTATGCTCTTTTTCTAGCACAAAACTATGAATAATGTTGTACAAAATTGATGACAATGTACACTGATTAATGTTGACAGATGTCAAACTCATAAGAAAAAAGTATGGTAGCTTAATACGCTCACTAACGCCATCTATGACCAAACGGCGGATTTAAGCTTATACACCTGGTAAATTTTCTTTTTTCTCTTTAACACAAAAGAATTTATTAACATTTTTTTCAGATTACGGAGATCAATTTTCACTAACGATATGGAAAATAGGAAATTTTTTTTTTTATAGCATTTTCAAATCTGCATCAATTATTTTATAACGCCATCTAGTGGTACAATAGATCATTTAGTAATATTCGTATGCTTTGAATTCGTTAAAGAGGACATATTAAAGGATTACAGTGAAAAAGAAAATAAGTAACGAATATAATATAAATAGCTGAAGGCAGGATAACGAAATTATCTCGAAACACCTGTGCTACATTATGGTTTAACTTATCTTTTTTCCATCCTTCAGCTATAAATCCTTTTTCAAGTTGAAAATATTTCCTTTATTTATTTTTTTTTTTTTTTTTTTTTGCATTAGAATTCATGTTTATGAAAATTGTTTTTCGATTTTTATTTTTGTGTAAATTTGTTGTCGTGTCAGTTTAACTGGCTTTTTACTGGCAAATAATAGAATTCTTATACGTGTAAGATTGTCTAATCCAGATACAAAAAAAAAAAAAAAAGAAAGAAAGAAGGAAATTTCATCTTTTATTCTATTGTGAGTGTGTAAAAAAGCAGACATGACCATTTGAATATTATTCAAGTCATCCGTTTAAATAGACGTTACTCAGTCGCTTGTCTTATATACATGACTTTTACAAGGATTACTGAATCCTTTCACGAATGTTGCCTTTTTGGTGGTTATATGACTTTATATTCCTTTAGATTCTCTTACATGTTTTGACTGTTCGAAGACATTTAGATGAGAAATACCACATCTAACCAAAAATATACCAGCTGATTATATATGCTTCCGTAAATAGAAGGTAACATCTTCTCACGCCAAGGACGAAAATGTATTCAGAAATTGCAAGGTAAAAGCATCACCTCACTGGATGGGTTGATATTTTAGAATGAAGTTAGTGTACACGTAAAGTTCAATTTAGCTGTACCGGATTTTGATAGGTAACTCTATAAATAAAGTGTTTTCGGAGTCTTAAATATGTGCCAGAAATGCTTTCAGCGAAAAATGATTGATTACCGGCACGTTTACTGAGACGATGACTCTTTCAGCCTAAAGTTTATTTTCCAGTCAGAATACAGAATAATAATAATATTAATGGAATGGGCCAACAGTAACAAGAGAGTAAAGCCAAGAGGATAAGAAGGGGAAACTGTCAAGAAACGGTTCACTGGCGACCATCAAAATTTACCTTGGCAAAGGTAACAATTTCTCTCTATGAATGCTTTTAAGTGCCGTATTTTCTTTATTTTTTTTTTTAAATACCATTTTTCGATAACTGCCCTAGTAATAAAATTCGTAGTACGAAAAGATTTATTCCTTTTTTAGAAAATTAAATATGGAAAGAAATTGCTAAAAGAAGAACGAGTTACGAAAATAACATCCCTAATAAAAAAGAAAAAAAAAACCCTTCCCATAGGCAAATACATTTAAGAATTTATTCTCTGTTGTTAAACAATTAATTCAGTTTAGATCACTTTTAATCCTATTAGAAGGTCCTTTTTCCGCAATTACTTTCTTAATAAAGTTTATCATTTTTTTCACGTTTCAATATTGCAATACTTAAAATTAGCTGAATTGAATTTAAATTTAGACAAACTTTTTTCGATGGGCTTAACTTATTTAGTTACTTTTTTTTACTGTTTTTTTTTTAAAATACACTTTAAAAACTCCACCTTAACTTAGTTGGTATAGAAAGGATTAAATAAATCCGCTTTTCGACACCTGCGAACCTAACAAGGAAAAATGCTTTCTGTTTAACATAACCTTACAAAAAAAGAAAAAAAATTGATTCCCTCTTTTTCGATGCTATCTGAAAATTCGTTGTAAATCATTTCATTTGAAGTTTTTTCTTGGAATTTATTTTTTATTAGTTATTCTTTTACTATTTTGAAATTTGATCCTATTTTGATGACATATTGTATAAGAAAATTACTATAAAAATGATTTTTTATTAGATAATTTTCTAAAATAAACATTAAATTTCATATAATAAACTTGAATATTAAATAATCTAACCAAAGCGTCCTATTCAAATGAAAGGATAATAGGGAAGTCATATAAAAAAAAAACACAATTATAAAAGAGGAAACACAAACAGAAAATTCCTTATTATTTCAGTAGTCAAGATTACCCTTGTTCTTGAGAAAGAAAAACCATATTTAAAAAAAAACTTAATATTAATGACAATCGCCACAAAATAGTAAAAATATTCTTGAAATAAAAAATTAATTATTTGTTTCGTCACTTATGTTAACTTCTTTTAGTTTTTTTGAAGTCCAAGGTAACGCACTCCCCTTTTTTTGTAGAATATTACTGTCATTCAAGGTTTTATCAGGAATCTATATAAATATTGTAAAAGATTGGATCTAGGATGCAACCCTGAGGGACACCGGTGGTGATATCTTGGGTGTTAGTATTGTAAAAGATTGGGTCTAGGATGCTACCCTGAGGGATACCGGTGGTTGATATTATGGGTGTAAGTATTGTAAAGGATTGGATCTAGGATGCAACCCTGAGCGACACCGGTGGTGATAGGATAAATAACACAAAACTTATCAGAATGAAGAAAAAAAAGAAAAATGGCGCCGTAAACAACGCCCTCTGTTATCTATACTAAAACAAAACATTAATTATTGAGTCAAGATTCTGTATATTTTTATTAATAGTAAAATTCAGATATTATTGTTTAAGAAATAGTTTATCTTAAAAAAAAAAATCAAAATTCAAGGACTTTTATTAGAAGTTGTAAATTTGCTATAAATTTCATTGGAAAGAAAAAATTAAAAAAATTTATGAACAGATTTGGATTGGATAAATGCCTTTTTTGTAAAAATTTTTATAATATTGACACGCTCAAATATAACCAAACATCTTATTTATCTTAAGAAAACTAAAATTTAGAAAATAAATCAACAAAACAATAAAATACTAATAAAATTATTACTATTAAAAATACTAAAATAATAAAACGTAATGAAAATCGATTATGCTTGCAAAAATTTTAAATCTTTAAAAAAATTAAATTCGAAAACAAAAAATTTGCCAAATACATGCTTGTTCACTTAAAGTTAGGGAACATAATCAGAGAACAACGCTATCTGTTATTTGATATAAGAACTACACGTAGATTGGCACATAATTAATTATTTTTTAAAAGTTTATATTTTAAAAGACTTAATATAGAAAGTAATGTGTTTTTTTAAAGAATAAAAAAATAAACTTTAACAAAAATAATATTACAAAAAAAAGTGATACAACAAATGTCCTCTATTGTGAATATGAAAAATTAATGTTAACATTCTTAATTATTGTCAAATACTACATTTCTTTTAAAATAAATTAAGAACTTTTAAGAATTAATTTGAAACGCAATAAAATGAGGCCTCTAATGAACAATCAAATAAGCGTTATTAAAGCAATAAAATTTCTAAGAAAATATGCAAACCAACGCCATCTAGAGTTTATGTGAAAACTTTATGTGCACGAAATCAATCAGTTCCAAATATCATTATTTGCCTTAAAAGAGTTATTTTCCTTATAATAAATTTGAAAAAGTTATAAAAATAGGCCCTTAAAAGAATAAAAAGAAAAAACTTTATCAAAAATAATATAAGAAAAAAAAATAATACAACTAATGCCCTCTGTTGTCGATATGAAAACTTAATGTTAACATTATTAATAATTGTCAAATAGCACATTTTTTTAAAAATAAATTAAGAACTTTTAAGAATTAATTTGAAACGCAATAAAATGAGGCCTCTAATGAACAATCAAATAAGCGTTATTAAAACAATAAAATTTCTAAGAAAATATGCAAACCAACGCCATCTAGAGTTTATGTGAAAACTTTATGTGCACGAAATCAATCAGTTCCAAATATCATTATTTGCCTTAAAAGAGTTATTTTCTTTATAATAAATTTGAAAAAGTTATAAAATTAGGCCCCTAAAAGAATAAAAAAATAAATTTTATTAAAAATAATATAAGAAAAAAAAATGCTACAACTAATTCCCTCTGTTGTCGATGTGAAAACTTAATGTTAACATTATTAATAATTGTCAAATAACACATTTCTTTTGAAATAAATTAAAAACATTTAAGAGTTAATTTGAAACGCAATAAAATGAGGCCTCTAATGAACAATCAAACGAGCCTTATTAAAACAATAAAATTTCTAAGAAAATATGCAAACCAACGCCATCTATACGTTATGTGCAAATTTTATGTGCACGAAATTAATCTGTTCCAAATGTCATTATTTGCCTTAAAAGAGTTATTTTCTTTATAATAAATTTGAAAAAGTTTTAAAATTAGGCCCTTAAAAGAATAAAAAATAACTTTATCAAAAATAATATATAAAAAAAATATATACAACTACGGCCCTCTGTTGTCGATGTAAAAACTTATTGTTAACATTATTAATAATTGTCAAATAACACATTTCTTTTGAAATAAATTAAAAACATTTAAGAGTTAATTTGAAACTCAATAAAATGAGGCCTCTAATGAACAATCAAATAAGCGTTATTAAAATAATAAAATTTCTAAGAAAATATGCAAACCAACGCCATCTAGACTTTATGTGAAAACTTTATGTGCACGAAATCAATCAGTTCCAAATGCCATTATTTGCCTTAAAAGAGTTATTTTCTTTATAATAAATTTGAAAAAGTTATAAAATTAGGCCCTTAAAAGAATAAAAAAATAAATTTTATCAAAAATAATATAAGAAAAAAAAAGATACAACTAATGCCCTCTGTTGTCGATGTGAAAACTTAATGTTAACATTATTAATAATTGTTAAATAGCACATTTCTTTTAAAATAAATTAAGAACTTTTAAGAATTAATTTGAAACGCAATAAAATAAGGCCTCAAATGAACAATCAAATAAGTGTTATTAAAACAATAGAATTTCTAAGAAAATATGCAAACCAACGCCATCTAGAGTTTATGTGAAAACTTTATGTGCACGAAATGTCATTATTTGCATTAAAAGAGTTACTTTCTTTTTAATAAATTTTAAAATAATAAAAAGAAAAAACTTTATCAAAAATAATATATAAAAAAAATGTATACAACTAAGGCCCTCTGTTTTTTTTTTGTGCAAACTTAATATTAAATTTCTTAATTATTGACAAAAAGCACATTTGTTTTGAATAAATTTAGAATTAATTTGAAACGCAATAAAATGAGGCCTCAAATAAGGGTTATTAAAATAAAAAAAATTACTACGAAAATATGCAAACTAACGCCCTCTCTGTATTTTGTATGATAACTAGTTATAAAAACTTCTTCAAAATCAATAGAAACCAATTAAATACCCTGTGTTATCTATAGAAATATTTATAAATAAGAAAAAAAAAACATATTATTATATATAAATTCTTATTATCATTATTATATCTTTTATGGAAGCAAATCTCTTAAACTTGATTTTAGTAATTTTAGAAAAAAATTAATTTAAAAAAAAATCCTTCAGGATTAAAAAATGATTAATGACTAAACATATCTTTCTCTTTAAAAATTGATTTTATTTTTATCTTGATATTAAATATGAAGGAAAAAACATTTTTTTTAGAAAAAATTTACAAGAAAACAACAAAAAAATATTTACACGATGAATGCGATTTTCCTATTAAATTTTATTTACGTCAATTGAACAGAAATAAATTCAATTATTTTCCAATAAAAGCAGTTAATTGTTTTTGATTGATTGCCAATACAATAAAATTTATTACAAAAGATAAAAAAGGAATAAAAATATTGGCTTTAATAATTGAAAATATATTTATTTTGTTCAGTTGGTGGTCTAGATTTTTTGTGTGCAGCCAATCAAATTTTCATTTCATAAAATTTAATTGCGAAATTTTTCAAGTATTTTAATATTTTGTATGAAATTAATATAAACCATATTTAATATCAACTTCCAGAGAGAGAGAGAGAGAGGGAATATTTTGTCAAAAATAATTTTGAAAGGATAAACCATTTAAAATAAGGATGAATTATTTGTTAATTTATACTCGTAGTTTCATATGAATGAGGATGGTTTTTATCTGAATCAAAATAAAATTTAGTAATAGACGTAAGAATAATATTTAGTTGTTCTGAGATGAAAAATTTAAAAGAAAAAAAACAAAAGCAAACAGAAATTCTGAGAAATACACCTCATTGCTTATGAGTCCTTTTTGAGTGTAGTTTATCTTAATCAAAAGAAGAAAAAATCTTTTTCCAAGTTTCTATCGAGATTTTTCACATTTTTCTCTTCTTCAATTTATCCTTTTCAGCCATTTCATTTATTCAGAATAGAGAATTTTTTTTCTCTATTGTGAATCATTTCTATTTCCATTTAACTTAAGTTCTTGTTTTACGAAAAAATCTTTCGCATAGCTTGGCAATTTTCGACAATCTTCGAAATCACTAAAAACCGTTTGGAAAATGTTAGTTTTTAAGAAATCCTTCTCAAATATTGTATATATTCTTATATTTTTCTTATTCTAAATATATTTTTTTTAGGACACAATCGAATATCTTCAAGTTTATAATACTGTATTTTTTTTTTGAAATAGATCTAAAGAAAATATACCTTGAAGAAATTCATATCATTTGAAAATGTTGTCTGTCATAAGAATAGAAATGTGTAATATAATAAAAAAGCACATTGAAATATTTATAAGGATAATATTAAACAGAATTGTGTAAAAAAAAAAGAATACATAGAAAATTTTTGAATTTATTTTAGGGAAAAAAAAAAGGTACAAACAACAAATAATAAATGGTAGAGAAATATGAAAAGATTTTACAAAGAAATATGAAAATAATATCAATATCTAAATATTATTTATATACACGTATGTGTATAAGTTAGTGGATAAGAAAATCGTCTTTCTTTGAATTGATAATCAAAATTTCGAGTTTCGTAGACATTTATATTTATATCTAATCTGCCCTCCAAAAATGGGTCTTATGGAATGAAATTGCAAATCTGATGTTAAGTAAAGTTTTCTTTAAAAAAAAAATATTATCGCTAAATACTTACGAAATTTGTAAGTTTTTTTGGGGCTAAAAATATTCGTTAAATTTCTAGCAAACTTAGAATAAATCTCACAGATGGCGTTAGTGTCACCATCGTATCCGCAACTTTAAACTTAAAGTATTTTTGCAGTTTAAACTAAAACGCTCGTATTCATACTGCTCTGGCAGCGGTTTTTTTTTTTTAGTATTGCCCTATGAACTGAATTTTCAATCAGCGCATTTACATTAGCAAAATAATAAAAAAAAAATCAAAGCAACTGCCAGATGTATAAGCTTAAATCCGCTGTTTGGTCATAGATGGCATGAGTGAGCGTATTATGCTACCATGGGCACGCTATACTTATTTTTTTATGAGTTTGACATCTGTTAACATTAATTAGTGCACATTGTCAGCAATATCGTACAATAACATACATTTTTTCTTTGGTAATCATGTCTAGTTTTGTGCCAGAAAAAGAGCATATGCGAAGAGCTCTGCTTTTCTGCTTCAATTTGAAGAAATCGGTTATCGAATCGCATCGAATGTTTATTGAGGCCTATGGTGACAGTGCTTTATCGGAAACAACATGCCGAGATTGGTTTCGTCGGTTCAAAGACGGCAATTTCGACTTGTAGGACAAGAAGCGTTGGAAGGTTGAGGACCATCAATTGTAGGCTCTTTTGGACGAGGACGATACCCAATCCCAAGAAATGGTCGCGGAGCGATTGGGTGTTACTCAACCAGCCATTGACATGGCGTCTGCATGCAATGGGGAAGATTGAAAAGATCGAAAAATGGATGCCACATGAATTGAACTATAGGCAGATGGAGCGACGCCAAAACACATAAAACACGGGTTGATCCCGGCCAACATCTTCCCAAAGACCAAATCGCTTCGGACGGAAGACGATGCTGTGCGTTTGTAGGGATCAGCAAAGTATCGTCTACTATGAGGTGTTGAAACCTGGTGAAACTATCAATGCCCACCGCTACCACTAACAACTGATCAAATTGCACCGTGCTCTGCGTGAAATAATGACGGATTATCATCAAAGACATGACAAGCTGACTTTCCTCCACGACAACGCACCATCGGACACGTCAAAAATGGTCCGAAACTACTTGGAGACACTTAACTGGGAGGTGCTACCCCACTCCGCTTATCCACCGGACCTGGCCCTTTCCGACTACCACCTGTTTTCGTCGATGGGCCACGTGCTCGCTGAGCAACACTTCGATTCTTACGAAGACGTTCGAAAATGGCTTGATGAGTGGTTTGCCTCGAAAGAAAAGGATTTTTTTTTGGCGTGGTATCCACAAATTGTCCGAGAGATGGGAAAAATGTATAGCCAGCGAGGGCAAGTACTTTGAATAAATTTGTTTTTGCTTTCTATAAAAAAACATGTGTTTTTTTGACTAAAAAATAGCGGATTTAAGCTTATACACCTGGTATAAACAAATTTCCAAAAAAGCTCTAAAAGCTTTGATCATAATTTAAACGAACTAGTTTAATTACACCTTTAATTTATGTACATACAGTGGCGTGCAGTAAAAATAGGACACATACTTTAAGAAGTAGGGCTCTTAGTAAATAATTCAAGAATTTGTATTTTATTTAATATTATTTTTTTTATTTAAGTCCATATTACTTGTACATATTTACATATTATTTAGAACGCAGAGCTGAGACATGCTCTGTACATCTTTTGTTTATATATTAAATTACTATTTTATTGACTAAGTACATGAATTGCTTAGAACTAAACTTAATTCTACACTTAAAAAATTAGGGAAAGGAAAGTTCAGAAAGAGCGGATAAGGAGTTTTGGATTTTTGGGAATTTTTTTGTTGCTTCCGCTAACCACGATGAGGAATTAAGGAATTATAAAAACTGAACGTTCATAATATCACACTATCTTTAGAAAAATAAGATATGATAACTGGTGGGGCATAGAGGTAGTCATTTTATGAGTATCTGTGTTGGATGGCTTGGGTATTAGTCCTTTCTTATTACTCTGGAATGAGTGTATTATTAAATGCTGAAGAACGTTTTTGGTTAGACCGTTCTCTTTAGAGCTAATTTTGGTGACTTGCTTTTGGCATAAACAAAAATGTCATCTCCGTTTAATATCATTTGTGTTTTTGCGGCTGTTGGTATATCTGCACTGCAATCGAAGAAAACTGTGAGAAAAACCTTCACATTCGACCGAACTTGCCGATTTTTTTGGTCTTGGCTCATGTGGCAGCTTCCATTGGGATGATTGAGCTTTGGTTTCCACGTCATAACCATAAACCCATGGTTCGTTACCAGTTATGATGCTATGGAGCAAATTTGGGTCGTCGCGGACAATGTTAATGCGATGCTGTTTTTGATCGAAATTGAGCAAAAATCGAAGACGAGCCAAAACACGTGCAAGCAAAGCAGCTGTCAAAAATTAACTGAACATTCAAAATGGCCGAACTTGTCGGCATAAGTGAGAACCATGAGTACCAACATAAAAAATCGAAAATCGAATATACGTAACCCACGGAAATTCAAATTTTTGAACAGATTGCTCACAAAGCGGGGTACAAAGCCAAAGTACTCTTATAATAAGAATAGGTGCCACGGGAATCGAGGGGTTCCATAGAAATAGCAGTTTCTATGCTTGGTTATGGTGTGGTGCTTCGGCATTTACATAGAGGCTGTGGTTGACACCTATATCGCGGGTACGATCTGGTGGGAGATATCGTCAATTATCTCCGGCGCTGTTACTGCTCATGACAGCAGAGGTTTAGATGGGCCTCATCACTAGTAGTTGAGGTAATTAGCTTGTAACTGATCAGTTATGGTGCGCTGATTGAGCGTATCTCAATCCTTATGGTCGTTAAGGTATAGTACGTTAAATAAACGGAATATTATACAATGTAATAGGGAATGGCTTAGAATTCTCTAATAATCTGGTTTTTTTTTCTTCTTCTTTACTTACACCTAGATTTTCTTAAATGAACGAACAAATAAGACAGAAAACCTAGAAAATATTTTTATTGGTGAATTATTAGAAAGATGTGATAAAAAGAAAATTCCTTCTGTTTTGTACTTGCTTTATTGATGTCGGTCTAGATATTTTTTGGTGGGCCATTTCCTTAAAAGTAATTTTCACCTTTTCCTAAGAAATAATCCAATTTTTTGCTAAACAACAAAATCTGTGGTATCTGCACAGGGCTTCAATGCACCTTTGAGGACTTATATTTGTAAGCGTATACTGTTAATTTTGAAGGAAAGGAGATACATTCGATATCTTTTTTTTTTAATCTCACCTCCTGATTTTGACATTAACCTTCATAGGTCCTCATCGTTAAAGTGCAACTCTTATAAGTTGCCTCTTGACTAAACATGCAGAAATTATTTTCAACACTTGCTCGGACAAGATCATTGCCAAGGTTAGACAAAGCTTTATGCTAATTGCAAGAACTTTGAAGAACCGAAAAGTGACTTTCCACAGCTGTGGTTTTCCTTAACCTTTTGGACCCTTCCATTTTTTTTTTGATACTGTCTGTTTTATGCATTTTTTTTCTAATAATCCCACTTTAATGGGTACTAATATTTTTTGAGCGCCTTAATTGAAATATTTTTTATTTCCCATAATTTTGCCTAAAGATCACCTCTTGCATTGCTTGCTAATCCCGCAAGGGGATCTCTTCCCGAAAGGGCATTTCTTCTGAGAGAAAGGGCGGTTCTTCTGCAAAGTTCCATACTGAAGCTCTTTGAGTGCAAGTCCTGACCACGTTTTTTTAAGACAAAATCTGTTACCACGTGGATGAGGTGTCCCGCGGCGTTAAAGCACTCTGTGCCTGATCGGAAAGATGGGGTACTCTTTCCTGAAACGTGGTGGCTATAGTTTAATATCTACATCGCGGTTACATTCTTAGGACTGCCGGTGAAGGATACCGGTTATTCCGAGTGCGAACGCTGCAAGTGATAGTATAGGTTTAGGTGGGAGGCCTTGGTACCAACTGCGACGCATAAACCTCAAGCCTCTTACCATTAGAAGAAAGCAGAATGAGGCTCCTCAGAAAGAGTGGAGATAGAAGAGTGAACAGGAAGGCAGGTTTTCAATAATGAGTATGGAAGAGAAGGTAGCTGAGTCTAGTTGCCATTGGAGGAAAATGGAAAAGGGTTCACGAGAAGTAGCAAAAGACCTTTTAGGGTTTGAGTGCATGCAGCAATTTTAACAGTGCATCAAGAGGAGATGAAGGTGGGGGATGACCATACTGGATCTTTTCAGCTGGGCTGGCAAACTCCATTACAAGTACAAGTCTGTATGACGCTGATTAAGCGTATGCCAATGCCTATGGTCGTAGGCGACCCGGTATATTATCTCGAATTATATTTACTGAACACTTTTTATAACTCCTGCCATTAATGCCTCTATTACTCTGACCATTACTATTATTTTTGTATTTGTAGAGAAAATTTTTAAAAATTCCACATAAATTTTCTTAAAGTGCATTTGTCGTGACTTCTTGTAACATTGAACTTTTAATAGGAAATGTTGAAATTCATGAAAACGGTAGTAGAACGTATACGAGGGATGGAAATCGTCTACGATAAAAAGAGGAAATTTCCTTAGGGTAGCTTTTAAAGTAGGGAAGTATGTGTGATGAGAGAAATTTTGATACGGTTTTCTTCACTCATCGGAAAAGTAACTGATACTCGTTGTATCACTGATAGTAACGTAAATATCTTGTCTGGTTGTCGATTGATTTCTGAACATAGCGAATGTGTTCACGAACGATGGATGCTTGGAGGTGCTTCCGGAGTATACACTGATAAACGTTGAATGCCAGAGAAAATGATGGTTTTATGCGCTGATTTGGGAAGGGTTGGAATATTTGTACAGAAAAGCTGCATGGAAAACTCTGTGAAATGATTCTGTTCATGGCAGTATCTTCTTGAAATGAAGTAGTTTCATTTTTCCGATTCGATATGGTGAGCATCTGCTTGTCTGAATCGTAACAACTTGGTTTCAGAGCATAATTCATACAGGAATCTATGACTTTGAAATCATTAAACATTAGTTATATTGGAGTGTATCGATTATACTGTTGGTATTATGGTTATTTCTATAAACATTGAATACCTGGCAATTCGGAACCCATTACCATACAGAAATACATTTCAGCTTTTCTCGATTTGGCTAGAAACTCAAATCAGTTATGGATTCTGTTTGAGTTGTTATCTTTTTGTAAAAATATCTTGAATAAGAATATGATAACATCATTAATAGGATATTCGGATCTGTTGTTTAGTATTGTTGGAAAAAAGCCAGTCCTAAGTTTTGCTAGAGGTCCTGGTCAATGTCATCGCCCCGAACATATACGAGGTCTGTTCAAAAAGTATCGTGAATTTTGAATTTTCACGGGTTACGTATATTCGATTTTCGATTTTTTTGCGGCATTATGTTTGTAATCATATTTCTCACTTATGCCGATTAGTTCCGCCATTTTTAATTTTTGACAGCTGCTTTGCTTGCACGTGTTTTGGCTCGTCTTCGATTTTTGCTCAATTTCGACAAAAAACAGCATCGCATTAACATTGCTAAGAAGCTGTTGGACTCTGTCTGCGACGAGCCAAATTTGCTCCAGAGGTTCATAATTGGTGACGAATTATGGCTTTATGGCTATGACGTGGAAACGTCACGAGCCAAGACCGAAAAAAGCGCGCCAAGTTCGGTCGAATGTAAAGGATTTGCTTACAGTTTTTTTTCGATTGCAGGGGCGTGGTGCATCATGAGTTCTTGCCATAGGGTAGAACGATCAATAAGGAATATTACCTACAAGTAATGCGCAAGTTGCGTGAAGCAATTTGCTAGAAACGCCCGGATTTGTGGAAAAACAAAAATCGGCATCTATGCTTGTGCGCGAATTTTTGCCAAAAAATACACTAATAATGCCGCAGCCCCCCTGCCCCCCCTGTAACTTTTATCTTGTTCCCTAAACTGAAGAGCCCCATGAAAGGACGACGCTACGCTACGATTGAGAAAATAAAGATGGCATCGAAGGAGGAGCTGAACAAGATTACAAAAAATGATTTTTTTAAGTGCTTCGAGGATTGGAAAAAATGTTGGCACAAGGTGGGGATTACTTTGAAGGGGACAAAATAGATATTCATATATAAATAAATAATTTTTGAAAAAAACACAAAATTCGTGATATTTTTTGAACAGACCTCGTATATTAAAGGACTTTTCTATACTTTTATTAATACGAATTCCTTATTGACTTTGGTATCTTTTTCTTTATAAGTGGGTAGGGAGGAGGCATTTTCTAAGAAAAGTGTTCAGTGTGCGGGACCTTTAATCACCAAAGCCCACCTTCCTTTTTCTACAAGTATGAATCGCCAAGAGACCACCGTCAGGTATCCAAAGAGAAGTCACATGGGCTAAGGTCAGGTGAATAAGGATTGCACCAAAAACTCGTCGATGAATTTGGATACCAAAAACTCGTCCAATTATCCGCATTGTCGGATCTGATGCGAATAACTCTTTTTCTGACCCTTTCAAGGTCTCACTCATCAGCTTCAATATTAATCGATGGTCTCACCACATAAGAGCCCTCATTGACTCCACATTTTCATCAGTTTTCGATGTTCAAGGCTTCTCTGACCAAAAATCCCTTTTGAAATCAAAAACTTGCACCCCATAGGCTGGTTGGGGTTACCTTTCGTAACTCGGAGATTCACCAAGCTTGCTACCAAATTTGATGGCACATCGTTTCTCAATTTATTGTAAAGCACAACAGAAATAAAACTTCACGAGTCACGCTTTTTATGGTCTAGGAAGCACTTACCTACAAGCTTTGTGGAGAAAAATTCCGCAATGTTGCCAAATCGACCTCATTGATATCAGTGGCATTACTTTTCTGCGATACCTCTTATTTGAAATAAGTTTTTTTTACTATTTTCGTTTAATTTTAACAATTTTTGAGAAGAAGTCCGCCATGTTGCCAAATCGATTTTAGCGACTTTTCTGCCATGCCTCATTTTCGTCTCGATTCGAAAGCTTATCAATATTTTCCATTTCGATTCTATTAGAAATCACTCCAATTCCCCATGCTCCATAATTGAATTATTTTTATTTACAATTCGCTACTTTTGAGACTTTTTGTAAAATTAACATAATTTGTGGAATTTTTGAAAAAAGCCATTGTTTTAGCAATTTTTTTTTTTTTTGGATTCACCAATTTTTATAGTAGAAATTTGTTCGTTAAAATTAAGAACAAAGTTTAAAAGTGTATTTTGTACGGCAAATAAATAAAAATACGTTTTGATTTGTGCAAAAATACGTTGACGAAAGTAACAAGAAACAAATTGATCCAGTTTGATAATGTGTCGGTTTGGTTGTTCCACAAAAACCCAATAATAAGTAAAATAAAATCTTATCCTGATAAGATTTCGTATTCAATTTTTTGTTTGGCTTTTTTTCCAATAGTTTTTCATTATTTCCACCAACCAAGTTGGATAAAACTAAACCAAAAAAAAATGTACCCCCTTTTGTGATAATGGTCAGCTTTTACTAGTAGTAACTGTGCTAATTAAACCTTTCGCCTATCATTTAGGTATGTTTTTTTTTCTCTTATGCCTCCCCACCAGCTTCGAATATAGTAAACTGTACAACAGGTTCTAATGCCATGTCATAATAGCACACCGCCATTGTTACCGGTGTGGATACAAAAAAAAACGCGATAAGGAAAAGTCAACTTCGGCCAAACGCGGAATGTAGGTTTTTAGGGGGGCATTGACAAGAGTGCGTCCACATATGTCACCATATATTATCGTCGCTTAACACTCATTACTTTATCCCCTTACTCCGTCAAAATGTTAAAATTTGTTCACATTTGATTGCATTCGAGTTTATTTATTATGCTGACAATTAGAGCTCGGCCACCTACAACTGGGCTTTTTATCTTAACCCCATTTTGGGACAATAAATAACTAGCCCACATAGCCCCTCTCTCCCACCATTCCTCCGGCGATCCTATTTTATAAATCACCGTTTCTATGGGGATAAACGTATGGCGACCATTTCTGAAAGAAGTTGTGGTTAGGCTATGAAAAAAATGCTTTAGAATTTTTAGGCATCTAGATTGGGATCCTAATCCATCTAGAATGAATCCTTTTTTAGGCATCTAGAATAAATCCTTTTCGAGTGCAATTCACAACGATCATTCTTCCTGGCAGACCGGATCTTTTTCATTACTCGGAATGCGTATTCAGCTAACGCACTATAGCATACCCTTACAAAAGCGTAGACAGGCCAAAAGAGCGCATGTTCCGCATCCTCGATTAGGAATCCGCTTCACCATCGTTCCACGTGACTTTGTCAGGAAGCCATTTTTTTTTAATCGAAACTTTCATAGCTGACTTCTGATAATTACGATCAAATCATAGTAATCGATTAAATCTAATTTCATCAATTATCTAGACCCACGTTTCCAAAACTAACAAGCATCTTCTTTAGAAAGAATATTGCAGGAATACCTTTGAGAGCAGATTGACTGCTCTCGAAGGTTAATTATCTACTTTCACCATAAGTCCTTTTTAATTATATGAATAATATCACTTCCAAAAAAGAAGAAGCATTTAAATTTTTATTTAAAAAATTGTTTGTGCCATTTTATATGGTGCCATTTTATACTTAAACCCTTTGATAGACCATAGGAATGCGCTGTTGCCATATCGATTGTGACCTGGAACAACCGGTTTTGGATGATAATTTTTCGAATATTTTCTTCATTTATCGCTTGATGGATAAGTCATTAGGTAAAATTGCCAAATAACAGTTCGGCTAAAAAGTTTATAACGTTGACGTCTAGATGGCGCCTCTTACTTAATTATCCCAAAGCACCATGCTTCAAATGATTCCTGTCAAAATTTGACAGCAATCGGTCGATTGGTTCGTGAGATGTAGCATTTTGAGTGAAGCAACTTTTGTTATTGAAAAAAAAAATGGATAAAGACGAATTTCGTGTATTGATAAAGCATTGCTTTTTGATGAAAAAAAATACAGTGGAAACCAAAGCATGGTTTGACAAACGTTATCCGGACTCTGCTCCAGCTATTTCAACTGTGGAATATTGGTTTCGTCAATTTCGATCTGGTCGTACGAGCACAGTTGATGCAAAACGCAGTGGACGCCCAAAAGAGGTGGTGACGGCAGAAAACATCAAAAAAATCCACAAAATAATTTTAAATGACCGTAAAGTGAAGTTGAGCGAGATAGCTGAGACTCGAAAGATATCGAAAGAGCGTGTTGGACATATCGTGTATGAATATTTGGGCATGCGAAAGCTGTGCGCAAAGTGGGTGCCGCGTGAGCTCACTGTGGACCAAAAACAACAACGTGTTGATGATTCTGAGCAGTGTTTGGAGCTGTTTAAGCGCAATAAACCCGAATTTTTGCGTCGATATGTGACATGGCTCCGTCACTACACTCCAGAGTCCAATCGGTAGTCAGCAGAGTGGAGAGCAAGCGACGAACCGAATCCAAAGCGTAGAAAGACGCAACAGTCGGCTGGCAAGGTGATGGCGTCTGTATTTTGGGATGCGCATGGTATAATATTCATTGACAATCTCCAGAAGGGACAGACGATGAACAGCGACTATTATATAGCGTTATTGGATCGTTTGAAGAAAGAAATCGCTAAGAAATGGCCTCATTTGAAGAAGAAAAAAGTGTTGTTTCACCAAGCCAATGCACCGTGTCACAAGTCGATGAAAACGATGGTCAAACTCAATGAATTGGGCTACGAATTGCTGCCCCATCCACCGTATTCTCCAGATCTGGCCCCCAGCGACTTTTTCCTGTTTCCAGACCTCAAGAGAATGCTCGCTGGCAAGAAATTTAAGACCGATGATGAAACTGAGGCCTATTTTGAGGCAAAACCGAAAGAGTACTATAAAAATGGTTTCGAAAAGTTGGAAGATCGCTATAATCGCTGTATCGCCCTCGAAAGCAACTATGTTGAATAATAAAAATGAATTTTGCAAAAAAAAAATATTTCTACTGTGTTACGTTATAAACTTTTCAGCCGAACTGTTATGAGCATCTGTATCTAAAGAAACTTTTTACAAGTGACTATAAAGGAGCAATTTTTTTTAGAAAGAAAAATAACTCTTTGATCTTAAGTTGTCATTTCTTTGAAAAATGACTAAGCGCTACAATCATATAATAACTGAATTTTTTGGACGTTAACTTAAAGGTTTTAATTTTGAATTCTACGTAATTTAGAAATTTTTTTATATCTACTAGCAGACAAGATGGTGTGAATTGACGCTTAGATTAGAGAATACCAGGATTTTTGTATATGTATGGGCACACATAATTTTCTGGTTTAATTATTCCAGAAGCGGCGAGAAATAGTACTACTTGCATACTTTTGTGTAGGAATTTTTTTATGTAGACATGACACCCACTGACATCTAGTTTTTGTAATAGAAATTTTTATAAAAATATTATTTAAACATGACAGAAGGTAAAATTGATTTGTTTAAATACACAATTTTCTTTTAAGTTTATTATTGCAAAAGCGGCGAAAAATCGTACTACTTGCATACTTTTGTGTAGGAATTTTTTTATGTAGACATGACACCCACTGACATTTAGTTTTTGTAATAGAAATTTTTATAAAAATATAATTTAAACACGACAGAAGGTAAAATTGATTTGTTTAAATACACAATTTTCTTTTAAGTTTATTATTGCAAAAGCGGCGAGAAATCGTACTACTTGCATACTATTGCGTATATTTTTTTATGTAGATATGATACCCACTGACATCTAGTTTTCGTAATAGAAATTTTTATAAAAATATAATTTAAACATGACAGAAGGTAAAACTGATTTTTTTTTAAATGCACAAGTGTATCATAGGTTTATTATTGTAAAAGCGGCGAGAAATCGTACTACTTGCATACTATTGTGTATATTTTTTTATGTAGATATGATACCCACTGACATCTAGTTTTCATAATACAAATTAATTAATTTACAAAAGCATAATTTATATTCATTTTAATTCACTTATTAGAAACAAAAAAAAACAATTTAAATACAACGATAGGCAATATTTATTTTTTATAAAATCTTTTGATATGAAATGAAATTGTATTTTAGGTTTTATTAATTATTTCGTAAATATCAATTCAATATAATAAAAAATCATATTTATTTAGATAATTTTGAAACTTTCAACTATTTAAAAATAAACATTCATCAAGTAATGGTTAAAGTATTTTAGAAATATTTTCTAAAAAGTATCAAATTTTACAGGAAGTTTTCTATTAATTATTTAAATTTTATTATATATAATATTTTTTTTTAAAATGGCAAAATAATAAAAATACAATTTAATAAAAATTTAATAAAAATTTAATTTAAAAATATAATTTATTTAATTTTACTTTCTAAAATGTAAATTGGATAATCCTAAAAGTTAAGATTTTTTGACATTGCGGTTCATGTCCTCACTAAAGATCGAGTCATTGGTTCGAGTCATTGCTATCAGAAAATTTATTCATCAGATTTTTGTTTAATTTAAAGCATTTTTTTAAAAATTCTATTTATTTCTATTCCAGAATTTTTTTTTTTGGTTCCAGAATTACAACAATTCTAAAATTTAGACAGGATTAGTTCCACTTGTTTTCAATTTATTCTATTTCATATCAGTGAGAAATTGTTATTTAACGTGACCTAGTTGTCCAAACCCCAAGACCACGAGTCGCCTACGACTATAGGAATCGAGATACGCTCAATCAACGCACCACCATTACTGGCAGTTAACAGATAGAATCAGTTACAAGCTGACTCTCCACCTGCTGGTGGCGAGGACTATCTAAACCTCTACTGTCATAAGCAGTGACAGTGCCCGAGATAAGTGCAATGCATTGCTACATTTGCCAGTTACCTCACACCTGCGATCAGAAGACCGTACCCGCGACATGGATATTAACCACAACCACCACGTTGCTGCCAAATGGCGCCTCACCTCGATCGGGCACAGTATATTCTACTGTGGGGCTCCCGATTCCCGTGGTACCCATTTTTGTTTTAAGAGTACTTTGGTTTGTACTCCGCTCGTTAAAGCTACGGTAAGGAATCTTGTAAATTCCTAGGCACCGCTAGGCCAGCTCAGGTACGCGGGTTCGCCAAAACCCGAAGGTACAACCGGAATCGACCTTGGTCTTTCACCCGGTTGTAGCCACCCTGCGTGTCATTCACGCACTCATTCACGCACCATTCTCATTCTTCTCTCAAAAAGTGCCACGGCAAATCTGTTCAGACATTCATACCTTTCTCTCACGCTCAATACACCACTCACATCCACACTATCACCATTCACTACGATTCCACAAGCATCTAAGTCACGCAAATCCCCATACAGGCTACACTCCACGAGAAGGTGCCTAGCACTCTCCTCCGTCGCCCCGCAAGGGCATCTAGCATCCGTAGCCAGACCACGCCTATACAGGAACCCATTCATACTGCCGTGCCCCGTAAGCAAATACCCAAGGGACAGACCAAACTCAAAACCACACGCAGACGCAAAGCACACATTCGGAATGAACATGTGCGTCCATTTGCCATTCACACTCTCATCCCATCGTTGCTGCCATATCTCATGCATCTTATTCAGAACCAGTATGCGCTGATGGCGCGGACTGAGATTCTGAACCTCATCATTCCCAACCGCACAACCTTGCAGCGAGATGCCCCGCCGCAGACGGTAGTGGATACTTCCACGCAGCACTTCCAGGTCCTATGGAATTTCTCCCATGAGAACCTGCATCGCCTCAGTTGAAACGGTTCTACACACATTCAAATACGCATACAGAACCAAACGCTGGACCGAATTAATGCCCACCCTCGCATACTGGTGGCGCATAATGTCGGCCCACACGCAAGACGCATACATCGCACACGGAAGAAACACACTCTTATACAGGACCCCCACCTCTGGATTTAAGGCCCCATTCCTTGCGAAGTACTCGCACCAGCATGCCAACCAAACCGGCTACGCGCCCCCTTAGATGTTGCAAGTGAGGCCGAAAGTTCAGCCTCTCTCCAACCATTAATCCAAGGTACCTCACTTGTTGCACGTATCGGACCCCAACCGTCTCTAAGCGAATATTGGGCGGCCTACTGGCCGCCAAAAACCCCTTCAACAGCATACACACCGTTTTCCTTTCGGAAACTTTAACACCCATTCTTTCACCCCATTCTGAAACAAACTGCATATAGCGGGTTCCCGCAACCTCTACTGCAGACCTACTCCCGCCCTCAATCAAGAGCAGAAGATCATCCGCATACGCAACCACAACACAACCGGTCTCCTCCAACCGCACCAAGAGACCATTCATCATCATATTCCAGATGGCTGGGCCGGCCACAGATCCCTGTGGACAGCCACGCACCATCTGGCGAACAATCCGACCACTATTCCCACATACCACCGCATACCTTTCATGGAAGTAACTTCGCCACAGCGAAGCCTCCTCACATGAAACCTCCTCACAATATAAAAACCAAAGCAGAACGAATGTTTATTAAAAAAAAAAAAACCAATTATCCTAATCCAAAAAAAGAAAATACAAAATTAGCCAAATACTAATTTTAAATATATTTCCGAAGATTTTCCGAAGCAAGAAAGAACATCAATCATTTTTGGATAAAATGTCAAAACTTTAATAAAGTCCTTGCCAATTTTTCGTCATTTTCCTTATTATTTATTTCGACTTTTCGCCTGTTTATTAATAAAATTTTGCTTAGTCCTGTTTGCAAAAAAAAAAAAAGAAATTCCTTCTGATTTGCTCAACTTGGTTACGTAATGAAGATATTAAGAACAGTCAAAAAATGTTCATTAAATCGTTTTATTTTCGTATCTTTTACTTTTAGTCCCTAATTTTGGTATTTCTCTTTTTGATATTAGAGAAAAAGAAAAGTAAATTTCTTTTTCTAGTTTTTTTTTTTTTTAAATGTTTACGATTATTTGGTTAACTTTTAAGTTAATCAAACTTTTTACTAAAGAAAAAAAAAACACACACAGACGAAAACAAAAATGAACTCCTTTCGTTATTTGGTAGACTTTTGATATTTTTTTAAGGTGCAAGAAAATCTATGAACAAGTTTGGAAACTTTTAATGAGAGAAAATTCTCCCATCGGTCAGTACGAATACTAATTCGATCGAATAACATTTAGTTTGTATTTGTAAATGTAGAGCGACCGTAAATATTACAGAATTTTCCATTTTTCTTATTTAATATGCCTAATGAGGATACTGGCTTAACGAAGAAGTAGTGTCCTTTTTGTTTGCGGGAACTTTTTATAAATATTTCAGATTTCGTTGGGGGGCATTTTTACCGTTTTTTCTTTTTTAAATTTTTTACTTGCTAAAAATTGTCCCTGTCACTTAGAGACAGATTCTAGGAATACAAAAGTATGGGATAAGTAAAAAGATGAATGTGAACAGAATGAGAAATTGTCGACTTGTTGAATTTCGATATGAAAGCTTAATTTACCAGAAGATGATGATAAAATGGTAAAGAATTTCAGTTGAAAATATTACAAAAGAACATGATTCTCTATGATAAAAAAAAATCAAAACCAACCAAAATGAAATAAATCAATTTTGGGATAGCAAAAAGGACTGTCTGATATTCAACTCCTTCCTATCAAAATAGATGATACCGAAATAAATCGTCTGATTTATTGTGAAAATTTGCATTTTTCTATTATTAAAAGGCGTAACTTTTATGGAAACATTGCTCTTCATCAATATACGATAACCAGTAGGCAGTAATATAAGTTCTCTGGTTAGTTACAGTGAGTTTTGAGAATTATTTTTATAGCCATAAGGGAAATTATAATAAATTTATAAACTTTTATTAATAGGAAAAAATTGACACATTTTTAAAAGGAGTCTTAATTATATTTTTAAAAGAATCTCAATGACATTGTAAATATATTTTTTTCTCTATACTTAATATTATCACTTCGTACTTATTTTTTGGAATTTTCATAGTTCAATAGAGGATATTTTTACAAAAATGTTTGTCTTATAACTAATTTTATTGAAAAAATAAAAATTATTTAATATTTTTTCCTTAATTGTTTATGATCCTCTGCTATTAAAAAAAACTACTTAACCCTTAGGGACACTGCAGTGAGCCCAATAAGTTTTTATTTTATTTTTACAGATGTTTACAACAGCTGCAAATTTGAGCAATAGTATTAATTAGCTTGAAAGGTTGTGGGGAGTAAACATCCAATGAAGTTCCTCCTGCTAGCGTGTGTTTCTGTTAAGCCTCAGTATTTTATTAAATCACGCGACCAGTGACGCTTAAGTTTTCGTTGGGTATTTCTAGGGAAGGAAGTGGAGAATAGTTCTTGAACAAGACGATTATTATGATTGAGGACATGGGAACGGAACTTTATATAACGAGATACAGTCACGTCAAAAACAAATGGGACTTTAAGATTACGATGAATAACAGTATTACGAACATAAAAGGGGGCATCGACAATTGTACGGATTATTTTTGATTGAAGGGATTGGATTCGACGGGAATTAGAAGGCTTAGTAGATCCCCAGAGTTCTAGTCCGTATGTCCATAGAAGGCTTAGTAGATCCCCAGAGTTCTAGTCCGTATGTCCATATGGGTTTCAGTAAGGTATTGTTAAGTACGAGGGTCGTTCAATAAGTCCTTAGAAAATCCGAGAAATTGCGCTCGTAGTGTCGGTAAGCTGTCAAAATTTCAGCTCGATCCAAAGCGTAGGTCAATTTCTACCGTCGATTAAAGTTAACGAAATTTATTTGTGCATAACAATGGAAAAAAGCGAGTTTAGGGCTGTCATCAAACATCTCCATTTGAAAGGCTTAAGCCCGAAAGAAATCAAAGCCGAGTTGGATGCAGTTCATGGCACATCTGCACCTGCGTTTGCGACGGTTTACAATTGGGTGAATGAATTTAAACGTGGCCGTTCAGTTGAGGTGTCTACTCCTGAAATCATCGACAAAATCCACGATCTGATTTTGAACGATCGGCGAATTAAAGTGTGCGAATTAGTTGAGGCCACGGGCATATCACAAGGTACAGTCGCCACTCAATTTTGCATGAAAAATTGTCTGTGAGAAAAATTTCGGCAAGATGGGTGCCGCGTTTGCTCTCAGAGGAAAATAAGCGCAATCGTGTAGTGGACTCTGAGGCTATGTTGGCACTCTTTCATCGCAATCCTGCCGAATTCCTTCGTCGATATGTCACTGTGGACGAAACCTGGATAACCTACTACACTCCAGAAACGAAGAGACAGTCATCACAGTGGATTTTCAAGGGTGAACGGGCTCCGAAGAAGGCAAAAACTGTGCCATCGGCCGGCAAGGTGATGGCCACGGTCTTTTGGGATTCGCAGGGCATCATTTTTATCGACTACTTGGAAAAAGGAAAAACAATAACAGGAGCGTATTACGCGTCGTTATTGCAACGGTTGAGCGAGGAAATCAAAGAGAAACGCCCCCATCTGAAGAAGAAAAAAATCCTCTTGCATCAGGACAATGCGCGTGTGCACACCTGTACTATTTGCATGACCAAAATTGTGGAATGTAGAATGGAATTGTTGCAGCATCCCGCTTATTCACCAGATTTGGCCCCGAGTGACTATTTTCTTTTCCCCAATCTGAAGAAATGGCTTGGCGGACGACGGTTCACTTCCAAAGAGGACGTCATTGCTCAAACGGATAAGTATTTTGCAGAACTTCCGAAATCCTATTTTTTGGACGGGATAAAAATTTTGGCAAAATGGTTGGAAAAGTGTATAGTGCTAAAAGAAGATTATGTTGAAAAATAAAAATTTTTTAAAAACATGTTTTTTCCATCTTTTTCTAAGGACTTATTGAACGACCCTCATAGTACTTTGCTGTCTATAGTAAGTTTGGAACGTTTGTCTAGAAGTCGAAGTAGTTTTAGGTAACGTCTTTTTAGTTCTTGTCTTTTAAGTCTTGTATGTGGGTTCCATGTCAAGCGTTTTTCTAAGTACAGCCCTAGGTACCGAGCTTCGGTGTATTGAGGTATGGCACTGCCATTTAGGTATATGGGAGGGCATGACTCACGACGGAGAGTGAATGTTACCTGGGTAGATTTACGTTCATTGACTTTTATTCTCCATCTAGTAAACCAGTTCTGGAGGGTTTGGATTTGGATTTGGAGAGTTTCGGAAGCATGTTGGGGATTTTTGCTAGATGCAAGGTAGGCCGTATCATCAGCGTATGTAGCAAAGAAGGTATTAGGGCGCATGTATAAATGTTGTAGATGATGGGTCTAAGTATGCTACCCTGAGAAACCCCAGCCAATATCGGAGAGATATTGGAGAGTTCGTTGGATTCATTTACTTGGAAGTGTCGGTTGGAAAGGAATGATCTTAGGACTTGGAAATAAGTGGAAGGAAGGAACCTCTTGAGGGCATGACTCACGACGGAGAGTGAATGTTACCTGGGTAGATTTACGTTCATTGACTTTTATTGTCCATCTAGTAAACCAGTTCTGGAGGGTTTGGATTTGGATTTGAAGAGTTTCGGAAGCATGTTGGGGATTTTCGCTAGATGCAAGGTAGGCCGTATCATCAGCGTATGTAGCAAAGAAGGTATTAGGGCGGATGTGTAAATGTTGTAGATGATGGATCTAAGTAAGCTACCATGAGGAACCCCAGCCAATATCGGAGAGATATTGGAGAGTTCGTTGGATTCATTTACTTGGAAGTGTCGGTTGGAAAGGAATGATCTTAGGACTAGGAAATAGGTGAAAGGAAGGAACCTCTTGAGTTTCCTGAGTAGACCCGTATGCCAAACTCTATCAAAAGCTTGACTTATATCAAGAAACACACCGGGACAGTACTCTTTTCTTTCTAAATAGGATGCAATGAAATCGACAACTAGATGACACTGCTGGGTAGTGGAGTGTTCGGCGCGGAAATCAAATTGGTGATTAGGAATTAAAATTGAAGATTTGAGTAGAGGATGTAAGCGGCGAAGGAGGATTTTTTCAAAGATTTTTGAGAGTAGTGGAAGGAGACTTATTGGCCTGTAGGAAGTGGGGCGGTTTATTGGTTTATTGGGCTTAGGGATCATTTTAATGATGGCAAATTTCCAGAGGATTGGGAAATGTGTTGTTCTAAGGATGGAGTTACATGTTGTGGCAAGGAAAACTATTGCTCTTTTAGGGAGTTGTTGGAGTGTATTGGAAGTAATCAGATCATAGCCAGGAAATTTATTTTTGGGAAGGAGCTTGATTAAATTGGCAACTTCGGAAGGAGTGATTGCCAGTCAATAAGTTAAACTAAAATTATACTAAATTAGTGGATTCCAGATTTGGTGAAAAAATTATCTTAACTAAACAACCCATATTATCGGATTAGAAACCCTACCCTTTATACCGTAATAAAATACGTTATTATGGTACTTTACCTAGACAAAAGTCTAAAAAACTTGAAGCCACTAGACGTCACCTACAACTTCTTAGACTACTGGACCTATTTGGACAAATGGAATTGAACTTTGGGGTTCAACGAAAAGTTCCAATTTCTATCGCGTTCAGGCTTTACAATCCAAGATCATCCATAAAATTGTTGATTCCTTTATGTTCGTAACAACATAATTTTAATGTTCCCTTTGTTCAGGACTTGTGCATTTCGCGCTATCAAAAATTTCACTCCCGTTTATCCTATCATCATAATCTATTTGTTAGAGAATTGTCCTGTACAGCCCTCTACGGAAACACTCATCGGAGACTTAAGAGATTTCTTAGAGGATTTTGACATATTTAGTTTTCATTTCTATTTAAGATCAGTGACCGATTTGAAATTTTTTCATACGAGGGTCGTTCAACTAGTCCTTAGAAAAAGATGGAAAAAACTGTTTTTTAAATCTCCTTTTAGCTCTATACACTTTTACAACCGTTTTTCCAAAATTTTTATCCCGATTTCAGAAGTTCTGCAAAATTCTCATCCGTTTGAGCAATGACGTCCTCGTTGGAAGTGAACGGTCGTCCGCCAAGCCATTTCTTCAGATTGGGGAAAAGAAAATAGTCACTCGGGGCCAAATCTGGTGAATAAGCGGGATGCTGCAACAATTCCATTCTCAATTCCACAATTTTGGCCATGGAAACAGCCCAGGTGTGCACACGCGCATTGTCCTGATGCAAGAGGATTTTTTTCTTCTTCAGATGGGGCCGTTTCTCTTTGATTTCCTCGCTCAAACGTTGCAATAACGATGCGTAATACGCTCCTGTTATTGTTTTTCCTTTTTCCAAGTAGTCGATAAAAATTATGCCCTGCGAATCCCAAAAGACCGTGGCCATCACCTTGCCGGCCGATGGCACAGTTTTTGCTTTCTTCGGAGCCCGTTCACCCTTGAAAATCCACTGTGATGACTGTCTCTTCGTTTCTGGAGTGTAGTAGTGTATCCAGGTTTCGTCCACAGTGACATATCGACGAAGGAATTCGGCAGGATTGCGATGAAAGAGTGCCAACAAAGCCTCAGAGTCCACTACACGATTGCGCTTATTCTCCTCTGAGAGCAAACGCGGCACCCATCTTGCCGAAATTTTTTTCACAGACAATTTTTCTTGCAAAATTGAAGCGACTGTACCTTGTGATATGCCCCTGACCTCAACTAATTCGCGCACTTTAATTTGCCAATCGTTCAAAATCAGGTCCTGAATTTTGTCGATGATTTCAGGAGTAGACATCTCAACTGGGCGTCCTGAACGATGTTCATCTTTTGTGGATGAACGGCCACGTTTAAATTCATTCACCCAATTGTAAACCGTCGCAAAAACAGGTGCAGATGTGCCGTGAACTGCATCCAACTCGGCTTTGATTTCTTTCGGGCTTAAGCCTTTCAAATGGAGATATTTGATGACAGCCCTAAACTCGCTTTTTTCCATTGTTATGCACATATAAATGTCGTTAACTTTAATCGACGATAGAAATTGACCTACGCTATGGATCGAGCTGAAATTTTGATAATGCTACTTACAAACAAAAAAATCTTTACCGACACTACGAGCGCAATTTCTCGGATTTTCTAAGGACTTATTGAACGACCCTCGTAGCATTACAATTATCATGAATTCAAGGACTTGAACACGGATTATTTGATTTAAAGAACCATCCTGAATGAAGGTGATCCAAATTTTGTATGCAACTTTCGATAATTTGTTGGCCAATTTCGGGAACGTCATCTTTACAAAATTTCATAAAATTTTTTATTCTGTTTAAATTTTTGCCGAAGGTTTTTTCGAAATTATTTTCAAATCCCAATAATAATGTACGAGGAGAATTTTTTTTTTGATCACCTATTCCTTAAATAGTCAAGTGCATAAGCTTCAATTTCTCTAGAATTTAAGGAAATTTTAAAAATCTTCTTCCCGGATTCGAATTTACTTTTTCTTATCAGCATAGAAAAACACATTCTATTAACATAGATTCCGAAACATTATTTTTCAATAAAAAAACTTATTTTTCCGTTTTAACTTATTTTCTTTTTGACAGATCACACATGATTCGACTTTGACATATCGTATGTCAAGGTCGAAAGTGCTCAGTTAGCATTGTCATTTCATCGTGCAAAGACTTACATCCGAACAATGCTTCAAAATTATTCAATTTTATTATAAAAAAAAAATGTATTTCGCGTACTTCGACCATTTGAGGGTCGTCATAATCGACATACTAAGCAAGTCAGTCAAAATTCAAGCCATTGTAACAAAATTTCATAGCAATTTGATGCTATTTGACATCAAACCATCAAACCCATGTGCGTAGAGTGCGTACAGAGGAAAATATTGAAGACCACGATTTGTCCAGCCGTCGCCCGTCACAGTAATTGGAATTATGTTACTCAATTATGTGGAACATTTTACGTAAGGACCTTGATTTGAAATCGTATAAAATACAGCTCGTGCAAGAACTGAATCCGAACGATCTGCTAAAGCGTCGAATTTTCGGTGAGTGACTTGAAGAAAATCCGTTTTTTTTTACCAAAAAATTTCGTTCAGCGACGAAACTCATTTCTGCTTGAATGGGTATGTCAATAAGCAAACTTATCGGATTTCGTTTGACAGGCAAAACAAGAACTGCCATTGCACCCCGAAAAATGCACTGTATGGTGGAATCATCGATCCGTATTTCTTTTAAGATGACGCTGGCCGCAACGTTGCCGTCAATGTCGCGTGCTATCGCTCAATAATTTCAAACGTTTTTCTGCCCAAAAAAAAGATAAAAATGCATCTGGTCGACGTGTGGTTTCAACAAGATGGCGCCACATGCTACACAGCACGTAAAACAATATACATTTTGACAGAAGAGTTCGGTGAGAAATTTATCTCACATTTCGGACCAGTGAGTTGGCCGCCTAGATCGTGCGATTTGATGCCTCCAGACTATTTTTTTCATACGACACCCACACATGACCGTTTTAATAATTTAACTTAAGCGTTTTAATAATTTAACTTTTGAAATGAAAAGATGTCATTTAATAATGACATCTTTTCATTTCAAAAGAGGCGATGATATCCTAAAGGAAGAAGGCAATAAAACTAGTCTAAATATGTTAACAAGAAGTCAAATATGAAAACTAGATTATGTTTTTTAAAAATTTCTTCTTCCCTGGTTGATTGATCAGCCCACAAGTATTATTATTGAGAGTACAAATGAAAATCGGCGTTTTTCTTCCTCAAAATTTAAGGCTTTATTGTGGAAAAATACTCACGTCCATCGCTACCCAAAACTTTTTTGCCTATTTTTCTGGCAGCATACGGATTTTATGTTGGAAAAACTGCTCCACTTATGAGCCGATCCACAAATCGACCCAATTTTTGATCTTTTCGTAAGATCAGAAGTGCTGCTGAGCCAGGCCACGTGTCACCGATCGGAAGAGGTAGTAGTCGGAAGAGGCGATGTCTGGAGAAAACCACATCCCATTTTATTGTTTTCAAGTAGGTTTTAACCACCTTAGAAACATATGGCCGAGCGTTGTCGTGTTGCAAAATCACTTTGTCGTGTTTTTGCTCGTATGATGGGCACTTTTCCTTTAATGCTCGGCTCAAACACAGCAGTTGTGTTTTCGGTAGCGAGATCCTGTGATGTTTTATACTACGCGGAGCTGCTCCCACCAAATGTATAGCATGAGCTTCGAGCCATGGATGTTTGGTATGGCCGTCGATGTTGACGCATGGGCGTGGCGCCCCTTTTTTTTTGGATTGTACGGTACAGAAAACCCTTACTTTGTTGCCGTTGGAGCAGCAGTTCGCACGTGAATAAACGCCGTTCCACATCTCTCGGCTTCAACTCATGTTGCATCCAATTTCCTTGCTTTTACATCATTCCCAAGGCTTTCAAACGATGAGAAATGGCTTATTGAGTCACACCTATATAATCTGCAAGTCCTTGTCTTCCACGTCGAAATTACCAGTTTTGTAGCGTTAGAATGTAATAAATGCCTTGGGGCTTTGAAGACAAAAAGCAAAATTTCCCGTAAATAACGGTTATTTGTCTCAAATTTCGACATTTTAACGCGTAAAAAAATATACAGCGCCGATAAAAAGAAACAAATGTAATGATAAGGAGTTGTTGAAAGATGCGTAAGCTTACGAGGGTCATTCAACAAGTACTTAGCCTACAAAAGAAAAACGAAAATTTTTGAAAGGTGGCAATTTATTTTTCCACATAATCTCCTTCAAGCTCGATACACTTGGCCCAGCGATGCTCTAACTTTTTTAACCCGTCCAAAAAATACATTTTCTCGAGGGAAGCAAAATAGGCCTCCGT
The DNA here is from genome assembly GCA_958298945.1 of Atherix ibis. Lineage (NCBI taxonomy): Eukaryota > Metazoa > Arthropoda > Insecta > Diptera > Athericidae > Atherix > Atherix ibis. Next base: position 21,172,352 of record OY282610.1, on the reverse strand, counting down.
GGCGACGATGACCTCCTCATTCGACCCAAATCTATTCCCGGCGAGTGATTTTTTCAGGTTTTGAAACAAAAAGTAGTCACAGGGGGCCAAATCTGGAGAGTACGGTGGATGGGGCAGCAATTCGTAGCGCAATTCGACCAATTTGGCCATGGCGACGGCGGAGGTGTGAGATGGCGCGTTGTCGTGGTGGAACAGCAAAGCGGGGCCGCTTTTTCTTCAATTCGACGTCAAATCGGCCCAATAAGTCAACATAGTAGCGCCCCGTGATTGTTTTACCCTTCTCGAGGTAATCGATGTGGATCACACCTTGTGAATCCCAGAAAACGGTGGCCATCACCTTTCCGGCCGATCGAACAGTCTTCGCCTTCTTCGGAGCACGTTCGCCGGGTAAAGTCCACTGTTTCGACTGTTCCTTGGTCTCTGGTATGTACCAGTGAATCCATGTTTCGTCGACGGTCACGAAACGACGCAAGAACTCCGCTGGATTGCGCTGAAACAGCGCCAAACACGTCGCCGATTTGGTCTCACGGTAGCGCTTGTTTTCCGGTGTGAGCAAACGCGGCACCCATCGCGCCGACAGCGTTCTCATGCCCAGTTCTTCGTGTAGAATATGATGCACCGTTCCTACTGCGATGCCCACAGTCTCAGCTATCTCGTGAACCTTCAATCGACGGTCTGCCAACACGAGATCGTGAACTTTTTTAACGTTTTCCTCCGTAGCAGCCGTTTTTGGGGCACCTGGCCGTGGCTCATTAAAAACCGACGTGCGGCCACGAACAAACTCGTTGAACCAATTCTTAACGGTCGCCATCGAAGGCGAAGAGTCACCATACACAGCATCCAAGCGATCTTTGATTTTGCTGCGCGTTTTCCCTTCCAAAAACAAGAATCTAATCACCGAACGATATTGTTCTTTTTCCATTTTTGTGCAACCGACCGACACGCTCGCTTTCAAGGGCTCTCAAAACAAAGCTAATGAAGGGAATCGACTAAAACTTTGACAGTAGGCTACTAAAAAAATTTACTGCACGATGGTAAATTTCTTTTGTGACAGCAGTTCCATCGGGCGGTGAGGCTAAGTACTTGTTAAATGACCCTCTTCCGATTTGACATTACAGATCCGATATTTTGGACTGGGATTTACTTCTGGCGCCATCTATTTATTTTCCATTTGTACTTCCAATAGTGTCGAAAATGTAGGTTTCACATTAATTCGAAAAGGAACCAAAAAATACCTACAAAAATATGTGGACGCTTATACCTTTATAATTCAAGTGCAGCTAATATGTTTGAATAATTCGCTCATCCACTGTTCTCGTTGTCACCTTACTCTCGGTGCTTTTGCGATTTGTCAGTTGCAAACTATAGTCATCTCAGGTAATTTTTGTAAAAGGATTTTTTTTATAGAAGAACAGGATGGGAAAAATTGTCAAAAAACTGTGAAAAAAATTAAGACATACTCGAAAAAAATACTTACTCATGAAAAAAGGACAGTGACGTAGCACGCCTATGGTGTGTTCTAGAACATTTCAAAAAACCGGTTTCAGAGCGGAATGAATACGAGCGCTGCTCGCGAGAGAAAATTTAATTTTAGTTTCAGTTTTAGTTTTAGTTGAGTCTGAACAGCGATTGTTAGCGGTTGATAAATAATGTGTTTGCATAGACGCTGCTTAATTTGTGTAGAATTTATTTTTGTCATTTACCCCATCCATCGAATCTACTTTGAATTGTGACAATATCATTGCATATAATAACGAAATTGTAATAATTATCAATAAAAATACAAAATTTATTATATTTATTTTTATATTTAAAAAAGAAATTAATTCAAACAACTTAGCATATGACTAAATTATTTAATTTTATTTATGGATCGATTATTAATTATGAATCGGTTATTTATGAATCGGTTAACTATCAAACAATACAATAAAATTGTTGAAAACTTTCCACAAATATGATAATTGTGCTGTAGCTACGTTTGGCCATTTTTGCGGTTCTAAAAACCCACAAGTTATTGTGAAGAAGTTGCGAAAAGTGACTGTGTGGGGTGCGTGTTTGCCTGAAGGTGTCATTGAACCCTATTTCCTTGAAAATGAACAAAAAAAGACCGTTGCCATTAGTTTTGCGCGATATGGCCTTATGATAACAAATTTTTTTAGTCTAAAACTTTGATGAATCTAGACAATATAAGGGTTTTAAGAAGATGGCGCCACAAGCCATGCAGCATGACAAATTTTCGATTTAATGTCCGAAAAGGTCTAAGGAGGAGTAATTTTGTGGTTTGGTAATATCGATTGGGCTCCAAAATCATGCAATGTGATGCCATAGGTTTTTTTTTATAGAATATACTCAAAAAGTCGTTAGCATTTAATATGCAAAAATATCATCTGAAATTCCCTCAAAAGGATCGATTCCTAGAAGAAATCTTGCGGCGCCAATTTAAATGGAATTATATTTAATTTCATAACACCAAGGTCCAAGCAATAGAATGATATAATAATATTGTTGAAATCTGAATCTTGAGTGTGGTTTATTTAATTTTAAACGAAAGATTATAATGCACGTGAATACTTTTTTGTTAATTTACTTTTACTCTCCATTGCAAGAACTACCTTTGGAGTTTGACGATATAGTTTTGTAAAATATTGGGGGCTTATTAATATGGCTGCGTAAGATATATCAAGGATGTTAGTATATGTGGGGATAACAAAACATGGTTGCTACCCTGAGGAACACCGTCGCATAAGGTAGATATTAGAAAGAGTTTAAGATTCACAGCAATTTAAAAATACCATTTTAGAGGGTATGATTATATCACCAGATAGTAAGTAGAGGAAAGGAATTGTTTCAATTTCTAAAATAAGCCCGATGGTCAATAACATGCGATATACTCGTATCTATTGTAGATACACACCTGGGCAAATATTATCCACGAGGCGATGATGTCAAAAAGTTGAGTCGCAAATTTACACATACTAGAAGAAAATACTTACATATGAAAAAAGTACAATCGCATCTATTTCGAACGAGTGATAAGCTTTGCTAGCTTTGCAGCATTAATTTTAATTTTATTGAACTAAAACACAATAAGATCGTATTTTAGTTCAAAAAAATTGGCGCTGTTCAGACAAGGTTTGGTCTAAATTTTCTGAAACGCACTTTCCTTTTCTTCCCCCCGCCCCAAAAAAAAAAATAAGCTAAAGATAAAAAAAAATCAGCCAAAGATTTTTTGCTGTTTTCGTTTTTTAACTATTATCTTTAACTTATTTTTTGTTTTTGTTTGCTAAAAATATACGAGGTCTGTTCAAAAAGTATCGCGAATTTTGAATTTCCGCGGGTTACGTATATTCGATTTTAGATTTTTTGTGGCGTTATATTGGTTCTCATATCTTTCAAAGTTCGGCCATTTTGAATGTTCAGTTAATTTTTGACAACTGCTTTGCTTGCACGTGTTTTGGCTCGTCTTAGAGATTGACCAAAAACAGTATCACATTAACATTGCTAAGGAGCTGTTGGACTGTATCCGCGGTGACCCAAATCTGCTCCAGAGGGTCATAACTGGTGACAGATCATGAGTTTATGATTATGACGTGGAAACGTCACGAGCCAAGACCGAAAAAATCGCGCCAAGTTCGGTCGAATGTGAAGGTTTTGCTTACAGTTTTCTTCGATTGCAGGAGTGTGGTGCATCATGAGGTCTTGTCACAGGGTAGAACGGTCAATAAGGAATATTACCTGCAAGTTATGCTCAAGTTGTTCGAAGTAATCCACCAGAAACGCCTGGATTTGTGGAAGAAAAAAAATTGGCTCTTGCACCATGATAACGCCCCTGCTCACGCATCGTTGCTTGTGCGCGAATTTTTGACAAAAACAACTGACTAATAATGCCACAGGCACCGTATTCCCCAGATCTGGCCCCCTGTGACTTTTTCTTATTCATGAAACAGATTCTTTGATCTTTTTTTTTGGAATGGGCAAAAATCGAAGACAAGCCAAAACACGTGCAAGCAAAGCAGCTGTCAAAAATTAATTGAACATTCAAAATGGCCGAACTTGTCAAAATTCAAAATTCACGATAATTTTTGAACAGACCTCGTACAACACCAAAAAAAAAAAAAAAATAATGATGGGCAAATTTTCATAACATAAATTATTGTTAAAATTATAATTCGTTTTTCCGTTAATTTATTTGATTTATTTTATAAGTTCTTAGATTTGGATAATTTCTCTTCTTAAATTTTAAATAAATTGTTCACTATATTTTTATAATAAAAAAAAACAAACTTTTCTTTTTCCAATTAGATATTATAAGTACTATTATTAATATAATTTTTTATAGTGTTTCTTGGGTGTAGATATTGTATATTTTTTTTGGTTGCTTAGATATGATATTTAAGAGAATAAATTTTTTTGTTTGTTTCAAAAATCTTTTTACAATATTTTAAAAGAAAATTATCATCATTATTTCTTATAGTACAAGATTTTTTTCTTTATTTCAATATTTTTTTTTTTTTTTTTAAATTTTATTAATTTTAAATAAATTTTCAAATTTACTTTGTTTTTACTATTATCACACTCATTCATTTTCTATCTAAGATTAAGTTTGTTTATTAACTCTTTGTCTCTTACTATCTTTCTCTGCTGATCTCTACTTTTCTGTTTTATAAATAATTTTTTATTAAAGATTTTTTTTTAAATAGATACTTTTTTAGTGATGAAAATAAATTTATTGGTTATGTTTTCTTTCTTGGTACATTGGTACAAGTATCATTTTGATATGAAATTTATAATATTTTCTTCTTTTTTTTGTTTTTTTTTTGTCAAAAATATTTATTCAATTAATTTAATGCACATTCTGATATTTTTATCTATATTACAATGTATATGAAAGTTTTATCTTTTTTTTTATTATTTTACATTAACTTATATCGATAGAGTTTACTAAATAAAGAATAATTATTTCTTATATCATATTTAAAAAAGAGCTTATTATATTTTTTGAATATGTAATTTTTGTTTTTCTAAGTTCAATTTTTTTTTTCTTTCAATCAAATATTTTTTAATTAAAAGTTGATTATTAACAATATAGAAAAATTTACTTATATATTATAAAAATACATAATAAAATATGATATTTTGGAATTTGTCTTTTTAAGATTATTTTAATTTGTTCAGTTATGCTGACATTTTCTCGTTGATACACAATAAAATTTACTTTAATTTTGTGAAATAATTTTGCATTTTAGTATTATTTTTATGAAGTTTTTTTTTCAAAATATATTTTTTGTTTAAAGATAAGCAGAATAAAATAGAAAATACTTAGTGAAAAAAACCAATTAAACGTATATGAAAAAAAATGTGAACAAAATAATTGAAATAAGAAATAGAAAACTTTTTAGTGGTGCAGTGAAATTGAGGGTTGAATGATTAATACCTAACCCTCTGTATGAAATGATGGTTCTATTATTAAAAGAACTCTATTTTTCGTAAGCATAATTTTTAACAAGAATCATATTAAATTTTCAACTACCTGCGTTATTTAGTTTACGCGTGACGTCTATTTAAAGTGAACAAATTTGGTAATTTTACAATAATGGAAGAAATCGAACATTGAGCAGTGATAAAATATTTGTTTTTGAAAAAGGAAATTAATGATTAGATAAAAGTGAAACTTACCAAAGTCTATGGAGACTCTACACCTTTTGCTATCGACAATATAAATATTGGACAGTTTGATTTAAAGGCGATTAAACAAGAATTTTTACGTCCAGATCATCCAATTTAGGTCACCAACGCAGAAATAATTAATAAAATACATGATATTATTTCTAAAGAGCCTCAAGTGAAAGTCTATATGATAGATAGCTGACATGATAAAAATCTTAAAAAAATATGTTGGAAATATCTTATATGAAATTTTTCGTATAACGAAGCTGTCGGTGAGTTTATTAACACCTGACTAAAAACGTGTTCGTGTAACAAATTCAATAGAGTATTTAGACATTTTTAAATATAATTCAAATTAATTTTTACTTTGATTCATAACTTTTAATCAAACATGGATACAAGAAACAAAAGTTTATTCTACAAGCAAACGTGAACTAAGATGAGAAGATGAAAATGGGTCTATCGGCAGGAAAGGTTATTGCTACTTTTTTCTGAAACGCACATGCTATAATCTTCATCGTCTATTCTGAAAAAGAAAAAAAACGATAACAGGACAGTTTTATAATACAATATTCTTAGACAAGTTGAGTAATGAAATCAATACAAAATGACTGCATTTGGCGAAGAACGCGTGTACACTTGTGTTATCGCCATATCAAAATTTCATAAGTTAGGATCTGAATTGATTCCGCATCCACTATATTTGCTAGATTTAGCCCTCAAAAATTATATCTTATTTCTGATAATTATAAAAAAAGGCTCCATGGAGAAGATTCCGCTCAAACAATGAGGTGATTGGTAAAACAAACACCTAATTTGAAGTGTTGAAAAAATCATATTTTTTAGATGGGATATAAATCATAGAAAAATGTCATACTAAGTGTGTCAAGCTAAAAGGAGTTTAGATTACAAAATAAAAGAAAATCTACACAAAAAAATTTATTTTTCTTCTCAAAGCCAGCTATTAATCATACAAGCCTCTTACTTAGTAAATAATTAACGATAAGAAATTTAATTATTTTGAAAATGAGTTTTTATATGCGTTGTCAAAAAATTTCGATAGATACGAATTGAGTTAGAATACAAATTGATTCCGCATCAACCATATTCACCAGATTAAGCTTTTAGCAATTATTTACTATGTCCGAATATGAAAAATTGGCTCGGCGAAAAACAAAATTGGTTCAAACGATTAGACGCATATTTTCAGAAGTTGAAAGTTTTTGTACTTTTTAGATAAAAAAAAACGATAAACTAAGTTTTTCGAGCTAAAAAAAGATAATATAAAAAAATAAAATAAATTTTCGATAAACAAAATGTATTCTTCTTGTTAAGGCCAGGTAATAGTCATAATAAGAGAGTCAAGTTCCTAAAATATACTGTAGCCAAATAAGAGGATATTCTTAAAGATGTGGGAGTTGGGTTGATTTTATTATTATCGAAAAGATTTGTTATATGGCAAAAGGTGGTCTTACAGTTCTGATATTATTTCAAATAAACGAAGCTGATTTTCTTGTGGTGAACGCTAAATAAATGGATAAGTTTTCTTCGTTTTTTTTTTATATCCTAAATGTTCACTTAAAAGCAATTTTATTACTAAGTTAGTTCTTATCATTTCTAACTGCTATATAAACAGCTACTAACATTTGTAATGCAACAGTTCATGTAACAGTTCAGCCAACCATATTAGAAATTGAAAAACTCCATAAATTTTTACATCCTACCAAATATAAAGTTGATTTTTTATTGATATTTCTTGTTCTCTTATTTTATTATTCTATTATTTTACTTAAACTTTTTTTTCCTTTTTACATATATCTATAAATTTTTATTCTGAATTCGGGATTTTAAAGGAGCTACGAAATTTCTCCCTAATAATATTGTATATTAGTTTAAAAATGTTATTTTTCTCCAATTAAATGGTAAAAATTTCTACAATATTAAAAAAATTATCTAATAAGTATGTGGTGTCTTTGCGGTGTGTTTTATTTTAAATAACATTATTTTTTTATTTTAAACTGAATGATTCAATCAGAAAATAGAGAAAAACCAATTCGAATTAAGTAACAACGACTTTTGTAATAAGAGTTTTGTTAAAAGTAATTCTCATAGATGGCGCTTCGAAAAGATTTTTCGAAATTTATTCACTTAATTCAGATTCGTTCTTTAAGCAACAACAATTCGTATTAAGAAGTTTTATTTAAAAAAAAAAAAAAAAAGTTAAATCTGACATTTCTTTAATATCATAGATGGCGTTTCATATGTAATATTTTAATAGAGCGTCATCTGAACTCATTTTTGAAAAATCAATTTTTTTTACTAACTTAAAGAAAAAATAAACACTTTTTTACTTAACTCATATTTATTCTTGAATTAACGAAAAGCATAGAGAATATTTTTGTTGGCTATGTGGTATAATTAAATGGAAAAACCAACCATCCAGTTTTGTGGTAAAATTGTAATTTTTGCTGTTTGGTTAATGGTCACTATTATCAGAATTTTATTATTCTATTATTTTACTTAAATTTTTTTTTCTTTTATCATATATCTATAAATTTTTATTCTGTATTCAGAATTTAAAAGGAGCTGCGAAATTTCTCCCGAATAATATTGTATATTAGTTTAAAAATGTTATTTTCTCAAATTTAATGGTAAAAATTTCTACAATATTAAAAAAATTATCTAATAAGTATGTGGTGTCTTTGCGGTGTGTTTTATTTTAAATAACATTATTTTTTTATTTTAAACTGAATGATTCAATCAGAAAATAGAGAAAAACCAATTCGAATTAAGTAACAACGACTTTTGTAATAAGAGTTTTGTTGAAAGTAATTCCCATAGATGGCGCTTCGAAGAGATTTTTCTCGAAATTTATTCACTCAATTCGGATTCGTTCTTTAAGCAACAACAATTCGTATTAAGAACTTTTATTTTAAAAAAATTGAAAAAATTTAATCTAAAATTTCTTTAATATCATAGATGGCGTTTCATATGCAATATTTTAATAGAGTGCCATCTGAACTCATTTTTGAAAAATAATTTTTTTTACTTTCTTATAGGATAAATTATCACTTTTTTACTTAAATTGATTACAATTGTTTGTGTCTTTTTAATTTGTATTTTTAAAAAGAAAATTAATGAGAGCTTTCTGATAGGTAATAAGTAATAAATATAAAATTGTTCAGAAGAACGATTTTTTTGTTGTTGTTTCAACTCATATTTATTCTTGAATTAACGAAAAGCATAGAGAATATTTTTCGTTGGAAATGTGATATAATCAAATGGAAAAACCAACCATCCAGTTTTGTGGTAAAATTATAATTTTTGCTGTTCGTTTTGTGGTCATTATTATCAGAATTTATACTATGCCACAGTGCACTCGATATGTTAATATATATTCACAATGTCATCTTCCTATTATCATTCTAATATCATCAATCTATATATAAAATTTTATAGGTTTGTTTTTATATTTTACAATAAAATGAGTTTTAAATCAGTAATTTTAGCATAAAATTGATCAAATGTAATACTCAGTAATCACTTAACATAAATTATTGTATTAATTTAACGCACATTATTTTTCAATTAGTTTTGATAAATTTTTAATTAAGAGATTTTTCCTTTTTCGTTTATTAGATACTATAAGTATTATACCAGATTATTATTTACTAACTGAACTATTGTATGATTTTCGTTTTGAATATTTTAAATATAATAAAAATGCTCATCGATATTAATAGATTTATAGAACTGCTCAAATCTGAAAATACTCAGTTTTTGCTGAGTTTCCATGAAATACCAACAGATGGCGAACTGTTGCAAAAATATTCTGTTTTTATATCGGATTATCAATTTTATAGATAGTTCAACGAAAAAAATACCTTCACAATTTGATAGTTATTTAATTTAGAGATAACTTAAGTTAATTATTATATTAAGCTTAAAATTTACCATTTTAATTTATAGATACGAGGGTCATTCAACAAGTACTTAGCCTACAAAAGAAAAACGAAAATTTTTGAAAGGTGGCAATTTATTTTTCCACATAATCGCCTTCAAGCTCGATACACTTGGCCCAGCGATGCTCTAACTTTTTTAAACCGTCCAAAAAATACATTTTCTCGAGGGAAGCAAAATAGGCCTCCGTGGCGACGATGACCTCCTCATTCGACCCAAATCTATTCCCGGCGAGAGATTTTTTCAGGTTTGGAAACAAAAAGTAGTCACAGGGGGCCAAATCTGGAGAGTACGGTGGATGGGGCAGCAATTCGTAGCGCAATTCGACCAATTTGGCCATGGCGACGGCGGAGGTGTGAGCGGGCGCGTTGTCGTGGTGGAACAGCACTTTTTTCTTCGCAAAGCGGGGCCGCTTTTTCTTCAATTCGACGTCAAATCGGCCCAATAAGTCAACATAGTAGCGCCCCGTGATTGTTTTACCCTTCTCGAGGTAATCGATGTGGATCACACCTTGTGAATCCCAGAAAACGGTGGCCATCGCCTTTCCGGTCGATCGAACAGTCTTCGCCTTCTTCGGAGCACGTTCGCCGGGTGAAGTCTACTGTTTCGACTGTTCCTTGGTCTATGGTGTGTACCAGTGAATCCATGTTTCGTCGACGGTCACGAAACGACGCAAGAACTCCGCTGGATTGCGCTGAAACAACGCCAAACACGTCGCCGATGTGGTCTCGCGGTTGCGCTTGTTTTCCGGTGTGAGCAAACGCGGCACCCATCGCGCCGACAGCTTTCTCATGCCCAGTTCTATGTGTAGAATATGATGCACCGTTCCTACTGCGATGCCCACAGTCTCAGCTATCTCGTGAACCTTCAATCGACGGTCTGCCAACACGAGATCGTGGACTTTTTTAACGTTTTCCTCCGTAGTAGCCGTTTTTGGGGCACCTGGGCGTGGCTCATCAAAAACCGACGTGCGGCCACGAACAAACTCGTTGAACCAATTCTTGATGGTCGCCATCGAAGGAGAAGAGTCACCATACACAGCATCTAAGCGATCTTTGATTTCGCTGTGCGTTTTCCCTTCCAAAAACAAGAATCTAATCACCGAACGATATTGTTATTTTTCCATTTTTGTGCAACCGACCGACACGCTCGCTTTCAAAGGCTCTCAAAACAAAACTAACGAAAGGAATCGACTGAAACTTTGACAGTAGGCTACTAAAAAAATGAACTGCACGATGGTAAATTTCTTTTGAGACAGCAGTTTCATCGGGCGGTGAGACTAAGTACATGTTGAATGACCCTCGTACTTTTAGTTAAATCAACAATAAAATACGCAGAATGAACGCTGGAACAACTGGCTTTGGGGATTTTTTTTTTTTGACAAATTTACCAATATATGAGGCTTTGTAAATTCTTTAAAAATGAAGGAATTTTTACTTTCCAATTGTGTATAGCACTCAGACTTTTTTTGGTCTTAACTTGAAAATTTTGCAATTGAAAACAAAACGGTGCTACAAGTTATTGAAAAGTTATTGGCGTAAAAAATTCTCAGGCTGTGTAATTTCGAAATTTGATGATGTCAATTGACATCTAAGATTAAGAAAATTTAAAAAAAAAACTTTCAAATTTAGGATCATTTAAAAACCACCATCTATCAAGTAATGACCGAATTACAATGAAAAAGTCATCAAAAATTATCTCAAAAAAATAGAGACCTGCAAAAAGTCTTACGGCTGTTATTAAAAAATATTTTTATATATAATGGCAAATTTAAACTAAATTAATTAAATAGTAATTTTTTAAATAGAAAAGTTTAAAATCTATTTTGTAAATTTTTTACTTTCCAAATCACGAATTGGATAAAATTTCTTTTATGCACATTTTATATTTGATGATTATTTTAACGTAATTTAACAAATGATTTTTAAGAATTTTTTGTTGGAAAAAAAATATTTATAAAAATGCTGATTCAAAAAAAAAAAAATTATAATTATTTTTTTTCCCAATAAATTGTTCTTGAACAAAATGAATTTCAACTTGAAAAATATGTGCTCGAAATTAAATGACAGTAAATTCTATTAAATGTTGGTTGTGTTTCTCCATTTTTCTACTAAATATTTTTGTCGTATTTGTAAATTATTAAAAAGGTACTATTAACCTTAGGGTATAAATAGATAGGTAGCAAAAGAGTAAACAAAAAAAAATACTATTGCAAAGAAGAAGAAAAGTCCAAAAAGCACCAAAAAAAAAAATACTTAATCGAAATTATAAAGAAGCGAATAGAATATTTTACCCTCTTGCCTATTACAAAATTAAATGAAGGTTATATGGTGATATTTATTCTCTCTGAATTCCTTTCGTGAAAAATTTATCCTTTTTCGGTTTCTTTTTTTTTTGCGTGTCATCACGGCATTTCGCAAGCTTAATGATATCAAGTATGTATTTAATTAAAGCTAAACGAGCAGAAATGGAGGGGAAAACGAATTTGGAATAGAGAAAAAAAGCAGAACGACGACCAAATCCAGAAATGAGGGTAAAAATCAAACACACACACACGCACACCCACAGACACAGACACGCTCTTATATTTAGAAATTTTTACCAAGGACATCAAAAGCAGACGCAGAAAAAAAAACTCATTCCACGTCTCATGCACTTTTGTCCATCAAAAGATTATCACCTTTTTACCAATATACCCTCATTCAGACACCCCTCCTCCACCCACCACTACGCTAGGATAAACAATAAACCAGCCACACCACCTTAGAGTCCAATCCTTGCGCCAAATGGACCAAATGTATAATAATAAAAATTGAGGGGGTGGAAAATCAAATGCGCGATATTAATTTGTTTTTTGTTGTTGTATTTTTTTTTTTGGTTTTTTTTTGCACAGCAAGCTTAATTATTTATTTAATAAGATTTTTCTCAGTCTCATGTCGTAAACGTGAACATTTGAAATTCAGCCTCATTTCGTTAGGATTTATCATCTATGTTTTTGGTTCTCCATTTTTTCTGTTGCTGTGTATGTGTGTGTGTGTGTGTTTTTTTCTTCATTTTTCTTCTTTTTTTTTTTTGGTGTTGATTTTATTACAGTTTGTTTATTTTTGTCATTTATATTTAATTCATATAATTAATAATTATAATCGATTTCTTAGCCCCATGCCACTGTCTTTAGAATTATTTTAATTTTTTTCCATTTCACAATTACTAATTACCTGTTTTACAACCGAGAATTACAATCGCCGCCATCCTTAAATATACACGTAACTAACACTCGCCCGCCATTTGCAAAAAAAATATTTGACAGTTGGTTTGGGCACCGCCTCAGGAACGGCCATTTTTATAAGAATCATCATCACCAGAGACTGTTATCATAACTTTGGCCATTATTAACTCGATTTTTATGGTTAGAAGACCATGGGCTATCATGTTGATGAGTGCAAATAAGAAACGGAAAATATAATAAAGCCGAAAAACAGAAATGGATGATGGTCTTAATCGGTGGGAAAGCAACAATTCAACCCCTAAGAAAAAGATCCAAAGTATAATTGAATGACCGACTAAATTGAATTATCCAATAAAAAAAAAAAACAAACAAAAAGGGACGGTACAAAATATACCAAAAAACAAATAATTAAATAAACAAAATGAAAAGTTCATAATTGCAACATTTAAAAGCGTCCTGTTCCTTTAGAGACGCCGTACTCTTGCGGATTATACGAACATCATTAGAAATGGGGCATGGGTCTTTTATTGTGGGAATTTTTTGTTTTTCCTTCGTCTCTAAAAGCGTATCATTTGAAGGAAGTATTTTTTCACTATTTTTTGTTTGTTTTACTCATTATTAAGGATATTTTTTTTTTATTGAGAAAGTTTTAATGTTGAAGGAAGTTACTTTTCTTAGTGATATAAAAAATATAATAATGATTTAGGGTTAATTTTTAAACTTTCGGTGTGGTATCATAGAACGGATAGTATCCAACACAGTATTTGTTTGATTAAAAAATAACTAAAAAGAAATTTTATGTCGTTTCTTTTATAGCAGCCAGCTTATATCAGATATTTTGCTGTTTATAGTATGTAATAAATTTAGACTACTAATCTTAATTATTTCGAAGAACGGCTATTCTTTTACACATTTTCTCATAAATACACCTTGGCAACATCCAATAAACAAGGTGTATTTATGAGAAGATGTACAGCGTTAGTCTTATAGAAATGATAACAGATGTCTCTTTGGCGATTCTTATAGGGGTAAGCATAAGCTATACTACCCATTAATTATCAAATTAGTTTTTGAATAAATACAATAATTATTTTTTCGAATTATTAATTTTTTTTTGGAAAAAAGATTATCCATTTTTTGGTTTGGTAAATAAAGCTCTGTGATTGTATAAATTTTATTTAAAAAAAAAATATTTAAGAAAATATTTAATTAGATTTACATTTGCCATTTTTTATTAAAAACTAAAAAATTAAATATTTAGAAAAAATTATGCAAAAAATACTCCGATTTTGTGGTAAGACAACAAAGAAACTTTTGTTCCAAAAAACAGCTTGGTTACTATTTTTTCGAACCAAAGTCACTTTTCTCCCTCTGTGATGAGGCTCTGAAAAACCACAATTGACTTTTAAATAGTCATTTTTTAATGACCCTCTGTGATGAGCCTCTGAAAATCCACAATGGATGAATAATTAATTTTACCTATACTTATGACAAGATAATATCATTAACAACTACACAACATGAAAATTTTTGCCTTTATTGGGCAAAAAGTTCCGAGGAGGAATAATTTCGAGGTTTGGTGATGTTAATTGACCTTTAAGTTTTTCTTTTAAAATTATATAAAATAATAATTTTTCAACTTAAAAATATTTTATAAACGAACATTCATCAAGTAATTTACAGCTTAAAAAAAAATCATCAAAAATTCTCTTAAAAAATATCGAGTTTTAAGAGAAACTATTTACCTCCTTTTTATTTTTTATTTCTGCTTCCACAATTAGTATTTTTGAAACATACCAGGTATATAAGTTTAAATCAGATGTTTGGTCATAGATGGCGTGAGTGAGCGTATGGGCACGCCATATTTTTTTTGACATGAGTTTGACATCTGTCAACATTAATCAGTGCACATTGTCAGCAATTTCGTACAACAACAAACATTTTTCCTTTGGTAATCATGTCTAGTTTTGTGCTAGAAAAAGAGCATAAGCGGGAAGCTTCGCTTTTCTGCTTTAATTTGAAGAAATCGGCTGCCGAATCGCATCGAATGGTTATGGAGGCCTATGATCACAGTGCTTTATCGGAAACAACGTGCCGAGATTGGTTTTGTGGGTTCAAAGACGGAAATTTTGACTTGTGGGACAAGAATCGTGAAAATCGGCCTAGGAGGGTTGGTGATCATTAATTGGAGGCTCTTTTGGACGAAGACGATAGGCAATCGTAAAAAATGCTCGCAGTTGGGTGTTACTCAACCAGCCATTTGCATGCGTCTGTGTGCCACGGGAAAGATTGAAAAGATCGGAAAATAGATGCCGCATGAATTGAACAATAGGCAGATGGAGCGACGCCAAAACACATGCGAAATCTTGCTCCCCAGTAAAAAAAAAAAAGTCGTTCCTGCATCGGATTGTGACAGGCGATGAAAAGTGGACATATTTCGAGAATCCTAAACGTAAGAAATCGTGGGTTGATCCCGGCCAACCATCAACATCTTCCCCAAGACCAAATCGCTTCGGACGGAAGACGATGCTGTGCGTTTGTTGGGATCAGCAAAGTATCGTCTACTGTGAGATGTTGAAACCTCATGAAACTGTCAATGCCCACCGCTACCACCAACAACTGATCAAATTGCACCGTGCTCTGCGTGAAAAAAGGACGGATTATCAACAAAGAAATGACAAGCTGATTTTCCTCCACGACAACGCACCATCGTAAGCGATAAAAAACTACTTGGAGACACTCAACTGGGAGATGCTACCCTACACCGCTTATTCACCAGACCTGGCCCCTTCCGACTAGCACCTGTTTTCGTCGATGGACCACGCGCTCGCTAAGCAGCTTACAAAGACGTCCGAAACTGGCTTGATGAGTGGTTTGGCTCGAAAGAGAAGCAATTTTTTTGGCGTGGTATCCACAAATTGTCCGAGAGATGGGAAAAATATGTAGGTAGCAAGGGCAAGTACTTTTTAACTAAAAAACAGCGGAGTTAAGCTTATACACCTGGTATTTCGTTGCCAATAATGTTAAATATCATATCGGAAAATTCTTCTTTTTTCCCTATCAAATTATTGATAAAATATGGACTCATTTCTTTGACAGCATCGTTGAAACAATCCAATAAGTTGGCATAATTCTCGGCATTAATTGTTTTGTGCTGTTCAAGTTAATCAACACAGATTATGTCGCATGTATCCCAAGATACTGTGGTCAGAAGTTTTGTTGGCCGATAAAGTTACCTTGGATTTCTTTGGCATAGGTTCGGTTACTATTTGGGTTACTTTCTAGTCTCTGGTGTGTCGCCAAACATTCAATTGAGATGCCAACAGTCTCAGCAATCCGATCATTTATCACTAAATCGTATAGTTTTGCAATTATATCTGAACCAGCGATCTTATTCGGATGTACCTCAGATGTTCTCCATCAAAAATACTTATACGGCCGGGTTTACATTCAACTATCTAATTATTTGGAAAAGTCCCCAAAAACTTATTTGACTTCTGCTCGATATTCGGATTTTTTCATTATTGTAAAATTACCAAAGCTTTTCACATTAAATGGATATCACTCGCATATTAAACGGGGTAGCTACTTAAAAATTTGACATGATTCTTAAAAAAGATTGTATTTATAAAAATTATAGTTTTTTTAATAGTAGCAGCACCATATCTTGTCGAGGATTAGGTATTAATCATACAACCCCCATATTTTCATTGTTAAAAATAATTAGATAAAAAAAATGGATTCTTTCAAGAAAATATACATTTTTAGTGAATGTATAAATGGGAAAAAATATTTATGATATTGATAAAAGCAGACAAAATGACCACAAAAATTCTGCTCGATATTCGATTTCTTTTCATTCACTTTAAATGGACATCACTCGCATACCAAACGGGGTGGCTACTTAAAAATTTGATAAGATTCTTATAAAAGATTGTATTTATAAAAATTATAGTTTTTTTAATAGTAGCAACACCATAACTTGTTGAAGATTAGGTATTAATCATACAACCTCCATATTTACATTGTTAATTATAATTAGATAAAAAAAATGGATTCTTTCAAGAAAATATACATTTTTAATGAATGTATAAATGGGCAAAAATATTTATGATATTGATAAAAGCCGACAAAATTACCACAAAAATTCTGCTCGATATTAGATTTCTCTTCATTCACTTTAAATGGACATCACTCGCATACCAAACGGGGTGGCTACTTAAAAATTTGATATGATTCTTATAAAAGATTGTATTTATGAAAATTATGGTTTTTTTAATAGTAGCAACACCATATCTTGTCGAGGATTAGGTATTAATCATACAACCTCCATATTTACATTGTTAATAATAGCTAGAAAAAAATGGATTCCTTCAAGAAAATATACATTTTTAATGAATGTATAAATGGGAAAAAGTATTTATGATATTGATAAAAGCCGACAAAATGACCACAAAAATTCTGCTCGATATTCGATTTCTTTTCATTCACTTTAAATGGACATCACTCGCATACCAAACGGGGTGGCTACTTAAAAATTTGATATGATTCTTATAAAAGATTGTATTTATGAAAATTATGGTTTTTTTAATAGTAGCAGCACCATAACTTGTTGAGGATTAGGTATTAATCATACAACCCCCATATTTACATTGTTAATAATAGCTAGAAAAAAAAATGGATTCCTTCAAGAAAATATACATTTTTAATGAATGTATAAATGGGAAAAAGTATTTATGATATTGATAAAAGCCGACAAAATGACCACAAAAATTCTGCTCGATATTCGATTTCTTTTCATTCACTTTAAATGGACATCACTCGCATACCAAACGGGGTGGCTACTTAAAAATTTGATATGATTCTTATAAAAGATTGTATTTATGAAAATTATGGTTTTTTTAATAGTAGCAGCACCATAACTTGTTGAGGATTAGGTATTAATCATACAACCCCCATATTTTCATTGTTAATAATAATTAGATAAAAAAATGGATTCTTTCAAGAAAATATATATTTTTAGTGAATTTATAAATGGGAAAAAATATCTATGATATTGATAAAAGCCGACAAAATGACCACAAAAATTCTGCTCGATATTCGATTTCTTTTCATTCACTTTAAATGGACATCACTCGCATACCAAACGGGGTGGCTGCTTAAAAATTTGATATGATTCTTATAAAAGATTGTATTTAAAAAAATTATAGTTTTTTTAATAGTAGCAACACCATATCTTGTCGAGGATTAGGTATTAATCATACAACCCCTATATTTTCATTGTTAATAATAATTAGATAACAAAAAATGGATTTTTTCAAGAAAATATACATTTTTAATGAATGTATAAATGGGCAAAAATATTTATGATATTGATAAAAGCCGACAAAATGACCACAAAAATTCTGCTCGATATTCGATTTCTTTTCATTCACTTTAAATGGACATCACTCGCATACCAAACGGGGTAGCTACTTAAAAATTTGACATGATTCTTATAAAAGATTGTATGTATAAAAATTATAGTTTTTTTAATAGTAGCAGCACCATAACTTGTTGAGGATTAGGTATTAATCATACAACCCCCATATTTACATTGTTAATAATAATTAGATAAAAAAAATGGATTCTTTCAAGAAAATATACATTTTTAGTGAATTTATAAATGGGAAAAAATATTTATGATATTGATAAAAGCAGACAAAATGACCACAAAAATTCTGCTCGATATTAGATTTCTCTTCATTCACTTTAAATGGACATCACTCGCATACCAAACGGGGTGGCTACTTAAATATTTGATATGATTCTTATAAAAGATTGTATTTATAAAAATTATAGTTTTTTTAATAGAAGCAACACCATATCTTGTCGAGGATTAGGTATTAATCATACAACCCCCATATTTACATTGTTAATAATAGCTAGAAAAAAAAATGGATTCCTTCAAGAAAATATACATTTTTAATGAATGTATAAATGGGAAAAAATATTTATGATATTGATAAAAGCCGACAAAATGACCACAAAAATTCTGCTCGATATTCGATTTCTTTTCATTCACTTTAAATGGACATCACTCGCATACCAAACTGGGGGGCTACTTAAAAATTTGATATGATTCTTATAAAAGATTGTATTTATAAAAATTATAGTTTTTTTAATAGTAGCAACACCATATCTTGTCGAGGATTAGGTATTAATCATACAACCCCTATATTTTCATTGTTAATAATAATTAGATAACAAAAAATGGATTTTTTCAAGAAAATATACATTTTTAATGAATGTATAAATGGGCAAAAATATTTATGATATGTATAAAAGCCGACAAAATGACCACAAAAATTCTGCTCGATATTCGATTTCTTTTCATTCACTTTAAATGGACATCACTCGCATACCAAACGGGGTAGCTACTTAAAAATTTGACATGATTCTTATAAAAGATTGTATGTATAAAAATTATAGTTTTTTTAATAGTAGCAGCACCATAACTTGTTGAGGATTAGGTATTAATCATACAACCCCCATATTTACATTGTTAATAATAATTAGATAAAAAAAATGGATTCTTTCAAGAAAATATACATTTTTAGTGAATTTATAAATGGGAAAAAATATTTATGATATTGATAAAAGCAGACAAAATGACCACAAAAATTCTGCTCGATATTAGATTTCTCTTCATTCACTTTAAATGGACATCACTCGCATACCAAACGGGGTGGCTACTTAAATATTTGATATGATTCTTATAAAAGATTGTATTTATAAAAATTATAGTTTTTTTAATAGAAGCAACACCATATCTTGTCGAGGATTAGGTATTAATCATACAACCCCCATATTTACATTGTTAATAATAGCTAGAAAAAAAAATGGATTCCTTCAAGAAAATATACATTTTTAATGAATGTATAAATGGGAAAAAATATTTATGATATTGATAAAAGCCGACAAAATGACCACAAAAATTCTGCTCGATATTCGATTTCTTTTCATTCACTTTAAATGGACATCACTCGCATACCAAACTGGGGGGCTACTTAAAAATTTGATATGATTCTTATAAAAGATTGTATTTATAAAAATTATAGTTTTTTTAATAGTAGCAACACCATATCTTGTCGAGGATTAGGTATTAATCATACAACCCCTATATTTTCATTGTTAATAATAATTAGATAACAAAAAATGGATTTTTTCAAGAAAATATACATTTTTAATGAATGTATAAATGGGCAAAAATATTTATGATATTGATAAAAGCCGACAAAATGACCACAAAAATTCTGCTCGATATTCGATTTCTTTTCATTCACTTTAAATGGACATCACTCGCATACCAAACGGGGTAGCTACTTAAAAATTTGACATGATTCTTATAAAAGATTGTATGTATAAAAATTATAGTTTTTTTAATAGTAGCAGCACCATAACTTGTTGAGGATTAGGTATTAATCATACAACCCCCATATTTACATTGTTAATAATAATTAGATAAAAAAAATGGATTCTTTCAAGAAAATATACATTTTTAGTGAATTTATAAATGGGAAAAAATATTTATGATATTGATAAAAGCAGACAAAATGACCACAAAAATTCTGCTCGATATTAGATTTCTCTTCATTCACTTTAAATGGACATCACTCGCATACCAAACGGGGTGGCTACTTAAATATTTGATATGATTCTTATAAAAGATTGTATTTATAAAAATTATAGTTTTTTTAATAGAAGCAACACCATATCTTGTCGAGGATTAGGTATTAATCATACAACCCCCATATTTACATTGTTAATAATAGCTAGAAAAAAAAATGGATTCCTTCAAGAAAATATACATTTTTAATGAATGTATAAATGGGAAAAAATATTTATGATATTGATAAAAGCCGACAAAATGACCACAAAAATTCTGCTCGATATTCGATTTCTTTTCATTCACTTTAAATGGACATCACTCGCATACCAAACTGGGGGGCTACTTAAAAATATGATATGATTCTTATAAAAGATTGTATTTATAAAAATTATAGTTTTTTTAATAGTAGCAACACCATATCTTGTCGAGGATTAGGTATTAATCATACAACCCCCATATTTTCATTGTTAATAATAATTAGATAAAAAAAAATGGATTCTTTCAAGAAAATATACATTTTTAATGATAAAAGCCGACAAAATTGACTAGATAGCAAAAAAAGGTATTGACAACCTTAACAAAAATGGACTTTTTGGATTGAATTAAAACATTTTTGGTATTTTTCCTAAAAGAAAGTAAAAGAAGCCTTGATAAAAATTAGAACAAATTGCATTCAGTGGAAGAGAATTCTGCAAAATTGATTTAAATTTGAAATTTATTCGAATACATTTATATGAAAATATCTAAACGAAACTAAACAATAAAGAATTTATGATTTTCAATTCAATTTAGTTGCAAATCGTATTCAATTGGTATTATATATAGGTGTGTGTGTGTGTGTTTTTCTCTAATGTAAGGAAACGTTATTTTTTCCTTTTTTTTCATTTATCTTGGAAAATTACCTCTAGTATAAGTATACGAATAAATGCATCTAAATGAGAAGATGGTTTGTTGGTTGTTGATTGGCTAGAAGTTTAGATGAGTATTCAACAAACTGCATCCGGTCTTTCTATTCGCTATACAGTGTAGCAGGATAACACAAAAGATCCTACAGCATACCATATCAGCCCGTTTACTCTATTGTTCATTATCCTGGATTATTGAGATATGGTACATGCCTTTCTCCCCCCCCCCCCAAACTTTTAGATTTAATCAAAGTCATAGTTAGTACGTTGTATATTGTGTTACGATATAGCTAGCTGGTCACCCCAGCTATTTTGATTATTCACTCAATGCCTTAGCAGATAATGGTATACCAGACAGCTACCTCATCCCTTTTTGTTCATAGTCTATCCTTTCTATGCATGCTCACATTTAATCAGCTCAACACTGCTACGAGTACTACGTTAGATGTTAGCGCTTTGGTTGGGAATCTCTAATACGTAAGTGCAAGTCGTCTGATTTAGGGAACCATAGTAGGTCGTTATCCTCGAATGGATTCAATAAAAATTGATCTAATCTTATTCTTTGGTTATGAGAGATTTTTCTCATTTTCCCCATTTTCCTTATACGATTTGGAATTTTCTTCCTGTATACTTTCGATTCCGAACCACAGGTTCTACCCGATTTAAAAAAAAAAAAAAAAACTCTTCTCTATATAAATGAATTTTTGGCAATTCATTTTTTAAGTACAATATTTTTCTACTCTCAAATCTTTAGTCATACTCTATCTTCCCTTGATTAAGAACTTTTTCCACTTTTAATGCAAGCGAACCCATAAAAAAAAGTATGTGTTTTTAATTTTATTTATTCCGTTTAAAAGGATTATTGTATATTCTTTGCATTTATATATATGTGTAGATTCAAGGGATTGTTTTTAATATTAAACTATATAAATAAGATATTGGGAAGTTAATGTTTGAATACTTTTTCTGTAGTGCTTTTTGTATGAGAAGTTTTGTGAGCTTATTTTTGACGGTTGCTTTTATGAAGGATAATTTTATTCCTATTTTGTTCATATAAAATTTTAATGATTATATCATTAAATTGAACTTTTTCAAAATAACTATGACTTTTTACCATATTTCCTATTTCTACTCCTTAATCATTAAAATTCTATTTTTTTTTTTTTTTGTAGAATAGAAGATGTCTGAGACATTTGCCAAGGCTGACACATAAAAAATCATTTGTCGATAGTTCAGCATTTTGTCTTTAGAATTTTTCCAATAAATTTAAAGAAATGAAAATTAAATATATCCAAAATCATAATATTTATGATAATTTTATGTAATTACTAAACTTTAAGCTAACAGAAAAATTCAATGCTTTTTGTCAGGTAACAGAGTAGGGGATGGTCTAATAGTTAATATTTGAATGATTTCATTAAAAAATAATTCAATTTGTTATATTTTCAATATTTTATGGATATTTAAGAAAGAAAAAATAAAAGTAATTTTTAATAAATATTTTTATGTAAAATAGTATAATACGAGGGCAATATGATAAGTCATCGGCTAATCCATAAATGTGGCTGATATAAGCGAAATGATATTTTTTCTATATTATATAGATGGTTTTAGAATAATGCAATATAAAATTTTATTAATATTAGTTTAGTAGATTAGATTTGACAGCCATTGAAATAAGAGAAAATTTGCGTTTTTTATTATAAATGAAAAAAAAAAATGGAAAATTTTGAATTTTGTGTATTAGTAAAACATTATTTCTTTAGGATAAAAAAAACTATATCTGAAACCAAAACTATGCTACCAAGATATAGTGGGGATTTCTCATATATGGTTTATTTAATACGATTGTGTTCGTACGGGCATACGTGACGCTGCGTGCCCAGAACGTATAATTTAGGTTACCGCAGAAGAAATAATTAATAAAATATGGAGTGTTTAGATATTTTTAAGTATAATCCAAATTAATTTTTGCTTAGAATCATTTCTGTTGATCAAACATGGATATAAAAAGCTGAACTTTAGTTTACAAGCAAACGTGCATTAAAGAAGACAAAAATGGTTTTATCGGCAGAAAAGGTTATGGCTACTATTTTCTGAGATACACATGCTATAATCTTCATCGAATATGTTAAAAAAAGAAAAACGATAACAGAACAATATTATACAGACTAGTTATATAATAAAAGCAAAACAAAATGACTGCATTTGGTGAAAAAAATTATTTACTTTCACGAAGGTATTGCACGCGTACGCACTTTTGCCATTGCTATGGAAAAATTCCATGAGTTAGAATACGAATTGATCAGATTTAGCTACCACAAATGATTATCTTCAATATTTCCAAAAATAGAAAAATAATGACTTTATGGAAAAAGATTTGGTTCAAACGATGCGGTTCAAAATAATGCGGATAAAATAACATTTCTTTGTTATGAATAAAAAGCTTATGTTGAATGGTTGAAAAAATCGTCCATTTACTTAAAGATGGGATGTAAAGAGTTGTATCTGGACTATATTGAATAATAAAATAAATTTTAAATTTAGCAATGTTTTGTTCTTGTCAAAGCCAGGTATTAATCATACAACCCTAGTATATTAAATTTGCCAAAATTTCTCCTTTCAAGTAGAGTAAGAGCGCCATTATTATGTACGTTTCGTTAACTTATCAAACAATACAATTATAAAATGGTGAACTGATAATCGTTTTAATGAGCATATAAAGAATGTTTAAAAATTATTGGCAATCTTTAATCTTTTTTTTTATGTTATCAGATTAGCATCATCCAAATTAATTACGAAAACATATTCAAATAAATCAAATAGGATCAAATTGAATTTATTGAATCAGAAAATGAACTGATTAATATTTAAATACGACTTAATACAAAAGGATTATTTAGGATTATCTGAATTCAAATAAAATCAACTTTAAGCAATGATATGAAGTGTTAATAATTTTATGGCTTTTCATGGAATTCTCTCCAATTTTCCCCTTGACATAAAAGAGTATTTCCCTTAAAAAGGGGGAATCAAGTTCATTCATAATACTTTCTAACATCAATCGTATTAACTCATTAAAATCAACAAAATTCGGTAATTGTTTTTTTTTTTTTTTTAGACATTTAACGCCTTATTGAAAATGTTCACATTAAATTGAATTATCACCGAATTTTTTGGCCTTCTTGCATAAACAATTTTTAAACCGCTTTTTTCTGAGCATAATTTTTCCTTTTGCTATAGACGAGCATGCCTATAAATGTTTGTTCGATTTTGCTCGGTTATTGTTATTGTTGATTTCGTTTAATGTCCTGTTTTTTTTTGTTGTTGCTATAATTTCGATAATTAATTGTTATTTGTCCTTTTTTTACATTATAGCAATAGATGGCAAAATTTAATTAATTAGCAATAATTTTCCATTTTTGAGAGGTCTTTAGAAAAGTGAAAAACTGAAAATGGATAAGAATCAAATTCAAATATAAATTAAGAATGAAAGTAGAAGAAATGGCCCGTGTCTATTGGCTTTCATATTCCACATTGAGCATTTCTACCATATTCGAATAGGAATGATTATAAAACTTGAATTGATTATTTCGTAGCAGAAAATGGCTGAAAATATTATTATTTGGAGAAATCGTCAGCTGCCAACTCGATACGTTTTATCGTTAATATTCAAAATAATTTATTTTAATTATTGACATTCTACTTGCTAATTGCGTATAAAAAAGGAATTTCAAAATAAATGCCAACCAACATAACGTATACAAAACGATTGAAAGGATTTGTCTGAATTTTCTTGCAAAATTAGCCTTTTGAAAATTATTGAAGAGGTTATGTTTTCTTATGGTAATTTCTGTAAAAATACACGTTTTGTTTTCGTTTATTTTTGTTGTTGTTGTTGTTATTTGTAAATTACATAAAAAATTAAAGATTTAAAGAAGTTCAAATGGAATTTTTCACATGTATGTGGATTAAGAAGTATATGGTGACTTGTATACTATATGGTTTTGCGCTTATCGAGCATAAACGTATAAAGTCGCAAGTAAAAAGGATTATATTTTAAGTTGAAATATAATTTTTTTTTCTTCTGTCTAGTGTTCGGTTTTGCTTTTTCACATCCCATAAGATTAGCAGGTCACATATCATCCTTTTACGTCCTCTTAGCAACAGCTCTATATATTTTCTTTATTAATCACAGACATGACTATGTGTTCATTGGTGTATGCCGGTATGAAGGTGAAAACATAACCTATCATCTCTGACATTGGTACTAGACGGAAAATCCACATTCAAGCTTGGTGATTTTTTTTTCTTTCATTCTATAATAGCATCTCATACAATTACTCCTTTGGAGTAAAGCTTCCATTTCTTATTTCGATGCATTCGTCCTTATTTATTTTTTATGTTTTATTGCTATTTTGAAATTATACTTTAAGTGCACTAAGAAATATGAAATAACATGGCTACTTCAAACTCACTGTCATACTTGTATATGTTAACCATGAATGCAATATAGTATCAGTAGAAGAGATAGGTTGGAGGAGTTAGGGGAGGGGGTTTGTTTGCTTGATAACATTGAGAAGAAAAGGGGCAAAAGATTCACGAAGAATATCTAGAAGGCAGTTAGTTGCAAGCGATGTACAGAGATAAAAAAATGGAATAAAAATTTATCAAAGCACTGCTTTCGACTGAAGTCTGACCTACAAGCCGACATACGAAAGGATTGTGATTTTCCGCCTTCATTAGTGTTTCCTTCGTTTAACAAACGATACATCCAACAATATAATCCACAGAGAAAATTCTCTGTACTAGTATTTGAAAAGTTTCTGTTACATTTATCCGTTTATTGATCGACCAAAATGAAAAATAAGTTGTTATGTATTTTTGTATGCTGTCATCGTTGTTGAGTTGAACATTATGGAGAACTGGTTAATGCTGGTATATACGAGCCCATAACAGCTTATAGGCTGGATCGATTTGTGACAATGACACTGTCAACTTAAGGCTTTACAAGTCATTGTAATATGTATATTCAAGTCATTGCATATTATTGAGTGAGCATTTTCCATATTAACAAGTATACAATTTTTTCTCAGTTAAAAAATTATCCAATGTTTAATTTATATGAAAAAATATTTTTTTGCAAACAAATTACCATATTTTTCCAGTGGAGATAATTTATATTCTATCGGATCTTTTCATAGTCAATTTCAGTATTATTCAGTTTTTAATTTTTATTTTGTGGAAAAAAAATTTGACTATGTATAAGAAATCAAACCGATTATAATTGATACAAATACTACAGCCCAATTGAGATGTATGATTTTGTCCCAGAATGTAAACTGCTTTTCCACTAGTGCTACTATAACCCAATTGAGATGTATGATCCTGTCTCAGAGTTAAAACTTAATTTCCATTGTTGGCACTACAACCCAATTAATATATAACATCTTAAAAATGAATTTCGGCTATTGGCACTGCAACCCAATTAATATATATGATTTTGTCCCAGAATGTAAACTGCTTTTCCACTATTGGTACTACAATCCAATTAAGTTATATGATCCTGTCTCAGAGTTAAAAGTGAATTTCCGCTTTTGACACTGCAACCCAATTAATATATAAAATCTTATCTCAGAGTTAAAAATGAAATTCCTCTATTTTAATATATATGATTTTGTCCCAGAATGTAAAATGCTTTGCCACTATTGGTACTACAACCCAATTGAGATATACGATCCTCTGTCAGAGTTAAAAGTGAATTTCCGTATTGTCACTACAACCCAGTTAATATATAAGATCTTATCTCAGAGTTAAAAATAAATATCCGCTATTGGCACTACAACCCAATTAATATATATGATTTTGTCCCAGAAAGTAAACTCTTTTGCCACTATTGGTACTACAA
Source organism: Atherix ibis (assembly GCA_958298945.1). Classification (NCBI taxonomy): domain Eukaryota; kingdom Metazoa; phylum Arthropoda; class Insecta; order Diptera; family Athericidae; genus Atherix; species Atherix ibis. Next base: position 21,145,032 of record OY282610.1, on the reverse strand, counting down.
CCCAATTGAGATGTATGATCCTGTCTTAGAGTTAAAACTTAATTTCCGTATTGTCACTACAACCCAATTAATATATAAGATCTTATCTCAGAGTTAAAAATGAATTTCCGCTATTGGCACTGCAACCCAATTAATATATATGATTTTGTCCCAGAATATAAACTGCTTTTCCACTATTGGTACTACAACCCAATTGAGATATATGATCCTCTGTCAGAGTTAAAAGTGAATTTCCGTATTGGCACTACAACCCAATTAATATATAAGATCTTATCTTAGAGTTAAAAATGAATTTCCGCTATTGTCACTGCAACCCAATTAATATATATGATTTTGTCCCAGAATATAAACTGCTTTTCCACTATTGGTACTACAACCCAATTGAGATATATGATCCTCTGTCAGAGTTAAAAGTGTATTTCCGTTTTTGCCACTGCAACCCAATTAATATATAAGATCTTATCTCCGAGTTAAAAATGAATTTCCGCTATTGGCACTACAACCCAATTAATATTTATGATTCTGTCCCAGAATGTAAATTGCTTTTCTATATACTATTGGTACTACAACCCAATTAATATCAGTGATGCTGTCTCAAAGTATAAAAATGCATTTCCATTATTGGCACTACAACCCAATTGAGATGTATGATCCTGTCTCAGAGTAAAAAATTAATTTCCATTATTGGCACTACAACCCAATTAATATATAATATCTTAAAAATGAATTTCCGCTATTGGCACTGCAACCCAATTAATATATATGATTTTGTCCCAGAATGTAAAATGCTTTGCCACTATTGGTACTACAACCCAATTGAGATGTATGATCCTATCTCAGAGTTAAAACTTAATTTCCATTATTGGCACTACAACCCAATTAATGTATAAGATCTTATCTCCGAGTTAAAAATGAATTTCCGCTTTTGACACTGCAACCCAATTAATATTTATGATTCTGTCCCAGAATGTAAATTGCTTTTCTATATACTATTGGTACTACAACCGAATTAATATCAGTGATGCTGTCTCAAAGTGTAAAAATGCATTTCCATTATTGGCACTACAACCCAATTAATATTTAAATCTTTATCGAAAAATAAATAGAAATCAAGTATAAAATTGCCATAATTATTGCTAAATAGCGTATCTAAACGTATATATAGGGTGGACCATAAATGTGGTGCAAATTTAAAAGTTGCATTTTAAAAAGTAAATAAAAAACAAACTAGTGTATATTTTTTTAAATTTCCGGTTTTATTAGAAAGATTGAACCTTGAAATTTAAGAATAAAACACAACATCATTTAAATGACTGCCACGGTTGGCCTTACAGTAACCCATTCGCTCGACCCAATTTTTTAGTACATTTTCGACTTTCTGGGCCCGTATCTCTGCAATGTACTTCCAAAAAAATATTCTTTTTAATAGAATAATTTCAGAGTTAACTTGAAGCTATCGGCGAGTTTGCTAACACCTAACCAAAAACGTGTTCGTATAACAAATTTAAGGGATTATTTAAACATTTTTAAGTAGTGTACAAATTAATTTTTGCTTCGAAAGAAAGGAGGTTATGGCTACTATTTTCTGGAATACACATGCTATAATCGTCATCGAATATGTTTAAAAAAGAAAAAACGATAACAAAACAATATTATACGGACTAGTTGAAAAATAAAAGCAAAACGAAACGACTGCATTTGGTGAAAAAAATTATTTAATTTCATAAAGACAATGCGCGCATACGCCCTTTTGCCATTGCCATGGAAAAATTCCATGAGTTAAGATACGAATTGATCAAATTTAGCTCCCAAAAATTATTATTCAGAATATTTCCAAAAATGGAAACAAATAATTTTGCGGAAAAAGATTTAGTTCAAACGATGAGGTAGTTGCTGAATAAAAAGCCTATCTTGAAGGGTTTGAGATATCGTATGTTTTATTATAGAGGGATATAAAGAGCTGTATAGGGACTATATTGAAAAATAAAATAAATTTTACATTTGGCAATGTTTTGTTCTTGTCAAAGCCAGGTATTAATCATACAACCCTAGTATATCAAGTTTACCAAAATTTCTTCTTTCAATTAGAGTGAAAGCGACATCTTATGTGCCTTTTGTTAACTTATCAAACAATACAATTACAAAATGGTGAACTGATAATCGTTTTAATGAGAATCATTGACAATCTTTAATCTTTTTTTTATGTTATCAGATTATCATCATCCAAATTAATTACGAACAAAAACTAATTTTTTTTTAAATTTCCTAAAAAATAAGCAAATAAATATTCAGAAAATATGTAAATGTTTACTTATAATCACAAAAGAAATAAATAATCCAATAAAAAAAAGAAGATTTTATTATAAAATCAACAAACAAAAAACCAAATAAATAAAATTGTTGATCATATTTTGACATACAAAGAAGACGAATTTTACTTATAATCTTAAAAAAAAATGAAAAATGTCACACATGGCCTTATAAAAAGGAATAATTTTTGTAAAGAGCTAATCAAACAGAAACCAATAATTCAGAAAAGTTTCATTTCTAAGCGCAGCAAATTGAGTAATTTTATTGTTGATCTAACAAAGTCACCAAATCTAACCTTAAATTAATAGTTAATTAAAGAACATATCTTCCGGTTATAATTTTAAGATATTTCTATCAGACTTTAATAAATATAGGGTTTTCCAATAAGAGTGATATGATTTCTAAGTGACGTTGGCGGCCATTTGTAATATGCCATGATCTGTCATTTTATTTTCATTGTATTCAGTAATGTTTACAATTTCATCATGGAGAGATATACGAAAGAAAAACGTTTACAAATTGTTCAATTTTATTATCAAAGTAATCGTTCTCCAATTGCAACTTTTCGTGCGCTTTTGCCATTTTATGGTCGTAATAATCGTCAAACTGTGCTCGCTATTCGTCGAATTGTTAAAAATTTCGTGCGTACATTTTTTTTTACACAATGTTCAAGTGCCAATAAGACAAAGAACTGCTCCAAGTAATGACACTATTGCTGCCGTTCAGGCAAGTGATGCTGAAGACAGCAATTTGTCGATTCCAAAACGTTCTCAAAAATTTGGGACTGTCTCAAACCACAACCTAGGGGATTTTGAGAAAGGATTTGGGCTTGCATCTGTATAAAATTATTATCACTCAAGAACTGACGCCATTGGACCACCGTAAACGTCGTGAATTTGCTGATTTTGTCTTGGAACAACTTGAAAACGATAACGATTTTTTTTGAAGAAAATCATCTTCTCCGATGAGGCTCACTTTCATCTAAGTGGTGCGGTAAATAAACAATACTGTTGATTCTGGTGCGATGAAAATCCACAAATTATTCATGAACACCCATTGCATTCACCTAAATTGACAGTTTGGTGTGGTTTTTGGTCTGGCGGAATCATCGGTCCTTACCTCTTTCGAAATGAAGCTGGTAACACCGTTACTATCAATGGAAAGCGGTATAGATCGATGATAACCAACTTTTTATGGTCGAAATTGAAAGAAGTTGATCTTGACAACATCTGGTTCCAATAAGACGGGGCTACGTGCCACACAGCACGTGCAACAACCGAATTATTGCGAGAAAAGTTTGGAGATTCGATTATTTCAAGAAAATGTGACATTGAATGGCCTCCAAGAAGTTGTGATTTAACACCATTAGACTATTTCTTGTGAGGTTATTTGAAGTCATTGGTCTTAAGCAATAAACCAGACTCTTTTCAAGCTTTAGAAGTCAATATTGAACGTGTTATTCATGACATACGACTTGATTTAGTGGAAAAAGTGCTCGAAAATTGGGTTAATCGAATTCGTTCCTGTAAAAGAAGTCGTGGAGGCCATTTGTATGACGTTTTAGTCAGCACTTAATTGTATCGATTGTACTTTACATTAAATAAAAAACATTTGAATTTCCTTAACAATTAGTATGGTTTTTTTTTTTGAAAAGAAATTATTATATAAAAAAAAACCAACAAAAAAAATAACTGAAAGGTGTTTTTACTGAAAATTTTTAATCTCAATGGGATGCTCAATAATGTACTTTTTATAGGTTATGTTTGATGGATAGGAACCAATAAAGCTCAGTGAATTTACCTTTTCCAGTGAAAGATAAATTATTCAAAATACCGGTAACTTTTTGATATGCTTCAGGATCCATCTCTATCTTTACCCATCGTTGCTTTGCTCAACCAGGCAACGGCACAGCATTGCCTCAGAAGATTCCGGAACTGGTTTTGAACATTTTTACTTGCAAATAATTCTGAATTTCTTTTAAGTTTTGTTTGTGAATCTTTTTAAAATAATATGTTTACGTGAATAAACTTTAAAAAAAAAAAACTTGCAATAAAATATTTATGAAAAATGTGTTTTGTAAAAGTTATTTTTTTAGTATTTCAGTGGCCATTTCTGTATAATATTATTATAATAAATGAATAATTTGTAAGTGAAAAATAAAACAAAATCAAATATCCTTTTATAATAATCAAATATATTTATATCCAATCAATAGTAATTTTTTAATAGTAAATTCATAATAATAGTAATTAATAATTATTATAATAGTAAAAGTAATAATAATAATAATAATAATAATAATAATAATAGTAATAGTAATTAATGATAAAAATAAAAAAAATATTAAATATTAAAAATTATTATATAAATTAATTAGTTTAAATCAATTTAAGAAGAAATACTTTTTAAAAATAAATGAAAACAATTAACAAAATATTCTGCATCTTCTTCTTATCTTTATGGTTTATTTAAAGTTCTTCAAATCATTTTATGCCCTCATTCTTTCTTTTGTGTTCCTTTATTTCTTCAAATTTTCTTAACTGTCCTATTCACGAATAATTATTATTTAACGTATACCTCCAATCACACTTTCCCTAAGCCCCCCTCCCCCACCCCCCCTCCTTGCCCTGCGCAAAGAAAAAAAAACTTTTTTTTTTTATGTTGCCCGTCTTGTATTTCTTGTTAAAGAAACACCTGTTTTTCTTGTACATAATATTGTATGTTTATGCTAAATGAAATGAAAAAAAAACTTTTCTTCTTATAATATTTCCATTTTTCTATATATGTACTTGTAATTACATAATTTATTATTTTCCCTAAATTAATATATAATTTTTTCTTGCCTATACTTTATATTTAGCATCAATTTTTTCTTTAAAAATAATCGTTTTCTTCTTATTATTATTTTTTTAAATTTTCGTCATATTTATAATTTTTATTTCTCTTCAAAAATTTAAGTACATGTAAATTTTTTAGTTTTCTTAACTTCATCTGTACACCCAGCAAAAAATTTCATAATCCGGTCTCGCTCTAACTATCAATAATCTACAAAGAAAATTGTTTTCCTCCTCTCTCATAAAATAATCGTCTGTTCTTTTACCCTTCTCTTGTGTCCCTTTCATGCTCGTTTGAGTCATTTTTCATTTGGTCAATATAAAGGCGCCCATACACAAACATACACGCAACTATAATGTAGCCTTCTTTTTTTTTACGTTTGAATTTTGCCTATTTTTGTTTTTGTATGCTATTTTCTTTTCTTTTTTTTTTAATTCACTTTTAGCATTTGCAAATTAAAACAAAACAAAAAAAAAAACAAAAAAAAAGTTAAAAAATTTATTTGCAAAATCACAAATGAAATTCCTTTGATTTATAATTTTTTATAATTTTCTTTTTTATGAAAAAAGAAAGAAAAAAAATACCATAAATTACGATAGCGCCATCTATGTGTATAACTATCATTTCATGCATATTCAATTCGGAACATATAGTATTAAATAACATATACTACAATAATTATGTGTATGTGTTTGTGCTCATAAATTAATTAACAGATGTTCTTTTAGTTAGCAATTAATCAAAATCGAATCGGTTTTATTTCGAAAAAAAAAAAAATAATAAATAAAACTGAAACGAAATAAAATTATTAAATAATTTTCTTGTCATAAAAAATTATGCATTTATGCAAAAAAAAAAACTCCTCTCCTATTAGCATATAGAATTTCATTTTAAATATTTATGAGAGAAAATACCGAAACAAAAATGGCGGATTTTAATAGATAAAAAAATCCGCCATTTTGATTTTTGTTTACGAGTTTTAAGTTTTTGAATTCTTTCATTTTGTTATTTGTTTTTCTTTCTTTTTTTTCTTTTTTTTTAGCTAAACTTAATTTGGATAAAATTTTGTTTATGTTATTTTTATTTAAAAATAATTATTTTTGCTCGAATTTTTTTATTTTTTTTTTGGAAGATGACAAAATTTTTCAAAAAATTTTATTTTAAGAATATTTATTTATTAACTGTTTAAATAAATACGTTTTCAAAATGAAATTAAACTTTGCTTATGTTATTTTCGTATTATGCTAATAGAAAGTTTTCGTATTAAAAAAAAAAAAATGCCGTTTTTTTTATTTTTATTTTCATTAAAAAATTTTCAAAAAAATTTTACTTTTCATTATTTAAAAAAAAAATTCATTAAAATTCAAAAAAAAAAAATAAAAAATATATAATTTTTGGTATTGGAATTTCGGTATAATAAATTTTCGTTTTTTTTTTAGGTGTTAAAAAAAAAATGTTTAAAAATGTTCCTTTTAACAATATTTTCACTGCTATAGTTTTTTGATATACAATACAATATTTCGATTTTGTTTTCTATTTTTAACCTTTTTTAAATATCGACATTGAATTATATTTTATAATTTAATTCTTTTTTGTTTTTATATATAATTCGAAATATAATGTTTACGAATTATTTTACCAGTTTTACGTTTAATCCAATATTTAAATAACTGCTAATCGGAATAACCGGAACTCTGAAGTTGAACTCGTGGATGGAGCTGTAATTATAATAGATAAAATAAATTATAATTTTTTTTTTCAAAAAAAAAATCGAATAATACGTAAAGAAATTTAGTGCATTTAAATATTTGGAATTTTGGAAAACTTTTTTTTTTTTTTTAATTTTAGATACAATCTATTTTTTTTTTTATAAAAGTAAATTTTTTTTTAAATATATATTGAAAATTTATTGTGAAATTGTTTTCTAAATAATATAATTTTTGTTATATTTGCACTTATTTACCTTACACACTCGTATGCATACATTTCGAAATGGAGAGATCTAAAACCCCATTTGGACTAATCAACTTGAAAATCTCAAAAACACACAAAGACCATTTTTGTTTGTTTTTTTTGTAACTCTTCACATTTAAGAAAATATTTATTATTCGAAAATTAAAAATGTTTCAATCTAATATACAAAATGTTAGGATATTAATTTTAAAGCTACTTAAGGTCCAATTTATATGCTTAAGTTATGCTCTTAAAAATATATTTGAATTAATTCTTGATGTCACCAGAGAAAAATTCAATGGTACAATAAATAAAAATTATTTTTAATCAATAGTGAAGATAAGAGAATTATTCTAAGAAATACGAAATTTTGTGTCAGCTTTTTATGAATTGCAAATGCAATATATTTTTTTGTTTTTTGTTTGTTTGTTGGCAGCATTTATTGCTGACAAAGAGAATTGTTTAGCATAAATTTTATGAATACAATAAATTTATTGGTAGAAAGTGTTTTTTTTTTTCGTATTTGTTCATTTAGATGATGTTCTTATATGCTAAAAGAAAATCGAAAATAAGGAAAAGAAAAAACAACAACAACAAAAATATAATAATAACTAACAAATAAATAAAGAAATTTCGTTAGCTTTTCATTCATGATTTTGTTGTATTGAATTTCATTTTTATTTTCATTTCTCATTTCTTATTTTGGTATGAATAAATTTTTGATTTTTATAATAAAAAAAATATAAAAAAATTTGCCCTAAACTACGTACAACAATCGTATAGGAATCGTATAAGAATTACGAGTATATAAGGAGTTTTAAAGAAAAAGTTTAAGAATAGAAGTCTAATTTGGTTAGAACAGTTTACCTTGTTTCATCGAATTGACGGGAATCCCCGAATAAGTGAACAGAAGAGCATATAAATTTCTTATGTGAAAAAGTATACAAAATTTATTCAATGCGTTAAATTGTGTTCATTTGACTTTATTTATTTAACTTAATTCGACTTTTTTTCCAAAAAAAAAAATAAAAAAAATACTATTTCTCTAATGCATACATACGACCCTATACTATTGTCGTTGGTATAAAATTTGATGGTTTAGTAATAAATAAAATGGAGCAGGAGTTTATGAATGCGTCAATTGAACATAGCTTCCATTACATGCATGCGAATACAAATGCAAATATTTAGATTAGTTCCGATTGAAAAGGTAAACTTCTGTTCCGAGGCGATTGTATCCCCTAAACCATAGACTGAATATAATATTGTCTTATAAAAATCTTAATACCCGTACTTCTTCTTTTCGTTGAATGGCAAAAAATAAAAATAAAAAATAAAATAAACAATACTATTGTAAATTTACTCGAATTAAATTCACAACGAAAACATAAAAGTTGTGGAAATATACTTTAGAGTCTGAACTGTTTGCAAATGCAATTGGATTCGTTTATTTGCCACGATCGTATACCTTTATTGGAGTATTTTCCCTTAAAGCTTGGCATTTATTTGGTAAATTACCACCCCCCCCCCCCCCCACAATAAGTAATTCGTATACTAGAGATGAGCAACATGTAAAATTTGATACTGTTTGCCAAGAAGTTCTTCCCTAATCCAAAATTGTTATCTTAGTTCTTGCATAGACACAAGACAACGTTAAACACCACAAAAACGCACTAATTTGAATAATTGACGAAGTAAAAATTCTATTTTCATATTCATGACGTATTCTTATGTAATTTTGCGGTAATTTATTCCTTGCCATATTATATGGCGTAAAGTATTTCCTTCCCTGATATGAATAATTATAACAAGAGTGAGTGGGATTTTTGAAGAGATTTCATTTTCTATTTTTCTTCCCGTGTTTGTGAATTTTTCCCCGTTTTTCATAGTTGGATTACGGCTAAAAAGATCCTTTATAGACTGTGAATAAATTTAATATTAAGTTAATACGGTAATTATGAAAATTTTTGAGCCTTTTTTTGTATTTAAATCATCGTATATTCGAAGCAATTTTTATTCCTAACACTTACTTTTATAAATCGGTTAGAAAATTTATTTCCATACAAGAAAATACTGCTCTGGGAAATTTCCGATTTTGTACAATTTTCCAAAAGACACTATTAATTATGAAACTTTTAATTTTATCTTGCAATTATGGGCAAAAAGGAAAATTACCAAATATTCCAACAAATTTTCAAAAATTAATTGATTTGATAATTTCCCTACCAAAAATCGCTGATCTGGGAAATTTCTACTTTTGCGCATTTTTCAAAAATATGAAAATTTTTAATTTTTTTTTGCATTAAAGGGAAAATAAAAAAATTATAACGTATTCAAAAAAATTACAAAAATTTTACTTAAAATCTGAAATTGATTTGAAAATTTCCCTACAAAAAATTACTGATCTCGGAAATTTTGGTTTTGCACATTTTTCCAAAAGATGGAATTTTTTAATATTTTCTTTCATTTAAGGGAAAATGAAAAAATTTTAACGTATTGTAACAAATTACAAAAATTTTCCTTAAAATCTGAAATTGATTTGAAAATTTCTCTAAAAAAATCACTGATCTGGAAAATTTCCAATTTTGCACATTTTTTCAAAATTTGAAATTTTAATTTTTTTTCTTTCATTTAAGGGAAAATGCAAAAAAAATTACAAAATTTTTACTTAGAATATGAAATTGATTTGAAAATTTCCCTAAAAAATATCACTGATCTGGGAAATTTCCAATTTTGCACATTTTCCTAAAAGGTGGAATTTTTTAATTTTTTCTTGCATTTAAGGAAAAATGAAAAAATTATAACATATTCAAAAATATTACAAAAATTTTACTTAGAATCTGAAATTGATTTGAAAATTTCCCTAAAAAAATCACTGATCTGGGAAATTTCTAATTTTGCATATTTTCCTAAAAGGTGGAATTTTCTAATTTTTTCTTGCATTTAAGAGAAGAAAAAAAATTATAACATATTCAAAAAAATTACAAAAATTTTACTTAGAATCTGAAATTGATTTGAAAATTTCCCTAAAAAAATCACTGATCTGGGAAATTTCCAATTTTGCACATTTTTTCAAAATTTGAAATTTGAAATTTTTTTCTTTCATTTAAGGGAAAATGCAAAAAAAATTACAAAAATTTTACTTAGAATATGAAATTGATTTGAAAATTTCCCTAAAAAATATCACTGATCTGGGAAATTTCCAATTTTGCACATTTTCCTAAAAGGTGGAATTTTTTAATTTTTTCTTGCATTTAAGGGAAAATGAAAAAATTATAACGTATTAAAAAAAAATTACAAAAATTTTACTCAGAATCTGAAATTGATTTAAAAATTTCCCTAAAAAAAATCACTGATCTGGGAAATTTCTACTTTTGCGCATTTTTCAAAAATATGAAAATTTTTAATTTTTTTTTGCATTAAAGGGAAAATAAAAAAATTATAACGTATTCAAAAAAATTACAAAAATTTTACTTAAAATCTGAAATTGATTTGAAAATTTCCCTACAAAAAATTACTGATCTGGGAAATTTCCAATTTTGCACATTTTTTCAAAATTCGAAATTTTAATTTTTTTTTTTTTTCATTTAAGGGAAAATGCAAAAAAATTACAAAATTTTTACTTAGAATATGAAATTGATTTGAAAATTTCCCTAAAAAATATCACTGATCTGGGAAATTTCCAATTTTGCACATTTTCCTAAAAGGTGGAATTTTTTAATTTTTTCTTGCATTTAATGGAAAATTAAAAAATTATAACGTATTAAAAAAAATTACAAAAATTTTACTTAGAATCTGAAATTGATTTGAAAATTTCCCTAAAAAAATCACTGATCTGGGAAATATCCAATTTTGCATATTTTCCTAAAAGGTGAAATTTTTAAATTTTTTCTTGCATTTAAGGGAAAATTAAAAAATTATAACGTATTCAAAAAAATTACAAAAATTTTACTTAGAATCTGAAGTTGATTTGAAAATTTCCCTAAAAAAAATCACTGATCTGGGAAATTTCCAATTTTGCATATTTTCCTAAAAGGTAGAATTTTTTAATTTTTTCTAGCATTTAAGGAAAAATGAAAAAATTATAACGTATTCAAAAAAATTATAAAAATTTTACTGAGAATCTGAAATTGATTTGAAAATTTCCCTAAAATAAATCACTGATCTGGGAAATTTCCAATTTTGCATATTTTCCTAAAAGGTAAAATGAAAAAATTATTTAAGGGAAAATGAAAAAATTATAACATATTCTAAAAAATTACAAAAATTTTACTTAGAATCTGTAATAGGGTTGAAAATTTCCCTAAAAAAATCACTGATCTGGGAAATTTCCAATTTTGCACATTTTTCCAAAATTTCAGTTTTCAAATTTTTTTTTGCATTGAAGAGCAAAAGAGAAAATGAATAAATATTCAAACAAATTTTCAAAACTTTCACATGGTTTCTTAAATTGATTTGATAATTTCCCTAAAAAAAATCACTGATCTGAGAAATTTTAACTTTTGCAACTTCTTCTAAACGGATTTTTTGATTATTTATTTTATATGTGACTTGCTTTAATAAATCGGTTAGAATATATGCCAACAAAAAATCACTGATCTGGGAAATTTACCCTTTTACACATTCTCCCAAAAATTAAGTGATTTCCAAAAGTTTTGTTAGTGTTTTAAAATCTTCCAAAATTTTAAGTGAAATGAAAACTTTCTCAAAACACATCGATTATTACTAGAAAAAAAGATAACAAAATAAAAAATTGAGCGAATGGAAAAAATAAAAAATTTCTATCGAAGTCATTTCTGGCAAAATGACCATATTTTCTGGAGATTTTGTTTCTTTAAGTATATGATAAAACGAAATAGACAACTTGATAAAAGTACAATCCAAAAAAAAAAAACAAAAAAAAAATATAAAAAAAGGAGCAGAGAGAATAAAGGGCAGCCATTGTCAATCACTAAATTAAATTGAAAAATAAATTCTTCTATTTATGAGAACATCTGTTGCGGTATATTTATGAGACCTTTTTAGGAAATTCAGTTGGCAATTTATGTTTGTCGTACTTTGTCAATCTATCAAAATTTATGTTAAAAGAATTTTGGTTGGTCTACTATTTATCCTATTCGTCCTTTTCGTTTTGACACAAAAAAAATTTGTATTCTCGTTTTTCAATTTTGTTCTGTTTTGTGTGTGTGTGTGTGTGTTTTTTTTTTATTGTTTTTTATTTATGTACTTATTTTGATAGCATTATATTTTCATGGGCATTATATTCCCATATGAGCGTATAGGCGATTATATTTTATATTATGGCAAAATGATGATATTCTCATAAAAATACATATAAGAATGTCTATGAGAAAAATTCCTTAGAGACACTTTTCTGTACGTTAACAGGAATTTTTGCTTCATACAAAAATTGGAACTATAACATTGTATGAGCCAGAACATCGGAATTCCAACAGAAAATGGAAAACTTTAACGTTTATGCCGCAGGATAATATAAATCCAATTTTCTACGAATGCTCACCTATAGATGGAGAAAGAAAAATGTTTCCTGTTTCTTTTGCTTGTCTTTGTTACGGTAAAGTTGTTTTTTTTTTTTTTTTTTTTTGGTTGCTGTTGCTGTTGCTGTAACTAATATTATTTGTACATGAAAGAGTCTTTTAGACTTTTCTATTAGCAATTGTATAAGAAAAGTGATAAATCCTTAGTAATAACATCGAAGGTTATCACGGTTGATATCAATCGACATTAAATCCTATTACGAAAAATGCTAAGAGAAAAACAGAAACACTTTCACTTCCTATACTATTCGTGTGCGTATCCTTTATTCATTTTACTAGGATACCAGTTCAGAGCTAGACTAAGAGATAATGTTCAGTTAGAATTCAAAGATATGCCAATGTTGGGGGAAAGGATGTGTGTAAAAATAAAAGAAAAAGGAAAAAGGCGATACGCAATAAAATCCAAATAATCTTCGAATTATTGAATTAGGAATTTTCTAATGTGATCAATAAATAGAAAAGAACGTATTTGTTATTATTGTCTGCCGTTAAAAATAATACATAGCAACCAAAAAAAAAAAAAAAACTAAATCCATAACTAAAAAAAAACCAGGGTCCAGGAAAACTTTTCGAGAATACTGTAAAAATCAGAAGGAAATGTTACATAGAAATGTTGGGTATAAAAATCCAAATTTATCTTATTTAGCCTAAAAGGATGGCATGGCACAATTTCAATTCTGTCTGAAGGAAGGAAAATTTTCGGTGATGATTTGTTATCGTCCAAGTGTCAAGTGAAATACTCTTAGGCTAGGGTAGGGTAAAAATAGAAGAAGAAGAAAACTAAAACAATGGCAATAACAAAAAAAAAAACACCTTAGTGTGTGTATACTACCATATATATACACACACACACACTAAGTTACAGACTTTTTTTTTTGTAAATTGATGAAAGAAAAGAAAAATGTTCGTTACAGAAATTCTAGGGCTTGCAGAATAGTTGACGAGAAAATTATTCGAAGGTACCCTAAACCATGGCAAGTGCGTATTCGAAGCACATCAAAAATATCCTGAAAATGTTTTACTGGAAAACGGAACAAGTACAACACGTACTCCGGTGACAGGCGGCATGATCCAAAATGTAGACTAGAAAACAAAAAGGACGAACAGCAAAAGGGAAAATAACAACAATTCAATAAGGACAAAGATGCACAGCATAGGGGACATTTGTGATGGGGGGAAGGGGGGCATGCAGACACTGGGCAACATACACATAAGAGCAAGGGGATGAAAACAATGTTGAACATCAGTTTAGTACTGGCTGAGCCTCTTTCTCTCCGGCCTAAGTTAATCAATAAATCGATCGATTTGTGGCAAATTGTTTTCCAATGTCTTAGGCTTAAGATTTTATCCTTTGAATTTTTTTTTTTTTTTCGTTATTGTCCTTATTCCCAAAATGTTTGTTCTATTCTCTATTCGATTCCCTTTTCATAGCTTTAGTCATTTCGATTCGTTGCTATTTTATTTTCATACATTTTGTGATGTTTGTTATTTTTAGTTTTTATTATATTTTTTCTCCTTTGGCTTCACTCGTACTTTTACCCCATCCAATTCTATTCAGTAGCTGTTAAACGACCAATAAACAGTTGTTCTCAAGATACTCATCAGAATATCAATTTTTAGTTAGTATTCAGTTGCCAGAATAAAAGTTGAGAACTGTTGCCATATCAAATGTAAAGTCAACAACAAATCCACACCAGTTCTTAGGGGCCAGACACTTAAAAGTGTTGCTTAATACTTGAAACGATATTCCAATACCCTAAAGTGTCGATAAAATTTCTTTACTTTCGTCCAGGATTCAATTTATAATCTTACAATCATAAATAAGGATATCCTTGCAGGGTAAACAGTACTCACATGGCCAAGGCAGCTTACATAAGTCAATGCTATGAAACAAGGTGATACTTGGAGGCTTTCATTAGTTCATGTCTTTGAAGAAAAGTTCTTTCATTTTCTTTTTTATAGTTAGGGGATACATTGATATGAGAATGCCTACAAAAGGTATGATTGGATAATCCTCTAGAGTATATGCAATCAGTACAGGTTTGGCTTTATCAAAGTTATAAGAAATTATGACCCTCCCTTCTCTTTAGTTCTTTACCAGTTTCGTCAAAAATTCGATAAGTTCAAATTGGAAAAGGTTAAACTCACGAGAATGACACCGAATTGATCCCAAAGCAATACTCTTTGGAAACTTGAATATTTCAACCATCCCAGACTATACTCATCAGTATCTTATGCTATTTGGATAATTTCCTTTTTAATCCAACAGGTCCCTTTTGTCTTTATCCTTTCGAGTTGAACACTTTTATATTTTGGTCCTTTCTGACCAATAAGATTTTTCATCTCAACTAACTTTAGCCACTTCGGTTTTCAACAACAAAAAAATTCTTATCCAATATTCTATATAGAAAAATTATTGATATTTTCATGCCAGATTTATTAGGGAAGAATAGCCTTCCAGCAATTTCCGGTATGGTTTAAACTGTTCAACTCTTCGTATTAAGAGCAGTATAGCTCTCTTTTGCTGTCGATTGAACGATTAATACAAACCTTCAACTCGATGAGTCCCATGAGGGTAATAATTGTTACCAGAACTATTTACACAAGCCCCAATCATCGATTAGGATGTTACTATTTATGATATCGATACTCGACCCTTAATCCCTTGTCCCATTTGCGACTGACGATACAACATACCATATCGCAGCATTATGATAAATATTTAAGAGCAAATTTCGTTCGTTCACTATTTTGGCCAACTAAAAAGATGCTATTCGCTATTTTTTATTAATCAATTGATCCATTCTGAGCGAAAATTTATTTAAATATTATGTTCTGAATATTGACAATAGATGGCGCTGTGGTACGTTCCCTTAATTTTTTTTATATGACAAGTCGAAATTTATAGATGAGGCGGAGAAATCGATTTTATTTTATTTTCTGTTAAGTTTTTGTAAATCAATTCATCCATTCTGAAAGGAAGTACTATCCTCTGAATATTGACAATAGATGGCGTTGTGGTACGTTTCCTGAATTTTTTTATGACAAAAAGTCGAAATTTTCTGACCAAACTGAGAAATAGATTTTATTTAAGTTTTTATTAATCAATTAATCCATTCTGGAAGAAAATTTACTTAAATACTATGTTCTGAATATTGACAATAGATGGCGTTGTGGTACGTTTCCTGAATTTTTTTATGACAAAAAGTCGAAATTTACAGATCAGACTGAGAAATAGATTTTATTTCATTTTCTATTAAGTTTTTATTAATCAATTAATCCATTCTGAAAGGAAGTACTATCCTCTGAATATTGACAATAGATGGCGTTGTGGTACGTTTCCAGAATTTTTTTATGACAAAAAGTCGAAATTTTCTGACCAAACTGAGAAATAGATTTGATTTAAGTTTTTATTAATCAATTAATCCATTCTGGAAGAAAATTTACTTAAATACTATGTTCTGAATATTGACAATAGATGGCGTTGTGGTACGTTTCCTGAATTTTTTTATGACGAAAAGTCGAAATTTACAGCTCAGACTGAGAAATAGATTTTATTTTATTTTCTATTAAGTTTTTATTAATCAATTAATCCATTCTGGAAGAAAATTTACTTAAATACTATGTTCTGAATATTGACAATAGATGGCGTTGTGGTACGTTTCCTGAATTTTTTATGTCAAAAAGTCGAAATTTACAGATCAGACTGAGAAATACATTTTATTTCATTTTCTATTAAGTTTTTATTAATCAATTAATCCATTCTGGAAGAAAATTTACTTAAATACTATGTTCTGAATATTGACAATAGATGGCGTTGTGGTAAGTTCTCTTAATTTTTTCATATGACAATAAGTCGAAATTTACAGATCAATCTGGCAAATAAGTTTTATTTTATTTTCCATTAGTTTTTTATTAATCAATTGATCCATTCTGAAAGGAAATACTATGTTCTGAATATTGACAATAGATGGCGTTGTGGTACGTTCTCTTAATTTTTTCATATGACAACAAGTCGAAATTTACTGATCAATCTGGGAAATAGATTTTATTTTATTTTCCATTAGTTTTTTATTAATCAATTGATCCATTCTGAAAGAAATATCGTACTATGTTCTGCATATTGACAATAGATGGCGTTGTGGCACGTTTCCTGAATTTTTTTATAACAAAAAGTCGTAATTTACAGATCAGACTAAGAAATGGATTTTATTTTATTTTCTATTAATTTTCGTAATCTTGTTTTTGTTTTTTGTTTTTGTAATTTTGACCAAACTTAATTATTTAGTATTCGGAAACTGTCACAGATTCAATGTCAGATAGTGGGCGACAGCTTCCGGAATTAGTAAATTTTATCGTCCTTAATCATTAAAATGACTTGTTATAATATTTTTTTACCACCCGCACATAAGTTTCCAACTGTTTTCGATTGCATTTAAAACGCTTGAATTTGAGTTTTTTTTTCTTTATGTTGATTATTTTTGTTTATAGAAAAAACTACTAAATCATCAAAAAGCATATATGAATTGTTGATTAAACTTTACTTACCCCTAGCAGATTTCGTGGTACATATCCTTCGATACCATCACAATTTCTCGACCACCACCATTCCCGTTCGACGTCATCAGCTTTCCTCAAAATTGTCAATCGATCGTTGACCGAGAAGCTCAGTTCGTCTTGTTGTTGGGCTTCATACGAGAATACAGAGTACACTTCACCACCGTTAAGAATTCCTAATTTTTCTTGGATGCCTAAGGACGAAAATACAAATAACAATGGATGAGTACGATTATTTGGTTTTTTTTTGGGAATTTCGATCTTACTGTATAAATATTCGGAGCATCCGTCAAATCCTTCCTCGTCTTCTTCGCATTTCTCGGCCGGAGTTTCGTCATCAGAAAGTGTGGCCGCAAATAAACAGGCACCTGACTCGACGAGGAACTTGACCATCATCAGATTGTTGCAGCTGGCCGCACAATGTAACGGTGTCCATCCGTCCGAGTCCTGCGCATTTACATCACATCCGAACTCAACTAAGAACCTGGGAAATATTGTATTTATTAGAGAATCTGTCGCTATCGCTCATAGGTGACTGGCAATAAATAGTTCGGATACTAACTTTACGATTTCGAAATGTCCTGCACAAATGGCATTATGCAAGGCTGTTATTCCCTCATCGTTGGCCGCACTCGGATTAGCCACTTGCATGATTGTCTTCTTGACCAACTCCAGTTCGCCTTCGAGCGACGCATCAAGCAGAAGTGCCAGCGGATCGAAACTGACACGCCGGGTTTGTTTACTGCTTCCACTATCAGAGATGCTGTGCCGAATCCTTCGCTTGATATCGTCCGGTATTTTCTCCTCAATTAGTATTATTGGGGCTGCCGAATTGTCATTTTCGTCGGTGCATCCTGTGCCATTGTCACAAGAACTATTTCTGCTATTTTGGTTCGTACCTTGATTGTTGCTGTTGACTCCAACTGCCGACAGTTGATTCTGGCCCTGACTCTGGTTCTGGGTTTGACTTTGACTGCTCTTGTCCTTAAGCTCGGCTGTTTCGATTTCGGGAAATAGAAACGCAGGTGGCATTTCTATTCGCCTCGAAGTGTACTGAATTGGCTTGATTCCTGATGTAAGAGACTTAAGCCTTGGTTGTTCGGACATTGGCTGCTTCTTAATGGTAAGCGGCCGTGCCTTAATTGGCAATTTGTCGGTGTTCGGTTGGCCGAAATGTTGGGAGTTGTTGTTGTTGCTATTAATATTGGTCTGATCTATGGGTTCTGATATGGGAGCTTTGTTGATAACACTGACGACGGTAGGCGGTGCCGTCGACATGGCGTTATTTTCGCTCGATGACTGAGGAGATTTGTTTGGCTTTGGCGGCAAGGCAGGCCGTGATTTATCAGCCTCAGATGTAGATACGACTACATTCGGCGCGACCATATTGACTTTGGGGCTATGAGCGACTATTTTAGGCAGCGAAGTGGTAACCGATGTGGGCGCTACACTACTGATAGGCTTTCGTGGAGGTACCACCAGGTTACCCTTCGGAATTTGGTGAACAGCCTTAGGTTTTATGACGGGTTTTTCATCACCGCTACGACTCGTTGAGGTCACGGTGCTGGTTGTCGTGATCGTGGATACGGCGACGGCAACTGATTTGTTGATGGTGCTCAGTGGCGTACTGTGCACTGTCAGCTGATGAGTGGCACCCTTTCCAGCGATTGTCTCGCTCGTTACTGTTATTTCACCAGCCTTCTCACTATCGCATTCGTTCGATTTGGGACTTAGAGATGCATTTGAACTAGAATTCGACTTGACGGGGCCATTAGGCGTTCCCCCAAACTTCGTATTGTAAGGCAATGTTTGATATTTTGGATCGTTTTTCTTTAACGCAAAATCATTCGCGTTTTCAGAGTCAGCCTCTTTCGGACTATGCGGGCCAGAAGCCGTACTTTTTGAGCCCAGCTTTTGGCGAGCTAGCTTATTTTCATCACTTTCCGCATACGATAAGTGATTTACACTAAGATTTGTATTGACGTGCGCCAAATTCAGCTTTAGATTTGTCAGATCTTGTATCAGGTGATTTTGCTGATTGGAATTCGCTGTCGCCGCTGACTGCTTTATTAGATGGCCGGAAGCTATTAATCCGGCGGTGGATGTTATTGCCGATTTTTGCGGCGTATGAATGTATGGCTCTACCGCAGCTACATTTCCTCTTGGAACAACTCGGTGGGATGGATAGACACTATTCGATGGCCGAATGCTGATCGGATTGTTACTGTTGCTATTGGAGGTGCTGTTAGTGTTATTACTAATGCAGGATGTATGCGTTGAGTTAGATGAAACCATTAAATTCTGGGGATGTGGTTGTTGTTGCTGTTGCAATTGCTGATGGAGTTGCTGTTGCTGTTGCTGCTGTTGTTGTTGCTGTTGCTGTTGTTGTTGAATTTGATGCTGCTGATGTGATTGCAGTTGATGGGATTGTGACTGTAACTGTTGTTGCTGTTGTTGAGATTGCGGCTGCTGTTGTTGTTGTTGTTGTTGCTGTTGCTGTTGCTGTTGCTGTTGCTGTTGCTGCTGCTGTTGTTGTTGCTGCTGACCCGGACTACTGTTCATCTGCGTTTGCTTCATAAGATTAGAAGCCTTCTTTCGCTGCAATCGAGTTTGTAGTTCTAGTATACGTTGATCCACAGAACGAAGTTCTGCTTGCCTCTGCTGAAGAGCCTCACGTTGTAAAGTAAGCATAGCGTCTTGTTGCAATGATAACTGACTTCGATACTGTCGAAATAATTTTTTTTTTTTTTGAAAATTATTACAAAAACAATTTTCGAAATGCATAACACCACGAAAATGCTTAGAATCATTTTTTTTTTTAAACGAGTGTGATTAGAAAATGTTTAAACAAAATTTATTTACCATTAATTCTCTTCTTAATTTTTCCAATTCCCTAACGGATGGTGATGAAATTTGTTGACTATTAGTGCTACCAGGCGCACCGGTTGGCGATAAATTCAATGGTCCCAATCTATCGCGTCGTAATTCTTCTAATTGTCGTATAAGAGCTTCCACTTTGGCAACGGCCAAACTGAGCTCCTTTTCTTTTTCGGTGAATAGTGCACGCATCGTTTCCAAATCATTGCCTAAATAGACAAAAAAAATTGAATTAATTTCAAACAGAACAATTTTCACTTTTGTATAAAATATGTAAAAATTTATTGAACGAAGTCAAATATTAATAATCCAAAGAGCCTTAAGGCTTCTGCAAATCTTTTATACAAACAAACTGACAATCAGCAAATGCCGATTTATGGCAATTGAGCAATTTTAATCCTTTTTTTTTCATTAATTGAATTTTGATTTTTTTTGTTAAATAAAAAACTATTCGAGTTAGTTAAATATTGTGTGTGGATAATATTTTAATAGAAAAAGCATAAATATATAAATTCATGGAACCAAATCAGTAATTTTGTTATTTTCGTGGAAAGCACGACAAAATACAGAATATTTAACTTTTGAATAGATTTACTTGCATATGCAGTGAATTTATCGAGTGTATTAAGAAATCTACCCACCACCATATGGTCTATTGCTGGTAGTATGCTGTGAGGTTGTTGGTTCTTTTTTATAGAGCGCTCTAAGCTAAGTAGAGTCCTGACTTGTGCACATACCATATACTTATACTGAATGAACAGAGAACTTTAGTGGAGGATGAAAACTTTTTCAATTTAGACGCTCTTCAGAATTCTAATGAGCCAATAGGCCAACCACATCAAGGATGTGGAATGACGACAAGAAGCATGACGTAGGACATTCTGTATTTGAATGATGTTTTAGCTTTGCCCATATATAGGGTTAGTCGACTAAATTTTTTTAACTTTTTTTTCCAGTTTTATTTTGTTTCGGAACAACTTTTGAATATTTGTATGCACAGCTGTGAAATTTATATTATATATGGTTACTTGAAGAAAACTCAAGTAGAACTGAAGAGGTAAAGAGAGAGAAACTGAGATAGAGAGCGTATGGAATGCTAAAGGATGATTAAATAGACTAGGACTCCTATAATGCGAATAACACTAACTTTTACCATAACAATAGTGATAAAGTTAAGTGTAGTGAATGAGGGATCAACAACACAAATTTTCGCCTCTCTGCATTTATTCTGACTATCAAAAATTGAAAGAAATCATGTCCAAGGAAAGCTTTGACTGGCACGCTATGAGTATGTTAATTCAAAATTTGTACAAAAAATAAATAAATAGGAAGAATCTGAAACTTTTTTTTTAGACCATAAAAGGATGAAAATCATAAAAGTCAAATGAATCTGAGAGCAAACGAATTCTATTTATCAGTGAGGACTCATCTCCTTTTCTTGTCAACACAATAAAAATTGAAATATTGTAAATAAAAAGGAAAAAATACAAAAAATGCTCCTCTCAAAACGTAACAAAGTAAATAATATTATTGGGACGTGAAATTTCGGAAAATTGGAAAAATTGGAAAAATTGGAAAAATTGGAAAAATTGGAAAAATTGGAAAAATTGGAAAAATTGGAAAAATTGGAAAAATTGGAAAAATTGGAAAAATTGGAAAAATTGGAAAAATTGGAAAAATTGGAAAAATTGGCAAAATTGAAAAAATTGGAAAAATTGGAAATATTGGAAAAATTGGAAATATTGGAAAAATTGGAGAAATTGGAGAAATTGGAGAAATTGGAGAAATTGGAGAAATTGGAGAAATTGGAGAAATTGGAAAAATTGGAAAAATTGGAAAAATTGGAAAAATTGGAAAAATTGGAAAAATTGGAGAAATTGGAGAAATTGGAAAAATTAAAAAGATTGGAAAAATTGGAAAAATTGGAAAAATTGGAAAAATTGGAACAATTGGAAAAATTGGAAAAATTGGAAAATTGGAAAAATTGGAAAAATTGGAAAAATTGGCAAAATTGGAAATATTGGAAAAATTGGAGAAATTGGAGAAATTGGAGAAATTGGAGAAATTGGAGAAATTGGAGAAATTGGAGAAATTGGAGAAATTGGAGAAATTGGAGAAATTGGAGAAATTGGAGAAATTGGAGAAATTGGAGAAATTGGAGAAATTAAAAAAATTGGAAAAATTGGAAAAATTGGAAAAATTGGAAAAATTGGAAAAATTGGAAAAATTGGAAAAATTGGAAAAATTGGAAAAATTGGGAAAATTGGAAAAATTGGGAAAATTTGGAAAATTTGGAAAATTTGGAAAATTGGGAAAATTGGGAAAATTGGGAAAATTGGAAAGATTGGAGAAATTGGAGAAATTGGAAAAATTGGAAAAGTTGGAGAAATTGCAGAAATTGGAAAAATTGGGAAAATTGGGAAAATTGGGAAAATTGGGAAAATTGGGAAAATTGGGAAAATTGGGAAAATTGGGAAAATTGGGAAAATTGGGAAAATTGGGAAAATTGGGAAAATTGGGAAAATTGGGAAAATTGGGAAAATTGGGAAAATTGGGAAAATTGGGAAAATTGGGAAAATTGGGAAAATTTAGGAAAATTGGGAAAATTGGGAAAATTGGAGAAATTGGAGAAATTGGAGAAATTGGAGAAATTGGAGAAATTGGAGAAATTGGAGAAATTGGAAAAATTGGAAAAATTGGAAAAATTGGAAAAATTGGAAAAATTGGAAAAATTGGAGAAATTGGAGAAATTGGAAAAATTAAAAAGATTGGAAAAATTGGAAAAATTGGAAAAATTGGAAAAATTGGAACAATTGGAAAAATTGGAAAAATTGGAAAAATTGGAAAAATTGGAAAAATTGGAAAAATTGGCAAAATTGGAAATATTGGAAAAATTGGAGAAATTGGAGAAATTGGAGAAATTGGAGAAATTAAAAAAATTGGAAAAATTGGAAAAATTGGAAAAATTGGAAAAATTGGAAAAATTGGAAAAATTGGGAAAATTGGAAAAATTGGGAAAATTTGGAAAATTTGGAAAATTTGGAAAATTTGGAAAATTGGGAAAATTGGGAAAATTGGAAAGATTGGAGAAATTGGAGAAATTGGAGAAATTGGAAAAATTGGAAAAGTTGGAGAAATTGGAGAAATTGGAAAAATTGGGAAAATTGGGAAAATTGGGAAAATTGGGAAAATTGGGAAAATTGGGAAAATTGGGAAAATTGGGAAAATTGGGAAAATTGGGAAAATTGGGAAAATTGGGAAAATTGGGAAAATTGGGAAAATTGGAAAAATTGGGAAAATTGGGAAAATTGGGAAAATTGGGAAAATTGGGAAAATTGGGAAAATTGGGAAAATTGGGAAAATTGGGAAAATTGGGAAAATTGGGAAAATTGGGAAAATTGGGAAAATTGGGAAAATTGGGAAAATTGGGAAAATTGGGAAAATTGGGAAAATTGGGAAAATTGGGAAAATTGGGAAAATTGGGAAAATTGGGAAAATTGGGAAAATTGGGAAAATTGGAAAAATTGGAAAAATTGGAAAAATTGGAAAAATTGGAAAAATTGGAAAAATTGGAAAAATTGGAAAAATTGGAAAAATTGGAAAAATTGGAAAAATTGGAAAAATTGGAAAAATTGGAGAAATTGGAGAAATTGGAGAAATTGGACTAATTGGAGAAATTGGAGAAATTGGAGAAATTGGAGAAATTGGAGAAATTGGAGAAATTGGAAAAAATGGAAAAATTGGAGAAATTGAAAAAATTGGAAAAATTGGAGAAATTGAAGGAATTGGAAAAATTGGAAAAATTGAAAAAAATAAAAAAATTGGAGAAATTGGAGAAATTGGAGAAAATGGAGAAATTGGAAAAAATGGAAAAATTAGAGAAATTGAAAAAATTGGAAAAATTAGAGAAATTGAAAAAATTGGAAAAATTGGAAAAATTGGAGAAATTGGAGAAATTGGAGTAATTGAAGAAATTGGAAAAATTGGAGAAATTCAAAAAATAAAAGTTACATTAAATGGAAACACAATAAATTGATTATTTGCAGTCACTGAATACATCATTAACGATAATGACAGAAAGAAAAAATTGCTAATAAGATGACGTAAGAATTTGTCAATCCATTCTGCCAAAGGGTTTTCAATGACAACTCCATTAGGACATTACTTGTATTATGGCACCAACGAGTAGTGTGTTCTGGCTGTTTTCACATACTTGAGCCGCTTCTGTGTACACGTATACACATTCTCGTAAAAGCCGCTTTATCATCAGATTCAGTCATTCCACTGATGGATGAATTTTTACACCAAAAATCTCATAGAAGGTTCCAATACAACTCCTCTCTATGCCCAAAACTTTTTAAAGCATTTCCGTAAGTGCTTGTACAATACATTTTGGTAAACTCTAGCCTTTCGATGGCGCCACCACAATTTGCAGGCATCTACAGATCAATTTGTGTGGAGGGAAAATAATGCCAACCGCTATGAAATATATTTCATATTCAGAATGATTGGAAAATGATTCTACTCGTAAAATGTGAATGATTGGGCGGTTTCGGAATAGAAAATATCAGGAAAGGAAATCGCTACGTATGCAAAATATAAAATTGAAAATTTTTGAATACACAAAGTTTTTTTCCCCATCTTCAACAAAAAGTAGAAGATGGCAAAAAGGAAGTTTACTATTAAGTTTGCAAAATAATCAAAAAAAAAAAAACTAATAAACGAAAGAATATACTGAAAAAAGGATCGTCTTTACTCATTCGAGAATTTTAAGGTTTTGCTTCTGTTTGATTTTATGTTAGTTATAGAATAATAATGATCG
This sequence comes from Atherix ibis, assembly GCA_958298945.1. Taxonomy (NCBI): domain Eukaryota; kingdom Metazoa; phylum Arthropoda; class Insecta; order Diptera; family Athericidae; genus Atherix; species Atherix ibis. The sequence goes on along the minus strand of OY282610.1, from coordinate 21,120,120 downwards.
TACCCCGTTTAAAATAGAGAATCTCTTAGTTAGGAAGGTAGATTGGATATTGAATGAAGCTGTACCAAAATGGTGATGATACTTTTCAAAAGACTATATATGCTGGTAAAATATTGAATAAGGGCAAGAGTAGTGATATCGATTAATTTAGTAGAGTATGTTACTCGTAGATGTGCAGGCGAAATTCGGAAAAAACTGAAAGTCGTAAGTAACTGGAAAAACTTCCTGTCCTGAATGTGGATAATAGAAAAACCATGTATGCAACGGGAAATATGGCAAACATTACGACAGAACGTACACCAGGACGATACCATTCTCATAACGTAACAATAACCATATCGTGTTATCTTATTAGATTTGCACTCATTCGTGATTCTGACCAAGCACGTTTGGCTGGTTGGTCTTTTTACTTTAGCTCGCATAAGAGCAGAGTGTCACCATTCTGCCACTACCAGGCGACCAGAAAGCCAGGCTACTACGAGTATTTGCGAAACTTTGTGTAAAGAGTATCTATCAATTTCAGTTGTACTTCTTACCGCATGACCAAATTTACAGCCACTCTCCAACCTATTCGTTTTCTCGACACACTCGTAACATCAGGATGTGTGTAGTGATTTAAAAAATTCTTGTCAGTGTCAATTTGTTTTTATTCAAACAAGCATTGGACGTACAATAACGAAACTTTGTTCAGAGGAATGATTTGAATTTTTTTAGAAGTTTCTATTTCAGGACCAGGAATAAAATATGAAAATAGATAATACTAAACGATTCGAAAGTGAAATTTTCATAGAAACTTCCGTTAGCAACTAAAAGGAGTAAAAGATTTTCTATCGCAATTTCCTTCTTAGTTTGCACTGTTTCTCAATATTCTTAAAGATGTTTGAAGTGTTTCAATTGTTAAAGTATTTTCAGACGTTTTTCAATGTCTTCCTGTTTTTTGCGATGTTTCTCAATATTTTAAAAATTGTCTATTGTTTCAATATATTTCAATATATTTTGAAGATTTTGGAACTGTTTCAATATTTTTGGATATTTATCGACGTTGTCTACTACTACTTTTCGATATTCTGAGATATTTTCATAAGTTGATATTTTGAATGTTTATAGATGTTTTCCGATGTTTTTCGATGTTGTTTGATGGTTTATAATGTTTTTAAATGTTTTCCGATGTTTTCCGATATCTTTCAAAACTCTCTTAATTTCTTTGCAAATTTTTTAAAAGATTTTCATTGATTTCAACATTTTTTGATGTTTTTCGATGTATTTAAATGTTTTCCGATGTTTTCCGATATTTTTCCATATTTTTTGATGTTTTCCAATGTTTGACGATGTTTTTTTTCGATGTTTTTGATGTGTTCTTAAAATGGTTTTTGATATTTTTTGATGTTTTCCGATATTTTTCGAAACTTTCTTAATTTTTTTGCAATTTTTCTAAAAGATTTTGAAGGATTTCAACATTTTTTGATGTTTTTCGATGTTTTTAAATGTTTTCCGATGTTTTCCGATATTTTCCGATATTTTCCGATATTTTCCGATATTTTCCGATATTTTCCGATATTTTCCGATATTTTCCGATATTTTCCGATATTTTCCGATATTTTCCGTTATTTTCCGATATTTTCCGATATTTTCCGATATTTTCCGTTATTTTCCGTTATTTTCCGATATTTTCCGATATTTTCCGATATTTTCCGTATTTTCCGATATTTTCCGATATTTTCCGATATTTTCCGATATTTTCCGATATTTTCCGATATTTTCCGATATTTTCCGATATTTTCCGATATTTTCCGATATTTTCCGATATTTTCAGATATTTTCAGATATTTGCCGATATTTTCAGATATTTTCCGATATTTTCAGGTATTTGCCGATATTTTCCGATATTTTCCGATATTTTCTGATATTTTCCGATATTTTTCCATATATTTCGATGGTAGCCAACGTTTGACGATATTTTTTCGATGTTTTTGTTTTTTTTAAATGGTTCGATATTTTTGGATGTTTTCCGATATTTTTCGAAACTTTCTTAATTTCTTTGCAATTTTTTTTAAAGATTTTGCAAGATTTCAACATTTTTTAATGTTTTTTAATGATGGTTTTTGATATTTTTCGATGATATTTGTTGTTTTATTTTGCGATGTTTTTCAATATTTTTCGGATCTTTCTTAATTTTTATGCAATTTTTGTAAATACTCGTATTTTAAAGATTTCTTAATTTTTCGATATTTTTGACATTTTTCGAAGTTTTACGATGTTTATCGTGGTTTTCATATGTTTTTTTTAAATGTTTTTCAATATTTTACAATAATTTTTGATGTTTTTAATGATGGTTTTTGATATTTTTGGATGTTTTCCGATATTTTTCGAAACTTTTTTAATTTCTTTGCAATTTTTTTAAAGGTTTTGATGGATTTCAACATTTTTTGATGTTTTTAATGATGTTTTTTGATATTTTTCGATGTTTTTTTGTTGTTTTATTTTGCGATGTTTTTCAATATTTTTCGGACCTTTCTTATTTTTATGCAATTTTTGTAAATATTTTTAAAGATTTCTTAATTTTTCGATGTTTTTGATATTTTACGAAGTTTTACGATGTTTTTCGATGTTTTCATATATTTTTTTAATGTTTTTCAATATTTTACAATAATTTTTTATATATTTTTTATGTTTTTCTCGAAACTTTCTTATTTTAATGTAATTTTTTATAAATGGCTTGGTAGATTTCAACATTTCTCGATGTATATTGACGTTGTCAACTACTATTTTTGGATATTCTGAGATGTTTTTCAATATTTTTCGATGTTTTTCGATATTTTTCGAAAAATATTGTTTATTAATTTATGTTCAAATATGTTGGATGTAACTTTTTGTTAATTTTTTGAAAGATTTTGAAATTATTCGATGTTTTCCAATATTTTTCGAAACTTTCTTAATTTTTTTGCAATTTTTATTAATAGATTTTAATATTTTTTGATATTTATCGACGTTGTCACCTATTTTTTGATATTCTAAGATGTTCTTATATGTTTTTTCAGGTAAACAATATTCTAATATTGTTTCATGTTTATCATAGTTTCAAATTAAATAACTTTACGATATTCTGAGATATTCGTCAATGTTTTCCGATATTTTTTTAAAAGTTTTTTACGGAAAAGTTCCTAAAAGAAAATATTTGGTTTAGAGAAGTTTCCACCGAGAAAATTATAGAAAAAATGATTTCTAACTAAAACAGATTTTGCCAAGATATTTATGAATATTTTATATGCACAGAGTATATAATATCGAAACACTCTATAACATTGTTAGGCTATATTTATTTTTAAAGTATTAACATTGTGAGGAAAAATAGTTTGCATATGATAATTATCAAGTAGAAATAGGGAAAAATTGTTACTGTCGCTAATATAAGGAATAATGTTAACTAGAAAGTGATACCGATTCTCATTTTAATTCCGCTTTCAGTAACCATGCTGATATCGATAAAGCAATTTATTATCAAACAGGAAAGAAATCCGAATAACGTGTGGTGCTCACCAAAACGAAACAAGGCGGAAAATCTTCTATTTTGCAGGAAGGCATTCCTCCCACACCATTCGACATATCAAGTTCAAATATTTCGTTTCATTTTCATTCTATTTCGCCGCCCTCACACATCTTCTGTTTACTGGTCTAACATTTCCTACACTATTTAGGCTTCTTAAGACTCGCCCCAATACCTCCTTGCTTAAAAATAAATTTCAGCAGTACCTGTGCGTGCAATTCGTAAGTTCGTGCAAGGAAAATTCATCAAAAAAAAAAAACTGCCAAAACAATTTGCCAATACAAATCCTTTTTCCATCCCTCAATTAGATTCATTTCTTCGTATTTCGCATTGTATGCAATATTTTCGTCCTAGTTTATTCACTTTTGTTTTTCAATAGATTTTTTTTTTTTGGCAATTTTCCATCAATTCGAATGTAGTAAGTCTGTTGGTAAATTCTTATTGTGCTGATGTGGTTTTCTTTAAAAAAATTGATTTTCTTTAAAAAGTCATAATGAATAAACGAAAGAAAATGCCTGTATTTTCTTTGAATTTTTTTTTTAAAATGTTTTCTGAATTTTTTTAAATGTTCCAAGAAAAAAAAAAAGAAATGACAATACTTTTAAGCACTTTTCAAAAGAGAAATTACAATACTTTCGATTAAGTTAAAAAATATCCAAAAAAAATATCCAAGATTTTCCAAGTCAATTTTAGTCTAAACCAAGTATTCCTTTTTACTCTAAAGGATATTTGTATTAAAAGAGAAATACATCATGGGTATAAAAAAAATTGAATATATTTTAAGAAGAAAAAAAAAATATATAAAAATGCTAACAACAACAAAAATATACCGAAAAGTACTCATCGACTCTCTATTAAGAAAAACGAAATTGAAAAAAATCAAATTTTTTTTTTTACTCAAATTTCTAATATAATATATAATATTTTTTTTTTATATTATAAAACGTATTTTTTTTTTTGCATTCGTATTGAAAACGTGATCAAATTTGACACTTAAACGAGTATTTGAATTTTTTCTATTTTTTTTTTTTTTTGACAGAGAGAAGAAAAAAAAACTTAAAGAGAGATTGGTAAACTTTTATTAAATATTCTACAAAAGAAAGGATAAAAGCGTTGAAAAAAGAAAAAAAACACCCCCAAATAAATCGGAAGGATGTAAAAAGAATATTTGGAAGTAGACTGGTGAAGAAAAAAAAATCCTAACGCTAAAGAGAGATTTTTTACGAAGATATAGTCGAGAAAAGGGTACGTATGGATGTGCATGGTATATAGAACAGATGAAGGTATCAAGGATGTCAGGGAAGGATACGTTCGAGGGGTAAGAGGATTCAGTTATTTAAGGATGAAATTGGACGAAAACGCACATATAAGCTAAAAAGAATTGATTTCAAATTGACTTTTATTTATTTATTTTTTTTTTAAAGCAGAAAGGATATTTTTTTTTTCATACAAAAATGATATGGAAGAAAATTTTGAAAATTTTCTCTAAAAAATTTTAATATTAAAGTAATACGAAAAAAAAAAATAATAATAATATTATAATAATAATAAAATGTTAAAATATTCTTAATAAATATGCTTAAGAAAGAGTTTTCTCTATAAAAATTGTAAAATTCCAATAAGAAGGAAAAAGAAAAAAGGAAAAATTATATTTGAGTTTTCACACGAAATTGGAGATTCTTGACGATTTGAATTTTAAGGAAGAAAAGTTGCTGCCGTGCAAAAATTCTACCATATAACAAGGGCAGAAGAAATTTAATTTTTTTTTTTTTATTTTAGTTTTACTTATAGAAATTTATTGAATTTTTTTTTTTTTTTGGTTTTTCCCAATGAAAAAGGAGTGAATTTTTTTTTTGCCTATCAGCTTCAAAGGCAGGAAGGGCAATATTATGTCGATTTCTTTTAAACAAAAATAAAATAGAAAATTCATATGAAAATTTTGCCATTTAATTTTCAAACAAAAAAAGGATAAGCACAATTTTTTTTTCTTCTAAAAAATATCATTGACACATATTCGTCGATTCAATTAGAACAGAATTAATCCGATTGTGATTCAGTTGATTTCGGAAATGAGTGAATTTCTTGTCATCACATTTATGAGTGAATTTTTTTTATTATTTCAAGATAAATCTCATGTTCATACACATGCGTATCGTATAGATAATAATAAGAATTATACGAAATGATATCCTATTATATTGAAATTGCCTCCGTATTCGATATTCTATTATGAACGAAATCCTTCGGGAATCAATCAAATTGAACGAAAAAAATCGGCAAAACGAGTGAGTGGGCTTTGAATTAACAGCAAAAAAATTTTCTATATTATTTTCTATTCTTCGATCGTTCCAAGTTATTAAATAATTTTTATTTTTTTTAGTTCGGGAGCAGCCATATTGTACGATTCTATCATATCTTTTATGTACTGGTATTATTGGCAATGTAATCATAATTCAACATTATGGAAAAGATAAGGAATTAGATAAGCAAATATGGTAAAATAAAAACGAAATGAAGGGTAATTTAGCCTTTTCCGTATATTCAATTTTATTATGATTATTGTTATTATTGAATTTTTTCTTTTTAAATTAAATTTTGTGGAAAGTCTTTAAGCAAATTCAATTCATAAAAGAATTGTGAATAAGAAAATAGAAAAGATAACGTAGAGTTTTTTTTTTTTTATTATTAAGCTGGTCTAATTTGGTCATAAAAGAATATTATTAAATTGAGAAGATTTTGTCATATTAAATGTGAAGAATTCATAAAAATTTGAATTCAGCATATTCAGCAAAGATATAATTGGTTTTTTTTCAACAGGTCTTAGATCATAATAATTAATTTATTGGTGTAATTATTCAATAAATAATAATTAAATCTATATTCAGCTATAAGTTAGCAATTTTTTGCAGATTATAGTTATTGTATTCAGCTAAGCTGAATAAATGGAATTTTGTCCTATTTAGTTACAAAAAATAAATGATTTATTATTTTTTGCGTACATACAAAACTGTTACTAAAAATTCGATTATTAAAAATGTTATAATTTCTTAATTCAGCTAAGCTGAATATGTATATTTTTACGCCTTTTAGCTTAATATATGGAATTTCGTCAGCTTTACTTACAAAAAAGGATTTATTATTTTTTGCGTATGTACAAAAATATTACTAATATTTCGATTATTTAAAATTAAAAAGTCGGTTATAATTATTTAAATCAGCTAAGCTGAATATATATATTTTTTACGCCTTTTAGCTTAGTAAATGGCATTTTGTCAGCTTTACTTACAAAAAAGGATTTATTATTTTTTGCGTATGTACAAAAATATTACTAATATTTCGATTATTGAAAATTTAAAAGTAGGTTAGAATTATTTAATTCAAGTAAGCCTAATGTACACAATTGGCTGAATAAAGGAATTTTGACCAATTCAGTTTAAAAAAATTGTTTATTATTTTTTGAGTACATACAAAATATTACTGATATTTCGATTATTTAAAATTAAAAGTATTTTATAATTATTTAATTCAGCTAAGCTGAATGTATACATTTTATTGACGCCTTTTGGCTTAACAAATGGTATTTTGTCCTATTTAGTTCCAAAAAAGGAATTATTATTTTTTGCGTACATACAAAAATGTTATTAACAATTTGTTTATTAAAAATGTTATAATTTTTTAATTCAGCAAAGTGAATGTATACATTTTGTTGACGCCTTTTGGCTTAACAAATGGAATTTTATCCTATTTAGTTACAAAAAATGTTTTATTATTTTTTGCGTATGTACAAAAATATTACTAATATTTGGATTATTTAAAATTATAAAGTAGGTTATAATTAATTAATTCAGCTAAGCTTAATAAACACATTTTATTGACGCATTTTGGCTGAATAAATGAAATTTTGTCAGATTTACTTACAGAAATTTAAATATTATTTTTTTCGGACGTACAAAAATGTTACTAATATTTCGATTAAAAAGTAGGTTAGAATTATTTAATTCAGCTAAGCTGAATATGCGAGTATATATTTTTTTACGACTTTTGGCTGAATAAATGGTATTTTATCCTATTTAGTTCCAAAAAAGGAATTATTATTTTTTGCGTACATACAAAAATGTTATTAACAATTTGTTTATTAAAAATGTTATAATTTTTTAATTCAGCAAAGTGAATGTATACATTTTGTTGACCGCTTTTGGCTGAATAAATAGCATTTTGTCCTATTTAGTTTCAAAAAAGGATTTATTATTTTTTGCGTATGTGCAAAAATGTTACTAATATTTGGGTTATTTAAAATTATAAAGTAGGTTATAATTAATTAATTCAGCTAAACTTAATAAACACATTTTATTGACGCCTTTTCGCTGAATAAATGAAATTTTGTCAGATTTACTTACAGAAATTTAAATATTATTTTTTTCGGACGTACAAAAATATTACTAATATTTCGATTAAAAAGTAGGTTAGAATTATTTAATTCAGCTAAGCTGAATATGCGAGTATATATTTTTTTACGACTTTTGGCTGAATAAATGGAATTTTATCCTATTTAGTTAAAAAAAGGATTTATTATTTTTTGCGTATGTACAAAAATATTACTAACATTTCGATTATTGAAAATTTAAAAGTATTTTGTAATAATTTAATTCAGCTAAGCTGAATATATACATTTTTTTACGCCTTTTGGCTAAATAAATGGAATTTTGTCAGATTTATGGTACTTACAAAAATTTATTTATTATTTTTTGCGTATGTACAATAATATTACTAACAATTTGATTATTAAAAATTTAAAAGTCGGTTATAATAATTTAATTCAGCTAAGTTTCAAAACACAATTTATTGACTTCTTTTCGCTAAATAAATACTAATTCAATATTGTAATTAGTTCAAAGGTATGATTAATTTTATTGTTAAAATTGTAATACGATATTGTCATATGCTAAATTTTGAATTCAGCTCAGCTGAATATAAATTTTTTTTTATTTATTTAATTAAAAATAATAATAGATATTCACTAATGTTATAGTCAGTTCAAAGCAAAATATTATATATATTTTGTTTATCTTATACTTAAAAGCATTTCTAAAGAATGTAAGCGTGTTATTCAGCTAAGCTGAATAAATATCAGTTCATTGTTAAACATCAGTTCTCAATATTTTCAATATTTATTATATAATTTATTTTAGAAAATAAAGCAGAATTTAAAATTGGAAATCAAATTGTTGAAGATCACTTTATTAATATTGTAAAAGGATGTCCAAGTATATGTTATAGACGAATGAATAAATAGGCAGACAATTAATAAAATTATATGAATAGAAATGATAAGAGTAATATTAGAGAAAATCTTTTATCTTCCATAAAATTATCAACTTGGAATCTTCTTTGTATGATGTGGATTTTATTTGCTAAAAATCAACTATAATAAAATTAAACAAATATAAAATAACAGATTATCGCGAGTTCATAGGTTAAAAATGTAAGCTCATGTGTACAAAAATGATTTACGCGAAAATTATAATACCTTAAGTAGATGAAAAGGTCAGAGTTTTTTTTTTTGGCTATCAGATTTGGGACAGGTTGGGTATGAGCAAACTTTATTGGTATTGGAAATCATGATAAGTGCGATGTATGAATCGTTTCGTGGAATGCGGAATTATTATAGATTTTTTTGTTGTATTTCAAGTAGACATACCGAAGGACAAACGAAACATATTCAAATTGATCCATAATATTATAGAACTAACATAGCGTGAATGAAATATAATTTGGAAGAGTCGAATACAAGTGGTTTGTTAGCTGTCCAATGATGGAGTAGTCTCGCTTCAAGAGTCAAAATACTATTATTTGGTAATGAGATTTTGTCAGCATAACAATATGAATAGTGGAAAATGGTTGAAGTGATAATTTAACAAATAAAAATTATAAAATTTCCGAATTTGATTGAATAAATGTTAAAGTAAACAAGAATAATTTTCTCTTATCTTTAGATTCAGCAACAAGTTTAATATGAAGAAAAAAAAATTAATTTACTAAAAATTTTATAATTTCTCCTTTTATTGATGGAACAAGTTTATCTGTTACAATATAACCACAGCCAAATGATAAATTATAAATTTTACTGTTCATGCCATGCCATCACAAATGCAATAAATACGAACCAATAAAAAGAGTTTGTGGAATTATCTCGATTGCATAAGAAAGATTTCGGATTTGCACTTATATGAAAGTGTAATTTAACACGGTTGAGTGGTCTATTCAGTCGTCAGTATGGGCAGTTCCCAATTCAATCCTAGCCATTTGCATCAAACAATCAATCCGTCAATCGATTCACATCTGTAAGAAGTCCGTACGCCTGATTTGGTATTTCTGCTGATATATATCCAGGATTATTTAACAGAAGGCTACAAAGCAATCCGATTCTATTCTCTTTATAGAAGGTGGTTAGAATCGTTTCGTTGATAGTCCGTACTTCTATACAAAATCATGTCTGCATTCTATCAAAGGCATTCTATTCAGAGAAAGCTTTCAATCTGGTGAGCTGCTAGGCTGGTACAATCTTTCGGAATGTAATTTCGATGCTTTGCCCCATTCACAAGTGACCATTGTTATACTGCCATATTGTGCTTAGAGAAATACTATATTTGCACGAAAACAAAAATCCCAAACAACATCTCTGGAATGCTTCGAAATACTTTAATGGAAATTTAAAGTTGTAGTTTTGAGGGAGAATGATATTGTCAACAATTGATAAAAAGGGAAATATTTTTTTCAGGACTAGGCCAATGCTTAGACGAAAATCAGGACTAGGCCAACGCTCAATTAGCAAATGACCAGTTTTAATTGATGATTACTAGTTAGTAATTAGATACCGGCTAATCACCTCAGTTGTTGGTGGTGGCTGGACCTAAGGAAATTGGGATACGTTCAATAAGCGTGCCAGTTCTGCTAGTTCAGGGTTTCGCCCACTCAGCTAAGGAAATCCATACAGCTCGAACTTTAAATTTTTACCTCCTTATTCTGTTCATCAATCCATATTATGGAAGCATTCACTTTATGCTTTAACCATCTGTCACCAAGCAAACTTACCCGACTCTACCAAACCCCTAATTCCCAGTTGGGCCCTATCACTTGTTACGAGGGTCGTTCAATAAGTCCTTAGAAAATTAGAGAAATTGCGGTCGTAGTATCGGTAAAGATTTTTGTAAGTAGCATTATCGACAGGAAAGCTGTCAAAATTTCAGCTCGATCCATAGCGTAGGTCAATTTCTATCGTCGATTAAAGTTAACGACATTTATTTGTGCATAACAATGGAAAAAAGCGAGTTTAGGGCTGTCATCAAACATCTCCATTTGAAAGGCTTAAGCCCGAAAGAAATCAAAGCCGAGTTGGATGCAGTTCATGGCACATCTGCACCTGTGTTTGCGACGGTTTCCAATTGGGTGAATGACTTTAAACGTTGCCGTTCATCCACAAATGATGAACATTGTTCAGGACGCCCAGTTGTGGTGTCTACTCCTGAAATCATCGACAAAATCCACGATCTGATTTTGAACGATCGGCGAATTAAAGTGCGCGAATTAGTTTAGGCCACGGGCATATCACAAGGTACAATCGCTTCAATTTTGCATGAAAAATTGTCTGTGAAAAAATTTTCCGCAAGATGGGTGCCGCGTTTGCTCTCAGAGGAGAATAAGCGCATTCGTGTAGTGGACTCTAAGGCTATGTTGGCACTCTTTCATCGCAATCCTGCCGAATTCCTTCGTCGACATGTCACTGTGGATGAAACCTGGATACACTACTACACTACAGAAATGAAGAGACAGTCATCACAGTGGATTTTCAATGGTGAACGGGCTCCGAAGAAGGCAAAAACTGTGCCATCGGCCGGTAAGGTGATGGCCACGGTCTTTTGAGATTCGCAGGGCATCATTTTTATCGACTACTTGGAAAAAGGAAAAACAATAACAGGAGCGTATTACGCGTCGTTATTGCATCGGTTGAGCGAGGAAATCAAAGAGAAACGCCCCCATCTAAAGAAGAAAAAAATCCTCTTGCATCAGGACAATGCGCGTGTGCACACCTACGCTGTTTCCATGGCCAAAATTGTGGAATTGAGAATGGAATTGTTGCAGCATCCCGCTTATTCACCAGATTTGGCCCCAAGTGACTATTTTCTTTTCCCCAATCTGAAGAAATGGCTTGGCGGACGACGGTTCACTTCCAACGAGGACGTCATTGCTCAAACGGATGAGTATTTTGCAGAACTTCCGAAATTCTATTTTTTGGATGGGATAAAAATTTTGGAAAAACGGTTGGAAAAGTGGATAGAACTAAAAGGAGATTATATTGAAAAATAAAAAATATTTTTTTAAAAAAACAGTTTTTTCCATCTTTTTCTAAGGACTTATTGAACGACCCTCGTAGCTCTGCCCAAGAAGTTAGTAATCGGTTACAAACCAGTCAGTGACTGCTTCCTTGCCTTGGTAGTAAAGCTTATCTCAATTTTTACTATTTATTATCTGCATTAATAATACCCGGAATAAAAACTGTTATCATCCATCATAGGTACCTCATGATAATCGAGCAAGGTATGACCCACGTAAGAACACTATGGTTTGTACTCTTACTCATAAAGCTACGGGAAAGACCCTTGGAAATTCTAGGTTCAGGTTCATGGGTTCCCTAAACCGGAAGATTTGATTTTCTGTTTTGGATATGAGAAAATATCATCTTTAAAATTCTAAAGAAGACGAAGAATTTGCTATACCGATAAGGGAAGTAATTATATCTACTAGCGATAAAGAATGTCAGAAGTTAAAAGAAGATAAAGAACTACTAGCAAACTCACAGTAGAAAGTAAACTTATCAATTCACATTACAGCCTACTACAGTTAATATACTGCAGCGTGTGAATACACAATAGTGCACAGTAAAACACACTTTCCATATTTTAATTATTGTTGAGTAAAATTCCTTTAACATAGAGCAAAATATCCTGAAAATTGTTTGAATTTACACACCGCTATTCGTGCATATATCAAAAAGGATACCGACAAATACACATGCTTGCCAACACTACAAAAAAAAGTCTGTCTGTTCAAATCGGATTGAATAGCAAACTACTTACGCACAAACAAGCACACACACATCCCAATGTATCTATGTATGTATAAAGTGCAAATACAGTTATTGGGGAAGCACTCAATTCCCATTTTTCTAGATGAACAAAACCACGGGCAACGTACAAAGAATACGAAATTAAGTTGATTAAATATCAAAGAGTTGAGTTCATGTTGGAAATTTGAATTTTTTCTCCATTCTCTCGAAGACATTTTCCTTTTTTGTTTAGTTTTTTTTTTCTTCGCTAGCTATTCTAAATCCTTATTTGTGAGCGTTTTTTTTTTTCTAATTTAAAATTAACATCCTCTCTTCACACCACAAAACACAATATTAATGTGATTATGAATGAATTCTTTTCACTTGACAATAATCAAGGATGTTTTTTGTTGAAGGATATTGAAAATAATGTGCAAACTGTTAACCAGAATTCTCAAAAGTGAACCTATTTGAAATTTGATTATCAGGACGAAGATGGCATAAGTTTCTGATGTCACGTACATCTGAATGTGGAATTATTAAATGTCATCTAAACTAATTAAGGTTGAATTGTGATATAATCAAAAGGATAGGTTGAAAAATTCAACTAGTTTACTTAATATAAGAAAAGTGGTAAATAAGGATCTCTTCCTCCTTACGGAATGGAAAATAATTCATCATTATCAAGGGAGGGTCCGGTTTAGGCCTGCTGAATCAAGCCAGGCTCTTCCAGTTCGACACTCCAGCATGTTTTTGCCGACTTGACAAAAACAGCTGCTATATAGGTGACAGAGCCTACCTCGTAAATGGCGCCACTACAGACCTTCCGAGCAGGATTATCTTCACCCATACGGATTAAGTGCTCAGCCCACCACAGCCTATTGATCGGACGGTCACCATAACGCTCCAGGATCTCATCATTAAATAGGCCCCGGAATCGTCGATCGTCATGTAGGGGCCCAAAACTTCAGTTGAAAGATCCTCTTCTCGAATGGTGGCAATGGTCTCTTCTGAGAATCGAAGATTCCGAAGAATGCGTGAAGATAGGCGACACTAGTGCCATGTGCAGCAGTGAGAATTTTCTAACGAAATAATTTAAAACGACTAAACTCTTTCGAAGCTATAATCTCCTATCTGCATGGGGCTAGTGCTATTTGACCTTGTCTCCGACACCGACGCTGCTACCATACACTTCGTTGTGCCTTGATTTAGTTCATTGTGCGGTCTTCGAGTTCGATACTTCCAGCATATTTTTGGTGAACTGACCAATACCGTTGCCATATAGGAGACAGAGCCTAGATCGTCTTCTAGAACCATAAATGGAGCCACTATAGGTCTTCCGAGCAGGATTATCTTCACCCATACGGATTAAGTGCCCAGCCCATTGTAGCCTATAGTCCGTATGGTCGCCGCAACGTTCCAGGATCTCGTCATTAAATAGGCCCGGAATCGTCCATCCTCATGTAGGGGCCCAAAACGTAAATTGAAAGTTCCTCTTCTCGAATTTCGGCAATGATCTCTTCTGAGAATCAAAGACTCCGAAGAATGCGTGAAGATAGGCGACACTAGTGTCATGTGCAGCAGTGAGAATTTTTGAAAGAAATAATTTAGACCGACTGAACTCTTTCGAAGGTATAATCTCCTATCTGCATGGGGCTAGTGCTATTTGATCTTGTCTTCGGAACCGACGCTGTCATCATGCACTTTGTGGTTCCTTGATTTCGTTTGTTGTGTGGTCTTCCAGTTCGACACTTCCAGCATGTTTATGGCGACCTGACAAATACCGTTTCCATACATAAGACAAGATCTACTTAGCCTTCAGGGACAATAAATGGAGCCACTATAGACTTTGCGGAAAGGATTTTTCTCACTCATACGGATTGAGTGCTCAGCCCATTGCATCCTATAGTCCGTATGGTCGCTGCAACGTTCCAGGATCTCGTCATTAAATAGGCCCCGGAATCGTCGATCGTCATGTAGGGGCCCAAAACGTAAATTGAAAGTTCCTCTTCTCGAATTTCGGCAATGATCTCTTCTGAGAATCAAAGACTCCGAAGAATGCAGAATTTTCGAGCGAAATAATTTAGACCGACTGAACTCTTTCGAATCTCCTATCTGTATGGGGCTAGAGCTATTTGACCTTGTCTCCGACACCGACGCTGACACCATGTAGTTTGTTGTTCCTTGATTTATGTGCATTCCAGCTTAATCCCGAATGCATATAAATCAAGGAACAATCATTTCGATGCCATCGGCACATACTCAATGCCGAGCAGACTTTATGAGGATTGTACCTCTCACACCGATCCCCGAAATGTCCTTGTCGGCGACCATCTTGGATAATCAACTGCTCTGAAAGTGACTTTCCTCTCACACTAGTCATGGTTAATCAATTTTTCTGGGATGCCGTATTCTTTCATAGATGTGTACAGTTTTATCCTGGCTATATTGCGAGTCTCCTAAACTTTTTTGTACACCTCTCAAACTAATTTTGAGCTTCAGAGATTGTAGGGAGAAAAATGACAATCCTACACACACAAACCGGAACTAAGAGGATGTAAAAAATTACTTAATTTGCTAAATGGTGTAAGTTTTTTTAAAAATATTATTTATTATTTTCTTAACAACAACTTTTGCTGAAAGTAAATTTATTTTGGTTCTTCCTTCCAGAGAATATCAAATTGTTCTTTAGTCGAAAATAATTTTTCACTCAATTTTCGGCTCTCATATTTCATTAAAGCCTATATGAACATTCTATTGATTAGAATTCGTACATAATACAATTTTTATGATTAATGAAAATTTATATTTTTATTGTTTTTTTTTAATGCCCTAATTTTTTGGGCATTGCTTTTCAATAACGATCGATTAATAGCGTATCATAGAAAAAATATGAAAATTATTATGAAAATATTCAGCAAAATGTAAATAATCCTGTATAATTAAAGGCATTTCTCAAATATCCTTGTTACGTGGAAATATTTTCATGCTCATTTTCGCGATTACTTTGCTCGTTCAGTCAGCTCTGCAGTTCGTCCTTGTGAGTGTATACCATCTTTCGTAAAGATTGTCTCAAATTTCATCGATGCAAAAGATGGGAATATTCGGGCAGGCAAATATCGAAGGACTAAACAAGAGCATTTTGATAAATGTTGAATGTACCATTGACCGTGTTACTATGGAATATTATATTATCGAATCAATTAAGCAATCATGTTGGACTCTCAGTGCTGATTTATACCTCATGAACTAAGAAACTCTAGGTTCTTGCTACTTCTATATTGTAGAGAAGATGCCAATTTCTCCATAAGTATGAGTATGCACATCTAGCTTCAAAAAGCTTTATAATTAAGTACGGAATAAAGATGATAAAAACCATCTGGGAACCGGCCATCTGACCGTGAAACATTTGCCATTGGCCGTTGGTCATTTCCTGCTTACACTCCATATTACCCCTGCTACCTAATCATACGTCCCCATCTATGATGATCGATAGAAAATCAATAAACAATTATGTAAGTGTGAAACAGCAATGGACAACGCTGTCAGTAGAGCCGAACAATGACCATGCAGAATAGAAATGGCCACTTTGAATCGAAGCGAGGCTTACTGATGGTCTAAATACATTTTCCGATGGTCTTTAATAAGTCATTAACTTAACTAAAATGTTTGCTGTTCAAAAAGATTCAGAAAATGTTGTTGACGCTCATATAACTGTGGAGGAAGGGGCTATAATCCTTGAGTACTCTGCCAATGTGCACACCTCCAGCAATTATGGCAATAATAAAAGTATTTGACGTGAACTCTAAACTGGCAAGTATTTGTTACCGTTACGATTCGATTGAGACTTCTTCCCCATTGGACCTCGGATTTACTTACACATCAATTGCTGTAGGCACTTTAGGAGGCTCGACAGTCAAATAATATATTCTAAGAGGAGACTGGGTTTCTACTTCCGGTCATTTACAATAAACATAACAGTCAATTTCACGGTACTTACTTATTGTTACAGTGTATGTCTTCTGTAGGTCCACCTGTTCCTTGAGCCCGCGCAGTCGACGCAATTTGAATTCTTGCGCCTCCACGCGTTCCCGCAAACGTCGCAATCGTTCACCCATCGTTGCGGCTGTTGCTCCTCGCGTCTCCTGAGCTTTCAGGAATCGCAAGCGCTGCTCTTTGGCCGCCAATAGCTGGTGTTGAGAATCGATTTGTTGCTGTTGTCGTAATGCCATTGCTCTCAAATCGGATGCTGTCGGCCTTCCGGGCACCTGTAATAAATAATAAAATAAATCTATTATTAAAAATTATTATTCGATAAATGATCATGAAAAAATTAAAAGAAATAGTGGAGAATTTACAACAGTAATAAAAAAAAACGATAATTTAAAAAAAATGCAAATATCTCCAAAAGCACAAAAGTAATTTTCCCATTGACGATGCAACAAAAGAGGGATTATCTGTAATAAAAAAAAAAACCCCCTCATTTCCCCTACTTCTGATACAGAAATATTTATTTGACGATAAATAAAAAATGGAAAAAGCTTTAAAACAGATATTATTGGTGACAAATTATTTATTACATTCAAAATGTTGAGCAATTTCTTAAAATTTACTTAAAATTTATCAAAATTAGTCAAGACAGTCTAATAAAAGATGCACAATAATTTCAATGAATATTGCTTAAATGTTGCTGCATCATTTCAACGCTGGTGAAATGTTTCTGCAATATCTCAATTGTGGTGAATTTTTGCGGATCGTTTTGTTTATGGTGACGACTTGTTAATTAATTTCGAATTTTTTTAATGTTGCTGCATCATTTCAACGCTGGTGAACTGTTTCTGCAACATCTCAATTGTGGTGAATTTTTATGGATCGTTTTGGTTATTATGGTGACGACCTGTTAATTAATTTCGATTTTTTTGAAATGTTGCTGCATCATTTCAACGCTGGTGAAATGTTTCTGCAACATCTTAATTATGGTGAATTTTTATGGATTGTTTTGGTTACGGTGACGACTTGTTAATTAATTTCGATTTTTTTGAAATGTTGCTGCATTATTTCAACGCTGGTGAAATGTTTCTGCAACATCTCAATTGTGGTGAATTTTTATGGATCGTTTTGGTTATGGTGACGACTTGTTAATTAATTTCGATTTTTTTGAAATGTTGCTGCATCATTTCAACGCTGGTGAAATGTTTCTGCAACATCTCAATTGTGGTGAATTTTTATGGATTGTTTTGGTTGGGGTGACGACTTGTTAATTATTTCGAATTTTTTTGAAATGTTGCTGCATCATTTCAACGCTGGTGAAATGTTTCTGCAACATCTCAATTGTGGTGAATTTTTGTGGATCGTTTTGGTTATGGTGACGACTTGTTAATTAATTTCGATTTTTTTGAAATGTTGCTGCATCATTTCAACGCTGGTGAAATGTTTCTGCAACATCTTAATTATGGTGAATTTTTATGGATTGTTTTGGTTGCGGTGACGACTTGTTAATTAATTTCGATTTTTTTGAAATGTTGCTGCATCATTTCAACGCTGGTGAACTGTTTCTGCAACATCTCAATTACGGTGAAATTTTTATGGATCGTTTTCGTTATGGTGACGACTTGCTAATTAATTTCGATTTTTTTTAAATGTTGCTGCATCATTTCAACTCTGGTGAAATGTTTCTAGTTTAATTCAATACCAGTGAATTTTTATTTCAAATTAAATTTTATTCAACAATAAAAACTATGATAAAATTTGTTTATTACTGCAGATAAAAATAAAGTTACTTTTAGTTTGTTTTTTTTGTTACTTTAAGACCTTTTGGTGACTCCATGTTACTTGTGGACTGGCATTGCTAGCTTTCCTAATGAAATATTTATACGAATTAAAGTACGCTATCGGAAATGTGAAAATCTTATCAGTTTCTAATGTGGTTTTTTTTTTTTAAATTCAAATTGTCAAAGACACTATTCAGTGTGAAGTTTTCTTTTAGATTTTAGTATTGGGACAATAATCGTAAGATTAATTTATCTGTCATTCTAGTAACAAAAAATTGCAAATAAAAACTCTACAAAAAAAAACCCCATTTAGAAAATTAACAAAACTTCAGAAAAATGAAAAGGGATCATTTTTATACACTTTTCATAATTAAACCGAACAGTTAGAAATAATAGAAAATAGGATTTATTTTATTTAAAAACTGAGTAAAAAAGATAAAAAGGACATTTTCGTTTTGTGGAATAGGTTTTTGGATCCTTGTTGTATTTTCGTATTTTAGCTCATCAATTAACTTTATTGCTTAAAGGAATAAGGAATAGAATGATTGGAATGAGAATGAAAAAAAAAAGATAAATAAAAAGTCCAGAACCAAATATTGGAAGAAAGAAGAAGCTGGAATACATTGTATATAAACCAAAAATTGACAGTTGAAAAGGATAAAAAATGGGGACGAGGTTGAAATGATGAATACACAAACAGAATTTGTACCAAAAAAAAAAAAAAAATTTCAGGTTCAGTTAGTATATTTACATTTGTGAGGGGTTGAAGGGGCAGAAGTCTTGTATTTGTGTATTTTTCTCCTTTTACTCGTCCTTTTTTGTTAGAGTACAGAAAATGGCAAACATCACAATTCGAAATGAAAGGCTCTCTGTCCTCTTAGGGGGCAAGAGTCCTGAAAAGCCAGAGAGGAAACGATAGCTTTTTGGAAAACTTTGTTAAATACAGCATCGAATTTTTGGGGGTGGCCGGTAAGGGTGCGGATGGGGACGGTTATGGCGATGATGATGTTCAGATAGAATTCAGCTGACCAGTGCTGATGAACCGACTCTGTTTGAAAGGAGTTTTTTTTTTTGGGGCATATGAGCTGGACTTTGACGATATTTCCCAGAGGCTAAAAATCAACCCTTACACAAAATATGCTCATGGTCATCCCTTTTTTTTTTCATCCCTAGTATTTAGTTTTCTTTTTCTCTCAACATAACCTATTTGGTATTTTATACAAAAATTTCATATTTCAATTCATTAAACGAGTTCGGTTTTGCTGTCGAATTTTGAAAAGGACTCTTAGTTTTTCTAATATAAATACTGAAAGCGGTTTTTTCTAATTTTTACTAGGTTTTTTTTTTGGAAAAAAAGTTACTTTCACGTTCACCAATAGGCTCCTATCATATTCCCTTGTTGGTCCTTTACTCGTAGTTTAGCTTGAATTTCTATTACATTTTTGTATTTTTCTTCTTCATTTTTTACCTTTGAATCTGCGAGTGTTGAAAAGCTTTCTAGCCTTTGACTTGAACATTTTGCTATCGTTTTTTTTATTGAGGAGTTAAAATCGTATATTTTTGCTATTTTGAATCGTTTTATCATTTTTCTATAAGTAATTTGGCTATTTTCTGCTCCATTTATTCTAAAAAGTGAAATATTTTTATTTTATTTTAGTTTTTCACAATTTCGATATCCTTATTTGGTTACCATTTCGAAAATATTTCTTTTTATCCTTTATTTGCTTTAGTTATAAAAAAAAGTCTATACTATAACAACAAGGACTTTGCTTGCTTCCTTCCAAAGAATAAAAATTAATTAAGAAAATTTCTAAGCCATATTTTGTTTTTTTTCTTTTTTCTTTTTGTTGTTAAAAAAGGATTTAGCCAAACTTAAAACTTTACAGAAGAAAGAAAGACTGACTGACTTTAGTAGAAAATTTACAATTTTTGGAGAAGAAGATAAAAAAAAACCACAATAAATATCAGTGCATAAATATTTCATAAAAAGAAAGAAAATTGAAGATGGTTTGTTGAAAATGTATAAATTTTGAAAAGATTGAAACAAGAAAACCCCATCCTTGAATGTACAGAAAGGACACTACTTAATTCAGTTAAAAGCTATAAAAGATGAACACTGATTCGAGAACTTCAAAAGAAATAGAAGAGAACAGATAGATTGATAGATAGAGGCGACAGATGTAGATAAATAATAAATGGTATAGTGAAATCCTTAAAGAGAAATAAATGGAATACGAAAATAGGGGAGAAAATTGAGTTGATGGTGAAAACTTTAAGCATGACAAAAAATATTGTGAATCGATAACGGAAAGGACAATAATTTTTGGTTGTTATTTTAAACGAAAATATTTACATGGGGGCTATTTTGACATGTATACAAGAAAGGAAATGGTTAAGGGAACGGTTCCTAAATTAATAGAATATAAAAAAAAGGATAATGGAAGCAATGAAAATTCACTTTAAATGACAGACAGACCATCGAAAAAGTATGCATGTATAAATTTTCTAAAATGGGGTATTTTATGTCCTTTATTTTCGTATTTTATTTTTTTATTTTTTATAGAACTTTTAACGCATGATGCTATTATCCTTTAAAGTATATGAGCGTTGATATTAATTGACTTTAGTTACATTTTATTTACCTTTTCAAATATTGTAACATATAAGAAAATTGTTCAAATATAGAATTAGTAGTGATAGAAAGAGTTACTAGGGTTTAGATTAAATAATTTTTAAAGGCGAATAACTACAGAAACTTCTGATGGGAAGTCTTACCGTTCAGACTTTTAGTATTTCCTAAAGTGGAATAATTTTTAAGAGATGTAAAAACAAAAAAACTGTTCTTGATAAGAAATAAAAATAAAAATAAAAACAAATAATCAAAAATGACTAGAAGAACGCCATGCCATCTGGAGGAAAACTCACCAACTACTATGATCTGAGTCAGTATCAAACCCGAAAATGACTAGAAGAACGCCACGCCACCTGCGCCACCTGGAGGAAAACTCACCACCTAATATGCTCTGAGTCAGTATCAAACCCGAAAATAACTAGAAGAGCGCCACGCCATCTGGAGGAAAACTCACCACCTAATATGCTCTGAGTCAGTATCAAACCCGAAAATAACTAGAAGAACGCCACGCCATCTGGAGGAAAACTCGCCAACTACTATGCTCTGAGTCAGTATCAAACCCGAAAATAACTAGAAGAACGCCACGCCATCTGGAGGTAAACTCGCCAACTACTATGCTCTGAGTCAGTATCAAACCCGAGAATGTCTACCCAACAAACACTCTAAAGGACATTTTCGCATGCAGTATTTTTTCTTCTTTTTTTCCAATCTTAAATATAATGTTTTTTATCAAATGTCCTGTTTTTTTTGTGATTTAATAAAGGAGATATAACCGAAAGTTTTGCTTAGTACTTGATCGTTTTTTTTGTGTTTTTCCAAATATATCCTCGTAATTCTTAGTGTTTTCTAGAATTTCCTAGTGTTTGATCAGTGTTTCATTATTTTGCTCAGTGTTTCCTACTGTTTGCTAGTATTTCCTAGCAATTCATTGTATTGTTTAGTGTTTCCTACTATTCCCTTAACTTGCCTAGTGTTCCCTAGTATTTCATATCCTTTACTAGTGTTTCCTAGTGTTTCCTAGTATTTTATTGTTTTGCTTAGTGTTTCTTAGTATTCCTTTAATTTGCCTAGTGTTTCCTTATGTTTTATAGCATTTACTAGAGTTTCCTCGTGTTTCCTGATATTTTATTGTTTCGATTAGTGTTTCCTACTATTCTCTTAATTTGCCTAGTGTTTCCTTATGTTTCCTAGCCTTTACTAGTGTTTGCTAACATTTCATTGTATTGCTTAGTGTTTCCTAGTACTCCCATAATTGGCCTAGTGTTTCTTTTTTGTTTCCTAGCCTTTACTATTGTTTCCTAATATTTTCTAGTCTTCTCTAATATTTCCTAGTGTTCCCTAATATTTCTGACTATTCCAACTCATTTTTAACTATAAGCGCTTGGTTTTCATTTATATTTTTGTACTTTTATCACGTAAGTTTTTCAATACTTTTGCACAACTACATTCGTTTTTTATTACACTTTTATGAGAATAACTCTTTCAATTTATATTAAAGTGAAAATCTATAAAAATTTCTTCAACTTTTCTAAAGTAGTTAGTTTCTTCAAAGTTTTCTAGTCAAACTAGTTTTTCAGTCAAACTATTTATTCAAAGATTTTTTTATATGTAAAATATTTCCAACACTAAAAATAGTTTTTTATACATTAGAATTTTTTTGGATATCGTTGAAAAAGTTTTTAAAGATTTTCATGCAATTCCAATTTATCAATAAGAAAAAAATATATTTTCAAATTTTAAATATAAAAATATTCTTAAAGGAAGTAATTAAATTTTACTTAGAATGAAGTTTTACGAATTTTTAAAAAGGGTTTTTGGATATTTCTTATCTTAACATAAATAAATAGAAACTTTTAAAGAGAATAAAGAGAATAAAATAAAAGAAATATTTTTGAAAAAAAAATGAATGAGAAGAAAAAAATCTAAAAATAATTCTTAACAATAAAATATATAAAAATTATAACTAAAAATTTCTTTCCCTAATTCAGTAGAACAATTTTGGTTCCTGATCAAGAAAAATCAGAAAATTATTGGCACTACTTTTTCAATTTTTTAATATAATATAAATTATTGTAAGTTTAGCTCATCTGTAAGCAATTTACGAGTATTAAATTTTTTTTTTGTTATGTACTATTTTTTTTTCGAAAGTTTAAGAATTTTTAGTTAAAAACATATATTTTTTAAAGAAATTTAATTGAAAATGAATTGTAATAAAAATGTAAAAAGTTAAAGTTTAGTATTTTCAAAGGTGCTTAGATGATTTCGTCTTTTATTTTTAAAAAATTCTATTGTAGTTATTTGAAAATTTCGTTTTAGTTAATTTTCTTTGCTTGAGAGGGGAAGAGGGAGTTCAACTTTTAATGCTTTCAATAAGAATTTTTCTTCGCTCAAAATCCATCATTGAAGAATTGGTTAACTTTTTTTTTTAATTGGGGTTCAGGATTTTTTCTAAATCAGCCCCAATTTTAAATATTCAAATCAAAACTTTAAAAATAAACGAACCCACTCGGTGACTGCAAACATTTTTTTGTTGACACAATTGAGCGTTGGCATGTGCCTAGCCTTTTATCTGAAATTAGGTCAAACTAGTAGGTCGCAAATTTTTTCACCTTAGGTCAAAGCTCTAATAAAAAATTTCCAAATCAGAAATTCAAAAATAAACAAACTCACTCAGTTAAGAAGAAAATTATTTTCGACACAATATAGCGTCGGCATTTGCTTAGACCTGATATTTGAAATTAGGTCAGACTGGTAAGTGGGTCGAGAGTTTTTTTAAACTGGGCCCGAAATTAAAATTTCCAAATAAAAGCTTGAAAGAAAACAAATCCACTAAGTGACCGGAAACATTTTTTTGTTGACACAATTGAGCATTGGTATGTGCCTAGACCATCTATCTGAAATTAGGTCAAAATAAAAGGTCGCGATTTTTTTTACACTGTGTCAGAGTAAAATTTCCACATCAAAACTTTAAAAATAAACAAACCCACTCAGTTAAGAAAAAAATAATTTTCGACACAATATAGCGTCGGCATTTGCTTAGACTTTCCATTTAAAATTAGGTCAGGCTGGTGAGTGGGTCCGGAAGTTTTTTTCGAACTGAGCCCCAATTAGAATATTTACAAACACAAACTGCGCAAAAGTAAACAAACCCACTCAGTTAAGATGAAAATAATTTTCGACACGATATAGCGTTGGCATTTTCGTAGACCAGCCATTTCAAATTAGGTCAGCCTGGTGAGTAGGTTCGGAAGTTTTTCTTTAACTAAGCCTCAATTTGAAAATTTCTAAATAAAAACTGCAAAAGTAAACAAACCCACTCAGTTAAGAAAAAAATAATTTTCGACACAATATAGCGTCGGCATTTGCTGAGGCTTTTCATTTGAAATTAGGTCAGACTGATGAGTGGGTGCGGAAGTTTTTTTGAACTGAGTCTGAATTAGAATATTTACAAATTAAAACTGCGCAAAAGTAAACAAATCCAATCAGTTAAGAAGAAAATAATTTTCGATACAATATAGCGTCGGCATTTGCTTAGACTTTCCATTTAAAATTAGGTCAGGCTGGTGAGTGGGTCCGGAAGTTTTTTTCCACCTGAGCCCCAATTAGAATATTAACAAATAAAAACTGCCCAAAAGTAAACAAACCCACTCAGTTAAGACGAAAAAATTTTCGACACGATATAGCGTTGGCATTTTCGTAGACCTGCCATTTCAAATTAGGTCAGCCTGGTGAGTAGGTCCGGAAGTTTTTCTATAACTAAGCCTCAATTTGAAAATGTCCACATAAAAACTGCGCAAAAGTAAACAAACCCGCTCAGTTAAGAAAAAAATAATTTTCGACACAATATAGCGTCGGCATTTGCTGAGGCTTTCCATTTAAAATTAGGTCAGGCTGATGAGTGGGTCCGGAAGTTTTTTTGAACTGAGCCATAACTGAAATATTTCCAAATAAAAACTGCTCAAAAGTAAACAAACACACTCAGTTAAGGAAAAAATAATTGTCTACACAATATAACGTCGGCATTTACTTAGGCCTGCCATTTGAAATTAGGTCAGACTGATGAGTGGGTGCGGAAGTTTTTTTGAACTGAGTCCGAATTAGAATATTTACAAATAAAAACTGCGCAAAAGTAAACAAATCAACTCAGTTAAGAAGAAAATAGTTTTCGACACAATATAGCGTTGGCATTTTCGTAGACCTGCCATTTCAAATTAGGTCAGCCTGGTGAGTAGGTTCGGAAGTTTTTCTTTAACTAAGCCTCAATTTGAAAATGTCCAATAAAAACTGCGCAAAAGTAAACAAACCCACTCAGTTAAGAAAAAAATAATTTTCGACACAATATAGCGTCGGCATTTGCTTAGACTTTCCATTTAAAATTAGGTCAGGCTGGTGAGTGGGTCCGGAAGTCTTTTTCGAACTGAGCCCCAATTAGAATATTAACAAATAAAAACTGCCCATAAGTAAACAAATCCACTCAGTTAAGAAGAAAATAATTTTTGACACAATAAAGCGTTGGCATTTGCGTAGACCTGCCATTTCAAATTAGGTCAGACTGGTGAGTAGGTCTGGACGTTTTTTTTTAACTGACCCCCAATTTGAAAATTTCCAAATAAAAACTGCAAAAGTAAACAAACCCATTCAGTGACTATGAACATTTTTTGGACACAATAGAGCGCCATCATGTGCTTACACCTTCCATTTGAAATTAGGTCAGACTGATGAGTTGCATTGGGTCTGAGCAGCAATTAGAAAATTTCCAAATCAAAATTTACAAACTATAAAAAACAGTCGAAACAATTTTTAATAATAAAAAAAAAATAATAAGAAGAAATTGTTTTTAAAAAAAAATATTACAAATAAGCAAAAATAATACTCAAAGTTGAGCAAATTGAATATTTTTGAAAATATCAAATTTTTAAGCTTCCCTGAAAGTTTTACAAAATATTTAAAAAAAAAAAATAATAGAGAGGCAACAATTAAACATTAAAAATACATTTTTATACTATTTTTTCTTTTCCATTAAAAAAAGAAGAAGAAAATACTTTCGTAAATATTTAAAAAAATATCAAAGAGAAAGAAAATTTTCTTTTTTCCTGTTAAAAACAAACACTAAATCTTGTTAGACTACAAATTGTGAAAACTTTAAAATTTCCCCCTCAAAAATTCCAAACATTTAAAAAGGTATTATTTAGAAATTTGTCTTTTATGCAACTCGAAAACCTAAAAATAAAATTTTGTCTATCATAAGGAAGAAAAAAATACTACAAAATTCCCACATTCGCCTAATTAAAAACATTTATAATCCAAGTTTATAATGGAATTCACACTTACTTAAGAGAATTTTATAATTTTATGAAAATTGCATTCCGAATAAAAAACAAAGTCTGCCAGAAAGAGAGACACAGAAGGTAAGTGAATAAAATAGTAGAAAAAAATTATTTTATTACATAAAAAAAATAATATGAAATTTTCATTAGGTGTGTTTCCGGCATAAAATATGAAATTTTCATTCAGTCACGAAAAACTGGTGCTCGATTGTTATATGAAAATTTTAACTTTTGAATAAATTTCTTGCTTTCTTTATTATGCATGCGTTTTTCTTCCTCGTTTTTTGTATATTAAAAAATACATTTTTTTTTAGTTATAATATTTTTTCTTATGTATTTCTTATTGTCATTAAAATATTTATTCATATTTATGCTGTTTTCTTTAGTTCGGTATTTTTATTAAACTTTTATCAAAACATTCTCGCACATTGTGTGAAGACTGAGAAATATTCAAAATGAATAGTAATGAAAACAAGACGCAAAACGATTAAAAATAGATAGAAAAGCGGAACATCTAAAATATGATGAAGAAGAAGAAGATAAATACTCTTGTTCTAGTACTTCATCAATTCTTCTTTTCTTTGTCCATCGTCCACTTACAAATTTCATTTACTCATTTTTTTGTTAGGTTTTTGGTCCGTTTTTATGCTGGCCTATTTGAACTTTTGGAGCTGATTTTATGTAAAACAAAATTTGATAGTAAATTTAGTCCTAAATATGAGGTAATCAACTCTATTGGCATTTTTTGCAATATTTTTCGTGATATTTATGACAATATACAGAGTGGAATCCATTCAGAATTTTTTGGATAATTTAGTTTTTAAAATGGAATGATTTTTCCAATAGGCTGAATATTAAAGTCAAAATTGGGGAGCCGGAATAATATTTATTTTTTTATTTTTAGAATAATTGTGTCCAATTGGAAAAATTCCAATCAAATATACAAATCCAATCAGTAACTTTGAAAAAATTAATCGACACAATATAGCCTCCGCACGCGCCCGACCTTTTGAAAAAAATTATGTTCGATGGGTAAGATGGAATTTTGTTCGAATTGGGTCCAAGCTTTAATTAGGAAATTTCAAAATCAAAACTTAAAAAAATAAACAAACTCAATCAGTGATCGTACACGTTTTTTTTTTTTTGGACACAATAGAACGTTGCCATGTGCCTAGGATCTGCCATTTAAAATTAGGTCAGACAAGTGGGTCGCGATTTTTTTTCGAAGTATATTTTTTTTCACATTAGATCAGAGCTCTAATAAAAAAATTTCAAATCAAAACTTTAAAAATAAACAAACCCACTCAGTTAAGAAGAAAATCATATTCGACACAATATAGCATCGTCATTTCCTTAGACCTGCCATTGGAAGTTAGGTCAAGCTGGTCTGTCGGTCTAGATATTTTTTTTGAACTAAACCCCAATTTAAAAATTTCCAAAACAAAACTTAAAAAAATAAATAAACCCACTCAGTTAAAAAGAAAATAATTTTCTACATAATATAGCGTCGGTATTTGCTTAGATCTGCCATTTTAAATTAGGTCAGACTTGTGAGTGGGTCGGGATTTTTTTTTGAACTGGGCCCAAATTTGAAAATTTCCAAATCAAACCTTTAAAAAAACAAACCCACTCAGTTAAGAAAAAAATTATATTCGACATAATATAGCGTCGGCATTTGCTTGGACCTGTCATTTAAAATTAGGTCCGGCTGTTGAGTGGGTCCGGAAGTTTTTTTGAGCTAAGCCTCGATTTGAATATTTCCAAGTCAAAACTTTAAAAATAAACAAACCCACTCAGCAAAGAAAAAAATTATTTTCGACACAATATAGCGTCGTCATTTGCTTAGACCTACAATTGGAAATTAGGTCAGACTGGTTAGTCGGTCTGGATTTTCTTTTTAAACTGAGCCCCAATTTAAAAATATCCAAAAAAAATAAAACTTTAAAGAAAACAAACCCACTCAGTGACCGCAAACATTTTTTTGGACACAATTGACCGTTATCATGTGTCTAGACCTCCTATCTGAAATTATGCCAAACTAGTAAGTGGCAAATTTTTTCACATTAGGTCAGTGGTCTAATAAAAAATTTCCAAATCAATATTTCAAAAAATAAATAAACCCACTCAGTTAAGAAGAAAATTATTTTCGACAAAATATAGCGTCGTCATTTGCTTGACCTGCCATTTGAAATTAGGTCAGACTGGTTAGTGGGTCTGGATTTTCTTTTTAAACTGAGCCCCAATTTAAAAATTTCTAAAAAAACTTTAAAGAAAACAAACCCACTCAGTGACCGCAAACATTTTTTTGGACACAATTGACCGTTATCATGTGTCTAGACCTCCTATCTGAAATTATGCCAAACTAGTAAGTGACAAATTGTTTTCACATTAGGTCAGAGGTCTAATAAAAAATTTTC
Source organism: Atherix ibis (assembly GCA_958298945.1). NCBI lineage: Eukaryota > Metazoa > Arthropoda > Insecta > Diptera > Athericidae > Atherix > Atherix ibis. The sequence goes on along the minus strand of OY282610.1, from coordinate 21,091,326 downwards.
AAATCAATATTTCAAAAAATAAATAAACCCACTCAGTTAAGACGAAAATTATTTTCGACAAAATATAGCGTCATCATTTGCTTGACCTGCCATTTGAAATTAGGTCAGACTGGTTAGTGGGTCAGGATTTTCTTTTTAACTAAGCTCCAATTAGAAAATTTTCAAATGAAAATTTTAAAAATTAACAAACCCACTGAGTGACCATTTATCGAGACAAAAATGCATCGGCACATGCGTAAACAGTCCATTTAAAATTAGGTCAGACTGATAAGTGGGAATTTTTTTCACATTAGATCAAAGCACCATTTTGTATTGAAGTTTGTTCTTGAGTTGAGGTAGTTTTTCCAACTCTTTATAAAAGTAAAAAATTTTAAAATACTGTTTGAACCTAGCAATGAACAGCGCCATCTCTTTGAAAATTATTAGATTATAAGACATTGCCAGATTCATAATCGTAGAAAACGATTTCCATTATAATTTTCACCTTCAGCAGAGGTTTTGGTCTCAGTAAATTTTCAAAAAAAAAACATCATTCGAATGTGTTGTTTGGTCCTTTCATATCCTTAAACTGTTTTTATATAATTTTAATTAGTTATTTGTATCCAATTTATATATATACATGCTCGTCTACGTTTTGTTCGTTTGTATTTTCTGTGAGCCTCCTAATTTTGTTTTGCCTGCGAAACCAGAACGCTTAGCACAACAACAACAAAAAAAAACAGAATTATACAAATAAAAAAAAATTACAAGAATACAGAGTGTCAGCACAGTGAAAATATAGGGCATTTTTGTACATGAGAGAATAAGTTAAATACGCCACAAAATGGATGCGAAAAGTTTTCTGTTCAAACTTTTAGTTGATGTTTGCTCGGAAATCAAAATAGAAAATATAAAATACGAAAGCTTCAAAAACAAACAAAAATGTACGAAAATTCCATACAGCCAGGATCAACTTGAACAAGAGTCACAATGCTAGAACAAACACAACTAATTATGTGGAATTGTTGTGCCTTAAATGCGATTCCCCAGTTCTAAATTTTTAATATTCCATCTGTTATGATACTTACTGAATAATGAACGTTACCCAAGGGATGGGAGTTTATATAATTCATATAGTCTCTCCATAGACTTCAATGTGTGCGCTTATTTTCTAGTTTCTTTTGATTTTATTTTGTTTTTATTTCTTAATATTTAATTTTCTGTTTCTTTTTCAGTTTTTTCCTCTCTTATATTTTTTTTTAATATTTACTTTTAAAAAAAAAATTTGCTTATAAAAGTTTCCTTTCAAATTTCATCTTTCACTCAGTCAACGAGCATTTTTCTAATTTTTTTTTTTTATATGTTATCAAAAATATAAGTTCTTCTTTTTTTTTACTTTACAAAACGACCATTTTTTTATGTTATCTCATTAATAATTGTTTCGTTTTTCTTTCATAAAATTCTTTTCGATAAAAGATTGTTTTTTTATATAATTTTCTTTCTTTTCTTTAAACAAAATGTGAGCTTATTATTTTGCAACAAAAATACAAAATAAATGAGCATATTTCAAATTAGGCATATTTTTGCAATGTTCTCATTTTTATTTATAGAATAAATTAGGAAATAACGTATGACAATGTGTTCAGTGCAAGATTTCAAAGAAAGTGGCGCTTTGAAAGTGCTCGCCATTAAAATTGAAAAGGAGCCACATATCGTTCAGAAACATATATTTTGAATTTAATTAAAACATTTCCAATTGGCTTATTAGAAATATAAAATTTCTTGTATTATTAGAATTTAAAATTTAACATAATTTTTTTAAAAATTATTATATTTATACATGAAGAACTTTACAGAATTAAGCTTATGTAAAAATCGCAAAACTTTACGGCCATGAAAACTAGAAAAAAGAATTAAATAAAGTGAAAATTTCCATTTAAAATTAAAATGGAAATTTTCCAGGAAAAATTTAAAAGAAATTCTACAAAAAAAATTTATAAATGAGAAATCCCATAAAAACCTAAAACGAAATGAAGTTTCCTAGAAAAACAAGATTACTGAATTTTCCATAAGAACTTAAATCATAAAATTCCTATTGAATTTAAAAGTAAATTTCTATAAAAACTAAATAAAATTTGAAATATTTTGTAGCAAGTAAATAGAAAAAATTCCAGTAAAATTGTAAAAAGAAATTTTTCATTAAAATCAACAAAAATATTTCTTATAAAAACTTGAAAAAAAGTATTTTTCAACAGTTTAGATGGGAATAATCTCAAAAAGTAAGTGTTTAAATGTACAATACCATAAAAATGTAAATAGAGAATTTTCCAAAATAACACAAAAAGCAAGAAGCCTAAAAGGATTTTAAAAAAAAATTAAATTTCACGCAAAAAGTACAGAATTGAATTTTCCATAAAACTACAATAAAAAAGGTTTCCCATAAAAACTAACAGAAAAAATATTTTATAAAAGCTTAAAAGTATTTTGAAAAATAAAAGAAATTAAATTTACCGCAAAAAGTAGAGAATTAAACTTCCTATAAACAGTACAATAAAAAAGACGGGACATTTGAAAAAGAAATTTGGAAAAGGTTAAAAGGATTTTTCAAAAAAGAAATTAAATTTATCATAAAAAGTACGGAATTAAAGTTCCCATAAAAACTACAATAAAAAAGCAAAATTTCCCATAAAAATTTTGCCATAAAAACTTCAAAGTGAATTTTCTCACTAGAAGAGTTAAACTAACCATAAAATCTAGCATAAAAAATATTTTGCAAAAGTTTAAAAGGAAATTCTTAAAAAAAGGATTAATTTTCCCATAAAACCAAATTTGATATTTTCCATAAAAACTAAAAAAGCAAAATTTCTCATAAAAACTAGCAAACAAAAATATTGTGCAAAAGTTGAGAAGGAAATTATTTTTTTTTTTTTTTAAAAAACAGGAAATTAAATTTTTCATAAAATCAAATTTGAAATTTTTCATAAAAACTAGGAATGACAAATTTCCCATAAAAATGAGCAAACGATTATTTTGGAGAACCTTAAAAGGATAGTTTTTTCTTAGTCAATTTTGCCATAAAAACTACAAAGTGATTTTTTTTCACAAGGACTAAAAGAGTTTAACTTACCATAAAAACTAGCAAAAAAAATACTTTGAAAATAAATTTTCTCAAAAAAATAGAAATTTCGAAAAAAAACTTGTATAAAAGTTAAATTTCCCATAAAACCAAATTTGCAATTTTCTATAAAAACTAGGAAAGCCAAATTTCCCATAAAAACTAACGAAAAAAATATTTTATCAAAGTTGAAAAGGAAATTCTTTTTTTTTAAATAGAAAATTAAGTTTCCCATAAAAGCAAATTTGGAAATTTTTCATAAAAACAAGAAAAATCAAATTTCCCATAAAAATTAGCAATCAATTATTTTGGAAAACAATAAAAGGAAAATTTTTTCTTAGTCAATTTTACCATAAAAACTACAAAGTGATTTTTTTTCACAAGGACTAAAAGAGTTAAACTTACCACAAAAACTAGCAAAAAAAAAATACTTTGAAAATAAATTTTCTCAAAAAAATAGAAATTTCGAAAAAAAACTTGTACGTATATAAAAGTTAAATTTCCCATAAAACCAAATTTACAATTTTCTATAAAAACTAGGAAAGCCAAATTTCCCATAAAAACTAACGAAAAAAATAATTTATCAAAGTTGAAAAGGAAATTCTTTTTTTTTTAAATAGGAAATTAAGTTTCCCATAAAAGCAAATTTGAAATTTTTCATAAAAACGAGAAAAATCAAATTTCCCTTAAAAATAAGCAATCAATTATTTTGGAAAACAATAAAAGGAAAATTTTTCCTTAGTGAATTTTACCATAAAAACTACAAAGTGATTTTTGTTCACAAGGACTAAAAGAGTTAAACTTACCATAAAAACTAGCAAAAAAAAATACTTTAAAAATAAATTTTCTCAAAAAAATAGAAATTTCGAAAAAAAACTTGTATAAAAGTTAAATTTCCCATAAAACCAAATTTGCAATTTTCAATTTTCTATAAAAACTAGGAAAGCCAAATTTCTCTTAAAAACTAACAAAAAAAAAATATTTTGCCAAAGTTGAAAAGAAAATTCTTTTTTTTAAAAAAAAGAAAAGATATTAAATTCCTCATAAAAGCAAATTTGAGATTTTCCATAAAAACGAGAAAAATCAAATTTCCCATAAAAATTAGCAATCAATTATTTTGGAAAACAATAAAAGGAAAAATTTTTCTTAGTGAATTTTACCATAAAAACTAGAAAGTGATTTTTTTCACAAGGACTAAAATAGTTAAACTTACTATAAAAACTAGCAAAAAAAAAATATTTTGAAAAATAAATTTTCTCAAAAAAATAGAAATTTCGAAAAAAAACTTGTATAAAAGTTAAATTTCCCATAAAACCAAATTTGCAATTTTCAATTTTCTATAAAAACTAGGAAAGCCAAATTTCCCTTAAAAACTAACAAAAAAAAAATATTTTGCCAAAGTTGAATAGAAAATTCTTTTTTTTAAAAAAAAGAAAAGATATTAAATTCCTCATAAAAGCAAATTTGAGATTTTCCATAAAAACGAGAAAAATCAAATTTCCCATAAAAATTAGCAATCAATTATTTTGGAAAACAATAAAAGGAAATTTTTTTCTTAGTGAATTTTACCATAAAAACTACAAAGTGATTTATTTTCACAAGGACTAAAATAGTTAAACTTACTATAAAAACTAGCAAAAAAAAATATTTTGAAAAATAAATTTTCTCAAAAAAAATAGGAATTTAAAAAAAACAAACTATAAAATTTAAATTCCCCATAAAAACTTCAAAGAAAATATTTTGTATAAACAAAAATGGAAACAAGAAATTTTTTATTATATGTTAAAAGGGATTTTTCACAGGCAAAAGGATTCTTGTTACCTTCTTTTTAACAATGGTGGCCGTAGCTATTCGTGGCTCACACGTGACAACAATGGGTGTGGCTCGTTTTTGCGGCATTGCTGACGGTGGCGGCTTTGGCAATGAGCCAGTCACCGGACGACAAACGCACGCCAACATTTTTATTCAAACTTATTTTCCGTTAATTATTTTACTCTATTTTTTTTTTATTGTTGTTAGTTTTTATTATTCACTTTTTTTAATAAAATCCTTTTTCTAACAATATTAGTTAATTTAAAAAAAAAAAAATCTTATATTAATTGATCAATTTTGTTTTTGAAAAATTAAATTTTCTATAAGTTAATTTTTATTGAATTATTATTTTTTTTCTTTTACAAAAACAAATTAAAAATACATTTTTTTTTCTGTGTGCACAAAATTTTGAATTTTTATTTAATTTTTATTAATTTTTGCTTCATTTTAACCATTGCGGAATGGTTTTTTTTTGCATTCAACTTTTTATTAGTCACTTTATAGAACATATAAGATTATTTATATTAAAATGTGTTTTTTTTTTCTATTAAAAGGAAATAATAAATTCAAAAAGTTTAGATAATGTATGCAATCAACAAAAAAAATTATTAAAAATTACTAAGCAACTTAATTCAGAAATAATAATTAATAACTTTTTCCATGAAGAAACAGAATTTTCTGTAACTTAACAGAATGTAATTTTAAGCCCTCTAATGTAATTTAGTTTAATTATTTGTACTTAACATACATTAATTCTTAGACATTTTTAAATTAGTTTCTTAAAATTTTATTTTTATTATTTCCTATTTAATTTATTATAAAAAAAAAAAAATATTATTTATTTTATAAAGAATATTTAAAGTTTCTTTAAAAAGAAAATTTACCAAAAAAAATCAGAAAAAGAAAACCAATAATAATAAAAACAATTGGTTAAAAATACAAAATTTATTTAAATTTAAAATTTTTTTTTTAAGATAAAATTATACCAAATGAATAATAATATAGAAATGTGAGAGTTTTGCTTTTATGAGTGAATGTATAATTTTGTAAATGTTCTCTTCATGTTTATTTTACAAGGAATTTTTTTTCTTTATAAGTAAACAATAACTTTGAGAAAAGTAAAATAATCAACAAAAAGAAAAAAATTCCATGAATGCTGGGGGGAAGGGGGGTGTATGTGAATGTGTTATTTTGAATATATTTATTTACAAAGTAAATTTTGAACCATTTTTGTCTGTTATGATTTAAAGTCACTTTTAGCTGGTATTTCAAATCAACAACAATAAAAACAAAATAAACAAAAAAAAAACAAAAACAAAAATACCAACTTTCTTTGTAGAAAAAAAAAATTTTTTTTTCTAAAATAAATTAACGCTTGTGCACATAATTTATTACGTTTTGAAATAATTATCCTCCAATTATGATGGAGTAAGAAACAATGTGTGTTTACACGAAGAGAAAAAAATAAATAATAAATACTCATAAACTTATATTAAATCTCTCAAAATGTATACTTAAAGAATTCCATTCTCTTCTCGAATAATTATATAATATAAAATTAGTGAGTTTAAATTTTTGGTTTTGTTGATTTTCGGACAAAAAAGATGAAAAAATTATTGTTAATAAAAAACGTTTGCATATTAAATGATAACTAATGTGAGAAAGGGGAATGGGGGGGGGGGGGTGTGGTGTGAGAAATAATTGTGAATATTAATATTTAATTTTTTTTGTATAGAAATTAAATTAAAATTATCGTTGGGTTGGGGTGATGTGAAGGATGCTTTGGAAAAAAATAATGGCAAAAAAAAAATGGCGAATGCAAAATGCCGGAAAAGAAAACATGGCCAACATGGATAGATAAAATAGCGAATTTTCCAATGAATGTAAATTATTTCAATAATTCTGCCATCCTAAAAACTTTTCTACGTCCCCATCATCTCTTTCACTACCATCCATAATTATAGCACATAAAAACTCAATGGTTCTAGTCTTCTTGATATGATTTTATTTTGTATTTCGTTTTAATTTTTTTTTTTGTTTTGTTAAAATTTTTACTATTTGGTTTTTTTTTTGGTATTTTTTTATTTTTTATTAAGTCTATTGAGATTGCCCCTTTAACCTCTTTTGACTGTGAACAAAAATTTGATCTACAAAAAATCTCTCCAAAAAAAAAATAACAAAACTCTTCACACTAGTTTTTAGATTTTCATTCACAAGAAAAGAATTTCAGAATTTTTCTATTTAGAAAACGGTAAAAGAAGAAGAAAAATGATTTTTTTTTTTTTTTTTTTTTTTATTAATTATGTGGAATTATAAAAATTTAAATGTGCACAATCCAAAAAAAAAAAAAAAAAACAACAAAATTTTTTTTTTTTAAACAGAATCAAAAAATTCAAATGGAAATTTTCCAAATGATTCGATAGAAATTTTTTGTCTTTGCAATACATCAACCCATGAACCAACCCCCCACCCCTCTAACTCATCCACCCTCAACCAGTGTGTATTGTTTTTTTTTTTTTTTTACATATAAATCTATCCAACAAGCTAAGCAGTTAAGGTGTGTAGTAAAGTTACGAAATTATTAGGTGGGTATCCACCCATTAGCTAAGGAGTAAAGATGGAAATTATTGTATTTTTTTTTTTTTTTGGTGAATAGTTTTGCCAAAATATAGACTTCTATTGCGATATGGGGGGAACGATGGATGGTATTTTAGTGTGTAATAATGAATGACGAGCGAATAGAATAATTTCATTTCCGTGTGGCATAATCATTCCCACAATGGACAATTAGTTAGCTTGGGGCTGGGAAAAATCCATCGTTCCATTTTGACGATCTGTCTATGCTAGATGAATGGCTGGAAATGGCTCGAATGGCTGAGAGGATTGTCGGTGTGGGCTAACTCTAAATACAAAATAAAATTCTTTCTCTGAAATGCGGCAGAGCTATGATTATGCACAAATTTAATCTTTGGGGGAAGGGGGGGGGGGGTGAGTTGGTGGAATTGGGCGTACTGGGAATTTTTGGAGAAAGGGAGAAGAGGCTGAATAATAAAGAAACAGGAACTGAAACAAATCCAATGTACATATACTGGTTTATAGAGAGAGAAGAAGAAATGGGAAGGAAAAATTCGAATGGAAAGAAAATTCAGATTAGGTAACAAGACATCATACCAAATAGACTAGACAGATCCCTATGGACACAGATCGGTAAGTGGATTCCGGTGACTCGACGAGACGATGGATGCGGCTAGTAAAACAATGACGAATTAATACCACGGAATCATTCGTTTCCCACTTGAATTTCGAATTAATGCTTAGATTTAATGGCGGCATTATTATTCTGGGACCTAAAGTCACCATCTATGTTACTAACTATAATATTTAGTTTTTTTCTTTTTTTTCTTCTTCTTCTTCTTTACACTTACTCAGTTATTTTCTTTTATTTGAAATTTTTTACTAGATCAATAGTAGAGATTCGTAATTGTACGATGAGCAAAGTTTCAATTTTTTTTTTTTTAAATTGTGTTCAGAAAAAAAATTTTCATCATCTACTTTTGCGGGTGAAATTGAGTGAAGAAGATTTGCTCCTGTTTCCTGTATTTTATTTTAAGAAACATTTCCAAAATTAAACTCCATTGATATGAAATAAATTCATTCTGAAAATATTTGCATTTAAATTAAAAATTTGATGTCAAAAAAAAAAACAAAAAATTTATTGTTTTTTTTTTTTTGTATTGGAAAAAATATGTTTTTAATCTAATTTCGAAAAAATATATTCTAGTTAAAAGTTAAGCTAAAAAAATTTTATATATAAAAAAAAGAGTGGATTATGAAAAATTAGCAGGTCTTTTTGCCATTTATAATAGGTAAACTGGCAACGTAGCAAAAGGGACAGCCAGTGAACATAGCTAGAATAAGCTTCAAATCACACTGGTATCACTGAGGGCGATCTGACTATATTGGTGACTACCCCTCCACAGAGCATGTACGTTAGTCACTCTTCGACGTGTAATACAAGTTGAAACGCTGTCCATTAATTATGCAATCCGAAAGGGCGTGGATAAGTGAAGTTTTGCAATGTGTTACAAAAAAAATAGATCAACGAAATTTTGTGCCATAAAATGATGTGTTAATCTTGGTGGATTTGGAAGTTTCATTTACGAAAAGCTGCAGCCACCTGTGGGGGGGAATTTCTTATCAGGAGCACAAGTTGACGATCCTCGCGCAAGGAGACTCTCAATATCGAAATAATGTGGGAGAGCTCTTGTGAGATCTGGTTATGGGTTAATATTGAAGCTGAAGGGTAAGACTCAAAAAAGGTGTCCTTCGCGTCAGATCGGGCATTATAGATATTGGGAAACCCCTATTTTACGTGGGTCAAATCTACTATTTCTCATATTTGACGTTCAGTCAAATCTACTATTTCTCATATTTCACAATCATCTCAAAGAGTTTTGTAATTCTTTCTAATATAATGTATATAAAAAAATTCATTAAGAAAGTCAAACCTTACATTTTAGAAGATTTATAAAGGCAAAAAAAAAAACTAATTCCACTTTCATTTTGATTGTATTAAACAATAAAAATCCCCTCTCTAAACGAAAAAATTAGTAAAACGAAGAAAAGCAAAACAGTGAATATTATTATTTCCACATCATTTTTACTAATCACACTATTGCGCTTATGGACAGGCGAACATAACAATTTTAAGGACTCTTACATAAGATTTGATCTGTTCCCAGCATGTGTTATCTACAATATATACAAAAGAGGTAGCTCACCTAATTGCATTGTGTGCTCATGGACTCGATAATTGTGAGAAACAATTAAAAATATTCTCAAACTTGAGCGATGAACAATGTACATTTAGCAATCGTTCACATGAAGGAGAAGCAAATCTTATGCAATTGAAAGCGAAAAATTAGCTACGAAAAATTACAATCAAAGATGGTCGATCTATTCAACAATCGAATAAAGCCAGACTATCCGAACAAGTCATATATACGGGATAGTGCAAAAAAAAAAAAAATCACATGCCAACATTTACAGAAAAAAGACTTCCGCTTCCTCAACAGTGAAAAAGGGTGCAACGCCAAATGAGGTTTCTACGTATGCGTCCAAAAATAAAATCCAAGCTTCTGTTTAGTACGATGTACTCTTAAATAATTATGTACAATTAAAAATATAAGAAACAATTTAAAAAAAAAAACTTACGACGTCATTTCTCCTATTCAAAGTTTATCCATTAATGATTCTAAGAAATTTTCCTTTTATTTGTGGAAATTTTCTACCTGATTTTGGAAAGTATTTTTAAAAGCTTTGAATTATTATGTCTAATTATAATGCTACTTTGAAAGCTTACATTTTAAAGGCTTCATTTTCTATCAATTTTAAAAAAAATATCCTAAAAAACTTCTTCCATATTCCTGACGTTCAACGCTATTCGATTAGTAATCGTAAAGATGGCGCTTGGGATAGAGTGAAGAAGTTGATTTTGGCTTTTTTTGTTTTTTAGACAAATCGAAGTAGGTTTTATGTGAGGGCATGAAATTTTCTTTATAATCACAAACAAAAAAATACAGAATATTTTTCTAAACAGTGTTAAAAATCACGTGTCTTTTATTAGCATTTTGCTCTCCATCTCGAACGCCATCTTTGCTAAATGATGTGCTTGAATTTGAAAAATTTAATTACGGATTGTCTTCAACTTTTCGAGTGTAAAAAAAAATTGTTGCTTTTCACTTTTTTTTTTAGTTTTGCTAAAAAAAAATTAACTAAAAAGTACGTGTCTTTATTTCAGTACTTTTTACTTTTCGAAGCGCCATCTGTAAGCAAACTACAGTTATTCGTGAAAAATCAGCTTTGATTTTCTAGTTTTTAAGCGTAAGCTTTTTTAGTAAAGATATTCTTCAGAATCAATTAATTTAGTAAAATTAAAAACACTAAGTTTTTTATGATAATGGACTCCTTGCTGATGCAAGCGCCATCTTAACTCAATCTGGCATTACCGTAAAACGCTATTTTTAATTATATTTTTGCTCTTCGAGAGTTAGCAAATTTTTTTACTTCTCTTTTTTAACTAATAAAGCTAACAAATTTGAAATTAACTGTTTTTTTGTTAATGATCTCCTCTTCTGATAAAAGCGCCATCTTTGGTCAATCTGCCATTTTATGCAAAATGCCATTTTTTTTTTAATTTTGTATTTACTTTTTGAGGGTAAACAAAGTTTTCTTCTTTTTTTTTTTATTTAATTTAGTCAAAATAAAATCAAAAATTGCGTCTCTTTTGCTAATGCCTTCTCTCATGATACAAGCGCCATCTTAACTCAATCTGCCATTTTATACAAAACACCATTTTAAAAAAAAAATTATTTACTTTTCGAGTGTAAACAAAGTTTTCTTCTTTTCTTTTTTATTTAATTTAGTCAAAATAAAATCGAAAATTGCGTCTCTTTTGCCAATGCCTTCTCTCCTGATACAAGCGCCATCTTAACTCAATCTGCCATTTTATACAAAACACCATTTAAAAAAAAAAAATTATTTACTTTTCGAGTGTAAACAAAGTTTTTTTCTTTTCTTTTTTATTTAATTTAGCCAAAATAAAATCGAAAATTGCGTCCCTTTTGCTAGTGCCTTTTCTCCTGATACAAGCGCCATCTTTTCTCAGTTTGCCATTTCCTAAAAAAAACGCCATTTTTGCTTTATTTTGTTTTTTTTTTTTTTGCTTTTTGTTAGTAAACAAATTTTTCTTCTTTTCTTTTTTAACTAATAAAACCAACAAACTTAAAATTAAGTGTTTTTTGTTAAAGATCTCCTCTCCTGATACAAGCGCCATCTTTACTTAATCAGCCATTTTCTGTCAAACGCCACTTTTTATATTGTTTTTTTTTGATTTGCAAGAGTTAATTAAGATTGTAATTTTCTATTTTAAACTAATTTATCCAAAAAAAAGCGAAAATTGCGTTTCTTTTGCTAGTACCTTTTCTCCTGATACAAGCGCCATCTTTAGTAAATCTAGCATATTATGTAAAATGCCATTTTTGTTGTTGTTTTTTGCTTTTCGAAAGCAAACAAAGTTTTTTTCTTTTATTTTTTAACTAATTTAGCAATTTTTTTTTGTAAAGATGGCGATTGTATCAGGACTACTCTCCTGATACAAGCGCCATCTTTACTCAATCTGGCATTTTCTGCAAAATGCCATTTTTTAATTGTTTTTTTACTTTTCGAGAGTAATAAATATTGTAATTTTCTTTTTTTAACTATAATATTTTAGCAAAAAATACCGCTTGTCTTTTGCTAATACCTTTGCTCCTGTTACAAGCGCCATATTTTTTAAGTCTACCATTTTCTACAAAACGGCTTTTTTTCTTTTCCTGTTTTTCTGATAAAAAATAACAATTTTCTAACAACTTCTTTTTTGGTAATATTAAAAAAATTTCTTTATCAGAAATTTGAAAAAATTAATGAAAAAATTGAAAATTTCCATTTTACTACAAATTTTATTTCTATTGTTAGTATTTTCTTTGCTATTTTCAAGCGCCATCTTTATGAAAAAATGGTTTTAGAACGTGTTTTGGGCAACTTATCATTTATGGTCAGTGTTTTTTATACTTTTTTATTATTATTTTTACTCATCTTTACTTAAAACGGAAGAAACTAAAATTTAAACTAAATTGTTCGCCGACCATTTTGTATAAATTTCAATATGGCGTGATCTAACTAAGACCTTAAGTCGATTTGTAGTAAGTTGAGAAATTTCTTCATTATGATAGGTAAGTACAGTAATAGAATAAAAAGTAGATTTTAGAGAAAATATTTGCTTTAAAAAAATCTTTTCAATTTTCGTACAAGAAAATACTGACAGGAAATAGTGTAGAATGTTGGCTGCACTCTCCGAACATAACTTTCTAAATACCGTTTAGTAAAAATGACTACAACAATTCAGTAGCAACCGTTTTCAATTAATAACGACGGAAATAAGAGGAATAATAGAAAAGATAGAATCGGAAAGAAAAAGTCTCTGAAAATGCTGCAGATTAAGACGAAGGTGGCAATCTTCACTTCTAAGACGATTACGATATCGTTGCTGCCGTTGAGGATGACGAAGTCAAATCTTCAACGAATGATAATAATTCTATCCATAGAAGATTTTCCAATCTTTAAAGTGATTGAAATAGAAATAAAAACTAAGTCGAGGAAAAAAAGACTGATGGAAAACAAATTTGAAAAAAATTAACTGATAGAAAATGTGGTACAAAAAAAAATTATACAACATTGAAAATTATAAAAGGAAAACGGATTGAAATTTATTTCCTAATTAAGCTTTTATTAAAGTGGAAATTGTGAAGGTAATCAGAGTTGGTGAGATGCATTCTGGTTGCACACATCTTCCCGAACGAATCCATCAATTCTAACGTTACTTGACTCAATATAACTTCGGTTCACTTCACTTCCAGGTATATTAATTCCTGGTCGCGAACGCGAAATGATCAGCTAGCTACGTCGAGGAAAAATGTTGTACGAGTGCCTACGCCCGATTGAATGAATCATGTCCAAAATGGGGGGACCATTGCGTCAATATTTCCCATTGGCATAATGGTACCACTTCTCTCTACCCTATCCACATGTGCTAATAAAGATTAGAAAAACATTGCAAAAAACCATCGGAGCCCACCTCCTCACCATGGGATGCCATTAAGACAATGTGCGCTCGCTGAGCAAAACGATCGGAGATATTGGGGTCCGTTCGGATCAAGGCGATACGATGCGACAAGCTGCGAAGTGGAGCAATGCGAACTAAACCGTTGCGATACGTTCCGATTCGTCGCTTCGTGTCGAGGGGATAAATCTGCCTAGAATAATGTCAGTTCTTTTTCTATCAAGCAAACGAACACAATGGAAAAGATATCGGTGAGCTGTTCCAGTGCATCCGAACAGAATCAGATCAACAACAGATGTGAATCGTCAGCCTATTCTGGACATCATCGTTATGAGATTCTATCTTCTGTCCTATGCTGAGAGAATCTTCAAGTTGGATAATTTTCTACATTTCAGTTAAGCTTCGTTCGTCTTTCTCCATAAGGGGGGGGGGGAATTTTACAATCTTTCCAACTGTTTATCTCCATTGCCATAAACTATTATTGCCCTTTTCCCATAAAGAAAATCTTTCGAAAATAATTCAAAACAATAAAAAGGTAACAATTTCAATAAAAGCCAAAGAAAACTAATTGGTACAAAATGAAGAAAATCATGAAAAATAGAAAATTTTCTATTTTTTTCATTTGACAAATACATTTGCTAGAGGGTCCTAAACTGGTAGACATATTGGCTGCTATAGTTTCAAATTTATGTAAAGTTATCCGTTTTGGATTACTTCATACGACAAGAAAAATTTCTCTAACAAATATCAAATGCTCTTAAAATAAGGTCCCAAATTAACTGTGGACCTCTCACATACGTCCAGTCTATTCAGCAATTGAAGGGTCTTTATTTGAATGGTCCTATCTAAATGATTATACAAAATAATCAATTTTAGAAAAACTTTTTTTGCACATTTAATATTTTGAAAAGTCCGATAGTCGCCTAATTTCTGAAGTAGATGTGGTCTCATCAGACCTTCAATTTAAAATATTTCCTAAAAGTAATAACTTGCCTAATAAACTTCATGTCTCAAAGATCATCAAAAAAGTATTCACAAAAACGAATACATTTTTGGATAGTGTGAAAACTTTACGTAGACCCTTAAGACCTTAAATTGACACTACGAGTATTTCAAAAATTAATTTTGTAATATTAAGACCCCACGATCATATTTAGGGATTTTTTTAAAAGAAGGAATGTATTTTACAATAAAAAACTATGTAAAAATTGATATAGTTTTAGATAGGGTGGAGAGTTGCAAATGGTGTCATGACTCCAAAGTGCATAAGGTCCTTTAAGACTACACAGGGGTTCGAAAATATTTTTTTTTATGCTCAAGAAGGTATTTGAGAAGTAGATAAGAATATTAAATTAGAATTCTGTAAACAAAAATTAAAGACCTTAAATTAAAATTGAAATTCTCTTAGGACCTTAAAACTGAAAATCTATCTATTTATTAATTTTGTCATATTAAGACCCCACGATCATATTTAGGGATTTTTTTAAAAGAAGGAATGTATTTTACAATAAAAAACTATGTAAAAATTGATATAGTTTTGGATAGGGCGGAGAGTTGCAAATGGTGTCATGACTCCAAAGTGCATACGCTCCTTTAAGACTACACAGGGGTTCGAAAATATTTTTTTTTATGGTCTGGAAGGTATTTGAGAAGTAGATAAGAATATTAAATTAGAATTCTGTAAACAAAAATTAAAGACCTTAAATTCAAATTGAAATTCTCTTAGGACCTTAAAACTGAAAATCTATCTATTTATTAATTTTGTCATATTAAGACCCCACGATCATATTTAGGGATTTTTTTAAAAGAAGGAATGTATTTTACAATAAAAAACTATGTAAAAATTGATATAGTTTTGGATAGGGCGGAGAGTTGCAAATGGTGTCATGACTCCAAAGTGCATACGCTCCTTTAAGACTACACAGGGGTTCGAAAATATTTTTTTTTATGGTCTGGAAGGTATTTGAGAAGTAGATAAGAATATTAAATTAGAATTCTGTAAACAAAAATTAAAGACCTTAAATTAAAATTGAAATTCTCTTAGGACCTTAAAACTGAAAATCTATCTATTTATTAATTTTGTCATATTAAGACCACACGATCACATTAGAAGTAGGTAAGAATATCAAATTAGAATTATGTAAACAAAAATTAAAGACCTTAAATTCAAATTGAAATTCTCTTAGGATCTTAAAACTAAAAATCTATCTATTTATTAATTTTGTCATATTAAGACCACACGATCGCATTTAGGGATTTTTTTAAAGAAGGAATGTATTTTACAACAAAAAATTATGTAAAAATTGATATAGTTTTGGATAGGGTGGAGAGTTGCAAATGGTGTCATGACTTCAACGTGCATAAGGTCCTTTAAGACTACACAGGGGTTCGAAAATATTTTTTTTTATGCTCAAGAAGGTATTTGAGAAGTAGATAAGAATATCAAATTAAAATTCTGTAAACAAAATTAAAGATTTTAAATTAAAATTGAAATTCTCTTAAGACCTTAAACTGAAAATCTATCAATTAATTAATTTTGTCATATTAAGACCACACGATTACATTCAGGGATTTTTTTTGAAGAAGCAACATATTTTCGGGTAACTTGTAGAGCTTGTAACATAACAAAAAACTGTGTAAAATTGATATAGGTTAGGATAGGGTTTTAAAGTTTAGATTAATGAGGTACAAGGGGAAACCTTCAAAAGGTACTCGCCTGGAAGACCTTCTACCTGCCAGGCGAGTAATGCGGGATTTTTACCTCGCTAAAACCTACCTGCACCTCTACCCTTGCTCCCGGAACGATGGTTCACCGGCGTCACTCTTTGTAAATACTACTTCGCCGGGGCGTTCTTATTTGATATTACTGCTGTCCCAATATTATGACGCCTCGCGGCCTATTCTTCGTACGTGGTCCGAAGATCCTTGATTAAAGATTCCGCGTACTCTGCAACTCTGTTCCAAGCCGATTGGCTCTTCAGCATGCACCCCACTATGTTTTATGAACTGATGGGACGGTCCAGATTTTTCTCCAGATCTGCCCGTGTCCCCTCGTAGAAGGGGCATTGGAAGAATACGTGTTCTGCATCTTCGATCACATCGCTCCTCAGCTGGGGAGTCAGTTCTCTGCCCGAAAGCATCCATGCTCAGTCAAGAGTCGGGTGATGTAATACCCGACTTTCCCCGTGCACGCGAATGACCCACTTGGTGATATCTGGGATCAGCCGATGAGTCCACCGACCCTTCGTCGAGCTGTCCCATCTCTCTTGCCAGAGGCGACCACTCTCGGGTCTTTCCTCTTCACAGAGGACCTTTCGCCGCTTTTCCTTCTTCCAACGGTGTTGGCGCTCACGCTCTCCTGTCAGGACGTCGATGGGTGGGCATGATGCCACGACGTTGACCGCATCGTGTGATACCGTTCGGTATGCTGACGCTACTCTGATCGCTGAAAGCCGCTGGACTGATGACATTGTATTGCGGTATGTTGTTAGCTCTAGCGATTTCGCCCACACTGGTGCTCCGTATAGCAGGACGGAGGTAACTACAGTTGGCAGTAGTCGCCTTCGGATTTGCCTGGGGCCTCCGATATTGGGCATTATCCTCGAAAGCGCGCCCTGTACTGCTGATGTCTTTCTGATGACGCTGGAGATGTGCTCCTTGTAGTTGAGTCTGGCATCCAAGACAACCCCTAGATACCGGATGTAGGGTAGCGACTGGATGTCGTGGTCGCCTACTCTTATGGTGATGGTCTCTTTTTTCTTCCGGCTACTCACAAGGAGTGCCTCGGTCCTATTTTCCGCCAAAGACAGGTCTGCCGATTTCGCCCACTGTCTTATCCTCCGGATGATGGTGGAGAATGCAGCTTCCGGTTCCCTCAGGTGTTTGGCTACAAGGACAAGCGCTACGTCCTCCGCGAAAGCCACGAGTATTATGTTCGGCGGTAATTCCAGATGGAGTAGGCCGTCGTACGTGACATTCCACAAGAGTGGCCCCAGGACTACTTAAATTCGTTCTGCCAGTTTTTTATAGCATATCTCAATAATATGCTATAAAAATAAAAAATAAAAACAAAACAACTAAAAATAAATGTGAATTCTTATAATAAAATTTTTCGTGCATCCAAAAATAAAAAAAATCAAGTAGAAGAAAATTCACCTTTTTTTTTCTTATGCAATTCTCCTTTATTAAAAGAAAAGTCATTGAATAATTGCAACTAACAGAAAGATTGACAGGATAAAAAGCGAATTGCAAGGACAAATGACTAACGTAGCTAAATTGACTGTTGGGAATATCAACGCTCCCCTGACTCAGATAATTGGCCATCCACAACCGAAAGAATTGGGGGAATAAGCCGTTACTGTTGACCTGCTGACCTTACGAATGCATACCGAACTGGAATGATTTGCACATAAAACGATGCTTCACAGTATTTCGTTGGTTGAATGTCAGCGGATGGCCAACTTCCTTTGGCTGACTATTTTTCAAAATGCACTTAAGTAGTAACCTTCTAAGGGTTTGGTATCGGACCTTTTTGTAGGTGTGCGGATTTTTTTTGTTGCCATTTTATCACATCGATCGACTGAAATGGTTCGCTGAAGACAAGAAAGAATTTACTATTTCCGTAATTTATAAAACTTAAAAAAGAGCCAACAGCAATTTGATGGGTTTCGATCAGATGATAATCGGCTCAGGGAGCGGTTCAGTTCAGAAACACATCAAACTGCGAAGAAGTGGCTTCCTGTGCTGTGGTAGCAGCGATAACTTTTGCTAATCGATATTTTGTTGACCTTCTTTGCAAAAGGAGTGACCGAAATTTTTGCAATTTGACTTAAAGTGTTTACCAAAATATTCTGGACGATACGAACTGAACTTCTTAGTTTTAAGAATATTGACATGCTGGAGAGGATTCTCATCCTAGAAATGAGCATAGAATGTTAAAAGCTCAAGAGCCGCTTATGTCTGGATTTCATTCTCAGCAGTACGATTGCCTGTAGATAAACACTCTTCAGAACTTACGCGGCACAGTATCAGACAATATTAAATGGAATAAATTTCGAGACAACAAAAGTGGAAAGCGAGTAAGGACAGACAAACAGATGGATAGGATATGGAGCTGAGACAGAGAAGATCTGGTGTGGAGTGGAAAGTCAATTGCATTTATTTGCGACTATCAGAAAACTTGGTTTCAGGTGGAATTGATTCGGTCGCAACTCTGCGAAACCACTTATCGGCATCGTTTGTCGGTTCGTCTGTATCCCATAAAGAAGGATTGTAATATTATTTCCTGAATTTTATCTTCCCTTCCGCTATTCTTTATGTGCTTACATGCTCAATCCGTTAAGAATGCTATCGGCCATGATTACGATGAGATACACCCTCCAACCACACCAATCAGCTTCATATTATCTACCCTCTAATGCGTATTAGCCTTTTTAACTATGCGTGTATGTATATGGTTCGGCTATTGGTGATGATTTTCTTCTTCTTCTTTCTTTTTTTCGGGGTGGAATTTTGTTTTTGTACAGTCCGCTGTACAGCTGCTCTTACTAACTACCCCTTAAGTATGATTGGTCGCCCCGTTAGCCCTATCTGTATCTATTAATAAATTTATCCATCCATCGTTGAAGGATGAGTACAGTAATGGTGCTGCCATCTATGTTGATTTTTTCTTCTTTTTTTTGCGTTCTATTTTATAAACAAATTTCAAATATCTTCACACATACACATTATTGAAAAATATCCTGCATACAAGCCCCAATATAGTCGTAGATGTGAATAGTCATCGTTGGTGTATGGTTGTCTGGTGGTATTTTTGGGCATTTGCCCATGTCCCAACGCAACGGTTGTAGCGGCGTATGTGCTTAACATCTGAAAGCTTAGATATCCTTAATGGAGCATTCTAAGGCAATATTTGCACTTTATTAAGGAGTGTCACGTTAATGTACTCGTTGGGAGATCATTTCAAGGATATCAGCCACAGCATCAGTCGTTTATGCGTTAAAATCGAGCCCCAATATTCGAATGGTAAGATTTGTGATTATCTCGAAGAGGTGTGTACATGGTGTCGAGGTATGAATGGCTATGGCACAGTGCTGAATATATTCAGCGCGTGTATACCCAAAACCATAAAACACTTAAGCATCAGCTTCTTATTTTCTGCTATTCTTATTTTCATTTATTCGATTTCGGTTTATTCTTAGCACACCTACCCTCCACCCGCCCCTCACCCCGCCCCTTTCCCTATCATCACTTATTTTATTGAGGGTTTATTTTTCGTGTTTTTTTGTTGTCATTTTGGGGTTTTTTTTTTTTTTTGTTCGCGTGGTATTACTGATTTTTGTTGGAAAATTTTCTGCTTTGGATCAAAACCATGAACGATTTCCATCGACAATGATTTCTCTTCCGTTGCTGTCGTAAGCGCCATCGTCGTCTATGGGTCCGATTATTATGTATGCACACGTTCAAACGGAGACGATTTAAGGGAAATTTTTACTAAACGCATTCGAACTGGAAATTTATTTAATCGTTTAAATTTGAAAAAAGATGTTCACGAATTTTCCATAACTTTTATTTTGTTCTTTTAATAATTCAAAAGAGATTTAAATATTTTTATTTTTATTATACGAATTTTTTTTAGACTTTCGAAAATCGTTTTAAAAAAAAAGGAAAATTTTCTATTTTTATTTTGATTAAAGAATTAATAATTTTATTAAAATAGAAATAAAATATTTACAGATAATTACGAAAATAATGATGAAACGTTCACACGTAAAGGATGAAGTGCTACCATTTTCAATTGTAAAGGATAAGGATTATATGGGAAAATAAATGCTACCAATAATATTGTTGAGGTTTGAATATAACAATGGCGGCATTGGGATGTGGTGGTGTTAACGCTATTATTATTGACTAGGATTGAACTTGAAAAAAGTTGCAGAAATCTTTCCTTTTCGGTTGGTAAATTAGCGCGTGAATACAGCTTTACCAAATGGTAAATCGAAATAATTGAACAAACGCCATCTAACGGAAAATATTTGGACCATTGGTTGACCATTTTATTGCGGGTGGTGCGGGGAAGGTGTATTTTTTTGGAAGTTTAACTGTAGTGATCATTTGTATAGAAATGGAAGAGTGGAGTCCCCCCTTTCCCCTAAGTACCACACCAACCAAAATGGCGGGTTTTCTATTTTAAAATTAACGCATAAATACAGTTTTCTTGAGGAGGTATTTGAAATAATTGAAAAAGTGCCATCTTACGGTAATAGTTTATAAAAAAGTTTATATTTTTATCTTTCAGAATGTTCGTCGTATTTTGTTTGGTCTAGAAAGGTTATTGGGCTGCGTTGGCATTAGTAAGTTCGAGAAAAGCAAAACTAAATTACAATTTTTATATTTTTTTTTGTTGATAAACTTTACACTATACTTTTAGTATTTTTTGTAAGGTATTGTAATAACCTCAAGTAAGGACAAAAGGATTAAATTTATTTACTTGGTTTAATTGTAAACAATTTATGAACTCTTACACCATCATAGAGGTCTAAAGCCAACAAGTATTAGTCAATTTGAGTTGAAAAATGCAATTTATTGAATCAGATACGAGACTTTTATTAAAAATAGTTAGTCGAAAAAGTTCGTGGACTTTTTAGATAGATGGACTTAGTAGCCATTAGCTGAATTATAACCATACTAAAAAATATGACATAAAAAAAGGAAACGCATTTCAAAGACGACAGTTGAAAATTTGTGTTGCGTAAATTTTTTTTTTCATTTTAAAAATAAACCAGAATATAGAGAAAATTTGATATATTTTTCAATCCCACTTCGATAAGAGCGACAACTCCTCACAGGTTTGTCAACAAATTAGTGGTATTTATATTACGAGTAAAATCAGTTGTACGCAAACAAATCAGTTTTTTTCGTTCTGGAAAATTTCTATTGTATATAAAAGATGAACTCAATTCTTATTGGTCAATTACCGAAAAAGTGATGGAATTCTCACAAAAAAACAAACATATCAGCAGTTATGACAAAGATTATTAATTGAAAATTCATAATTAAATCGTTATAAATTATTTGAATAAGTCTGAGTTAAAAAAAAAAAACTCACAGTTTGAATTGAGTACGAAAAACAAGAAGAACTGACTTAATATCTGAGATATGCTTCTGAAGCGCAATGAAATCGAGCCATTTTTGAAGCGAATCATAACTGGTGATGAAAAATGGGTAATATATGAGAATATCGTTCAAAAAAGATCATTGTGTATGGTGGGATTGAAAGGGAATTGTTCATTATGAACTGCTACCACTCGAGCAAACTATTAACACGGTACTGTACTATGAGCTACTCGAGAAATTACGCCAAGCGATTGATAGCCAATCAAGTCATGATGTGTGTATTGGAAGGGAATCTCAGAGTTTATGTGTCTCATTGAATTGAGTGCGAAAAACAAAATGGACCGACTTAATATCTGAGATATGCTTCTGAAGCGCAATGAAATCGAGCCATTTTTGAAGAACATCATAACTGGTGATGAAAAATGGGTAATATACGAGAATATCGTTCGAAAGAGGTCATGGAAAAAGAGAGCCGGGAATGACAGCTAATCAGGTCATTATGTATGGTGGGATTAAAAGGGAATCTCGGAGTTTATGTGCCTTATTGAATTGAGTGCGAAAAAAAATGGACCGACTTAAAATCTGCGATTCGCTTCTGAAGCGCAATGAAATCGAGCCAATTCTGAAGCGAATAATAACTGGCGATGAAAAATGGCCAAATACGATAATTTGGTTCAAAAGAGATCATGGAAAAAGAGAGCCGGGACTGACAGCTAATCAGGTCATGATGTGTTTAGGGTTGGGATTGGAAGGTAATCAGGCAAACTGTTAACTTGGTACTGTATTGTGAGCAACTCAACAAATTACGCCAAGCGATTGAGAGAAAATGGCAAGAATTGTTCTTATCCACTACGATTACGGGCGACCAAATACATTTTTG
Organism: Atherix ibis; assembly: GCA_958298945.1. Taxonomy (NCBI): domain Eukaryota; kingdom Metazoa; phylum Arthropoda; class Insecta; order Diptera; family Athericidae; genus Atherix; species Atherix ibis. Next base: position 21,068,766 of record OY282610.1, on the reverse strand, counting down.
ATGACTTGCCATAAATTAAGAAAGCTTGCCTGTAAAATTTTAAAGTCATAACACCCTCAGACTACCACTGATTTCGATCCCTGCAGAGCTCTCTTAAAAGACCACAAGAAAGGCCTGTAAAAACCACTTGATTCAGTTTTTCCACCAGAAACCACCAAAGTTCTGAAGTGATGGAATAATGGGCACTGTGCAAAAAATGACAAAACATTATCAATAATAATAGCAAATATTTAGTTTGAATAAATTGATTTTAACGTCTCCATTTTACTCTAAAAAAAAAACGCCATGAACTTTTTCGACTAACCCAATATTTATGCAATTTTTTTAAAAATTGTTTACTTACTCTTTTAATCTTCGAAAAAAGCCCCCGAAATTTTTACTAATTTTACTAGAGTTAAAATTTATCTTAAACATTATATTTTGAGATAAAAATGTGATTGGACTATTTTTAATTCTTATAACAAATTCAACAGTGCACAACATAGTGTAGTACATGATAGCAAAGTGCTCTTATCGTTGGTGATTTTGTCCAAGGTTGTGGAAGTGCACAAAAAGTGGGAATACTTCAATTTCTAGAACTCAAGAATGATAGATGCCTCAAGAAGATGTATGACGAAGTAACAGAAGGTAAGATACAGAACGAATTGGGACTGTGCATCTGCGAGAATATACATAGAAGAATTGATGTTGCACATGTGTACTCTGTGGGAAGGAAGAAGACACCATTTCAGAAAAAGTGGTGTCTGCTATTATTGCAATCACAGCTAAGAACGAGGTTTTTTAAGTACGAGTTTTTAAATACTGACACGACGAGAAGTATTGGGGGATCAAAACCGAAGAAGTGCTTACAGCTCATCCAGTTTATACTATAAGCGAACAGAATGAAATATTGTCTCAGAGAAACGTCGACTTACAGAGATATTGAAGCGGCGAGGAATGGGGGAGAAATGGAAAAGGGAAGAGATATGTTGGTAGTTATTTGAAGAGTAAAACGATGATAATGGCGACAATGTTAATGATGGGAATGGATAACCTGCTCCAGATAGGCAGGCAGACGGATAAATTTATCCAGACAATTTATAAATGCATACGACAGAGATTCATTTTACGAAATTATATGGCATCGAACAATTCTTGTCTCATCAAGATAGGAGGTAGCACTGCCAGTGTAATAATATATCTCAATGCTATGATAGAATTATAACGCCAGTGCTTGACAGTTTCCTTTTAGTATTGATAAAAACGATTCAAATATCGACGGGCAAGTTTTTCTTTTTCTAGCACGAATTCATCATCGTTTACTGCAGTGCATTTAGACATTTTATGGAAAATTTAAGTCAATCGAAAACATTTCCATAGTAACGGCTAACTGACTGATATCTTCCTAATTATTGATTGTTGGTATTTAGTGCCGGTTTTAGGTATATCTGTTGTCAGCCAGTCATCCGACAACAATTCACCATCGACTATCGTCTCTTCATTTTGAACTTATTGGCGTTTCATGGCCATCCGTTAAGGTGATAAGCTTTAAGGCCAACCAAACGAAACCGAACAAAACATCTGTCCATCAACGGGATTCATCCCTATCCATTCCATCCATCCCAGACAATTTATTCCATGTGAATTTATTCATTCTTGAATATCATCACATTCAACAATCCTGACTAACTACGAGTAGCAAAATCTTTCACATTCGCCCATGTTCATGATGAAAATTCTAGCAGTTCCTATCACACCTTATACACATTTATGGCATTTTCCTTAAAATGTTCCCATTTCCTTTTTATTTTTTATATTAAATTCACTTCACCCTCAAACTGATATAATCATTATTATTACTATAAAAAAAAAAAAAATAGTATTACCTATTCAGTTATAGTAGAAAATTTGATCAATTTCCCTTCTAATATTACTGAAATTATTTAAAATTATTCACTCGTCCTTTTATGGTTTAGTTTAGAAAACCATAAATCCAGACAGCTTCTAGCATTCGGTACATTTTTCTAATTCGTCTCATTTATCTTTTCCAAAAAAAATTTTTAATTTTCTGGATGCGTGATTTCATCAAAGTTAAGATTTTAAGATTTATTAGGTACATTAAAAAAAAAATACAAAGCAAAAAACTAAATAAATGAAAGAAATACACATAAACCCCCTCCCAACACACACACACACACACACACAAACTCAAGATGAAATAATATTAAAATATTATTTGCAACTTAAACAAAAATCTGACAACTTAATTTCAACAATGATAAAGTTAGTAAATTTGAAGATTTCTCAATTCTTCTCGAAGAAAATCGTATTTTCATCTTTTCGTATAAAATTTTATTTATTTCACTTATCCTGTGGATCTGGAATGGAATTTCTGCTGTTTTTGCAATTTTTTCTTTTCCATTTGTAATTTTTCACATCGTCTTTGCTTTGTTGTTTTTGTTTTTTTCATCATAAATTCGCAATAGTAGATATTAAAATTACGAAAGATTTCTGATATTATCCAATTAATCTGCTAAAAACGACGAGGTATATGAGAATATTTTTTTTTTTTTTTTAAAATTCAATTATTATTTGTAAAGAAGATTTTTCGTAAATTTTCTTTTTGTTTCGAACATTTCAGAAGAGTAAGCGATCATTATGCCATCTATCGATAAAGTTCAGATTTGAAGAGAAAATCTTAGACCTTCGTTTGATCCCATAAAAATAATGTCATCAAGTACAGTGAATTTACTAAAAATTCTTCTATATTTTCATTTATGGAATATTTTCCTCAAATGTAAGGGGTCCCAGCTTAATTGGTATAATTTTAGATATGCATAAAAAAAATAATTATTTTCTATTTTTAACAAACAAATAATTTGAGGTCCTAAGAGTATAAACTCAGCGAAAAATAGTGAAAAAAAACAATTTATTTGAATCGCTAAATATCTTATTATTTTTTTTAAATAATTTTTTTTAAAAATATAGAAAATTTTGTCTTCAACGCTTAAATAAATTGCTTTAAAACACTTAAAATATGTACAAATTGTTTACACAATTATAGAAGATTGTTTAAAAATTTATAAGAAAAATCTGTTGATTTATTTTTAATTTAAGAATAATACTAAAAAATAATACTTATCATAACAATGATTAAAACTCATACAAATTGAAATAATTATTTATTTGTCAATTAATTTAATTAATGAAAAAAAAAACCGATGGTAGTAATTGTAAAGACTCCTTTAAATCCTTAATCATATGCATTCACAAATAGCTCACTTTTTTTTTGCAAACATTTAAATAATGTAAATACTGCTCGAGAGAGAAAAAACTAAATAGCAAAATTCAAAATTAAAAATAATTAAATAAAAAAAAAATCACCATAATATCAAAAAATATTGAAACTGCTATAAAAATCATAATATAAAATATTGCCGGAAAATTCTTGTAAAAACTGCTATAAAATTATGAAACATTTTATCTATAAACAATATGTGTATTATCAGTTTACGAAAATAATACAAAAGTAATTTTAAAATTACCAAGAAAAAAAGAACTGCTGTAAAAAGCTTATTTCAAAATAACTAAAAACTAATTTTCTTCTATCACTTAGAAATAATTATAAAATTAGCTACTATAAATAACTACTTTATAAAAATTCTACAAAATTTATTGCACAAATGGTTATAAAATAATAATATTATATAATTGCCAAAAACTGCTGTAAAAATTAAATTTTTTTTCTATTAATATAAATATACTAGTTTAGATACCGAATTTTTATAATATTTATTTTATAGACTGCTATAAAAAGTAATATAAAATTTTTGCAAAAAAAACTGCTAGAAAAATAGAAAAATTGTAAAAAACTATTTCTTTTCTACTGCTTCAAGAAGCAACTAAAACATTTTTGTAAAAAAAAAAAACTAACAAAAAAAAACTGCCAAACAACCAATTTTTTTTCTATCGTTAAAAAATAATAATAAAAATAGCTACTAAAACTGCTTTAAAAGCAAATATATTGTAAAATTGTATAAAAAATTGTTTTGAAAAAAAAATTGCAAAAAATTAATTAAAAAAAAACTACTTTAAAAATTAATTATTTTTCTATTGCTTAAAAATAATAATAAAAATAGTTACTAAAACTGCTTTAACAGCAAATATATTGTAAAATTGTGTAAAAAGTTTTTTGAAAATTTTCAATACAAAAAAAAACTACTATAAAAACTAAACTGACTTCTTATAAAAGTTCTTTAAATTTATTGTAAAAATGTTTTTAAAGTAATAATACAATTGCCAAAAACTGCTGTCAAAATTAGGTATTCGTCTATTATTCTAATGATAATTATAAAAATGGCATGCATAAAAATTTTCAAGTACTGCTATAATTTTTTTTTGTTAATTCTACAAAATAAATATTATAAAAATTCGGTACATAAACTATTATTTTAATCTTAAATCGCCATTTAAATTATAAATTTTAAATAAATAAAAAACGGTCACCATCAAAGTATTTCATACCATAAAAAATAATTATAAAAATTACAAGAAAAAACTGCTATAAAAATTGATGTAAATTTTTGTAAAAAAAACTGCTAGAAAAATAGAAAATTTTTTCAAAAAACTATTTCTTTTCCACTGCTTCAAGAAGCAGCCATAAAACTATTGTTAAAAAAAAAATAATAAAAAAAACGGCTGTAAAAAACTAATGTTTTTTTCTATCGCTTAAAAATAATAAAAAAATAGTTACTAAAACTGCTTTAACAACAAATATATTGTAAAATTGTCTAAAAACTGCCTGGAAAATTTTCAACAAAAAAAAAACTGCTATAAAAACTTAACTGACTTCTTATAAAAAATAGTTGTCAAATAATAATAGAACTGCCAAAAACTGCTATAAAAATTACGTTTTCTTCTAGTACTCTAATAATAATTGTAAAAATGTTACTTAAATTATTATTTTTAATCTTAAATTGCCAGTTAAACTAATAATTTTAAATTTCCAAATAAATAATTATAAAAATTTCTACAATACAAAACACTGCTATAAAAATTGATGTGAAATTTTTACAAGGAAAACTATTAGAAAATTTTATAAAAACTGCCGTAACTTTCTAATGAAAACTGCTGTAATTTTCCCATAAAAACTGTTATAATTTTTTTATAAAAACTGCTGTAATATTTCAATAAAAACTGCTACAAAATTCTTATAACAATCGCTATAATTTTCCTATGATATTGAAAAAAATATCAAAAAAAACTATTTCTTTTCTACTGTTTTAAGAAGCTACCATAAAACTATTGCTAGAAGCTAATAAAAAAAAAAACTGCTGTAAAACTGTTTTTAAAAATAACAATTAATAGCATTATAAATTCTTTTCTTGCTATAAGAACTATTGTACTTTAGCAAACTACTATTTAAACTGTTTTAAAAGTACAATAAAACTGCTATAAAATTATTAATACGATTTTTTTTTATATAGAAAATATAATTTTTAATAAGAACAAAATAGAAAATAATAAACTCAACACGAAAATAAAGTATTTTAAATCTATATTGGGTGATGATATATAATATATTAATTGATAGAAATGGGTGGTAAGTAGAGTCAGTGGAATATTTTTACTTTTAGGAAGTTGAAAAATATAATTGCGTTAAATTGAAATTTTTTTAAGAGATCAGAAAGTAATGATAAATTTACCAAATGGATAAAAATATACTACAAGGATGAAAAGAATAAAAATAGTTTTGAAGAAGAAAAAAACTATACCATATATTATATATAAAAAAGGATACACAGTCCTTCTAGTCTGAATTAAAATTCTTGAATTGCAATCGATAATAATTTGTTGTTTTTAATTTATTTTTATTATGTTTGCTCTTCGTTATCCTTCCAATGTTTTTTTTTTTTTTCGTTATAATAAACACAGGTCTTTTATGATATTAAAGGAGTGTCTATTATTTATATTCGTGCTTTCAATTTTTTCCCAATTAATAAAATTACTTATTTATATAAATAGTATTTCTGATTAAATGTGTAATAGTGTATTTGTGTGAATTTCTGAACATAATGGTTTTTGGGTATAAACTTGATAGGTAATTAAAATAAAATAAAAATGCACAATAAAATCAATGATATAAATTTCAATAAAAATGATTGAAATTTAAAAAATAAATAATTAAATAAAAATATAATGTATAATATTTACCTTTTTTTTATAAGTGTGTGCAAATGTATCAATCAACATAGGAAAAAATACGAACAGAATTGGAAAAAATTTTAATTGATTCGTTGTTTTTGGTTTGTTATCAATTAAAAATTGCTTTTGATTTGTGTCATTTCACTTGAATAATAATAATAACTAAACAATAATAATAGTTAAAATTAACGGAAATAATAAAATATTAAATATATTTTTGAAGAAAATAAATTCATATTTTTTTTTTTTTGTCTATCAACCAATTTCAACCAGAACTAAAATGAACAAACAAAAAATACACAATAAATTATTAATTCGATTAGAAATTTAATGCCAAATCAATAATTATTATCATCCATAAAATATTCATAAAAATATTTGCTGAAAGTGAAATAATTTTTATACACACTATTTGTTTAAATGATAAATTTTAATTAAATATTTATTATACAAACAATATTGATTACGTTTAACTTTGTAATCATAAAATTAATTTTATTACACTATTGAATTTTTTTATTATTCTGGTATTTTTATTTTTCTTTATTCAAAGAACACAATTAAATCTGTAATAGCACTTTATAAATTTCTAATAACCCACATGAAAAAAAATCCACTACAAATAAGAGAGAATTCAAAATATTCAATTTAAAAAAAATTCAAATAGTGAATAGTTCTCTTATTTCCCTCAAGATGTCTGCCGAATATCTCAGTGTTGAATTGAGAAATCATTTCACGTTAAAAAAAATTATTAACTCTTTTCCGTAAGATGTCGCAAAACATCACATAAGAATATTGTTCACTTTCCACTAGATGTCGTTGCCAAAAAGTTTTTACTTGCTTTTTCAATTTTTTACCTTTTGGAAGTTTGAAATTTATCAACTAAAAATATTGTTTATTGTAATTAGTTAATTTTTTATTTATAATTTTTCTTTTAAAAATTTTTTTTTTTTATAAAATTTCAATTTGTCTTTAATAATAAACCTGCTGCAAAAAAATTTGATATTTACTTTATAGATTTTTGTTAGTTTATTTTCTATGAAACAATATTAATGGTTAAATAATTATTTTAAGTTTTCTTTTGGTTTTTTTTTTTACAACAATTATTTTGAGACGAAAAAGTTTTTATTCAAATTTTGTTGTCAATAAAAAGAAAATTTTGTTTTATTGATTTTTTTAACGCATATTAAAAGAAACAATATAATTTTCTTTGAATTCCAAATACTACAATATAATTCGAAAAAATTTAATCCACAAACAGACACTATTAAAAATACAATTGATAAATCATTAAATGCAAATATCTTATTGTAAAAAGTTTATTTCATAATAAAATAAAGAAAAAGAATTTAAAAATGAAAATTTTCATTTTATTTCCGCATCGACTTAACTAAACATGAATTCTGGTTGCATGGATCTTATTAAAAAAATTCCCATTCTTAAGTGAAAACTTCACAATTTTAACAATATAAAAAGTCCAAATTTTGTAAATGCTATTTTAAAATTCTTCGTTTTTTTGGACAAAAACTATTCTTAGACAAATATATGGTAAAAGAGAAAAATATTTTTAAATGTACATAAAACTAATACAATTGATTTAGAAAAGAATATAAATAAAAGTATTTTTACTTTTATTTGCTTACATTTACTTATACGAAAATTATGGTATTAGAACTAATTTCAGTAATTTCTCACTCAATATTTAAATGAAAAATAACTACCGGAACTTTCTAATAAAAATTGCTGTAATTTTCATAAAATAAAATAAAAAGTTTTATAAAAAATAAAAAAAAACTTAAAACAAATTAAAAGTAATAAATTAATTAAAAAAAAAAAAATTTAAATTTGAATAAAAACGGTCATACTTTTCCTATCCTACAAAAACTGCTATAATTTTCTTATAAAAACTACCGGAACTTTCGAATAAAAACTGCTGTAATTTTCCTATGAAAACTGCTATAATTTCCTTATTTCCGTAACTTTCTAATGAAAATTGCTGTTATTTTCCCATAAAAACTATTATAGTTTTCTTATAAAACTGCTGTAAATTTTCCATAAAAACAGCTACAACTTTCTTAAAAAAACTGCAATAAATTTTCTTATAAAAACTACCGAAACTTGCGAATTTAAACTGCTATAATTTTCTTATAAAAACTACCGGAACTTTCGAATAAAAACTGCTGTAATTTTCCTATGAAAACTGCTATAATTTCCTTATTGCCATAATTTTCTAATGAAAATTGCTGTTATTTTCCCATAAAAACTATTATAATTTTCCTATAAAACTGCTGTAAATTTTCCATAAAAACAGCTACAACTTTCTTTAAAAAACTGCTATAATTTTTCTATGAAAACTACTAAAATTTTTCTGTGACAAATACTAAAATAAAATAATGACAATGCTAAATTTTCTTCAAAAATTAGTATAATTTTATTATAAAAACTGCTATAATTTTCCCATAAAAACTGTTACAACTTTCTTATAAAAACTGATTTAATTTTCAAAAATAAACAGCTATAATTTTCTTATAAAAATCACTATAATTTTCCAATTAAAACTACTAAAATTTTCTATTAGCACTACCATTTATTTCCTACAAAAACTTTTGTAATTTTCTTTTAAAAACTGCTGTAACTTTCGAATAAAAACTGCTGTAATTTTCGTATGTCAACTGCTATAATTTCCTTATTGCCGTTACTTTCTAATAAAAATTGCAGTAATTTTCCAATAAAAATGCTACAATTTTCTTTAAAAAAAAACAGCTATAAATTTTTTATAAACACAGCTACAACTTTTTTATAAAAATCGCCAGAATTTTCCTATGAAAACTGGTAAAATTTTCTTGTTAGCACTGCCATAATTTTCCTATAAAAACTGTTATAATTTTGTTATACAAATCGCTATAAATTTCTCCATAATTTTAGATGAAAAAACTGCTATAAAATTTGAAAAAATGATTAAATTTATTTTTATGCAAATTTTTTATCTACTTTGAAAAATGAATTTTATAATTTTCTATATAGACAAAAAAAAAGTTGATTTTCTAGCATTTTTATATTGTAGCAATTTTAAAGTTGGTCCTCCGAATTAAACAATTTCTAATTTTCCAGATGAACTATCAATTGAATTATGAAAAAGGATATTCGAGAAATGATTGATACACCAATGAAATGTTGTAAATCAATTGTCAAAGTTAGAGTTGTTTAGTAATTGATTGATTAAAACATTCGATCAAAACTATTTTGAGGATAAAGTAGAAGAATAAAATTAATGGTGAAAGAGAAATGCTTATGACGTCCTTCAATTTCAATATAATTTTTTTTTGTCAAAATCCCACAGAAACTGGAAGTGTCTTTAATTTCCGGAAAAGAAACGCCGTCAACATTTTCGACGATAATCAAATATTATTCTTTTTCTTTAACTTGTGCACAATTTTAAATACAAACGAAAACACTAAAAGCATATATAATCCATAACTTAAGTTTCTTCATTACTGACTATTTTAATTTGATTAAAGTAAATGCAAATATACACAAGTAAAAGTCAATATTTCTACATAAAAGATGAATTTAATATTTACCGAAAAGAAGACACTCATGTGCGTTCGTTTTTTGGAGTTTACTTAAATAGAAACAAATTTTCAAAGGAAGCTATTGATTTAAACATGAAAATTTAGTCCATGAAATATGAAAACAAATGAAACCGAACCAAATTGGAAAATTTTAATGGAAGCACTTCTAAATTAATTATTGTCATTCATCGAAAAAATTGCATTGGAATCGGAAAGACATCTTAGGGGAATGACAGCAACAACAAATAGAAGGAGTTAATATTAAATTGTGCTAAACTACACAGCTCATAACAAATGTATTTTATTTTAATTCTTAAGTGATAATGCCAAATAGCGATGTACCTTTAATACCTTCGCAGTAATTCTTTAAAAAGAAAGTACACACCACAATGGTGTGTTTTCTCGAATAACTCACATTTCCCATTTAAACATTATTCCATAATAGGAATAAGGAAAAGCAAACTAAACTAAAACTAAAAGTTTATTTTACTTTATCAGAAAGAATATTCAAAAGTTTTTTTATGTAGTTTTTATGCAAATCCACGAATATTAAAGTACCTCAAGCATATATAATTATTGCTGATAGTTGCAGCTTTATAGATAATAAAATTCGTAAACGAACATTTAAGAAAAACTGCCATCAATTTTCTTTATTGTTTTTTTAAAACCTGATGTCATCTATCTAATCTTTATTTTAAAATAATAGAAAAGTTTTCATGAGTTCACAATTGATAACGATTTAAATAAATCAGCCCATATTTTTTATCTTTCTATGCGGTTAAAAAATTAAGTTTTCCTTTTAAGAGTGATCGGGGCTATTTAAATTTCGAGGTCATTGGAAGCAATATTCGTACTTCAAATGGAATATTGTTCGCGCGTAAAGACTACTGATGCCATCTGACGGAAACGAGAAGGTACTTCAATCTTAAATATTCGATATATTTCGTTAAAATGCCATTATTTTCCTATCAAAATTGTTATAATTTTCCGTAACTATCCAATAAAAACTGCTGTAATTTTTCCATAAAAACTGCTATAATTTTCTTATAAAAACTGCTGTAACTTTTCCATAAAAACAGCTACAAAATTCTTATAACAATCGCTATAATTTTTCTATGAAAACTGGTGAAATTTTCTTGTTAGCACTACATTAATTTTCCTACAAAAACTGCTATAATTTTGCTATAAAAACTACTGTATATTTTCCATTAAAACTGTTACAATTTTCTAGTACAAATTCGCTATAATTTTCATATGAAAACTGTTGAAATTTTCCTGTTAGCACTCCAATAAGTTTCCCACAAAAAACTGCTATAATTTTATTTTAAAATCTGCTACAACTTTCTTATGAAAACTACTGTAATTTTCTCATAAAAACTTCTACAAATCTTCTATGCAAACTGCTATAATTTTCTTATTGCCGTTAGTTTCCCATAAAAACTGCTATAATTTTTCTATGAAAACTGTTGGAATTTTCCAGTTAGTACTGCAATAATTTTCCTACAAAAACTGCTATAATTTTCTATAAAAACGACTGAATATTTTCCATAAAAACTGCCACAATTTTCTAGTACAAATTCGCTATAATTTTCATATGAAAACTGTTGAAATTTTCCGTTTAGCACTCCAATAAGTTTCCCACAAAAGCTGCTATAATTTTATTTTAAAAACTGCTACAACTTTCTTATGAAAACTGCTGTAATTTTCTCATAAAAATTTCTACAGCTTTCCTATGCAAACTGCTATAATTTTCTTATTGTCGTAACTTTCCCTTAAAAAATGCTATAATTTTTCAACGAAAACTGTTGAAATTTTCCAGTTAGTACAGCAAAAATTTTCTCACAAAAACTGCTATAATTTTATTTTAAAAACTCCTCTAACTTTCTTATAAAAATGCTTAAATTTCTTTTAAAAAATTTTGAGGTCATTTGGAGCAATATTCGCACTTCAAATAGAATGTTCTTAGCACGTAAAGACCACTCATGGCATCTGACGGAAACGAGAATGTACTTCGATGTTAAAAATTCTATATATTTCGTTAAGATGCCATAAAAATATAACAGAAACTGGTAGATTTTTTTTAATTTAACCGCTCAATTAGGACACAAGTAATCTTTAAATTTTTTAAATTTCTTCGGGGAAAAGTCTTTAATTTTTAAGTATTTCTTTTTCTAACGGTTACTTCAATATTCAAACGCTAATCTGCATTTTCCTTTGCCCACACTCTATTCCTACACATAAAAATTTGAAAACAAAAAATACTTATTACATTGAAAAAGTTAAAAATCTTTTTATATGAATTTATAAAGGAAAAACATTTGATCGCGTACAGAATTTAATATTTCACGCAAATAAGTTGCCATAACTTTTCAATATTTATTAGGCAATTTCTAAATAAATTCTATTATTAAAGTGCTTTCCGTCAATTCAAATCAACTGTCTTATAACTTGTAGGTGGACTCGTGTAGAAAGGATATACGTTTAGGAGGAGCGTACACTCATAATAAGTACGAAAAGTGACATTTGTGATTTTTCGTAAATTTTTATTATCTCTGTGACTATATATTGTACATAAAATTGTTTCATTTTCCTCCACTTCTACCAACATATTTTTTTTATCTCTAGTCATTCTTTTCTTTTCTCTTAAATATAGAAATTCAGAACGGGCCAAAATGATGATGGTGTACGTATTCGTACAAGAAGAAATTTTAAATATTGGAATTTATTGTTATCGTATTATGTGTAATTCTCTTTCCTCTTTCTTAAATTGCCCTTTTAAATATTTTACAACATTTAAAAGTACTAAAAAGAAATTTATATACGAGTACGTTCGGATATGCATACTCGTGCACTCATTTATAAGGAAGTATTATACAACAACTTTTGCTAATCGCATAACTCCTCGTGCCTATTTTCATAAGCTTCTTAGCCTCATATAGGCACCCTCTCTAAACTTTGTGCGGGCTTAATACCATAACTTCTAATTTCGATTACCTTTCACTTGAATGGTGTATACACTTACATATACAAACATTTTTTATTCTAAAATTGACAATATACTTGGTCACATACAAAGCAAAAGCAACAATTCTATCATATTTCAAACAAATTAAACGAATAAAATATATTTTCATTCAGATTAGATGGTATTTTTATAAATGTATCAGAATTTCCCTTTTCTGTTTTTACTTGTTTATCCATAAATGAAATTTTAAAGCGGAGTTATAATTTGTTTTCATTTTTATAGTGACTTTGAAAAGACTAATTTTTTATATAACTGCAAAATCCTATTGCGATTTTGGATGTCCATGTCGCAAAATCAAAAATAAGCAAACAATTTTCAAAAAAAAACTTCTATCTCTATTGAAATTTTAATAAAATTCCCTAAAGTAATTTCAAAAGTTCCAACAAAAAAATGTCCAATAATAAAATTTTTTAAAAAATCCTAAAAAGTTTTCCACAATTTAAATTTCTTTAAAATTTCACAGAATTTTTCCAAATAGTTCTCGAAAATTTCCTATCATTTCTTTAAAAGTTTTCCAAAAATTTATCAAAAACTCTTCAAAATATTTCCAACAAATTCTTGAAAATTCCTTAAAAATTTCCTAATAACCTGTAAAATATTTTACAAGTAATTCCCAATGTCTTTACAAAAATTTCCTAAAACTTTAACAGCATTTTGCCAACAATTTCTTACAAATTCCCCTAAAAACGTCGAAAACTTTCCCAAAAATGTTTCTCAATTTCCCAAAAATTTCCCAAATTATTCAAAAAATAAAAATTTTCATCAATTTATAAAAATTACACGTTTTCGAAAATTTCCCCAAAAATTTCAACAAATTTCATATTTTTCCACAAATTTACCAAAGTTTCAGAAAAAAATTTCCCATAATTTCTTCAAAAATTCCCTAAAACTTTTACAGAATTTTGCCAAAAATTTATCGCAAATTATCCTAAAAACGTCCAAAACTTTTCCAAAAATTTTCTAAAAATTTCCCAAAAATTTCCCAAAAATTTCCCAAAAATTTCCAAAAATGTTCAAGAAATAAAAATTTTCATAAATTTAAAGAAATTTCGCGTTTTCAAAAATTTTCCCAAGAATTCCTTAAAATATTCCTGTATTTTCTCACAAATTTCCCTAAATTTTAGAAAATAATTTCCCATAATTTCTGCAAAAATTTAAGTTTTTTATTGTTTTTCCTATTCTAAATACTTTGTTCATGGTATTTTTTTTTTATTTTGTTACCATAGTTTTTTGCGGATTTTTGTTTGTTTGATTGTGTTTATTATATTTTTGTCATTTCCTCAGGATATTCTTTTATGGGATATTTAATTTCTCTCGCCTATTTAAAGGACATTTCCTCAATATTTTTTGCCCATTTTGTAGTATTTTGTCATCCTATTTTCTGGTTTTTATATTTCTATTCAACATATTGCCTTTTCGTCCTTTTCTGATTTTTTTCTTTCATTTTTATTCTTATCATGCAATTTCAAATAATTTTGAAACATATCAAAATATTTAATTGTTATCGTTTTCTTAAAAAGTTTTATGTTTATTATTTTCCAATTTTATTATTTAAATCCAGAACTTTCAGGATATTTTTTTTTTATAAGCAAAAAAAAAAACCGACTTAAAAAAAATGCAACCAAAATTCTTTTAAATAATTTTTTTTTTTTGGCAAAAGTTTTTAGAAAAAATATAGTTCATTTAAATTCACAGAGAAAATGGCGTTTTTCGAAAGCAAAAAAAAACGTATATTTTTTCGGTTCTTTCGTATTAAAATTCTATTGGCTGTTTATTAAAAATCATATAAAAAATTTAAACAAAATCCAGAAATCCCTTAGGAAGGTGGTAAATACACATCCATAAACAGACACACACATATACACAGACACAATCAAAAAATTTTGGAATCAAAATCATATACACCCCCTCCCCCACGAAAAATTTAAACGTGTACTTATGTATTGACGTATTAATAGCTCAGACGTGTATTGATTTTCGTTAACGTATTTTTGTGTTCGTTTCCGCTTCCGTTGTTATCCTTTTTTCTCTTCTATTGTGTGTATTTTACTGTGTTTCTTTGTTGTTGTTTTTTTGTTTGTTTATTCTTTATTCCATAAAATATTTACCGAATTCCGTTTGAAGATATATTATTTTTTCTTCAATTTCATAAGAAAGGCTATATTTCTAGCGTCCTTTTTTCACCATCCCTTTGTGTATAGATACTATCCACAAAAACTGTATTTTTTAAAGCTCTTTTTCGTTTCTTCCGAAAAGGAATTCTTCTAATTTTTATACGATTTTACAGAAAAATTCCCTCATTACTTGAACATAAATATCCTTTTATGTCCTTTTCTTTATTATATTATTAATACGCGCTTATATTCACATTAATATTTTCTACTCCTTTTCTAATATGCAAAGATATCAATTTACATCCTTTAGGAGACACTTGAGAAATTATTTTTCTAATTTTGAGTAGTACGTACGTACTTTTCGGTTTTGATCCTTTCTATATTTTTAGTACCTGCTCTATTCTAAGATTTGGCTACTACGGACAATGGGTTTCTTCTAACTATGATCCTTCAATTGACTGACACCGTGCGTGCAATGGTATGGATTTTCGGATTTTGTCTTTATTCCTGTATCTTTTCCATTAAAACTGCTACAATTTTCCAGTACAAATTCGCTTTAATTTTCCTATGAAAACTGTTGAAATTTTCCTGTTAGCACTGCAATAATTCTCCCACAAAAAATTGCTATAATTTTATTTTAAAAACTGCTACAACTTTCTTATAAAAACTGCAGTAATTTTCTCATAAAAACTTCTACAACTTTTCTATGCAAACTGCTATAATTTTCTTATTGCCGTAACTTTCCCATAAAAACTGCTATAATTTTCCTATGAAAACTGTTGAAATTTTCCATTTAGCACTGCAATAATATTCCTACAAAAACTGCTATAATTTTATTATAAAAATCGCTACAACTTTCTTATAAAAAACTGCGGTAATTTTCTCATCAAAACTTGTACAACTTTCTTATGAAAATTGCTATAATTTCCCTACAAACACTGCTATAATTTTATTATAAAAACCGCTGTAACTTTCTTATAAAAATGCTTTAATTTTTTTAAAAAAATTTTGAGGTCATTTGGAGCCTGTTCATTTTTACAGATTTTGAATTGGGACTAATCGTCATTATTTCAGCAAAAGTATTATTTGTAATAAATTCCGTTTTAAATATTTTTAGGCAAAGTTGTTTTTCACTTTTTTTTCCTTAGTTTTTCTTACAAAAATTTTTAAGCTAAAATATTTATGTCACGTGTCACTTTATGCGATAAATGTAAATCGATATGCGAATTTTATGTAAAGGAATCCTTATTGTCAGAGTTGAATGATGTAACAAATGCCGAATAATGTGCCACATTTAAATCGAACATGTGGACTGAATTTAGTTTTATTTATTTGTACTTTCCCTCCTCGGCTGGTAAACAATTTCGACGACCAAAATGTTCTAAAATCAAAATCATATCCTAAAGTGTTTCAAGTAAATTGTAAATTTTATTTTTGGCAAGTATTTTTAATACAAACATTTTCTTTTGTTAAAAATATTTATTTAAAGTGATTTTTAAAGAAATTATTTTTAAGTATTTTAAAAAGGAAATTTTCATACAACATTTTTTTGGGGTAATCTTTGATATTATTTAAAAAGGACTGCTGAGAAAAGGATATTTGCAAAAAATATAATTTTAGAAAATTTTTTTGGTAATCCTTTTTGTAAAAGGAATTTAAGGATTATTTACATGGAACTTTTTTAAAGAAGCATTTAAGTAATGGTTGAAAAAAACCATATTCGAGAAAAAAAAATTTAAAATGATTTTTATGATTTTGTACGAGGGTCAGTTTCCAGAATTAATTTTAGGGATTTTCGAAAGGTCATTTTCAAGCAGTATTTCCAGTAAATTTTTAAATTAATTTTGATGGTATTTGAAAGAAATTAAATTTATTTCTACTAATACACTTTGAAGAAAACTTAAAAGTAATTTTTTTTGGGTAATTTTCTTTCGATGGTTTAAGGAAATTTTTAACCAAGAAGTGTAATTTTTATGGGTATACATTTTTTCTTTTAAATCATTTATAAGTAATGCCTAATTTAATATAATATATTTATTTAAATATTTATCAATTTTGTAAAGGATTAATTTTTTTTTTTTTGTAAATTTTTTTGATTAGAATTTTTTAGGCATTATTTTAAATGTGGAATTAAAAAAGAGCATAAATAAATGTTTGAAGTTGAGATTTATTCTTACTAATCCGATCGAAGTAAGCAATTTAAAATCCTATTAAGCATTATGATGTTTATGCCTTAAAGTCTTAAATAAGCAAAGATTTTCCAAAAGTTCTTCCAAAAATTTATCTCAACAATTTGCAAAAATATGCTTTAAAAATATCCTGAAAATTTTGCCAAAAATTCTTTAGGTTTTCCTACTAAAATTACCAAAAATTCCACAAACAATTCTTAAAAATTCCTGAAAAGTATCCCATCATTACCGAAAAATGTCCAAAAGTCCTTTTAGAGTTGACCAAAAATTTTCCACAAATTCCCCAATATTTTTAAAAAAATGTCCCATAAATATACGAAAATTTCTTAAGTATCCCAAAAAATTGCAAACACATTCCTTAAACGCTTCTTAAAAATATCTAAAAAAAAATTCCCTCAAAAAAATCTTCCACAAATTTTCCAAAACTTCTTAAAATATTTCAAAAATAATCCAAAAAAAAAAAATTCTACAAAAAATTCAAAAAAATCTCCACTATTTCATAAAACATATTAAAGATAACCCAAAAAAAATTCAACAAAATTTTGTTAAAATTTTCAAAACAAAACCCAAAAAAAATCTATTGAAAATTTCAAAAATAACCAAAAAAAAATTCTATAACAAATTCCAAATAATCTCCAAAATTTCTTAAAAGATTTGAATACAAAACCGAAACAAAACTCTACGAAAATTTCAAAAACAACCCAAAAAAATTGGGTTGTTTTTTTTCAAAAAACTTCAAAAGTAATTTTTACAAAAACATCAAAAGTAACTCAAAAAAAATCTGCAAAAATTTCCAAAAAATCTCCGAAACTTCCTTTCAAAATTTCAAATATATCCAGAAAACATTCTACAAAAAATTTCAAAAATAACCAAAAAAAATTCTACAAAATTTCCAATATTTCATAAAAAATTTCAAAAATAACTCAAAAAAAAAATTTATAAAAAATTCCAAATAATCTCCAAAATTTCTTAAAAGATTTCAATACAAAACTGAAAAAAAAACTACAAAAATTTCAAAAAATCTACACAATTTCTTAAAAAAAGTTCATACACAACCCAAAAAATCTCCAATATTTTTTTTTTATATATCAAAAGTAACTCAAAAAAAATCTGCAAACAATTCAGATTTTTTTTGAGTTACTTTTGATATATTTCAATATATAACCAAAAAAAAAATTCTACAAAAAATTTCAAATATAACCAAAAAAAATTCTACAAAATTTCCTAAAAATTTCCAAAATTTCATTAAAAATTTCAAAAATAACTCAAAAAAAAATTTATAAAAAATTCCAAATAATCTCCAAAGTTTCAAAGATAACTGAAAAAGAATACCTACAAAAAATTGCAGAAAATCTCCAATATTTCTTAAAAATTTCAAAAATAGCCCAAAAAAAATTCTCCAAAAAATTCGAAAAAATTTCAAAAAAAAAACACCCAAAAAAAAGTCAACGAAAAAGTCCAAAAAATGTTAAAACTATTTCCTAAAATTGCTGAAAATTTCCCAATATTCCCAAAATTTCCCAAATTTTTTTTGAAAATGTCCGGAAAAATTTAATTTTTTTTATTTTTCTTTAATTTTTTATTCAATATCTTTTTTTTAATGCAGAATTATTTTCACTGATTAAAGATAGAAAAATCCTTTATGGATTCACATTTTCCTATTCTGCAAATTTTCCTACTACTTTTTATATTTTTGCTGGATTTGTTTTTTTTTTTTGTTTCCATGAATACTTTTTGAATTGATTTTTAAGTTTAATTTGCCTTTACTTTTAAGTAAACTTTTTGAATTGATTTTTAAGTTTAATTTGCCTTTACTTTTAAGACTTTTTCACTACTTCGGAGGGATCCTGTTTTTCTGCTTTTAATTTTTCATTTTCCATTCTTTGGAAGGAGAGCAATTTCAATCAAGTTGCTTTATTTGCTGATGTTTATTATATTGTTATCCTTTTCTGAAAACTCTATTGACTTGAATATGACCGATAACCCTTATTGTAAGAAATCATGTTAAAATAATAATGATTAATTTTTAGAATCTTCAATAATAATATTATCTGCTCCATTACAAGTAATATTTTCATAGCTTATTTTTTTGACATACTTTACAACCTTTCTTTCCTTCCTGTTAATACCTTTTTTCTTATAACGTGAACATAAAACTACCTATTATATTTTACTTTAAATATTATTTTTATTTTTATTGTAATTATTTTCTTGTTATTTCATATGTTCAGTGTTTTTCGAATTTCCTACTTACCTATGGTGTTAACTAACTAATAAATTGACTACGTTTGTCGTTACTACAATAAATAAAACGAAATTGAACATTTTCGCTTCATTTAAATGAAATTCAAAATTGCTTTGCTGCTTTGGTTCAGCACACAATTTAACACGCACTTTTAGCAACAAATTATGCTCCTCTCAAGTAATTGTCATTTGTTAACAACATGAAATAGGCACAGGTGTTGGGACTATTATATGAATAGTGTTGAGAGTATACACCCCAACAGGGGGCGAGTGGCAAATATTTTCCCGCTTGCTGTGACTATCGAATATTTATAATAGAAATAATGTGAGGGTAAGAAAAATAAGGATGAGTTAGAGGGGAATACTGCCAACAGTTACAAAAGTTATGGTATTGTGACCATAGGCGGTAATATGTAAGTATTCATTATAAAAAAATTTACAAGAAAATATTGAAATGCATTTACAAGAGAATTACAC
Organism: Atherix ibis; assembly: GCA_958298945.1. Taxonomy (NCBI): domain Eukaryota; kingdom Metazoa; phylum Arthropoda; class Insecta; order Diptera; family Athericidae; genus Atherix; species Atherix ibis. The sequence continues at coordinate 21,048,962 of OY282610.1, read as the reverse complement.
ACAACAGTGTGTTTATATCACAAGCACTTAAAGAAAGAAAGAAACGAAGATGCAAGGGGAAAGAATAGGGCTGAGAGGTTGACAAATTATAAAACAAGTGGAATAAATTGAACTAAATCGTAGGAAAAATTCACCTACGATTATTGCAAGCAGGGATGGGCTAATCAATTTCTTAGAGTAATTTTAGAAAACTGAAAATGAACTCAACTTTAAGCGATAACAAAATTAACACGAAAATTCAGCTTGTCTACTTGTTTGCACCTATTTTGGAAAATTATTTAAAATATTGTTTTTGCAATTTATTCTTCAGTATTTAATTTGCCAACTAACCAAACATCGAAAAACAAAATCATCTAAATGAAAATAATTTTTTTTAATTATACAAATTATCAACAGAATAAGAACAGAATTAATATTATTTTTTAAATAAATAACATCGCATAGAAAAAAATTAAATTTTGATATGAGTACAGAATTCACATAATATTATTAATAAAATTTCAGTCATAAAACAATATCAAATTACTTGAAAAAGAACCTCAAAAATACTTAAAAAGTCTTATAAAGTTCGTGTCTATTTGCAAAATAAGCAATTTGACAACTTTGCATAAGCCCAAAGTGGTCCAATTTTCTTAGGGAATTTTCAAAATAACTCAAAATTACTTTAATAAAAAAAGTTACAACTTTTCATAAGCCCAAACTGAGCCAATTTTTTTGAGACTTTTCGAAATAACTAAAAAGGACGTTTGTAAAAAATTATAACTTTGCATTAGCCCAAAATGGTCCAAATTTTTTTGAGAATTTGCAAAATAACTTAAAATTACTTTCATTAAAAAAATTTCACAACTTTTCATAAGCCCAAAAAACACCCTTTTTTTGAAGCTTTTTGAAATAACTCAAAATCACTTTAATTCAAAAAAGTCACAATTTTGCCTAAGCCCGAAATGGTCAAATTGTTTTGGAAACTTTTGGAAATAACTAAAAAAGAGGTTCGTGAATAATCTTTCATGAGCCAAAAATAGTCCAATTTATTAAGATTTTTGGAAATAACTCAAAATCACTTTAGTAAAAGAAGTCAGAACTTTTCATAAGCCCAAAATGATCCAATTTTTTTTGAGAATTTTCGATATAACAGAAAAGGGCTTTCATAAAAATGTCTCAACTTTGAATAAGCTCCAAATGATCTAATTTTTTTGAGACTCGTGGAAATAACACAAAATCACTTTCATAAAAAAAAGTAACAAAATTGCAAAAGTAACAAAATTGCAAGTCCAAAATGGTGCAATTTTTAGAGGCTTCGGAAATAACTAAAAAGGACATTTGCAAAAAATCAGAACTTTTCGTAAGGCCAAAATGGTGGAATTTTTTTGAGACCTTTCGAAATAACAAAGAAGGATTTTCGTAAAAACTTACAACTTTGCATTAGCCCAAAATGGTCAAATTTTTTTGAGACTTTTCGAAATAGCTCAAAATCACTTTAGTACAAAAAAGTCATAATTGTGCCTAAGCCCAAAATGGTCCAATTTTTTTGAGGCTTTTCAAAATAACTAAAAAGGACTTTTGTAAAAAATTAGAAGTTTGCATAAGCCCAAAATGGTCCAATTTTTTTTTTGAAACTTTTCGTAATAAAATCACAACTTTTCATAAGCCCAAATGTGCCAATTTTTAATGACAATTTTCGAAATAAGTAAAAAAGACTTTCGTGAAAAATCAGAAATTTGCATAAGCCCAAAATGGTCCAATTTTTTTGAGACTTTTCGTAATAAACCAAAATCACTTTTGAAAAAAAGTCACAAAATTGCATATGTTAAGTCCAAAATGGTCCAATTTTTTGAGGCTTCCGAAATAACAAAAAAGGCCTTTCGTAAAAAACTGCAACTTTTCATAAGCCCAAAATGAGCTAATTTTTATTGATAACTTTCGAAATAACTGAAAAGTAATTTCATAAAATTTCCGTTAGGCCAAAAATCACAAAATTAGTCAAAAATTCGATTTCGTAAGAATTTAAAGCAGTTTTTTTTAAATATAATTTCATAAAATGCAATAAAAAACTCATAAATTTGATTTAGTTTTAAATAAAAAAAAAAACCAGCTTTTTGAAATTACGCAACTAAGAATAGGAAATATTTTTTGACGTATTTATTTTCTAAATTTTTTGGAATAAATAGTAAGCCTCTTGATAAAATAAATGCTTTTTTCGTAAGTCCAAATGTGTTTAAAAAATTTACGATTTTCCATATTTTTCTATTAATTACAGAATTCTTATTCTGTAATGAAGTATCACAAAAACTCTATGATTTTATACCAAAAAAAAATAAAATAGATTAAAAATATAAAAGCAAAATGATCAATGAAATAAATTTCGATTAGAAGCTTTATCCTTTTATCCTTGACTATGCAAATGTTTAAAATAACTTTTAAAATTTTATTGAATTAAAAAAAATTTTGTTTTAAAAAAATCTTGGACAAAATAGCAAAAAAATATGATAATAAGGAAAAAAAGGATAATAAATTTGAAATAGGTATAAATAATGAAAATGAAACAGAATTGAAATAGGTCCTTTGCTCTTTTTGGTTTGGGGGGTAAAATGCTCAATTCTTGCTAGCAAATATTCATTTTGCTGAATCCTTAATTTGATCAAATAATTTCTATTCTTTTCTTTTTTTTCACATATGATAAATTTTAATTTTTTTTCACAATTCCATTAAATAATTCACTAATAAAAATACCATCAAAAAAAAAAAAAAAAAAACAGAGGTGCTTTCACATTTGATAATATTTTGCTACTTCACTAAATTTTATAATAAAAGTTTCCTGACAAAATATATTATATGAACATTATATTAAATAATTAACGTTTGAATAAAACTCGTTTAAGTTTTTAATGAAAAAGTCAACAAGCCAACACACAAGCCGACTAATCGATTGTGACTATCGTTGTTGTGAGAAAAAAGGATTTACTAGCAGAAATTTTCGTTGGCCATTTACGAGCTAACCAGCAGCAGCCACTAGCCACCATACGTACCCGTAGAAGGGATGATTGTTTTGGTGTCAGTGTGTGTTATGTTTTGAATCGGTTACCAATGGCAACACTTTACTTATTATGGAATGGACTCTACCATCACTCAAGAGTTTGGACAATATTTCGTTGTGCTAAAATCAATTTAATGTCGTAAACGAAAATACTAAAAATTACTAATTGAACAATCAAGTTTAGTAAATTGCAAATAAAAAATTCAACAATATTTGCACAGTTGGCAATTGTGCTTTTTACTCCCTATCTAAGATCATCTCCGAATTTTATTCTAGAGTCGGTTGTATTGTCTTTTGCGTATATCGTATATGTTAAAAATTTTCAACTTACTATTCGTATAGTACGAATAGCGAGGAGTTTTTTTTTATTACACAATATTTACTGATAAAAGTTGACTTTACTCTTGAAATATGCAAAAAATCGTGTCATTGTTAATGTAAATATTTAAACAAAAAAGTACGAGTACTCAACTATGCGAACGAGCGGTGTGTGTACTCATAATTTAGACATTATGAATTAGTAGTTCCCAGCCTTGCTAAGAACAAGGTCGAAGGCAGTCGATTCTACAATATTAAGACAGCAAATGGTGGTTGATAGTGGCTGTGACTACTAAAACCGACAACAAGTGCAGAGTACATTATTTATTCGAAGGTCAACGTTTCAGTCAAGGTGAAGGCTTCGCTTCGCAAGGAAGTACCTCACCAAACAATTCAACTATTCGTACTTGAAAAACGAAACGAAACTCTATGAAAATAGTGCTTAGGCATTCCAATTGAAATTTATGAATATCATATTAGTTGGAGACACTTCACTAAAACCTTAAGGGTTTACCACCACTTTTACTATGAACATAACTAACTATCTATATTTATGTGTATGTGTTTATCTCTCATTTAAATTAAATTCAATAAGCGCTAATACTTCAGATATAAAGTTGAAATTATTTTTAAAAAATTCCTTTTACTCTCAATGAAAAAAAAAAGACAAAATTGATTTTTTTTTTTAATCAATAATCATGTGAAAAGTGGTTGCTAGCTATGGGAGAAAATAAAATAAAATTACAAGAAAATGGCAACGAAAAAATTAATCCAAAAAAAATTTTGATCAAAGAAAAACTAATTTTTTTTTCGGACCTCTTAACGAAATTTCTAATTGAAAATTTGATTTAAATAATTAGAAAAATAATCACAAATCTGATCCGGATAGAAAAATAATGGTTAAGACTCGTTGGACAGAAATCTCAATTTTGATTTTAATTCGGACCTCTTATTAAAAGGTCTTTGCTAAAAAATAAATTTTAAATAATAGGCAAATAGACAAAAAATCTGTTTCGGCGGTAGAGTTAGAACAAAGCAGACTAACTCTGAAAATTTGTTATTTTCAATATGAAAAAAAAATTTCATTTCGGACCTCTCATCATAAGTTTTTAAAGACAAATGAATAAGCAAAAATTATATTAACAGTCACATGTCCCATTACAATAGGGAAAATTCATTGTAAAAAAATTAAAATTCTTTGTAAAAAAATTATTTTCATCAAAAGAAGTAACAGAAAAGATTTGGGGTCATAATATTTCCCCAAAAGCAGATGCTTTGAATCGGATCGCTTATTAAAAGTTTTAAGTTAAAAAAAAAATGAACATAAAAATTAAGCAAATAGTAATAAATCTGATTCGAATTGGGAAATAATGAGTAGGAGTCGTTGATAGAAATTTTTTCAATTTCGGACCTCTTATCACACGTTTTAAATTAAAAAATTAATACAAAAACAACATACAAATGGTCACAACTCGGAAAAATTCAAGTCATACTCGTTGAACAATAATTTATTTTCGACAAAAGAAGTAGCCGAATTGATTTGGGGTCATAAATTTTGACCAAAACTAAGAATTTTGATTCGGACCTCTTATCACAAGTTCTTCTTCATTAAATTTGTACTCATAAACTCCAGTAATGACGAGCCAAACTTATTTTAAGAAATTTTACTTCTATTTTAGATAAGAGGTCCTAAATAAATTTAATTTTGAAAAAAAAATTATTTCGGACCTCTTATCTAAAGTTCTAAATAAAATTAGGTGAATAATTTTTTATGATACCTTTTAGTCAGACAGACTCGTTGTGAGAATTTTACTATTAAAATAAAAATTGCAAATTAGATTTGGGGTCATAATTTTCATCCAAAACTAGGAACTTCAATTCGGACCTCCTAACACATGTTCTTCTTGATTAGATTTTTATTCATAAACTCAAGTTATAACGAAGCAGACTTGTTACAAAAAATTTTACTTTTATTTTATATAAGAGGTCCTAAATAAATTTAATTTTTAAAAAAATTTATTTCGGACCTCTTATCTAAAGTTCTAATTAAAATTAGGTGAATAGTTTTTTATGAGACCTTTTAGTCAGACAGACTCGTTGTGAGAATTGTACTATTAAAATAAAATTTGCAAATTAGATTTGGGGTCAAAATTTTCATCCAAAACTAGGAACTTTGATTCGGACCTCCTAACACATGTTCTTCTTGATTAGATTTTTATTCATAAACTCAAGTTATAACGAAGCAGACTTGTTACAAAAAATTTTACTTTTATTTTAGATAAGAGGTCCTAAATAAATTTTATTTTTAAAAGAATTTATTTAGGACCTCTTATTTAAAGTTCTAAATGGAATTAGGTGAATGATTTTTATGATTATTTTTGATGAGAGCTTTAAGTCAAACAGACTCGTCGTGAGAATTTTACTATTAAAATGAAAATTGCAAATTAGATTTGGGGTCATAATTTTCATCCAAAACTAGGAACTTTGATTCGGACCTCTTAGCACAAGTTCTTCTTGATAAAATTAGTACTCATAAACGCCAGTAATAACGAAGCAGACTAGTTACAAAAAATTTTACTTTTATTTTATATAAAAGATCCTAAATAAATTTTATTTTTTAAAAAAATTATTTCGGACCTCTTATCTAAAGTTCTAATTAAAATTAGGTGAATAATTTTTTATGAGACCTTTTAGTCAGACAGACTCGTTGTGAGAATTTTACTATTGAAATGAAAATTGCAAATTAGATTTGGGGTCATAATTTTCATCCAAAATTAGGAACTTTGATTCGGACCTCTTAGCACAAGTTCTTCTTGATAAAATTAGTACTCATAAACGCCAGTAATAACGAAGCAGACTAGTTACAAAAAATTTTACTTTTATTTTATATAAAAGATCCTAAATAAATTTTATTTTTTAAAAAAATTATTTCGGACCTCTTATCTAAAGTTCTAATTAAAATTAGGTGAATAATTTTTTATGAGACCTTTTAGTCAGACAGACTCGTTGTGAGAATTTTACTATTGAAATGAAAATTGCAAATTAGATTTGGGGTCATAATTTTCATCCAAAATTAGGAACTTTGATTCGGACCTCTTATCACAAGTTCTTCTTCATTAAATTTGTACTCATAAACGCCAGTAATAACGACGCAGACTTGTTACAAAAAATTTTACTTTTATTTTATATAAGAGGTCCTAAATAAATTTTATTTTTAAAAAAAATTATTTCGGACCTCTTATCTAAAGTTCTAATTAAAATTAGGTGAATAATAAGGTTTTATGAGACCTTTTAGTCAGACAGACTCGTTGTGAGAATTTTACTATTAAAATGAAAATTGCAAATTAGATTTGGGGTCATAATTTTCATCCAAAACTAGGAACTTTAATTCGGACCTCATAACACATGTTCTTCTTGATTAGATTTGTACTCATAAATTCAAGTAATAACGAAGCAGACTTATTACAAAAAATTTTACTTTTATTTTAGATAAGAGGTCCTAAATAAATTTTATTTTTGAAAGAATTTATTTAGGACCTCTTATTTAAAGTTCTAATTAAAATTAGGTGAATAATTTTTTATGAGACCTTTTAGTCAGACAGACTCGTTGTGAGAATTTTACTATTAAAATGAAAATTGCAAATTAGATTTGGGGTCATAATTTTCATCCAAAACTAGGAACTTTGATTCGGACCTCTTAGCACAAGTTCTTCTTGATAAAATTAGTACTCATAAACGCCAGTAATAACGACGCAGACTTGTTACAAAAAATTTTACTTTTATTTTATATAAGAGGTCCTAAATAAATTTTATTTTTAAAAAAAATTATTTCGGACCTCTTATCTAAAGTTCTAATTAAAATTAGGTGAATAATAAGGTTTTATGAGACCTTTTAGTCAGACAGACTCGTTGTGAGAATTTTACTATTAAAATGAAAATTGCAAATTAGATTTGGGGTCATAATTTTCATCCAAAACTAGGAACTTTAATTCGGACCTCATAACACATGTTCTTCTTGATTAGATTTGTACTCATAAATTCAAGTAATAACGAAGCAGACTTGTTAAAAAAAATTTTACTTTTATTTTATATAAGAGGTCCTAAATAAATTTAATTTTTAAAAGAATTTATTTAGGACCTCTTATTTAAAGTTCTAAATGGAATTAGGTGAATGATTTTTATGATTATTTTTGATGAGAGCTTTAAGTCAAACAGACTCGTCGTGAGAATTTTACTATTAAAATGAAAATTGCAAATTAGATTTGGGGTCATAATTTTCATCCAAAACTAGGAACTTTGATTCGGACCTCTTAGCACAAGTTCTTCTTGATAAAATTAGTACTCATAAACGCCAGTAATAACGAAGCAGACTAGTTACAAAAAATTTTACTTTTATTTTATATAAAAGATCCTAAATAAATTTTATTTTTTAAAAAAATTATTTCGGACCTCTTATCTAAAGTTCTAATTAAAATTAGGTGAATAATTTTTTATGAGACCTTTTAGTCAGACAGACTCGTTGTGAGAATTTTACTATTGAAATGAAAATTGCAAATTAGATTTGGGGTCATAATTTTCATCCAAAATTAGGAACTTTGATTCGGACCTCTTAGCACAAGTTCTTCTTGATAAAATTAGTACTCATAAATGCCAGTAATAAGGAAGCAGACTAGTTAAAAAAAAATTTTACTCTTATTTTATATAAGAGGTCCTAAATAAATTTTATTTTTATAAAAATTTATTTCGGACCTCTTATCTAAAGTACTAATTAAAATTAGGTGAATAATTTTTTATGAGACCTTTTAGTCAGACAGACTCGTTGTGAGAATTTTACTATTAAAATGAAAATTGCAAATTAGATTTGGGGTCATAATTTTCATCCAAAACTAGGAACTTCAATTCGGACCTCTTAGCACAAGTTCTTAGATTTAACGTCAAAATTTTCATATAATAAAATGATCATAAATCTGAAACAAAAAGGCAATTATGGTGTCAGACTGATTGAGAGAATTAGCAAAATTATTTTGAGGTCATATTTTTTTTAATATAGGGCACGGTTCATGTTGAGAACTTTTAGCTAGGATTGGGACCTCTTATCAAAAGTTTTGATTGAAAATAGATTAGCAATATTAAGATACCACTCACATCACAGAAGAGTCAATACATATTATTTTATCTAATTTACAAATCACTTCCAAATCAAAAGTCGACTTTAGAAAATTAGAGAAGTCCTAAAAAAAATCCTTTTCTCAACCTTAGGAAAGATGAAAATTGACAAAATTTTCTTTTCTTAGCAATTTTTAATATATTTTTTTTATTTGGACTATTTAAAAAAATGAAGAAAAAATATATAAAGGTTAAAAAATTTATTCAATAATTCATCTACCCACATTTTGTGAAAATTATTTTTTATTGAAAACTACCAGCTTATCGTCATTATCGTTGAGAAAAGTGAGCTTTCAACGAAAAGATGCAACGAAAACTTAAAAATAGTTAAATTTGCGGAATGATGCTGCCGAATACGATATTGAAAGAAGTAAAGCGTACCGAGACATACTATTCATCGAATTTATGAATAATTCAGGAGATTTCAATTTATTGTCAACATTTTATACAAATCGAAAGTTCCAACAATATCGACTCCGATGTGCTTTGGAGCCAGTCAGTCGTACTCGTCCTCCTCACGTCGAAGACTGTCAACATGATTGTGAGCTGTAGAAGCTAAAAATATATTTTTAGGACTCCAACCACATTCGCCTCTCCCAATGCTCTGATCTATACATCTACTCATAGTGTACTGTCCACTGCACTACCTCCGACCCAACTTCTCACTTCATCAGAATAAATTTTCTTTTCACTGTAAATTGAAATAGCTTGAAGGTGATTGCATACTACAGTCAAAAATCTACACCAAATCTACCTTAATCTACATACACGTACGAATATGTATTGTATAAGTGAATAGAAATGCATTTAAAGTTGCATATTTCGATTTTTTTAGTGGAATTTTCAAAAACTTCTCAAATAAAACAGGATGAATTCCGGGGTGGTAGATTCCTTAAACTTTGTAGTTGATTTTAATCAAATTGTAGATTATCCTTTGGCTAAAATAAAAAAAAAAAAAACTACTCGAAAAAGGACGAAAATATTAACGGGAAAAAAAATCAAAATTACCACATTTCCAACCCTTACCCTCCCCTCTACCAAACCGCTTTAAAAAAATAATTAATAAATAAGCAAAGAAAAATTGGAAAAAGGATCAAATAAAATATCAGCCAAACCTTTAAGAAATAAAAACACACATTTTCTGATGGCATATCCTTTCAATAGAAAATCAGTTAAAATTTTAATGTCACCACAATGATTTTCAATAGAATTTAATTTCGTGTCGTTTTTTTGTTATGCTAACGAGTTAAGAAGAGTTTCTATCCTTCTTGTTCTTACAAGTACGAATGAGTATCTTTTAATTTTTTTCTTATACTTTTTTTTTTAATTTTTAAATTATTCTTATTATTACTATTTTTGTGAAAAAGTTTAATTAAAATTTGTTGTCTTATTGATTAATTATGTAAATCTTATTAATAAGGAAAACATGTCCTGGATGATGGTTGGTATTTTCTTACTTAACCTTTGCCGATGATGGTTGTGTTCTGGCCTTTGAAAAGGTTGTATTCTTTGTCCTAATGTATGCAGGTATATTTTTATTATTTTGTCCGCTTTTAAAGATTTTTTTTAATAAACTAATATGCAATATTTTGTAGTTTGGTTTTTTGTTTTTCATTTTTCGATTTGTATCATTAAGAAAATCGGTTAAACTTTATTTAAATGAATATTCGGTTAAACTTTATTTAGTGAAGTTTTTTTTTAATTAAAGCTTTTCTGAAGAAAAAACCTTAGTTAAAAAAAAAACTAATGAATTCTTTAACTTTAACTGTTCAACAAGGGTTGTATGGATAATACGTGGCCTTAAAAAGAAAAAAACAGAGTCTCCTCTTAGCTCGATACATTTTGTTCACATTTTTCTAAAAATATTTTTGGTATCCCACCTTAAAATAATGACCCATCTAACCCTTCAATATAGACGTTTGATTCAGCAATCACGTCATCGTTTTGAGATTAACTGTTCAAAGAGGGTTGTATGGATAATACCTGGCCTTGACAAGAAAAAAACAGAGTCTCTTCTTAGCTCGATACATTTTGTTCACATTTTTAAAAAAATATTTTTGGTATCCCACCTTAAAATAATAATCCCTCCAACCCTTCAATATAGGCGTTTGTTTCAGCAATTACGTCATCGTTTTGAGATTAACTGTTCAAAGAGGGTTGTATGGATAATACCTGGCCTTGACAAGAAAAAAACAGAGTCTCTTCTTAACTCGACACATTTTGTTCACATTTTTTTAAAAATATTTTTGGTATCCCACCTTAAAATAATGACCCATCCAACCCTTCAACATAGGCGTTTGTTTCAGCAATCACGTCATCGTTTCGAGATTAACTGTTCAAAGAGGGTTGTATGAATAATTCCTGGCCTTCACAAAAAAAACAGAGTCTCCTCTTAGCTCGATACATTTTGTCCAGGTTTTGTGTAATATTTTTGGTATCCCACCTTGAAATAATGACCTCTCAATCACAACGTCATTGAAATGATCCATTAAGTTGGCATATTATCCGCTCTTAATTGATTTACCCTTTCAAGGTTATCGACTTAGATTATGCTGTGTGCATACCAAAACAATATGGAAATAACATTTTTGATATCGATGCATAACCATTCGCCATAGAAAACTCACTGTTGGGGTGTTCTTCTTTGGTTTCTTGTGTGTTGAGATGATTTCAGATTTCGCTAACAGTTATGGATCGATGCCAAAAATTATTCGGCTTGCACATTAAAATTGCCAAAATTTCTTTTGAAGTGGACACACGTGTGTGTCTATGGTTAATTGTGAGCAACCATGGCACCTACGTTGCGGAAAGCTTTTTCAAATCCAAATGAGTGGTTAAAATTTTCTTCATACCCCTGAGAAATCTAACGCACTTTTTCTTTCCGATTTTTTATTCTAATATCGTAGCTTTTTCAAACATTTCTGATATGGTGACCTCAATGGGATGACCTGAACTTAATTTATCAAAAATGCTTGTATGACCGCTTTTAAATTCAGCTGTCAAATAGGTTATAGTGAACAACTTTGATAATTTTACAACAATGGATAGCGAAGGTGAAAAGTCCCCAAAAACTTCTCTGCGTTCTGCTCACTATTCAATTTTTTCAATTGTTGTAAGATTATCAAAATTGTTAACCTTAAATGGGCGTTACTCGCAAACTAAATAACACAGCCGCTTAAAAATTTGATAGGAATTTTGTGAAGCCTGATAATTACAAAAATTGGAGCTATTTTAATAGTAGCGGGACTATCTCTTACTGAGGGTTACGTATTAATCATACAACCTATCGTACTCTTTTTTTTTTAGTATATAATACAATAGTTCCGTCTGCCACTTAGAGTTTTGTATGGAATTTCAAAAAAATTTCTTATCTATAATTTCAGAAATTGTTTTTCCTATTTTAATGTAATTGAATAATCTCCAAATAAGAAAAACTGTGATAACATCAATATTAGATTTTTTCCATTATTGTAAAATCATAAAAACTATTAACTTTAATTGGTAAATTAAATAACACATACGGTTAAAAATCGGATAGGATTTTTATTGTAAGGTTACATATGCAAAAAATACCATCTTTTAAAAGAGGCCAGGTATAAGTCATACAACCCTTATGTTCAAATGTCCATCTATATAGCCACAAAGTCATTTCTGAAAATTTGTCAAGGACAGGTATTAATCTTTTGGCAAGGCCAGGTATTAGTCATACAACCCTTATTTTCAAATAACCTTCTATATAGCCCCAAAGTCCTTTGTGAAAATTTAAAATTTAAATTATTGCAAAAGAAAATTGCCCAATCTCAACTTGTGGAAAATACTAAAACTTCTATTATCTACTATCCAAATTTCCTATTACAAAAACAAATTTCAAGGATATTCATCTTTTGATTTTCGATCAATTTTCCATTTCAAATAAATTACTAGTTTGTCAAAAAGAGATTTGATAAATTATTTGATAATATTTATAATAAAATTAATTTCGATTTTATTATTGATTATTTTGCATTATGTTATCCTACTAACTCACCCCACCTCCCACCCCTCATACCACTCGCTACCATTCACCATCCCAATTTTTTGATTAATTTGTTTTTATTTTGGACACTTCATTAAATTGAATCATTTTACAATTTCATAAATTCACAGATACGATAAGGATCAATTTGGTTCATAATAAGATGAGATTTTAATTAATCGCTAGACAATAGACTAAAGAGTTTAAGGAATTATATAATTTTCAACTTTTAACAAATACACTAAGCCACTATTTGAATAGGGAATTGAAACTGGCTAAAATTGAGTTGGCTAGAATTTTATATATTGTAGAATATTTTACAGAATATCGGGATCGGTAAGCTTACGTTGAACCCTGGTGAATGTAGACAAAAACAACTGCTGGCAAAAGTGAAAAGTGTGGTCGGGCGGAAAATCAAATGAAAACTTCAAGACAGATTACCAATCGAAAATTGATTGATTGATCGATTGATTGATTTGTTCAAAGAAACTATAACAACAACAACAACAAAAGAAACAAACAAAAAAACGAACAGAAAACAAACCGAAAAATTTACAATTTTTCACTTTTCTTTTTATTTTGAATAAAATTTCGTACATTTCGTATTCGGATTTTTTTCTTCTGTATTTTTTTTTGTTAAATTCTCCTTTATTTATGAGAAAGGATTTGTTGACCGAGATTTGGTAAGAAGAAAATGATAATCATTAAAGTCATTTTTGATTGTCACCAGATGGCCATAGTTGTTCTGTGGCCTTTAACTGTAAGTGATATTCAAAACGTAGCAGCAATAATAGAAAAAGTAGTGAAAAAATGACTTTTTTTTTTTGGATACTCAACACCACATAAACGATACGAGAATTGGCATTATTCTATGGTCGTTTTGTATAACTAATTTAGAAGGAGGGGTGGGGGAGGAGAAGGTTCGAGCCAACCAAAGGAAGCACTGCCATCAACCAGGGGAGCGGTGGCTTTACCCAGGAGCGTGGCATTGATATCAACCAGGCGTCTAGTGCTGGGGTGCTGAATCAAATACTTCCAGACATCTGGATTTACGTCGAGACGCTCCAAATTTGTGTTCCCAATATAACCGGTTTTGTATCAAAAGGGTCGTTTGGAATAACTAATAAAGCATGGTGGGGGAAGGTGGTGGATTTATGCCGGATATTTGTATCTACGAAGGGAAGCATTACCATCAACCAGGGTAGTATTGGCGTCACCCAGAAGCGTGGATTTGTTACGTACCAGGCGTCCAGTGTTGGGCTTCTGAATCAAATACTTCCAACCTAGATTAACGTCAAGACGCCCCTTAATTTCTGTTCCCAATGTAATCGATATTGTATCAAAAGGGTCGTCTGGAATAACTAATAAAGCACGGTTGGGGGAGGGGGGTGGATTTGTATCGGATATTGCCATCAACCAGGGGAGTATTGACATTACCCAGGAGCACGGCATTGATATCAACCAGGCGTCCAGTCTTAAGCTTCTGAATCAAATACTTTCAGACAACCTAGATTAACGTCAAGACGCCCCTAAATTTGTGTTCCCAATATAACCGGTATTGTATTTTGGCCGATGCCAATGCTCCTCCAAAAGAAGAAGCAAACTTCTACCCAATTAAGTATATCGTCTTCTTGGCCTCGTATTAAGACGAATTTTTTTAATCACTGGGCGATCTTAATAGCGCTTTGATACCTTATTATTAAATAAGCTACGGAATTATCTATTCTTATGTTTGGGGCTAAACATCCCTTCGAGTACCGGGGTCCAAATATCCTATGATTGCGTTCTATCTAAGGATTTAAGTTCCCCAGGAATATATGAGGACTAGCTCGATCAAGATCCTGTAGAGCAGAAGCTTCGACTTGATGGTGAAAAGTTTTAAGAGAATTAATTCGAACTGCCTCTACCGGTTGCTACCAGAAGTAGTCACATAGTTTTCTTTCTCGGTTATTATCTTAAATCCCAGATAGATGCCAAACTTCACTTCTCCTATCTATGTCTGGCCAGCCGTGTAGATGGTTTGGGCTACGTTCACAAAAAGTCCTAAATTCGTTGCTGCCAGCTCAATCATAGAAAGGTATTTTCGTGCCTCGTACTTTATTTATGATATAGTCAACATAGTTAGTCGTGTTATATTAGTTCAGTTAGAATACTGAACTTTCCCATAATTGTGTTAAGTTTAAACCTAGCATAGACCGCCCTAAAGTTAATACACTTCATATTCCAAAACATTCATTTTCTTCTTCGTGATTAATTCAATACTCCCGTCGAATGTGATACTACAACTCCAATATTCTAGGTTAGAAATTCCTAACTTATGACCTCAACAACAATATGTAAATAATGAATTTTCAGATTATTTATGAACACGTGTATTTACAGCAGAATATAGAAGCAAATGGAAAAAAAATGATATTGAAAAAAGGAGATATAAAAACGCACAGGACATAAAAACTTAATGCGATTGAATACATTTTGAGGTGAAAATTGTATCCTTCAACGTGACAATTTGACTTTTGTCAATCAGTAAATTTCATTGATTATATATTGGGGCAGGTCAGGTCAACCCAGTAAAATACGTGTAGGTTAGGTCATGAAGGATATCATTTTTGTAGAGATATTTTTTTTTTAGCACTTTTCGAATTTTATTCTTAGACAAAAAAATTAAAAGTAAAACATTTTTCACTCAAAGAATTTGTTAGTTTTATTTGCAAGAGAAAAAAACAATTTGGAATTTTCAATTTGATCCTTGACACTTTTAGATCAAAGGATTCTTAGAATTCTGCAAATTGATATAATTTTATATAAAAAAAAAAAAAGAATTCCTTTTCGAACAGAAAATAAAATATCCATAACAGGATGAATATTCAAAAGAGACGTTATCCTTTCATATATTATGTGATCAAAAAGGAGTGAAGAAAATTCATTCTTATTCATTTAGAATAAAATCCTTTAAAAAGTACTCCCTTATAAAAACACACGCACATACACATAGAAAAAAACAGAACACTATCGTCCTGCCTTTCTGCTTGCATTGTTAAAATTTATAAATTTAAATGCAAATTCAACCAAAAAATTGATGGAAATAAGAAAAATAATATAGCAAAAAAGGAAAAACCCCCCAAAAAAAAATTTTACTGTAAAATAATTGCTATTAAACAGGAGATATAATCAACAACAAAAAACTCGTATGCTTTTCAAAATTAGTTGGTAGTTGGGAATGGGGGTGGGGGGGGGGGGTGGATGTCTTGATATAAGACGGAAGATAAAAATCGAAAGGTTAAGAAGCCAAAGAAACTGAACGAACAGTTATAGGGGGGTGTTTATGAAAAGAGAAGTTTTCAATTCGCAGGGGTGAGGATATAAGGAAGTGAAGTAAATAAAATTAAAAGTGCCTAAAGGAAGTGATGTCATCGTGTACAAATTGTAAAATGAAATGAAGACAAATGCAAAGACAAATGTCACATAGCAGGAGGTAACGCACGGTAAACTGTGTCAAAAAGCGGAGAGCACACTGGAGATCTCCTGTCAGTCTCATCACCAGTGGGCGGAGGTGTGGGGCAAAGGGGTTGGGTTGTCATTTACATAGTGTTTGCTTTTCGGGGAAAAAAAAAGAAAACAATAATGAATGCGGCAATGGTGATAAATCGAATCAAAATTGCGTAAATGTGAAAACAACGAAATTCGAACAAAATGAAATTCCAACAAAAAGGACGAAGGATGGAAAGGTGTATGTGAGTAAATGAGTGAGTATTCAAATGTAACTACAGTGATTCGGTTTTTTTTTCTGTCTGTATTAGAAAATTATCGTGTGTGTATTCGTCTTGAGTAAATTTGAAGAGAAAACATTCTGTGCGAAAGAAACCTGAAAAGACTCAGCATCTGGAGTGGTTGAAGGTGGAAGTTTAAATAACTGACAATAAAGGACAAGGTGTATATAATGCGTTCAAAATAATTATGAATTTATAGCACAAAGGGTGAAATTGAAGAATTCCAACCAAATTCAACACTGCCAAGAGTGGGGATAGAGTATAATGCGATACGACCGAGGATATTTAACAAATTTGAAATCCATTTAAGTGTAAACATAAAAGAAAACGAAAAAAAAATAAAAAAATAAGCAAAACAAAAATGAACGTAAATTGTAATGGAAAAAGAATTGGTAAGACGGGGGTTGGTGTAAGCAAATTAATAAGAAGAAGACAAAAATGCAAACAATAAAATAGGAAATATTTTGCAAAAAATGGTAAAAAAAATTTCAAAAATTAAATATAAAAACTAAAATAATTGTTAAGTATGAGACGAAATGGTACGGAGAGACAGAGACACAGAGAGAGAGAGGGAGAGGGGGGAGAGGGAATAAGAGGATCATTATCGAAATGTTTGATATGCACACGACATCAAACAGGAATAGAGAATTTCGCTATTAAAAGCTGGGAGTTCAGAAATGATACTACAACAGAGAAGTTGAATGGTCTCTCATCAAAAATAATGATAGAACGACAAAATGACAAAGGATATTTTTGGACTAAAGGAGTGCGAGGGAATTTACAAAATGGAACTGAAGAAAAAAATATGAAAGAAAAATATGCAAAGAATGGGAGTATCCCAAGGACAACAAGGAAGAAACGTTATAACAGTGACACTCACTCAGTGGAGTGGGAGTACATAATTTTACTTCCTAAAATTGTACCACTACTATTGGAATATGCCATATCCTGAATGAATCTGCAGCAGGAAATGGCAAACTTTTCGAATTGATTCTAGAATGACTCATACTAGTCCCGTAGCTTCTTATTCCCTAAGTCCTTCCCTCAAGGACTTCTTTATTGTTATATTTCAGAGAAGTTTTCCATTTCTTGAGATGCATCATATTTCATCCTTTCTCATAGAATGCATTTTGAATACTCTTAGTTATTAAGGCGAATATCGATTTTTTTTTATATTCAATAATAAAGGACATTTTTTGATAAATTTTTTGAGAAGCACCAAAAAAAATTTTTTTTTTTTTGTTCAAATCCTTGGCAGAGAGAAGAAACAACTTCAATTTCTGGACAAATTTCATCGACAAAAGAAGCACTTCCACAATCAACAATACTAAAAAAAAAAAAAAAATTTCCTCCTAAGGACAATGGTACAATAGTAACAGCAAAATAAAAACAAAAGGATCTTCTCTATTCTTGGTTTGTTTTGAGTTTATTTTCATTTTGTTTGGTCGTCAAATTGGAACTTTTTAAAAAGTGGAATTGCGATCCTTTATCACAAGGGAAGAGGAATGTCTGTTTGGAATTTTATGCAAATATGTACAAAGTTACAAAATGAATTGATGTCAGTTTGTATTTTTATATTTATTTGTATTCGGTTTTGTTTTTTTTTTCTCTTTCTTTTTCATATTACCATATTTGTATTGAATAATGTTGCCGCATGTATAAGTGTGGACGCGTATGAATTTGATATTTTGTTAACTTCTTGCATTTCGAATTTCTATTAAAAGAACTTTTGAAGAATGGATGAGTTTTTCAAGAGTTTACGTCATAGACATAAGAATGGAGGGTCGTTGGGTGTTTAGTTACGAATTAGTTGGAGTCTGATGGAAAAAGGACTACAAAACAAAATTTACTGATACCGAAGTGTTTGGAGAGAGAAATAAAGAACAGGCAAAAACGGTGGACAGAGGGAAATAATCTGTGAATAGCAACAACAGAATTACTTCAGTTAAGATAGTGGCAAATCCTCTTAGATGTGCCGAAATGCTTTTGAGAACGTTTGAAATTATTTAAAAGATTACTCAACTAATGGTTCGTATTTCGAAGAATTTTTCATGATGAGAGTAATCTTAGTGTATTTGGAAATAATAAGAAAAATATTGCCACAGCAGAGAAATTTCAAGCATTCAATATTATTTTTTCTTCTTAAAAATAATAAAAGTTATTAAAGGACAAACATGAATTACTTCAAAAACTAATTAGGTTTTTGGGTCAGTATTAAATTATTATTTATTTCGTGAAGATAATTTTCTTATTAGTTAGTCGAAAAAGTTCGTGGTGTTTTTCGATAGATGGAGTTATAAGCAAATAACTCACTAACAACTAGCGTTTTATTAACGGTGTCACTTCAAGCTTTGTGTTATGCAAAATTTTACTTAAATGCTACTTCCAGAGGGGCGACAATGCCTCCCAGGCTATGAAAAAATTTATAGTATCTGGAAATTTCTATCTCAAAGATTAGCTGCATTCTGGTTGGCTAATTAGTGAAAATAGTGACAAAATTTTCAAAAAGCCCGCCATATCAGCACAGCTTATAAATGAAAAATTCATAATCAAACCATTTGCGAAACGCTGAATTTAAAAAGAAACTCGGAGTTTACGCGACTCATGAATTAACCGCTGCTGAAGCGCAATGAAATCGAGCCATTTCTGAAGCGAATAATAACTGGCGAGGAAAAATGGGTGAAATACGAGAATATCGTTCAAAAAAGATCATGGAAAAAGACAGCCAGGATTGACGGCCAATGAGGTCATAATCTGTGTATGGTGGGATTGAAAGGGAATCTCGAAGTTTGAATGCCTAATGAATTGAGTGCGGAAAACAAAATAGACCGACTTAAAATCTGAGATACGCTGCTGAAGCGCAATGAAATCGAGCCATTTCTGAAGCGAATAATAACTGGCGATGAAAAATGGGTAAAATATGATAATATCGTTCAAAAGAGATCATGAAAAATGAAAGATAAACGATCACAACAAATTTCAAAGCCAGAATTGATGGATTAAAAAATTATGCTATGCGTAGGGTGGGACTGGAAGGGAATCGTTTATTATAAAATGCTACCGTTTGGAAAAACTCTGAACTCGGTATTTTACTGTGAGCTACTCGAGAAATTACGCCAAGCGATTGAAAAAAAATGGCCAGAATTGATCTGTAAGAAGGATGTCCTCTCCCACCATGATAATGCCCAACCACACACATCTTTAAACATTTGCCATAAATTAAGAAAGCTCACCTGAAAAATTTTAAAACATACACCATTTAGGGCAGTCATAACACCCTCAGACTACTAACGATTTGGATCCCTGCAGAGCTCACTTAAAAGACCTCAAGAGACACCTGTGGAAACCACTTGATTAAGTTTTCCAACCAGAAACCACAGAAGTACTAAACCGATGGAATCATGGCTCTGCCCAAAAAAATCCGAAACATTATCAATAATAACGGCAAATATTCAGTTTAAATAAAGTGATTTAAACCTTCTGATTTAGGCATCTCTATTTTACTCCAAAAAAAAAAACACCACGAACTTTTTCGACTCATCAATACTGAACATTGAGGTTTTTTTCTTTATTCAAATAATCATTATTCAATTGACAGGAGATGTGGAAAAAGAGAACACTAAAGCAAAAGAGAGGTCTACGTCCAATTACATAAAAATCTGACAAATATGAGATATTTTAAAACAGAAAAATTTTTTAAATTTGTTTTAAACCCTCTGATTTACGCGTCTCTATTTTAGGTAAAAAATTATTATGTAATTTTGTTGACAAGATAAAACATTAGCAGTGACATTAAACGAGCGCCATCTACTTTCAAATATGTAGTGAACAAAGCGCCATCTACTATCAAATTAAAAAAATCTAATTTCATAACCTAAAAACTATTATTTCACCATACAATAATTTAGAGTGTTTTAATTTCGAAGCCTATCAGTCAAATTGAGAATTTTTACCTGTATTGAAATTATTGCAAAATGACAGTAAATATTTACTTTTTTACAGAAACTTTGTGTTTTTTGGCATTTTGCACGTTTCTAATTGCCAATACTTCGAAAGGAAATAATAACAAAAAAAAATAATAATCTCGAAATTGGTAGATGAAAAAATCTCATTGCAATTTTGAGTTTCGTCTTCAACAACTCGTCGTATTCCATGAAATCTCAATTTCCGGTCGTCCGCATATTTTATTACTCAATATGACCAAAAAAAAAAAAATATATCCTGAAAAGAGAAGCTGCTTAATACGATCACTAAAAACTAAGCGAACGAACACTATGAATGTAGCAACGACACCGAAGCACACTAATAATGCTGCCAAGAAAACGAAATCGGAAAAAAATAACACTACCGGTCACCTTCAATCTAACAAGCTGCAGTCTCTTTATACTCTTGAGATTCAAAGTCTACCGACACTAGATTAGGTGCTATCCCCAATAGTATACAGAATATAATTTGCAATTTGTAGACTTTATGTACGACAGCCATTTCCTCTGTGGTGAGAGAATTCGAATATTCAAAGCCAATGGAAAACTGTCGGCAAAGGTTGATGAAAAAAATATTCGCAAAATGAATTCTACGCAACAGATTCAACCGGTGTTAGATCAGAAAAACCATCACCTTATCTAGATTATAGGCAAGCACTACTTCTGTTGACTGATTCGAATGATTTGCAGATTAACAAACGTTATCCCTTCCGGAAGCAGTTACTTAGAAATTCCATAAATTTTTTTTTTATTAAGTTCGTTTGCCAATATCCAATTATAATATTTTTAGCTTGCCGTTTTGATCAATATTCCAGATGGTAAAAACTAAAAAAAAAATTTTCCACTTTATTCTCACTAAAAGGAACAAAAAAAAAATCAAATTTTCTTATCCAGTTTTGTTTTTTCTTTGATATTTTGAATATTTAAAAAAAAAAATCTAAAAAAAAATATATCATATATTTTTTAGAAAAACAAATTGATTTCGTCATTTGCCACCATTTCACTTAATGCCATTCGAATAGCACTTTATCCATTGTGCCAAAAAATTCCCCTTTCAAGCTATCTTTTTAATCGAATTAAAAATTCAAATATTCTCAAGGTCGTGGTACTACAAAAAATAAGAAGATTTCTTTCTACTCTTTGACCAGTAAAAGAATTAACTCAAAAATTTCTTTAAATTAGGCTTGGCCATACGGCAATATCCTCTTCGGCAACCAATCTTGTCCTTTAAGACATTTCTGTGATGTCCAAATCAACATTCCCCATATTTTTTAAGAATCCCTCTTAATACAGAATTGTTATTCAACAATTCCTTATTCAAATCCCCCGATTAATTTTCTATAATAATCTAATATGCTCTATTAATTAAACCCCTCAACTTACGTTCAACCAGTTTCATTACCGAAGCTGCAGTTTCAATGCCAACTCACACGAAACATAATATCTTCACATGGCCTCAAGGTCTTGGCGCTACAGAGTGGTCTCTCAATCTTGCTTTAAAGACCATACTGTAATACTTATTTATCTAAACAAATACAAATAAATGAAAATTTTCAAAAAATTATATTTTTTTAATCTTGTATAAACATTTTAGTTATGTTTCTCAACATTTTTAGTTATGTTTATAAACTTTTCACATCTTTATGCAAAAAAATTTTTCGCATATTTAAAACCAAATTTTCTTGTGTTTATTGCCATGCTGAATTTTAAGAAATATTTTAAAATTTGTCAACGCATCATTTTTGATGTTTGTATGGTTTTTATTTGATTTGTTTCCATATGGCCTCAAGGTCGTGGCGCTACAAAATGGTGTCTGCTTCTTGCCCTAAAGACCTTAGCTTAATACTTATATATACACACATGGAAACAAACGAAAATTTTCACAAAATTACATTTTCTTAATCTCGTATAAACATTTTAGTTATGCTTCTCAACATTTTAGTTATGTTTCTCAACATTTTTGGTTATGTTTATAAACTTTTCCCATCTTAATCCAAAAAAAATTTTCGCATTTTTTAAACCAAATTTTCTTATGTTTATTGTCATGTTGAATTTTAAGAAATATTTTAAAATTTGTCAACGCATCATTTTTCATGTTTGTATGGTTTTTATTTGATTTGTCTCCATATGGCCTCAAGGTCGTGGCGCCACAAAATAGTGTCTGCTTCTTGCCCTAAAGACCTTAGCTTAATACTTATATATACACACATACAAACAAATGAAAATTTTCAAAAAATTGCATTTTTTTAATCTTGTATAAACATTTTATATGTTTCTCAACATGTTAGTTATGTTTCTCAACATTTTTGGTTATGTTTATAAACTTTTCCCATCTTTATGGGCAAAAAAAAAATTTCTTATATTTAAAACCAAATTTTCTTATGTTTATTGTCATGTTGAATTTTAAGAAATATTTTAAAAATTTTGTCAACGCTTTAGTTTTTTTGTTTTTATGGTTTTTATTTGATTTGTCTCCACATGGCCTCAAGGTCGTGGCGCTACAGAGTGGTCTCTCAATCTTGCTTTAAAAACCCTACTGTAATACTTATTTATGTAAACAAATACAAATAAATGAAAATTTTCAAAATATTATATTTTTTTTTTATATCTTGTATAAACATTTTAGTTATGTTTCTCAACATTTTTAGTTATGTTTATAAACTTTTCCCATTTTTATGAAAAAAAATTTTTTTCTTATATTTTAAACCAAATTTTCTTATGTTTATTGTCATATTGAATTTTAAGATATATTTTCAAAATTTTGTCAACGCTTTATTTTTCATGTTTGTATGGTTTTTATTTGATTTTTGTAAATGTTTTTAACCATTTGGTAAAAAAATGTATGCGTCACTCACTTATCAAAATAACATAGTTACTGCTTGCTGAGGAAAGTTTTTTTTTATTTAAAAAAAAACCTGTATTAATTATAAGCAATTAGTGCACACAAAAAAATCCTTCCACAGGAATTTTTTTGTAAATAATCCACAAATACAAAAAAAAAAAAAAAAAATAAAACAGATAAACTCGATCAAGAGAAATTGTTATAAATATTTGCCACGTGCCATAAAATAAAATTCAATTCCATATTGGTATTCTCAAAATTTGTATAACTTCTTAAGGTCATAAACAAACTCTTCAAAAAGTTATAATAAAATATAAAATTTTATATGTAATAGCTTCGAAACGAAAACCATAATGAATTTTATTTGCAGAATTTGCGTCTGAAATTTCAGACAGACTTTTTTTTTTTTATATATATGAAAACGATAAAACGATATCATAAAAAGGATACGAAAATATTCGAAAATGAACGTCAACTCTCGAATATATATAAATAGGGGTGTACAAGGAGAGCCCATGTTTCAGCTACTCGCATTTGAATCGGCTGTGGTTAGTAGTTTACTTCTCTAACACTGTGCAGAGAACATATTCCATTATTTCAAATAGTCGTAATTTAACTGAAATCTTGTACGTTCATAATTTGTACATTAATATGTATTTTTAGAAAATGCTACTTATTTTCATATTTGCAGTGGGCGACAAACATGGAGCAATAATATGACGATGATAACGGAGAATATCATTTGTACGCAATAAAAACATGACACCAGAAAGTACGAGTGCACTTATGCTGCTATGAGAACGTATACTACGAGTATTAGCCCAGACTTATGGTTCTATGTTTCGTACAAATTACGACCTAATACGGCTCTACTACTTGACTTTCATAGAATATGTATTGTACTAAAAGTTGAAACACTACCTCTGCTATGGTACCTTGTTAAGTCTGTAACCTTATTTCGGTTCGAACATAATAATTTCTCATAACAACAATTATCCTTTTAAGTGTCAACCTGACTGCCCTTATTTTTCATCTCATACTATCATCTTTTCTAGATTTATTAATAATCCTTCTACATTTTATTATCATTAATATTAAAAAGGTTTTTTTTTCACAAAATTTTAAATTAACACTAAAAACTTAAAAATAACTAATTGAGTAACAAAATTAGGTTCACACAAAATTTACATTGCAAATTTTCCACAACAAGTTCTACACAAACATACTCGCAGTAAATATAATTAATTTCAGAGTAGATATTTTTATTGATTATTTATCATCGAGCTAACACAACTTGCTAACTGACTGACAATATTTGCTGTTTGATAACTAAATAATCAGGTAATATGATAATAGAATGATAAAATAATAGGATAACAAGATAATAGGCTATCGTATTAAATATAATTGAGAATATTTTGCTTAAATCCTTTTCTAATCATATCGGATAATGTATTTTTATCGTTTGCGAAAATAACAAAACAAGGATCAATAATAAAAACGAATAAGAATTTTTGAAAAATAATAAAATCGAAAATTAACCGCAAATAATATTTTAGTTCTAATTCAAATGAAAAATTTTATTAATGGCGGATTTTTATTGGGATTATTTTGCTGGAAAATATTTTTGCCCAAAATCTTATAATTGAAAATATTCACTTTGGGGTCCTAAATTAATAGGCAGAATGGTTCTTCTAGGTGGTTTTAGATCAAAATCAACATTTCATCATTGAAACTTATTTTATTTTCGTCTTGAGTTCGTTACAAAAATCTGCCAATTTTTACATGTCGAAAAAAAAACTTATTTATTGGGACCCTTAATTGCCTATCAAAAATTATTATTTATCATTCTTGATAGCAAAAGGATACTCTTGTCCTTGCAAATTTCCAATTTGCTATAAAATAATATCATAATTTCCTGATCACAAGACTATTATTGAAAATATACACTTTAGGGTCCTAAATTGGAACACAGACAATTCCCAGTTCTTCGACAGAAAAACAAATTTTTAGATAAATATTTCATCACTGATGAATTTTTTGGTTATATCTGAAGCTGTCTACAAAAAGTTGCCTAAATTTCAAGACCCTAAATTCATCAGTGACGATATATTTATCTAAAAATTTGTTTTTCTGTCGAAGAACTGGGAATTGACCCTAAGTTTTGTTTTACCAAATTTGCAGACCATAATAATCACTCACGTAACAAACCATTGGGACCTTATTTATTCGTAAGTGCTTACACCTTTTTTACCATGTTTCTTACTTAAAAAATATTTTTTTACTTAGGGTCTCAAAAATTGGTTCTAAAAAATTAATTTTATTATATAATTTTTGTACAAGAAATATCCGAATTTTCCAAATAACAATTTTGAAAATAATCATATTTAGACCCTAAATTATTTGGAAAATATGATTTTCTTTTATAAATTGATGAAGAAACTTTAGGGTCCTAAATTAATAGACAGAATGTTTCATTCATATGATTTTGTATCAACATTTCATCATTAAAACTATTTTAATTTTGGTCTTGAGTTCGTTACATTTTTACATGGTCAGAAAAAACTTATTTATTGGGACCCTTAATTGCCTATCAAAAATTATTATTTATCATTCTTGATAGCAAAAGGATACTCTTGTCCTTGCAAATTTCCAATTTGCTATAAAATAATATATAATTTCCTGATCACAATACTATTACTGAAAATATACACTTTAGGGTCCTAAATTGGAACACAGACAATTCCCAGTTCTTCGATAGAAAAACAAATTTTTAGATAAATATTTTCCCACTGAAAAGTATTTCGTTTGTATCTAAAAGTGTTTGCAAAAAGTTACTATCTTTTATAAGTTTTAAGACTCTAAATTTTTTTTCTAGTTTTGTGTTACCAAATTTGCTGACCATAATTACCACTCACGTAAAAAAAACAATTGGTCCTTATTTATTCGTAAGTATTTGTCTTCTTTTTACATATTTCTTACTCAAGGAAATATTTTTTTACTTGGGGTCTCAAAAATTGTTTTTAAAAACATAAATTTTCTTACATAGTTAACAAACCCTATTTTTTCGCATAGCAAAAAAAACTACTTGAGGGTCCTAAATTAATTGACAGAATGGTTCATTCACATGGTTTTATATCAACATTTCATCATTGAAACTTTGTTAATTTTGGTCCTGAGTTCGTTACAAAAAGTTGCTCATTTTTATATATCAAAAAAGAAACTTATTTATTGAGACCTTAAATTGGCTATCAAAAATTACAATATTATTTATGATTCTTCTTAGCAAGGAGATACTTCTGTCCTTGCAATTTTTCTATTTGCTAAAAAATAATATCATAATTTCCTGATCATAATACTTTTATTGAAAATATTCCCTTTAGGGTCCTAAATTAAATCACAGATATTCCGAGTTCTTCAATAAAAAAAAACAAATTTTTAGATAAATATTTCATTTATGTTTGCAAAGCTGTTTCCAAAAAGTTGCTATCTTTCTAAAGTTCAAAAACACTTTTCCAAGACCCTATATTTTTTTTTATAGTTGTTTTTTTTTAAACAAATAATAATATAATAATTTGCAGACTATAATTACCACTCACGTAAAAAAACTATTGGGTCCTTATTTATTCGTAAGTGTTTACCTTCTTTTTACATGTTTCTTATTCAAAAAATTTTTTTTTACTTGGGGTCTTAACAATTTTTTTTAAATAAATAAATTTTCTTACATAATTTTTGCACAAAAAATATCCAAATTTCCTAAATAACAATTTTGACAATAATCATTTTTAGACCCCAAATTATTTAGAAAATATTCTTTTCTTTTTTAAATTGATAAACCTTGATTAGTTAACAACCCTTATTTTTTTGTTCAATTGCTGCATCAAATTTTTTTTCATAAAAAAAAACAACTTTTGGTTCCTAAATTGTTTAATAATAATATTTTTTTTTACCTAAGAAATTAGGGTCCTAAATTCATTATTTTGTTACCAATTACCAAAGTAATGAATTTAGGACCCTAATTTCTTAGGTAAAAAAAAAGTGTTTTATTATTTAATTTTTTCGATAAACAAATATTTTTATTTATAGTAAAATCCTTTTTTTCAAGGATTTAAAACTTGTTTTAATTGCTTTGATTAAAGAACAAATTTGAATAAAACTTTTTCTTCGAAATAATGACTTTTTAGAATTCTAGAGGTTTGCTTGTAGATGTCAACATATTTTTTTTCAATTTCTCATCGTACACCTCTGATCTGGTATTCATTATTTTTTTTAATTTTATTTATTATATTGTATAAAATACAAAATATATTATTTAATTAATATAATTTATATCTTTTCATTTATTTCGGTTTGATACAATAATTTACAAAATCTATTATTAAACGTTATTGTGCGCATTCCTTTAAAAATCAATACTAATAAAAATTCCTAAGCGAAAGAAAGTGTAAGGATTACCACTAAAACCCTAAAAAGGTACTGAACAGTTTAAATTACTTTTACTTAAAAATATAAAAAAAAAAATCATTTATAAGTCCAAATCGGATAGGAAGAACGGACACTTTTTTAAAGTTCACCCTCACTACTATTTTATTTAATAGGAATAAGCTCAACAAAAAAATACAATTTCCATTACCAATTAGAGGAATGTACCATCCCTTCCCGCCTGCACCCTTAATTTGAAAAATTCAAACAAATAAAAAAAAAATATTTCTCTCAGTTCCGATAATGATCTGAGAGATTAGCCGAAACTGGCGATTTGTTAATTGTTTGACGGGAACAATTTGCTTTAAGGAACAATTCTTAGCATTTCGCTTCCAGTCTCTTCTTTAAGATTTCATCACTACCAGTGTGTCGAGCCATTTGTAATTACCTATTCCCCTTTAGCTAATATCAACTGGCCTTCAAAAAAATAAAGGTAATAGATCACCTGTACAAGACGAGAAGTGGGCGAGAACTTGACCAGACCTTAACTAAACCGAATCAAACCATGCCAAACGAAACCAGATTCTGGCCTAATGGGACAGACCACACCACATTACACGAAATTCCTGGACTACAAAAAATACATTGGATCTTCGAACGCAAATATTCTCTTCCAGATCCGCAAATCAAGACTAGCCAAAGCCAAATGATAACAGTACAAGCCACGTGATACCAGTCAGAGAACACCAACATTGTTGTTGGCTTTAAATATTCACGGCCACAAATGAATTGACAAAAACAAAAACAAGAAAATCCAGAAGGTGAGCAAAAAAAAAAAAGTCTTCTTAGTTGGGGGGGGGGGGGGGGTGTCGGTGGTATCATAGACTGGCAGTTTTTGCACACCTTTTCAATTTGACATAACAACAACTGCTACACAAGAACAATTTCTGCTATAATTTCTTCTTCTTAGCGAAGGAATTTTCACTTTATTTGTTTATGAAAATTTTTGTTCATTTTGAATTATTCCAAGAGTGTGTACCACACCGGCTCCAACGAAAAACACCAAAAACCCACCATCGCATCGCATCGTTCTAAGTTGATCTAAATTTTTGTCTTCATTTCAGTTTTTCACTGTGGCGCTTCTGAAGATATTTTGTTGGCACTTTAGTTGTTCGCGAAGACAAAATCCACTGCTCTCTTGGCATTTAGTTTGGTTAGTGTTTTCGAAACTACGAAAAGTTAACTTCTTTTGGTCGTTTGCTTTCAGTAGTCAACGTTTAACGGCATTCGATGGAATTCCACGCGGATTCTAGCCAAAGAAAAGTAAACACTTGAAAAGAAGGCAGCCAAGAATCTAAAAAGACAAATATCGACGATGGTAACCTGTACTGAAGTGGATGGTGCCATGTGGATTGAGCAAGTACAGCCACGCCATAATCAGACGAGGGTACATGAAGAAAAATTGTAAAAATTCTAGAATTTACATTGAAGTCATTCGTTCGCCTCTTTCGCCACAGGCATTTGGATTTTAGTAAAAAGACAAAACCACAATTTTTTACGAAGTTCTTTGGGAAAGACTTTCGGTGGAATGCCAGTCAAGGAGTTATCAGAGCCACCCTGATTCAGCTGGATTTGGTATTCTTTAGTCCGTTTGCTTAGAGCCAGGTACGAGTTCTTTTTATATTCGGCACTTGGCTTATATTAAATACCCTCACTTACACCTGGGGGACTTGGGAATCGATACTCGTCCTATACTGGTATGCGTTGCTTAATGAAATTGTGACACAGATAACAGCACGAAAGAGCACAGTGTACAGATTGTCTCATGAAAGTCTTCTGCAACTCCGCCGAGCACATAGAGTCGTCTATAGAGCAACAAAGTAGATACACGTCTACGGGGAATAGTCGTAATTGCCTAGCCCCGCAGTAACCTGAGACCCATCATCAGCTCTACAAGATGATTGTGTCCACTCTTCCTAATATCTTTTTGGTATTTCATTGCTCATGTGTGTGCTCGCCGTTGGCTTGATTACAAAACCCTGCAATAAGCCCGCTCTCCTCGCCCATCCCTCCTACAGCATGTTCTGTTTCCCAGCCAATTTGTGCTTGTGAACGACTGAATCTAGCTATGGTCGCTGACATCGTTCTCAAGTACAACTTCATGTACCGACACAAAATTCACTTTCATTCAAAGTTTAATGAGCACAAACATTGATTGGACAAGGCAAACGGAATCGATACTCATACGAATGTGGGACTGCAAATCGAATCGTAACTTTTCCTTCTGGTGACGGCTCTAATGCACCACTCGTCTGGTGTCCCTCACGCACCAAACTCTCGAAACTAGATCTAAACTTTTCTGTACAATTTTCTTCAGCATCCCCGATGAGCGGCAATCTCGCTGGGATGGAGGCACACAACAGGTACCTTTAAAAGTTCCTTTAACTTTTGTCGAGAACATAATTTGCCAGAGTCCATCTTGTCCAGGTCAGCCTTAATGAAGATTGCATACCTGGAATTGCGAGAATACCAAAAACGTGTGCAAATACCAATTCACTCGAATGCTTATCAAATGATCTGATAGAAGTGATAAAGAATGCATGTATGCTCTTCTAATTACAAGTGGTGAACTCCGATGATTTTAAATGCCTGGCAATGCTTACCTTCGCAGCAGGTGAATTCGATTGCAAATTAAAACGCTGCCGCTACCGACAACAATCAAGTGAATGGAAACAGTAATTAGCATATTTTATAATGTGGAATGCACACCGGTATATTGGGATGCATTTCTAATTGTCCCAAATAAGAGATATTCGTTCATAAAAGTGGCAGAAAGGATATCAGGTGTAACGGAGCAGACGTTGTATTAATAAAGAATAAACGCGAGCAGGGATTAGGATTAAAAGAGATATATATTAAGCTGGATAAGTGGTATAAGCCAATCGAAAATTATATAATATGAAAAATGGTGCAAAAGAGAACCGAGCTTCCAGCTATGAACATTTTTTACAGAGTACTCGTAGCTTGGTAGGCGGAACACCAGAAGAAAAGGGAAAATGTCAAGAGTCAAGAGGAACAAATAACATAAATAATGAACTAACGCAATGGTCATAAAAACTACCTACCAATATTATTGGATACAACTTAATCGAGATTATTTATCGTATCACCCCCCCCCCCCCCTCATATTCCCCCCATCTTCCGCAACCCTTCCAACCAATATGGGCCATATTTTTATGAGTTTTACCCTTTCTACAATCCTATTTAACCTAGTTTATAATTATTATTCGTTACTAGTTAAATACATCCTATATTAGATACTATTGGATCCCCCCATTCCTAGTCCCATCTACCCTCTGTATCTCAACACATTCAAATTTCATTGCTAACGCTTGTTTTTCTATTAATTTACTCTTAATTTTTTTGTGTTCTTCTTCTTTGTCCTTGCTTTCGTCCTTATCCCCTTTTTGTTACAAAAAACTTTTCAAATTGTAATTATCTAGCAGCTAGTAAATGATTCAACAGAAAAGTTGTGAACTAACAGGTGATCCAAAATATGGGCTCAGATGAGCAGGGGATGGGTCTGAGAACTAAAAACCACACGCAAACGTTCATAAACGTTTAGAATGTGAAACTTTGTTTAAAGAGGCGTGGAAAAACCGAACGGAAAAATGGGCTGTTGGCAGCAGTTTGGGGCGAGGAGCTTTAGAAGCAAGTCAATGGAGAACGAGAAAGTTTTTAATTTAATAAATTAACTTTAGAGCAGGAGTATAATCAACAATTCCGCGATTATGCTATCAATCCGGTTGGGAAATGTTTAATTTGCTCATCTAATGTGCCAACCGAGACCCGATAGTCCTTGTCCATTGGTCCGGCTGCTATGAAATGTGCACAAGTATGGCAGGACTAAAAAAAAAAAAAATTCTCTAAACACCAAAATACATTTGTAAAAACCAAAAAGAAGAAAAACAACTAATAGACAAAAAATCAAAATACTAACTGAACGTTATCCTAACAGTGTTGAACAACATATTAAATAATATTGTTAAAGTAATTAAGGCTAAAGGAAAAGTCGGACGGACATTAGCATTATGTGGTTGGAATTGTACTGAATAAATAATATGGCACAAATGGGGATGGGTGTGCCAGAAGTTATTTTAAATTAAGACTAACAGGAAAAATAACTGCTACTAACAATATTGTTCATGTTGACTGTAACAATGGCGGCATTGGGGTGTGGTGGTATTAACGCTATTATTATTGACTAGGAGTGAACTTGAAAAAAGGTTGCAATTTTTATTTAACGCATTAATGGTAAAAGTTTTTCTTTTCTTTTTAGGAAAATCCATTTAAATAAAGAGTTTAAATATATTAAAATTATCACTTAAAAACAATTTTTTTAGAATAGTAAATCGAAATAATTGAAAAAATGCCATCTAACGGAAAATACTTAGACCAATTGTTGACCATTTTATTGCGTATAGTGGGGGAAGGGTGTATTTTTTAGAGGTATAACTGTTAGATGGCATTACCACACCAACCAAAGTGAAAGGTTTTCTATTCTAAGATTATCGCGTAAATACTATTTTTTGATGAGAAAAGTGAAATAATTAAAAAAGTGCCATCTAACGGTAATATTTTGCAAAGAAGTTTCTCTTTGTTTCTTCCGATTTTGGTAGTTTTAGAAACGTTATTTTTGAAGGTGACTTAGCTCAATTGGCATTAATTAGTTCGAGAAAATCAAAACTAAAATGCATTTTTTATACTTTTTTTTTTTGTTGATAAGCTTTACTCTACATTTTTAGTATTTTTTGTAAGTTAATAACCTCAAATAGGAACTCAAAATAAAGATGAAAGAATTCAATTTAATTACCAGTTTTATTTGTAAATAATTTATGAACTCTTACACCATCAAAGAGGTCTAAGGCCAACAAGTTTTAGTCGATTTGAGTTGAAAAATGTAATTTAGTAAATCAGATACGAGAACTTTTATTAATAATAGTTAGTCGAAAAAGTTCGTGGACTTTACCGACAGATGGACTCAGTAGCCATTAGCTGAATTATAAACATACTAAAAAAGATAACATAAATAAAAGTGGACGCATTTGAAAAGGGACGACAGTTGACGATTTGTGTTGCGTAAATTTTTTTTTCATTTCAAAAATAAACCAGAATATAGAGAAAATTTGTTTTATTTTTCAATCCCACTTTGACAAGAGCGACAATCCCTCACAGGTTTGTCAACAAACTAGATGAGCTCCATTCTCATTGGCCAATTACCGAAAAAGTAATGGAATTCTCGCAAAAAACTGCCATATCAGCATAATCAAATTGTTATAATTCATTTGCAAAAGCCTGAGTTAAAAAAGAAACTCGGAGTTTGGGTGTCTATTTGCATTGAGTAAGAAAAACAAGAAGAACTGACTTAATTTCTGAGATACGCTGCTGAAGCGCAATAAAATCGTGCCATTACTGAAGCAAATCATGACTGGCTATGAAAAATGGGTAAAATATGATAATATAGTTCAAAAGAGAGATGAACTATCACAACAAATTTCAAAGCCAGAATTGACGGCTTATAAAATTATGCTGTGCGTAGGGGTGCTACTGGAAGGCTATAATTTATTATAAAATGCTACCGTTCCAGCAAATTCTGAACTCGATACTGTACTGTAAGCTACTCGAGAAATTACGCCAAGCGATTGAGAAAAAACGGTCAGAATTGGTCAGTAGGAAGTATGTCATCTCCCACCATGATAACGCCCGACCACATACATTTTTGATGACTTGCCATAAATTAAGAAAGCTTGCCTGAAAAATTTCAAAACATACACCATTTAGATCAGTCATAACACCCTAAGACTACCACCGGTTTCTAACACTGCAAAACTCTCTTAAAAGACCTCCAGAGAGGCCTGTGAAAACCACTTGATTAAGTTTTTCCACCAGAAACCACAGAAGTACTTAACTGATGGAATCACGGCCCAAAAAAATGCCAAAACATTATCAATAATAATGGCGAATTATTTAGTTTTGAGTAAATTGATTTGAACATTCTGATTTAGGCGTCTCTCTTTTACACAAAAAACACCACGAACTTTTTCGACTAATCAATACTTAACATTGAGTTTTTTTTCTTTAATCAAATAATTATAATTCAATTGGCAGTAGGTGTGGGAAAAGAGGACACTTAAGCAAAAGGAAATGCTCTAAGGCTAATTGGAAAAAAATCTGACAAATTAAAATATTTTTAAACTGACAGTTTTTATTTCAAAATCCAAAGTGACTTTTTTTAAAATTTGTGTTTAACCCTCTGGTTAACGCATCTCTATTTTACTGAAAAACGATTAACCAATATTAAACTACTAATAAAAATCTGTTAAGTAATTTTGTTGACAAGAGAAAACATTACCAATGATATTAAACGAGCGCCATCTGCTTTCAAATATGGAGTGAACAGAGCGCCATCTACTATCAAATAAAAAAAATCTACTCAAGCATTTTTTTAAAAGAAAATAGAGATTGCCATTCAGTTATTAAGTAACCTTGGAATGAGCGTTATTTGCTATTAAATATAAAAACTAATTACGAAACATCGACCCGAGAACGCCATCTATTATCAAAAGTGGTGAATGAACAGAGATTTTATCTAAAAGTTTTGCACCATCTATTGGCAAATAATTTAATATAGTAGACTTTCTAGAGATCATCAGCTAATAAGCACATAAAAATTGAAAGTTTAAACAAATTAATAAATAAGAACTTTAATCTGATTTAGGCGTCCCTATTTTATTCAAAAAACACCACGAACTTTTTCGACTAATCAATATCTAACATTGGGGTTTTTTTTTCTTTATTCAAATAATTATTATTCAATTGGTAGAAGGTATGGAAAAAGATGACACTGAACCAATTATATAAAAATCTGACAAATATGAGATATTTTATAACTGAAATTAAACGGGTATTTTTATTCTCCAATAAATATAGTATAATGTAACGAAATAATTAAGGGAAGAAGAAAAAAACCAACTTTTTAATGTATTTAAATTTTTTTTAATAATAGTTTTTTTTCTTCTTTAAATTGAATTCTCAAAAATGGTGCCATCAATTTAAATTTTAAATAGAAAATATATAAAAGCAATTTCTGTTCTCGTACAATATCAAAAAAGTAAAAAGTACTCTTAATACGAAAACATACCGAAAATTATACTAATTACATTTAATTAAAAGTGATGGGAGCTAATGGTGAATATTTTTGTCAGATACTAAAAGCATATGAGCAACAAATAGGATAAAACTGCCTGATACTGACTAACATCCATTAAGGGAATCCTGGGTATAGACACCGATTTGAGTTTACTAGATTACGAATATTTTAACTATGAGTCCTATAATATGAGCAATGTGCAGAAACAGCACTACTGAAAGCTATATATTTTGAGGAGTTTACTGTTGGATAAATTTGTATAATAAACTTTTGAAAATGATATGAGAAAAATATTTTTAAAAATAATTATACCATTTCTCGTCTTGGTTGAATTTTATTTCGAGTGTTTTGTATTTTCTTTGTGGTTTATCTCACTTTTTTATTTTTATTTCAAAGATAATTAACACTTTAATAATAAAATGAAAAATGATTGACTAACTCAACATAATTCATCTTTAAATGATAATTATAGAAATATAATAATTTGCTCCAAAGAATACTGGATGACAAGAAAAGAAAAATTCTCTCTTTTCTCATAAAATACTTGAAAAAATTGCAAAAAAAAAACACAACTTTTGTACATAAAAATAATATTAGTAGAAAAAAAGTACAGGAAATCAAGTTAAGCACAAACACTTTCTAGTGAATTTTCCTTTTTATCTTTAGCCATCAGGACGGTACCTGTCTCACGCTTAAGTGATGATACAACCACACTTGTAACTGCGAGACTTTCTATTTTGTTACCATTTATTTTTACAAAAAAAAAAAAAAACACTAAATGACTAAGTAATAAAATAGCGATAAGGATAATAATGATCATCGTGTTGACCAAAAGACGCACATTTTCAATAATCACAATGGATGTGTAGGCGTCTGATAGATGATGCCTATAGTCTGTCTTATTATTCGTGAATCAAGGCTATGTACGTGAAATAAACGACAGAAAAATAATGTGCGCAGAAAAAGGAGGAGCAGGTTTTATTGGGAGGGGGGGGGGGGGGGGGGGGGTTGGTTGTGAAATCTATTAAATAAAAAAACATGAATCAAAACTGGAGGACAAAATCGAGATTAGAGGGGTACTTTGTTAGTAGTAAAGCAAAAACTAACCAAAATAAGGATAATGAAAATTTTCTTCCAAAAAAAATGAGAACATATTACAGATGCCAATTTCGAGGAGGATACTAAAACCATCTAGTTTCAACTTATGACTAGAGGGGACAGTCATAGTTGTAAATAGACTCCTTTTTTTTATGTAGGAATTGCTTTTTAAGCTATTTTTCCTTTTCAAATTTTTTAAAATATTTTTAAAAAGGAACTAAAGATCACCTCCACTTTCATCGCTAGCTGGATTTAACATCAATTCCACACCTTTTTCCCCAGACTACCCCTCCAACCAAAGTGGCGGGTTTTCTATTGTAAAATTACCGCGTAAATACAGTTTTTTAAAGAGGGAAGTGAAATAACTGAAAAAGTGCCATCAAACGGGATTAGAGGGGTACTTTGTGAGTAGCAAAACAAAAACTAATCGCTCTAAGGATAATGAAAATACTCTTTGAAAAAAAAAGACAAAACATTACAGACGCCAATTTCGGCGAGGATATAAAAATAATTTAGTCTCAACTTTTGACTAGAGGGGGCAGTCATAGTTGTGAATAATGAGTTTTTTCAATGTAGGAGTTGCTTTTTAAGCTATTTTTCCTTTTAAAATTTTTTAAAATATTTTTAAAAAGGAACTAAGGACCACCTCGACTTTTATCGCCAGCTGGATTTGACCTCAATTCCACTTCCTTTCCCCAAACTACCCCTCCAACCAAAGTGGCGGGTTTTCTATTGTAAAATTACCGCATAGATACAGTTTTTTGAAGAGGTAAATGAAATAACTGAAAAAGGGCCATCTTACGAGATTAGAGGGGTACTTTGTGAGTAGCAAAGCAAAAACTAATCGCTCTAAGGATAATGAAAATACCCTTCGAAAAAAATGACAAAACATTACAGACGCCAATTTCGGCGAGGATATAAAAATAATCTAGTCTCAACTTATGACTAGAGGGGGCAGTCATACTTGTAAATAGACTCCTTTTTTTTATGTAGGAATGGCTTTTTAAGCTATTTTTCCTTTTCAAATTTTTTAAAATATTTTTAAAAAGGAACTAAGGACCACCTCGACTTTTATCGCCAGCTGGATTTAACCTCAATTCCAAACCTTTTTTCCCAGACTACCCCACCAACTAAAGTGTCGGGTTTTCTATTGTAAAATTACCGCGTTAATACAGTTTTTTGAAGAGGTAAGTGAACGAACTGAAAAAGTGCCATCTAACGAGATTAGAGGGGTACTTTGTGAGTAGCAATGCAAAAACTAACCAAAATAAGGATAATGAAAATACCCTTCGAAAAAAATGCCAAAACATTACTGACGCCAATTTCGGCGAGGATATAAAAATAAACTTGTCTCAACTTGTGATTAGAGGGGGCAGTAATAGTTGCAGATGATCGATCTGCTATTTTCGTGCAGTTTTTGGTGCGGTTCCATACTTTCGTCCAGTAGGAGTTGCTGTCATTATGTCAGTTTTTGGTTGTTGTCTTTGATTAATGCAGGTATTTTTCGATGATTGGTTTGTTCTTCCGAAAATTGATATTCATTGACATTTCCGTATACATTGACATTTCCATTTCCGATCTGTTAAGCAGATAATAAGGTTTTTTTTTTTTTTTGGTAATTAGCCCTTGGGTCCAGCATGCTTAATTACTTTTCTAAAGGACCGATTATTTATTTTATTCCATATAAAATTTTTAATTTAAAAAAAAAAAAAATCTCCCAAATTAGTTTTCATTTTCTCAATTATGTACCTGGTCTTCTAGTATCTTTATATGAATTTCTGTAGCTTTAATAATTATATTCTCAAAAAATATCATTTCATTAATAATAAAAAGCAATACAAATAAAAAGAACGGAAACATTTTCTATTGATCGCGATAGATCAACGGTTCCAATATGAGTTTAAAAAAAAAATTCCATAAAAAAAGAACCTATAAAAAATAGAGACTGTTAAAAAAATCTAAAAAGATTACAACAACCCATATTGAACTCATATTGAAGGTACAAACAAAAAAAGATATATTTGAAAAAAAGAAAAGAGCCACACAGAAACCTATATTAAAGATGGAAAATAATGAAAGGAAAGTTTTTTTTTTTTTATTTTTTATATGAAATACAAGATATGTTAAATAACTGCTGGCCTTTAAAGAAGATAATAGAAAATCCCAACATGATTTTCTGTAAAAAAAAAAAAATTTAAACAATTTCCATAACATAATTGAATGAAAATAGTCCATCCAACAATACACTTTCAATGGTACTCGTATTATTCACTTATACAAAAGCCCTCTGCAGGTGAAAATGTTGGATTGCCGCAAGACAATATTTCAGGGCCATTGCTTTACACAAAAGATAAACAGATTACAGTACAGAATACAATTTGATCTTGAGAATTGTTAATGATTACTTTTAAATTTTTTTTTCTTCATATTTTCTATAAATTATTAAAAGAAAAAAAAGAAAAAAATTAAATATAGAAAATCTAAATTTTCAGTTAGTTTTTCCCAAAAAAAAAAAAAAAAAAACATTTCAAAAAACCATTTTCGAACTTCCTTTTTGGATTATTTCAAATGA
The DNA here is from genome assembly GCA_958298945.1 of Atherix ibis. Lineage (NCBI taxonomy): Eukaryota > Metazoa > Arthropoda > Insecta > Diptera > Athericidae > Atherix > Atherix ibis. The sequence continues at coordinate 21,010,532 of OY282610.1, read as the reverse complement.
AAAGCTTCAATATCGAAAGAGAAATTAATTTTGAAAACTTCTTCATTTATCCTTTTAGTGCTGTCAAATGATACGAGGGTCGTTCAATAAGTCCTTAGAAAATCCAAGAATTTGCGCTCGTAGTGTCGGTAAAGATTTTTTTTGTAAGTAGCATTATCGACAGGAAAGCTGTCAAAATTTCAGCTCGATCCATAGCGTAGGTCAATTTCTATCGTCGATTAAAGTTAACGACATTTATTTGTACATAACAATGGAAAAAAGCGCTTTTAGGGCTGTCATCAAACATCTCCATTTGAAAGGCTTAAGCCCGAAAGAAATCAAAGCCGAGTTGGATGCAGTTCATGGCACATCTGCACCTGTGTTTGCGACGGTTTACAATTGGGTGAATGAATTTAAACGTGGCCGTTCATCCACAAAAGATGAACATCGTTCAGGACGCCGAGTTGAGGTGTCTACTCCTGAAATCATCGACAAAATCCACGATCTAATTTTGAACGATCGGCGAATTAAAGTGCGCGAATTAGTTGAGGCCACGGGCATATCACAAGGTATAGTCGCTTCAATTTTGCATGAAAAATTGTCTGTGAAAAAATTTCGGCAAGATGGGTGCCGCGTTTGCTCTCAGAGGAGAATAAGCTCAATCGTGTAGTGGACTCTGAGGCTATATTGGCAGTTTTTCATCGCAATCCTGCCGAATTCCTTCGTCGATATGTCAATGTGGACGAAACCTGGATAAACTACTACACTCCAGAAACGAAGGGACAGTCATCACAGTGGATTTTCAAGGGTGAACGGGCTCCGAAGAAGGCAAAAACTGTGCCATGGGCCGGCAAGGTCTTTTGGGATTCGCAGGGCATCATTTTTATCGACTACTTGGAAAAAGGAAAAACAATAACAGGAGCGTATTACGCGTCGTTATTGCAACGGTTGAGCGAGGAAATCAAAGAGAAACGCCCCCATCTGAAGAAGAAAAAAATCCTCTTGCATCAGGACAATACGCGTGTGCACACCTGCGCTGTTTCCATGGCCAAAATTGTGGAATTGAGAATGGAATTGTTGCAGCATCCCGCTTATTCACCAGATTTGGCCCCGAGTAACTATTTTCTTTCCCCAATCTGAAGAAATGGCTTGGCGGACGACGGTTCACTTCCAAGGAGGACGTCATTGCTCGAACGGATGAGTATTTTGCAGAACTTCCGAAATCCTATTTTTTGGACGGGATAAAAATTTTGGAAAAACGGTTGGAAAAGTGTATAGAGCTAAAAGGAGATTATGTTGAAAAATTAAAAAATTTTTTTTTAAAAAAGCAGTTTTTTCCATCTTTTTCTAAGGACTTATTGAACGACCCTCGTATTTTTGTTTGTATTTTTTTTTAAATACTAAACTTGATGTTTAGCTGTAGTTACCCTATTAATACGTAATATATATTTTTCTCTCCCAAAAATCCCATCCATTATATTTATTTATTTCGTTTTTTAAATAAAAATTAGTTTCTCAGATTTTTCGATTTTATTCCATATAAATTATAGGCCTTCCGTTTAAGATCCTTTTTCTACCCCCATACGTATTGTCGATATAACATTTCATTTTATTACGCCTATCGTTTACTAAATGTTGGCGCCTTCTAATTACTCACAAATTGAATTAAACTGTTCGTAATTTTCATAAATGTATCGACATCGTGACGACGACCTTTTTGCCGTTCCTTAACAAAAAGCAAATGAAATTTTATTGTCGCCATTTAAGGATTCGCAGCGGCTGATATTTATTGAATTTGCCAATGGAAATTTCGAATATCCTATTGCCTCCCATTTTACCTACCTAACATCTACAAGAAATAGGAATTCAATCGTTCCAGCTGTGAATAAAACGAGAATCGTCCCTTTCCTATTCTATGTCCGTTCGCTATCGCTTTTAAGGATATTTTCGCGATCGAACCTATTGCCTAAATGAAAATTTACCTACCCCTTTCCTCCACACTCCCGCATGTATCCTTTTTCATTTCTGCCTTAGCACATACGATTAGATTCTGCCCAACGAGAAAAAGGATATTCTCATCTGCTACATTCTGAGTGAATTGATAGAAATTGCATTTGGAGCATTTTATTTATTTCGGTTTTGAAAATCGTAGAATGAAAGAAATGGCATCTGTTGAGTGAACAGCTTTACTTTTTGGGGGAAAGTATACTAATTCCAATGCTGTTAAAAGTATTTTTAAAAAGCGTATGCACATTTTTTTTTCACTAACAAAATTTTCAAAATTAAATAAAATCGATTGAAAAAGGGAAATTTCCACAATAGCGGCACAAAATGATTTCACTATACTTACAGAGTACATATTTTGGTAATGGTCCTGTTGGCTATCAGGTTTCCTCCAAGGATGTCATTAATAGCCCAATAAGCATAAAACTAACTTTTGTCTATAGATTTTTATTTATAACAAAGCGGTTGTCACCATTCCGGCCCCAAATGTCATTTGGCTGACTTTATTCTGAACATTTTTTGGGGAGTGTATCGTAGACGAAACGATAAAGTGCTGTTGCTGTAATTCGAGATGCCATACCAATACCAGCAGCAGTCACACACGAATAGAAATATTTGGAATCGATTAAATCGACGAACAACTTTATGTCCTTATGCTCAATGATGGCGATGCCATTTGTACTGATGCTGTCGATGGGGGTGATACACGAGAATAATATCGAAAACTCCTTCCAACCAAGCGCTTTAATGGCCACATTAATGGTTGGATGCCGGGTTAAATTGATATGAGTCACAATAAGAATTTCGAACATAATGGGAATAACCCGAACCACCCAGCTACTTAGATTCGAATAGAGTCTAGCATTTCCACCTTTCGTCCAAAGCAATAACAATTTTCTTCGAGTGTAACGTGGTTGCTTTTCTGGGATGCTCCCAATCACCACCACCCAGCACATTATGTTATACTAAAATGTTACCGTTCCTTTCAGATTTCCCAAAGTGGCTTACGGTCTCAATTGCAGTCCCAGTCCGAACCGTAACCAATCGAAGTGTTCTCTGTACTAGCAACAGTTTCCATTCACACAGCACAGCGCTGATGTCTTGTCTGGAGACATTTTTCATACAGTCTCACTTTTCCATTCCAATATCACAAATCACTGACTAACCCTTGATACCACACCATTACGGATTATATGGACTATCGGCAACTATTTTTTCCCAGCATCCATTCTCATTTCCTTCGCTTAATATCGCTTCCTTTCGGAATGCCATCTTCCGCCATCAATCCATAAACTATAATAATCGTTATGGTTTTTTTTTTTTCGGTGACAATGCCTTTCCAATCTATGCCGGAATTCGATTACTTTACTCCATCGAACTAACTGATGGCACGAATTTTGGACATTATTAAATTTCCTAACTTATAATGTGGTTTGTCTATACTTTTTTTTTTTGATTCTTAGTGCTTTTGCAGAAAATCCATTTCAATAAAATTTTGTTTTTACTACTTCACAAATACTATCGTACGATTTTCTTTTGGGTGTGTGTGTGTGTTCTTTTTTAAAAAAAAAATATTTTTAAATATTCTCTTATTAGTGAAATTTATTGTTCTCAATTTCAACTCAAAAATATTCTATGCATTAAAGCCTATTTTTAAGTTTCTTTTCTTTTCTTTCATTCATAGAGATCCCCCTTTTGCGGATCTAATCGAAAAAACACTTATTCCCCTTTTTTAACATCGATCTCAGCAATTGGTTGGAATTTTTCTTCTTCTTTACTTCTTTAATATAGACGTTAACAACCGATTTTGAACTGTTTCCAAAAATGGATATGTAAGATTTTCTTTCCCTTTTGAATAGAGCCATGAAATGCTTTTGGGGGAAAAAAGTATTTATTGGGACCACTTTTCAGCATCAAACAAAAAAAAAAGAAAAATTTTGAAGAAAAATAAAACACAAAAACTGAACTTATTCAAGTGATTTATTTGTACGATAAAAATGGATGGGAAAAAAATTAAATTACAATCAAAGAAAAATACTCCAGAAGAAAAGAAGAAAAAAAGAAAAACTTCACAAAAGCTTTGACGAAAAGAGATGCAAATACGAATCGTCGGTATGAGAGGGGTGGGGAGGGGGGTGGCTGGTGTGGTTTAAAGGAAACTAAGATAAGACACTCGTTGACATTTTTTGAGTACAAAAGAAGAAATGACTCCACACACACACACACAAAAAAAAGTATGGGGATTTTTTCGCTTTTAAAATGTGAACCAAGCAAAATAACAACAACAACAACAAATAACCATAAGAACAGGTAACCTTTACGATCTTATAGCACTCTTCTTCTCCTCCATTTACTCTATTTTTACCAATCAACCAATAGCCAACGCCAACGCTAACCCCCCATCATCCCGTATTAGAAACCACGTTTTCCTATTTTGATATTTTCCCATTTTATTAAATAGAAAATGTACGAATTTTACAGAGAAAATTATGCAAAAACTTTAACAATTTCGCGTAAAGTTTTTAGATTTTTTTTTTGGTGGTTTTTTTCTCCCGCAATTTTAATATAATTTTTTTTTTTTTGCACTCAAAAATAAATATAAAATAAAATTTCAATGGATCATACTATATATTATGGAATTTGATAAGATTTTTAATATTCACAATAAAAAGAAGAATTGATAATAAATATTCTTTAGAATAGATATACTAACATAGATGCTAAAAATTGCAATTAAATATCAAATAGATAAAAAAGAGGATCCAAAAAAAAAAAAAAATATTATTTGAAACGGAAATATGGCAGATCGGTGGAAAAATTAAAAATTCAAATACTGTTCTTTGTTCCCACTTCTACCGGCAAAATAAAACCGGAAAAATTATTCATTTATTTATTTATTTAATAGAAACAACAAACCGGAAATTGTCTATGAGCAAAAAAGAAAAAAAAAAACTTTACAGAAATAAAATTATTATAAAAATCCTGTCGAACTGGATAAATGATAAATAAATTTGCACCATTTTATCAGAAAATAAAAGAACTGCCCCCAACTATAATACATAAACTTCTTTACAATCTTTCGAAGACAAATACAAAAAAAAAAAAAAACATTTTCAATTTTAATAGAAATCTATTTGAAAAGATAAAAATCTAAAAAAAAAACAACAAAAAACATTAGGAAAAGGAGAAAAACATGTTATCGTAAATTTACGATAATCTCAATTTTATTATTAGGAACGCTTTTGAGTCATTATTTTTTTTTTTTTTGTCAAGTGGAATTTTTTCTTACCTTTTAAGAAGAGCAATTAGATAAAAATTCTACATAATATTTTCTAGTAATTTGTAATGATTCTAAAAGATTTTCTCGTATCCGAAATGATTCCGCATGATTTGACACGTTCTTCATATTATAAGCAATGGATAAGTCGGCTTCTTAAAGATGATTTTTGTTTTCTCGTTATTCTTCTCCAATTCCAAAATAGGAATTTTTTTAATAAGAAATCTTATCTTTTTATTTTTAACTTCAAATACCTCTTGGAAAATTACATAAAAATACGAGTACTCTAAAGTACTCTCAGTACTCACTTTCAACAAACAAAAACAATTATCTAACCTCTTGGAAAAATCCTATTTAGTGGATATCTGAAATTTTTCTACAAGAATGATTTCTATAAAGAAAAAAAAAATCATATATTTTAGAAAAGAAAAAAACAAACCAGAAGAAACAAAAATTCATTTATAATCTGATCCGATTATTTGAAAATGTCAAAATTTAATATCACATCTCAAAAGGTATCATCATATCGATATAAAATTTATTTATCTAACAGGAAAAAAATTATCGTAAAAAAAAAAGATTTTTACACACAAATTCTAAAAACCAACCAACTTCCAATTTGAGTTCGTATGTAAAAATTAAAAAAAAATAATTAAATAACAAAAAACGTTAAACTTTTTGTTTTTTTTTTTTGAATATATTTAATAATATTTAGTAAAATCGAATTTTTGGTTGAAAAGAAAGGGACGCAATATGGTGACTGTCGAATGTACTTAATTTAATTAAAAAAGAAAAAAAAAAAACAATTAAAATAATTTTACTTTAAGGCGAACAAATTTTGTTGGGTTTTTTTGCGGGACATTTTTTGGGATATTTTTCGGAGATCCTCTTTTCCGCTCAAAATCAAATAAGAACTATTTCTCTAAGGATCGCAAAAAGAGTACTTGACCAGGAAAGACCATCAACAGTGACATCTGACGGAATTTTCTTAAAAACAGTTCATTAGAGTGCCATAACGAAAAAGCCTAGTAAAATGAAAATTGATCAGGAATAATTTTTGTTGTAAAAGAAGACAGACGCAATATGGTGACTGTAAATATACTAAATTTAACTGAGAAAAAAAACCGAATAAAAAAAATATACTTTAAGGGGAAAAAACTTTTGTTTAGGTTTTTTTGTGGGAAATTTTTTGGGATATTTTTCGGAGATCCTCTTTTCCGCTCCAAATCGCATGTGAACTAGTTTTTTAAAGATCGCAAATAGGGTACTTGAACAGGAAAGGCCATATATAGCGACATCTGACGGACTTTTCTAAAAAACAGTTCATTAGAGTGCCATAACCAAAAAGCCTAGTAAAATTAAAATTGATCGGGAATAAGTTTTGTTGTAAAAGAAGACAGACGCAATATGGTGACTGTCAATGTACTTAATTTAATCAACAAAAAAAACGATTAAAAAAATATACTTTAAGGGGAAAAAACTTTTGTTGGGGTTTTTTTTTGTGGGAAATTTTTTGGGATATTTTTCGGAGATCTTCTTTTCCGCTCAAAATCGAATGTGAACTAGTTTTTTAAAGATCGCAAATAGGGTACTTGAACAGGAAAGGCCATCAACAGCGACATCTGACGGAATTTTCTTGTAAACAGTTTATTAGAGTGCCATAACGAAAAAGCCTAGTAAAATTAAAATTGATCGGGAATAATTTTTGTTGTAAAAGAAAACAGACGCAATATGGTGACTGTCAATGTACTTAATTTAATCAACAACAAAAAAACGATTAAAAAAATATACTTTAAGGGGAAAAAATGCTGTTGGATTTTTTTTGTGGGAAATTTTTTGGGATATTTTTCGGAGATTTTCTTTTCCGCTCAAAATCGAATGTGAACTATTTTTTTAAAAATCGAAAATAGAGTACTTGAACAGAAAAGGCCATCAACAGCGACATCTGACGGAATTTTCTTGTAAACAGTTTATTAGAGTGCCATAACGAAAAAGCCTAGTAAAATTAAAATTGATCGGGAATAATTTTTGTTGTAAAAGAAAACAGACGCAATATGGTGACTGTCAATGTACTTAATTTAATCAACAACAAAAAAACGATTAAAAAAATATACTTTAAGGGGAAAAAATGCTGTTGGATTTTTTTTGTGGGAAATTTTTTGGGATATTTTTCGGAGATTTTCTTTTCCGCTCAAAATCGAATGTGAACTATTTTTTAAAAATTCGAAAATAGAGTACTTGAACAGGAAAGGCCATCAACAGCGATATCTGACGGAATTTTCTTAAAAACAGTTCATTAGAGTGCCATAGTGAAAAAAACCAAAAATTAATAATTTTCATTCATAATAATTCCATAAACTCCGCATTTCAAACGACATCAAATAGTAAGAAAAATTTCAGTTCCGATCAAACTGTCACCAACCAATATTTAATATTGACTTGATTATATTAAATCTTACAAGACAATAAATTAAACCAAAAAACTTCTAATAGAGTGAAACGACCAAAAGAATATTGTAGCTCATCAATTTTTTTTTTTTTTTTTTTTTGTACACCATCTGCTAAAGCGAATACACACCTTTTCTTTCGTACACCTGATAGTGTAAAAATTTCGTTATTAATTTATCTAGAAACAATTCCAAAAAAGCCACACATGAAAAGTAACTGAGAAATAAGCCTAGAAGCAATACCAGATGACACGAGGTGATATTTTAGTTGGTTATCTAAAGATCCATGCTGAATCTGTAGTCGACTCAATTAGGTCGTGTTTGACGTTTTCATTATTGCTCCGGTTTCTAGATGCCCAGGTAACTTACTACTTGTGGAATTGAAGGAAAAAATAATAATAACAGCAACAAAAATGCTAAAGAAAATTTACAAAAAAAAAAAAAAAGTTTTCTACACACGAACATGTTCTTCGAAATATTTACCTACAATCCTATACCGGCGCTTACGAGTATCTTCTCCTCAACTACTCAATAGAAGACAAGTTTATTCGACTTTTTTTTTTTTGAATATAATAATTTCGGTGAATGGAATTTTGTTAATCACCCATCAAAATAAATTTGAATAAACAATCGTATAGAAACTGACAAAGCTTCTGAGGGAAGGAGAACGTAACGTTAGGAGGAGTAGAGTTGCCAATGGAGAAAAAGTGGAAAAAAAAGTAACGCCAAAAAGAGGAAATGGAAACACACAGCATATGAAAAAATTATAATAAACCACATAGACAGCGTATGGAGAGGCTGAGTCTAGAAGAAAAAAACATTATGAGCAGAAGAAAAACCCCCCATTCCCTTCCGCTTATCCATTGCTCATCCAAAAACCAAGCAAGACTGATAACTATTACCTCACAGCAGGCTTTTCATGTTTTCATGTCTGACCTATCATCACTTGGGGTAGGGACCCACAATCTACTACCGATTCTGTACAGGTATCTGGTGGCAGAGTGGAATGGGGTGGTGGGGGGTGGTGCGTAAGGAGCGATTTGGGCAAATGTGTATAGGTCAGATAGCAATTGCTGCTGGAGTAATGTTTATTTTTCCATATTACAAATGAGCAAACATTCGAAAAGTGTATTTATTGCTAGGCCCGCATCCCACTACCGATACACACACACATTCTCCCCGATACGTGCGACCAAACAGCTCCAATATACTCATAGCAACGAATGGACTGGACTGAACCTACACTAGACAACGAATAGCTTTGTGAACTTTTGCTAGTATGTATTTTTGTGTCTCGTTTCGATTTCGATCGGTTTTCCACCTTCAATTTATTTTCTATCGAATCTTCTCTCTCTCTCTCTCTCTGTTACTCTTACTCTTCTTCTTCATCTACAATACATATTCTCTTCTTCTTATTATTTTTCTTTTTCTTTTTCTGTTTCTTTTCTTGCCTATTTACGGATTTTCTATTTTTGCAAACTAATCTTTTCTGTAAACAAATAATCCAGATTTACACGTTTATTAATTTGGTTAGCAACAAAACGTTCCATATTTATTTCCATGTAATCGTTGATACCTCGCAGCGCCAACATGTCGCCGTCCCGATACTCACAGAATCTCGACTCATAATCCTCGAGCGAACAGCCCAGCTAAGCTGGGATCCACCAATAGGCAAGCAAGACGGCATAGGCGGTATTCGCCATTTACAGCCAAGCCAGTTATTTGGGGTACCGACACTTTTCGCATACTTTCGGATACTTTGCACTAAACTACCAACTGCTGAATATTCATTAATTCTAATTCGTTAATGCTTATCGTTTTTATGTGTCGTACATTGCTAACTTTTTCTATAAAGCATATAAAAGAACCATGCACTGATATATGCACGGATATATTTATTGAATAGATCAAAATTTTAGTTACCTGGGAAAAAAGATAACTATCACGAATCAGCCAGCAGCCTCTTCTATGCGAACTATTTAAATTCGAGATTTTATTTGAATCTAAAGCGTGCGAATTTATTATGAAAATCAAAATAAAGTTATCCTTTATGAAAATGTTTTGGGGGAGAGGAGGGAGTGTAGGAAATCATCAATTAAAAATTATTTAAAAAAAATTGTTGTTCATTCTAATTCGATAACTAAACGTAAACGGATGCCTCACCTACCAAACTAACTAAAGAACCACATTCAAAAAGAAATAATTTTCTCAGCCTCTGAATTGCATCCATTAATCCCTTAATAGCTATTAGATAAGGATAATTATAAATCTAACCCTTCAAATACTTATTACGAGTATGGATGATTTTCAATATTTGATCAATGAATTTTGACGAATAATTCAATCATAGACTATAAAGACTACATTAATTAAAAAGTATTTCTTTTTTGGTTGTTTATTTTGGATGAAAAATAATTTCAAATTTAAGTATTTGATTAAGGGTGAAATTTTAATGAAGGATGAATGGATAGAAATTCGAGATAATCATCTTAATTAATATGGTATCAATTTTCAACCACAGAATCAAAAACTTAATTGGAATATTCGAAAATTTTTAACATCATTAAAATGATTAAAAGAAAATTTTTGAAGTTAGCATTTTTTACGATTGTTTTTATTTAAATTTCGTATTAAATGAAAATTTCTATACAAAAAAAAAAAACTAATTTCATATTGATCAAATTTCGTCGGAATATTATTTTTTATGCTTAACTTTTTTTAATGATAGCTTTAAAAAAAACTTCGGACGTCTCAGGTGCATTGAAAATATTCGAAATAAATTATTTACCCCAAAATTAGATTTATTTTCATTCAGAACGAGAAGTGATCCTTTTGCTCCTTATTTCGGTAGGAGTTTCTTTGCAAATAAAATTTCGGATAATGATTTTTAGGGAAGGAAAACTCTTCATTGTTATAATTCAAACTTTTCGGATAATATTTTTTATCTCCGAATAGTTGGGAAAAGGGTTTCTTTGCAGATAAAATTTTGGATAATAACTCTTAATGAAGGAAAACTTTTCGCTGTTATAATTACAACTTTTGGGATAATATTTTTATATCCGAATAGTCCGAAAAAGAGTTTATTTGCAGATAAAATTTCGGATAATAATTTTTAGGGAAGGAAAACTTTTCAGTGTTATAATTCTAACTTCTCGGATAATATTTTTTATATCCGAATAGTCCGAGAAGAGTTTCTTTGCAAATAAAATTCCGGATAATTATTATCTATGAAGGAAAACTCTTCACTGTTATAATTCCAACTTCTGGGATAATATTTTTTATCTCCGAATAGTTGGAAAAAGAGTTTCTTTGCAGATAAAATTTCGGATAATAATTATTAGGGAAGGAAAACTTTTCACTGTTATAATTCTAACTTCTCGGATAATATTTTTTATATCCGAATAGTCCGAGAAGAGTTTCTTTGCAAATAAAATTTCGGATAATGATTATTAGGGAAAAATATCTCTTCACTGTTATAATTCCAACTTCTGGGATAGTAATTTTTATATCCGAATAGTCCGAAAAAGAGTTTCTTTGCAAATAAAATTTCAGATAATAATTATTAGGGAAGGAAAACTTTTCAGTGTTATAATTCTTCTCGGATAATATTTTTTAATATCCGAATAGTCCGAGAAGAGTTTCTTTGCAAATAAAATTTCGGATAATAATTATTAGGGAAGAAAATCTCTTCACTGTTATAATTCTAACTTCTAGGATAATATTTTTTTATCCAAATAGTCCAAAGAAGAGTTTCTTTGCAAATAAAATTTCGGATAATGATTATTCAGGAAGGTAAATTTTTCACTGTTATAATTCCAACTTCTCGGATAATATTTTTTATATCCGAATAGTCCGAAAAAGAGTTTCTTTGCAAATAAAATTTCGGATAATTATTATCTATGAAGGAAAACTCTTCACTGTTATAATTCCAACTTTTGGGATAATATTTTTTTATCCAAATAGTCGAAAAAAGAGTGTCTTTGCAAATAAAATTTCGGATAATGATTATTCAGGAAGGAAAACTTTTCACTGTTATAATTCCAACTTCTGGGATAATAATTTTTATATCCGAATAGTCCGAGAAGAGTTTCTTTGCAAATAAAATTTCGGATAATGATTATTAGGGAAGAAAATCTCTTCACTGTTATAATTCCAACTTCTAGGATAATATTTTTTTTTTATCCAAATAGCCCAAAAAAGAGTTTCTTTGCAAATAAAATTTCGGATAATAATTATTAATAAAGGAAAACTCTTCGCTGTTATAATTCCAACTTCTCGGATAATATTTTTTATATCCGAATAGTCCGAGACCGTGCCATCCTGGATCCACCGGCTCTCGTAAGATCACCGAAGTTAAGCAGGACTGGGCGTGGTTAGTACTCGGATGGGTGACCACTTCGTAAACCGCGCGTCGCAGGTAGGTTAGCGGGTTCGATTCCCGCTGCCGCCATCTCGGCATTGGTGCCGGGGTGAGAGGCCGACTACAAGCCTTCCATATGTAGTCCGTAGGGTCCCCCAACGTCACTGGGGGTTGCTTCGCTGGCCTGATAAGCCGCAAGCCATAAGAAAACATCTTATCATGAAACAGCACAAGAGTAATCAACCGGACAACACCTCAGGCAAAACGACATTTGGCTTTCACCGAACAACCCGAATAGGTACCTGGAACGTGCGAACTCTCTCCCAAACTTCTCGTCTGGCGCAAGCTACTTCCGAAATGCGACGCTACAATCTCGACATACTGGGAATCTCCGAAACAAGGTGGAAACATCAAGGAATCCTCGCAACACAGACGGGTGAACACTTCATCTACAGCGGCAACGACAGTGGACATCACTGTGGAGTCGGATTAATCCTATCAGCCAACGCAAAGAGATCTCTCATGGGCTACAAACCGGTCTCCGACCGCCTTCTAACAGCCAGGTTCCACTCGAAGTTCCGAAACATCACCATCGTGCAATGCTATGCCCCAACTGAAGTAGATGATGACGCCAATAAAGAAGCCTTCTACCACCAATTAGAGACGTGCATTCAATCTGCCCCGAAGAGCGACATAAAAATTGTAATGGGCGATTTTAACGCTAAAATAGGCCGGGACAACACTGATCTTCGCTCGATCATTGGAACACACAGCCTTCATGCAGAGGGAAATGACAACGGGAACCGTCTCACTGACCTCTGCTCAACTCATCAACTATTCATCGGTGGCACCAAGTTTCCTCACAAGAACATCCACAAATACACCTGGCAGTCTCCGGATCGCGTGACCCGCAACCAGATAGACCACATCCTAATAAGCAAAAAATTCCTCGGATCGCTACTGGACGTCAAGACAATCCGAGGAGCTGACATATACAGCGACCATCAGCTGTTACTTGGGGTGGTCAGACTAAGGCCTGCGGCAACCAAGAAACGACAAGATCGCGCAGAACGCAGGCACGACATCCAACGCTTGCAGAATCCAGAGACAGCCGAGGTATTTGCGAACAAGCTGGAGGAAGTCAGCCACAATGCCGAAAGGCTGACATGGCCTTCTCTACTGGGCAAACTAAAGTCCGCTGCAGAGGAAGCAACGGGCTTTCGGAACTACAAGAGGAAAGAGTGGATCCGCGAGTCAACCTGGACTCAAATAGGAAAACGAAGAAAGCTGAAAGGTCTACTCCAAACTGCTCAAACTCGCGAGGAAAGGCACCATCTACAGACGAGGTACGACCTTGCTCAAAAGATGGTCAAACGCATGGCAAGGGATGACAAGAGGAACTACTTCAACGAAATAGCGAGCGAAGCAGAAGCCGCTGCACACCGGAGCGATATCCGCAGTGTCTATGCATCAATTCGCAAACTATCCGGAAGAATAACACCCTCACTGCCACCACTTAAGGACAAAGACGGTCAAACTCTCCCCACGGATGAAGAACAACTCGACCGCTGGAAGGAATTCTTCTCAGAATCCCTTCCAATAGCTCCAGAATTCCATCCTCCTCCTTCAGTGATGCGCAGAAACCCACGAAGATCCATCCCAACAACACCACCTACGATTACGGAGATCACAACAGCAATCAACAAGCTTAAGAACAGCAAAGCACCCGGACCTGACAACCTGGCCCCAGAAGTTCTGAAGTTTGACCCGCCACTTCTGGCCTCGCTGTTGCATCCTATAATCGTAAAAGCCTGGACACAATGCCACTTCCCGGACAGCTGGAAAGAAGGAGTAATTATCACCATCCCGAAGAAAGGTGACCTTGGCGATTGCAAAAATTGGAGGGGAATCACGCTGCTGAACACCATCCAGAAACTAATCGCATCAATCATCCTGACTCGCATCACTCCAACAGTGGAAAGTGCCCTCCGCAACGAGCAGTCTGGATTTAGACCAAACCGCTCCTGTATTGATCACATCAACAGCCTAAGAATGATCATTGAACAGTCGAACGAATGGAACAGCCCGCTCTATCTTCTCTTCGTTGACTTCGAAAGAGCCTTCGACATGATTTCTCGCGACGCCATCTGGAGTGCTTTGGCTGAACTAGGCATCCCGCAGGCCATAATCGATCTAATCCGAGAACTATACCGCGAGGCCCCGTGTAGAGTGCGTCTCAAGGGACGAAACAGCGATACATTCAACATCTCGAGAGGAGTCAGGCAGGGTTGCATAATCTCGCCTATCCTCTTCATAATCGCCCTAGACCAAGTTCTTCAACGCACGAACAGCACAGCCAGCAACGGTATACAGTGGACACTGTGTGAGAAGCTCCACGACCTGGACTACGCCGACGACATATGCCTCATGTCCCACACCTTCAACGGCATTCAGGAGAAACTGAATGCACTGGCCTCCAACGCAGAAAAAGTTGGGATGAGAATCAACATCAAAAAGACCAAATTGATGCGTGTCGGCGCCACCTGCGAGAGACCCTTGATGCTACACGGTACCCAAGTCGAAGATGTCGAAAAGTTCTGTTACCTTGGCAGCATGCTCAGCAAGGATGGTGGAACTGAAATAGACATCCAAACGCGCATCAACAAGGCGCGACAAGCGTACACCTCACTTGGGAACGTATGGCGTTCCAATCATCTCTCCATAGCACTCAAACTTCGAATATTCAACTCAAACGTCAAGCCAGTCCTGCTGTACGGCTGCGAAACATGGAAAGTAACAGTCAGCACGACTCGCAAGCCACAGGCATTTGTGAACAGATGCTTGAGGCGCATAAGCAAGATCTTCTGGCCGAACTGGATAACGAACGATGAGCTGCTTCTTCTCACGAAGCAAATACCCCTGCTAGATAACATCAAACGCAGGAAATGGAGTTGGATTGGCCACACCTTGCGAAAACCACCTACGGACATAGCAAGGATGGCACTAGATTGGAACCCACAGGGCAATCGCAGCAGAGGACGTCCAAGGACCACTTGGAGAAGATCAGTCGAGCGCGAACACCAACAAACTGGCAAATCATGGTCGGAAGTAAAAAGGCTCGCTCAAGACAGAAGCAGATGGAGAGAGTTCACAGAGGCTCTAGTGCCGCTATATGCTCCATAGGAGTGACTGTGTTCTCATGTCTATGTGTTGTAACATAGAAATGAAAACCTGTCAAATAAAAAAAAAAATAAAAAAAAAAAATAGTCCGAGAAGAGTTTCTTTGCAAATAAAATTTCGGATAATGATTATTAGGGAAGAAAAACTCTTCACTGTTGTAATTCCAACTTCTGGGATAATATTTTTTGTATCCGAATAGTCCGAAAAAGAGTTTCTTTGCAAATAAAATTTCGGATAATAATTTTTAATAAAGGGAAACTCTTCACTGTTATAATTCCAACTTCTGGGATAATATTTTTTGTATCCGAATAGTGAGAACAAGAATTCTACATCCTGGAAAAATTGGTTTTCGGATAATATTTCGGATAAAAAATTCTTTTCAGTTTGAAATCCAATAAAAATATTATTTGGGCAATATTTTATACTTCGATTCTGATGGGCAGTATTTTATTATATTAACAGTAATAATTTTAATGAAAACACATTTTCGGACAATAAAATTGTAAAGGATAATATTTTGTTAAAATTATCTTTTCAGACAAATGCTTCTGTAAAAGTATATTTTTTCGGTAATATCTCCCCAAGAATGCAGTATTTCTGATAATATTTTTGCTGAACAATATATTTTTGTACAATATAATTTTCAGCAAAAATAACATTTCGGAAAAAGCTTTATTTCTGAAAAGGTTTAAGAAACAATTTTGTTTTACAAAATATTTTTCTGATTAATATTTCAGAAAAAGTAATTTTTCGGAAAAATTTTACTTCTAAAAAGTGTGTCTTTTTGGACATTATTTCGAAAAAGGTGTTCTAATGGATAATATTTCACTACGGAAAGAGATAGGTGTCTCTTTGGGCAATATTTCGGTGAAGGCGGCTTTCTAGGACAATGTATCTTTTTGGACATTATTTTGTTAAAACAGCTTTTTAGACTACCTTAAAAATAAGTTTACGGATAACGTTTTCGGAAAGTGTCTTCTTGGATTACATTTCATTTTTCGATAAGGCATTAAAGAAAACCAGAAAAAATATCTTTTTTGTAAAAAATGTTAGTACTTTAGTGAAAGTACTTTTTCGGATAATTTTTCTATTAAAGTGTCCCTTTGGATAATATTTAAGAAGACTTTGTTTGAGATAATGTTTTGCGGACAGAACTTTTTCTGATATTATTTCGGTGAAAATACCTTTTCGGAAACAGTACCTTTTCGGATAATATTTCGCATAAAGTAACTTATGTTATTGTACTTCATTTGTATTGAAGCAAAATCAATTTAGGTTAAATAAAGTTCTTTTGATAAATTTCTTTTTTCAAATGCCATTTTTCAGTTAATAAAACATTTTCTTTTAAGAAAATAATTCCTTTTCTTGCATCTATTTCAATAAAATTTCCCATTTATTCTTTATGCCATAATACGGAGAATCTCAGAAGGTTAGTAATGGAATTTTAGAGAATTTATCGATAATAAATGTGAATTATACGAAATTAATTAAAACTTTTATTATACGTAAAAAAATTCTAAATTCAATTAAAAGCCACCCAAACAAATAGAAGATAGTTTGTTAAAAATTTGTTTAATACTTTAAAGTGGAGAACTTTTTAAATTATAAAATGAAAACTGAATCTTCTATGCTTGTAAATAAAGGATTAAATTATTTTTTTTCGTCAAAACTTTTATTAAAAAATTTAGAGAAAACAGTGTAAAAAATATTGGCCAAATATTCTTTGTGGAGAAATTCATTTTGATTATTTTTCTCCATTAATTTTAATAATCTAGTCATAAGCATAAGATAACTAGATTGTACCTGAGAGAATGCCATTTGTTTCATAGTGTTGGAATAGTAATTATAGTGGATTCTTATTTATGAATCCTTGTACGCAAAAAAAATATCCTGGAGAGAATGAAATTTCAAAAGTGTTTTATTCTTCAATTTTGATGGCAAATAGCACTTTATCTTCATATACAAAGTCGAAGGATTATGCTTCGTTTTCAGTTATAATTACTGAATGGCCCCCTAAAGCTCAAGATTCCCGAACGGTCCGACATAATAAATCAAAAAACCCTAAAATGGTCATATTATTGTATAAAAGCTTGACCGATTGTTAATCATTGTTGAGCTCTATTTATTTTCATGCAATACCTTCGACAATCAAGCATTATTACGATAAATTGATTATAAATGATAGTATTTGACATTTGGTAAAAAGGAGGGTTTTGCCAATTAAACTTAATGGATTTCATTGAATATTGATAAAATAGTGAATTCTGAATAGCACATATTTTTGGATATTTTAGAAAATCTACACTCATAAACAATTTGAAGATTTACCAAATTTGCTCCTTTTCATTTTTGTTTTGTTTTTTATTGTAAATTTTCTATTTGTGATGTTCTGTAGTTTTTTTTTTTAATATTTAGAGAAAAGGATATTTTTCTAATGTGGGAAAGTTTTTAAAGGAAAATATGGGGTGCGAAACCCATAGTATAAGTGCGATATACAATTTTCATGTGGTTCCCTTAGAGAGCACGTGGTAAAAATAAAAACCACGTGGTTGTGACAAGGGCTTCCAAAAAATTCAATGACTCTAAGTTCAGGTTCATATATGCTTAATTAGGGGTTGCATTAAAAGAGAGTCTCACTTCACACAAAATATAATTTCCAGTCACTTATCTAAGCATATTAAATGGACAATTATTTTCGGTAGAGACCACGTGGTAAAAATGAAAACCACGTGGTTGTGGCAATGACCTCCACCACAAAAATCAATGGCTCTAAGTTCAGGTTAGTATATCCTTAATTAGCGGTTGAAGTACGCTAACATTGCAATCGGCATTGAAGCTGCTTTATGCAAAGGGGCCCTAAAGTACAGAGGCGAATAGAAAGGAGTCTCACATCACACAAAATATTATTTCCAATCGGTTAGCTAAGCATATTATACGGAAATTGGTTCCTTTAGGACCACGTGGTAAAAATAAAATCCACGTGGTTGTCGTAATGGCCTCCACACAAATAGCATATTCTCAAGTAGCGGTCGAATTAAGCGAGCATTACAGTCAGCATTGAAGCTGCTTTATGCAATGGGGTCCTAAGATAGGGAGACAATTTAAAGGGGGTCTCACTTCTCACAAAATATAATTTCCAATCGCTTATTTAAACATATTAAATGGAAAATTGGATAATTAAACTTTAAAAAATTTGATATTTATTTTTTATTAAAGCCCTAAAAACCTGAGAACACAAGCGAAGAAATCTTCTTCCATCATTTCAGTTCTCATGAAAAAATCGACCTACCGCAGCGGTATTGTAAGCTTAAAAAGAAATTTAAAAAAAAAAAAAAAACAACCAAAGAAAATCTTTAGGCCCGAAATATTCATTAATAATTCATTATTTGAAGAAAAAATAACTTATACTCGATTTAATTATCACATTTATATGAGAACATATAAAAATAGTTGGAAGTCGCTACTTGGTTATAAGGCAATTAAGTTTATTAACAATATTTTAGATCACACGATTATTGACTAAATCTCTCTACTTTGTCAAAGTCTTTTAAATTTGATAATAATTTCAAATTTTATTATATACGAACTCTTCCGATTTTATTATAATTAAAAATACGTATGCGAACCATTTTATTATGAAATTATACCAATTTGAACTTACCAAATCAAAAGTACAATTACAATATTTAAATAATCATATTTTTAGTATACAAAATATCGTTTTTTTTTTTTAAAAATAATGTAAACTTTTCAGCAAATAAATGCTTTTCTTTAAAAAAAAAAAAAACCACTAATACTAAAATGGTTTCTTACTTTGTGTTTTCGATTTTTTGCGTTTGGCAGGGGATGGTGAAGGTGGGATAAATTCTCTTCGAATATATTCTGCCCCTGAATTGAGTAGAAGGAAAAAGCAAAAATACTCAATATCTAAAATGGAAATAGGGAAAAGATATAAATTTGCTAGTAGGTAAGAGACAAGAGCAATTGTAACAAAAATTTCGTACTATAATCGAACCTTGTCCAACATGAATAATTACATAAAATAGTTTTAAGCAATTTCCGTTTTCTCACGAAGTTCCCTCATTGAATATCCATTCCTTAATTCCGTTTCTTTTTCCATCTTTTAATATTCTCGACGAAAATTGTCTTGACCGTCTTGTAAACGGCAAAGCTTTCCTTCTTCGTCGTCATCGTCATCTTTCCCTACTTCTTCTTATTTATTGTCATCATCATCGAAGATATCTTGTTCGTCGTTTCGATTGTTTCAATGCGTCTTTGTATTCATTCGTAAACTGTTTGCAAAATTAGATCTTTGGGATTGGTAATAAATTGTACGAAGACGATGTTAAGCATTCCATCAGAAGAAAATGTTATTTGCGAGGTCGTGTACAATACAATTAAAATGATAAATATTATATGAGAAAAAGAGAAGGAAGAAGAGATGCAAAATTAGTTACAAATAATCGTATTGATATGGAAAATCAAATGAATACTGATGAAAAGTAACGCAAAAGAATTAGGGACACCAAAAAAAAAATGATGTGCTTTTCAAAATATAAGGAATTAGGATGGCTGTGATAAATCTACCCTGAATACGACCATATTGGGGTGGGGCCGTGAAGAAAGCACACACCATCTTCCATCATAAAATCACCCGCAGAATTATGAAAGAAATCGAGAACTTTTTTTTTTAAGGATTGTGCGTCAAGGAGCAGTGCTTAAAGTGCCATCTGTTGCGTAACATATTCACCAATTCAAATTCGTACCGAATTTTATTTAAAGTTTTATTTGTTAGTTTGTATGCAAGATCTCTGAGATAAGAGCGAGAGGCAATTTCGTGGTGCCAGGACCATAAGGTCATTCATTTGGTTTGCGTTGCCAACTTACTAAAAAAAAACTGAATAATAGTTAATTGGCAGAAAAAGTGAGAGCATATTTAAATATTTAAGAGGGTGGAAACAGGACTTTTGGGGATAATATTTTTTGGGTCCAGCAGCTCTACAATGGAAAGAATCCTATTCAAAAAGAAATTATGGGTTAAATGGCATTCATTTGGTTTGTGTTGCCAACTTCCTTAAAAAAAACTGGATAGTAGTTAATTGGCAGATAATCGTAGAGCATATTTAAATATTTAAGAGGGTGAAAACAGGACTTTTGGGGATAAGAGGTTTTGGCTCTAGGAGCTCCACAATGGAAAGAATCCTATTCAAGAAGTAATTTTGGGTTAAATGGCATTCATTTAGTTTGCGTTGCCAACTTACTTAAAAAAACTGAATAATAGTTAATTGGCGGAAAATGGCAGAGCATATTTAAATATTTTAGTGGGTAAAAAGAGGACTTTTAGGAATAAGAGTAATTTGGCTCCAGAAGCTCCACAATGGAAAGAATCCTATTCAAAAAGAAATTATGGGTTAAATGGCATTCATTTGGTTTGTGTTGCCAACTTAGTAAAAAAAACTGAATAATAGTTAATTGGCGGAAAATGGCAGAGCATATTTAAATATTTTAGTGGGTAAAAAGAGAACTTTTACAGATAAGAGTAATTTGGCTCCAGAAGCTCCACAATGGAAAGAATCCTATTCAAGAAGAAATTTTGGGTTAAATGGCATTCATTTAATTTGCGTTGCCAACTTACTAAAAAAACTGGATAATAGTTAATAGGCACAAAAAGTCAGAGCATATTTAAATATTTAAAAGGGTGAAAACAGGACTTTTGGGGATAATAGTTTTTGGCTCCAGGAGCTCCACAATGGAAAGAATCCTATTCAAAAAGAAATTATGGGTTAAATGGCATTCATTTGATCGTGTTGCCAACTTACTAAAAAAAACTGAATAATAGTTAATTAACGGAAAAAGTCAGAGCATATTTAAATATTTAAGAGGGTAAAAAGAGGACTTGGAGGGAATGGAATTTCGTTGCCACAGAATGGGATTTCGTTCCCTCCAATTTCAGGATGGTTGTTAGGTAAACTGGCTTTTTGATGTTTGGCCAATTTGTACCACCTTTTATTCAGTCTGCTTATCTACGCATGACTTATGGTGTTAGGTGGTATTTTGTTAGCAGGGTGGGAAATTTCGGAGAGCTTCCCCTGTCAAACAATCAGTTAATTCATTACGTAGGATTAACAGATTGCGAAAAATCACATTAACCACAGCTCATAATGAAAAGTGGTTTAGCTGAGAGTTTTTTTTTAGCTACCCAATAATGTACAACTTTTTTATATACTAAGATTTTAGGGGTCTAATATTTATGTAAAAGAGTTACTCATACACTAATAGCAAATAATTTTCAAATTTCAAAAAATTTATTAAAATTATCTCGACCAAACTACTTAGTTTAGTGGATATTTAGAATTGTTCGAATTCTTTTCAACTGTTCCTCGTTAACGGGGTTAGGAGTTACTTTATCGATTATTGTGAGTTATTTTTTACTATCCCAAATTAATTTGTAGGGGAACAATATTAAAAATTTTAATTAAAATCAATTTTACTAGAGAAAAAATGAATTTTCTATCATTTAGCATTAAAGTGCCCTCTAACGTGTAAATATGAAACTATTCCGGTTTAAAAGTGCTAATATTCAATCGAAAAATAATATTTTATTTGTTTCCTTTTCTTTTGATGTGGATTATTTTTTTTTTAAATATTTCAAAAGATCATATTACCGGTCTAGACCGTATTTTTTTAACTCTTGAAAATAGAAAAAAATATTTACCTTAGAAAGAAAGGTAGAAGAAGTTAAAAGGCAAAGCTTACGAAAATAAATATTTCGATTGAGTTTGAAACGAAAACCTTTACCAAAAATTACAGCAAAAAAAAAATTGAAACGGAAATGGTAACAACAGCAGCAATACCAATAGTGATAGTAAAAATATTATTAATTAGGAGTGTAACAAGATTAATAACAATACTACTTAGAAATCCAAAATACTGCTGAGGGCCTAAATATCTTCCCGCTGGCATTTCATAATCCCCTACTGAAAGCCATATAATATTCCGCCTTTCATACGCTTACTTTAAACTTAACACGATTGAGAGTGAATACATTTTTTTTCTTTCTTTTTTTTGGTAGAGTACAAAACTTTTGAGTACGTTCAATGAATATACCTGAATTGCATCATATTTACGAGTCCATGTATCCCATGGCAAACATGTCGAAATATTTCAAATCAAACTGATCTAGTGAGGTGCCAGTACGTAAGAGAGACCTTCAAATTTATTAAACCTGTATATTATTAAAGGAAATAATATTTTGGTTTTTCTTTTTTTTCAGTTTCTTTTCGAGAAAATTTAGAGTTTGTTGTTCCTCAAAAAGTTCTGAAACTTCAAATTTCTTCTGATAAAAAATCATGCCAGGCCGCGATTTGGAACTAAAAACTAAATTTGATTTAGAAATTGTAACTAAGATACAATTTCGAAAAGTACAAATTTATGGTCAGAATTTATTTTGACCTAGGAGCAACTCAAATTTTAACTGGAAACCAATTTTGACTTAGAAGCGTCAGATGAAATTTACGAGTAGCCAATATGAACTTATAAACTTTAACAGAAATTTTTTAAAAGCCAATTTTGACTTAGAAACTTTAGATGGAATTTACGAGCAACAAATTTGAACTTATAAACTTTAACAGAAATTTTTTAAAAAGCCAATTTTGACTTAGAAACTTTAGATGGAATTTACGAGCAACAAATTTGAACTTATAAACTTTTACAGAAATTTTTTAAAAAGCCAATATTGACTTAAAAATTTGAATTGAAATTTTATGAAAGCAAATTTTGACTTAGAAACTTCAGATGAAATTTTATAAAAGCAAATTTTGACTTAGAAACTTCAGACGAAATTGAATAAAAGCCAATTTTAACTAAGAAACTTCAGATGAAATATACGAGCAGCAAATTTTATTTATAAACTTTAAATGAAATTTTATAAAAGCCAATTTCGACTTAGAAACTTCAGATGAAATTTTATAAAAGCAAATTTTGACTTAGAAACTTCAGATAAAATTTTATTAAAGTCAATTTTGCTTTAGAAACTTCAGACGAAATTGAATAAAAGCCAATTTTGACTAAGAAACTTCCGATGAACTATACGAGCAGCAAATTTGATTTATAAACTTTAAATTAAATTTTATAAAAGCCAATTTCGACTTAGAAACTTCAGATGAAATTTTATAAAAGCAAATTTTGACTTAGAAACTTTAGATTAAATTTACGAGCAGTTAATTTTGACTTAGAAACTTCATATGAAATTTACAAACAGCTAATTTGGACTTATAAACTTGAACATAAATTTTAGAAAAGGCAGTTTTGACTTAGAAACTTCAGATAAAAATTTAGAAAAGCCAATGTTGACTTAAAAACTTTAGATAAAATTTACGAGCAAATAATTTGCGCTTATAAACTTTAAATAAATTTTTTTTAAAAATATTTTGACGCAAAAATTTCCACCAAATTTTTTTATAAAAGCCAATTTTGACTTAAACACTTCAGATGAAATTTACGAACAGCTAATTTGGACTTATAAATTGGAACCGAAATTTTAGAAAAGCCAACTTTGACTTAAAAACTTCAGATGAAATTTTTGAGCAGCGAAATTGGACTTATGAACTCTAAATGAGATTTTATAAAAGCTAATGTTGACATAAAATTTTCAACTAAAATGTATTAAAGCAAATTTTAACTTAGAAACTTCAGATGAGATTTTATAAAAGCCAATTTTCACTTAGAAACTTAAATTGAGATTTAATTAAAGTTAATTGTTTATTTAAAAATTGTAACTGAAAATCTCTAATAAAAACCATTTTTGACTTAGAAATTAAAATTGAAATTCAGCTTAGAGCCAATTTTGAATTAGAAATTTCAATTGAAATTGTAAAAAAAAAAAACTAAGTTTGGTTTGAAAACTTAAATGCACATTTAAAAGAAGCTAATTTTGACTTAGAAATTTTACTAAAATTTAAATAAAACCAATTTTAATTTAGAAACTTTAACTGAAATTCTAAAAATACCCAATTTCGACTTAAGAGATTCAACAGAAATTTCAAAGAAGCCAATTTTCACTTCAAAATTATAACTTAAATTTTAATAAAAGCCAATTTTTTAATTAAATTCAAAAAAATAACCTAATTGCGACTAAGACATTTGAATAAAATTTTCAAATAAGCAAATTTTTACTCAGAAATCTCATTTAAAATTTAACTGAAAGTCAATTTGAACTTAGAAACTTCAAACAAAAATTGGCTGAAAAGGAAATTTCGACATACAAACTTGATTTTTACGTAATCATTCTTATGAAAAAATGTTAAAATTTTATTGGAACATTGTGTTTAGTAAACACAAAATTTATGAATATTTAATAAATAACATTTTTGCATTATAATTTTATTTTAATCATTTTTAAAGGACTACGCACAATTTACAATAATTTTGTATGACTTAAAATATGAATTGTTACCTCTTCCGGATTCTTTTATTTTTATATTTTATAAATAATAATAAAAATTAAAAATTCAAATTGGATTTATTAAATAGAATTTTTATAGGAGATTCTCCTTTTTATCTTTAATATTAAATATGATTTTTTTTTTAAATAAATTTTAACCAGTTTTTTTTTCTATTGAAACTTTTTCGAGCAAATTTTTTTCAAAACCATATAAAATTGCATAAAATTTTTTGTATTTTTGTTAAATTTTTCTTTGATGATTTTTTACTATTTCTAATAGTAATTTTTTTTTTTTGGTTTCGAATAGCTTTATTTCGAAACAATCAATTTCCATTGAATAATTTCAATGATTTCGAATTTTTTGCATATATTTTTTCCATGGCACTTCCGCCGCTTGGTTTTTAAAATATTTTTTCTTTTATTTTTAATAATTTTTTATATTAGCTTCTTTAACACTCTAATATCTATTATTGTCATAATACCTAACGTTACAATTCATATTTCTCACTCTGTTATGATATTTGTTATGATTATTCAAAAACCATTGATCAATATAGCGTTTTTTTTTTATATTATTATTATTATTAATTTTACTATTATTAACTCTTCAGTGTGCAATAATAATTTTAAGAAAAAACCCAAGAAATTGCTTTTATAAATTCGGAGCTTTTTCCTATTAAATATTTACCGGTTTTTAAGTCACAAAATTTTTTTTTGCATAATTACATAATTTTTGAAGATTCTCATTTTGAACTGGAAAAGAAACCATAAAATTTTTTCGTAAAGTTTGCTTGTTCAAAATTCGTTTTTCAAAAGACATACGACATAAAAACCAACAACGATTTTGCGATTATTGGTATTGTAATTTTCATATTCTATCCAAACTGAAATAATATCTCAAAAATTGAATATTTTTAAATCTTTCAATTACTTGGCATATGAAAAGTATAGAAAAAAGTATTTGTATGGTATTTAAAAAAGAATATAAGATTTTCCTAAAATTATTAAATTGGACTCTTTAAAAAATAAATATTGTCGTTAAAGGCGAATTTGTCAAATTGACTTTTAAGAACTGTTAATATTTCCCTAAAAAAAAAAATTCTTAAATTAATTTTCAAATTAAAAAGCAATTTTTTCTATTCAATAAAAAAAATATATTTAACAAAACTTGACTATGAGAAAAAAATTACACAATTTTGGTTCCTTGATGTGACTTAAAAAAAGTCACCATATTCAGTTCGGGTAGTTCGGAAACAAATCCATCCCCTTTAAACAAAAAGTCATCAAATTATTTTTTCAAAAGCATAATCATAATATTTCCTCAAAAATAAAGTTGGCAATATTTGAGCTTTCAAAAAATTATCTTCTTTCAAAAATTATTTTAAATCATTCAAAATATGGAAGCTTCCAAAAAATAAATATATTCAAAAATTGTTTTAAATCAACAAACAGTTTTTTTTATATAAAAACTATCACTTAAAGAAATTACCAAAGTATGCATGACGTTTTTCTTTTGGAAAATTTGGGAAAAAGGATTTTATTCAATAAATTTGCTTCTTAAAAAATAGAAAAAATATATGCAATGAAAATTAAGAATTCGCATTTTAAAACCGTTCACTTAGCTTAGCCCTCAAAAACACCATTTTTCTTTTAAAAAATTTACCAACTGAAACATATTTTCCCTTGTATTCGAAAAAAAAACATAAGAATTCGCTGTTAAAAAAATTCGCTTACTTTTGCCCCTCAAAAAAAAATTATTTTACCTTTTGAAAAATTCACCGAAAAAAACTGTTTGCTTTAAAACGTCACCAACATCGACTATAAATAAAAAGCTAAGAATTCGCCCTTAAAAAAATTCGCTTACTTTGTCCCTCAAAACATTATTTTTCTTTTAAAAAATTTACCAACGGAAACACATTTCCCAAAAAAAAAAAAAATCGGCAATTTTGTAATCGAAAAAAGCTACAAATTCGTTCTTAAAAAATTCGGTTAGTTTGACCCTCAAAAAAATTAGTTTTCCTTTTGAAAAATACACCGAAAAAAACTGTTTGCTTAAGAAATTCACCAACAAAAAAAAGCTAAGAACTCGTTCTTCCTAAAAAAATTCGCTCAGTTTTGCCCTGAAAAAAATTATTTTACCTTTTGAAAAATTCGCAGAAAAAATCTTTTCCCTTAAAAAATTCACCAACTTCGAATATGAAAAAAAAGCTAAGAATACGTCCTTAAAATAATTCGCTTAGTTTTGCCCTCAAAAAAATTATTTTTACTTTTGAAAAATTCACAGAAAAAATCTTTTCTCTTAAAAAATTCACCAACTTCCAGTATGAAGAAAAAGCTAAGAATTCGCCCTTAAAAAAATTCGCTTGCTTTTGCCCTCAAACAAATTAATTTTACATTTAAAAAATTCACCAAAAAAACAGTCTGCTTAAAAATTCACAAACATTGAATATGAAAAAAGCTAAGAATTCGTCCTTAAAATTATTCGCTTACTTTGTCCCTCAAAACATTATTTTCCTTTTAAAAAATTTACCAACTGAAACACATTTCCCCAAAAAAAAAAATCGGCAATTTCGTAATCGAAAAAAGCTAAAAATTCGTTCTTAAAAAACTCAGTTAGTTTTACCCTCAAAAAAATTAGTTTTCCTTTTGAAAAATTCACCTAAAAAAACTGTTTGCTTAAAAAATTCACCAACAAAAAAAAGCTAAGAATTCGTTCATCCTAAAAAAATTCGCTCAGTTTTGCCCTGAAAAAAATAATTTTACCTTTTGAAAAACTCACCGAAAAAATCTTTTCCCTTAAAAAAGTTACCAACATCGAATATGGAAAAAAAGATAAGAAGTCGTCCTTAAAATTTTTCGCTTGGTTTTTCCGTCAAAAAAATTATTTTTCCTTTTAAAAAATTCAACGAAAAAAACTTTTTGCCTAAAAACGTCACCAACATCGACTATAAATAAAAAGCTAAGAATTCGTCCTTAAAATAATTCGCTTAGTTTTGCCCTCAAAAAAATTATTTTTACTTTTGAAAAATTCACAGAAAAAATCTTTTCCCTTAAAAAATTCACCAACTTCGAATATGAGGGAAAAGCTCAGAATTCGTCCTTAAAAGAAATCGCTTTATTTTTCCTTCAAAAAAATTATTTTGCCTTTTAAAAAATTCACAGAAAAAAGTACTGTCTCTTAAGTAATTCACCAATTTCGAATATGGAAAAATACTGAATTTGTCCTTGAGAAGGTGTGCTTAGTTTTTAAAGAAAAAAGTCATTTTTCTTTAAAAAAAAAACACCAAAACTAGATCTCAAAGTTGGGGCTTCAAAAAATTTGCTCAATTTTGCTCTAAAAAAATTATTTTCGCCTAACAATAATCCGTTAAGAAATTCGCCTATTTCGAATCTGAAAAAAAGGATTCATCTTTGAAAAAAATTACTCAGAAATTTTCTTTTATTAAAAAATACACCGAAAAATCCCAATAAATTTTTGATCCGAAAAATAAAAGACTTCCACCCTAAATTCGCCTGATTTGGTTGTCAAAAAATTTGTTTCTTCATTTTTTTCTTCTCCACATTTAATTTCTATAATAAAAACACAATAAATTCATTTTATCCTTTAGAAAAAATTAGGCTTTTACTCGAAAAACTTCACCAATTTTAGATCAAATACTAATTGGCTTTTTAATAAATAATATTCAACATTACTTAAGACGCTATCTGGCATTTCTTCCAAAAAATCCTGTAGTTCCCTCTCATAAAAGCCTACCCCAACAAATCTGGTAATTATTCATGAATTGCAGGATTTCGATTTATTCGCAAATTATTTATTCTGAAAATTGAAAAGTTCATTTTCGTACTGAGCGATTCGAAGCTACCATTTTCGATGATGAGTTTTTGTTTTTAATATTTTCTTTATGGAAAAAGAATAAATATTCTTCTTCCATTGTCCTCACTACTAAAGATAGTTTTAAAGGACAAAATATAGAATTCTCTGTTTTTTTTTTTCGGGGAGTTTATACTTTAAATATTTCCGCATATGGAAGGAGTTGGGGAGGTGGCATGCTTAAATAAACACGAACTTTAATATTTCGTTCCTTTTTTTACCATTGAAGAGAGAAAAGAAAAGAAATCACAACGTCATATGAGTAAAGTAAGAGATTCAAAAATCAACGTCACGTCCTTGAGGCCATATGGTGGAGCAATAGCATATTTTCATATTTATGAATATAAACACTCATGTTTCTTGATAATAATAATAATAAATAAACAATATTGATTGAAAGAAAAAATTCGATTCGAAGGATTTTTTTCGGTTCGTATTGTTATCGAAATTTTTTTACTTTTTTTGTTTTTTTTTTTTCATAAAACATTTTCCTTAAAGGAAAGTTTTACAATTTTTCCAACTCTTCACCTTCTTTCTGATTATGGAAAATCTTGAGTTTATATAATTGTATCCTTTTTAACTTGACTTCTTTGTAAGGTGGAAAAAAAATTTCTGAAAAACTTTATTGTGAATTTAAAAAAAAAAAACTTAAAATAATTTCCTTTAAGAGTTTTTTTTTTCCTCAAAATTTATAGTAAATATTATATTATGTAAATTGTTTATTTTTTGTCGCTCAAAAATACTTCCAATTTGAAATTACCGCGCCAAAATTCTCGTTAACACATTGGATAAAAAAAGATAAATCTCGTTACTTAACAGGTAAATTGATGAGATTTAAAAAAATATTCGCTAGAATTCTTTGCATTTAATTAATTTTTTTTTACGGCCAGGTTAATATTATTTAATTTGTCTATTTTTAATTTTTTTTTTTTTTTACAGACTATTTTAAAAATAACCGTTTAAACTGCACACAACCGATTTTTCCTCCAAAGAAAAGAAAAATTTTATTTTTAAAAAGAAAAATTTCAATCAAATTTAATACAAAATAATTTTTTCTTTTGATTTATTTTTTAGGAAAAAAAAAATTCCAAACTTATTTCCAAGAAAATTGAGAATTTTTTTAAACATAAAAAAAAATCATTTTTAAAATAACATTTCAGGTTATTTCTTAAAACTTCAAAATAATTTAGAAAATAATTAAAAATCCTCTAAACCCCAATAAAAATATTTTCTGAAAGGTTAAAGAGAAATTTTTAATAGAAAAATACTTTTAAGTAAAAATCCTTTGTGAAAAAGTATTCTTAAAGTGAAAATAATAATGTTTTAGATAAAAACAATTTTCGATTGAAAACTTTAAATCAGAATTTAGAATTTTTCAGCAATTTTTGTTGGAATTTTTCACCAATTTTATAGCAAAAATTATTCCAAAATAAAGAAAATAGTTTTTCTTAAATTTAATATTAAAAAAACAGAAAATCCAAAATTAAGAATGAAATATTCTTAAAATTATTATCGCACACTTTGAGTATTATTGGTGTTTTTTTTCTTTTCTTTAAACGTCTATTATTAATTATAATTTTTACCCTTTTTTTAATCTTGTTTTAAGTTTAAAATATTATTTTTAACTTTTAGGAGGGAAAAAAAAAATCCTTTATATTAAAAAGGATTTTTTTTAAAAAAAATCTTCTTTCTGAAAAAATTAAAAGAACCAAACTCTAAAAAAAATATTAAAATAAAAGGGAATTTTTAAAGATTCTAAAAAAATTCACTACAAATTAAAACAAAAAATTTCTACGAGTATTTGTCAATTTTTAAGAAAAGTACAATATTTCCCCCAAAAAAAAAAATGAAATATTTTTAAATTATTTAACATTAATAATGTAAATTTATTTCTTTGTTTTTATTTTTAAAATAATTTTGAACTTTTTCTCTTAATTATAGAAATATTATAAAAAATCACATTAAAAAAAAAAGGAAATTTTTAAAAACTAAAAAGAATTTTTTTCAATATTTTATGGACGATAATTAAATATTGGCTCCAACTTGAAATTATTAAATATATTAAAAATGAATTTTTTTTTTTTAATTATAGTAAATTATTTTACTTTATAAAAATTTTATTTATAGTTTTTTTTTTCAAATTAAAATTTTGCCTGTTTTGTCAGTTTTTAATCCCTTTACACTTTGAGTAAGAATTTCACAGATTTTTCATATTTAATCACTCAAACTTTTCAGGCTGTTGTGATTACACAGCAAAAGGACTATTTTCCGGATATTACTATCCGGATGGCAAATAGAGCGACGACACTTTAAATATATTCACAATTTACCAAAAAAAAAAGTTTTTTTCTTAACACTACAACTTTCCCATAAAGGGAAAAACGCAGAAAAGTAAAAAAAAAAGAAGAGAAAACTTAAAATGCAACTTATTTTTTATAATTCATTTTTTTAATTTTATTTTTACTTTTACTTTTTCTTTTTTACACAAATTAACTGCACTCACTTATAAATTTTTTTTTTAAAAAAATATTATGTAAAAAATTATAGTTTTCCGTGTTATTATTACTGGTATTATGAAGATTTGGTAAATATTTTTGTGGGGGGGAGGGGGGGCGGTGTTTCAAAAAATGAACACTATTTGAGTAGTAGAGAAGAAAAGGACTGAACATCCAAATAAATCTTACCGAAATAAAATTGCTTGTAATTAAAAATAAAAAACACTTAAAAAAAATCTTTCAATTCCGAGAGTGTTAAGTGGTTTTTACGTTAGAAAATCTGCGGAAACGGATATTCAACACGACACACCTTACACCGTTGAAGGCATTTTCACGACTGCCACCAACCGACCATCGACCAACTAACTGACGGCACTGGAACTAGTCCTCCAGTACCACGACTGCAGCTACAAATTTAACTAAGGAGAAGCGCTACATGACAGGCTGACGACTCACTCACACGCACGCGACTGCGCCACAATTGCATGTCTCTCGGCCACAGCCACAGCACTGTTCGGGCTACAACCACAGTGCTGTAGTGTCTGTTTTTGGCGATGGGGTATGGATCGGTCACGTATCGTCGCGTCGTGTGCGGATGTTATTCGCATCGAAGATGAGCAGCCGCTGCGGGCGTCTTTCAAGCCGGTATCATTTTTGGTCGCTGCGCTTCAATTTTAGTCGCTGCTATTTACTTGAAACTACCCCTCTTCGCCATTTACCCTCTTCGAAAGAAATTTCCATGAGAAGAAAGTGCAGCCCTGCAGCCAACTTGCGTTGTTCCATATGCAATCCGACAACCAATCGAGTTGTTTAATGGCTGCATATGGAAATTGGGTTGCATGTGCTGCAGTAGAAATTTTTTAACCCCAAACAATCACTCACCATTTCCCTTCGGTTATTACCATAAAAGTTTTTTGGATATTTGCAACGAAATTAAAGGAAGTTTCGATGTCTTCGATGCCCAATCGAAGGTGTAATGAAAATAATCTTCGATTATTGTTACAAAAAGAAGTAGTTCGTGTTTAGGGGAGAGGGTGGGGGGGGGGGCGGTTTATGTTATAGAACCGGAAAAAGGATATTTTTCTTTTGATTTTTCTTCTTCTTTTGAATATGAAAAAAAGGGTCTTTCTGTCTGTTTTTTTAAGCATAATTTTTGTCATTTATAATATTTTGATCGATTTTGTTCATTTTTTTTTAACTTATTTAATTTTTACAATCTTGAATTATGGAATAAAAATCAATTTTCTTTTTCTTTATATTTTGTTTGTTTTTTTTTTTTGTAAATAACGATTTAAATCTAGAAATATACTCAAAAAACATGCTTGAGGGCTAGTTTTAAGGATTCCATAAACAAAATAGCAAATAATAAATGAGAGAAAAGGGAAGTTTTTTTTTTTTTAATAACATAATAAATAAAGATATTTTTCTAAAGGGTTGAGAGTAAATTTTATTGTTTTATTTTTATTTTTTTTGCTTTGTTCTCAAATAAAATTTCTCGAGGGGTTTGTCAAGTAAAAGGTCCGACTGACTATCACATGACACGAAATAACCCCTTTTTTTTTAATTCGTTTTACTTTTAATTTTATTTAATCTGTATTTTTTTTTTAAATTCAAGTTTTTTTTTAAAATTTTGTTAAAAATGTTTCGCATTAAAACAAGAAAGAGTCCATCTAAGTGCCTATTACAGTGTTTTAGGTAATAATAATAATGCCGTTTGTAGCCCTTAAAAAGGTTAACTAATATCTTTTTTTATTAAAAATTTTTGAATGCGTTTCAACTCCTTCTTAATAGAGTATTTATTTCCTGACCATAGTATATAGTATACAAGCTATAGTACACATTCGTATTACTTGATCCTTGATGAAATAAATGATCTATTAAAACGAAAAATTACCTTTCGAAAATGCAAGTCATGTCGTTCCTTTGATTTATCTAATATTTCATAAGCTTTTCTAAAAACAGCATATATGAAAATAATCTGTTTATGTATGCAATGATAATGCAAACAGGAAGGGAAAACGTCTTAAAGGCTTTTTTTTTGGAAAATATTCAAAGTCTAATTATAATAATTTCTCTTAAAATTTCTCTTTATTATTAGAATCTGATTGAGAAACTATTTTCCTATTTTACAGTGCATATCTTCAAGAGCTTTTTGAAATATTTCCTGAAAGTTTGTTGCCTTTTTTTTCAGAAAATGTTTACTACTTGAAGAACATTTTTTATTTTCTTATTGTATGATATTTTAAGAGTTTATCAGTAAAATTTCTTAATTTCCAGGTTTTTCTATATTTTGCATATTTAGATTATTGGGAAAAAACTTAATTGATTATTGGGATATTAATTTAATTTTCAAAAAAACCAAAACTCAATGGATTTGTCTCTGTAATTATCGTTTTTTTATCTTCGAAAAACCGTTACATAAATTTTGGATGAATTTGCAAAAAATCTTATCATTACATTTAATAGGATTTCGTCAAAATTTTCACTATAATCGAAATTTTTTATTAAATTCTGGTTGCATATTCGAAAAATGATATATTGACTCAAATTTTGGATACATTTGAAAGCTAATAAATCCAATTTGAATTCGATATTCGAAAAATATTAACATTATTATAGTTGATTTTCGAATAAAGTGAGCTTGATTTATTTTTAATAGCAAATTTTATATTAAAATTCCGATAAATGAAAGAAATTCAGCATAGTTTTTGAAATTTAAAAAAAAAAAATTTTTTTTACTCTTGTAAGACTTTCGAAAAATATTTGCTCAAATTTTAAAAGGTTTTGGAAAATATTTGCTCATTTGGTTGAATTATAATATTCGAAAAATTTTTTCGAAAAAAATTGCATCAAATTTTGGAAGATATTCGAAAAATGTTGACTCAAATTTTGGAAGATTTTCGAAAAAGTTTGCTGAAGTTTCATAAAACTTTCGGAAAATGTTTGCCAAAATTTTGGAAGATTTTCGAAAAATGTTTAATAAAATTTTGCAAGATTTTAGAAAAATTTTATACCAAATCTTAAAAAAATATTGGGAAATTTTTACACTGAAACTTTGAAAGATTTTCGAAAAATATTAACTCAAATTTTGGAAGATTTTTCGGAAAATTTTAAACCAAATTTAAATAATATTGGAAAATTTTTACGCTGAAACTTTGCAATATAACATACGCAAAATATGTATTTTCTATCACAGTTTAGAAGGTTTTCGAAAAAGTTTGCCGAAGTTATTGCTCAAATTTTGGACGGTTTACGAAAAATGTTTGCACAAATTTTGGACAATTTTTGAAAAATGTTTACACAAATTTTGGAAGATTTTCGGAAAATGTTTGCTCACATTTTGAAAGATTTTCGAAAAATGTTTGCTTAAATTTTGGTAGAGTTTCGAAAAATGTTTACTCAAATTTTGGTAGAGTTTCGAAAAATATTTACTAAAGTTTAACAGATTTTTGAAAAAAATTGTCGAAATTTTATTAAATTTTCGAAAAATCTTTGATTAAATTTAATAAAATTTTCAAAACATTTTAAATGAAATTTAGGAAAGTTTTCGGTAAATTATAACTCAAATTTTGTAAGATAATCGGGAAATTTTAAACCAATTTTTAAAAAAATATTGGAAAATTTTTACACTGAAACTTTGCAATATACTCAAAATATTTTTTATCACAGTTTAAAAGATATTCGGAAAATGTTTGCTTAAATTTTGGACGATTTTCGAAAAATGTTTACTCAAATTTTGAAAGATTTTCGGAAAAAATAACTTAAATTTTAGAAGATCTTCGAAAAATGTTTATTCAAATTTTAAAATGTTTTCGAAAAAGTTTGCCTAATTTTATTGCTCGAATTTTGGATGATTTTCGAAAAATGTTTACTCAAATTTTGAAAGATTTTCGGAAAAATTTAAACCAAATTTTAAAAAAAATATTGGGAAATTTTTACACTGAAAGTTTGTAACATTTTCAAAATATTTTCAATCACATTTTAGATATTCGAAAAAGTTTACCGAAATTATTGCTCGAATTTTTGACGATTTTCGAAAAATGTTTACTCAAATCGTGAAAGATTTTTGAAAAAAATTACCGAAATTTTATAAAATTTTCGGTAAATGCTGGATTAAATTTTATAAGATTTTTAAAACATTTTAAATCAAATTTAGGAAAATTATAACTAAAATTTTGTAAGATTTTCGAAAAATGTTTACTCAAAATTTTGGACGATATTCGCAAAATTTAATTTTAAATGAAATGTTGGTAAATTTTTAAAAAATGTTAGCTAGTTAAATTCCGACAGCAAAATATTTGATCGAAAACTTTGATAAATGAAAATAATTTCACTTCACATAAAAAAAAAGAATGTATCTGCCTCACGATAGCAGGAGCTCTTCGAATGAATTTTGCTCATATCTGACCAAAAAGTTCATTTCAAATTCATCCCTCACTGTGAGCATGAACATTTCAGAGTTAAGAGAAACGACTAATTTTTCATTGGACGAGATCTAAGAGAGCAAGATAAATGGCAAAGGGCGGAAAAGTCGAAATAAAAATAATGAAAACCTGCCTTAACAGGTGTTGTATAAACCTGCCACTACAGGGAAATGAGGTGCGTCCTGTATGGAAAAAATGGAAAGAAAAATTTTGGGGTGACGTTAAGTTTGTCGAGCAAATATTCAGAATGTACTAAAACCGTACGAACATTAAAAAGGCTGAATTTTTTCCACAGATTTCTCTTCGCCACAACTGTAAAAATGATGCCAACTCAGAGACCATTTCATTGCCAAAACTTTTCCTTGTATTCGGATTCAAACAGGTGCCTTTCCGTTCAGACACAATTGTTTATGTATTCAGTCGTTGTAGGACGGACGACTCCTTCCCTTTTAAGAAGGTATACATACGACCATTCGGCCATACGTTCTTATTTAAGTTTCAGAAATGAAATTTTTCTTCATATTTTTCATCCCTCCTTGTCCCATACTGTCTCTCTCCCACCTCACCTCGAATACAACTATCTAACTAACGGATCTCGTCAATACTATGATTTATTCTAAGTTTGGATATAATCTCAAAGAAAAAATTTGTGATGATTGATTGGAAACATTACCGAGCATAAAATACTCGTATTCGTAATCATTTATTTTTTCAATATAACAAAATTAATTGATTTCCTACCTAATTTATTAGAAACTATTTATTTTTGATTTTATTTTTATTGTTAAAAATAAAAAAATAAAAAATCAAAGAAACTCTTACGACTCAATTGTTAAGTTAATACGAATTTATTCTATACAAAACTCTAATCTGGACCAAATTCCTTTAGATTTGTTTATCCTTTTTTTTTGTACTAAAGTTTTTTTTTTTGAGAGTAAAAAATTCCATAAAACAAAATTGCATTAATTTTTTTTCTCTATAAATTTTCAATATTTCTTTAGCGATTTTATCTGTCAAACATGAGGTTCCTCAGGGGAATTTCTTTGGTCCTACACTATGCAATATTTGTTGCTCACATGCTTCGATAATTAATGTTATTTCTAAGAAAAATTTAATGACTAAATTTTAAACAAATAACTTTGACACTATCAATATTCACTTTTCAATTTCGAAACTCTGAGAAAATGTGGGAAAAAAAATTGCCATAAAAATTTTTAACAATGATCTTACCTCCGATATTAATGTCCGAGCTGCCCCGGCCTGTAAATGAATAAAAGAGAAAAATTATTGTAATAATCATTTTTATTTTTTTTATCTATCAAAATAAAATAATTTCAAAAATTTAATCAAGAATCGATTACGAAAAGCATATACCAATAAGGATTTTTTTTGATTTGTTGATGAGAAAGGAAAATATTCCAGTTTATTTATGAAAAGTTTAAAATTTTGAATTAATAATTCAACTGCTATTCGATATCTGCGACAGATTTTATTTATAAGAGTTTTGTGGACAGTCGAAAAGTTGTGGTTACCAAATCGTGGGGTAGAATAACAGGTAAATTCCATGGGCTATTTGAAAGGATGCTGGGCAAACTGTACATGTCTGTGGAAATTGAGACTCACAAATAGGAATTTATCATTTGCAATCTTTGAAATTATTTTACATCTTAAAAGATGACGTTGTCATGGAGCAGCAAATCGATCAAAATTTGTTAACCAGAAATCTTCTGTTCGTCTGACTTACGTGTAGTTACCAAAAATGAACATGTAACATGTCCTCGCCATTTGTGGTTGGTTACACACAAGAATTTTGGACTACTTTTTGACCACTAAACAAAATAATATGCTTGCTCAGTGGTTAAGGTAGTTCTGCAAAATTCCATTAGCAACAAATAAATCGAAAAAACACTTTATCGTACACATTTTATGATTGGATTCAATTTTATTTGGTTAGTCAAATAAAAGAAGTTAAAAGGGTGATTTTTGGAATGCACGTTTGATCAAGGAATCTTCCCGACTAGTTCAAAATAGGTACTGAATTACTTTGGATAGCATCTTGATTAAAATATGTTAGTTACACTAAGCCAAGGAAGACTTCATAAATAAAATTCGTTAGACTAGATGAAAGTAAACAACTAATTTTTTTGGGGGCCTGCTTTGGATTACTAGCTGGATCAGGAACCTGTCCACACTGTATCAATTATGTTTAGGAACATGGAGGAATTTACCAAACTAGACCAAAAAAGATGAAGGACTTCTTTAGGGGTGATATTTTGATGCAATTTTATCACCCCATATAAGTAAGGGTCTAATAATTATTAGAAAATGAAGAAGATCGATTAGGACCTTTATGTAAATTACCAGGTCAGCCACACACCATACCAATTAAAATTAGGAATACAAAAAAAGATTTCATAATAAACCCAACTAGTTAAGACACCTCAAAAAATTTGCCGAAACTACGAGGGTCGTTCAATAAGTCCATAGAAAAATAAGTAAAAAAATGTTTTTAAAAAAAAAAATTTTTTTATTTTTTATAATCTTCTTTTAGCTCTATACACTTTTCCAACCGTTTTTCCAAAATTTTTATCCCGTCCAAAAAATAGGATTTCGGAAGTTCTGCACAATACTCATCCGTTTGAGCAATGACGTCCTCGTTTGAAGTGAACCGTCGTCCGGCAAGCCATTTCTTCAGATTGGGGAAAAGAAAATAGTCACTCGGGGCCAAATCTGGTGAATAAGCAAGATGCTGCAACAATTCCATTCTCAATTGCATAATTTTGGCCATGGAAACAGCGCAGGTGTGCACACGCGCATTGTCCTGATGCAAGAGGATTTTTTTCTTTTTCAGATGGGGGCGTTTCTCTTTGATTTCCTTGCTCAACCGTTGCAATAACGACGCGTAATACGCTCCTATTATTGTTTTTCCTTTTTCCAAGTTGTCGATAAAAATGATGCCCTGCGAATCCCAAAAGACCGTGGCCATCACCTTGCCGGCCGATGTCACAGTTTTTGCCTTCTTCGGAGCCCGTTCACCCTTGAAAATCCACTGTGATGACTGTCTCTTCGTTTCTGGAGTGTAGTAGGTTATCCAGGTTTCGTCCACAGTGACATATCGATGAAGGAATTCGGCAGGATTGCGATGAAAGAGTGCCAACATAGCCTCAGAGTCCACTACACGATTGCGCTTATTTTCCTCTGAGAGCAAACCCATCTTGCCGAAATTTTTTTCACAGACAATTTTTCATGCAAAATTGAAGCGACTGTACCTTGTGATATGCCCGTAGCCTCAACTAATTCGCGCACTTTAATTGGTCGATCGTTCAAAATCAGATCGTGGATTTTGTCGATGATTTCAGGAGTAGACACCTCAACTGGGCGTCCTGAACGATGTTCATCTTTTGTGGACGAACGGCCACGTTTAAATTCATTCACCCACTTGTAAACCATCGCAAACACAGGTGCAGATGTGCCATGAACTGCATCCAACTTGGCTTTGATTTCTTTCGGGCTTAAGCCTTTCCAATGGAGATGTTTGATGACAGCCCTAAACTCGCATTTTTCCATTGTTATGCACAAATAAATTTAACATTAATCGACGATAGAAATTGACCTACGCTATGGATGGAGCTGAAATTCTGACAGCTTTCCTGTCGATACTGCTACTTACAAAAAAAAATCTTTACCGACACTACGAGCGCAATTTCTTGGATTTTCGAAGGACTTATTGAACGACCCTCGTATATCTAAATAAGAGCAGAACTACTTTAGCATCTGCTCAAAGCCGACTAGCTTATTCTTTGGAATCAAAGTCGACTAGCTTCTCCACAGGGACTTTAGAATGCGTCGTGTATGTGGGCTGATATTATGTAAGGGTCGGCATAGTATGCAAGGGTGGGCATAAATTCAGTCCAGCGTCTGACTCTGTATGCATGTTTGAATGTATGTAGTACCGTGTTAACCGAGGTGATGCAGGGTCTCATAAGGGAAATTCCATGGGATCTGGAGGTGCTGCGTGGAAGTATCCACTACCGTCTACGGTGGGGCATCCCGCTTGCTGGTTGTCCGATGACGAATGAAGAGGATTAGGATCTTAATTCACGCCAGCGGCGTGTACAGGTCGTGAACAGAATGTATGAAATTTGGCAACGTCGATGGGATGAGAGTATGAACGGCAGATGGACGCACATGTTCATTTCGGATGTGTGCTTTATGTCTGCGTATGGATGGATTCTGACTCACAGGACATGGCGGTATGAATGGATTCCTGAACAGGCGTGGACTAGCTGCGGAGGCTACATGCCCTTGTGTGGCGTCGGAGGAGAGTGCCAAGCACCTCCTCACTGAATGTAGCCTGTACGGGGATTTGCGTGACTTAGGTGGACGTGGGATCCTGGTGAATGATGAGGGTGTGGATGTGAGTGGTGTGTTGGGTGTGAGAGAGAGGTATGAATGCCTGAATAGATTTGACGTGACACTATTTGAGAGGAGAGCGGGAATGATGCGTGAATGAGTGTGTGAATGACAAGCAGGGTGGCTACAACCGGTTGAAAGACCAAGGCCGATTTCGATTGTGCTTTCGGGTCTTGGCGAACCCGTGTACTTGAGCTGGCTTAGAGGTGCCTAGGAATTTACAAGATTCCTGACCGTAGCTCAATGAGTGAAGTACATACCGAACTACTCTTAAAAAAAAATTGGTACCACGGAAATCGGGGGCGCCATGGTAGAATACACTATGCCCGATTTAGGTACGGTGCTATTTAGCAGCAACGTGGTGGCTGTGGTTATGCCCATGTCGCGGGTATAGTCTCCGGATCGCAAGTGGGAGGTAACTGGCAATGTCCATCTTGCGATTATCTCGGCCACTATCACTGCTAATTACAGTAGAGGTTTAGGTGGTTCTCAAAATATTTTTTATTATATCGAACATGTTAAGAACTAGTTTTGAATGGAAATAGTAATTTGTTCAGGATATCAGCTTATTCAAAAAATTATTCTTGTAAAGATACCTTTAGGACTGAGCGTTGATTATATCTACGAGTACGCCCTATAGAAATAGGTTGATTAAGTTTAGTTTAGTCAAAAAAGTATTTTTATTTCATTAAAATCAGAAATTTTTTAAGGTTTCTTAACTAGTTTGGTTATGTAAAAATGGAAAACCGACGCTTTGTTCAAAATTTGAGGCTTTATTGTGCAAAAATAGTCACTTATTCATGGTTCAAAGTAACGATGTCCATCGCTAGCCATAACTTTTTTCTATCTTTCTGGGAGCCTATGGATTCTATGTCGAAAAAACTGCTCGTCTTTTGAGGTGATCGAGGAATCGACTCAGTTTTTGGTCTCTTTGTAAGATCGGAAGTGATGCTCACCCATCCCACGCGTCATCGATCAGAAGAGTTAGTGGTCGGAAGGAACGATGTCTGGAGAATACGGTGGAAAGGCCAGTGTTTCCAGATAGATTTTATCCACCTTAGTAACATATCGCCAACCGTTATCGTGCTGCAAAATCACTTTGTTGTGTCCTTGCTCGTATTGTGGCCATTTTAACTTCAATGCTCAACTCAAACGCATCAGTTGTGTTCGGTAGTGAGCTCCTGCGATGGTTCCACTCGGTTACAGCAGCTCATAATGTACCACCCAGAGTTGGTCCTACCAAATACATAGCATAAGCTTCGAGGCGTAGATGTATTTCTTCGCTTTGGATTATACAATGTTCTACGTCTCTCAGCTTCAACTTTAATAGCACCCAATTTTCGTGCTTTCAAATCATTCCCAAAGCTTTCAAACGATGAAATAAGTCTTATTGAGTCAAAAAAAAGTTCTTGTTGCGTTTGACATGGATACAGTAATGGCTCCAATTGTGCGTCTTCAAACTTTCGCACCAGTCCGAGGCGCTTCTTGTCTTCCACGTCAAAATCACCATTTTTGTAGCTTTGGAACCTACTAAAAACCTCACCATAAGTTTCTACAATAATTTGACATGCGTCAACTGCAGATTTTTTTTGAATTGAAGGCAAAAAGCAAAACTTCCCGGAAATGACGCTTATTTGACTCAATTATGGACATTTTTATGCGCAAAAAAATATATAGCGTTGAGTTATTGACAGATGCCTAAGCTAACAATTTGACATTTAAGTCTACCATTTACTGGTGGCGCCATCTATTGGAAAAACGTCGAATTTACCATTTGTTCGAAAAATCATCCATACCGGTTCCAACGAGAGAGGAGATATTTTTAAGATGCTAATTTGACCATAAGATTCTGTGGCTGTAAAATTCGTTGAAAAAAATATGATTGTTTTTTTTTTTACATAAAATCCATCAGAATTGATATTTTATCAATTACAAAAAGGTACAGTCAAAGACTAAAAAGTGAATGTTTAGCAAGTATGAACCCTATTTTTATATATAGGATTTTTTATTAATCAATAACCATTAATGAAAACTTACTTATTAAGCTGAGATTGTATAAAATTGCCTTACTGCCTTACAGAGACCCATTTCAATAACAGTATGGCAATAGGCCAGATAAGAGTTTTTAGGTTACAGTGTTTTGTAGCTCAGTAGAGTTCAGATTTACTTAGCGATTGTACTATTGACATTTCAAAGACCCCAGACACGGCATGCCAATAAAATTCCTGACCGCAAATTGTACAATTGCGTTCTGCACATCTTTCCAACTGCCTCAAATATAAATAATACTTTACGAGATGGTTACAGTCTTAAAGAGTGTCTAAGGTTTTTCATGCGGTGACGCATAATCTGTGCACGGTGCACCATACCGCACTGTTTTGTAGGATCCTCAGACCAATGATGTTTGGAGCACACTTTGAATGCGTAGGTGCGCACCACACAATTTCACAGTAACTCCAATCAATACCAACAGTCCATTTGTCTGGGAATTTTTTTTTGGATACTCTTCTGTCTATGTCTGGCTTGCGTCTGCCCTTGTGCTCAGCTATTATGATCACTCACTTATTCGAATGCGAAGGCTTCAATCGCGTGCACACAGCTTAACATTAGCCATAACCGCAGAAATTGATTTAGTTGCGGCGACATCGACTGCAGCCAATCGCGACTATTTCCTGCAGATTTGCACTCGGAAAAAAATCGAGTCGAGACGGTGTGATGGGCTTGCTTCTAAATGCAAAGGAAATTTAAAATTTTATACTCCGATTACCACAATTTTCGTTATTCTCTTCGTTTCTTTTTACTAAAACAAATTCCACTCGGATACAACGTGAAGTTTTGTATTTTATTTTCCTAAATATTGGTTCATTACCGATCTGACAACAGTAAGATTTAAGTTTAATCTAACCTTAAAAGAAAAATTTAACCAAACATTTTGATTTTATGTGCAGTTTATTTTTCTTTTTGTTTATTTACATAAAAGGAAACAGATAAAAATTGCTCTAAATTTTCTAGTAATTAATATAAAAATGATCATCAACTTTTAAATGCTCAATCAATCATGATCAAAATGGAATGAAAAGAAAAAACAAATTGTTTTTTTTTCTTAGTTTCTGTCA
This sequence comes from Atherix ibis, assembly GCA_958298945.1. Classification (NCBI taxonomy): domain Eukaryota; kingdom Metazoa; phylum Arthropoda; class Insecta; order Diptera; family Athericidae; genus Atherix; species Atherix ibis. The sequence continues at coordinate 20,967,524 of OY282610.1, read as the reverse complement.
AAATATCACGTTCGTTTGACGTAGAAGGTAATCCGATCCTACCGCACCCGCCCATCTAGGGAGAAATGAAAACAAAACGTTAAAAGTGAAAATTAACAAGTTTTCTCTTTGGCTCCTCTCCGCCAACAAAACCCAGCAAAGCCACACAATTCAGCAAATACCAGTCAAGAAGCCAATGGCGTCTAAATTTCACTTTATCATTTTTTGCCAAGTTTTTACCTTTTGGCTTTCGATTGATAAATTTTTCTTAATATCGTTTTAATATGCTAAACGCATTTCGATAGTAGATATTCAACTTGAAACTGTTTATTTGGAAAGTGTTTGCACAGTTACCGATTGTCATTAGTTTCTTTCGGTCTTGCTTCTTTCTTCCCTACGAGGAGGTATTCCAACGTCTCCGCATTGCAAAAATTACTTTAACATTTATTAGGAAAACTGAATATTCAGTCTTCTTAACATAAATTGTTAGTTTGTATTTGAGCATTTTTAGTGAGATAGAAAATAATTCATTCGCTTTAATATCGGTGGTAGAGTTTGGGTTCCAATATGACAAGTAAGGGCAATGTGCAGAGAGTATTTTTATCTACACCAGCTTCTAAGATAAGTTAGTATTCAAAAGAGTTTAAATAAAATTTTAAAGAATTTTTAAAAAATTAAAAATACATTTTTGGTGAATTCGAAAAATATGAAAAAAAATTTGCATCTTTTAAAAAAAAAACAATTTCGAAAAATGTCAACAAAAAAAAAGATGAGATATTAAAATTTTTAATACAAAAATAAAGAACGTTTCGATAATAATTAAAATTGTTCGAAATTTTTTTGGGAAATTGAACAAAAATTAATAGTTGAGAAAAATTTAAAAAAAAATACAAATAAAAGGAAGGTTGCCAAAGTTATGTTAGGGGAAAAATATCATACTTGGCATTCTTAATTGCAGCGCCGCTAGCGACAATACTAAGAATTAACTATGCAAGTCTCGTGATTGGAGTGCCTCTAACGACAATGGCATGAATTAACTACACCATCTTTGCGATTGCAGCACCTCTAACGAGAATGCCAAGAGTTAATTAACTACACAATCCTTGTCATTAGAGAAAAAAGCCTTGCAATTGCAGCGCACCTAATAATAATGCCAAGAATTAATGACACAAGCCTCGTGAAATCCTCTAACGACAATGACAAGAATTAACTCGACAAACCGCACTATTGCAGCGCCCCTAACGACAATAATAAGAATTAACTACATCATCGTTGCCATTGCAGCGCCTCTAACGAGAATGCCAAGAATTAACTAGACAACCCTAATGATTGCAGCGCCTCTAACGACAATGACAATAATTAGCGAAAAAAGCCTTACAATTGCAGCGCTCCTAACCATAACGTCAAGAATTAATTACACAAGCCTCGTGATTGCAGCGCCTTTAACGATAATGGCAAGAATTAACTCGACAAACCTCACGATTGCAGCGCTCCTAACAATAACTCCAAGAATTAACTACACTAGTTGTGTACACAAGCCTCGTGATTGCAGCGCCTCTAACGACAATGACAATAATTAGCGAAAAAAACCTTACAATTGCAGCGCTCCTAACAATAACGCCAAGAATTAACTAGACAACCCTCACGATTGCAGCGCTCCTAACAATAAGACCAATAATTAACTACACTAGTTGTAAACACAAGCCTCGTGATTAGAATGCCTCTAACGAGAATGCCAAGAATTGACTAAACAACCCTAATGATTGCAGCGCCTCTAACGACAATGACAATAATTAGCGAAAAAAACCTTACAATTGCAGCGCTCCTAACAATAACGCCAAGAATTAATTACACAAGCCTCGTGAATGCAGCGCCTTTAACGATAATGCCAAGAATTAACTAGACAACCCTCATGATTGCAGCGCCTGTAACTAAAATGCCAAAGATTAACTCGTCAAACCTCACGATTGCAGCGCCTCTAACTAAAATGCCAAAGATTAACTCGTCAAACCTAACGATTGCAGCGCCTCTAACGACAATTCTAGAAACTAACTTCATTTTGAATTTTTTCCGACGCACTTTAATTGGTTTTTTTTTCTACAATTTTATTTACGAAAATTTTTTGTAAATTAATAATAAAGCAGATTTTTTCTCTTTACCAAAATTCATCGAGTCAATATTTGAAAACGACACAACATTCTAAAATTCTTTTCATTTTTAAGCTCACTTTTCATCGGACACAACAAACAAAAAAAACCAATTTATGCAAATAAACTTCCATATTTCGATTCCATCTTAAATAGCAAAAAGAACATTTCACTTTTGGTGATATTTTTAGCAGTTGTCTACGCCTATAAATGTAAATTTAAAAATATTAAAAAAATATTTGAAAAATTTATATTAATTAATTATTTTTTCTTGTTGTGCCTGAAAGACCTTACCTTCAGCGTTTTGGTAATATTTGAAAAATCGAGGGGAAAAAAAACACCCGAGAATATTTAACAAAATTCAAGAATCGAACATGGATTTTAGTGTAAAATGTATTGTATACAAATTGAAAACACACCAGAATCCCCCCACTGATAGTCGGTATCCATTCAATTTTATCATAGAGTCTTATAGTTTAGACCTCACACACGTATTGTAGAAAATATTTCCAAATGATTTTCATCCAGGTGGGATGTCTTATGTTTACTTAAAACATTTTATCACCTCTCTCGGTGGCTAATATGCCTGATGTCTTAATCAGTGTTCCACCTACGCGATTTTTTCCGTTTTTATTTGAGATCACCATTTTGGTTAACAGACTGTCCAGAACCGATTCTATGTGTTATACTCTACAAAAATTTTATCAAAGTCTTATCATATTTTTCATATTCAAAATAATAAAGAAATAAAAAAAATTTGGTAGAAAATGTCAGAAGGATTATTTAACGGGTGAAATTTCAAAAATTTGTGTGATAAATTCAATTTACGCTAATAATACTACTTAACCAGACGACCAAATAATTTGCTGTTAATTTTCAGGCAAATCGCTCATTAACCTTTGTCAGGTACGCTGTTAAATATTTCACGTACGCATGTGAGCACTTTGCAAAATACCAAAAGTAACACTTTAATCGCTTCGAGCGAAGCTACTAAACAACCCAATTTACACAATACCATTTACCCCTTTTTATATTTTTAACACCCAATCCCCTACCACCCACATTATCCACGAACGAAATTGTCTACACATTAAAAACTAACTAACGGCACGCGAAAGGGGACACATGGGTTTGGAGCATTGAAATGCGATGAAGAAACGATGGGAATAAAAGTTTGGCGACTTTCTAAGTCATCGTGGTTAGAGACTGTTACCATTTCGGGAAAGTTTCATTTATCCCCTGAGGCATCGGATCTTATCAGGCTATTCGATGGACACCTTTCGTGACCACAAACAACAACAAATATCTTCCAGCATTTATTTAATTCGCCAATTTTGCGTACAGTACACATATATTCCCGTATCTCAAAGCTTCAGGAAATTTTCTCTAAAACCATAAGTAAATTGGAATTTAACTACAAGTAATAATAAAACTAGACGAAGGAAGCGACACTTATGGAGAGGTGGGGATACTAAAGTTAGTTGAATTAATTTGTAGAATAGCGGGTCAAGGTAATATGCTCAAGATATATAAATATTCTCGGCTTCTGCTTTTGCTACACCATCACGGGGACAGGTTGGGTACGGTGTAGGCCTACAATACGAATTTAACCTGCACTCATCATAATGTCATCTCATTAAATAACATCATCCGGGGTTACGTGTAACAAGGAATTAGTGGCCGGATTTATTTCACTTTGAGTTCATTTTAGCTGAGCAACCTAAATTCTTGTCACAGGATGTGAAAATCAGGAAATACAACACAACAAATCCGCATGAGATTTATGGAGCCTTTTGGAAAAATTCATCTGCCGGCTTCGTAGGCTTGGTGGCCATATGGGGACGAGAAAAAGAATCTGTCACCGTTTTTCACCGCTATCGGATAGAGTATGTGTAGTGTAAAGATTCGGGCGGCCAACTGAAACATGTACAAAACATCCGGTGCTACTCCAACCACTCCTCTCCACCCCTTTTTTTTAATATTGGGGATGCTATATACCAGGGGATGCTTGCGGCCGATTCAAGAAACAACACAAATGAATTTACATAAATTTTCACAATAATCCTACCTTCAAACATCCTGATTTCAATTTTTCTCCTTTTTCCTCATAGATTAGAGTTACTTATCCATTCTTCCCTGTTCCTTCTCATATACCCAGCATCCACCCAGCTGCCATTTCGACCCTTTCCATAATCAAAGATCCATTTTCTATCTGTGTAGTTACCGCAAATGAAGATTTCTTGTGCGGATTTTGATGAAAATTTTATTATCATCGTAAATTGGACGAAATCCGACACTGATTCTCTAGATAACACGAATACAAATATTGTTTTTAGAATTATTCACCGGCAAAGATCTTCGAGATTCTTAGAGAATTGTTTTAGTCGCTTTTTCAGCACTTGTCAAACTGGAATGGATTCTGTTCTGACACTAATGCGGTGTTGAGATTCAAAAATTTACGATATTCCAAAGCAACTTACGTGAAACAAATAAAACGTATACAGTCAAGAAACAATCCCCCAAAATAACACAAATGAATACAAGGACAAATACCAAAGAATTCAATTATTCGGAAGCGACGAACTAATACTTGAATTGCTCCACCAACACAACAAATTATAGGCATTCACGTAGGCAGGCTCGTAATTCTTTAAGCAAATAATCCTCATCGTAACGAAAACACGAACAAGTGCGATTCTCGGAACATTCCAGTTTTCGAATAAATCCGATAGTATAGAAATTCATCAAGGATTCTTTACTATAAATTTTCGGCTTTGATTCTTCTTCTCTGCCGGCGATATCCTTCAAAATCTAAACTCCGAGAATTGGTAACTGCTTTGAATTTTCAACAAAAATTTCCCACAATTTCGAACACATTATTTGAAGAGAAATTTTTTTTTTATCCTTGAGTAGTTGGGGTAGGGGGGGAGGGGGGTGTTGGTAGCAGAGGCATAAGAAAAAAAAACAATACACGGATAATAAGAGGATTCTCTGTAATAAATTTTAACATTTTATTCAACTATAATCACATAATCACTATCCGCGAGAGTGTATCCTTTTTTAGAAAACAAATTTTAAATAAGCTCTTCAGTTTAACTTTAACTGTTGTTATTGTTGGTATTTAATTATTTTCAAAATTTCTACAAGAAAAATTCTCCCTCTCAACACCTTTTTTTTTTTACATTCAATAAAATTCTTCAACAAATAATTCCATATCAACAAAAAAAAACTTGTAAACATTTTAAAATATGGTAAATACAATCCAATCAGTGAAAAAATATTTTTATTCTAAAAAAATAAACAAAAAATTACCCCATTTTTACACGTAGGTAGATCCTTTTACTACAATCCCTTGTCAATCCTTTTTGCACGTATTTTCAATCCTTTCTCATTTTCAGCCTATAAAACTCCTTAGAGTTTTCCTATATAAAATTGTTTTTCTTCTGTCTTTTTTTTTGTAATATTCTAGAAAATCCTCAACGGCATAGTATATAGTCCTAGCACATATCAAATTTTTATTTTTATTTTTTTATAGTAAATAAAATATGAAAACAAAATAGTACACGTACAAAAATCTAAATACGCACGTGTGGACATATTGTCTTTTCTCATTATCCCTTATGTTTGGGAACTTTGAATCCATCATCTTCAAACAGGGATTTGGATTTGTCTTATCTATTCACACATTCACACACGTTTTCCATATTATAATAATATAAATATTGACCTGGTTAAGTTTTGTATCATTAATAAAATGGTGCAACTGAGATTAACTGTGGAATTTGTTGTAAATGGAATAATTTTCTTCTTTTACTTAATTGAAAAATTTTACAATCAAAACAAATTCAAATAAAATTCTCTTATTAGGAGATCTAATATCTTAGCCAGAAAACTTATTTCAGGTAATTTCAGGAAAAGGGAAAAAATATATCTTTTAAATAAATCGCTCATCAAAATTATATTATATTGACACTAGATCCTCTGCCGACAAAAAACCTAACTTAAAGTGCTTTTAGACGAAAAACATTGGCTGACTGCTGGTTAAATAGTGACTGACGGCTGCACGTTAACTGACAAAAAGTCAGGCTATTAGACGGTCAGCCAACTTCGAAGACTCGTCAGCCAAATCTGTCCCAAAGTCGTTATCCAATTTTGTCAAAGTGGCTGAGGGTAACAGACGATGGCTGCGATAAAAATTAGTCAATTGGACGGTCACCTAACTTGGGAGACTCATGAGCCAAATCTGTCCCAAAGTCGTTATCCAATTTTGTCAAAGTGGCTGAATGGCAACTGACGATGGCTGACATAAACTTTCGGGTTTTAGAGGGTCAGCCAACCTTGGAGACTTGTAGGCAAAATCTGTCCCAAAGTCGTTAGTCAATTTTGTCAAAGTGGTTGAGGGTAACATACGATGACTGACGTAAAAATCAGACAATTAGACGGTCAGCCAACTTGGGAGAGTTATGAGCCAAATCTGTCCCAAAGTCGTTATCCAATTTTGTAAAAGTTGCTGGATGGTAACTGACAATGGCTGCGAAAAAAACAGTCAATTGGACGGTCACCTAACTTGGGAGACTCATGAGCCAAATCTGTCCCAAAGTCGTTGTCCAATTTTTTCAAAGTGGATGACAGTGACTGACGACGGCTACCATACAAGTCAAGCTATTAGGCGGTCATCCAACTTGGGAGATTGGTCAGTCAAATCTGTATCAAAGTCGTTAGCCAATTTTGTGAAAATGGTTGAGGGTAACAGACGATGGCTGACGTAACAATCAGGCAATTAGACGGTCAGCCAACTTCGAAGACTCGTCAGCCAAATCTGTCCCAAAGTCGTTATCCAATTTTGTCAAAGTTGCTGGATGGTAACTGACAATGGCTGCGAAAAAACAGTCAATTGGACGGTCACCTAACTTGGGAGACTCATGAGCCAAATCTGTCCCAAAGTCGTTATCCAATTTTGTCAAAGTGGCTGAATGGCAACTGACGATGGCTGACATAAACATCCGGCTTTTAGAGGGTCAGCCAACTTGGGAGACTCATAAGCCAAATCTGTCCCAAAGTCGTTATCCAATTTTGTCAAAGTGGCTGAATGGCAACTGACGATGGCTGCCGTAAAAATCAGTCAATTAGACTGTCACCTAACTTGGGAGACTCATGAGCCAAATCTGTCCCAAAGTCGTTGTCCAATTTTGTGAAAGTGGCTGAATGGCAACTGACGATGGCTGACATAAACATCCGGCTTTTAAAGGGTCAGCCAACCTTAGAGACTTGTAGGCCAAATCTGTCCCAAAGTCGTTAACTAATTTTGTCAAAGTGGCTGAGGGTAACAGACGATGGCTGACGTAAAAATCAGGCAATTAGACGGTCAGCCAACTTGGGAGACTCGTCAGCCAAATCTGTCCCAAAGTCATTAGACAATTTTGTTAAAGTGGCTGATGGTAACTGACGATGGATGACGTAAAAGTCAGGCTATTAGACATTCAGTAAACTTGCGAGACTCGTCAGTCAAATCTGTCCCAAAGTCTTTAATCAATTTTATCAAAGTGGCTGAATGACAACTGACGATGGCTGACATAAACATCCGTCTTCTAGACAGTCAGCCAACCTTGGAGACTTGTAGGCCAAATCTGTCCCAAAGTCGTTAGCCAATTTTGTCAAAGTGGCTGATGGTAACTGACGATGGATGACGTAAAAGTCAAGCTATTGCACGGTCACCCAACTTGGGAGACTCGTCAGCCAAATCTGTCCCAAAGTCATTAGCCAATTTTGTTAAAGTGGCTGATGGTAACTGACGATGGATGACGTAAAAGTCAGGCTAGTAGACATTCAGTAAACTTGGGAGACTCCTCAGCCAAATCTGTCCCAAAGTCGGTAATCAATTTTATCAAAGTGGCTTAATGGCAACTGACGATGGCTGACATAAACATCCGTCTTTTAGACAGTCAGCCAACTTAGGAGCCTCGTCAGCCAAATCTGTCCCAAAGTCGTCAGCTACCGTCAGCGATTTTTGCCGAAAATGACTGATGGTAACTGATGATGACTATTAGATGATCAGCCACATTAGCCAGCGTCACAAATCAACCTATTTTCAGAAGGATTGTCGCAACATTTTGAGGTCACGTTGGTCTACTAATTTAGACATTAACCAAAACGTTACAATAATCGGGATTCTAGTGTGGAAATTATCGTTCGATAATTCCAGCATGAACAAAAAATCTTTCCCACATAAGGAAATAATTTTTTTTTTTTTAAAACTTATTTTATTCAAAGCACAATCTCTTTTCTGGGAAAGATTTACAAACTCCCCCTTTCCCTTCCGCCTCTTCCTAATTTTAATGGCTGAACCATTCGTAAAACAAAAGTATATGTTTTTTTACTCAAATTTTAATTGAGTAATTTTTCATTGAATATGAAAGACGAGTAAATCTGATTTCCGGGGTATCCTTAATATTTTACTAACTTTCCTAAAATGCTCGTAAAAATTATATCATTGCCAGTTCTGAGAAGGATCCCTTCTCACAGTCCTATCTAGTTTGTGTCTTTTTTGTATATACTCACAGACTCATCTTCACACAATTAGGACATGTTGGAAATTGTATTTGTAAAATTTTGTCCTTTTTCTAAAGAAAAACGTCTACACTTATACACAACATCGAAAAAGGAAAAGGGGAAATAACGGCAAAAAAACGCACTATCCGCCTCGTAGGCAAAATTTAGCTATTTGTGGTTGATTAATTTGTTATACCACAAGGAATAATGATCCTATTTTAATGTTTAAAGTGGATACACTCCCAAAGAGGAAGAAAAAATACAAAATAAAAATATTAAATTAAATTTACAAAAAAAAGGGGTGGTAGAATTTTGTTGATTTTTCATGATTTCCCTACTGTTTTGAGTGGTCCATCCCAAAGGATTAAGTTTTCTATTGTTTCTGTCAAAATTTTCAACTTACGAAGAGTCCGTTCCTTTCCTCAACTTATTTTTTTCTGGAATTTTTCGTATTTTTATGTAATTTCATTTTGGGCTCATTTCTTAGATATCCTTTTTTTACAAATTCTTCTATTTTTTAACCAACTAGAATATGAGAATGATGACTGGACAGATTCACAAAAACGCATAAGAAATTTTTACTACTAAGAAAGTAATATTAGCATAACATTTGATAGAGCGCTAAAAATCATATAAAAATTGTACACAATTCAGGATGGAATTTCCTTAAAAAAAAAAAAAAGTTATTTTTAAGTAAATATTTAAGTTTGATTGTAGAGTCATCCTTTAAAATTGCTAGTCAATTCTAGTAAAAGAAAAGTAAAAAAATGTTGCCATTAAAAAAAGTGAGTAAATTTTTCAAGGGTAAACACATGTCAGCATCCAATCAGGATATATGAGAAATACCGTGGGAATTTTCAAAATGCTGCGACAAATAAAAAAATGGGAAAATCCACTTATAAATGCTTGTGTGGGTGGTTGATACATGCAGCGTGGATGGTGAACAGAATGGAAAACGGAGATGAACGCCCTCACACAGGCGACTTTTATGAATGTTCAGAAAAATTTACACATTTTTCGTTTTTATATTGTATATATACGCAAATAGGATGGTAGATATTCGTGAATATTTTATTAAAAGGACATGAATGGACATTTCTAATATTTTATTTGGAATCATTTTTTTTTTACGTTTATTCGAACCACCGGACTATTCCCGACTCTTGAAGAGTAATAATTTTCAATATTAACAAAATTGTGTCCACCAAGAAATCATTAATCCCTTTTGAAAATATTTACCGCACTTTTTTTTTTAGCTTCTTCCAGATACCTGAAAAAGGAAAAAACTAAATTTTTGAGAATGCAAGGACAGCCTTGTAAATGGCGCCGGAAATTCTCAGTCAATGCCTTCATTTTTGGTTGTCATTCTTCTAGTACCGGTTTTAGTTATTCTACTATAATCGTAGGACTCTCACTGTGCAAGGATAACAAGCACTCAGAACACCAGACAATACAATACGGCCGTTTTGCCATTTGCACCTTTTTCACTAATCCATGTCAGATCATTACCGGTTTTCTCGGTTGAGATTAAAACTGCTTCAAGGACCTCTGCAACAAGTAACAATTTTTTGGTATTTTTCTACCTGTTCTCACCTCGATTTCTGTCCACATACAATAGCACTTTTAAGGTACACTAATATCTTTTTTCTCTAAAATTTATTGCACCGGCAGTATAATATTCTCTGTGAGTAGATACAGTGCCGGCCATAAAATGCATTAAAACTTTGAAAATTTGCATCAAAAACAAGATTTTTAATGAAAATTTTTACTACTGACAAATTTTCAGTGGATAATTTTTAACGATAAATTTTTACTGACACTATTTAACTGATAAATTCTTACCGGAAATTTTTACAACTAAAACTTTTTATTGACAAATTTTTACTAATAAAATTTTACTGATAATTTTTACTGAAAATTTTTAATAGCAAATTTTTACTGAAAAATTTTTAGTGACAAATTTTTACTGAACATTTTTACTGACAAATTCTAACTGACAATTTTTAATACTGAAATTTTTTACTGACAAATGTTAACTGATAAATTTTACTGAACAATTTTTTACTGACAAAATTTTACAAAACAATTTTTACTGACAAATTTTAATTAGTAATTTTAACTGATAAATTTCTTAATGACAAATCTTAACTGACAAACTTTACTGAATACTTTTCTTAATGACAAATTTTTACTGAAATTTTTGATGAAAATTTTCCTGATAAATTTTTATTAACAAATTTTTACTGCCAAATTTTTAGTGGTAAATTTTTACTGAACATTTTTACTGACAAATTTTCAGTGACAATTTTTTACTGATAAATTTTTTCTGCCATTTTTTTACTGACAAATTTTGCTGATAATTTTTTACTGAATAAATTTTTACTGTCATTTTTTTACTGACAATTTTTACTGACAAATTTTTAATGACAAATGTTAACTGATAATTTTTACTGAACATTTTTACTGACAAATTTTCAGTGACAATTTTTTACTGATAAATTTTTACTGCCATTTTTTTACTGACAAATTTTGCTGATAATTTTTTACTGATAAAATTTTTACTGTCATTTTTTTACTGACAATTTTTACTGACAAATTTTTAATGACAAATGTTAACTGATAAATTTTACTGAACAATTTTTTACTGAAAGTTTTAATGAAAAATTTTTACTGCCAAATTTTTACTGACAAATTTTAATTAGTAATTTTAACTGATAAATTTCTTAATGACAAATCTTAACTGACAAACTTTACTGAATACTTTTCTTAATGACAAATTTTTACTGAAATTTTTGATGAAAATTTTCCTGATAAATTTTTATTAACAAATTTTTACTGCCAAATTTTTAGTGGTAAATTTTTACTGAACATTTTTACTGACAAATTTTCAGTGACAATTTTTTACTGATAAATTTTTTCTGCCATTTTTTTACTGACAAATTTTGCTGATAATTTTTTACTGATAAAATTTTTACTGTCATTTTTTTACTGACAATTTTTACTGACAAATTTTTAATGACAAATGTTAACTGATAATTTTTACTGAACATTTTTACTGACAAATTTTCAGTGACAATTTTTTACTGATAAATTTTTACTGCCATTTTTTTACTGACAAATTTTGCTGATAATTTTTTACTGATAAAATTTTTACTGTCATTTTTTTACTGACAAATTTTTACTGACAAATTTTTACTGACAAATTTTTACGGAAAAATTTTAACTGATCAATTTTTTATGAGAAATTTTATTTGAAAATTTTATACAAAATTTATCCCCTTTTTAAGGAATTTTTAAACCTTTACTTATAAAAGTATTTAATAATCTTTTCTTATTTTTTCTTAGTTTCGATTTTATTTTGAGTTGAAGTTTTAGTGCCTATTATTCGATGTTAAAATCGCCTTAAAAGGAATTTCGAATAATATTGATCCTCGACTAAGATTCCTGGGAACTTTACCGACTTAGACGCATACAACTCGACATGCTATCTGTCTGGTATAAATACTTGAAAATATATTGTCTACCTTTTCGTTGATTCTTTGCCGATGAATCTGGATTAAGGACTCTCTCTCTTTTCATGTTGCTCAAAACAGGAAACCAGCACCCACAATTCCCTCAGACTGCCTACACTTTGTGACCAACAATTTTGTTAATTGATTCGTGCCGTCTATGCCATAAAATACATTTCAGTCTTTTATGCTGTGCATCTACATTCTGTATAGAATTTTTTCTCTCCTCGAACGGATTCAGGACTCAAGGCAGCCATCGTAACCAAAAGTGGCTAGGATCAACTAGGATTTATCAATATTTTTTCTGTATTTTTCTTCTTAGACAAAATATCTTTTCGGTCCATTCACAGTGTGTTTAGCTAACGTCAAATTTATCCTCGTATGAACGATTGCATTAAAAACTGATAAATTTCTGCTTAGACACTAAAATTTATGATAGGTAGTGGTGGTATGTGCACACTAACTTTGCTTAATTCCTTTTATTCAAACAAAATTTCAGTCTGATTTACAATATTTTTTCTCCTCTACTTTAATTTCGATTTTTTTTTTCATGTTCAATAGTTTTTTTTTTTGATTGGATGAAATATTTCAGTCTCCATCCGCATTAAGGGTCAAATGAATGAACAGTTTTGTTTATTAGAATTGCTGCGTAACGCATTTAGTAATGAAATAAAATCTAAAAACGATTGATAGTGTGGGAAAAATTGACTGAGAATCGACCGAACATAAATTATCGAATGGACAACAAAAAGCGTTTATAAAATTTTTTTAGTGCTTTGGGAGGGGTCGATATGGTTTAGAATCGATTCAGTTCTGTCGCTATGGCAATTCGATCGAATATTAAAATTCTTAATGGACATACATAAGTGTTGGAAGGCATTCGAGATCAAAACACGAGGTCTGAGCTAAAGAACGTTTCAGTCTAAAGACGACAATCACTTATGTTTGCGTTCGAATACTTATGGAATATAGTATTTGGAAAGGATTCAATCAGAAAATTAAAAAAGTTTTATGTCAGCTAAAAAAGTGCCTTTTCAGAAAATCCATCGTAAAAACCTCTGAAAATGGGATAGAAAAATTTAAATAATACAAAGCCACTTGTGTTCTCTTGAAATTCTATTCCCAACCAAGATCAACTAAAATCACTTATCACTCCTACGATCAAGAAGACTCTCGTTAAAAACTGCCATTAACGGCATTTTAGTCTCTTGACATTTTCGAATTACTTTTCTTATTGATTAGAATAAATTCCAAAAATTTGTATTTTTTCCTTTCAAGGGGGCCATTTTTTCCTTATAAGTTATATTCTCATCTGTAATGTGTAGCGAGTAAGTTGCAGGGACTAAATTATGGAAAAAATTTAAAAAGAAAATAAATTGATAGCAAACAAAACTAAATACAAAAAATCCTAATGAAAATATGATAATATAAGGAAAGCTTTTGCTAATATCGTTGGCAGCAAAAAAAAAAAAAATAAATAAAAATTATCTGATATGAAAAAGAAGTCAGCATTTAAGTAAGATGACGAATAAAGATAATAAAATTTAAAAATAATATTAAATAATCTATTTGACAAATTTTTACTATATTTCTAAAATTAAATTTGAGATAAAAATCAACTGCGTTAATTAAAATTAAAAAAAAAAAAATTTTTTAAAGTTTTGAAAATTACTGTATCAGCAAAAATTGATTTTTTTTTTTTAAAGTAAAATCAAATTTTGCTGACGAAAAAACTTAAAATTTTTTGTTTTTTTTTAAGAAAACCAAATAAAATTTTGCTGATATAAAATTTGATGCAAATCCATTTGGACAAAGTTTCTAAAACTGCACTAAATATTAGCATTATTTGAGCATATTTTAGATCAGCAAAAATAATTATAAGCACAATGAATGAGTACAAAGGAAAATCGGCAGCATTTAACATATCAAAGAAAAGTGGTTCTAAAAAATTTAATTGTAAACTGTTCTCTTTAATTGTAAATTAGTGTAAACATTTTTCTAAGTTTTCAAAATTATTGTGTCAGCAAAAATTGATTTATTTTTTAAGTAAAATCAAATTTTGCTGCCGAAAAAATTTAAAATGATTTTTGTTAATAGAAAACTAAAGAAAGTTTTGCTGACATAAAAGTTGATGCAAATCCATTTGGAAAAAGTTCGTTAAACTACACCAAATATTAGCATTATTTAAGCATATTTTAGATCAGCAAAAATTATTATAAGCATTATGAATGAGTAGAGAGGAAAATCGGCAGCATTTAATATATCAAAGAAAAGTGGTTCTAAGAAATTTAATTGCAAACTATTCTCTTTAATTGTAAATTAGTATAAATTTTTTTTAAAGTTTTGAAAATAACTATGTCAGCAAAAATTGATTTATTTTTTAAATAAAATTAAATTTTGCTGACGAAAAAATTTAAAATGATTTTTTTTAAATAGAAAACCAAAGAAAATTTTCCTGACATAAAAGTTGATGCAAATTCATTTGGAATAAGTTCGTTAAACTACACCAAATATTAGCATTATTTGAGCATATTTTAGATCAGCAAAAATTATTATAAGCATAATGAATGAGTAGAGAGGAAAATCGGCAGCATTTAACAAGTGGTTCTAAGAAAATTAATTATAAACTATTCTCTTTAATTGTAAATTAGTATAATTTTTTTTTAAAGTTTTGAAAATTATTATGTCAGCAAAAATTGATTTATTTTTGAAATAAAATCAAATTTTGCTGACGAAAAAACTTAAAATGTTTTTTTTAAGAAAACCAAAGAAAATTTTGCTAACATAAAAGTTGATGCAAATCCATTTGGAAAAAGTTCCTAAAACTTTACCAAATATTAGCATTAATTGAGCATATTTTAGATCAGCAAAAATAATTATAAACACAATGAGTAAGTTGAGAGGAAAATCGGCAGCATTTAACATATCAAAGAAAAGTGGTTCTAAAAAATTAAATTGTAAACTGTTCTCTTTAATTGTAAATTAGTGTAAACATTTTTTTAAAGTTTTCAAAATTATTGTGTCAGCAAAAATTGATTTATTTTTTAAGTAAAATTAAATTTTGCTGACGAAAAAACTTAAAATATTTATTTTTTAAGAAAACCAAAGAAAATTTTGCTGACATAAAATTTGATGTAAATCTATTTAGAAAAACTTCCTAAAACTACATCAAATATTAGCATTATTTGAGCATGTTTTAGATCAGGAAAAATATATATATGCACAATGATAAGTGGAGAGGAAAATCGGCAGCATTTAACATATCAAAGAAAAGTTATTCTAAAAAATTTAATTGTAAGCTATTCTCTTTAATTGTAAATTGTAAAAAAAATTATACTTTTTTAGACAAACATTTGATATGGCAGAAATAAAAATATTCTGGAATATAAATAATTCCTTAAATAAAAGCAGCAAAATTAAAAAGATCAGCAATCTGTCTTATAATCCAAGTAAATTAACAAAGTGAACAGAAATGTGATTCACCAAATTTTATAATAAATAAAAAAACTTACTTTTAGCCTGATCAGCATTAAGCACATGCTGTTGGTCAGCATTGATTTTCAAAAAAAAAAAAACAAAGTTAATAAAACGTCAAGAATTCGAAGAAGAAATACACAAAAAATTGAGTGCAAAATTAATATGATTAATAACTTTCAAAATAATAACATTTGCAATCGAAATTTCATTTTCTTAATTGTAGATAACGAAAATCCGAAGCATTAATATGAAACCATCGCATCGCAACGGTCATAATCATAAAAAAAATATCCCATTAACTCGATCAGCAAAATTAAACTATAAACAAATCAGCGTGCAAAGTTTGCTTTTGTCAGCATATTTCTTTAATAAACACCATTTCCGATATTTAAACTTCATAATAGTATATTTTGTGTACAGTCACTAAAAATGAAATTATTTCATCTGAAGTTGACCAGATCATTGGTATGGTCAGCAAAACCAATAAGTCACGATAAACTGTCAGTTCGTATAAACAGAAATGGACCGGAAAACAATTTAGTTACGGTTTAAAATAAAGAAAATAAAAACAAAAAAAATAACAAAAAACAAACAACAAATATGAAATGAATACAATTCTGGGTGGCATACTAATGGTTTATAAGGCAGCAGCCATTAATGAGATTTAAAATTCCTTTAAAGTGATTTTGATAGTATTTCGTTGGATTTTTTTTATTCCTTTCGTAATCGCATTGTATCTAATTTGATATTGATTATTTTATTTTTCCTGACCATAATAACAAAGATATTGTTAAGAAAAACTAAAGATTCATGTGAAATTTTGACATAATCACTTCAGCGCCATCTGTGAACTTTTTGCAGAAACTCAACGCATTTTGGATTTTCATCCATCGGGCTATAGTTTAGGTTCGTTGAGATGATTTTCTAATTAATTAAATAGATTTTTTTTTTAATAAAGAAAAAAACCTAACCAAAAAAGTCAATATTTTACTTTAAAAAAAACGCAGACGAAAAGACAGATCATCTCAAAATTTTCTTCTTCTTTTCTTTATAAATAAATAATAGTCAACAAAAAAAAAAAATATTGTAATTAATTTCCTATAATTAATAAATAGTTGAGATAGAAAAATGGGGCATTTTAATTATTGAACTGCATTGAAATGTGTAGAATTTTTTTTTTTTTTTTTAGAACGGCTTACATTGATCGATTAGGTATCGATCGATTGTTAGTGACGTGGCCACCAATGATCAGCTAGTACGGTGGCCCATCGATTAAGTGAAATTATTAAACAGGTCATATCGGTCAAATGGGTCATGATATATTGTTCGTTTGGTTAAAGTAGCGGAACGAGGTAGAGATGAACAGTGACTAACTATCTACGATAGTAAGGCCGCCATTCTTAAAGTACGCGAATGTAAGACTTTAGACCGAAGCGTTGGTTTCGAGACGCTCTCGTTTCGAGATGGTCGCTTTTCGGAGTGCGCGCGGCTTTTGGGAGCACGCCACATCGGGAAGTTGTGGGTGCTCGACAAATCATAATTAATTACGTAAATCAGGCACCTACGACAGAGCACAAGCACCGATAATCCGATAATCCATTCATCTCGTTAGGGCATGTTGTTCGATAGGCTCGTGCCTTATGAACGGAAAACACCATTAAACCACATCCAATACAGTAGATTCAATCTTTTAACTTGATCTTTTGCCTCAGGTAATAATAATATAAAAAAAAAAATTTTTTCATTTCTCTTTTAATTTTTGAATTTTCTTTTATTTTTTAAAAAAAAAAAAAATATCTTTTATTTTTTCGGGGGTAGATGGGAGGTATGGTTTTGATTTGGTATTTATATTGATGATCGGCCACACCTTTACGTGGATAGTGAACGAAAAAAAAAAAAAAAATGTGAACAACAAACGTGAAAATTGTATCTTTTTGGGTGTTGAGTGTTGACATTCTGTCAATATTGTAACAGGCACCGTTTTAATTTATTCGATAAACCAGATTCGTCTAGTTTTCCTTATTCTTCTTCTATTTTCTCTTATTTCAAAGCCGATCCAGTCCTACTTTTTACCACCAAAATGCATTCTTGTTCTTCTAATCATAGAGAAATGGAAGATGACAACGTCCCCTAAAACTTGTTAAAATATTTGAAGGCGGATATATTGTGTATCTGTGTAAATGCTAGTAAATCTAAGAAGACGATGGATTTGATGCCGTTTAGATGTTACTGAAAAGAGAGCACCTACAACGGATTAATCTGATCCTCCTTCGACTAGATTTTAATGGGCCCTTGATTGAACTGAATTCAAAACCGAGCCCAACATTATTGATATTATTGCCCTTCGTTAATGATTTTACCCTACCCCCGCCCCTCTTCTTCATTCGATTCCATATCATTTTGCCACATTCTTTATTATTGAGAATATGAAGCCCACACACTCTAAAAACTATTTTATGGAAAAGTTAATAAAATATTTCGAATTGGTTTTTTTTTTCAGTTGAAAACAAATAAAATATGGTAAATTTGAAAATGTTCTACAACAAAATCTTAAATTAAATTTGGAACTCTTTACTTCAATAAGTGTATCCCTTGAAAAATAACGACTCCCCTTCGCCAGCCAATCAAATAATTTTTTTTTAACTAAAATTTCCAATAAAATTTGTTTTTTTTTTTAAAAAGTTGAAGGGAAAATTCATAAAGTCAGCGTTTCAACAACAACAAAAAACAAAAACAAGCAACAATTAAAACAAGACAAAAATACCACCGGCATATGTGGTTTGGTTCTAAATGCCTTCTTCTTAGTTCGAAAAATGACTTTAATGCCAAGTCTGCAATTTTAAGTTCTAAATTATTCTTTTATCAGGCATTTAAGTGGAATTAAAGCAGCAAAAGAATTGCTGACAGTTTCAACGATTGTTTAATGACATAAAAAATTGAGAAATTTTTCAATTTTTTTCATTATTAAATAGAGCAGCATTTAAGACAATTATTAATTAGAATAATTGAAAAAAATACTACGTCAATAATTATTGATGTTAGATAAAAAATTGCTGACAAAAGAAAATTTCTGACATTTCATAGTAAAAAAGAAAATTTTCGCTGCTTATAATATTTTGAAAAGAAAAAAAGTTCGTAAAATAATTTTCCCTAACCAAAAAAAAATTTCATAAATTTTTAAATATTTTTATTGTCATTTGAAAAGTTCTTAATAAAAAAATTTCAAAAAATAATTTTTTTGATTTTTATAGAAAAAATTCTAAACTAAAAATGTTCGCTGTCTTCAAATTAAAAAAAAAATATATATTTAAACTGGTTTTAGTTCGTGTAGACTAATTTCTAAAAATTTCAAAATATATTCAGACACTTCAGATAAGATTTGATAATTTTTAATGGTTTCCCAGCAAAATATTTTCTAAGGCTATTTAAAGCCCATTAATTATTTTTAAGACCCTTGCTGGCTAATGAGCTGACCCCATCTTAAAAATATTTTTTGAAGAGTCCATATTGGCTATTGAGCATTTTGAAGGCCCCTGTTAGTCATTGAGCTGACCAATTCCTATGCACACCCCCAAAATATATTTTTCAAGGCTCTTTACTGGCCACTGAGTTGCCCGATTCTAATCCACACTCTCAAAATACATTTTTTTAAGGCTCTTTACTGACCAATGAGTATTATTAAGACCTCTACTGACCATTGAGCTAACCAATTCCAAACCACATCGTCAATATACATTTTTTAAGGCTCTGCTGGTCACTGAGCTGCCTAATTATAACCCACACTCTCAAAATACTTTTTTTAAGGCCCTTTACTGATCATTGAGTATAACTAAGACCTCTACAGACTACTGAGCTACCGAATTCTAAACAACAGCCTCAAAAGATTTTTTTAAGGCTCCTTACTGGCCATTAACCTGACCAATTCTTAACCAAAACCTTAAAATATATTTTTAGGGGTCTCTACTGACCATTGAGTATTACTAAGACCTCTAAAGGCCATTAAGCAATCCAATTCCAAGCCACAACCTCAAAATAATTTTTTAAGGCTCCTTACTGGCCATTAACCTGCTTGATTCTAATCCACGCTCTCGAATACTTTTTTTTAAGGCCCTTTAATAGCCATTGAGTAATACTAAGACCTCTACTGGCCATTGAGCTACCCAATTCCAAACCACAGCCTCAAAATAATTTTTTAAGGCTCCTTACTGCCCATTAACCTGACCAATTCTTAACCAAAACCTTAAAATATATTTTTAGGGGTCTCTACTGACCATTGAGTATTACTAAGACCTCTAAAGGCCATTGAGCAATCCAATTCCAAGCCACAACCTCAAAATAATTTTTTAAGGCTCCTTACTGGCCATTAACCTGCTTGATTCTAATCCACGCTCTTGAATACTTTTTTTTAAGGCCCTTTAATAGCCATTGAGTAATACTAAGACCTCTACTGCCCATTGAACTACCCAATTGTAAAAACCACAGCCTCAAAATAAGTTTTTAAGGCTCCTTACTAGCCACTGAACTGCCTGGTTCTAATCCACGATCTTAAAATATATTTTTAGGGCCCTTTACCGGCCATTGTATATTACTAAGACCTCTACTGGCCATTGAGCTGCCCAATTCTAAACCAAAGCCTCAAAATAAGTTTTTAAGGTTTCTTACTGTCCATTGAGCTGCCCGATTCTTATCCGAAACCTTAAAATATATTTTTAGGGCCCTTTACTGGGCATTGTATGTAACTAAGACCTCTACGGGTCATTGAGCTGCCCGATACTAATCTAAATCCTCAAATTATTTTTGTTTAAGGCTTCTTACTGACTAAGACCTCTACTAGTCATTCACCTGACCAATTCTGGTCCAAATCGTCAAAATATATTTTTTTAAACTCCTCTCCTGCCATTGAATATTCTTGAGGCATCTACTAGCCATTGATCGGCTCTTTACTAATCCACATCCCGAATAGTCTGTTGGTAAAGGAGAGTTATAGATTGGAAAGGAAAGGTAATTTGGATGTAATCGAATGTCTTATCTAATGTTTCGCAGTTACCTACTACAATAGATGGCGGTTTTAGCGGTGCTAGAATAATTACCTTTCTAAGATGCCGCAAATCCCTTTTAGTTCTCATCTTGAATCGACTCCAGCCAACTTGTTTTTACAAAGTCTGATGCCTAATCCTAGATTTTTCCGACAAGGATTAGTCATATTCTGGCATAAACAACACATGTTCCATAATTTTGTGAAATACTGTCCCGACGTAAATGCGTAGTATGCATTTTTGTTCATTTGCTCAACTTTCCTAAACTTCCAAGTTCTTTTCCCCCAAACAAAAAATGACCACTTACTAATAGCTTATCCATTTAAAAAAAGAAAAAACTTATCGCTTCATCCATTAAACGAAAATCTAATCAGAAATGTTCACATAAAATATTTTCTTAAAAATAATATTTAATTAAGAATAAATAAAATTTCATATTGACAAAGAAAAATAAAAATAAACAAAATTTAAATAAATGCCCACTTTTAATTCTGACCGATTTGATATGAGTTTGGTTTATAAAGTTTCATGATTTTCGCGTATTTAGTCGGATCGATTGGCAAAAATCAGCGATATTATTGAATATTTATTTATGGAAAATAGTAATCCGATGCCATTGAGTCAGCCCCAAGACGAATTATGAATTATGAACATTTCCAATATGGAAATAAGAACGTTCTACGGTCTCCTCTTTGCGTAGATATACAATATGGCATTTAGGTTTTGTTTATGAATTTTTCATATCAGCGAATAGACATGAAAAAAAACAAAAGTTAAGAAACTTTTCGATTTAATGGTGTTCTTTTTTGCGTTTTCGTAATGCTCTCAAATGTCACATAAAAATATTGTTAGAAAATCACCACCGATGATGCCCTTAAATCGTAATGCGCAAGCAACATTTGAAAATTGAAACTGCTTAAAAGGCATTTTGTACATTTAATATCTACACTTGAAAGGAGTCGTAAAAATGAGGCAGCAGCCATTCAAATCGACACTCCACTTCGCACAAAGGGGCAGCCGTGCTCAGATTTTACATCGCAATAAATAATAAAGTTTGTTTTTCGCATTTATGCTGGCACTGATTCCTATTTCCTTATGGGTTTTAAATTTATTTAAAGTGCTCCTCCACTCTCACCATTTCCTATAGGACTGTCCGCTCTCCACAAAACAATAGAACAATTGCGAAAATGCTCAAAGCAATCAATCAAAGCATTTTAATGGACTTTTCTATTTACTGTAGTTTGCTGACTAACACGACACAAATCAGAACAAGTCGAAATATTTATAACAAAACAAAAACTTATAAATACACAATATTTTAGCAAGCAAACAATTAAAATACATCGACAAGTATTTAGCGAATGCTGCCAAGCGACCTAATTCGCATTCGAACATTAATCATCGTAACACTGAGCACAAACTATGGCTGGCGTGTACGAATTAATTTGGTGAGGTCTTAAGCCAATACCGAATGTTGAAGATAAATTTGCCAAAATCGGTGACGGATATTGGCGGGAGAAGGAAAAAATACCAACGAATTCCAAGAAAATCTCAGAATCTGAAAAGAAGCAGATAATACCCGACTGGTTAGGAGGTGCTGTATAAGGAAGGTGCAGCATGAATTGCAGGTAAACTCAACTGACAGACGCCTTGCACAGAGCATATTGCAACTTTGTTGCGCAACGGATCACATCCTAATCTGGCGGCTATCAAGCGTCTTACAAGCGTATTTGTGGCAGCAACACAACAACACAGCAGAGCGACTGACTGCCAATCATGCATTAATACCTGTCGTGTCGGCTCAGCCGTGTCCGAATACCGATCGGGTGGCATTTTTTTAAATCGACGAAAATCTCTGCGATCGTGTCAACGACAGGTTTCGTTCCGAGATAAAATCCCAGGGCCATTAATAAAAGGAGTATATCCCACCTGCAGCCGAGTGGTAAAAGAGTCTGAAAATTGTACAATGATTTTTTCGCCGTCCCCGATTTG
Organism: Atherix ibis; assembly: GCA_958298945.1. Lineage (NCBI taxonomy): Eukaryota > Metazoa > Arthropoda > Insecta > Diptera > Athericidae > Atherix > Atherix ibis. The sequence goes on along the minus strand of OY282610.1, from coordinate 20,944,835 downwards.
AATGGTCAAGCACGGCTTGGTGGTTCGTCGTGTCTAGCAAGCCTACTATTCACCAGAACAGAAGGTTCCTCTTCCAAATTTGGGTTTTAGGCTATACGACTTGACTTTTGGCAAGACGAGGTTTTTAAAATTTATGGTCGAAAGTAATTCTCTATCGCTGCTCCACTCCGCTGGCCAACTCCAATCCCACCTTATCAATACGTCCAATTTCAGACCGTATTGGCCACTTGACCACCACATGAATTGTGGAATGGGGACGCATACCTTCCCAACTGTGGCCAGTCACGCACAATGATCGTATAGCCATTTCTGAACGAGAATTTCATGTAAGAACTGTAGACAAGTTGACAGCTGGGGGACCGACCGACCCTGTGCCTCCAGCCCCTGTTGCCCTAAAAGCCGCTGTTAACCAATGTTCCCACCTATTGTAGTAAAGTGCAAGTGTTAAGACCATCAAGACTGATTTTGGCAAATCACTGCTTTGCAAAAGGTTTCACTTTTCAATAAAAATTCAAACTGTCCGAGATCAAATCACGTTTTGTTTTCTTTCGTTTTTTTCCAAATTTAGCTAGCGACGTGGGAATATTGCTCTAAGATCACATTTCATTTATACCATACTAAATTGTGTTTACGAGTCAGTGTTTATTAAAAAGTTCAGTCTAACCGAAACTAGCATTTATCAATCTTTCTTCAACTTGAATATTTTCTCAGCTGGGAAGTTTATTACAATAAAATTTTTTTATTTATTTTCCTTCTTCAATATGTCATGATATTAAAAAGCATCTGCAGTTTTATATAAAAGTTTAAAATTGGAAAAATAAAAATGCGTAAAGTCTTAATCGATAAAAAATAAATTTATCCGGAAAATCGTTGTAAAATTTTTTCAAAAAATTCTGAAAACAAAATTTCTTAAATTGAAAAAAAAATTGGAGTCAGCAAACGATAAAATATTTTTGATAAAATATTTTGGGGAAAATAATATCGGTAAAATATTTTCGGTAAAAAATGTTCGGAACAACATTTTCGGTTAAATGTTGTCGGAAAAATATTGTCGGTAAAATATTCTCGGTAAAATATTCTCAGTAAAATCATTTCGGTAAAAAATTGCAGGAAATTATTTTCGATAAAATATTTTCGTTAAAAAATTGTCGGTTAAATATTTTTGGTAAAATGTTTTCGGTAAAATATTTTCGATAGAACATTTTCGATAAAATATTTTCGTTAAAAAATTGTCGGTTAAATATTTTCGATAAAATATTTTCTTTTAAATATTTTCGGTAAAAAATTGTCGGTAAATTGTTTTTAGAAAAATATTTTCGGTAAAATATTGTCGGTTAAATATTTTCGGTAAAATAATTTCGGTTAAATATTTTCGCTTAAATATTTTCGGTAAAATGTTTTCGGTAAAACATTTTCAGTAAAATTATTTCGGTAAAAAATTGCAGTAAAATATTTTCGATAAAATATTTTCGGTTAAATATTTTCGGTAAAAAATTGTCGGTAAATTATTTTTAGAAAAATATTTTTGGTAAAATATTGTCGGTTAAATATTTTCGGTAAAATGTTTACGGTAAAATAAATTCTATAAAATATTTTCGTTTAAATATTCTCGGTAAAATATTTTCGGTAGGTCATTTTCGCTTAAATATTTTCTGTATAATGTTTTCGGTAAAAAATTGTCGGTTAAATATTTTCGGTAAAAAATTCTCAGTAAATTATTTTCGGTAAAATATTTTCTTTCGGTAAAATATTTTCGGTAGAACATTTTCGGCTAAATATTTTCGGTAAAAAATTGTCGGTAAATTATTTTTAGAAAAATATTTTTGGTTAAATATTGTCGGTTAAATATTTTCGGTAAAATGTTTTCGGTAAAATATTTTCGGTAGAACATTTTCGGTTAAATATTTTCGGTAAAATGTTTTCAGTAAAGAATTGTCGGTAAATTATTTTTGGTAAAATATTTTATTTCGGTAAAATATTTTCGGTAGAACATTTTCGGCTAAATATTTTCGGTAAAATATTTTCAGTAAAATTATTTCGGTCAAAAATTGCAGTAAAATATTTTTGGTAAAATGTTTTCGGTAAAATATTTTCGGTAAAAAATTGTCGGTTAAATATTTTCGATAAAATATTTTCGGTTAAATATTTTCGGTAAAAAATTGTCGGTAAATTATTTTTAAAAAAATATTTTTGGTAAAATATTGTCGGTTAAATATTTTCGGTAAAATGTTTTCGGTAAAATATTTTCGGTAGAACATTTTCGGCTAAATACTTTCGGTAAAATATTTTCGGTAAAATGATTTCGGTAAAAAATTGCAGTAAAATATTTTTGGTAAAATGTTTTCGGTAAAATATTTTCGGTAAAAAATTGTCGGTTATATATTTTCGATAAAATATTTTCGGTTAAATATTTTCGGTAAAAAATTGTCGGTAAATTATTTTTAGAAAAATATTTTTGGTAAAATATTGTCGGTTAAATATTTTCGGTAAAATGTTTTCGGTAAAATATTTTCGGTAGAACATTTTCGGCTAAATACTTTCGGTAAAATATTTTCGGTAAAATGATTTCGGTAAAAAATTGCAGTAAAATATTTTCGGTAAAATATTTTCGGTTAAATATTTTTGCTTAAATATTTTCGGTAAAATATTTTCGGTAAAAAATTGTCGGTCAATTATTTTCGGTAAAATATTTTCTTTCGGTTACATATTTTCGGTAGAACATTTTCGGTTAAATATTTTCGGTAAAATATTTTCAGTAAAATGATTTCGGTAAAAAATTGCAGTAAAATATTTTCGGTTAAAAATTGTCGATAAATTATTTTCTATGAAATATATTCGGTAAATTATTTTCGGTAAAAAATTGTCGGTAAATTATTTTAAGAAAAATATTTTCTGTAAAATATTGTCGGTAAAAAATTGTCGGTAAAATGTTTTTGGTAAAATATTTTCGGTAACATTTCATCGAAAATATTTTTTAGAAATTTTACAATTAAGTTTTGAGTTAAAAGTTTCCAGTAAAAATTGTTATTAACAAATTCGGCAATAAGTTTACTGTAAAAAATACATTCAATTAACTTCAAAAATGTTAACAGAAAATTGTTACTCAAAACTTTTTTGAAAAAAAAACATTTCATCGAAACTTGTTCACCGAAAATGTTTTACCGAAAATGTTTACCGAAAGTTTTTGGCGAAAATGTTTGCCAAAAATATATTATTAAAAATTTGTACAGAAAATTAGTGAAAATAATTTGTATTGCAGATTTTTGCGATAAAAGAAAATAAAAAAAAATTTATGCTGTAGTCGGAATATTTTTTTTTTCTTTAAATTAAAATTGCCCGACTAAATGCAAAAGTATGAAATAATTGAAATTTTGAACCAATCGAATAGCAGTCAATTTGAAAACTTTAATAAAGCACGTTTAATCAATTATTGTAAATGCAGCAGGAAAATACCAGCGAAATTTGACTTGCTTCCACTTTCGATATTGTTGGCTTTTGTACAAAAGTTTATTGGCTTTTGTCTCGTAATAAATTACAAATATGCTTGGCTATGATTCATATTGTGGAAGGAAGCCGCCTACTAATTAGATATTTGGCGGTATCGACTTGCTTTCAGTTACCCTCGGTCCCAACGTTGCTTTTTCCGTCTAGAAATTTGGTAGACAAAGCACTGAAATCGTGTTCTCGGAGCCGAAACGATGCATTAACACACTTTTCGCTTGGGTTGATCTGGAATTTCTTGACGCCCAATTTGGATACCTGACATTTATTGATGTTCAATTGTTCTTGGAGTAGGTGGTGAAGATTTTATCCACTTCTCCCCTCTGCGTTATCATAGAGGAGTCGGTGTTATTTAGTCGCAACTGTTCCACTTACATTGGAAATACGGAGCAGGTAGCATTGCCGCTTGAGCAGTTTAAGCAGAGCACAGTAGCTTTGAAATATTTTAATCGACATGTGATTATGGCAGAGGAATTTCTTCACTGTTCGATGCACTCTCTACGAAACAAGGCAGTTTGTTCCCAAATTCACCTTAAACTCACTGCACCGTAGCATTAGTCTTGACTATCAACTCCAGTACGCTGTCTTCCTGTCTAAATCACTATTTTTTGTCAATACCCATTTTCGACTACACCTTACTTCGCTTTTTCGACTAACGACACGCAACAAGTTTCCTATTCTGAGCCGAAGAAAATTTTCGTGTCAAAGAATTTTACAGTTTTTGACTCGTTAAAGTAGTCGAAAATTTACTTTTACCTTTATTCAGGGTTAAGTGAGCATAAAATTGATCTTTTAGAGTATCTAAAACCGATTCGAATTCATAAGTGCTTTGAATGTAATATTTTCTTTTCTAAAAGAAAACCAACCCAATTTTAATTTTGAAGATTTTTAATTAATTTAATATTTATCAACAAAAAAAAACAACAATAAAAAAACACAAACAAACCGAATACTTTGAGTAAAATTTCACCAAAAAATTTACGCGCACCAATTATGAAAGCCGAAAAGTTGGCCATTTCGTAGACCATTTAAAGTGTGTACAAAGTTTCCGTCTCGATCTTGTTTTTGGTTTCATTAATAAACTGTAAATTTGGCCAACGAACCTTCCAAAAATTCTCCAATAAATTGGCGGCAGTTTCACTTTCTCCAAGTTACGAGTAGCTGAAGACCCAAAAGTAAAATGCGTCGCTTAAGTGAAATTGAAAAGAAAAATCGAAATTTGCATTTGGCCGCAATGTCAGTGAGCAGTGAATTGCCAATAAACCAGAAAAATGGCTTTCATATTTACTACATGACATTTTTGCAACAAAAAATATCAACATTACAAACTTTGGAATCCGACAATTATAATTTTTTTCAAATGTATTTCCAAAACTGGCGTAGAATAATAGAAAGAATAATTTACCATAAATATTTTCGGTTAATATAAAAATATTTTCTTAAATATTATCGCTAAAAAGTTTTCGTGAAATTAATTCGAAAAAATTATTGGTCAAAATTTGATGCAAAAATTTTCAGAAAATTATCGATCAAAAATTTCGATCATTTTTTTAGTAAACATTTTTAATAAAAAAAAGTATTTTCATTAAACATTTTTAATAAAAATTTAAGTATAAAAATTAAAAATGTTCATTGAAAGTTTTCGATAAAACTTTTAGTTAATTTGGTCTTTTTCGGTAAAAGATTACGGCAAAAATTATGTATCGGTAAAATTTTCCGGTAAAAATTTTCCAAAAATGAAATTTCGGTAAAAATTGCAGGTGAAAATTGACAGAAAAAAAAATTTTTTGGTAACCATTTTTTTAATATTGTATTTTTCGATGAAAAAATTCTGGTAAAATTAACGGTAAACATTTATGATAAAAACGTCGGTAAAAATTGTGAGTAAAAATATTGGTAAAACTTTACGATAAACAGTTTTTGGTAAAGGCTTTATCAAAATTCTCAAGAAAAATTTCGGTTTAAAATTTTCGGCAAAAATTTCGATTAAAATTATTCAGTAAAAATTTACAGTAAAAATTTTGGATAAACATTTTCGGTAAAAATTTCGATTAAAAATTTACGATAAAAATTTAGGTAAAAATTTCGGTAAAAATGTACGATAAAAATGTCGGTAAAAATTGTGAATAGAAATTGTCGCTGAACATTTTCGGTAAAAATTTACGTTAAAAATGACGATAAAAATTGTGAATAAAAATTGTGGGTAAAAATTTCGGGAAAAATTGTGAGTAAAAACTTGCAGAAAAAAACAATTTTTTGGGAAGTATTTGTCGGTAAAAAATTCTGGTAAATTAACGGTAAAAATTTTCGATTAAAATTTCAATTAAAAATGTTCGAGAAAAATTTTGGTAAAACATTTTCGGTAAAAATTTCGGTTAAAATGTTCGGTAAAAAGTTACGATGGAAATTTTGGTAAAAATTGTTGGTAAACATTTTCGGTTAAAATTTCGACTAAAAATGCACAGTAAAAATTTACGTACAAAATGTCGGTAAAAAATGTGAACAAAAATTGTGGGTAAAAATAACGATAAAATTTTGGTAAAAATGTCGGTAAAAATTTACGATAAAAATGTCGGTAAAAATTGTGAGTAAAAGTTGTGGGTAAACATTTTCGGTAAAAATTTTGGTAAAAATTTCGGTAAAAATTGTGGGAAAAAAAATGCAGAAAAAACATTTTTTTGGAAAGTATTTTTTTGTGATTTTGTATTTTTCGGTAAAAAAATTATGGTAAATTCACGATAAAAATTTCAATTAATAATGTTCGAGAAAAATTTTAGTGAAAAATTTTCGGTAAAAATTTCGGTTAAAGATGTTCGGTAAAATGTTACGATGGAAATTTTCGGTACAAATTTACGATAAATAATTATCGGTAAGAAAATCTGTTTCAATTTACAGTAAATATTTTCGGTAAAAATATTCGGGTAAAATTTGGTGGTTTCAAATTTTCTGTGAAAAAAATTGTCCGGAAAGATTGTGAGTAAAAATTGTGGGTAAAAATTATCAATAAAATTGTACGATAAAAATTTTGGTAAAAATTGTGAGTAAAAGTTGTGGGTAAACATTTTCGGTAAAAATTTTGGTAAAAATTTCGGTAAAAATTGTGGGAAAAAAAATGCAGAGAAAACATTTTTTTGGAAAGTATTTTTTTGTGATTTTGTATTTTTCGGTAAAAAAATTATGGTAAATTCACGATAAAAATTTTCGATTAAAATTTCAATTAATAATGTTCGAGAAAAATTTTAGTGAAAAATTTTCGGTAAAAATTTCGGTTAAAGATGTTCGGTAAAAAGTTACGATGGAAATTTTCGGTACAAATTTACGATAAATAATTATCAGTAAGAAAATCTGTTTAATTGACAGTAAATATTTTCGGTAAAAATGTTCGGTTAAAATTTGGTGGTTTCAAATTTTCTGTAAAAAAAATTGTCCGGAAAGATTGTGAGTAAAAATTGTGGGTAAAAATGATCAATAAAATTGTACGATAAAAATTCCGGTAAAAATTGTGGGCACAAATTTACAGAATAAAATATTTGCAATATAGTAAATTTACGTAAGAAATTTTCGGTAAATATTTTGGATTGAAATTTTCCGTCAAAAACTATCGACTAATATATTCTGTAAATGCTTTGTTTTTTTTTAGTTAAACTTACTCTCAACTTTGAACTTCCTTTAGAGTATGATGCCCTTAAAGCAATGTGAAAAGTTACTCTGGGAATATAACAAATAACGGAAATATGATTTTATTTCTCCCTTAAAGTATAAATGCAAAAGAAAGAATAAATCAAAATCGAAATATAAAAAGGGGGAATATTTGTTTAAAGTTGATAATAAAAAAGGACATTAAAAGGACAATAGTACAAAATGTGAATGTGAAAGGCAACACTGTAAAAAATGTCCTTCAAACTGAACAAAAAGGTGAATAATATTGAAGAAATAAAGATTAAAAATACAAACTTGTAAAAAAAAAAAGGACAATACAAATTGGCAAATTTTCCGTTTGTTGAATGGTTTTCGACTATTTAAACACTTCTGCCATCCCTCGTATGGTGGCTGCTGCCTTTGCCTTTTATTTTTTCTAGACCGGAAAAGTAGTTCTGCTTTTGTTATTGTAAATGGAAAATCCTTAAAAGCAGTTAAATGAGCTACTTCACCAAATAGTGAAAGTCGTTATCAACTCAGTAATTTTGTACTTTTTTCCTTTTGTCGTAATGTGGCTGTCATTCTATTATTATTGAGCTGGCAAAATGGCAGAAAACTAGATGAAAATGGTCGAAACTAAATGGGACATTCTTAAAGAAAAAAATATTGTTTAAAAAGGACTGAATTAAATTTTTTATTCGAAATTTTATTAATAATTTTTATTGTAAGTTTTTAAGTAATTACAGAAAATATTTTTTAAAAAAAATTACCGGGAAAAACTTGGAAAAAATTGTAAAAGTTTTTCTTGTTTTTCTTGAAAAAGTTTATCTTAAAATTTCCATCTGGATTTGTGACGCAGTCAGAATAATTAGAATAGAAGAAAATGTATGCAAGGCAATCTCAAAACAACTAGACAATCTGAATAGCAAATAATAATCGAATTGGATTTATTTATTGGAGAGATACTCGTAACAGGCAAAAACTCGTCTACTCCCGCCCAATAACCTATCGTCCACACTTCCTTCTATTCAAATCGACAATAGGATAAATCCGATATCTGATAATAATCTTGAAATCCTTCAATCTCCATAAAGGCTTGGCAGTTGGTACTCCTCTTCAATTTCGAGGTCAGTTTCACTTCCTGCTTCAGCTTCTGATTAAAACGGAAAGAATCCGATTAAGATGCAATTGATGCAATCGACTTTGTGGAAAATTTATTCCTTTATCATGTCTCCAGTCGTCACCTTTTTAGCTTATGGAAAAAGTGTCACCAAGCAAACAGAAAATTTCAAAGTAGAGAAATTCAATTGGAACCTGAAAAATACAATATAATTTACAATTTCGAACCACATTAAATCGTGTGCCCTAGAAACTTATTATATGAAATTCTGAGGATTGATTAATAATTTATTTACTATCGATTGTCAGTCGTTCAATGATTTTTTTTTCTTTTTCAAAAAAAAAAACTTAATAGTCTTAAGGGTAAACAAAGATGTTGAAAACAATATTCACTTATATCATCGAATGCAATTGGCCCCATTCTCAATATGGGAAAAATTCAAATAAGGTCAACAGATGAACAGTTTTCCAGTAACAAAAAGAATAAAGCAGGCATTTTATTCAGAGTATCAATAATTTGGTTCAGATAAAAGAATACAACAAAAACCAATAAAACAGAACAAAATAACAGCATATAATAAAAATGGCATAAATTTTATGTATGATCTAGTAAATATAGACTTTGAAAAACTTTTCGCCATAAATTTTTTAATAAATTTGAATTTTTTAAGTGAAACTTTTTATATGAAAAAGTTGCCACCCACAGCGTACTTCCCCTTTCCTTTTATACCTTTTGTTGTTGTTCCCTTTTATTTTGACTATTCTACCTGAAACTTTGTTGATATTGATTTATTTGATCAAATTTCATATATAAAATGCTGACTTTAGAAAGTGAATCTTGCATGTGCTTGTGAGGGAAAATATTTCCTAAACAGAAAAAATACCGTGAGAGGGAGAAGAATCAAATCGAAATAAATATTCCAATTTCAAATTTATCCAATTCTTAAAAATATTAAGTCTATCTGGCAGTACTTAAGTTGCAAAAAAAAAATGTTCTCCATTCTTATTAAATGTGCTTACGTGTATGTATTGAAATTTGTTGTGTTGCTTAATAATTCTTCTTATTATGACGTCATTATTTAAGTGTTGCCTGATATGTTCAAATAGCAGAAATTATCGTTTAGTATTGCCAGAGAAGGTTCCTAAGCAAATACATATTGTGGCCATAAAAAATAACGGTAAAAATTTCAATTAAAAATATTCGGTGAAAATTTACGATAAAAATGTCGGTAAAAATTTTCCGTACAAATTTGCACAAAAAATGTTGGAATAACTTTACGATAAACAGTTTTCGGTAAAAGCTTTGTCAAAGTTCTTGATAAAAATTTCGTTTAAAAATTTTCGGTAAAAATTTTGATTAAAAATATTTCGTAAAAATTTACGATACAAATTTCGGTAAAAATTGTGGGTAAAAAATAACGGTAAAAATTTACGATCAAAATTTCGGTAAAAATTGTTGACACAAAATTTTCGGTAACAATTTCGATTAAAAATATTCGGTAAAAATTTACGATAAAAATTCCCATAAAAATTTACGATAAAAATTTAGGTAAAAATTGGGGGTAAAAATTCTCGGTAAAAATTTCGATTTAAAATATTCGGTAAGAATTTCGGTAAAAATTGTAGATAAAAAATTTCGATTAAAATTATTCGGTAAAAATTTACGATAAAAATTTCGGTAAAAATTGTGTGTAAAAATTTTCAGTAGAAAATTAAATTAAAAATATTCGGTAAAATATAGATAAAAATATTCGGTAAACATTTCGGTAAAAATTGTAGATAAGAAATTTCGATTAAAAATATTCGGTAAAAACTTACGATAAAAATTTAGGTAAAAATTGGGGGTAAAAATTTTCGGTAAAAATTTCGATTAAAAATATTCGGTAAAAATTGTAGATAAAAAATTTCGATTAAAAATATTCGGTAAAAATTTACAATAAAAATTTCGGTAAAAGTTGTGGGTAAAAATGTTTGTTAAAAATTTACGTGTTGCCTAATATGTTCAAATAACAGAAATTTTTCTTTAAGGACAAATGCCGATAGAACGCTGATAAACGATATTTGAAAGGGTGATGAAAACATATAGTATCAGTGAGGGAGTACGAGCTGCTCAAACTCCTGATACCAAAAGGAGTAACTTTCATTGGTTTTGCAGACGTTGCGGCAATCACTATCGGCCAAAGTGGCATTTAACTGGCTATTATCGGTGGGCCTGGAACTTGCTGGCCAAAAAACCCAAGGCAGACTAGTGACCAGTAGTAAAGTAAATGAGTCTATTACTCTCACTCTCGGTTATAGCTACGATACCTATACCCACCAGAAAATCGTGACTGAAAATGCACTTGTCTAGCAACGATCATGCCTAGCCACTAAAGGCCCAAATAGAGCCGACGCAAGCTTATAGTTACCAGCTTTAAGATACTCTACAGTCTATCTAGACAGAAGCGCACTTCGAGTCTCGAGAGCATTCTCTACTGTCTCGTATAACGATGTCTGAATTATCACTAAAATGCAGCTAGTCGAGCTATTGGCGCATAAAAGAATATATCTAAGATGAGGGGAGGGAAATGAAATCCCGTTGGTTCATCATTAGCACGGAGGAAGGAAATAGGACAGGAGTAAGATGGCAGCGATACTGGGATTTATCGATTAAAGCAAGATGGACGTGGAACGGAAGAGACCATTGAGAAGTGGAGTACTATTTCTGATAGAGCATGGATGCTTCAGGATAGAAGTTAATGCGAACATGCCTTCTTCCACTGTCCACGCTTTAGCTAAGAAAGGAAGGAAGTGGAAACAAATAATCGGTAAAGGACTATCCCACAACCGATAATATGGGACGCATACTAGGGTACGATAACTGAATATGCATCCCGAATAGTAAAGAAGGTCCGTCAGAAAGAGAAAGTGAGAAAAGGGCAGCTTCTAGCCTAAATAGAAAAATAGACTTAATGTCAGTCCACTCCCCATAAAGTAATACCTGCCGGTGGTTCCATGAGGAGTGGGTTATAGTGGGTAAAAATCCCACACACTGCAGAGATCGATATCTATACAACGTCCTTAAAAGGATTTCTCCGTACACTCTTATAAAAAAAAATACACACACCTGGTAGCACCAAAATCAACAAAAATCTCTGTTTGAGAATGATCGTATTTCTAAGGATCATTTTTCATTTGACAGCTGTAAACGCAATAATTAAATTATGGAAACAGTGTAGCTAAATTATAGGAACTAATTTACTGGAACAAAAGGCATTTGATTGCGATTTTTTTAACAAAATTTGCTGTAGCAATTAGGCTGATAATACGTTATTTAGTTAAATTGAGGCTCTAAAAATCCACAAGTAATTGTGAAGCAGCCGGTTTGAAGGTTTCGTAGGTCCGTATTTTCTTTAAAAAAAAAAATAGAGTGACCGTCACTGTCAATTCTGAGCACTTAATCGGAACCTAAAGTGGTTTATGACAAAAAGGTGCCACAAGCCACACAATCAGATAAATTTTCACTTTATTGCGTGGAAACTTTCCAAGACTCGTAGTTTCACGATTTGATCTGTCAGTTGGCCTTCAAGATCATGCTAGTATTTTACTTATAAGAAAAATTAAAAAAAAAAAAACCGTGCTTCAAAGAATTAAGCATCGAGTAATGTGCAAAAAAGCCCTAAACAATTACCCCAAAAGGATTAAGTTCTACAAGTAGTTTTGTGTCAAAATTATTATATAATATTTTTTTATATAATAGCTCAAATAATAATTGTATAAAAATTTTATATTTGAAACGAAAATTGAATAATTATTTAAAAAAATAACTGAAATGAACTTTAAAGAAAATTTAAAATGAAAAAAGAGATAATAATAAAAATGTTGTGAAATTTTCTTGTAACAAAAACCAATCTCTCTTAAAAAATGTAATAAGGATAAGTAAAAATAAGTAAGTTCAAATAATTCCCTTATCCTTGACATTATCTAAGAAAGGAAATTTATAAAAATAACAATAAAATTTAATTGTTTAAATAGCTAAGAGAACAGGAAACTTAATTTAAAAACTAACTTTTGATGAAACAGAAGAAGAAGAAAAAAAAACCACTTTAATGATAAGAACTAGAAAGAAATTATTGCATGATAAGATAAATAGGATGAAATTTTCTCAAGAAAATGAGAAAAAGGACAATAATAAGCTATAGAATAAGTGAAAGTAATTACGAGTATATGAAAATAAGAAGAGGACTTTTAAAAATGGGAAAAGTTTTATGGAAGGAAACTAACAGATAACCAGCATTGTAATGTATTTGTTAAAAAGGATAAAAAGGATAAAAGAGTATATATATTTTTATCTTTATTTTTTCTTTATTTTTATTTTGTCCTTATCTATATTGGTTTCTTTTCGTTTTCCTTTCAATAGATTGAATGCATGTACATAAGAGAAAAAAAAAAGGAAAAAGTGACAGGAAACAACTTTCAACGCAAGGCACATAAAATTAAACGGGAAAAAAACAAATACAAACAAAAAAAAATTAATCTCAAGTAATTGAAGGGGCTAAGAAAAAAAGAACTAAACTCAACTAAAAATTAAGTACATAGTGTCATTCGGATATCCGGATGTGTTTGAGTATAGTTAGACAGCCAGCCATTGTGACATTTTTCGTTTGTAACGCACAGAAATGGACGCCGTTCGATTACCCTGGCGGAAGACTTGTGCACTTTCTCTTGTACTATCTAATTTGATTATTCTTAGAGATCATTTTCGTTTGTTCTAGTTTATTTTTAATATCTCATGCTTTTTAATTACTTCATTGCAAGTTCATTTTCATGCCTTATTCAGTAAACGTAATCTTTCAAGTCTTCATTTTCTTCTAATGTATTCTTAGAGCTCATTCGTAACCAACTTCAAGGCTAGTCTTTTCTAATAGCATACCAACGCCCTCTACAATTTGTTTGAATTCTTTCTTTTAAAATTATAATCAATTTAAATAATAGTATTTATGGTATTTTGCTGTTTGATGAATCTTCGAAAATTATTAATTATCAAAAATGAAAATCATTAAACTGATAAGTATCATGGGTCGTCATGGGAATTAATTTCGGATATCCTCAATCCATTGACGAAAGTTACACTAACTGAATCTATTGATATACGCACAAATGTACGCAATTTTAAATCACACACACATACACACACCATTGCCAAATTAGAAGAATCGTCTTTTGTATAGAAACAGGAAACATATTCAAAAGTATCACTACAGCCCCAATTCAAGGTTAGGTTTTTTCTCTGTCCGATTAGGTTGGTTTTTTTTTTTTTGTCGAATCTTTTAATTCGTTTTGGTATTTCTCCTTCTTCATGTCAATCTTGTTGAAAGGCACGCTATTAATTATATTGTTTGGCGGTTAATTACACGCCGTTTTCACACGAAAAAAAAAAAATGGCGCGAGTGCATTGACAACGGGTCGGACGAAAGTGACCTTGAATTGGTCAGATCTGATTATGGGCGAGGAGTATCTATCCACCTGTCCGGTTGCGCATATCTTTCGTTCTTTCGTTTCGAATAAGTTGAATGTTGGCTTTTTTTTTGTGCTACTTTTAAATATACTTAATGATATGTTGTGGTAGATTCGGTTGTAAATCAGATAGAATCAACGATTCGAGAATTTATGACGCAAAACCACTAAAAACTGATCAAAATCTATTGGGTCTGAAAGTTTTTCGTGTATATCTCACTATTTGTGGGCAATCCTCCTCTTTCCTCACTCTTACATTATTTTCTTTATTCATTTTTTTTTATTTTTTTTTTTTTTCTTAAACAAAACGAAGCAAATAAATGGGAAATTATAGTTTCTGTTTCATCAGCAATAATAAAACCAATAAAAAAAATTACATTCCACGATTTTTTTCTTCTTTTCTTCTTCTTAATTATGCAGTGAAAAAATTCCAATTCCAGCCAAAAAGAATGGAAAATTGGAATTTGATTTTTTTTTTGCATTTTAAAAATAGTGTCACTGATGATGGAATATGTTTATTTAAGAAAAGAGGTCGTACATCAATTTAGAACTTATATTTTGTGGCTTGATTTGAAGATTGTTTCTTTTTTTTTTGTTATTATTATTATTTTTTTTTTAAATTTTTTAACGTTCGAAATTTTTTTAATAAACCTCTTCCCTTTCTTCCCTCTTCCTCAACAGTTTGATGGAATTTTAAATACAGTAAAACCCCGTTTTTAAAGAGACTGATAAAAAAAAACTAATTAAAAGGAAAACGTAAGAAAGACCAAAATAAAAAATAAAACCAATTATTTTTTATTTTGATCTTATAAATCGGTAAGAAAGTTTCGTCTTGCGCGTTTTTAATGCTAGTAAAAGTAACTTTTCAGGCCCTCAAAATGCCTTGGGTGGATTAAGATTACCTTTTTTTCTTCAACGGTTTCCTTTTCGTATTTGAGACTATTCCCTATATCATCGATTACCATAACTTCAGATGTCATTATATAAATATCAGGTCCATGTAATTTTATAAAGGTCCGGCAGAAATTTGTTTCCAGCTATCAACAGCATTGTGCTTTGTAATATCTTCTACTAAGAGAGTCGTTCAATAAGTCCTTAGAAAATTCAAGAAATTGCGCTCGTAGTGTCGGCAAAGATTTTTTTTTTGTAAGTAGCATTATCGACAAGCAATTTCTTGAATTTTGTCGATAATACTACTTTTTTTTTTATTTCAGCTCGATCCATAGCGTAGGTCAATTTCTATCGTCGATTCAAGTTAACGACATTTATTTGTGCATAACAATAGAAAAAAGCGAGTTTAGGGCTGTCATCAAGCCCTAAAGAAATCAAAGCCGAGTTGGATGCAGTTCATGGCACATCTGCACCTGTGTTTGCGACGGTTTACAATTGGGTGAATGAATTTTAACATGGCCGTTCATCCACAAAAGATGAACATCGTTCAGGACGCCCAGTTGAGGTGTCTATTCCTGAAATCATCGACAACATCCCAGATCTGATTTTGAACGATCGGCGAATTAAAGTGCGCGAATTACTTTAGGCCACGGGCATATCACAAGGTACAGTCGCTTCAATTTTGCATAAAAAATTGTCTGTGAAAAAAATTTCGGCAAGATGGGTGCCGCGTTTGCTCTCAGAGGAGAATAAGCGCAATCGTGTAGTGGACTCTGAGGCTATGTTGGCACTCTTTCATCGCAATCCTCCTGAATTCCTTCGTCGATATGTCACTGTGGATGAAACCTGGATACACTACTACACTCCAGAAACGAAGAGACAGTCATCACAGTGGATTTTCAAGGGTGAACGGGCTCCGAAGAAGGCAAAAACTGTGCCATCGGTCGGCAAGGTGATGGCCACGGTCTTTTGGGATTCGCAGGGCATTATTTTTATCGACTACTTGGAAAAAGGAACAACAATAACAGGAGCGTATTACGCGTCGTTATTGCAACGGTTGAGCGAGGAAATCAAAGAGAAACGCCCCCATCTGAAGAAGAAAAAAATCCTCTTGCATCAGGACAATGCGCGTGTGCACACCTACGCTGTTTCCATGACCAAAATTGTGGAATTGAGAATGGAATTGTTGCAGCATCCCGCTTATTCACCAGATTTGGCCCCGAGTGACTAATTTCTTTTCCCCAATCTGAAGAAATGGCTTGGCGGACGACGGTTCACTTCCAACGAGGACGTCATTGCTCAAACGGATGAGTATTTTGCAGAACTTCCGAAATCCTATTTTTTGGACGGGATAAAAATTTGGGAAAAACGGTTGGAAAAGTGTATAGAGCTAAAAGCAGATTATGTTGAAAAATAAAATTTTTTTTTTTTTAAAAACAGTTTTTTTCCATCTTTTTCTAAGGACTTATTGAACGACCTCGTATGTTAGTGTTACTGGCGCGGCTCCGCTGAGGCTCTCATCGCTAAAATCTTCTACTATAGGGTGCGTTTTATATTCCAGGTTTATAATTTTTTTCGAACAACTTTTAATTTGATAATTTATATTTTATCTTTAACATTAAGAAATGAATAAAGTTTAGGTCAAATGCCCACCTTTGGTTGCGTCACTCTTTTAAGAACATTTTTCATAACATTTTCGCAGACTTCTGGTGTTATTTTAGCAATTTTGTTTCGAATGTCATCCTTAAAAGCATTGAGATTGTGGTTTATTATTCTAGTTTCCCCAATACGGAGAAATCATGAGGCATCAATTTAGGAGATCGTGGGGGCTTATCGATATCACCGTTTTTTGACATTATTCGGCCGGTAAAAATTTCTACAAAAATTTGTATCGTTTTTTTTGGAACCACATGTTCTGTAGGCCTTATTAAACAAATTCGGGTAGAAAAAACTTTTCCAACATGTCCCGATCCCGGTCATCAGTAACTATTACAGCATTGCAACCAGCATCTTCAAAGAAATATGGACCAATGATGCCGCCAACGCAAATGCCGCACCACACAGTTACCCTACGAGGTAGTAGTGGTTTTTGGTGTATCAGTTGAGGGTTTTCAGTGCCCCAATTGCGGTTATTCTGTTTATTAACAAAGTCAGCCAAGTTGAAGTGTGCTTCATCGGCCCAAATGCCGCACCACACAGTTAATCTACGAGGTAGTAGTGGTTTTTGGTGTATCAGTTGAGGGTTTTCAGTGCCCCAATTGCGGTTATTCTGTTTATTAACAAAGTCAGCCATGTCGAAGTGTGCTTCATCGGCCGAAATGCCGCACCACACAGTTACTCTACGAGGGTGTAGTGATCTTTGGTGTATCAGTTGAGGGTTTTCAGTGCCCCAATAGCGGCTATTCTGTTTATTAACAAAATCAGCCAGGTCGAAATCGTGCTTTATCGGCCCAAATTCCGCACCACACAGTTACTCTACGAGGTTATAGTAGTGTTTGGTATATGCGTTGAGGGTTTTCAGTGCCCTAATAGCAAAAATCATAATGAGCGACGAAGCACACTTCGACTTGGCTGGCTTTTTTAATAGTTTATTAAAAAAGCCAGCCAAGTCGAAGTGTGCTTCGTCGCTCATAATGATTTTTTACCAAAAATGATGGTCGTCTATACGGAGCTATAAAATTCGATCGCTCCAGTCTCGCCGCCGTTCATAATCATTTACCTGCAGCTGTTGTGTAAAACCCAATTCTTGTGTACGGCATCGATGGGAGGTAGTCGGACATTCAGCAAAACTCTGTCTTACTCCATCAATCTTTTCAGGTGTACCCTAGCCCAATCTTCGCTTTATCTCCCAGTGTATGCATATTTTCAAAATTATTCATTACACGCAGAAATGGTTGACTTGCTCGGCATATGATTAACACCACAAAAGTCACGTATTTTTCTCCGCGTAATCACAATTGAAAAATTATTTAAATAAAATATTTTAATAATTTCAACACGTTGTTAGATACTTTATAATAAATTGTTATCAACCATTCTCTACGACTGTAAAATGGCAACAACAAAAAAATGTCATCTAAACAAAAATGGCGGCCAAACAACATCTATCTGGAACGTAAAGAGCACCCTGTACTTCATGTTTTTTTTTTCCTTAACGATTTCAGCTTTTCGAAAATAATTTTTGATTGGTATTTTGAATGCATTGCATCTAAAATAAATACCTTAAAATTGTGGGGATCTTCTCCTCGTTATAATTTTGATAATTATATTTGTACAAGATTTTTGCGGCCATATTGTTTGAAAGCACGGAATATTCCCAAATCAAATGGTTGCAATTCACTATTACAGTTCGAGCGGGAAAAAGACTAATTTTATATTCCTCAATGTTTAGTTTGTTCGATTCCAGATTTATATCTAGAAATAAGAACATTTTTCTTTTCTTAGCTCTCATCAATTCGTCTAAGCTAAAAAGTTGTTTTAAGAATTTTTAGCTTTATCATTTGCAGCATATTTGACATTTTTGAAACACCGAAAATTTTATGGTTAACCAATTACTAACGAGAGAAACTTCTCACTGCCATTTGAATTTATTATCAAAACAACAGTAAGCCTGTTTTTACTTAATTTCCATCCACGACAAGTTTCACTCTTAAAGGCATAGGTCTTAAAGGCGGAAACAGTCCAGTTTCATCAGCATTAAAAATATCTTTTTAGATTTTTTATTATCGCAACCAAAGTTGTGAACCAAATTTTTCGAGAATGTTCCTTTCCGCTTGAATCGAGAATATTTTTCTTTGCTAAGACACTATTTAAACAGATTTAATGAAAAAATTAAAAAGACCGACACATTTAAAATGCCACAAATACAAATTGACAAAACAATCGGCTGCCTGCGTCTGATTCGTTCAAATAAACGATCGTTGAGCGCTGCAGCTGGACACGTCTATAAATTAAAACAAAATATTTCTACGTCCTATAATTAATTTCATATATTATAAATTGTCGTGCAACTGATTAAATATGTTTCGAAATTGATTTGATTTTTAAATATTTAAAATGTAAATTGCGGGAAATTTCGAAATTGATTTGATCGAAGCGGTAGTATGATATGTACTAAACTAAAATATTAATTCAGGACACATAAAAACGGGGTTTCACTGCTGTTTGTTTTATTCTGTATTTATTTTAGAAATTTAAAAATTCCAAAATAAATAAAAATTACAAATAACAAAGACCCATTTGAGCTTAAGAAATACAGGAAAATCTTTAATTTTATCATTTTTAAATTAATGTCCTTATAATAAATCCACGTTCTTATATTATTTTTTTTTTCTTAAGGATTAATAAAGTCAAAAATACCTGGATAGTATAATAGTTTAAATAAGATTGTATAGAAAAGTTAATTTCGAAAAATTAAATCATACAAAATAAAAAAAACTTAGTAGAATATATTTGAGTGAAAAATTGCATATAGTAACTTTCAGGATTAAACGTTCATCGTGCACATATGAAGAAAAGTTTTAAGGTCAAGATTGTTGCATATTATTGAGGTTAAGATATTCTCGACATGATTGCTTATTAAATATCCACTCATCACAGGACTAAAAACATTATCAAAACGACAAGAAAATATTTCTTTTTTGATCTCTTGAGATTATTTAAGAGTGGCGCATCTTTTACACATACCCACTTAATTCGTTAATTATTTAAGTTAATTTTATTTTACATTATTTATTAGAATTAAATAAAAAGATAAAAAGCTAAAAAAAAGATAATATTTAAATTATAAAAAAAATTCAAATTTATGGAAAAATAACACCTTTCTGAGTAAATGCGATGTTTTCGATGTTTTAATTAGAATTAATTAATTACGCATTTTTATTGTTTCCAAGTGGTTCTTTTTTTCTCTAAAAATTAATTATTTGTTGCAAATATCTTCTTTTTTTTTTATTTAAAATTTTTGTATTATAATTTTTTATGTCTGTGTGTGTGTGTGTGTGGTTTTATTGATTAAATAATTAAAAATATTATATTTCGTTAAATTGGAAATCACAAAATTAGAATAGAATTTTTTTCTTTAAAGCTTACTTAATAAAGACTTCAAAATAGTCTTAATCACCTTAAATATATTCACTTTATTTGAAAATAGGACATATATTGCTAAAAAAAAAACAAAATAAATCTGAATTAACTTTTAGAAAATCGAGCACAAGGAAAAGTGGGGATAGGAAGTAAAAATACGATTTTTTTTTGTTGTTCAGTTTTTTTCCTTGGAACATTTCAAACACAATATATCATTGAGGTTAAGATATCCTCGATATGATTGCCTATTAAATATCTTTTTCCACACAGGCATTATCAAAACGACAAGAAACTATTTCTTTTTTAATCTCTTGTTATTATTTAAGAGTGGCTCATCTTTTACACACACCCACTTAATTCGTTAATTATTTAAATTAATTTTATTTTACATTATTTATTAGAATTAAATAAATAGATTAAAAGCTAAAAAAAAGATAATGTTTAAATTATAAAAAAAATTCAAATTTATGGTAAAATAACTCCTCTATGAGTAAATGCGATGTTTTCGATGTTTTATTTAGAATTAATTAATTTTATTGTTTCCAAGTGGTTCTTTTTTTCTCTAAAAATTAATTATTTGTTGCAAATATCTTTTTTTTTTATTTAAAATTTTTGTATTATAATTTTTTATGTCTGTGTGTGTGTGTGTGGTTTTATTGATTAAATAATTAAAAATATTATATTTCGTTAAATTGGAAATCACAAAATTAGAATAGAATTTTTTTCTTTAAAGCTTACTTAATAAAGACTTCAAAATAGTCTTAATCACCTTAAATATATTCACTTTATTTGAAAATAGGACAT
This sequence comes from Atherix ibis, assembly GCA_958298945.1. NCBI lineage: Eukaryota > Metazoa > Arthropoda > Insecta > Diptera > Athericidae > Atherix > Atherix ibis. The sequence continues at coordinate 20,924,303 of OY282610.1, read as the reverse complement.
ATATTGCTAAAAAAAAAACAAAATAAATCTGAATTAACTTTTAGAAAATCGAGCACAAGGAAAAGTGGGGATAGGAAGTAAAAATACGATTTTTTTTTGTTGTTCAGTTTTTTTCCTTGGAACATTTCAAACACAATATATCATTGAGGTTAAGATATCCTCGATATGATTGCCTATTAAATATCTTTTTCCACACAGGCATTATCAAAACGACAAGAAACTATTTCTTTTTTAATCTCTTGTTATTATTTAAGAGTGGCTCATCTTTTACACACACCCACTTAATTCGTTAATTATTTAAATTAATTTTATTTTACATTATTTATTAGAATTAAATAAATAGATTAAAAGCTAAAAAAAAGATAATGTTTAAATTATAAAAAAAATTCAAATTTATGGTAAAATAACTCCTCTATGAGTAAATGCGATGTTTTCGATGTTTTATTTAGAATTAATTAATTTTATTGTTTCCAAGTGGTTCTTTTTTTCTCTAAAAATTAATTATTTGTTGCAAATATCTTTTTTTTTTATTTAAAATTTTTGTATTATAATTTTTTATGTCTCTGTGTGTGTGTGGTTTTATTGATTAAATAATTAAAAATATTATATTTCGTTAAATTGGAAATCACAAAATTAGAATAGAATTTTTTTCTTTAAAGCTTACTTAATATAGTCTTATTCACCTTGAATATGTTTATTTTGAATGTTTTATTTAAAAATAAAAAATATATATTACAGAAAAAGAAAAAAATCTGAATTAACTTTAAGAAAATCGAGAACAAGGAAAAGGGGGGATAGGAAGTAAAAAATATAATATTTTTTTTTTTCGTTCGAACATTTCAAACACAGCAAATTACCGCAGAAGTCAACGCTCAGATAAGCAGTTAGGCAACCGCAGAAATCTAAAAGGTACTCGCCACTTGAGAGCATAAACACGAATTTTAGTTTGAGTATTTCGTGCAACGTCAATTATTGTGAATTATTCATCGAGTAATGGCTACGTTTTTTCCTTATTTCCTAGGCATTTTTTCTAACTATTCTCTAGATATTTCTTCGTTACACTATTATTACTATTACTATTATTATTATTATTATTATTATTATTATTATTATTATTATTATAATTTTTATTATTACTACTTAGTATTCTGTAGAAGGAAAAAAAAATAAAAACGGAAAAATTCCATGTTCGTGTTACTTACGATTTCGTCGAAATTGTTCGGCTCCTTCATACCATGACGCGCGATTCTGAAATTAAAACGACAAAAAAAAAACATTTTTAAATCTTCTTTTAAGCTATAAAAAAACAAAACAAAATACTACAATGTATATAAGTAAAAAAAAAAAATTACAGAAAATAAAAAAACAAACAAATCAAGTACATTCTTAATCACAATTTACTTCGAAGAGAACACAATTTGGAGTTCTTCTTTCTTAAATAAATCGTAATTTGTAATAAAAAATTCGTGGAAACAGTTTTTGTTGTTGTTGTTGTTGTTGTTGTTGTTTTTTTTTCCTCCCTTCTTTTATTGAATTAAATAAAAAATTACATATAGGCATGAAAGAAAATCATACTTCCAAGGACATTGATTATTTCCAACAAATAAAATGATAAAAAATATTCACTCAAAATGGTGGTGTAGCAGAAAAAAGAAAAAAAGAAAAAGAAGCTTTTTTCCAAATGACGCCAATTGGAAATCGTAAAAGGAAGAGAAACGGCACACAAAAAAAACAACAAAATCAAACGAAATAAAACACGCAATCGATTGAACTTTCATTAAGAATAATTTCGGGAATCTGACTAAGGTTGACTCATTTCCAGGAAGTAGCTGCCTTCGGCACCAACCATCATTTTGACGTTTGTTATTCGAACTTGAGTAATTGATAACATCGTTGGCGCTAGTGTCGGTTTTTTTTTCTACGCCAAAACAAAACAAATTTTTTAAGCATTCACTTGCAACCGTAATTGATATCGCCTCGATTTTTTCTCTTTTTTTTTTTTTTTTTTTTTTGTTGATATGTTGTAATTTAAGCCTCAGGGAATTTATGTAGCAACAATTAGCAATAGCTTCTCTAATTCTTCTTAATGTGATTTATAAATTAAATACTTCAACAACAAATGAAATATTTTTTCTTTGTTGTACAAATTAATGCCGGTAGATGGCATTATGAAATATTTTTTTTTATTTTTTTTTTTTATTGTACAAATTATTGCCGGCATATAATTATGATTGTGTAAATATCATAATTATAAAAAAAAATTAAGACCAATAAATTATTAAAGTGAATTTTGTCATTTCAACAAAGCTGAGTCAGATGGTATGATAGTCAGTGGATGTCCTTTTAGAAATATCATTTATAAAGAATTCTTCCCTTTTTTTGTACGATTTTTTTTCCAAATTCAGATTATGATAAACATTTTATTTTATAATATTGCAAAAAATTTATTCAAATTGTTGTCACGTGACTTCTTGAAGGACATGATCCTTTGTTATTAAAATTCTGTGCCGGAAAGTAAAGTTTCATTAAAATTTTCGCCATTTTACATAAAAACAATCACATTTTATTGTATATATTGTAACTGCCATAAAACTTCATACAGGACTCGACGATCCTTTTGAGATTGTTTTTTTTTAAAGAATTTTTCGCGCATTTCTGGCTATGACACATCCATTACTTGATCGATATTGGATTTTAGATGCTGGAAAATTGGAGAAATGGTCTGCGTAAACAAGATTTTTTACATAGCCCAACAAGAAAGAGTCCAACGATACCAAATGGCAAGATTTTCAAAGCCAACTGATATCACCAAATTTCAAATAACGCATCTTGAGAACTCATTCAAAGGCTACAATATTCAGAATTGACGGTATTCCTCCCTCTGTCTTCATTTTAGACAGTGTGTCCAACGATCGAAAAATGAGCCCCATGATTTTTCTTCGAAAAATTAACAACCAAATCCTGCTATGCAATTTTAGTGAATTATTTGGTAATTAAATGATTCATAATATCAACTGACAGCTGTCAAATAACAGGGCTGTACTTTTAGTTTGTAACTCCATCACTATTGGAATCAAAAAAATCAGAATAAATTTTTTATATTGGTTTTAATAATACTCAACAGATGGAGTGATTCATAACCGATGTGCATAGTTTCTTAGAAGATAAACTAATTTTTTATTGTAACTCCATCTATTGAGTATTATTGGAACCAAAAAAAAAATATTTCTATTTATTTTATGGTAGTTATTTGGATTTTCTTAGGATAAATAATACACAATGTTTTGTTTTTTTTTTTTTTTTTTGTTCAAAAATACAATTTTTATAGAAACGTTTCCCAGTTACAAATTAACGTACTACTCCATATGCTCTGATATAATTGTTATTATAAAAAAGGTCCTGCTATTCTCATCCCAGTTTGTCTATTATGTTTTTTTAAAAATATTTTTAAAGAGAATAAAATTAAAATCGAGTAGAATCATTCACCATTTCTTTTTGTAGCTTTTCGTTAAGTAGATTTTCTCAAAGAAATTTTCATCTCTTTTTACACATTCAATTTATATACAATACATTTACATTTTGGTACAAAACTACAATAAAACGAAAATGTTTAAAAAAAAAACAATGTGTCAAGAAAACATGTAATATTTTTTTCAATTTAATCTATTCGAATTGGAACCCACTACTCCAAAGCAAACCTCAAATAGTTCAATTTATTTTGATTTTATTTTTAGCAAATATTCCACTTGAAATATATATTTATGGTCGTTTTTTTTGTTTTGTTTTGTTTTTATTTTTGATATATTTTCACTCAAATATTTTTATTTATTACGTTTTTATCATTTTTCGAAAAGAAATTGTTGACATATTACAGCAGGGAAAAGTTATAACAAAAACCCTAAGAAAAAAAAAGTAAAACCAAAAAAACCACATACCAAATTTGAATAGTTGATAGCCCTCAGATTTGTGAACCCATTTATCATCATCATTATTTTATTCCGACGAATAGAAGAAGAAGAAGAAGAAGAAGAAAATACACAAAATTTATAAACACCTTCACAATTTGTACAAAACATTTTCGATTTTCATTTGCCAAAAGAAGAAGAAGAAAAAACAAATCGAACAAAATCTGAACAGATATTCAGACCTGATATAGGATAAAAAAAAATATTTAATAATAGAATGAATATAAAACCCAGTTTGAACGATATGTCAAAAGTGCAGCAGAGGGCGTTCCACCTTGACTTATGAACATTTTCTGCTGGCACTACTAACTACAATAATGCTGGTTAAAACTTTTATTTATTTATTAATTTTTTTTTCCTCTCCTTTTCAATATCTTTACTAATATATAAGTTATCGAAAATTTTGTACAAAAAGATAGAAAACGATCAAAGACGAGTATTTAATAGTTTAATTGGAATTTAATGAAAATTGCTCGATTCTAAAAATATTATGCTTTCTTCGAAGTCATAATAAGTTAATTAACTAAAATATTTTTAAATAATTTTTATCATTTAAAATGAGCAATCCGAATTTGAAAAAAAAAACAATTTCATATTTAAATACTTTGAATTTAATTATATACTTTGAAGCGGAGGTTTTGGGATGTCGTTCCTAATAGTGTGGCATCGGAAATATTTTCTAAAATTTTTCCTAACAAATACTATTCAAAAATTATGAATTCAAATAAAGTAAAAAATTTTTCACTATCTCAGCGGACAGCATAATCAAAAAAAATAAATAATAAAAAACTAATAATAGCAATAAATTATTCTTATTAAAAAAATTACAATAATACAAGTAAGATGAAAAAAAATATCTATCAATCTTTGTGCGACATCTTTAGTTCAAAGAAGAGAAATACAAATTAATGACATCGAACATAAATAAATCTTCAAATTAGACTTCAAATAAATCTGTTCGATTCAAATATAATCAATTAAATAATATTATATTATGAGAATTTGAGGAAAACTTTGATAAAATTTTGAAGAAGAATTTCAGTTGAGAAATAAAATGTGAACGTTTGGAGAAAATGACGACCCAAAATTAATAAACGGAAGAAAAAAAAACTCACATTTTCATTATCAATTGTGTTATTCTTAATTGATAACGATTATAATAGAAAATTATGCGCATTAAATTGAACTGTGGCATAATAAATAAGAAACCAACACGCACACATAATTTAATGGAGTAACTTTTCCCATTTATCAAGCCTGCCTCTACCGGAGATGATAGGATGTGCTTTGAAATTTATTTCGCCATATTCGAGTAGTTTTCTTCTCTCATTTTCATATTAGACAAACAGTTTTTAACGCCCTCTGTAGGAAAATACACAAATAAGATTTTTATAAATTAATATTCAAATAAATTCCCTACGAATAAAATATTGAATTTCTCTCTTAAGTTTTGAGAGCAAAATGTTTCTTGTTACATAGCAAGGCCCTCTGTTGGAATAATTTAGATTACGGCTGACCGTTATTTCAGGAGAATAATGTAATTATAAATTTTCAAGAATTTTTCTTCTCAAAAATCATTTTTTTTTTGAAGGTGTAATATTTTATGGTAAATGGCCCTCTGTAGGCAAATTATATAAATTAACTTAGAAGCGGCGTAATTCAATATTGATATTAATGCACTTAAAGTGAAAAATTGAATTTTCTCCAAGTTCTTCTTATCAAATAATATTATTTAAAAAAAAAAAAAAAACGTATTCTTTTTTAGGTCGCTCTGTGAGAAAATTCGACAATCATTAGCATAAAACCTATTCAACTTAACACTATCAATAATAAAATTAAAGTTTTTCTTCCCTTTTTATTATTTTTTTTAAGCATTTCGCTTCTTAAGTCCTTTGTGCGCAAATATGCAAATTAACTAAAAAGCTATATTACTTAACATAGAAACAAATGCATTACGAATTGAAAATTGAGCTTAGCGTTTAGTTTTTATGCTCAAAAATCTTATTTTTTTCGAGCCGTTTAAGTTTTGGTAAACTTTGAACAGACATCAAGGCCTTCAAGGGGGAAATTCAATGATTTTCCGATAACATCTCGAGAATTAAATTGTTCTTGGATTATTCCTTTTAATATACAATTTTTAAAATGTTATTCTGTAGTTAAACAGGAAGCCCTCTATGAGAAAATATGCAAATTGTAACTTGACATTAAGACAAATAAGTGACAAATGAAAAATTTTTCTTTTTCACACTAAGGCTTATGGCTCTCTGTAGGAAATAATTGAATTGATATTTTTATGCAAAACAAGGCCATCTGCAGGAAAACTTAGCTATTAATTCAAAAAATGCCCAATCAAGTGTTTATTTTTTAATTTTATTTCAGATATTTTTCGCATGTTTTTTTTTTTTTTGTTGTAATTTTTAATAAAACGTTTGCTTTTCTCTTATAGAATTAAGATAAAATATTTAAAAAAAATTGATGCTCTGCAATTATGAGAAATTAAATTGGAAATTTTCTGAAGTGTTATAAACAGTGGATGATATTAATATTGGTAAGTAAGAGAAATGATTATAATAGGTCCGATATTGCCGAAGCTATGCGTATACAGAAACAGTACATACGATATTGATAAGTGAACACTTACCACCTGTTAATAGAAATATTAGAAATGTTTGCTTCTTTACTATTTATCTTTTTCTGTTTGTATCTAGAAGATGTTGTAACCGATCAAAAAAAAAAAGCAATTTTGGTATTGAGTTAAAGAATTTAAAAGAATAAATGACAGCTACAGACTACAACGTTGGTCATTGGTAATGATTATGTTTGCCTTTACGAACTCTCACCGTTTAACGAATTACAATAAGCACTTAGGCACTTGTCTATCCATCGTGTACAGACTGCAACTCAATTAATCTTCAGGCTTTTGCGTGTACATAATTGCAACATAATTTGTTAAACGTGCCGACATCTTAACCAAATGTCTTTAAAATTTCTAGCAATGTACAATAATGCTTACATTCTGGAAGATTTATGTAAATATTGCTTGTTTTTTTCTGCGTACAATTTCAAAATGAATTTTCTTTACGTCTGGAAGTGAAAACCATACCAGCCACGATTAACTTTGCAGTCATTTGAATAAAACCAACTGTGAAATGGCTCTTATTATAGGCACTTGGGCACTGTTACCTAAAGTCATTTTTGCTGATGTTCATTTTGCTTATCATTTACCTGACATTCCCAATTTCTAAACTTGAACATTCTTCAACCAATAGATACTATCATAGGAAATATTTTTGTATTGATGCAAAATAATATCTTTTAAAAAGTTACTGTAAAAATTCACTGTAAACATTTACTGTAAAAATTTACTGTAAAAATTTACTGTAAAAATTTACTGTAAAAATTTACTGTAAAAATTTACTGTAAAATCTACAATAAAAGTCTACTGTAAAAGTCTACTGTAAAAATCTACAATAAAAATCTACTATAAAAATCTACTATAAAAATCTACTATAAAAATCTACTATAAAAATCTACTATAAAAATCTACTTTAAAAATTTACTGTAAAAATTTACTGTAAAAATTTACTGTAAAAATTTACTGTAAAAATTTACTGTAAAAATTTACTGTAAAAATTTACTGTAAAAATTCACTGTAAAAATTTACTGTAAAAATTTACTGTAAAAATTTACTGTAAATATTTACTGTAAATATTTACTGTAAAAATTTACTGTAAAAATTTACTGTAAAAATTTACTGTAAAAATTTACTGTAAAAATTTACTGTAAAAATTTACTGTAAAAATTTACTGTAAAAATTTACTGTAAAAATTTACTGTAAAAATTTACTGTAAAAATTTACTGTAAAAATTTACTGTAAAAATTTACTGTAAAAATTTACTGTAAAAATTTACTGTAAAAATTTACTGTAAAAATTTACTGTAAAAATTTACTGTAAAAATTTACTGTAAAAATTTACTGTAAAAATTTACTGTAAAAATTTACTGTAAAAATTTACTGTAAAAATTTACTGTAAAAATTTACTGTAAAAATTTACTGTAAAAATTTACTGTAAAAATTTACTGTAAAAATTTACTGTAAAAATTTACTGTAAAAATTTACTGTAAAAATTTACTGTAAAAATTTACTGTAAAAATTTACTGTAAAAATTTACTGTAAAAATTTACTGTAAAAATTTACTGTAAAAATTTACTGTAAAAATTTACTGTAAAAATTTACTGTAAAAATTTACTGTAAAAATTTACTGTAAAAATTTACTGTAAAAATTTACTGTAAAAATTTACTGTAAAAATTTACTATAAAAATTTACTATAAAAATCTACTATAAAAATCTACTACAAAAATCTACTATAAAATTCTACTATAAAAATTTACTGTAAAAATTTACTGTAAAAATTTACTGTAAAAATTTACTGTAAAAATTTACTGTAAAAATTTACTGTAAAAATTTACTGTAAAAATTTACTGTAAAAATTTACTGTAAAAATTTACTGTAAAAATTTACTGTAAAAATTTACTGTAAAAATTTACTGTAAAAATTTACTGTAAAAATTTACTGTAAAAATTTACTGTAAAAATTTACTGTAAAAATTTACTGTAAAAATTTACTGTAAAAATTTACTGTAAAAATTTACTGTAAAAATTTACTGTAAAAATTTACTGTAAAAATTTACTGTAAAAATTTACTGTAAAAATTTACTGTAAAAATTTACTGTAAAAATTTACTGTAAAAATTTTTACTGTAAAAATTTACTGTAAAAATTTTTACTGTAAAAATTTACTGTAAAAATTTTTACTGTAAAAATTTACTGTAAAAATTTTTACTGTAAAAATTTACTGTAAAAATTTACTGTAAAAAGTTTTACTGTAAAAATTTACTGTAAAAATTAACTGAAAAAATTTTCTGTACAAATTTTTATTGCAAAAATTTACTGTAAAAATTTACTGTAAAAAGTTTAACTGTAAAAATTTACTGTAAAAAGTTTTACTGTAAAAAGTTTTACTGTAAAAATTTACTGTAAAAATTAACTGAAAAAATTTTCTGTACAAATTTTTATTGTAAAAATTTACTGTAAAAATGTTTACTGTAAAAATTTACTGTAAAAATTTTTACTGTAAAAATATTTACAGTAAAAATTAACTGTAAAAATTTTTTACTGTAAAAATTAACTGTCAAAATTTTTACTGTAAAAATCTACGGTAAAAATCTACAGTAAAAATCTACAGTAAAAATCTACTGTATAAAATTACTTGCACAAAATAAATTCAGAATTTTTACTTTTTGTAAGCACTGACACTATAAATTGTTATGAAAATTGTCGACTAAAATATTTTACACTTAAATTCTTACAATTACAACTTACAGTCAATCATATTTTTTAAAGACCTTAAAATTTTTATTGGGACTACTTAAATTGAAATATGGAAAAGCAGGAAATTCTACCATGAAAAAGTTCACTGATCTTCTTTATTAAAGCGGTAGAATCCACCAAATTAGTACAAATATTAATAAAGCATACTTTAAAAGCTTGTGAATACTATAGACAAACATTTAACAAAACTTCATTTCGAGAATGAAAAGATTTTAAATTGGGAACTGTAAAAATTCGAAAAATTCCTAATCAGCATATTTCACAGAAGTTCATCTTATCAGTAGATACAAACCAAAAAGAAGAACAAAAATTAAAAACAAATACCAATTTTTTACCCTTTTCAAATGACACACATTTAAACACCTGATTTTACATACTATTTGGGAAACTAAAACAAGAAACGGAACTGTACTCAACCAATATTTGCCTAATCTTCGAACCGTTATCACATTCGTTGATAATTCATTTAATTTTCGTGCTTTTTTCCATCGGAAATTTTGTGGTCCCCCATCATTGGTTTCGAATCTAGCTCGAACTCCACTTTCATTCTATTTGTTTGTTGTTATTTATCTTAAGCAAGTCTAACACATACACTCAATCGTATCCAAATTATGCGTACGCTTTTAATTAGAAAAAAGACTTAACCAAAAACGAATGCCTCTAAACCGTTTTGATTAATCGAATAACACGAAGATGACTATGATCGACGAAGCTGTTGATTGAAAACAATCAAAATCGATGATTTGATTCAAACCTTTAGTGGGGAAAAAAACAATGAACGGAAGATAAATTAGAATCCAATAAGAGAAGAATGCTAATAAGATAGGGTCTTGACAAGTGGCAGATAAATACAAAAAAAAAAAAAAAAAAAAAACTTAATAACCCTAACTGCTGAAATGTGGAGACTATTTGTATACTCTTCGGGTGAGAAATGATTAAATTATGAATAAAAAATAATAGGTAAAGATGCCAGAAATCTTTCAAAGAAATTAACAATATCGAAAGCCAGACGAACACAAATAAATGGAAACGAATATCCAACAGGCGCCATAGTCCAGCACATGCCATTTTACCAATTTTTTGAATTAATTTTGATTTTTGATTTTCTCAACACTTTCAAATTAACGGATAATGAATGAAATATGGAAAATTCCTAAATGGAGCGGTTGTCTTTGCTTTAGTTTACCACCAAAAAAGAAAAAAGTTTGCCACCAAAAAATTATCAAAATCAAAAAATTCAAAAAAATCCAAACTGGCAAGTTCAACTTGAAGCCGCACTTCTGCAGTAAAAGCTGACAAATATTCACCGACTATTAAGGATTCAGCTCCTTACTGACACACGAAACTACGAGTATTAGTCATCCATGTAGACATAAAAAAATTAAAGTGAACACAAAAAACAAAGACGGTTGAATATGTGACCTTCGTTAAGTTAATGCGGTTGATAGGTTCTTGCATTCCATATCAACCGAAAACTAAGAATGCTCAACATGCAGCAAGCGCAGTTCTTTTTGTTCAAATTGATATGTAGTAGGTACCCTATGAACATAAACCAGGTCTAGCCGTTTAAGCACCACAGCCTAGGAAGTCATATGGCAACATGTGTATTCGTCGGAAGTTTATCTGTGCACGAGTGGCTGGGTCGATAAACTACCCGTTATAGGGTTTAAACCCTAAAAACTGTTCACAAATATTGTGATTCTACTGCAGCTCCATTTCAAGCTTTAGGAGGACATAATTTTCTTCAACGATGAGGCTCAGCAGATAAGTCAAGAAAGCTAATATATATAAAATTACAATTTATGAGGCTCAAAAAAGCCACAAGTGATTGTGAAGTGGCCATTCTATTCGTAACAAGTGACTGTCTAGTGAGCATTTTAAGCTGACGATGTCATTGGGCCATTAACTCTTTTTACAGTTCAAACTTACCAATTTTTAATCTGGATCATATGAGGTTTGAATAGAATGTTGCCAAAATTCACACAACACTACAAATTTTGGTGTTTTTGCCCGAAAAGTTCTCAGAAAACGTAACTTTGAGTATCGATTGACCTCTCAGATCGTGCGATTTGACGCTGTTGGAATTCAATGAATAGTGATGAAGTTTATCCAAGGTAGTACTAAGGGTAAGTTTTGCTTGCAGATACAAAACTATAACTACAGTACGATTTAAGGAAGATGTTGCTGAGAGACCAGGTTAGACAACGGATTAGTTCACATTCTCGGGTTTATAACTTATTGAAAGTGTAGATGAAGCCATTAAATCTTTATATTGTAAGAAGATTGCCCTTAAGATTTAATGGCTTAATCTAAACTTTAAGATCTAAAGTATCAGGTGTATAAGCTTAAATCCGCCGTTTTTTAAGTCAAAAAACTCATGTTTTTTTCATAGAAAGCAAAAACAAATTTATTCAAAGTATTTGCCCTTGCTAGCTACACATTTTTCCCATCTGTCGGGCAATTTGTGGATACCACGCCAAAAAAATTCCTTCTCTTTCGAGGCAAACCACTTATCAAGCCATTTTCGGACGTCTTCGTAAGAATCGAAATGCTGCTCAGCGAGCGCGTGGCCTATCGACGAAAAAAGGTCGTAGTCTAAAGGGGCCAGGTCTGGTGAATAAACGGGATGGGGTAGCATTTCCCAGTTGAGTGTCTCCAAGTAGTTTCGGACCATTTTTGACGTATGCGATGGTGCGTTGTCGTGGAGGAAAATCAGCTTGTCATGTCTTTGTTGATAATCCGTCCTTTTTTCACGCAGAGCACGTAGCAATTTGATCAATTATTGATGGTGGGCATTGACAGTTTCATCAGATTTCAAAATTTCATAGTAGACGATACCCTACTGATCCCACCAAACGCACAGCATCGTCTTCCGTCCGAAGCGATTTGGTCTTGGGGAAGATGTAGATGGTTGGCCGGGTTCATCTGCGTGGTAGCTTAACACGCTCACTCACGCCATCTATAACCAAACAGCGGATTTAAGCTTATGCACCTGGTATTATTCACAATACTTGCAAGAAACTCACAGTCGATATACGAAAAAATGGGATAATGCAAAGGTTGATAGCTTAACTTTTAAATCAGGTTAAAATATTCGGCTGATGGTAGAAGTCTAAGAAAAATATTCCATTTTATTATGTGCCGCCTAGTTAACCTACCAGACTACCCTAATTAATATTCTAATATTGACTAGACGAAGCAATGGTACAAATGCATCTAGGCTTGTCAACTTATTGACCTACCAGTGCCGTATATAACGTAGCTTAACCTGGACTTCTACAAAATGCCGCCATTTTGCATTTCTCAGTGTTGAGTTGTATGCGATTAGAAGAACATCAACTACAAAATTTTCATGTCCAATGCAGGACCAAATCTTCATATCCTCAGCATAAATAGGTTTTTTAATGGCAAGAATAAACTTTTAATGGCCGAAATGTCTTTCTTGCGGTACACCAGATTAAAGTTTAATATTCCCAGAAACAGAATTACATAAAGATAACTCATAAGTCCTATTATTCAGATAATAATATTGGAAGTTGAGGCTTTATTATGGAAATTATTAACACACATGCATGCTTCAAAGTATTGTCAATCTTTTTGGCAGCATACGGATTCCATGTCGGAAAAACTGCTTGTCTTTTTAGGCCATCCACCCAATTTCTTGTTTCTTTGTAAGCCCGGAGGTACTGTTCAGTCAGTACTGAGGGGCTTACAAAGTACGCCCCAGAAGGGGCGATGTCTGGAGAATACGGCGGTTGGGGTAGGACGTCCCACATTTCTGTGTTTTCAGGTAGGTTTACACCACCTTAGCAACATGTTGCCGATCGTTGTCGTGCTTCAAAATCACTTAGTCGTGTCTTTGCTCGTATTGTGGCCGTTTTTCCTTCAATGTTCGGCTCAAACGCATAAGTTATGTTCGGTAGCGACCGCCTGCATCAGCTCATAATATATCACACCGAGCTGTTTCCACCAAATACATAGCATGAGCTTCGAGCCATGGATGTTTAGCTTGGCCGTCAATGTTGACGCCTGACTGCGGCGCCCTAACGTTTTTCATCGCCTTATACGATACAGAAAACGCTTCCTTTTTTGCTGTTGAAGCAGCAGTTCGCACGTGAACAAACGCCGTTCGACGTCACTCGGCTTCAACTCATATGGTACCCAATTTCCTAGCTTTTGGATCATTCCCAAGGCTTTCAAATGATGAAAAATGTCTTGTTGAGTCACTGGATCATTATCCAGTAATGCTTGCAATTCTGCGTCATGAAACTTTATCATCGGTCCGGGACGCTCCTTCTCTGTCACGTCGAAATCACCACTTTTGTGGCATTAGGACTTAATACAAGTCTCACCATAAGTTTCTACAATTATCGGACGCGCCTCAGCCGCAGATTTTTTCCAACTGAAGGCAAAAAGCAAAACATTCCGCAAAGGACGCTTACTTGGCTCAAATTTCGATATTTTCACGAGCAAAAAAAAAGGATATAACGCCGATAAAAAGTCACAAATGTAATGATGAGGAATTGTTGACAGATGGCTAAGCTAACGATTTGACCGATATTTACTGGTGCTGGTGAACCGATATTACTGGTGGTGCCATCTATTGGAAAACAGCAGTTTCCCATTTATACTCAGTCAAATGCAGTCATTTGACATATAATTTAGAAAATTTGATAAAATACGACAGGTGAATTCTTAACGGTTTGTAGTTATTAATCAGCAGAGCACCCAGCAATTCTACTAACGCCATCTTTCGGATAATAGATAAATCCAAAAACAAACGTAAAAATTATTCACTTTTTTTTCATTTAGTTACTTTTCTAATCAAAATTAAAACTTTTGGAAAAAGTTTCATTTCGTATTTCCGTATTTTTTGGTAAATAAAAAAAATCATAGTCCTTTTTTCAAAATTTACTCCTTTTTTAGGACCTCAATGTATTGAGATTAAACTTGCTTACAATAGACTATTGATATTATTACAGAAAAAATCTGCACAGAAATGAATGTAAATTAAATTCAAATTAAAATAATTGAAAATAAAATTTTTCACGTTAGCGGAATTTTCGCTGGGATATTGGGATTGACAGTGACTGTAATTCCCTCAAAAATGCAGTCTCTTTGTAACAATTGAATTGACAGGTAAAATACCAAAGAAAATGGAGTCACGTGAAAATTATCAAAACGTGCAGAATCAAATTGGAAAATGTTTAGTGGTGAAAGGGACTAATAAGAAGACTACGAGGGGCAATGTTATTTGAAGATGAAGAAAACGGAATGTGCATACATGATGGCAAACGAAATCAGTTTGGAAATGTTAATCAGAAAGCAAAGAGGTCTTAGAATTGCAGTCAACAGTAGGATAGGCGGCAGCTACGTGGCATATATGGACAGGACGGTATATGTTTTGAGGGAGAATGGCTTTACCTGCATACCACCTACAATTGCCTTACTGTTCATGAATGTCTTTGACTTTCTGTGTCCAAAATATTCCATACCAGATGCAGCTCCCACCATACATATTGACTACTCTTATCGAGCTTAAATTTTAGGTTAAAATGTTTTTGTCCTTATCCTTATTATCGAAACTCCTCCTCTCTATCATAAGTCAATTTAAATATTTACTGCTACGCTATTCGACCAACTAGATTTCTTCCTAAATAATAGTAACCAGAAAAATTACCAATTGGAACTATTCTATTTGGTCCTTTCCCTCCACCATAAAAGATTTAAGCAGCTTGTAAAAATTAGTCTCCTATAGTTCACCATTTTCGGATACTCTGTTCGCAACTTTTCAGCCGCATTTAATCTTGGCTACACATACTATCGTGAGAAACTGTTGGCAGATACTCAACGTGTAGTCTTCTAATTTGAAAATTGAAAATTGAACCTTAAAAATACCAACAACAACAACAAAAACAACATTCAAATAAGAAAAATTCACAATCAATCCGTGTATAAAATCGTGAAAATGTCGAGATGAAATGGCGTCGATGGAATGTGAGCCAACAATTTGTTCGATCAATTTTGGGCCAATTATTGGGCAACAAACGAAAGTTTTTATTTTCGTGAGAAAAATTACCGCACATTCATTACACGATCTTTACTCTACCAATCACCAATACCATCCAGAATCAAACAAATACACTGATAATAATATATAATATTATAAAAAGGAGTGAATCTTTTATAAGCTGAATAAATGATTTCATTTTCTTCTGTATTTGTAGTGGACGAGTGATTTTTTTTTTTTTGTTCAAATTATAATTGAAGTTTCTTCGATGACGTCTTGTATTGTATATATAAAAGATTGAAGAAAAACGAGTTGAAAGATTGGGTGAACAGTCAAACGTACAAAAGGGGGAGAACAATTGATCAGAAGTACGATTAGAGAAATGAATAAAAGCACAGATGAAAGATTGATCGATTGGACAGATAAATAAATGAACAGAACCTTCACCAAAATTCACAATCTATCAGTTTTTCGGATTTTCCTCTCTATATAATAGTTGAACTACCCTGCCTACCTACCATCTCTGAAAGCTACTTGAGAAAATATCTTAAATTAAAAGTAATTATTAAAAAAAAAAACAATAATATTTTTTTTTTTTTAGGGAATTTTTAGTTTTGAAATGTGGCATTTTTTTTTTAAAGGACCACGAAAAAGAAGAAGAAGAAGAAGAAGAAGAAAAAGAAAAAGAATTTTTTTTTTTGATTTTCGCTTATATGAAAAAATTATTACAAACTATTTAAATAAGATTGTAATAGAATAAGTGAGTCTCAATTTAAAGGTATTTGTTGAAATTTCTCTAATTAGAACTGATGTTCCTGAAGGTAGTATGCTTGGACCGATCCTGTACTATAAATTTTCGAATTCTCTTTTCTATTTGCAGATCTTATTTAATAACAGTTTTTAAATTTGTTTTTTTCTTTCTTCTCTCAACATTTTAACATATTTTTAAAGGTATTTTATTTATGTCTAGTTATAAATATGAAGAGAGAGAGAGAGAAAAAAAAACACACACACACAATGAAAAGAATCAGTTCAAACTATAGATATAAGTAAGTGGGTGTGACGATAAATTTAAATAGCACAAAGCCTGACATTATTACATATAAATTGTATTATATAAATACATATACTGATGCATTTGTTGATGAAAATACAGTTTAGAGAATAGAAGAAGAAGAAGAAAAAAACTTATATTTTTTTTAATGTGCACGAAAATTTGAATATGAATTTGAATTTGAATCAGAATCTAAAGCGGAATTTATTATTTAAATTTGTATAAATTCAAATGTTATACGATCGGAATGCTCTTAATTTATGGCTAAGCTTTATGCTTGAATATTTTTTATAAAAAAAAAAAAATTTATATAAAAAACAACAACAACAAAACTATATATTGTGTTATTTTTATCGTTTCGTAATTTTTTATTTATTAATATATATTTTCTTCTTGAAGAACTATTATAAGACTTTGCAAAAAGAAAAGAAAAAAAAAACTCCAAAAATATAACAGTAATTTTTTTTTTTTTTGAAATTTATTATAGGAGTTTGAAAAAAAATAATACCAAAAAGAATGATAACAGATCCATAAAAATGACTGACCTGCTACTAGTGGCTGTATAGTGAACACTAGACCTTATCATACATACTATAGATTCGAAACGAAAAGTTTATCCAGTTTGCAATTTGGAAAATAAAGTTACATTAAAAATACCAAAAATTTAAATATAAATAAATTTTTTACTATATTATATGGATAAAAATTTGCCATTAAATATAATAAAAAAATATTATTTTAAGAACATGATCCTTTTAAGGTAATTGTTGATGATTTCTAGCACAATTTGTTTTTAAATACCCTAAATTTAAACATTATCTACGCCTAAAAAGAAAAACTCCAAGAGCGTCAAATCGGACGATCTTGAATGCCAAATGACAGTACAAAATCTTAGAATTATACGTCCTCGAAGTGTTTCGTGTAGTTAAAATAAAATTTGTTATGGTGCGTGAATTTTGGCGCCATCTTGTTGAAGTCATCAATAGTACAGATTTAAGTCTTCAAGTTTAAGATCAAAGAAAGTCGCTTCTCATACGGCTGTAGCACTTAGATTTGCCATAAAACATATCAAAAAATTGTTTGAAGAACATGATCCTTTAAGGGTATTTTTTGATAATTTCTAGCACAATTTGTTTTTAAATGCCCTAAAATTTAAAGACTACGCCTAAAAATAAAAACTCCAACCGCGTCAAATCAGACGATCTTGAATGCCAAATGACAGTACAAAATCTTAGAATTACGCGTCCTCAAAGTGTTTCGTGTAGTTAAAATAAAATTTGTTATGGTGCGTGAATTTTGACGCCATCTTGTTGAAGTCATATATAGTATAGATCAAATTCTTCAAGTTTAGGATCAAAGAAAGTCGCGTCTCATACGGCTGTAGCACTTAGATTTGCCATAAAACATATCAAAAAATTGTTTGAAGAATATGATCCTTTTGGGGTAATTTTTGATAATTTCTAGCACAATTTGTTTTTAAATGCCCTAAAATTTAAAGACTACGCCTAAAAAGAAAAACTCCAACAGCGTCAAATCAGACGATCTTGAATACCAAATGACAGTACAAAATCTTAGAATTATGCGTCCTCAAATTGTTTCGTGTAGTTAAAATAAAATTTAATATAGTGTGTGCCATTTGGCGCCATCTTGTTGAAGTCATCAATAGTACAGATTTAAGTCTTCAAGTTTAGGATTAAAGAAAGTCGCTTCTCATACGGCTGTAGCACTCAGATTTGCCATAAAACATATCAAAAAATTGTTTGAAGAATATGATCCTTTTGGGGTAATTTTTGATAATTTCTAGCACAATTTGTTTTTAAATGCCCTAAAATTTAAAGACTACGCCTAAAAAGAAAAACTCCAACCGCGTCAAATCGGACGATCTTGGATGCCAAATGACAGTACAAAATCTTAGAATTACGCATCCTCAAAGTGTTTCGTGTAGTTAAAATAAAATTTAATATAGTGTGTGCCATTTGGCGCCATCTTGTTGAAGTCATCAATAGTACAGATTTAAGTCTTCAAGTTAAGGATCAAAGAAAGTCGTTTATCATATGGCTGTAGCACTCAGATTTGCTATAAAACATATCAAAAAATTGTTTGAAGAACATGATCCTTTTGAGTTATTTTTTGATAATTTCTAGCACAATTTGTTTTTAAATGCCCTAAAATTTAAAGACTACGCCTAAAAAGAAAAACTCCAACAGCGTCAAATCAGACGATCTTGAATGCCAAATAATAGTATCAAATCTTGGAATTACGTGTCCTTGAAGCGTTTCGTACAGTTAAAATAAAATTTAATATAATGTGTGCCATTTGGCGCCATCTTGTTGAAGTCATCAATAGTACAGATTTAAGTCTTCAAGTTTCAGATCAAAGAAAGTCGCTTATCATACGGCTATAGTACTCAGATTTCATGTTAACCTTTTTTCTTTCCATATTTTCAAAGAGCTAACAATTTTAAACCAAAATTCACATAATAAAATTATTTTTTTATATATTCAATGGCAT
Source organism: Atherix ibis (assembly GCA_958298945.1). Classification (NCBI taxonomy): domain Eukaryota; kingdom Metazoa; phylum Arthropoda; class Insecta; order Diptera; family Athericidae; genus Atherix; species Atherix ibis. The sequence goes on along the minus strand of OY282610.1, from coordinate 20,905,373 downwards.
TTTCACAGTCACTTATTGACTTTTGGAGCCTAATATATGGCAAATTGCTTATTGAGTGATAAATAACCCGCATCGCTAACGAAAAATTACGTTTCTTCGTAGAGAGTTTTTACAATTTTTAGATATAGTTTGGTAGTTAATTAAGGTATATAATAAAATGACGAAATTTAAAATTTTTATTTTTAATTGGTAAACAATTTGACAGCTGTCAAATGATATGACTTTATTTTTAAAACTATAAAATGGATTATACCAAATTCTATAAGACTTTATTTATGACTTCAGTTGTATTTATCTAAAATTTTCAAAATAATTTTGATTACTTTAACAAAACAAAAAAAAACTAATCCTTATAGTGATTGTACTGCCATCTACAAGCAGTTTCATTCTACTTAGAAAAGGTGAAAGTTTTGAATTTTTCCCATAAATTTTTGCATTTATTTTATGAATTGAATTTTTTACTATGGTTTTTATAAAAATTTTATAAACTATTTTATAAATAAAAACTATTTCTTTTTTTTAAAAAAAAAGTCTGCTCTTCTATCAAGAATATCGCCACACTTAAATTGTTATTTTACATCTGCAAAAATTCACTAATAATTATTTCAATCAAATTATCTTATTAATATCTGCCTACATGAATACAATTGACTTGAAATTTAAATAATAAAACAGAAATAAAAAACAATTTCAACTAAATAATTGTAAATTTGTTCGCTGCCCTTCTTTATTTTTAAAAATACCACCACCCATAATCATAGACACACAATAAATACCATCAAGCTGGGGTAATTATCATCATTTTAGCCAATATTCAAGCAATCATACAATAATTTTAATCGTTTTTATTTTTATTTTTTCGCACTGTAATAAATATTTTGTTTTTAATATTTATTCGTTAAGCTACAATAGCATTTAAAATTCATAGAAATTATGTCGTTTTGCCGCCATTTTATACCATCATGTTTTCCCGCCTAGTTTTATTTTTTTTTAAAAAGAAGAAGAAAAAAATTGTATTTTGAACTTTGTTAATGGCTTATACCATATACTCTTATGGAAATATTCAAAAAGGCAGATGAAAACTGTTAAATAGTATTCCAAATAAAATAAAAAATACAGACACACACACACACACACACATATATACTTAAGGAAAAAGCCCAGCAAGAAGAAAGATTGAGAAGAAAAAAAATTACAAATCACGAAACGGATTCAATTATGGCGAGAGTTTTATACTACATTCTAGATCACAAAGCACAGCCTACGCACATTTTTTCTTATGGCTTGTTTTCGTTCGTTGACGCACCTTTTCATGGATGAAAGGTGAAAGAAAAATTAAAAAAAAAAAAACATTTTCTTTGCTATTTTAATATTATTTGCTATTTTTTGTTGTTGTAACCTTTTAATAGTTATTAAATATTATAATTTTTTTATTATTATTTTCTATTAAGACAAAAATTTGTTATTGCAATAAAAATGAATCATTAAAATTTGGCAACTATGGAAAATTTTACAGACTAACAGGATAAAAATAATTGGGTAATAAAAAAAAACACACACAAATTATTTTTCATTGTCTAATAAATAAATAATTACTTTTTTTTTTGCTTATAAAATATTAACAATACAATAAAATGTTTTTATGGCAGAAATTATTGATATTTTTAACATGTTTCCACCATTACAGGATAAATTCCAAAATGGCGATGATTTGTAATTGAAAAAAAAAATGGCGACAGATGGCTTCATAAAAAAATTGTTTTTGGTTAAAAAAAACGCCATTAACTTTTCACTTGTATTATTTATTATATATTTTATTTTTAACGATGTGAACGGGTAGAAAATAATAACAATAAATATTATCAAATAAAGAAATTGAACATAATAAAAAAAAAAAAAGTTTCAACTTTAAAAATTGTTGAATTTTTTTTGGTGGGCCGACATTTTATTGAATTTACAATTTAAAATTGGAAAATTTTATTTTAAAATTTCAAATAAAAAGAAACATTTTCGCTCATCGTTTTTAAAGTAATTTTTTTCGTTGTTGCAATAAATCAAAAACAAATTAAATTAAAATGAAATTAATTTTAAAATTTACTTAAAAGAAGTTTGGAACTATAAAGTGAATTTTAACTGTCAGTTTAGAATACTTGATAAAATGGCTTCCAATCCTACGATTGGCTAAACTGATTTTCAATTATTTTCTCACATAAAACTTATTGTAAACGGTTTGAATTGAGAGCACAAATTATTTTACAATTTATTTTAGGTTCAACGCCATCTACCTGCTACGATAGAACTTACTTTTGACAGCTGATAGGTAAAAAAAAATCGCCATTTTATTTTTCAAATTTTTACCCATAATACAAGGGCAAAATGATAAGTCATTGGCTTCGGTAAGGATGTAGCTGATAGCAGCAAAATGAGTTTTTTTCAATTATTTACCAGTTTTAAAAAGCCGGAATCCATAATTTTATTAACATCTGTTCATTAATTTAAATTTGACAGCTATTAAAAGGAGATAAGGTTTGTGTTGTTGTTTTTATTTCTTCAAATACATTTCTTGTGTTAATAAAACACTTTTTTTTTAAGGGAAAAAACAATATCTGAAACTAAAACCATATTTCGAAATACGCTGAGCGACCAAAATGTCTAATTTACGTTACCAGCGAAGGAATAATTAATAAAATCTATGATATTGTTTTAAAAAACCGTCAAATGAAAAATTCTAATATAGCTGATATGGTACACATCTGAAAAGAATGTATAAGCAATATTTTGGGTATGGGAGAGCTATCGACGTGATGGATAACGCGTTTACTAACATCTAACCAAAAACGTGTCCTTGTAACATTTTCAATGGAGTGTTTAGACATTTCTAAGCGTAATCCCAATCAATTTTTGCATTCATTCATAACTGAGAATTAAACACGTCTAGTACCAAACGTGCGCCAAAGAAGACTAAAACCGTTCTATTGATACGAAAAGTTTTGGCTACTATTTTCTGAGATGCACATGGTGTTATCTTCAGTATTAAACAAAATTATTAGACCAGTTGAATAATGAAATCAAAATAGAGTAACGTCGTTTGGGGAAGAAACAAATTCTCTGTCATCAGGTCAATGAACCCATGCACAATTGTGTCAATGCCATGGCAAAACTTCACGCTTCTGAATTTAGCATTTTCACCAGATTTAGCCACCAGCGATTATTTCCCATTTCTAAGTATAAGAAAATGGCTCGGTGGTAAAAGATTCAGCTCAAACGATAAGGTGATTGGTGATACAAACGCCTATTTTTAAGGATAGAATGTGATGCAAAAGACAGAAAAATGTCAGACTAAGTGTATCGAGCTAAAAGGAGACAATAATCAAAAATAAAATGAATTTTAAAAATAAAAATATTTTTTTCTTGTCAAAGCCAAGTATTTATCAACTACCCCTCGTATCAAAGGATTTTTCTTGCTAGAATTTCTTGAAAAATAATTACTATGTCATCGAAATTTGAGCCTACCAATATATCCAATTTATATTGTAAAATTATTGGCCAAAATGTTGTGGAGAATTTTATCATAGAACTTAGTCCGCGAAGATGATAAGCCGTTGCTCACAACGCCTATGAATTCATCGTTTTCAGTTTTATTAATTTTTTTTTTTTTGTTATTTTATCGTTAGTATATAAACATATTAAATCTTTTACTGACAAGATAAATTTGATTGATTCTGCACAATTTTAATTTGACATTCGTGCCATGTTATATGTTATGTCCTCATGCAATCGTAATTAGCTGAAAATCCTCTCGATTCGAAATCGTCTGTCGTGATTCTCAAATGAACATAATAAATTTTGCAACAATGTATTGTATCAGACTGCGAATATGTTTACATTCTACATTCTTGTATGATGGCAGCTTATATCAACTATTGGTCATGGCGGAAAAAAGAACACTGACTCCTTCCCGGGTTAAAATATCTTCCACAGCCCACGAAACTGAGTTCATATTTAAGGCAATTGTGTTCATGCGCGGTTATACGAGTAGCTGTAGTCGATGGATCGGAGGGAACCCATTGGGGAATCTTCTAACTGACTAATAATATGTAAGCTCAGCTCTAATATGAATACGAGCAAGAGCACTACAGATGGGATTACGATAGCAGCGAGGCAACCGACAATTTCGGAGAGACAATTTTAATGAGGACTGAAATATCTGCAATTGCTTGCCTGCTTCATTTCTTGTAAAGCTGTTAAGACCCAAATCCGATTATTAGTTATTTCGTTGTAATAAATAAAAAAATGAATACCACAGCTAAGATCAATGGAAAGAGTCAAGTCTGCTGGTGAAAGTCAAAAAGTTCTCATACTCGATGCTCTCGTATAAAAACACACGACCAACAATATTTTCGTTGTAGAAATTTCCTAATTCCAAGTTAAATTGTCACAGCAGACATCAGATTTTTTCTGCGAAAATGCGCGTTAATTTTAAGATATTGTAAAAAAAATTATAAATAAAAAAAAACAACCCAAAAAGTGGGTGCGACCTTCTACTTTTAGTGCTTCGCTCTTTTTGTTACCGTCACCACACCCTAACCAAAGGGTGGAGAGAGGCGAGAATACGACAATATACGAGTACCATTCAATTTGAAAATTTTTGCAACAATGTCATTGGCTGCCATCTTCGCAAATGGCTTACTTCATTTTTTCTTACCGCTACTCGTAATTTAATGAAACATTTCCAAATCTGATTATTGGTATTTTCTGAACATATTTCGAAGTGTACTCACTCACCCAGCCAAAATTTGTTATAACAATTCATAATTTCTATACTCCAAACTTAGGGAAATTTTTGCTTGTTAGAATAGCCCGCAGACAGTAGGTGGAAGCCTATTATATGAAAGGAAAAAGGATACGTACAGATCGCAACGAAGACTGGACCTTAACAATTGGTAATATTCGTTAATATTTGGACTCATTTTGTATAGTTGAGATTATTTAATAAATGGAATAATGTGCTTGAGAAGGTGGTTATTAGAAAACGAAGCTCGAAAATTGTAGGCAACATATCCGACAAAAAATAGGGTTAAGGAGTCATTCCATTGTCATTTGGTGAGAGTGGAATCACGTGACCTAATATCGGGGAAGTTGTCTTGTCCAAAATTTTTTGAATAGTTTCAGAAAGCATCCAAAAATATGTGATTTCATTATAGAGCTTATCATGTGATATCCTAATACAAGTCTGGATGCCACCTTGTGAGTAGTTGAGGCAGTGAAGTCTTCCCTTGTCATTTGGTGAGAGTGGAATGACGTGACCCAATATCGGGAAAGTTGTCTTGCCCAAAATTTGTGAATAGTTTTAGAAAGCAACTGAAAGGATGTCATTCGATTATCGAGCTTATTATCTGGTATGCTAATACTGCTTGAGATGCCACCTTGTGAGCAGTTGAGGCAGCGAAGTCTTCTCTTGTCATTTGGTAAGAGTGGAATGACGTGACCCAATATCGGGAAAGTTGGTTTGCCCGATATTGGGTCACGTCATTCCACTGACGTGACCCAATATCGGGGAAAACTAAAAATAGTTTTAGAAAGCATCTAAAAGGATATGATTCGATTATGGAGCTTGTCATCTAGTATCTTAATACTGCTCGAGATGCCACGTTGTGAGCAGCTGAGGCAGTGAACTCTTCTCTTGTCATTTGGTGAGAGTAGAATGCGTGACCTAATATCGGGGAAGTTATCGTGCCAAAAATTTGTGAATGGTTTTAGAAAGCAGCTAAAAGGATTGATTTGATTATCGAGCTTGTCATCTAGTATTCTTATACTGCTCGAGATGTCACCTTGTGAGCAGCTGAGCCAATGAACTCTTCTCTTGTCATAGGGTGAGAGTGGAATGACGTGACCCAATATCGGGAAAGTAGTTTTGCCCAAAATTTGTGAACAGTTTTAGAAAGCATCTAAAAGGATATGATTCGATTATGGAGCTTGTCATCTAGTATCTTAATACTGCTCGAGATGCCACGTTGTGAGCAGCTGAGGCAGTGAACTCTTCTCTTGTCATTTGGTGAGTGTAGAATGCGTGACCCAATATCGGGAAAGTAGTTTTGCCCAAAATTTGCGAATAGTTTTAGAAAGCAACTGAAAGGATGTCATTCGATTATCGAGCTTATTATCTGGTATGCCAATTCCGCTCGAGATACCACCTTATGAGCAGTTGAGGCAGCGAAGTCTTCCCTTATCATTTGGTGAGAGTGGAATGACGTGACCCAACATCGGGAAAGTTGGTTTGCCCAAAATTTGTGAATAGTTTTAGAAAGCAACTGAAAGGATGTCATTCGATTATCGAGCTTATTATCTGGTATGCATATTCCGCTCGAGATACCACCTTGTGAGCAGCTGAGGCAATGAACTCTTCTCTTGTCATAGGGTGAGAGTGGAATGACGTGACCCAATATCGGGAAAGTTGTCATGCCAAAAAATTTTGAATACTTTTATAAAGCTTCTAAAAAGATGTGATTTGATTATCGAGCTTGTCATCTAGTATGCCAATACCGCTCGAGATGCCACCTTGTGAGCAATTGAGGTACATTGAGTATAACAGTGATAGATCATAATGAATTTTATTTACAATTTAATACACACAAATAAATTGCATAAGAAATACAATAAGAAAAGTCCAACTTTGGATTTTTAATGACTTTTAAGTACTTTCGCCTTGCATTTCGATATAGTTCTCATTCCCACTCCACCCCTTCCTTTTCTACTCTTCACTAAAAACATTTTGAATTTTTCTAGCTAGTGAATTTTTTCATAAAAATATATATATAAGAAAAGACCCCTCAAACTAAAATGATAATTTAAAAAGTTACTTTGGTAAGCGGCAAGAAACAAAACCAAAATAATTAATGAAAAAAAAAAAAAAAAAAAAAACTCAGCTACCGACAAGAACTGTGCAACAGTTTCTCGTAATGTCATTTTTTATCCAATATCCAACATAAACTTTCTGACAAGAAGAAAAATGTGATTCTATTTTATGCGACCATTGTTTTGTATTATTTACTCGGGATTCTTTGGTTGGCATTTTCTTATGTTTTTCCGTAATTTAGTTTTTTCTTTTTTTTGTTGTCTTGATATTTTATTGTTTTTGATATAAGAAAATCATAAAGCAGAATATCGTCCTCCCACAATCCCTCATCCCTTAGTTTATATCAGCAATTATTATTACGATTACTCGTATTTTATTCTCCTTTCTCAATGACTAAAGCCTCTTTCAATTCTCTCTTACCCTTCATATAAGACATTCGCCCTAAAACAAAAACAAAAAAAATTCCCAAATATGTAGTCGTTAGTAGATTCGCAACCTACTCAATTTGTGTACATTCATGCCACATGATCAGACCATGGGTACGATGATGGACGCCTTGCAGAATCCTCCACCACCAAAGTGCGGATTTCCTTTTAAGTAAATTTTTCCTTTTTTCTTTGTCTCAATTTTCCTTCTTTTCGTTTTTGTTTTATTTTACTACAATAGTTATCGTTGTATTGCATCAGACTTAATACTTAACAATATTTACGAGCGTTGACAAACAAACGTATATAAAAATCCAATGCCAAAGAATGTCAACTAAATAATGTTGGGTGGACTTTGTAGGGCTACTCGATTATAATAACTATGAAGGGAGATCTAGAGGAAAACTGAGAAGATTGGAAAATACAGCAGAGAAGAACTGGAGAGAAGAAAAAAACCAACTGAATGATATTCATGGTATCCGCGTACAATTGTCGACAGTCTACTGCTTTCTGTACTTTGCCTCTGAACCTCATGCCGCTTACCACAATCGAATCGCAAATGAAGTGGGCATAATTCCTGGTCACACCGCCAAAAAGTCCAACTACATGACGTGAATGCTCGGTCTAGACGACATTTTCGTATAGGGTAGGGCTTCCTTTTCTTTCATTCTACAAAACTTTATGTAGCGTTGTTAAACTTATAGGCACCTTTTTGTTTTCAAAAATCACCAACACACAACCATGTTCGTAAGGTAATTTAAAACCAATCGGCTTACTTTGTTGCATAAAAATGATTATTTTTGAGAAAAGAAACACCGATATTAAGGTAGCTTATTATCAAATATTATCTTCTTTGGTTAAAAATCATAAAATATAAAGCTTGACGATCAATAAAAAAAAAAAAAAAAAAAACTTTCGAAAAATATATGAGCAAACTTCAAGTAGTGCCTGCGCAGAGGGCATAACGATCGATTCTAACAAAAATGCTGGAAAATTTGAAAAATTTATTAACCGCCTTTAAAGTCAATAGTAAAAATACAATATATGAAAAAAAAAATTGGTTTTTTTTCTCCCTTTAGCCAAAGCCAATAGATGGCGTTACGAATGATGGGTAGAATTTCTCAGAGGTCTGGCCAGTTGAGAGTTTAATCCGTTGGTTATTAAGAAGTAAAAGAAACTCTTAAACTGTCAACTGAAATGGGCAACATTTTTTTTTTTTAAATCCTTAATAAAACTCTAAGAACAAAAATTGAATGGGTAATTTTCTATACCAAAATTTTTACAAATCAGATGTCTTTCAGTTCTGCAAATGTGTTCGAAACTTCATCTTTCCTGACAATTTTTTTAATTTTTTTATTTTAAATGTTATCTATAACTACTTGTGCTAGTCACAAGCAGATTTTTTACGGGAATATACATGGACATGAGGACATGTGGAGGAAAACACCCATCTAGAACAGGGTAATTTTATTTTATAATTTTAGAGAATCTCTCGGCCATCGCCGTTTTAAACGTCAATGGGTGTATACTGGAAGGGTGGGAGTGAAAAGTTCCCTTCCTAAAGGATTAGGGTGGAAGGATAGATGCGAATGGGATTTTTTTATATCGGGAGATGCATAGTTCACGAACAAATGGAACATTTAGGTCACGGTGGATAACAGTGTTTCGCACATAAAAGGGGCCATTGACAATTTTACGAAGAATTCGGGATTGTAGGGATTGGATTGGAAGGGAGTTGGAATGCTTAGTCGAACCCCAAAGTTCTAGCCCATATGTCCATATTGGTTTCAGAACCGTATTGTATAGTAATAGTTTAATTGTTGTTGTAAGTTTTGATTTACTGGTCTAGTAGACGTAATAATTGTTTGTATCGTCCGTTAAGTTCACGTCTTTTAGTTTTCGTATGAAGGTTCCAGGTTAACCGTTTGTCGAATATAAGTCCAAGGTAACGTATGCTATTTTTTTGTGGAATAATACTGCCGTTTAGGGTTATGTCGGGAATTTGTTCTCGGCAGAGTGTGAAAGTTACATGAGCAGTTTTTTGCTCATTTACTTCACTCTCCACCTTTTGAACCAAGTTTCTAAGGACTGGATATGGTTCTGTAGGATACTAATGACTGTGGAAGGATCTTTGTAATGTGTCAGGATGGCTGTATCGTCAGCATATGTTGCGGTAAGGATGTTTTTGTGGCAAGGAATGTCATGGGTATAAATGTTATAAAGGATAGGACCTAGGATACTTCCTTGAGGGACACCGGCGGAAAATTGGATAAATGTCAGCTACCTGAAAATATCGGTCTGAGAGATAAGATTTAAGGATGTGGAAATAACCCGAGGGTAGGACTCGCTGCAACTTCCAAAGCAATCCAGGGTGCCATACACGGTCGAAAGCATGCGAAATGTCAAGAAACACGCTTGGGCAGTATTCCTTTCGCTCTAGCGACTCTGTAGTCGACTACGCGATGACACTGCTGGATAGTGGAATGCTCAGGTCGAAATCCAAACTGATGCTGAGCAATGATACCCTCGGTTTCAAAAATGGGATAAAGGCGTTTTAGGATTAATTTTTCTAGGATTTTTGATAACATGGGAAGGAGGCTTATAGGTCTATATGAGATAGGAAGGTTTTTGGGCTTATTGGGTTTTGAGATCATCTTAATTATGGAAAATTTCCATAGGGAAGGAAAAAATGATGTCGAAGGATACTATTATAAATATAGGTTATAAGGACGAAGGTTTTTTTTGGAAATTTGCTTCAGGATTTCTGATGTTATTAGGTTATATCCTGGGGCTTTTTTATTGGAAAGGTGTTCTATTGTGAATTTAACTTCGGAAGGAGTGAAAAACTTAGGAGGTGGACTAATGGGCAACTGAGTTGATATTTGTCGGAATATTTGTTCGTCATGCAGAATGTCTTGGACATCTTCGTGAGGTTTAAAGATGTTTTCTAAGTGTTTGCCGAAGATGTCGGCTTTCTGTTTATCCGTTTTTGCCCAGGTTCCGTCGCTATTCCGGAGCGGGTGTGTAGCTGTTTTGTACCTGACAATTTGAAAAGCAAATCTCAAATGTTAGCTGAAAGCGCCACTTACCAATCAGATTACGATATTAACCCAACCCACTTGGTTTAAGCAAATGTACTTTTAGCTTATTTGAAAATTTCTTAAATAATTAATAACAAAATTATCATAAACAAGGCTCTAAAAACCTCAAACTGACTGTAAAGAAGCCATTGTAAGTGACTGCTTGGTGTGCACTTTGGTCTGACAGTGTCTTTTTGCCCATATTTGTCTGAAAATGAAGAAGTGAAGAGCGTTATCGTTATTTTTAAGCGATATGACCATATGATTATCAGATTTTTTTTAGTCTGAACTTAAAGCCACAACCCGCATTACACTAAACATTTTTGCTTTACTTAATGAAAAGTTCCCAGGATGAGTAATTTCAAGATTTGATGATGTTAATTACCCTCCAAGATCGTGCGATTTGACGTCGTTGGACTTTATTTTTGTTTGTTTGTAGAACTAATAAAAAAAAATTATCCTTACATAGATAATTCTCCAAATTGAGTTCATTTAAAAACCAAACTCCATCAACTAATGGACGAATTAACGTTCGGAATATACAAAAAAGTCATCGAATATTAACTAAAAATGTGTGTGCACACGCGCATTGTCCTGATGCAAGAGGATTTTTTTCTTCTTCAGATGGGGGCGTTTCTCTTTGATTTCCTCGCTCAACCGTTGCAATAACGACGCGTAAAACGCTCCCGTTATGGTTTTTCCTTTTTCCAAGAAGTCGATAAAAATGATGCCCTGCGAATCCCAAAAGACCGTGGCCATCACCTTGCCGGCCGATGGCACAGTTTTTGCCTTCTTCGGAGCCCGTTCACCCTTGAAAATCCACTGTGATGACTGTCTCTTCGTTTCTGGAGTGTAGTAGTATATCCAGGTTTCGTCCACAGTGACATATCGACGAAGGAATTCGGCAGGATTGCGATGGAAGAGTGCCAACATAGCCTCAGAGTCCACTTCACGATTGCGCTTATTCTCCTCTGAGAGCAAACGCGGCACCCATCTTGCCGAAATTTTTTTCACAGACAATTTTTCATGCAAAATTGAAGTGACTGTACCTTGTGATATGCCCGTGGCCTAAACTTATTCGCGCACTTTAATTCACCGATCGTTCAAAATCAGATCGTGGAGCTTGTCGATGATTTCAGGAGTAGACACCTCAACTGGGCGTCCTGAACGATGTTCATCTTTTGTGGATGACCGGCCACGTTTAAATTCATTCACCCAATTGTAAACCGTCGCAAACACAGGTGCAGATGTGCCATGAACTGCATCCAAATCGGCTTTGATTTCTTTCGGGCTTAAGCCTTTCAAATGGAGATGTTTGATGACAGCCCTAAACTCGCTTTTTTCCATTGTTATGCACAAATAAATGTCGTTAACTTTAATCGACGATAGAAATTGACCTACGCTATGGATCGAGCTGAAATTTTGACAGCTTTCCTGTCGATAACGGTACTTACAATCTTTACCGACACTACGAGCGCAATTTCTTGAATTTTCTACGGACTTATTGAACAACCCTCGTACCTATGAAAATAATTTGATTTTTTTTTTAAATAATGTCAACCATAATTTAATATAGAAAAAAAATATTTAATCAAAATCTAAACAATAAGTTGATTTTATTTAATTTTACTTTCCAAACCATAAATCGGATAATCCTTTATTTGCCCGTATCTGTATGGAATCACAAAAAAAGACACTATGTGTGTATGTGTGAAGGGAGACTTTATAAAATTATTATCCATCTTAAACTGCAATTAACATTTCATTGAAATATTTTCTGAATACTTTCTTGCTGATTATTCCTATCCACTCAGATAGTTATGCTTGAAGCGCTTACACAAAAAATTCAAAAGATGCTTTTAAGATACAGAAAAAGTTTCTTAAATGTTTGAGAAATTACCAATACTATTAAAGAAAGAAGAACTAGTAAAAACTATTCAAATTCGTAGATTTTACTCGAAGTTTGTAGATTTGGATCACAAGAATAGATTCTACTACAAAAAAGAAGTTTACTAGTTAAAAGAAAAAAGAAAGAAAAGAAAAAACAAAGAGCTTAACTCATTTTGATGCATTCAAGTTCTTTTAGTCAATATCTTTTGATAGTTGAAAGAAACAAACTCATTAGAATGGATTTCTTCTGATACAGAAAATGTGATAATATTCCTTGTATGGACAAAAATAGAACAGACTATCTCAAAATTCAGAAAGAATATTTTCATCAGATAAAACCATAAGGAAAGCAATCATTTCGTTGTTGTTTTTTTTTCAATTTGGCAATTTTTCTCCATTCTTTCTCTTTTTGCCAACTAAGAAAAAATTTTCGCACTAATTTAGTTCTTTCATTAATCAGAGCATAACGATGACTAAAAGAGCTCTTAATACCGGAGAAAATAAAAAATTAAAGAAAAAACCAAAAGAAAACAAAGAAAAAATGTAGTTACGAGTGTGAACAACAGATGGATACACTCAAATTTATAATGCCTTAAGAATTTTTTATTACCATATTTTTTTTTATTCTGTTTTGTATTTCTTCGTTTTAAACTACGAGTAGTTTTCATATTTCTTCGATTCTTTTTGTAATTTGCTTTACCAAACCACACAACCGTAGGGAGGGGAGGGGGGCGCTGGTGCACCACCCTACCCCACCGCCCCAGCACATCATATTATCAATGCGAATATGAGAATCTTTTCTGATAAGCTAGTTTTCTTACTGAATTTTTTAAGGATTTCACAAGAACTTTATACACTTCGGTGCATACGATAACAGATGGAGCCACTTGGGTCTTTGATCGTTCTCATTAGTTTTTCATAGAGTTTTTCCGCACCTTAAGTGCTAAGTTCTTAGTTGGAAGAAGGAATGTTCAACATTTAAGTTTTCACTTTTCTTAAACAAATAATGAGACAAAATTATGTTGGAAAAATATTTCAACAAAAAATCCATGCTTTAATGAAAATAGAAACAAAAAACAAATCAACAAAATTCGTTCTTTCACGTATTTGCATAAAATTCCAAATTGCTTTCGGAAAAAAAAAAATTTTCACCATTTCCGAGACAACCAAATTGGACAAGTTAACATGATAATTATAGAAAATTACTGAAAAGACCAAGATTCGTATTTATGCGCTTATTTTATTTAGTTCTACATTGACTCTTCCTCACATCACCTGTCTGCTAAGCATTTTAACTTTTAACTGCAATCGTACTAATATTTCGTGATGTGTTTTATTTTCTTATTGTTTTTTATTATATATTGCAATTTTTTGCCAACAGAGTCCAATTTGGAAATTTGGTAAATTGAACCAGAACAGAAGAGACAATTTAATTTTGGCTAAATATATTTATTATATGCAATAAAAGAGCAGAAATTTACCATTTAAGTTTGTTGTTAATTATCCTTTATTTGATTTTCGGATTTTTTTTTTAGTTATTTCTCATAGTACTCGTATCTCATAATAAGTAGCCAAAAAAAAAAAGTTTTACTTTATAATAAAGTTTTTTAAAATATTTTTATAATAATAATTAAAATTATTCTAAGAGATGGCGCTGTTAGTGTATTTTATCTGATCGTTTTTAGTTATACAGTAAATTTGATTTGTTAATAAATTTAACTAAAATTTTTTCTTTGTATATCATTTCCTTGACCTTGGTGACCAAGAGGGGAAAGGGGGGGGGGTTTGTTTTTGACATTTTATAGCGTCACGATCATGAGGCCATTTGGTGATTCTTTGGAAAAAAATTTTCTTAAATGAAATCCATTTTGACGCTTGGAAAGTACTATCATGTTATTTAACAATTTTCAAATTGATATATTATTTTAAATTAGATTTGATTCAAAAAAATGTTGCCATTTTATATTAAAAAATTAATAAGCTACCAATAATAGTACGTTAGAATTGCAAAAAAAAATTCCTTTAGTTTTGGTAATTCTGCCGTTTCGCACTTTGTTTTCTCCCACGATGAGATTCGATGGATGCGTTAAAAAAATAAAATAATCATTGAAAACTTATAAGTAATTATAAAAAATTCCTTATAACTGAGAAATTTGCCTATCTAAAAATAAAAATTATATATTTAATATTGAAAAAGGATAGATCCTCTCTTTTCTGTAATTCTTTAATACGAAAACTGTCCAGGATGCGTTATTTCCTTAAGAATTCTCAATTTTTAAAGCACTTAAGTAAAGTAATTTTTGAAAGATTAAATCCATTTAAGAATATCCCCAAAAGAATCGAATCCTGCAAGAAGTTCCATAGCGATCAGTTGAATAATATTTGAATTCCATACTTACACAAAATATAATAAAATAAACATTTTAGCAAAATCTGAATTTTCAGTTTATTATATTATATTTAAGTCTACTTTTCAAAGCACAAATTATATAAGCCTTTATAAGAAAAAGGTGTAAATAAAAGGCTTTTCCAAAAATTCTACCTTTTCGCTAAGTACAATAATTTCATTTAATATCCTTTTTTTTGAAAATAATATAAATTCAAACAAATGGACTTATAGTGATGACACAGTGGTTTCTGGCATATATCTAAAAAAAAAAACTTTTCAAAAAAACAATAAACCAAAAAAGCTAATAGTTTCTTGTAATTCATTGCTATAAAAATAATAAGGATAAATTACAAAGTACAATAGCCAACAGGAAAAATGTAATATTTATAAGGCAAACAATTTAATTACGATAATTTATAAGAGTTGGAAAATAATGAAAATCCAATAATATAAATAAATTTAATCAATCTGTAAGTAGTTTCAGTAAATACCAATAGAAAAAAAGAAAAAGAAAATTTTTTTTATTAAAACATTTCGGCTTACAATTAGGAAATATTTTCCCAATCAATTCTATAGAATAGAAGAAAATATGAATAACTCAAAGGACATTTTTCTAAGTATTTTACTGATCTAATTCTGAGGTAAATAGTCAACCTTGATTTGCATATTTTTTTTTTTTTTGTCAATTTTCATTATTTCCCAGCTGTCGAATAGAATACTAAAGATACCATACGAGAAACTGAAGGAAGACAATTCAGAAAATGAACATTTTCCCAATTGAGTTTTTTTTCTTTCTCTGTCCTTATGGATTTAATTAAAATTATTAAAGTTCATTCAACAAAATAAAAAGACCCATGGAATAAGTATTAAATATTCAAAGCAGCAAAGAGAAATGAAATATAAATAATAAAAGAACATTTACAATATTAATAATACTCGTACGAGAAAAAAAAAATTACGAACAAGAAGAGTCCTTTTATAATCTGATTACAATAAATTTATAATGATTTCTTATTCGATTTTGTAATATTTGTATTTTTGTTGAATTCCTTTTTATATTCAGGAATTTCGTACAATAAATTTGATAAAAAAAAAAAACATTTCTCTCCTTGACAAAGAAAAAAATCAATATTTATAAGTAGTCCGAAAATGGCTGGTATTTCTTACAAATTGCCAAAATAATAACACATAAGACTCATCGTAAAAGTAAAAGCTTAACGATAAGCGGATGTAATTTGATTAAAATATTTTTTTATTGAATTTACTTTGTTTTAAATAACAAATTAAATGGTAAGCTTTATTTTAAAACGTCAAAATATTATATGCTCATCATGGAGCAAAACTGAATTTATTACAAAGAAGCAAATGCTTGGGATTTACTTAAACCAAATTGGTCTATTGGCTAGTTATTATTGAGTTCATAAAATTTTTATAGAAAAAAGCATCACAAATAGTTTCAATGCTCACAATAGTTTCAATATATTATTTTAATTGACCTAAATTTACTTTGTGACTATTAATTTTTCATTTAATAACATTAAAAAGTATACTGTTAATGCTCAACACTGAACAAAATTGAATATATTTACATACATGTATCAAACTTAGTATTTGAATTCAGCTTAGTATGTCTCCTGATACTATTGTATATTTTTCATTGTAAAATATTTGTATCGTAGAATATCAAAAAGAGCATCAATGCTCATTATTGAGCAAAAAGTATTTTATTAACAAAATCCAAATTATTATTTTAATTTATTTATAAATCCAAATATATATTATGACTCAATATTTCTTTGTTCATAAGATTTTTATGGTATGAGTTATCGAAAATCGTGCCAATGCTCAGCAGTAAGCAACATTTGTTTTATTTACAAATATCAAAATTAATCTAAATTCACTTTGTGACCACTCATTTTTAATTTCATAAAATTTTTATAGTTAAGACGAGGCAAAAATAATGCTAATGCTCTGCAGTGAGCAAAATTGAATTTTTTTACAAATATCAAACTAAGTATTTGAATTGATCTAT
Organism: Atherix ibis; assembly: GCA_958298945.1. NCBI lineage: Eukaryota > Metazoa > Arthropoda > Insecta > Diptera > Athericidae > Atherix > Atherix ibis. The sequence continues at coordinate 20,888,701 of OY282610.1, read as the reverse complement.
ATTTATTTTTGGATCTTACATGTTACATTTTATAAAATTTTCATAGATATAAAGTGTCAAAAATACTGTTAATGCTCAGCACTCAGCAAATATGAATTTGCATCAAACTCTGTATTTGAATTGATCCAAAAATGTTTTGTGACCTTTTATTTTTAATTTCAAAAAATTTTAATAGTTATAACGAGGCAAAAATAATACTAATGCTCAGCAGTGAGGAAAATTGATTTTTTTACTAATATGAAACTAAGTATTTGAATAGATCCTAATATGTTTTGTGGCCTTTTATTTTAAATTTTATAAATTTTTTATAGTTATAACGAGGCAAAAATATGCTAATGCTCAGCAGTGAGCAATATTTTAATTTTTTACAAATATGAAACTAAGTATTTGAATTGATCTAAATTTACTTTGTGACTACTCATTTTTAATTTCAAAAAATTTGTATAGTTATGACGAGACAAAAATAATGCTAATGTTCTGCAGTCAGCAAAATTGAATTTTTGTGCAAATATCAAACTTAGTATTTGAATTGAACTAAATTTATTTTTTGAGCTTTTACATTTTTTTAAATTTTCATAGATATGAAGTGTCGAAAATACTGTTAATGCTCAGCACTGAGTAAAAATGAATTTGTTGCAAACCCAGTATTTGAATTGATCTTTATAGGTTTTATGACCTTTTATTTTCAATTTTATAAAATTTTTATAGTTACGAGTATAACGAGGCGAAAATAATACTAATGCTCAGCAGTGAGCAAAATTGAACTTTTTTACAAATGTCAAACTAAGTATTTGAATTGATCTTAATATGTTTTGTGGCCTTTTATTTTCAATTTTATAAAATTTTTATCGATGTGAAGTGGCGACAATAGTGCTAATGCTCAGCAATGAGCAATAATGAATTGGTTTACAAATATCAAACTCAGTTTTTGAATTGATCCTAATATGTTTTGTGACCTTTTATTTTTCAATTTTATAAAATTTTTATAGTTAAGGCAAAAGTAATGATAATGCTCAGCAGTGAGCAAAATTGAATTTATATACCAAATTCAAATTATTATTTTGATTGACCTAATTTTACTTTGTCACCTCACATTTTCATTTTATAAAATTTTTATAGATGTAAAGTATCAAAAATACTGTTAATGCTCAGCAATGAGCAAAAATGAATTTGTTTACAAATATCAAACTCAGTTTTTGAATTGATCCTAATATGTTTTGTGACCATTTATTTTCAATTTTATAAAAATTTTATGGTTATGACGAGGCAAAAATAATGTTAATGCTCAGCAATGAGCAAAAATGAATTTATATACAAAATTGAAATTATTATTTTGATTGACCTAACTTTTCTTTGTCACCTTACATTTTTCATTTTATAAAATTTTTATAGATGTTAAGTATCAAAAATAGTGTTAATGCTCAGCAATGAGCAAAAATGAATTTGTTTACAAATTTCAAAACTCAGTATTTGAATAAATACTAATATATTTTATGACATTACATTTTTCATTTTATAATATTTTTATAAATGTCAAGTGGCGAAAATAGTGCTAATGCTCAACACTGAGCAAAATTTATTTTATGAACAAAATTCAAACTATTATTTTGATTGACCTTACATTTTTTATTTTATAAAATTTTTATAGATATAAAGTATTAAAAATATTATTAATGCTCAGCAATGAGCAAAAATGAATTTATTAAAAAACAATTTTTTTTTAATTTTTAAGTATACCAATTGATAAAAAATGTATTTTATGACATTATATTTTTTACTAAATAATACAATTTTTAAAAAAATCTTTAAAAAAAATAATGCTCAGTATTGAGCAAAAGCCATTGTTTGATTTTATAAAAACTTTTTTTATATTTTCGAAAAGCCATTAAAATTTGTACAATTCGAACCAATTTTCTGTCTTTAGAATTGACATTTGCTCAAATCTGAGCAACAACAAAAATTCTGAATGCTTATTCTTTTGGTTTAAAAATTTTCTGTTTTAATTTTTAGTAAAATATTTCTCCTTTAAACTCTGTTATGATCATAAATTCGATTATTAATAGCGTAATACTCCCGGCAGGACTAGTCCTTTTGAAAATCTTCTCATATTAATTAACTAAATAAATCGATTAAAATAAATCAATCAAAACAAAACAAAAAAATAAATTAATGATATTTGATGTTTGTTCACCTGAACTCATTAATATTATTGTCATTAGTGTTTTTTTTTTTTTTTTACTATATATATTTTGCCTTAGTTTCTTTTGTTTTTTGGTTAGTTAATTTTCGTTCAGATGGAAACAGAAGATGATACTGACGATTATAGTTAGAGATAATAGAGCATTATTATGTTAAGCTAAATGACCCAATCTTTATATGGGGCGTCTAATAGGGGATAGAATAGAAAAAATTCGAAGAAATTCAAGACAAATATTATAACAGTAAAGATGAGTATTTGTTTCGTCCTTTTTTCTTCTTTTTTTTTGTCTACTTCTAATGTGAATCTTGTTACATGTATACGGGCAGATACTCGTAGTTTAGAAAAAAGTAAGTCGAAGCAACTGGTATGACCACAGAAAGAGTAAATAATCCATTCAATCGTTTGTGAATACTTCTATAAAAGGCAACTCTATAAATGCTAAAAGTAGATACTCTAATAAAAGGATAGCTATAAAAGTGTGAAAGGCAAGTAAGGAATACATAAAAAGGATATGTTTAGAAACAAATCGAAGTAATTATCTTAATTCGTTTCTGTTTGGACACTATTTATGCAGAATGTGTTTAACATTTAACCTATTCATCTATACACTTAATTATTAGGTTAACTAATGTTAAGTTAATGCTCCTTTTCTCTCTCTCTCTCTCTTTCTCTCTCTCTTCCTTGTCCTCTTTCTATCTATAATATCGCACCATTTGCTAGGCTAATGACAGGGTATTAAACCTTAAATTATTAGTACAATTCCGAAAAGATATTATTTGGTTAATTTTTTCTTATGTTCGGTGTGGTTCCTTTTCCTTTTTAGATTAAGCTTTCGATTACAATCGACTCTGCCAAATTAAGAGGCGTAAAAACCGATATAATAGGCCCTACTACTAATCAACGAATTATAACGACACGTCAGTAGTTGATCATCAATTTTTTTTTTATTGCGGCAAAAAATGTTAAATAAAAATTTATTATCCTTTAATTTTCAGTACTCGTTATTTAATCTTAAATATTAAAGAAATTCTTTTAATCGAATTTGTTTTCCTTTCGATAAGTTTAGTTGTCGTCAATGTATTGCGATATTTATCCGAATAGATGATAATTAATTGAATATATAATAAGTGACTTTATGCAAAGGAGAACAGGTAAAGGATACAGGACTAAACAAACCAATTACATACAGAATAAACCGAAAGAGAAAAAGTCAACAAATAGCAAACTTTCTATCTAAAGAAGAAAATGTCCTTTTTTTAGTAAATAATAGCAAACCCAAATAGTTTATATTCTTTTCCTCTTTAGTTTTTTTTTTGTTGTTGTTGTTGCTGGTATTTTATCTTCCTTTAGTAATTTCTTTGGTATCCTTCGATATTGTATTTGTAGATTGCCTAAAGTAAACCGAACCGACTGTGGGTTAAAACATTAATTAAGGACGCTAGAAATAACCCCTCATCCTTGCTACATTTGTCGTGTTTACCAATTGGCATTTTATGTTATTTTTTTCGTTTCTCAATTGCCGGTAGCTTTTACGGAAAATTAACTTTGAGAACACTTTCTGTCATCAATTTTAGTCCGATTTCGAATTATTGTATTTTATTGCTCCTGGACTATATGTTATTGGATGTATTCCGTATTCGCAAACGGATGAAGATTGGCATTCTGTATATCATTTTCTAGGCTTTCGTTTCCTTCTCGATGATTTTTCTTTTTTTTGTTATTTTTCGCTTGGTCTCTAATTTGTCAACTCTCCAATATACATCAATAAACCATACCATCCTTATTCCTTAAAAATATAAGTTCTTAAGCTTTAGGGTTGATCATTTCGAGTACCTTCCGTACAGCATTTGTTAGTCTTTTATTATTTTCTTATGTTTTTCCTTTCGCAATACACTCTTTTCACCCATTTCGAAAGGATCCTTTGTTTAGTACTAAAATTGTAATAGGTAAAATGTTAAGGAAGAAGAATTTAGTATAGATTATATTGTCCGAAATAAAATTCCTTTTTGACTATCATCGGTTCTTCTGTCTTTAGTCTCCGATGAGTGTTCCTTGGGTAGCGTAAAAGATTAAAGTTTTTCTTACGAGAAGATTATGATGAAAGGATAAACGAGAGCGAAATTTTTTCATAACAGTAAAATGCACAGGTCCTGAACAAAGGAAACATTAAAAGGGGCATCGACAATTTTGTGGTGGACGGTCTTGGAATTGTAAGGACAGGATTCGATAGGAATTGGAACGTTTCGTTGATTCCCAAAGTTCATTTCCATAGGACGAAATAACTCGTTTCAGTCTAGTAGGTAGGTTCTATACTAATCTCTTATCTAGATGAGGTCCTAAGCAACATACTTACTTAGAACCTCTTTTATCTTGCTCGTAGGAACTCTGCGCGGAAGTGGACCGGGACCCGTGGGGCAGACCAACTCCAGCAAACGAGAATGTTGGAGGGAACTCTGCGCGGAAGTGGACCGGGACCCGTGGGGCAGACCATATAGGACGGTCATGCATAGGATTAAAAGCCTACCCGCAACAACACCAACCTGTATCTAGGAAGAGAAAAGGCGTCTTCTCAGAAACGCCATCAACTCCAGCAAACGAGAATGTTGGAGGGAACTCTGCGCGGAAGTGGACCGGGACCCGTGGGGCAGACCATATAGGACGGTCATGCATAGGATTAAAAGCCTACCCGCAACAACACCAACCTGCCCCGACATACTGCACAGAATAGTAGAACATCTGTTCCCGGAGAAACCAGAACTCCCCGACTACCACCCGGAGGATAAAGAAGTGGAAATTCCTGGTGTGACCATGGAAGAGCTCACGAGGGCCTGCACTAGATTGCAGAATGGCAAGGCACCAGGACCGAGCGGCATACCCAACATCGCACTGAAGAGTGCAATTGCCGCCAGGCCAGACTTGTCTATAAGCATGTACGACGCATGCCTGCGACAAGGCGTATTTCCGACCCGTTGGAAGCAACAAAGATTGGTTCTTATCCCAAAAGGGAAGAAACCACTGGATGAGCCAGCTTCCTATCGTCCACTTTGCATGCTGTATTCGGGCGGGAAGAACTTGGAGCGGATAGTGGCCGACAGATTGGAGCAATACATCGATCCTCAACTTTCCGAATTTCAATTCGGATTCAGGAAGGGGAGATCGACCATCGACGCGTTGGAACTCGTCACGAACATTGCAAAGGAAGCCATCTCAGGAAAGAGATGGAAAGGCGGTTCTAAAAAGTATTGCCTCATTGTCACCCTGGACATCAAGAACGCGTTTAACTCGGCCCGCTGGGATCGAATCTTGGAGGCTCTTGAGAACATGGGGGTGACCTACTACCTACGGAGGATGGTCAGATCATACTTTAGCGATCGACTACTGCAATACGAGACCGAGGATGGACCAGCAGAGTATGGGGTCACGGGAGGGGTACCTCAGGGCTCTCTCCTGGGGCCACTCTTGTGGAATGTCATGTACGACGGCCTACTCCATCCGCAATTACCGACGAACACAACACTCGTGGCTTTCGCGGACGACGTAGCGGTTGTCCTGGTAGCCAAACACCTAGAGGAACTAGAAGCCGCATTCTCCACCACCATCCGGAGCATAAGACAGTGGATGACATCGGCAGACCTGTCTTTGGCGGAACATAAGACCGAGGCACTCCTTGTGAGTAGCCGGAAGAAAATGGAGACCATCACGATAAGAGTAGGCGATCACGACATCCGGTCGCTAACCTACATCCGGTATCTAGGAGTGGTCTTGGATGCCAGACTCAACTACAAGGAGCACATCTCCAGCGTCAGCAGGAAGGCATCAGCAGCACAGGGCGCACTTTCGCGGATAATGCCCAATATCGGAGGCCCCAGGCAAATCCGAAGGCGACTACTGGCAACTGTGGTTACCTCCGTCCTGCTATACGGAGCACCAGTGTGGGGAAAATCGCTAGAGCTTACAACATACCGCAAGACAATGACATCAGTCCAGCGGCTCTCAGCGATCAGAGTGGCGTCAGCATACCGAACGGTATCGCACGATGCGGTCAACATCGTGGCATCATGCCCACCCATCGACATTCTGGCAGGAGAGCGGGAACGCCAACATCGTAGGAAGAAGGAAGAGCGGCGAAAGGTCCTCTGTGAAGAGGAGGGACCCGAGAGTCTTCGCCTCTGGCAAGAGAGATGGGATAACTCGACGAAGGGTCGGTGGACTCATCGGCTGATCCCACATGTTACCAAATGGGTCACTCGCCTGCACGGGGAAGTCGGGTATTACATCACCCAATTCTTGACTGGGCATGGATGCTTTCGGGCATACTTGCACAGATTCAAGAGAACTGACTCCCCAAACTGTCATCATTGCCGCGATGTGATCGAAGACGCAGAACACGTGTTCTTCCAGTGCCCCCTCTATGAGGAGACGCGGGTGGAGCTGGAGAGAAATCTGGAGCGTTCTATTAGTCCAGAAAATATAGTGGAGTGCATGCTGAAGAGTCAATCGGCTTGGAACAGAATTGCGGAGTACGCGGAATCCATTATCAAGGATCTCCACACAACATACGAACAATAGGCCGCGAGGCGTCATAACATCGGGACAGCAGTAGCATCAAACAAGAACGCCCCGGCGAAGTAGTATTTACAAAGAGTGCCGCCGGGGAACCATCGTTCCGGGAGCAAGATCAGAGGTGCAGGTTGGGTTTTAGCGAGGTAAAAATCCCGCATAACTCACCTGGCAGGAAAAACTTCCAGGCGAGTACCTTTTGACGGTTTTCCCCTGTACCTCATTAATCTAAACAGAAGAAAAAAAAAAAAAATCTATGATAGATGAGGTCCTAAGTAACATAATTTAGCATATTGTGGTATCCTTGATAAAGAGCGAAAGTAATATGAACACTTTTCTGTTCATTTTCATTAACTCTCCATTTCCTAAACCAGGCTTGATGATTGTTGATATGGAATTATAAATAATTGAAAGCTATGACAATATTTGTATGGGTAGTAAGTATAAGTGACGAATCAGATGGGATATTATGGCTATAAATAAAGAGTCTACAAATTAGAACTTTTTTTTCTTAAAACAAACATTGATCATTTCGATAATAATTTTGAATAATTGTGTGGTACGTAGCACCTTTCTGTTCGAACCACAAGCCGTCGATAACTGCTTTAGTGGTTGCTCAATAACTGTTCTTAGATGAGCTTCGTTGGAGAAGATGATCTTGTCTGAAAACAAAGTATCATTTTTATTGATCCAATCAGCACAGTTTCGACATTAAAAATGATCTGGTTGCTTTAATGGGACATTTCAGAGCTTAAGAGGTAAATTCCTGTGCAAAACTGGATATACTTTAACTCACCGAAGTAATATTTTTATCTAAACGACCTGTACGAGTACGTGTACTCAAATTTATCCACCAAATTATTGATTGTAAACTTGGTAGACTCTACATCATATAAAATGGGACCAGGGACCAATAATGCTGCCTTGTGGGACTCCAGCTTAATTAGGATATATAATTCTGAGTTAATTGCTATTAGGCCATGAAATTAGAAGAGATATGATTTTATAATAAGACACAATTTAAAAAGAAGGGAAATCTTCAGTTTTCAGAGTAGCCCAGAATATCATAGACGATCCAAAAGCTTGGATCATAGGCAATATTTTTGTTTTTATAAATTCTTTATACGATTTCACATCAAAACAAGAGAAATAAAACACAACTAATAAGTGTATTGTATAAAATATATTCCTTCAGTATTTATGTGAGCATATTTATTGATATTTAATACTTTAAAAAACTAAACAATGAACATATCCTTTTGAGATTGCTAATGAATTATGCTCTTAATTAAAAGTCATGCAGAAAATTTCCACTTGTATATTCTGCTTTGGTTTTCTAATGAAAACATGATATTTGAAAGGAAAAAAATACGATTATACAAAGAGAGAAACAAATTAGCTGCCATCAATAATATGCTAACAATATTAAAGTAGTTTTTTTTTCAAAAAGGAAAATCTGCTCCTACGAACAATATAGTATGGGAAAATTTCTTTCAAATACGCCAAGGATATGTGGGGAGATTGGTTTTTATTTGAATTTATTTTATCTGCAATAAAAACAAAAATCTTGATACAAAAAAAAATAATTTCTCTTTTCTTTTTAGTTGGTCTATTCAGAATAATAAATTTATGTATATATATAGAGATATCCAGTTTGTATGCTAAAAAGTAAAGTTAAATAATGTATATATAAAATTTGAAATATAACAAATATAAAATTTGTTTATATTAATTAAATTTTGCCATTTAAATAAAAAATAACGTTATTCAAATGGCTAACATGACACTTCTTACAGAACTCGATGCTTTTGAGATAATTTTCGATGAGTTTTTTTCGAACAAGTTCAACTGTGATTCGGGCATTTTTTTGGAAAACTTTGGCTTTTTTTTATTTGAGAAAAATTTAAATATTATTTGGATATAAGCAGTCCTTGATGTAAGTTAATAATTAAAGGTCGAACGGTATCAAATGCCATAAACTTAGAGGTTAATTGACATCAGAAAATCTCGTAATTACACGTCCTGGAAAATTTTCGCAAAAAAAAAGCCAAAAATTTTACTTTTGGCATCATTTTCTTAAAATCACATATGGTCCAGATTAAAATCTTTAAGTTTAGACCAAAAAAAAACTCGATTATTTTACGGTCAGAATTGATGATAAATTTCTCTTATTCTTTGCTGTCAAAGAAATACGAACAAATTTTCACACTAAGCTCTTAATTTTTTGACAATCTACTGGGTGAAAAATGAACCTTGACTATAATATCCTTTTATGGCAGCAGAAATGTGACGTATCTATGGGGTGAAAAATGAGCCTTAACTATATTGTCAGTTAAACGCCAAACATTATAATATAATAAACTTGAAGCATTTGACAAAAAACTGGGCGCAACTTTTCAAAAAAAACAAAATGGCTAAACCGTTATTGTAACGTGTTTTTAAGTTTAATATTTCTTAAATACTTTGACTACAAATTTGAAGTTTTTCAATAATTTAAAAAAAATTATATAACAATTTATATAAGATAACCAACCAGATTATGAAGATTTTCTTGAATTATTACTGTTCATAATCCCAAATTGGCTTTAAGAATATTTTCTCAATAGTCCACTTCGTTCAAGGATTTAATTAAAACTAATTGGTTTTTTTTTGTTTTTCCCCAAGTTGAAAATTAATTAATTAAGCTTAATTTATATACGTTTTATAAACGCCCCACATTATAAAATAATAAACTTGAAGCATTTGCCAAAAAAAACTGGGCGCAACTTTTAAAAAAAAACAAAATGGCTAACCCGTTATTGTAACGTATTTTTAAGTTTAATATTTCAAATTTACAATTTGAAAAGAAAAAAATTTGAAAATGAACAATTTATATAAGATAACCAATCAGACTATGCAGATTTGCTTGAATTATTACTGTTCATAAGCCCAAATTGTCTTTAAGAATATTTTCTCAATAGTTCACTTCGTTCAAGGATTTAATTAAAACTAATTGTTTTTTACCCCAAGTTGAAAATTAATTAATTAAGCTTAATTTATATACGTTTTATAAACGCCCCATATTATAAAATAATAAACTTGAAGCATTTGACAAAAAACTGGGCGCAACTTTTCAAAAAAACAAAATGGCTGACCCGTTATTGTAACGCGTTTTTAAGTTTAATATTTCTTAAATACTTTGACTACAAATTTGAAGTTTTTCAATAATTTAAAAAAAATTATACAACAATTTATATAAGATAACAAATCGGACTATGCAGATTTGCTAGAATTGTTGCTGTTCATAAGCCCAAATTGTCTTTAAGAATATTTTCCTAATAGTCCACTACGTTCAAGTATTTAATTAAAACTAATTGTTTTTTACCCCAAGTTGAAAATTAATTAATTAAGCTTAATTTATATACGTTTTATAAACGCCCCATATTATAAAATAATAAATTTGACGCAATTGCCAAAAAACTGGGCGCAACTTTTCGAAAAACAAAATGGCTAACCCGTTATTGTAACGTATTTTTAAGTTTAATATTTCAAATTTACAATTTGAAAAGAAAAAAATTTGAAAATGAACAATTTATATAAGATAACCAATCAGACTATGCAGATTTGCTTGAATTGTTGCTGTTCATAAGCCCAAATTGTCTTTAAGAATATTTTCTCAATAGTTCACTTCGTTCAAGGATTTTCTTAAAACTGATTGTTTTTTTATATATTTTTGTTTTTCCCAAGTTAAAAATGAATTAATTAAGCTGTCGCAAATAATAAACTTCCAATCCATTTTTATGAATTTTTCTTCTTCGTTTTTTTTTACAATATTTTTTTCACTATTCAAATTGAGTCATGCTTGACATATAATTTAAGAATTTCTAATTAATCTTTACTTTTGATTAAGTATAACTGTCCATTCTGAAGGCTGAACCATTCATTAGTTGTTCTCATTTTCGGTAACAGAACTTTATTAATTATAATTTTTTTTTTATTCTAAAAAGGATTTTCTTTTATAAGCAATATTTTCCTTTGTACTTTTTATAATTATCATTTACTATTTTGTCGTATAATTGAAAACTAACTTTAAGAAATTTTCATTTAACGATATTCAAATAAATCCTTGACAATAGTAAAAAGGAGCTGAAAGAATTTTTTTTTTCCGTTTACTGTTCCGTGTAATATAAGAAATAATCCCTATCCACCATCATCATCGACCCTTCAACAATTCTTATTCATTTTCGATTATTTTCTGAATAATAAAATGAATTAAATGTGAACAGAGAGTAGAAATGAAAATGAAATGTTATCCATAATGGCCATTGTGAATTTGTTTTATTAATTGTTCAATTCGATAGTATCCCTGTGGGGATTTTTAATTGAGTACAAAAAAAAATATGAAAAGAACACAAAAACTCCACCATAAGCATATCGTTAAGTATCATTGTAATGAGTGTAAAGAGCTGCAGGAGATTTTTATATTTTCATAGTGAATGAGGGCAATTATAGTTTTTGTGGTGGCGACTAAGGGTCTCTTGGGATTGTTCTGAAAATCGAAAGTCACTGCTATACTCGAACTGCATACATATAGTGGGTATTTATTTATATTTCAGAAGTTCCAATACAAAAAAAAACGATTAGGAAAAGAAAAAAACCCCAACTGAAAATGTTCAAATTTTTTTCTTCTATTGTAAAAATATGCAATAATGGACGTATTCAATCTTACTTATTTATAATCGTAATTCTGTTGTTTGTGGAAATTATTTCGATATTTGCAAAAACATAAATAATTATTTCCTTATTTTGGAATGGAAAATTCAATTGTAAAATCTTTTCGTAAATGTTTACATTTGGTGGAAGAATGGTAATCGTACAATTTCTATAATTTTCAATCTTATTTTACTTCAATAAAAACATATGCGTACGGTTCATAAAACGTGTCCACTTAACATAATCAATCTAGTTAGTTCTAAAATAGTAACAAAAATCAACAAAGAAAAATATAGCAAAAAAAAACGTCAACATTAACGAAGAAAATATCAAGAAAATATCCAAAAAACAAAAAATGAACAACAGCATATATGGCTCCGTCACTGTGCTCATTTGTGATTGGTCGATCGCACCACAGTGGCGGCGTAGGCGATGTATTTTGCAAATTTTTTTTTACAAAACATTAATAATTATTTCCTTATTTTAGAATTACTGTAAGTTGATTGAACATATTTTACAATGGAAAATTCAATTGTAAAATCTTTTTGTAAATATTTACATTTGGTGGAAGAATGGTAATCGTAAAATTTCTATAATTTTCAATCTTAATTTACTTCAAAAAAAAACATATGCGTACGGTTCATAAAACGTGTCCACTTAACATAATCAACATAGTTAGTTATGTTTAAGTGTTAAATTCATAAATCAACCAAAAAAAAAAAACAAATATTCTATGGTCTTCCGTATATATTTTTTTAACTAAGCTATAAATATCCAAGAAGAAGTCTAAAACAGTAACAAAAATCAACAAAGAAAAATATAGCAAAAAACCGTCAACATTAACCAAGAAAATATCAAGAAAATCTCAAAAAAACATTAACAACAGCATATATGGCTCCGTCACTGTGCTCGTAAATGGTTGGTCGATCGCATTACAGTGGCGGCGTAGGCGGCGTAGGCGGCGTATTAAAATGATTAATCAATGCTCGAAAATTGGTAATTAAGTTGCATTTCAATTAAAATACGGCTCTCAGATAAAATTTGATTAATTATTTAACACTTTTTAACTAATAATCTTTTTCTAGTATTTTCTATATTTTATTTAAAACACATCTTGTGAAAAAACCAATCGAAAAAAACGAATTTACAGTGACATAAAATATTGAGTAAACTTTATTAACTATTGGAAATGAAGGGCGATGTACTATGTTACTTCTAGTTTACTGATACCAGAAACTGTGCCTCTTTAAATATAAATAAGCTTTTTTTGGAATATGTGTAAAAATAGAAAATCGAATAATGAAAAGTTTTTTGACATTTCATTTTTGTTTTATTAAAAAGTAGTTAGTTTTGGAGGCAAAAAGATTTTTTTTTTTAGGAGTTTTTTCCATAAAAAAATGCAAAGCTGAGTCGTCGATGCTGTAATAACGATTAAAGAACTTGTTTTAACAATGCCCTGATTTAATGACAACTGGAAAAGGGCGGCTTATCCGTAGCAGTTGTTAACTCTCTTGCAGCTTAAGAAATAGCTTAGATACCACATATCTGTCGGCGAATGGGTCCTAAAGTTCTGTACTTCAATACGCCTACTACGCGGAAAATTTTAGTTCTCAAAAGGATTTAAGTCCTCAAACCCGATCCGGGAAATAATTTTTATGTTTTTGCAATCCTCACAAAGAGTTATCAATTTTGCACTTCGGCAACTTCAATCCTGTCATTTGACAGCTGTCAAATGCATATGTCACTCAAGAAAATTTCTGTTTAGATTATAGTTTACCATTTTTTTATTGTTGATTGATTATCCTCTAAAATTGTGAAAACTTTCTCCAAAATGATGATTATTTGTATACTGATTTGTCGAACAAATTTTTCTTCAACGATGAGGCACAATTCTCGCACGGTTGGTACGGTTATAAGCCACAAATAGGATTTTAAAAACCAATAATTATGTAATTATAAAAAAAAGCTTTTATATGCCTGAAAAGTGATTGTCAAAGGTATCATTGGCCTATGTTTTTTTTTTTTTGAAACTGGAAAGAGCAAAAGTTACCTCGAATTTTTGGGTACTATGGCCATATTAAAACGGACTTTTTTTTAGTTTGAACTTCTCTTAACCATATTGGATCTAGATTAAAAGTTTTAATCTAGATCCAATATGGTTAAGAGTAGGCAGCAGTATCGGGCATAGAACATGGCAAATTATTGCTATATAATGCGAAAAGTTTCATGTTCGTAAAATTTTTGGGATTTGGGGATGTTAATTACCCTCCAAGATGGTGAAATTTGACTCCAAATTATAGTCCGAAATATGCGAAAAATTCATTAAAAATTGGATCGATTGCTGCCAGAAATCTCATCTTAACTTGTACTGATAGAACACAACAATTCGCGTGTTGGCCAATTTTGGCCATTTTTGGTCAATCGCCAGCTTCAAACGGTCCAATTGTTGCCAGTAGAGATCCTAATTTAGTGTTTGGCCATATGTAAGCAGCTTTTAGTAGATGATTCCTTTCCAGTCCCACCAATTGCAAAGCAAAACCTTCATGGCCGTTAGCCCTGGTTTGACCACCGTTTGAGCCGCTTTACCGCGCTTTGACCATGATGGCCTTTGCACAATATTGTGTGTGTCCCATTTCTCATCTACAATCATCCATTTTTCATCCCCAATTACCCATTTCTTATCCCCGTTAAAGAAATGGGTCGATTTCATTCCGTTTGGCCAAGGCTTACGCAGATAGAACACAACACCTCTCCTGTTTGGCAATTTTTGACGCTACTGGTCAATTATTGATAGAAGAGGTCCTAATTTAATCTTTTGCGCTTCACCGCGCTTCGATCACGAAAGTTTTTAAACAATATTGGGTGTATCCCATTTCTCATCTACAATCACCCATTTCTCATCCCCAATCACCCATTTATCAACCCCGTTTAAGAAGTGGGTCGATTTCATTCCGTTTGGCCAAGGCTTTGGCACTTTCTTTCTTAATACAGCTTTATGCAGATGGTTTAAACCTGTTTTGTGGTCGATCTTTAGCTCCTTGTGCGTAATTGGCTGTGACAGTATCGGAACCATGTACACTGTTCACAATTTCAGTTGCCTGGCTTATAATTTCCTCCTTCACCAAAGCAAAATTGTAAAATAAACCGAATTTTCCCTTTGACTATATTTTACCATACATTGACATGTGTTTCTTTGGGAGTTGGGTAGGGTGGAGGGGGGAGGTGGTTGGTACGGGAAGCTGGATGTGAATTGAAATGGATGAGCTGCAAAAATTTTTTAAAAGACCTCTGAAAGCGCCATTTAAAATATTTGCCTCTATTTGGAAAACAAAGAAAAACTTTTTTCTTCCACATCCACCATATACAACCCAAACAACCCCCCACCCCCTCAAGACATATACTATATATTGACATGAAACTATCAAACAGAAAAAAATATTATTTTTAAAAATTGTTCTGTTAGAATATTTTTAGTATTTTTTGTTTTTCCTTTAACAATATTACACCTTAAATACTATAAAATGTCCAAAATGTTCATTTACTTTGAGCAATTATTTATGTAACTTTTTTTTTTTTTTTTTTTTTTAAATAATTTTTGTTCAGTCAATAAGCAGCTTACGTGCTGCACGCAATCATTGGAAAATTAAGGGGCGAACAGCATAATTAACCTGTGCCCATCAAACAAAGATAGACTGGACTCGCCCATTTCGAAATGGATGATCAAACAGCAAAATTATAATAATAGCAATATTTAAGAGAGTGTTAGCCAAATGTAATAAGAAAATTACACAAAAAAAAAAAAAAAAAAATAATAATAATAATAATAAGTGAAAAAATTACTCTGAAATTAAATTCGAGCAAATTTAATTAGCCACTCAAATGAGTTAATATGGGTTAAGATATTTTTCGTTGGTTTTTGATTTTAGAAAAACAATTTTTTTTTTCATTTATTGTTGTTATGGATAAAAGAGAAAAAAGGATGAAGAGAGATCGTCCTTGGCTTATAGAAGGTAATCTGGCATTGAATCAATGAACACCCAAGCAGGTCATTCAGGTGAAAAGTCGTTGGCTCGATTGGATTGATTTAGGTTCGGTTGGACTGTGTTGTTCTAAGTGAAGTGGTCAGTGGGCACCGCCGGATAGGCGTCAGTTCTTTTGGATATAGAGTAACTACTCTTCCTGGGTTGGGTTCGGATAGAAACTTTTACTAACAATTTAATAATGTGTGAATATTCAAAATTGTATTTTTTTCCCCCCATTGAATTTCTATATCAATAAAAGGTCACTCGAAGATATTTCCTATTAAAATGCAACAGGCCGTAACATTCCGATTGTGTTCAATCTCAATACCAACAATATTGGATGGTCGTTTTATTTTATATTATATCCTTTAAAATGCATCAAAGAAAAAACCAATTTTATTCCCTTTTAATGCGAATAATACCCCAGAGAGAGAGAGAGAGAGAGAGAGAGAGAGAGAGAGAAAAAAAAAGGAATAAAATCGTTAAAAAGGATTCTATTTTTGAATATAATTTTTTTTCCTTTTTCTTCTAATTCATAAATAAAACCCAATCGAATTTGTGCTTTCAAAAGTAATATAGCTTTTTTGTTAAATTTCATTCTTTACCTGTGCAAAATTACAATAAAAGATCTTACCAACTTGTAGGTCGATTGGCATCAGCAAACGTCCAAATTAATGCGTCGTCGGGAACTTTTGTGCAAAATTAAAAACTACACATGGTCTTAATAACAATTTTTAAGTTCAGGCCACAAAAAAAAAAACCCGGCATTTTCTTCTTCTTCATTTTCAAAGAAATACGAACCAAAATGATAATTTCAGACCAAAATGGACACGTGGATAAAAATGGTGTTAAATGACAGCTGTCAAATGACATGGCTATACTTTCTAAACAAATAAAATGGATATCGCAGCATTTACGTAAATTTATTGATTATTATTTGCATTAAGAAAAAAGAAAAAAATACCGAAAATTCTGCTAAATTCAATAGTATCTGACGAAGGCGTTTAGTTTGAGATTGTTGCCATGTCGCACTATCGATCATCGGATACCTCCACAAAAACATGGTAAATTATTGTCGAATGGTGTTAAAACATTGGTAAGCAATTTTATTTTATAATAGATTTTTTTTTCCTATATTTTTATTCTATAAAAATAGGGTGCACAAAAAAAAAGACAACAAATAAACAAAAAATTGTTTAAAACCACCTCCACGTGACTTTGTGTGTCAATTGTCATATTGACAGCATGAATATGAATAGCTTTTAGTTTTTGCTCTTATTCACATTTTCTAGGAATGGGGAAGAAAAGCTGTCATTTTTTGAATCTGATTTATTTTAGTGAACAGTATTTCAATAATCTTGGACACAATTGGGGCAAGATGGTTGAAAGTGTGAAGGTAGGCCAAGGTGTGTTTTGGTTTTATTCAAATTTAGATAGTGTCCATATTGGATATAGTGGAGGTGTTAAAATTATGTGACTTATTTTAAAATGGAGAAAAAGAACATGACGATGAACATTTCAAATTTTACCGATTTATCTTTAATTTGTTAAAAATTATTTTTTTTTTAATGGATTTTGTTTCTCTTTTTCGATACGTTAAGAAAATGTTGCAGTTCGAGCCTATCGGCGACTAAACAGCTACAAATATAAAGGCTCAATAACGATAGCAAAATATTTCAATATCAACAATCCGGAACCCCAATACTCACCGCTCCTCCTTCCAAAGAAACTCTTACCACCTTAAAAATACATATTCACCTCACAATGAGTTTGTAAATTCATAATCATTGTTATTGAACAACTAAACTGAACTGATATGCAAATTAGTTTTGGTGACGTTGTCAAAGGATTGTAAGACAATCTTCAATATTTCTTGAAAATTTTTATAGTTTTAATAAAATTGGAACACACATTGATATTTTTTCAGTTTAAAAAAAACCCAAAAGATGGCCAACCTCTAAGAGTAGTCAGAATTGGTACTCATAAAAAAAGCGCTCATCAATTCTGACCACTCTTAGAGATTGGCCACCTGTTGGGTTTTTTTTAAACTAAAAAAACGCACACATATTGTTGGTTATGTTAGGTTAGGTTAGATTATGTTAGAGTTGGTGTATTCTGTATCAGTCGGACACACTTAGACCAAAATTAGAAACGTTGTGATACTACGTCATCACCGAAGTTGATGGCATCCTAAGAACTAATTGGAAGCGAGTGCAAAATGTTTGATTTTTGTGATATACACGAACGCAATATGACTCAAATCATCGAAAAAAATATCGCCCAGAGTTCACCTTCGGAGGGATGTGAACAGAAAAGGTGATAAATAATCTCCTTTTTTACAGTTACAACAAAAATCATTTGCGGACATATACCGTCCTTTAGTTCTTAAATTATTCTAGGATGATTGAAATACACTTTTTCTTTCAAATAGTCTCAAAGAAAAAAGATCTTGGCATCAAATTCACTTCAGCGTTTCGTAAGATTATGCGATCATCGAATTTAGTACGCAAAAAACCGAGGTTTTGACGTGTTATATGGCTCGTAGCGCGGTCTTCTTGATGCCATCAGCCCAGATGTTCACCCACATTGAACAGTGACTTTTTTAGGATGCATTGGTTTTTCGTAAATTACTTGAGGGTTTCCCGAGCCCCAAATTCGATAGTTTTATTTGTAAACGTGGCCGTCAATGTGAAAAGTATGCTACGTCACAGCATAATTAAAATGCGTTATTTTTTTGGTAATGAGCCCATGAATAAAATTGTACTATTGAGAGTAGTGGGGCAGAATGTCCCTGGTAGGTTTTAACCAACTTAGCAACATGTGGCCGAGCGTTGTTGTGCTGCAAAATCACTTTTTCGTGTCTTTGCTTGTATGTATTGTGGCCGTTTTTCCTTCAATGCTCGGCTCAAACGCATCAGTTGTATTCGGTAGCGAGCGCCTGGTATAGTTTTACCCGGTTGCAACAGCTCCTAATATACCACGCCGAGTTGATCTCACCAAATACATAGAATGAGCTTCGAGGTGTCAATGTTGATGCATGACCCAGGCGCTCCCATGATTTTCATCGCTTTAGATTGGACGATACAGAAAACCTTCCTTTTTTGCCATTGGAGCAGCTGTTCGCACGTGGAAAAACGCCGTTCGACGTCTCTCGGCCTCAACTCGTAAGGCATCCAATTTCTTTGCTTTTGGATCATTCCCTAGGCCTTCAAATAATGGAATAGGGCTTGTTGAGTCAAGCCCAAGTTCCTGTTGTATTTTACATATGGTAGATCTTCATCCAGTAACATCTCCAATTCTGCGTCTTCAAATTTTTTTAACCGGCCCGGAATGGTGGTTTCCCATTTGTACTGTTAATATTTGACAGTTGTAAAAAATTAAATATCACGTGTACGTTTTGACAGATATTTTGAAAGTTGAAAAAAAAACTAACAGGTGGCCTACCCTCTAATTGATTAAGTTTAGTTTGTTCTGTTGATGACAAAAATGCATCGGAATTAATCGTTATTATTAATCAATCTTATTCAACAAAGAGCATTGATTC
The DNA here is from genome assembly GCA_958298945.1 of Atherix ibis. Taxonomy (NCBI): domain Eukaryota; kingdom Metazoa; phylum Arthropoda; class Insecta; order Diptera; family Athericidae; genus Atherix; species Atherix ibis. The sequence continues at coordinate 20,869,683 of OY282610.1, read as the reverse complement.
TTATACCATTCAAGGCTGTTATCGTCCACTTTCCTAATCTCATCTGCTTTAGAAAATGAGAGCCTTTTCTGCGTTTCAAGTGTAAATCACAGTTCACGAATCGAATATGTTTCCTTGAAAACATGAGGTATCCAAACGTCCAAAATCTTTAATACCGAAGCTACCAGAACAATGTTTCGAATGCCAATTTTTCCACTAAAATTCTGTCAAAACATTTTCTTCGTGTACCTGGCAAAAATGTTTACTGTGCCATCCCATAATTACTCTATTGCTGAAGAAACCAACTTCACGCTAAACAAAATATCAGCTGTCAGTTGTCAAAATGCATTGCAGTCTGAAAAGTGAGTCAACAGCATGACTTTGCCAAGTTCAACACTCCGAACTTGGCAAAGTCCAGCAACAATTCCAATTCAAACTTGAATGGTTATTTATTTTTAGAAATTCAAAAATTAATATTTATTGAAAATCAGTCTATTTAGTACTAATTTCGTATATATAAAAATATATAAGAAACATATCCCTTAATGGTTTGTTCTATAAATTGGCAACATATTTTTTTCAATTAATAAGAAACTTTAAAGAGCGACATCTGGTGGCGTCACGTAGTACTAGAGTATGGTACGAGGGTCATTCAACATGTACTTAGCCTCACCGCCCGATGGAACTGCTGTCACAAAAGAAATTTACCATCGTACAGTACATTCTTTTAGTAGCCTACTGCCAAAGTTTCAGTCGATTTCCTGTATTAGTTTTGTTTTGAGAGCCTTTGAAAGCGAGCGTGTCGGTCGGTTGCACAAAAATGGAAAAAGAACAATATCGTTCGGTGATTAGATTCTTGTTTTTGGAAGGGAAAACGCGCAGCGAAATCAAAGATCGCTTGGATGCTGTGTATGGAACAACGAGTTTGTTCGTGGCCGCACGTCGGTTTTTGATGAGCAACGCCCAGGTGCCCCGAAAACGGCTGCTACGGAGGAAAACGTTAAAAAAAGTCCACGATCTCGTGTTGGCAGACCGTCGATTGAAGGTTCACGAGATAGCTGAGACTGTGGGCATCGCAGTGGGAATGGTGCATCATATTCTACACGAAGAACTGGGCATGAGAAAGCTGTCGGCGCGATGGGTGCCGCGTTTGTTCACACCGAAAAACAAGCGCAACCGTGAGACCACATCGGCGACGTGTTTGGCGCTGTTTCAGTGCAATCCAGCGGAGTTCTTGCGTCGTTTCGTGACCGTCGACGAAACATGGATTCACTGGTACACACCAGAGACCAAGGAACAGTCGAAATAGTGGACTTCACCCGGCGAACGTGCTCCGAAGAAGGCGAAGACTGTTCGATCGGCCGGAAAGGTGATGGCCACCGTTTTCTGGGATTCACAAGGTGTTATCCACATCGATTACCTCGAGAAGGGTAAAACAATCACGGGGCGCTACTATGCCGACTTATTGGGCCGATTTGACATCGAATTGAAGAAAAAGCGGCCCCGCTTTGCGAAGAAAAAAGTGCTGTTCCACCACGACAACGCGCCGGCTCACACCTCCGCCGTCGCCATGGCCAAATTGGTCGAATTGCGCTACGAATTGCTGCCCTATCCACCGTACTCTCCAGATTTGGCCCCCTGTGACTACTTTTTGTTTCCAAACCTGAAAAAATCACTCGCCGGGAATAGATTTGGGTCGAATGAGGAGGTCATCGTCGCCACGGAGGCCTATTTTGCTTCCCTCGAGAAAATGTATTTTTTGGACGGGTTAAAAAAGTTAGAGCATCGCTGGGCCAAGTGTATCAAGCTTGAAGGAGATTATGTGGAAAAATAAATTGCCACCTTTCCAAAATTTTCGTTTTTCTTTTGTAGGCTAACTACTTGTTGAATGACCCTCGTACTGTCAAATTTCTAAACGTTATGTTTTTCATGAAAATTTTCTTCAGTGTTGAGGTACTTTTCTCGTACAGCGGATGGGGCTCTGAAAACCTTTAAAAAAAAAGGAGGTACCACACAAAAAATAACTGTGTGGTGTGCATGTTATTCTGAAGGTGTCGGTGGGGTGTATTTCTTTAAAAAAAATAAAGAAGAAGAGACTGCTACCTTCAATTTGGAGCGTTATGGCCTGACTTATTTTGCCCAATATTTAATTAAGACTAAATATTATATAATTACTATAAAATGTCACTAAAACCTACAGAAAATGTTATATTCTGTCTGGTTTTATTGCGTAAAAAGCTCACTACCCCTCCCCCACCCCTCCCGGGACACGTTATTTCGCGGCTTGGCAATATCAAAAATCCTCCGAAACGTTGTGATTTGACGCTCTTAGACTTTTTCATCTAAAATTATATAAAAATCGACTTCTGAAAAAGAATTTAAAAAATTTAAAAATTTTCAAAAACTTACATCGACCAAATAACAGCCTCAAAATATTGCGAAAAAAAACTCATTAAAAAATTACCCCAAAACGATCGGTCTTATAATAGTTATTTAATTATATATTATCTTTTTTATATAATGGCAAAACTTATGTAATATAATAGAATTAAAATTAAATTAAAATTCAAATTAAAAATAAATTTCATTTAAATGTACTTTTTAATATGCAAATTGGATAATCCTTTAGAGTTGCTTTTTCAACTTGCACTTTACGAAATTTTTTTGTTAGTATTTTTTATAGCATCTGTAAAATGTTGCCTCAACTTTTTGATAATTTTTCCTAATTTCTTCTTCTATAATCTCAGATTCAAGAGGAGAAAATTTTAAATTTTTTTCCAAACGAAACAAAAAAAAAATCCAAGCAACAATAAACAAATTTCGCATATTTAAATCCATTTCACCATATTTATTATCATTATAAAAAAAAAAAAAATGGTTCTGATATTAATTTATTAAATATGAAATTAAATCGTCTTCAAAACTCATATTGTTGTTGGTATAGTGCATTTGGCATGTACGAGTATTGTGGGAAAACTGAAAATGAACCAAAATCAAGACCATCCGCTGCTATAAGAACGTATAAATAAATGGAAGAAAATGAAAAAAATTCTGTACTTTTTATTGTAAATAAATTCCAAGGTATCCCAGCATTAAGATAAAATTGCTGTACATATGAGAATGCATGAATATTGTGAATCTTTCTCAGTCTCTCAATCGTCTGCTCCCCTTTACAGACAAGAGAAAAGTCTCACTCACATTCTACGTCTAAGAAATGCGTTCGTTTGAGACCTCATACCATCATCAGCGCACATTCGTATTCTGTAAAAATTTCTCCCTGCTATGTACACAGTACCTTGGCCTAACTGAACAGTCCAAGTGTTTACATATTCACGCAAACGTGTATTTTTTGAATTTTTATTTGTTTTTGTTGTGTTCTTTTTTATTTTTTTGGTATTTCCTTTCAAACTCTAAACACACAGCCCCTACTTCCCTTAGCCACCTTAGCTTGACAGAAGCATAGGTAAATGTGCATTTACAAGTATGACAGCTCATGTTTAAAGTATGCCATACGATATACGATATACGAGAACTCCTCTGCCCTTCCCACCCCTTACATGGAAAATACCCCCTCCCCCCTAGTATCTACCAAATAGTATCGTATCGAATTGTCAGCAGAGGCGATACTCTCCTATTCAAGGTATGGTAGACCGCCGACCGACCGACCAACCCCTCTTATAACATACAATACAGCATTTTATACCATAATTTCACTTATACATCCAAATGAACTCCTATAAAAACTGATAATAAATACAAAAGTATATGGGAAAATTTCGAAAATGAGGAAAAAAATATATTTTAATTCCAGTAAGCATAAAATAAAAATGTTAAACGAGTTATTTTGTACGTGCAAGCCTAAAGACTTGACGCCAAACCGTGTTTACTTTAACGTGTGTATTCTTACCTATCTATGATATATGGACAAATTTATTTATGTACAATATAAGCACTATTTATGAAATATATCTTAGATTACAACACTTTGATTATTTGCATTTTTATCCCTCGCTTCAAATATAATTAAATGGAAAAAATTAAAAAAATTCCACTATCGCTCAAGTGGATAATAAATACTCCATATTTTGACTGTCATGCACAGTATATGAAAAGCGAAAATAATTCGATATTATTGTAGTTAACTGATTAGTCCCTTAAAATAATCAATATAATTCATCAATAATGTGTCAACAATTTCAGTCTACTTTCAATATTTATAAATACTTACTTATAAAAGAAAATATCATGACTCATATCAGTGGCACTCCTTTTCCTTATTATGGGCTTCCGAATAGCAATTCTAATAGAAGCTTTTTTTCATTTCTATTTTTCAAATGCCATAGAATTTTACTAACCAAAAATGACTAATATTTATTAATCAAAAAGTTTATAGAAAATATATTATTTTTTTTTGCAAAAGTTTCATTAAATTTAATTATTTGCGTCGTCCAATTATATTTAATGGAGGGTCTGTTTGTGTTTCTGTGATTTACAGACTTTATAAACTTGGAAAAAAAAGGTAAAATATTTTTCTTTTAAAAAAGTTTTCACAAAAAATAAACAAAAACGTTTGGATTAAACTGAAAATTAAAAAGTATTCATTCTTCTTTCCCAGATTGGTTCGAAATATTTTCGGCTCAATAAAAATTCTTTTTTCAATTTTTAAAGGACCAAAAAGCTTGTGTTTCTGTGATTTACAGACTTTATAAACTTGGAAAAAAAAAAGTTAAAATATTTTTCTTTAAAAAAAGTTTTCACAAAAAATAAACCTTTGGATTAAATTGAAAAGAAAAAAGTATTCATGCTTCTTTCCCAGATTGGTTCGAAATATTTGCGGCTCAATAAAAATTCTTTTTTCAATTTTTAAAGGACCAAAAAGCTTGTGTTTATGTAATTTACAGACTTTATAAACTTGGAAAAAAAGTTAAAATATTTTTCTTTTAAAAAAGTTTTCACCAAAAAAAACACATAAACGTTTAGATTAAACTGAAAAGAAAAAAGTATTCATTCTTCTTTCCAGGATTGGTTCGAAATATTTTCGGCTCAATAAAAATTAGTTTTTCAATTTTTAAAGGATCAAAAAGCTTGTGTTTATGTAATTTACAGACTTTATAAACTTGGAAAAAAAAGTTAAAATATTTTTCTTTTAAAAAAGTTTTCACAAAAAATAAACAAAAACGTTTGGATTAAACTGAAAAGAAAAAAGTATTCATTCTTCTTTCCAGGATTGGTTCGAAATATTTTCGGCTCAATAAAAATTATTTTTCAAATTTTTAAAGGATCAAAAAGCTTGTGTTTATGTAATTTACAGACTTTATAAACTTGGAAAAAAAAGTTAAAATATTTTTCTTTTAAAAAAGTTTTCACAAAAAATAAACAAAAACGTTTGGATTAAACTGAAAAAAAAAAGTATTCATTCTTCTTTCCCAGATTGGTTCGAAATATTTTCGGCTCAATTAAAATTAGTTTTTCAATTTTTAAAGGACCAAAAAGCTTGTGTTTATGTTATTTACAGACTTTATAAGCTTGGAAAAAAAAAAGTTAAAATATTTTTCTTTTAAAAAAGTTTTCACAAAAAAAAACGTTTGGATTAAACAGAAAAGAAAAAAGTATTCATTCTTCTTTCCCAGATTGGTTCGAAATATTTTCGGCTCAATAAAAATTAGTTTTTCAATTTTTAAAGGATCAAAAAGCTTGTGTTTATGTAATTTACAGACTTTATAAACTTGGAAAAAAAAAGTTAAAATATTTTTCTTTTAAAAAAGTTTTCACAAAAAATAAACAAAAACTTTTGGATTAAACTGAAAAGAAAAAAGTATTCATTCTTCTTTCCCAGATTGGTTCGAAATATTTTCGGCTCAATAAAAATTATTTTTTCAATTTTTAAAAGATCAAAAATTTTCTTCTAATATTTTCAACTGATTTTAAATATAAAAATACTATTATTCAAATATTGAAAATATCAAAAATTGCCTAGATTAGTTTGGAAAAAATATTGGTCCAATCAAATTCACTTATTTTCAGTACAAGAATTAAATCCATTTTTGTCTTGTTAGTCCAAAATGAGGCAGCAAATTTTAAATATCAGATTTAGAGAGCAAAAAACAACCAAACAAAGCCATCAATTTTCATGAAATTTTTTTTCCTAAAGTAAAATGGAAAACGTTTGAATTCTTTTTTCTTGTCCAGAAATTTTTAGGAGCAGATTTTTTTTTCAATTTTTTCAACTGATTTTAAAAATAAAAACTTTATTTTTGAAAGTTGAAAAATATCAAAATATATCTACAACAATTTCGGAAAATATATCGGCCCGACCAAATCCACTCATTTGTGATTGCACAATTAAATCCACTTTTTCGTTAGTTCAAATGGGGTTGAAAAATTTAAAATATCAGATTTTATTGGGAAAAAACCCGACGAAAGCCTTCAATTTCCATAATTTTTTTTAATTTCCGAAACCAAATAAATAAAAATAGTATAAAAATATTATTCTCATATTTAAATAATAATGTAAAAACAAAGTGTCCATTCGTCTTTCCCAGATAGGTTCACAATATTTTCGACTCAATAAAAATTTTTTTAAGAGCTGCAATTTTTTTCTGTTAAAATTTCCAAAATATCAAAAGTTGCCTAGATTAGTTTAGAAAAAATGTTGGTCGAACCAAATTCACTTTCAGTTCTAGAATCAAATCCATTTTCCTCTTGTTAGTCCAAATGGGGTTGAACATTTTTAAATATCAGATTTTATGGGGAAAAAACCCGACGAAAGTCTTCATTTTCCAATATTTTTTTGTTTCCAAAACAAAAGAGAAAATAATAAAATAAAAAACATTTAGTTTATAATAAAGTAAAAAAAAGTATCTCTTCTCCTTTCCCAAATAGGTTTGCAATATTTTTGGCTCAACAAAAAAATTTTTAGCAGTTTAAACTTTTTTTTTAATTTTTTCAACTGATTTTAACAATAAAAATTCTTATTTGTCAATTTTAAAAATATCAAAAATTGCCTACAGAAATTTTGAAGGAAAAAATCGGTGAACCAAATTTACTTATTGTCAATTCTAGAATGAAATCCATTTTTCCGTTAGTCCAAATGGGGTTGAAAATTTTTCAATATTAGATTTTATGGAGAAAAAATCCGATGAAAGTCTACGATTTCTATAATTTTTTTGTTTCTAAAATAAAAGAGATAATAAGAAAGCAAAAAAAGTATCCCTTCTTCTTTCCTTAATGGGTCCGCAATATTTTCGACTCAATAAAAAAAAATTTTAGGATTAGAATTTCTTTTTAAATGTTTCAATTGATTTGAAAATAAAAATTCTTATTTGTCAATTTTAAAAATATCAAAAATTGCCTTCAGAAATTTTGAAGGAAAAAATCGGTGAACCAAATTTACCTATTATCTCTTAGTCCAAATGGGGCAGACATATTTTATATATAAGATTTAGGTGGAAAAAAATCCGATTTTTTTATTTTATTTTAACAAACATTTTTTTAAAAACAAAATAAAAAAAACGTTTCAATAAACTTACCAAGAAAAAAATATTCTTTCTTCTTTTCCAAAATAATTGTTTTCTTAAATTTAAAAAAGTGAATTTTTTTTTAACTTTTCTAACTGTTTTTAAAAGTTAAAATTTTATTTATGAAAGTTTAAAAATATCAAAAATTTTATACAGCAATTTTGGAGAAAAAAAAATTGCCCAAGCAAATCCACTCTAAATGGCGCAAAAAAAATGTAAATAGCAGATTTAAGGGAAAATAGCATACAAAAAATTCATAGATAGAGAAATTTATTGTTGTTTTTTTTTTGTAATTTCCCAACAAAAAAATTAAAGCCGAAATTGCATAAAATAAGCCATTAGTGCCCCCGACTTGAAAATCAATTTTAGCTGAAAATATTTTACTATTACTGACGATGGTACTTAACTACCGATATAAGAACCATTCAAAATTGAATGTTGAAAAGCTTCTCATCGAATTTGCCTTCATAGCTTTCGTATCATCGTAACGAAAATGAATGCAAACATGGAATATTATCACAGACGTGTTCATGTATACGGTGGGTAGTCTAGATCCAATTGAACTCCAAAGTGAATAACGAACATTGAAGATGTGTACTTCCAATTTCCTTCTATCAATACCCATCCCCAAAAATGAGCCTTTCCAAGCCGACTGAATAGAAAAGTAAATATTAAAAGTTCTGCTTCAACATATCGTTAATATTCTATGCTGGATTTTCATATGTCAATTGCCACCCCCAAAATGTATTTTACACTATCAAATGCCCATTCCCTGATCAGATCGAACAGATGGATTCGTATGCAAATCTTCTCAGGTGAAATATTGAAATTACATCAAAACCCTGTCCCCTCATCTAATATGATCAGCAATCATCTCATTGCATTGTACAATATTTTCCCAGAGATCTAAGCACTTATCGAATATCAAATAAAACAAAATAATTTATTTTAAAATCATTAAAAATTTTCTAGTTAATATTTTCCAAAAAAAAAAAATAATAATAATTGTCGGTCACAGTGTATACTTTTATCCAACAATTTTCCATTTTTCAAATAAAATTTTATTAAGTTTTCTAAAAGAAAAATGAGTTTTTCAACAATAAAAAATTATTTCGATTTCGAAGAAAATTTTTTATTTTGCATTTGGAATTTTTTGAAAAAAAAAAAAAATCTGAAAAAAAAATTACCAACCATTCGAAATGATTACATTTCCAACAACAATATTCATATTATTTCAAACATTTTAAATTGTAATTCGTGAAAAAACTACCCCATTAATATCGGTCAAAATGCTTAGAGAGACTGAAAAATTGCCATTGCCCAATAGTTCCGAACACATCTACTGTCCACCTACAATGGGGACTAACTTGTCCACCTTCAGTTTGGCATATGACATCGCCCAAACCAAAACCGAATCGTATAAGCCATTGTCGAGGTCATAATACCGTGTGTGCCGTATCGGTGACATTGGCACGCGGAAATTGTCAATGTTCAATTTTATGCTAGCGACATTTGAACCGGAATATCTAGACTAACCCCCCTTCTCTTTATTAGCATAATTAAATTTTTTCCTATAAAGACAGCGAGAAGAGGAAAAGGGAAAAGGCATTTTTATTAAATAAAAATTAAGAAAATCAGTTTTAAAATTTTTTAAACAAAAATAATAAAAGAAAAGAAAATAACAGAAATGGTGACAAAATAACAAGCAAGAATCGATGAAAATTTTTTGTCTTTTTCGGTTGTTGTTGATATTTTTAACTCGCATAGCCAAATGAATAAAAAATAAATGAAAAGAAAATTATTTGAAAATTAACAGTACGCAGGTGGAGGATATTGTTGGTGTCAATGGTGACAGTTCACTGTCAATGGTTATTGGCCTACTCTGAATGGCCTACCACGAAATGAACAGCAGCTAGCGACGCCACGATGACTTTGACAACTGTAGCGATGACTTTTTGAAGATTTAAACTATATTCCAACGGATCATCTATAGACTCAGATAGAGTACAGATTGTTCAATTCATTCAGGCATTCATTGGATCAGAAGGCAAACGCTGTTGTTGTCCGGGCAAGCCAAGTCAACTTAAGATAAGTTGAGCTGTTTTTTCAATCAAGAATTTCATTTTGATCAGAACAGGTAACACATAACAGGTAAAATGTGTAGCTAGCAGTTAACTATCTATAAAATACCGTTAGATTGGTCATGGAATGATCATTTAATAATTGTTCTCTGCCCATACCAGAAGAACGCCGATCTGATTTCCGTCTAATTTTCTCAGTTCGCATCGTCAAAATACGAGTATCTCAGCGATGTTCACTTGTTACGAGAGGAATTTCTTTCGAAATTTTCGAAAACTTGAAAATATAAATTCTTGTACAATTATAAAAAATTATTAGAAGAAGAAAAAAACAGTTCAAAAAAGAACAGCTAATTTTTTTTAAATTTTAGTTTAAATTGAAGGCTTTTTTCTTTCAGGTTTCGAAATAACAGAAATATTGTGGAGAAAAACTTCTCAAAATAAAAAATAAATAACTTAAAATAAATAAAATGAAAATTTTCGAAAAACTCTTTATATTTTTTCGATGTTCGAAATTTAAAAGAAAAATATATTCGGACTTTTCTCTTTCTCATTTTAAATTTTAATTTTCAATTTATTTTTTTCTAAATATGTGTATGACAGATTAACAACATTATTTTTAACATAACCTTTTCGATATTCGAAATTCATATGATTCGCAAGCGGGAAATTTGAAAGTAATTTTTTTTCCAATTTTCGGTTTTCCCATTTTCAATTTCGATTTTCAAATAATTTTTTTTAATACAATATAACAGCTTAACGAAATGTTTATTGAGCCTAACCTTTTCGATATTCGAAATTTTTATTTTCGACATTCGAAATCGGTAATTTGTAATAGCAAATTTGTTTCCGAATTTTTCTCCTTTTTCTTTTTCAATTTCAATTTTAAATTAATTTTTTTTTTTAAATATGACAGATTTTCGAAATTTTTCCGGATGTCAGTTCTTTTGATATTCGAAATTCCTATGATCCGTAGTCCTAAAATACTTAAAAGTAAATTTTTTTTTTAATTTTCCTTCTTCTCATTCTAAATTTGTTTACTTTTATATGTGACAGATTTACGAAATTTTTTTTGAGCCTAACCTTTTCGATATTCGAAAACGTTATTTCCGATATTTGAAATCGAGAATTTTCAAAAAAATTGTTTTCGAATTTTTCTCTTTTTCTTGTTCAATTTCAATTTTAAATTAATTTTTTTTTAAATATGACAGATTTTCGAAATTTTTTTGGAGGCTAGTCCTTTTGATATTCGAAGTTCCTATGATCCGTATGCCTAAAATACTTAAAAGCAACATTTATTTTCAATTTTTCCCCTTATCATTTCAAATTTATTTACTTTTAAATGTGACCGATTTACGAAATTTTTTTTTGAGCCGAACTTTTTTGATATTCGAAATCTTTATTTTCAATATTTGAAATCGAGAATTTTCAAAAAAATTGTTTTCGAATTTTTTTCTCTTTCTCTTGTTCAATTTCAATTTTAAATTAATTTTTTTTTTAAATATGACAGATTTTCGAAATTTTTTTGGATGCTAGTCCTTTTGATACCCGAAGTTCCTATGATCCGTATGCCTAAAATACTTAATAGCAACATTTATTTTCAATTTTTCCCCTTATCATTTCAAATTTATTTACTTTTAAATGAGACAGATTTACGAAATTTTTTTTTGAGCCTAACCTTTTCGATATTCGAAAACGTTATTTCCGATATTTGAAATCGAGACTTTTCAAAAAAATTGTTTTCGAATTTTTCTCTTTTTCTTGTTCAATTTCAATTTTAAATTAATTTTTTTTTAAATATGACAGATTTTCGAAATTTTTTTGGAGGCTAGTCCTTTTGATATTCGAAGTTCCTATGATCCGTATGCCTAAAATACTTAAAAGCAACATTTATTTTCAATTTTTCCCCTTATCATTTCAAATTTATTTACTTTTAAATGTGACCGATTTACGAAATTTTTTTTTGAGCCGAACTTTTTTGATATTCGAAATCTTTATTTTCAATATTTGAAATCGAGAATTTTCCAAAAAATTGTTTTCGAATTTTTTTCTCTTTCTCTTGTTCAATTTCAATTTTAAATTAATTTTTTTTTTAAATATGACAGATTTTCGAAATTTTTTTGGATGCTAGTCCTTTTGATACCCGAAGTTCCTATGATCCGTATGCCTAAAATACTTAATAGCAACATTTATTTTCAATTTTTCCCCTTATCATTTCAAATTTATTTACTTTTAAATGAGACAGATTCACGAAATTTTTTTTGAGCCTAACCTTTTCGATATTCGAAAACGTTATTGCCGATATTTGAAATCGAGAATTTTCAAAAAAAAATTTTTCGAATTTTTCTGCTTTATCTTTTTAAATTTCAATTTTCAGTTAACTTTTTTATAAATATGACAGATTTTCGAAATTTTTTTGGAGGCTAGTCCTTTTTGATATTCGAAATTCATATGATTGGTAAGCGGGAAATTTGAAAGTAAATTTTTTTAGAATTTTCGTTCTTCCCTTTTTCAAGTTCAATTTTCAATTATTTTTTTTTTAAATATGAGATTTACGAAATTATTTTGAACCTAACATTTTCGATATTCGTAATTCATAAGATTCGTTGGCGAGAAATTTGAAAGTTATTTAAGAAATTTTCATATTTGAAACATTGACTGATTAGTAAACGTGGTATGTAAAAGCATACAAAAGTTTCTTTTGATATTCAATTTTGTTGTTTTCGAAAAACTTTTTTAAATATGACAATTTTTTCAACAATTTTACTAAAATCTATAGTTTTTGATGGTAATAAATTTTTAAAGGTGGAAAATTTAAGACAAAAATATTTTTCGAATTACTTTCTTAGTTTCGAAAAACGATTTGTCTTTTCAAAAATGAGGTATGTTGAAAAATTTCACTTAAATATAAAATTTCAAATGAAATTGTTTTTTTTTTTTTGGAATTTTTTCTCAATTTTTCGAAAGCTGTTTTAAAGAGATTTTTTTTCTATATTGAAAATATTAAATATTTTACCTTAAAGATGAATATTATCTTAAAAACAAGACTAACTATCGATTATTGAATATTTAAAAGCTTACAAAAGAAATGATTTTTCTGATAAAATGCAAATTTATATTATTATAACCACATCTCCATTACTTCATTAAGCCTTGAGTCTAGCTATCGAAGATCGTATAGACCGACTGGGCCTATTGTAGCTAGACTGTACAGACTAGCATCTGTCAATCACAAATTCATCGATTATGAGTGACTGACGGAAGTGAAAGGTGCACTTTTATCGATCGGATTTCATATCAACTTCATGGGTACTAGTTAAGAGATATTTGGACGCTGTGTGTTTTTTTTTTTTTTTTTGTTGCAATCTTCCAATTCTGTCATTTTTTTTTCAAATTTCAATCAACGAACAAGATTTTCTTTCGATTTTATGGTATTAAAAAAATTTCTATAAGTTGTTTGGCGATTTTCATTTTTTTATATTTTAAATCCTCCACTACTATTTTCTTTGATAAAAATCATACTTCAATATCGATTGCCAACATCGCTGATGGTTGAATATACTTTGGGAAAAAATCATCTATCGTAGCCAGCGGCTACCGTTTCTTTTATAGACCTAACAACATGTACTTTTTGTTATATTTGCATTGCAACGGTCTCACTGAACTCGTATTATGCAATTCTGAATGGAACAGCGGTACTGTGAGCAAATTATGACATGCCGAACACCAAAACGTATACGTTCGCGGAACACTTCCTGAAATTGCTAATGCAATGGGAAAAGAACAAGAACGCTGGCCGGATCGAAAAGGCTTCCGTTGACCAAGAGTCAACGTTAAGTTAATCTGTTAGTTCTACAATTCGAGCATTTGGCGTAGAAAGTCAGGTAAACCGTTCTGAATTTTACTCCGGTTACCGGTGGTCGATTACCGACAGCTAATTTGGTCGCATGTCTAGTTATACAATTGCACTAAAATTCAACAGGGGAAAAAAAACGTCTGATTCGGAGAGTAGAAAAATATTCAGAAAGCGTTAGTTTCAATTGCAATCAACTGACACCGTCAACCGTGACGGACGGTGTTTCCTGGTGGACGCCACAAACCAGAAGCCGTCCGTGCCTATTCATAGTTTTCCTACTAGAGCAGAGAATTCAGTGCACTCTATCTTGTATGTGTTCCATACTTGAAGTCTCGAACTTTGTCTATCCAGCTGTTCAGCCAATGCCCTTAAATGAACTTACAACCAGATAGATAGCAGCTGTATCTAGGTAATTAAATCGCTTCATTTCAAATCGAATATTAAAACTAAAAAAAATAAAAAAAATTGTAAAAGAAATTGAGACAACAGAGCACCTTTTTGATGGGAGACAACAGAGCACCTTTTTGAAATTAAGTCCAAACAATAATAAATGTTCTTCCATTTGGTTAGACAGCGAAACTCTATTCAAGTTTCAAGTTAGAGATGAACTTCAAGAATAGCCAAATTATAAATATTGATCGATTTGAAATTAGAACGCCACCTAGTGACCTCTGAAAAAGGTATTTACATAAAAATAAAAAGAAGAGAAAAATTTATTTTATCCTGTTTCCTTTGATTTTTTTAACAATAAAAAAATCTCCATTATTACCGAACGACTAGTAAAAGGTCGACCGCTTAAGAATATATATGCTCTTCTGCGAGCTAAATGCAGATGGCGCAATTATACAAATGTCATTTCAGATTATCTCAACAAATATGTACCATACAAGTCATCAACAAGCCGTCTCTTGTAAAAAAAGATTTATCTAATTTGAGCTTTGAAAATTCAAATTGAATAAAATGCATTCGAAATTCAGATTTTGATAAAATTTTTTGATGTTGTAATTTTAATGACTTTTTCACATATTTCGGTCAGTATTTCGGCCATTACTTGAAGGTTTAAATGTTCTTGCAAATGAAGAACATCTGCGTAAATATGCAATATTTTTTGTTTTTGTATAGTTTTATAAGAAAAAATCAGATGGCGTTAAATTGCACACTCTTAAAGTTCAATTGTCATCGAGACCAAATCCTGAACTTAAGCGTGTTTGTAGCTTTTGGGTGCTGTTTTCTTTTTTGAAACCACACATGGTCCTAATTATAATCTTTAAGTTTTATGTCAAAAAAAAAACGGCAACTGTTTCTGCTTTTTCATTTTAAATGGAAGATTTTTCGAAATAACAGAAAAATTGTGAAGACAAATTCTCAACAAAAAAAATATAATTTAAAATAAATAAAATGGACATTTTCGAAAAAACTCGATATTCGAAATTTAAAAGAAAAATATATTCGAATTTTTCTCTTTCTCATTTTAAATTTTAATTTTCAATTTATTTTTTTTCTAAATATGACAGATTTTCGAAATTTTTTTAGAGGCTAGTCCTTTTGATATTCGAAATTTCTATGATCCACAGTCCTGAAAAACTTAAAAGTAAAATTTTTTTTTTCAATTTTTCTCCTTCTCATTTTAAATTTATTTACTTTTAATTATAACAGATTTACGAAAATTTTTTTTTTTAGCCTAACCTTTTCGATATTCGAAATCTTTATTTTCGATATTCGATAACGAGAATTTTTAATAGCAAATTTGTTTCCAAATTTTTCTTCTTTTTCGTGTTCAATTTCAATTTTCAATTAATTTTTTCTTGGAATACGACAGATTTTCGAAATTTTTTTGGAGGCTAGTCCTTTTGATATTCGAAATTTCTATGATCCGTATGCCTAAAATACTTAATAGCAACATTTATTTTCAATTTTCCCCCTTATCATTTCAAATTTATTTACTTTTAATTATAACAGATTTACGAAAATTTTTTTTTTAGCCTAACTTTTTCGATATTCGAAATCATTATTTGCGATATTCGAAATCGAGAATTTTTTATTGCAAACAGCAATCGTCTCTGCTTTTATATTTTCAAAGAAATACGGTCCAATGAACCCTTAAACCAAAATGAACAACAGACAGTAACTTTTTGCGGAGACAATTTTTTCGTCATAGTTATTTGTGAATTTTTAAACCCCCATGTATGGCAATTTTTGCTAATTGACATATCCACCGATGTAGAAGTAAGCCTCATCGCTGAAGAAAGAAGTTTTCTACAATCTGACCGCGTTCTTTAGAAGAAAATCAGTCCATAATCCATAATGTAAAATGGCAAATTTTAAGCTAAAAAAAATGTGGACTTGATTGACATATGTATGTGTTTGACAGCTGTCAAATGGACACTACTGCCTTTTCCAATTCTTTAAATGAATAACGCATCATGTGAATTATTTGCAGTTAAAAAATCACTTTGGAGATGGTAAAGTTCAACAGAAATTATTATAGTTAAAGCAGATTTCGAAAATAATTTTTTTTTTGTTATAAATCAACTTTTAACAAATTGAAATTTTCTATAAAATATTTTTTCAAATTCAAATTTACACAATCTTTTCCAAATACAATTATTCAATATTTTATTAGATTTAAAATGAAAATAAATATTAATTATCGTTTGTAATTTATTTCGAGCTATAAAAATTCTAATAGTTTTCTTTCAAAAATAAAAATCTGAGGAATTATACCCAATGAGGATAACGTGCAAATGGATAACAAAATTTACGTATTTTACAAATTATATTTCCATAAATTACAAATGGTTTTAAATACAAATAATTTAAGTATAAGAAATGAGATTTCATTTTTTTTTTTTCAAATTTGAATTTTTTAATCAATTTTCCATCATTTTTAAGCAATTTTCAAAAAATTAAATCTCATTTCTTGCAGGAATTATAAAATAAATACAACAACAACAAAAAAATATTTATTTATTATTTTGAAAAAAAATTATTATTCAATTGTGATTTTTTTTTATTGTCTTAAATTAATTGAAATTTTTTTGAACTTACAG
This sequence comes from Atherix ibis, assembly GCA_958298945.1. Taxonomy (NCBI): domain Eukaryota; kingdom Metazoa; phylum Arthropoda; class Insecta; order Diptera; family Athericidae; genus Atherix; species Atherix ibis. The sequence continues at coordinate 20,853,203 of OY282610.1, read as the reverse complement.
CACAGAGTTTTGTTGGCTTTTGCTCAACCCTAATTCCAGCCGTTACAAGAGTAAACAACACTGAACGTTTATATTTCTCAATTTGTTCTCCTCTCTACTTTTTAAAAGGTTTCCTTCGCTTTAACTCACTTGCTCACTCACTCTCTCTATTGCCAGGCTCTATCTTATTTAATTTGAATTAAACTAAAGCGATTTAATTTGATCTTCTCTCTCACAAAAGAGAATAACCAAACTAATATACTTTACGATCGCACTAATACACAAAACTTAAAATACCATAAGAGAGAGTATAAACTCCTTTTGACTGTGCCAGATAAGTGAGTTAAAAGCAAACCCTGCAGATGTACTCACAACACTAAATACATCTACTGAGAAATATATGAACTAATCACTTCTACGCATATGCACTGTTTTAACAATAATCTCAACTAATAAGCATAAATATATGTGTATAGCCTAGCTCAACAACAACAAAATTAAAAAAAACTACAAAAGAAAATTAATAAAAACAAACAAGAAAAGATTGTTTATTTAAATTTCAATATTGCAAAAATTAAATCGCTGACACACGATATAACCAAACTTTTCTTTTTTTTCCGAATTTCCCGCTCTCTTTTTTTATTTATAAAAAAAATTTATTTGTATTGGAATTTTTTCAACTCTTTTCGTAACTTTTTATATTTGTTAAAACTCTCACCAAAATTATTATTATTATTTTTTTATTTTTTTTTTTTATTATAAAAGTTTGACTTGAACTCGCAACAAAAACACTTTCTTTTCTCCTTTTCTTCTCTTACTCTTTTTAATTTTTTTCAATTTCCTTTTCCATCAATACTCTACAATACCTAAAAACTGTAAGGACACCAAAAAATAAAACAGGAAATATTACAATAAATAAAATGGCAGTAAATATTTTTTATACACGAAAGCACTTTCTTTTATTTTTCGTTTGTTTTTTTTTCGAAATTAAAGTAATTTTTTCTCCCTTTATTTCAGCTTCGATTTTTTTGTAGATTTTTTTATTAATAAAAACTTTTTTTTTTTAAATAAATAAATTACAAACACACAAAAATTTTTATTTTTCTAAATTCTTTTTCGCATTTGTTGGTCTGAATCTAATTTTAATAAACTTCTTTACGATCTCATTTAATTCGCTACCATTTTCGAAATTAGAAAAATTCCCTATTTTTATCATACAATATTTTAGCTATTTTCCAATTTTAATATGGACATTTTATCATAATTTCAATTTAACAGTCAATTATCCACGTTCATTTATTATTTATGTGATATATTATTTAAGAAAATATATTACAACAAGATACAAAACAACCCCAAAAAGAAACTATATTTAATATTTTCAAGAAAACAACAAGTTTTTAAAAATTTTTTTTTGTTTTTTTTTTATTGAAATTAAATTCCACACAATCAATTCAAGTAAAAAGAGAGGGGAAAGAGGGGGGGGGGGCTGCAACGTATATATTGGACATTTTAAATGATTTTCAACAAAAAAAAAACTTTGAATGACATTTTAAATGACAGAACCGGCACAGCCAATAATGCTGGATGGCTTTATGACCGAGTCTAGCAAAGATTTTTGCGTCTATTTCTCCATCTGTTGCCGGTACTATGGCCTCTGTGTCTCTAAATACTGTCAATTTTTTATATTGTAATTGATAATCTTCTCAAATTATTAACTATAAAATAAATTTATGAAAATCTAGTGGAATTAATAATTGCTTACTAATATGAAAATACTAAAATTCAACATAAAAAAATCCTTTTCATCCCTTTTTGAGGGTATTTAAAATTTGTATAAACAATTTTTTTGATTTCATATTTTCTTGCAAAACAACAAAAAAAAAAAACAAATTAGATCAGAACTATTCCATCAAAAGAAATCGGGACTGATTTTTCTTCAGTTTTTTTTAGAACTAAACCTCAATTTTCAAAAGGTTGCTAAAATGCCATATTCAAAAAAAAACATACAATTTTAACGGACATTAACTAAACCTCAATTTTCAAAAGGTTTCTCATATGACAACCTTCAAAAAAAAAAAAAAACTTTTTTAACGGAAAAAGTTATATTGAAAAATTCGTAAACAAATTCCAAAGCCAATAAAACTGATTAATTCGAATTTGGAATCCAACTTCTAAAACTACGAGTAGTTAAGAGAGTGCCCCAAGCAGCAAAGAGAGAATAAATTGAAGAGAATATATTACAAATTATAAGAAGAGATTTTTTTTTTTAAAAAAATTTTTGACAACACACACACAAATCCACTATTTGGAATCTGACGATCACTTATTATAGGCGCACACACACATGTTCAGCTCATTCAATTTTCGTATATTTATAGTGAAAATCAGTTCGAAAATACTGTATGAGCATGTGTGTGTATGCATAAAAATTAAATTGTGCATATGTATGAGTGAATATACGAAAACTGATTTACTATCGAATATAATTCGTTGTTATGAATGGTTTGCGTACTGAAATTATATAAAAATAGTGTTTTTTTTTTTTTTTTTCTTGTTGAAATAATGATAGTTGTTAGATATAATTTTTATTAGAATGATTTTTTTTTTTTTTTAGAATTAATAGGCTAGAAAGATTAGTGCAAAGAAACATACCACCAAGAAGCAGCTACTAGCTAATGGGTCTAAAGAATCATGTTAGCCAGAGAGAGCGAAAGAGTAACCGAGATGTGGGGAGAAACTAATCTCGCAAGGTAAATAAAATGAGAAAGGTGAAAAAGTTTTTAAATAAACTGACACTTTGTATACAACAAGAATCCAATACGAATTGGGGGCATGCGGTATTCGATATTTGATGCCAACAATCATAGTACTTATTCGATATAAATGGCGCGGTAAAAGGAGCTCAGCTACCCCCGCCCCCCCCCCCCCAATCATTAGTATGTGTGTACACATATTTATTATAAAATAATTAATAAATATTTTATATAAATTTGTAATTATTTTGACTGTATTTTGCGATTTGAATAATCTTAAAACAACTATTCCGCATATGAATTAAATTCAACAAAAATTCCTATATGCAAAAAGGACACCTACAAACACAATATGGCCAAACTGAGATTATAAACTTTTCACATCAATTTACAACCATTTATTTATTTATTTTATTATATTATATTATATTTTATATTCAGTAGTCTCTTGTTTGGTTGTGCATTCATAAATACTTAGGCACAATCACGTGAACACAAATTGTTTTCTTTTCTTAGTTAACTAACAAAAAAAAAAAAAAACATGACAGCAATAATAATAATAATAATAATAAAAGTATTAATATTGTAGTTTAGAAATACATACTAATCAAAAATAATGATAATAATTGATTGAAAATTTAAACTAAAAACAATAATGCCAAAATGTGATCGATCGGAATCGCGTTAAAAAAAAAAAACCAAATCGACTGTATTCGAATAAGACCCGTGCGTTCGAATTCGCGATGACACTCGTACTGATCATCATAATATATACGTGATCGAAATTGTTTCGCTAAAGTCAGTCAATCGCCTGTATTTGAATACACAGGTGCATATATATTAATGTATTCTTAACCACGCGGATCTGTGTCTACACATGCACTGTTCGGACACACTATTACAAATCGGCACGGACACGATCGTACTCGATGGGAGCACGATCATTTTAGAGGCTAGTAGTTTACCTGTTGTGTACACAAGTCCAAAAACGGGAGAACAGCGAAAAGAAAAGAAAAAACCGTAAAACCACTTTAAATACCATCAACTCAGGTAAATTATTTCGCTCTTCCAACTACACTATTGCTACGCCGCTACTACCACTTCTCTATTATTACCACTGCCTATCCTCTTTGGCAGAAAATATCTCACCACCACATACTAACCAATACAGTTTATAACACAGTAATCGCTTCGATCAATGGCTAACACCGTAAACAACAGAGCGCCGCACTCCATTCCATATACAAGAGCGGTGGTTATAATCCAAACTACACGCTACATGTCAACACAGCATATTTTGATCGTGTATTATTTAAAGTCAGCTTTTTATACGTTGACATGTTTTAGGTGTGTTCGCGGACATTTGAATTTTAAACATCGGCCAATTTAGTTCTGGTATTTTTGTTTTAATATATTTTTTTAATATAAAAATAATTTAAATTATTAGAAATGATTTTCGAAAACCAAAATTTCAATGCATCAATTAATTTTTCAACATTTTTTGCTTCAAAAAAAAAAAAATTTAACTTTCCAAAAAAAAAGCATTATTAACCGTAGTTTTTTTTTATATTATTAGAATTTATCCTCTAAATTCTTATAGAATTTTGTTTACTCCATTTTGTCTAAATTCTTACAAAAGGTCTTACTTTTTTTGGTCACAAAATATCGATTTTTTTTGTTGAAAAATTCAAATCAACTCCCCCTACCCCTCCCCCGCTGAGTCCGCCATCTTTTAATTATTATTTTCCAAATCTATAAAATAAAAAAAAATTTGACAAAAAAAACTATCAACTTGACAGTCAAATTGACCACAAAAGAATAAGGACTATTCAAGATCAGTTCAAATGGATCCCAATGATCTTGAAATTGTTTTGACAAAAAACCGTTATTAAGTCGATCTTTAGAAATTTTCGAAAATATTTAATCTGTACCGAACAGTTGATCCCTTTACAAGAAATCAAATTACCAACGATCTACAAATAACGAGTATTTAAAAAAAAAGAGTCCATAGAATACCATCGATCGTTCTTCATTTTCTCACAAGATCGAATTTATTTATTTATATTTTTTTTTAAATAAAATATTTAAATATAAACAAATCCAATATTAGACGCATCATATTTCTATCAAAAAAAAAAAAAAAGAAATTCATACCTACACACACATACAAGCGCATCCAAACGATTTTTGTACATTTGACTTGCGATACTATGGAAATTGACTATTGCACGAGTGTTGAGATCTTTTGAATATTTTTCAGGTGTAAACGATGACGTTTGGTTTGAAAATTGACAGACATTATGTGTTTGTGAGCGGAACAAGTTACCGTGATTTGTTTTTTTTGTTGTTTTTTTTATTGTTTTTTTTTTTGGTAACTAAGAAAACGATACAATATAAGGCGGAGAATGAATACACCGAAAGGTAAGACGACAGAGAGAAAATATCGATCGTTGGCATATTTGTAGAAAAGAGAGACAGAGAGAAAGATTCCGAAATTAAGGAATTTGTGCTGTTTAAAATGAGAGAAATAATCACGTTTGTTGGAGATCATTTCGAAAATGAAGAGAATAAATTGATCAGCGTGAAAGTTAATATGACGGTGAGAGAGCGATGCAGTGTTGGAGAGAGGGGAAGTGGTGCAAACAACAATATCAGGTATGTTTAAGGATGCACAGGTGGAATGCCATCGAGAATAAAAGTCGTCTCCGGTTATTCAATGAATTTTGAAAATAGCGCTGAAATTCAATTTGGATTTCTCTTGTTTGGTGTCTCTTTTTTCCGATTTAGGAAATCATCCATTCTACGATCACTTGCGATCGTTTGTCTAAATTTTGATTATTTCTCTTTTATAAATTGTAATTTTTCTTTTCTTTTTTCGTATTATTTTTTCTTTTCAAATTATTATTTCAAAAAAAAATATCAAAAATTATTAAAAATCAAAAATATCTAGCCAATTTTGAAATGTCAATTAAATACCAATATTGCCATAGTTAATATAATACGAGTAGTAGTAGGAATAGAAACTATGCCACTGCATAAAGGAGGACGCATGTGTACCATTAATAGGAAAACAAACAATTTACACACTTGTAATATTTTTAACAAGTCTAAATGTAGTTCAGACGTTACGCCATCTTTCGTTTAATTTTCGAACAAATATCCAAGCATCATTTTCGGTACAGTTTTCAAATTGATTGGCAACGAATTTTACTTCATTTTAATAATTTTTACAAAAAAAAGAAAATAAAACCAAAAAAAAAAAAATTAATTTTTTCTTTAGATTATTTTTAATTATATTAAATTTTTATGGAAAATTTTATGTGGAAAAATTTGCAATTTAAAGAAATAGAAGTAAAAAAGAAAAATACTATAAAAATGCTACAACCTTTCTGTTCATAGTATCTGTATATCTACGAGTATTTATAATAAAGATGTTGTGGTAGTTGTGATCATCAGGTTGATGATCGATCAGGTTAAATGCAAGTTTTCTCTCTCTCTCTCTCTCTCTCTCTTTCTCTCTCTCTTGCCAGAACTATAAATCTAATCGACTGAGTGCCATTAGTCTGGACACTTTAACCCATGTCAATAATTCGAACTCATGTTTTTCTTTTTAAATTTTGATAAAAAAATTTGGATCAATTTTGACTTAAATAAATTCCGGCACTCAGCCAATAGATCAGATCGCATCGGGAAAGAAGGTAAATTACTGAACACCCACTAATACTAATGATCAATACACAAAGTGGCTGCTCTCGATTTCTCTTTAGAATAATTGCGACGAGAACTGTATTCAAATAAGAGAATGATCTCTACATATATTTTTTAGTACAGCCATAATAATCTACATTATCTATGTTGAAATATATTTTTGTTCAGAAAAACTCTTCATGTCGAACCTGGTGGATTGAAGCCTCAGCAAATAGTTTCAAGTAGGAATTTACGTATTTTTTTTTATATATACGGTTATGTACGTTTATGACGGTTTCTCTTCTTATCGATCAGTTGAAACTCACCACAACCGATCGTGTGTCACCATAAACTCTTCTCGGTGAAGTTAACTCGAATCTCACCTTAAATGAGTAAAAAAAAAAATTAAAAAAAAGGAGACCGATTCTCTTTAAAAACCTTTTTTATGAGAGATTAAAAAATTTTCCATAAATTTGCGAATTTTAAAGAATAATTTTTCCACATAAAATACTCGAAGTGTTGACGGGCGGGTATACAAAATTCCATAACACTTTTGTAAATAAAGTTTAAAATTCAAATTTGCAAACTTATTTTTCTGATAGTTGAAATGAAAGCATTATTTAGTTAAGGAGGGTAGGACAGAGCAAACAAATATTTACGATAGATTAAATAAAAAAACCAAAGAGTACCATTTAAATGATTGGCAATTTTATAAATGCCAAGAGACACCATCTGTTGGTTAAAAATAAAATTGTTTATTTGTTCGCATTTTTATAAATGCCAAGAGATAACACCTACCGGTGAAAAATGAAAACTTTCTTATTTAGTATTTTTGTTGATGCCAAGAGACACCACCTACCGGTTAACAATAAACACCATTTTTAGTTCGCATTTTCATAAATGCCATGAGACACCATCTACCGATTAAAAATAAAAATTATTTTTAGTCCGCATTTCCATAAATGCCATGAGACACCATCTGCCGGTTAAAAATGAAAAGTATTTTTATTTCGAATTTTTATAGACGCCAAAAGACAACACCTGCCGGTGAAAAATAAAAACTTTTTTGAGTTGGTATTTTTATAAATACCAAGGCACACCCTCTGTCGGTTAAAAATAATTTTTTTTATTTATTCGCTGCCAAGAGACAACACCTACCGTATAACAATAAAAACGTTTTTATTCAGCATTTGTCATAAATGCCATGAGACACCATCTGCCGATTAAAAATAATTTTTTTTATTTGTTTGCATTTTTATTGATGCTAAGAGACAACACCTACCGGTGAAAAATCCATCTACCGGTTAACAATAAAAACCATTTTTAGTCCGCAATTTCATAAATGCCCAGAGACACCATCTGCCGGTTAAAAATAATTTTTTTATTTGCTCGCTGCCAAGAGACGACACCTACCGGTTAATAATAAAAACGTTTTTATTCAGCATTTTTTTTATGTCAAAAGACGCCATCTGCCGGTTAACAATAAAAACCATTTTTAGTCCGCATTTTCATAAATGCTATGAGACACCATCTGCTGATTAAAAATAAATTAAAACTATTTTGAATTGTTTTCGTTTAAATCGCAAGATAATCTTTTGGCATTTTTCGCAAGATAATCTTTTGTCCATTCTTTTAGCATTTTTAATATTTTTCTGCTGAATTAGTATATAAGAAATTTTTAAAATTATTAAATTATAAAACTTTTTTCATATACAAACGAATTTTCCTGTTCCTTGCATTTTCCGTTTTTATTGTATTAAAAATTAAAATGTCAATAAATCAACATGAAAATAAAACTGAACAAAAACAATTTCTCAATTTTGTTAAATATTATTTTAAAAAGAAAATCGTATTGTAATAACTTTCATATGAAAAATAAAATAAAAGAAGAAAAACAACTAAGGTCTTATCCTCGTACACACTGATTGCTATCAAATCGAAATCAAAACCGATTATAAAGTTAAGCCCAATTCGAAAAGGATTTATAGCAAGCAAACATAAGCAAAATAGAAAATAAAAATGCCATAATTTTTAATTTCACGATGACTACACAGGTTATATATGATCCATGTCCTGTCCTTTGACATTTTAGAAAATGAACGTTCAACATGTCGAATAACAATGTGTGCTGAATTTGTTTAGAGTTTATAGTTTTTTTTATATATACTCGTATTATTTTCCATTTGAAAAACGAATATATCATTTCTGTAGTTTTAAATTTTTCCCATGGCTTTCAATATTCAGGACGAAATAAAAAATCACTAAAAACTTTTTGACTACTTAATGGATTAATTAAATTTTTGGAAAATTATTTTCATTATTACTCTGAATTGAAAAAACAAAATTTTAAATTAATATTTTGCTTGAGTAGTTCCTTTTTCTTTCAAATATATTTCTTACCCTTTTTCTTAAAAAAATTGATAATGAAAATAATTGCAAAATTAATTATAAAAAATATTAGTTTTTTTTTTCAATCAAAATCAGATTCTTACGAACGTTCAGTTATGTGAGTTTGTATAAAACAGGATTTATTTTTACTTCTATTTGCTTTTATATATTTTACAATATAGTATATTAAATTTTTTTTGGATATATTTTTCTAAAATTATCTTATAGATAATATATAGGATGAAAGATATTTAGTTATAGTATAGTGATGCTTCGGTCAAACTATATATAAAGTTCTTCACTAAGGAAAACCTAATTTAAAAATGTTCAGGTCAATCTTTAAGTCCAATGGGGTAAGGAAATCTTTATTTTACGATTCTTAGGCGAAACTGTAAGGTCTATGCGCTAATGAATGTCTAATATTGAGATGCTTAGTTCAACATATAAGGTCTTTGGACTAAAGAATTCCTAATCTCGAGACGCGTAGGTCAACCTATTAGGCCTATGATCAAAATAATTCCTAATCTGAAGATGCTTAGGTCAACATATATGGTCTTTGGGTTAATGAATTCCTAATCTGAAGATGCTTAGGTCAACCTATTAGGTCTTTGGGCTAATGAATTCCTAATCTGAAGATGTTTAGGTCAAACTATTAGGTCTTTGGGCTAATGAATTCCTAATCTGAAGATGTTTAGGTGAACATATAAGGTCTTTGGACTAATGAATTCCTAATCTCGAGACGCGTAGGTTAACCTATTAGGTCTTTGGACTAAAGAATTCCTAATCTCGAGACGCGTAGGTCAACCTATTAGGCATATGGTCTAAATGATTCCTAATCTGAAGATGCTTAGGTCAACATATATGGTCTTTGGGTTAATGAATTCCTAATCTGAAGATGCTTAGGTCAACCTATTAGGTCTTTGGGCTAATGAATTCCTAATCTCGAGATGCTTAGGTGAACATATAAGGTCTTTGGACTAATGAATTCCTAATCTCGAGACGCGTAGGTTAACCTATTAGGCATATGGTCTAAATAATTCCTAATCTGAAGATGTTTAGGTCAACCTATTAGGTCTTTGGACTAAAGAATTCCTAATCTCGAGACGCGTAGGTCAACCTATTAGGCATATGGTCTAAATGATTCCTAATCTGAAGATGCTTAGGTCAACATATATGGTCTTTGGGTTAATGAATTCCTAATCTGAAGATGTTTAGGTCAACCTATTAGGTCTTTGGGCTAATGAATTCCTAATCTGAAGATGTTTAGGTCAACCTATTAGGTCTTTGGGCTAATGAATTCCTAATCTCGAGATGCTTAGGTGAACATATAAGGTCTTTGGACTAATGAATTCCTAATCTCGAGACGCGTAGGTTAACCTATTAGGCCTATGATCAAAATAAGTCCTAATATGAAGATGCTTAGGTCAACCTATTAGGTCTTTGGACTAAAGAATTCCTAATCTCGAGACGCGTAGGTCAACCTATTAGGCATATGGTCTAAATAATTCCTAATCTGAAGATGTTTAGGTCAACCTATTAGGTCTTTGGGCTAATGAATTCCTAATCTCGAGATGCTTAGGTTAACATATAAGGTCTTTGGACTAATAAATTCCTAATCTCGAGACGCGTAGGTCAAACTATAAGGTCTATGCGCTAAATTATTGCTACTCTCGAGATGATTAGGTCAACCTATTAGGTCTGTTAACTAAAAAATTCTTAATCTCGAGACGCGTAGGTCAACGAAGTAGGTCTATGGGCGAACTAATTTCTAATTTCAGATTAATTGGGTCAATCTAGAAAATATACAGGCTAAGGAATTCCTCACCTCATTATGCCTAGGTCAACCTATTAGGTCTATGGGCTAAATAGTTCCTAATCTCGAGATGCTTAGGTCAATCTATTAGGTCTATAAACTAAAGAATTCCTAATCTCGACATGCTTAGGTCAACTTAACAGGCCTATAGTCTAAGAAAAAACCGAACCTCAAAATTCTTAGGTCAAATTACAATGTCCATATGCTAATTAGAACCTAACCTACAAAGTATCCATGTTTTTTATGATAGAAATTGATGACAAGTCCTATCTCCGATAGTGCAATTATTCCGATAATGGGTGTTTTTTTTTATTAAATCAACAAAAGAAAAATAATCGAAATTCAAGAAGTCAATTAAAAACGAAAAACTCAACACTTCTAATTTCGATCCTTAAATAAATTATCAAAATAAAAGGAATTTAAAAATTTCAACCAAAAAAATACAGCTGCTTTATCTTATTAAATTCCCTGATTTCTTTCTTCCCTACCAAGGACCAAAATCAAAATACCAACAACAACAAAAAACCCACATTTTCGGATAATAGAAAATTTATTATTTACTGTCCGCATACGTTTTCTAATTAAATAAAATTGAACATCATGCGGCTTGCAGGAATGAAAAACCATCATCACCTTCTATGTAGTTTAGTAAATATCCTATGAATGATGGCAAATATCCTTGAACTTTTATCTCCTTTTTTTCTCATTTTTCGTTTATTTTATTTAATTTAGTTTTCTTTTTGCATTTTATTTACCATTTGGCTTCAAACACGATTTCCACATTACGATATCGTACATATTACGTGGTAAACGAAATAAAATGTAACCATTTTTGACAAGAGTGACTGGTCTTCATTTTTCCGTCTTTTTCTGACAATCGCTTTCGTACTATCGCACGACATCTTTCAGGCTTTTCGTATATTCTCCTTTCTATCATTTTTCCAGACGATTTTTTAGGTTTTCCATTCCGATTTCAGTATTTAAAGCACCTGCAAATAACCAAATATAGAGCTAGAAAATATAATGGTGACACATTGGCAAAGGGTGGTAGGGGACGAAGCGGGGCAAAAAATTATACAAAAGATAGAGGAAAAATAATACGAAAACCATTACAATTTCCTGTGAATCCCTCTGAGATACCGATCACATAAAAATCGACCACGTTGAAACCTCGTCCCCAATGATGGAAGACATTCACCTGTCACATTCGACCCCGCAAACCGCTCATTCGCATTACGCTTTCCGGACTGAAAATAAACCAAATATGGAACAGCACAACGCACTTAGTGTATTTCATGTTGAAAAATCGAAAAACATGAACCACATCGAGGTTAGCAGACACGTGTCTGAATAAATCAAGGTGAGCTATAAAACATAATTACACACGTTTTCACACGTCCGAAATGTCCAAGGATTATTATTTCTCCCTTTCCTATTACCAGGATTTTATTGCTAACACTAGTGTTTTATCGTTTTTTTCTTTTTCTTCTTTTTGTTTAATTTTATTTTCCAAATTTGTTCAGTTTTTTCCCTCCTCCAATTTGTTTGATCTTTGCCTATAATTAATTATTTAGTTTCCGTAACTACAAACACAAATAATCAATTAATTGAATTCAAAATTTTCGTAAATTCTTTATATAATAAATATTCTTTTCGTCCTTTGATTGTATTTAGGATTGGACTACATTCACAAAATTATGATATTAGAACTTATAAAAAAAAATAGAAATTTTAACATTAATGAAAAATTTATGTAGATTTGTAAGAAAAAAAACCCCCTCGCCAATTCCAAGCTTTACTTTGGAAAGTTAATTTTAGATTTTGATTAAGGAAATATTTAGTGACTTTTTCGAACTATTCCGATTGTAATTCGGCTATGCCATTCGGTAAAGGATGTTGGCATTTGAATGCTCTAATTATCGACAATAAATATGGTATTTTTCAAAATCTAAAAAGAGAGAGTCAAACAGCGTCAAATCGCACGATCTTGAAGGTCAATAGACATCATCAAATCTCGAAATTGCGCGTTCTAGAAACTTTTTACACAATAAAGCCAAAATTTGACTCGTTGTGTATGTTAGCTTGTGGTACCATTTTACTAAAACCCCATTTGATACAGAATTAAAATATTAAACCGGAAGCTACCAAGCTTAACTTTGGAAAGTCAATTTTAGATTTTGATTAAGGAAATATTTAGTGACTTTTTCGAACTATTCCGATTGTAATTCGGCTATGCCATTCGGTAAAGGATGTTGGCATTTGAATGCTCTAATTATCGACAATAAATATGGTATTTTTCAAAATCTAAAAAGAGAGAGTCAAACAGCGTCAAATCGTACGATCTTGAAGGTCAATAGACATCATCAAATCTCGAAATTGCGCGTTCTAGAAACTTTTTGCACAATAAAGCCAAAATTTGACTCGTTGTGTATGTTAGCTTGTGGTACCATTTTACTAAAACCCCATTTGATACAGAATTAAAATATTAAACCGGAAGCTACCAAGCTTAACTTTGGAAAGTCAATTTTAGATTTTGATTAAGGAAATATTTAGTGACTTTTTCGAACTATTCCGATTGTAATTCGGCTATGCCATTCGGTAAAGGATGTTGGCATTTGAATGCTCTAATTATCGACAATAAATATGGTATTTTTCAAAATCTAAAAAGAGAGAATCAAACAGCGTCAAATCGTACGATCTTGAAGGTCAATAGACATCATCAAATCTCGAAATTGCGCTTTCTAGAAACTTTTTACACAATAAAGCCAAAATTTGACTCGTTGTGTATGTTAGCTTGTGGTACCATTTTACTAAAACCCCATTTGATACAGAATTAAAATATTAAACCGGAAGTTACCAAGTTTAACTTTAGAAAGTCAATTTTAGATTTTGATATAATCTCACGATGTTCAGGTCAAACTGTAAGTTCTATGGGATAATGAAATTTTCTTATAATTTCATGATTCTTAGGCCAAAATGTAAGGACTATGGGCTAATGAATTTCTAATCTCGAGATACTTATATCAAGTTATTAGGTCTATAAGCTAATGAACCCCTAATCTTGAGATGCGTAGGTCAACCTATTAGGTTTATGGGCCAAATACTCGTAATTCCCAATCGGAAGATGTTTGGGTCAACATATAAGGTCTTTGTGCTAATGAATTCCAGATCTCGAGATACTTAGGTGAAGCTATTAGGTCTATTGGCGAAATAAATCGCAATCTGAAGATGCTTAGGTGAACCTATTAGGTCTATTGGCTAAATAAATCCCAATCTTAAGATGCTTAGGTCAACCTATTAGATCTGTGGTCTAAGGATTTCCTAATTTTGAGACGCGTAGGTCAACTTATTAGGTCTATATGCTAATAAATTCTTAATCTGAATATGCGTAGGTCAACCATTAGGTCTATGGGCTAATGAATTCCTAATCTCAAGATGATTAGGTGAACATATAAGGTCTTTGAACTAATGAATTTCTAATATCGAGACGCTTAGTTCAACGAAATAGGTGTATTTGACGAATTAATTTCTAGTTTCAGTATAATTGGGTCAATCTACAAAGTCTACAGGCTAAGGAATTCCTCACCTTAATATGATTAGGTCAAAATATTAGGTCTTTGGGCTAATAAATTCCTACTCTCGACATGCTTAGGTCAATCTATTAGGTCCATGGGCTAAAAAATTGCTTATACCAAGACGTAGATTATTTTAAATAATTCAATTAATAAAAATATTACGTCAACCTATAAGGTCTATAAGCTAAAGAATTACCTAATATCGAGATGCTTAGGTCAACATATATGATTTTTGGACAGAATAATTTCTAATTTCAGAATAAATGAGTCAACCTACAAAGTCTACGGACTAAAGAATTCCTAATCTCGAGATGCTTAGGTCAATCTATAAGGTCTATGGGCTAAATAATTCCCAATCTAAAAATGCTTAGGTCAACATATAAGATTTTTGGGCTAATATATTCCTAATCTCGATATGCTTAGATCATCCTAACAGTTCTATAGTCTAACAGAAACATAACCTCAGGATTTTTAAGTTAAATTACAATGTCCATATGTTAATTAGAACTTAACCTACAAAGTATCCATGTTTTTTTTATGATAGAAATTGATGACAAATCCTATCTCCGATAGAGCAATAATTTCGATAATAGGTTTTTTTTTTAATTAACTAAACAAAACAAAAATAATCAAAATTCAAGAAGTCATTCAATTACACCATCAGACGCTAAAAAGAAACACTTTTCGCATATACAATGGCTTTTCAACAGCTCTTTTCGCGTATATCAGAGCCCCATATATACGGCAGTATCTATCGAGCCCGAAATAAGCGTCTTTACTAAAGAAACTTTCAGAAAGTTTCAACTTTTTAACGCGTTGAAAATCTTTAAACTATAAAATATTTTTTACTAGAAATCACCATCAATTAAATGGTAAACAAGCAAAACAAGGAAAATCGCATATTAACTCTGCGACTTAAAATTGTACAACCGTTTTAGTATATAATAAATTTTACCAATTACATAATTTTACTGTTTTTAATTAGATACTAGAAAAGAAAAAAAAAAGAAAAAAAATTTCATCCCTTTTTGTGAAATTTTTATAATTGTTCGAATTGAATTTTTTTCCAAATTATTATAACAGTTTGATCTAAGCAGCTGATTTGTCATTATAAAAAAAAATATTCTTTTTTTTCTTCATTGAAATATATTTTATTTAAGACTTTCTTATAAAATTTTTTTAATTGAATATTTTTATTTTTCTTCAATAATATTTTCGCAAAGAATCTGTGGAATAATGACAAGATTGGTAAATGTCAAAGCTATCCGACGGTTGTAGTCTGTGATGGAGTAGTTTCGGTTTGAGCATTTGTTAATATTCAATAGCGTGGACATAATGGATCGTTCGAACAGTTTACGAGCATTCGGAATCACAGGAAGACTATAAAATATTAGCGATTTTTGAATATTTAAATTCAAGAAAATAAAATCAAATTAAAATATTGAAAGTATTTTTTTTATTTATCTTAAACTAATAAGAAGTTGCAAAAAAATAAAAAAATTCTACCAATTACCAACTCTTTTTTTTTATTTGACTTTAAGTACCTTTCGATAACAAGAGCTAAGGAATATCCCAACAAATGCTGGGAAGCAATCCTAGTAAGTGAAGGAAAATATTTACTGATCTATATTATTAGATTCGGCTGAAACATGCAAGACATACAAGTATAATAAAAAGGAAAGAAGAAGAAAAAAGACTTAACGTTAAACAAAGTATCCCTAAAAATGTAAGAAAAAATAAGCTACAGATTAGGGAGAGAAAACGAAATTTTCTCCAAAGAGCTTTTAATAGTAATAAGGTTTATTGGGTCGTGTAAAATATACTTTGACGGAGAAGAATCAACGTGTAGAAGAGGTAATCTTATGAAGTTATAATCCAGTCCAAATAGGGTCCAAACAAAACCCTATTTGTAAGTGAGTGAGTAGCTAACAGAGTAATTTTTGAGTTTAAATGTTAGTGAATGAAAACTAAATCAGCAACTTTGTGTCTTAAATCAGGTATTTGAAGCAAATTGAGCCGATCTGTGTAAGAAGGAATTCTAAGACGATCAAGCCCCTATAAAAGGGTGATCAAACTACAGATGTATACTCAAGAATAGGTCTAACTAAGGAACAATATAAGTGCACGGAGGTATTAACACAATAAAGTTCTCTCGATCAACGCTTTATAAAGCCTCAAAATATGTGTACAGTAACTTTAGAAACAAAGGTGGTTAATGTGGGGAATAAATTCAAATTTCTTATCTAGTTAATCCCAATGTCAGTTTGTGCACATTTAATTGTAGATCCCCAAAAAAGTTGTAATAGAAATTTTAAGGCATCTGGAAAGTGTCATGACTTTTTGCCATTTGAAGCGCACCAATTATTAAATGTGTTGAAATCCTTCTGGAAAAAGGTTGCATTATTGAAATTTTTAGTTTTAAGGGAAAAAAAACAATTAATATCATCCGAAAATATTAAAATTTTGAAGTTCTTAATTACTTTCAATAATGTCATTAATGGCAAGAATAAAAAGAAATGGGCCAAAATGGCTACCCTGAGGAACATCAGTAAATACTTCCAAACACTGGCGCACAGACACGTTATAGGTCCTATCAGTTAAGTATGATCTTACCCAATCAAGAAAAATTAGAGGAAATCCTATTTTCTTTAGTTTATAATAAATAATCGAGAAAGGAATTTTGTCAGAATGCGTTACAAAAGTCAGTGTAGATAAAATCAGTTTGTAAAGCTTTAGAAAAATTATAAGATACGAGGTCTGTTCAAAAAGTATTGCGAATTTTGTGTTTTTTCAAAAATTATTTATTTATTCATGAATATCTATTTTGTCCCCTTTAAAGTAATCCCCACCAGATATTATACACTTGTGCCAACATTTTTTCCAATCCTCGAAGCACTTCAAAAAATAATTTTTTGTGATCTTGTTCAGCTCCTCTTTCGATGCCGTCTTTATCTCCTCAATCGTAGCATAGCGTCGTCCTCTCATGGGGCTCTTCAGTTTCGGGAACAAGTAAAAGTCACAGGGTGCGAGATGTGGGGAATAAGGTGGCTGCGGCATTATTAGTGTGTTGTTTTTGGTCAAAAATTCGCGCACAAGGAACAATGCGTGAGTAGGGGCGTTATCATGATGCAAAAGCTAATTTTTGTTCTTCCATAAATCCGGGCATTTCTGGCGGATTGCTTCACGCAACTTGCGCATTACTTGCAGGTAATATTCCTTATTGACCGTTCTACCCTGTGGCAAGAACTCATGATGCACCACGCCCCTGCAATCGAAGAACACTGTAAGCTAAACCTTCACATTCGACCGAACTTGGTGCGCTTTTTTCGGTCTTGGCTTGTGCGGCAGCATCCATTGGGATGATTGAGCTTTGGTTTCCATGTCATAACCATAAGCCCATGATTCGTCACCAGTTATGACTCTCTGAAGCAAATTTGCATCGTCGCAGACAGAGTCCAACAGCTCCTTAGCAATATTAATGCGATGCTGTTTTTGGTCTAAATTGAGCAATTTTGGTACGAATTTCGCTGCGACCCGTCTCACGACCAAATCATTGGTAAAAATCGAATGGCGCGAACCAATCGATATGTTAAAGTCCTCAGCAACGTCTCTAACAGTGATTCGACGATTGGCCAATACTATTTTCTTTACTTCATCAATGTTTTCATCTGTTTTTGACGTGCTCGGACGTCCGGTACGCTTTTCGTCGTTCACATCTTCTCGGCCCTCTGAGAAAATATTATACCACCGATAAACGTTGCTTCGGTCCAAGGTAGCTTCAACATATGCCACAGTCAAAATTCGGAATACGTCTGCGCAATTAATTTTGTTTTTCACACAAAATTTGATACAGATTCTTTGATCCATTTTTTTGGAATGGGCAAAAATCGAAGACGAGCCAAAACACGTGCAAGCAAAGCCGCTGTCAAAAAATAACTGAACATTCAAAATGGCCGAACTTATCGGGATAATTGAGAGACATGAGTACCAACATAACGCCACAAAAAATCGAAAATCGAATATACGTAACCCGCGGAAATTCAAAATTCGCGATACTTTTTAAACAGACCTCGTATTTCAACGAACTCAAATAACTTTGGGATACTCGACAATTTTGCTATAGGTCTGTAGTTGATAACCTCAATTTTAAAGATCTTTTTTTAAAAAAAGGAAGGACTGTTTCCAAACTTTAGGATTGATTTTTTTTAAAATAATTCCTAGAGGAGAAAGTAAAGCGTTGAAGTATTATTTATGAGTTTGGCTTATGTTTGATGAGAAAAATTTAAACAACAAATAAGCAGGCACAAATATGAATCGGTGTGAAAAGCTAACTTTTCAATAAATTTAACATAAAAAGAAATTCCATAGTGTATGGCTACCAAACAGGAAGGTAAATAAATGTCTCGATGAATTTGAAAATGGTTCGCTGAATAAGGTATTAAATTTGGTAAATGGCTAAATGGGTGAATGGTTAAACAAATCGATTAGGAAAGGGAAGAGGATAATAAGTTAAAAATTATGAGGGAGAAAAGGATGGTGACCAATACTGACTTTACGGATAAATAACTTTTAAAAGGTTTATTTCCGTATGATGTGGACCCGCACACCCGCCCAGTTAACATCCATCAAAATATCCTTGCTGTCTACTCCATTGAATGAATATCAGCGAACCTTTCCAATTCATGGAAAGGCCATTTGTTTAGAGTTGATGATGCCTACAATTCCGACAGATGTTAAACAAAAGTGTTAAATGGACGAATAAATGCCGTTGAAGTGGAAATAGAAATAAAAGACCGTTCAAAGGAAACGAATCGGGATTGAAAAGTTGCAAAGTTGAAAAGTTGAAAAGTTGAAAAGTTGCAAAGTTGAAAAGCGGCCTTCCTCCTCCCTGCTATCCGTTGTGTCGTTGTTCATTGTCCATCATCAATCTATAAATCGGCTAGTCTATATCGATAACCATTCATTGTTTGTACCTCGTACCGACAGAACCATCTATTCATCTGGAAATTGGTAAAAGTTTCAATAAAATTGATTTTACCGAAACAGTTTGAAACCGAAAGATCCACAACCGAACGAAAAATTGACTGGACAAAGTTGAGATGTACTCTATTCCGCTAGTCGGATTCGTTCATAGACAAATCTATCCTCGTCTGCAAAAAACAGTTCCATTATCAATCTAATTATCACGAATTTAATCCTTAAATAAATCGAAAATGGACGCTTGTTATCGAACAGATTCGAAAAAACCCCATCCCGTACGTACCCGATTTACCCAAAACTGTAGCGCTCAACGACTTCATTGGAAAAATTCCCTAGAGTCGTCAGCTTCGAGAAAATCCAGATTATCTGATGATAATCGAATTGAATCATTTTCTTGGAAACTTTTTCAAAAGTCTCAACTATGCGATACTTAAAATTAGACGTTTTTCTTTTATTTCTTATTTGTGCTAATTGTCCATGTTCTTTTCGGTTTGTGTTTACTGATTTCAGAAGCAAAAAGAACAACAACAATAAAAATGCTTTTTTTTGATTTTTAATCAATTTTTATATCGGCTCATCCACAACTAAGATTGATACAAAATAAATAATCAACTAAAATAACGAACGATTTACTGAATACACAAAATCTTCGTATCCACTACGTAATATCGACGGAACCTTTGCAGAACGCTTCTAAGCCATACGAAAACACTTTTAAGACAATCAACATGATAATAAAAAAATATATACACGCAAAATTATCAGCACAGTTGCCCAATTAGTCCGCTTCTTAAGTTCTGCACTCCCCTTCCAAGTTAAATCCACAATACAACACCTAGCAAAGACGAAATCCCCAAGACTTCCGTAATACTTAAGCAAATATCCAATAAAAAATTCCTCGTTCACATAACTTATAACGGATGATTTTTTTTTGCTGCATGGTTTTGAATGTTTCTATTTTTGACAGATTATATGTGACACGTGACATGTGTCAAAGTCAAAAATGCTTAATTAGCATTGCCAATTTATCATGGATAGACTTATACCAGAACAATGCTTATAAATTAATGAATTTTATTATCAAAATTTGTGCTCAGTGAAAAATGTATTTGGCGCATTTCGAGCATTTTATGATCGTCATAATCGAACTACTGAGCAAGCAATTTTACGTTATTGGACCACCAACCCGTGTGCGTAGAGTGCGTACAGCCACAAATATTGCTGCCAGTGTTGGTGAAGACCACGATCCATCGCAGTTAATAGCATTTGAGATTGTGTTACTTGACTATGAGGACCTTGGTATAAAATACAGTTCGTGCAAGAACTGAAGCCGAAGGCCCTGCCAAAGCGTTGAATTTTTGGTAAGAAGGCCTTACAGCAACTTGAAGAAAATCCGTTTTTTTTTTGTGGAAAAAATCGCGTTCAGTGACGAAGCTTATTTCTGGTTGATTGGGTATGTGAAACTTGTCGCATTTGGTCTGGTGAAGAACCACAGACAAAACAAAAACTTCCATTACATCCAGAAATATGTACTATTTGGCGTACTTTATGGGCCAGGCCGGTGGAATCGGAGGTCTGTATTTCTTTAAAGATGACGCTGGCCACAACGTTACCGTCAATGGCGCCCGCTATCATTCGAAGATTTCGAACTTTTTTTTACCCAAAAATGCATCTGGCCGACATGTGGTTTTAACAAGACGGCACCACATGCCACATACCACGTGAGACAATTGACATATTGACAGATAAGCTCAGTGAGCAATTTATCTCGCGTTTCGGACCGGTGAGTTGGTCGCCTAGACCGTATGATTTGACGCGTCTAAACTATTACGTGAAGTCACTTGTCTATGTCGATAAACCAGCGTCACGTACAGCCTTGGAAGATAATATTACACGTGTTATTAGTGAGATATCAGCCGAGATGTTCGAAAAAGTTGTTCAAAATTATACCTCTCACATGGATCACTTAAATATACGTTTAAATCAATAATCTTAAAGAATTAAATGTCAAGCATTGGTTAATAAATTTAAATAAAAATTTTATATATTTTTGAAAAAAATTCTATATTGTTTTGAAAATTGGAAAACCAAACACTTCTAAAATCATCCGTTAATATTATTATTGGGTTGTTCGGAAAGTAATTTTGTTTTTTTTTTTATAAAAATGAAAGACGATTTTCTTATAGTGAATTAATATTTTATTCAATTAAATATTATCTCCAGTCTGATCCAATAACCTTTGTCATCTTTCTGGCAGTAGCCTGATTCCGCGCTCACAAAATGTTTGTTCTTTGCTAGCAAAAAACTAATCCAAGTGATTTTTAACCTCCTCATTTGAAGTAAACGTTTTAACGTCTAAAAAATTTGCTAGAGACCGAAACAAATAATAATCGGAAAGTGCTACGTCTGGAGAGTATGATGGGTGTGGCAGTATATCCCATCCAAGCTCTAAAAGCTTTTGTCGAGCGGTCAAACTTTTATGTGGTTTCGCAATATCCTGTTGGAACACTATACCTTTCCTATTGACCAAAAATCTGGCCTTTTTCCTTTAAGTGAATCATTCAATTTGTCCAACTGATGACAGTACACTTCAGAATTGATTGTTGTGTTGCTCGGTATAACCTCAAAATAAACGATTCCTTTGGAATCCCACCAAACTGATAGCATAAATTTTTTTTGATGAATATTGCCTTTCGAAGTGCTTTGAGCCGGTTCATCGTTTCTACTCCAGGGTCATCGTTTGAGCTTTACATTTTTGTAGACAACCAAATTTCTCGTCCCCAGTGATGATACGCTTCAAAAATGGATCATTTCCTTGGCGTTTGAGAAGCAAATCACAAACGTCAATGTGACGTCACAAATTTTTTCCCGTAAGAAGATGAGGAACCCATATGTTGAGCTTTGAGATTAAACCTATCCGTTTCAAATGATCATGAATGGTCGAATTCGATAAATTTAATCTCTCGGCGATCTCACGAGTTGTTATTCGCCTTTATTGTGTCTTCATCAGCTTCAATTGGCATTCCAGTACAACGAAATTTCTTTCCGAACAACCCAATAATATAAGGCGTCCCAAATACATGGCAAGATGTAATTTTAATAAAAACCACAAGTTTATAATTAAAAATTGAATTTTTTTTAATCATAGCAGATAAATAGCCTCGACAGCTTTGCTGGCACATGCGCACTTTTTGGTTGAAATTTTCCACGACAGTTTTGTATAAATAAAACTGAATTTTGTTGATACAGCACTAAATTTTCTCCTTTAAAACGTGGGTGATCGTAGGCTTATTAACATAAACTTTAGACATTAAAAAATCCCATAGCAGCGTTAAATCGCATGATCTAGGCGGCCAATTCTGATCACCAAGACGGAAAATTACACGACCAGGTAATGGCTCATGCAGTAATCAAATTTTTCCTCGGGCTGTATGGCATATGATTGAAACCACATATCTTCCACATCCATATCTTGCAATTTAGGCACAAAAAGCTGGATTATTATATTCCTAAGCCAAGCACCATGAACTGTTTTTACCTGACCAGCTGCATTTTCGAACAAGAATGGTCCGATGATGCCACCAGCTCAAAATCCGCAACAAACAGTAGCACATTGTGGATGCATTTGTCTCTCAACAATCACTCGTGGATTCTCTGAACCCCAAATGCAACAATTTTGTTGATTAACTAAGCTATCAAGATGAGAATGAGCCGCATCGTTGTTGTGCGTGGTCTCCATTTGCTGTGAGTGTACAGCAGGCTTCAGTTTTTGAGTCAATTGGACTTTGTTAGCATGAAGATGCAAATCTTTCATACGAAAACGCTATAGAAAGCTTCTTGAAATTTCCAAATTTTACAGATAAAAATTTATTTATGAAAAAAAAAATTTTAAATTATTCCGGAAAACTCTTTACGGGCTAAGAGACACTTACCTGATACTATATAAAATTTTTAGTAGCAAAATTTTAATAATGTCAAATGTTCCTGTCAACATAATTAGAACCATTCATCCAGGCGCTTGACACAAAGCGTGCTATCAAGATTATATATCGTTGAGATTTGGCGCCTCTAAACTATATTTTATGGGGCTACGTAAAGTCACTCGACTATGGCAATAAACCAACGTCACGTGATGTCTTGGAAGCTGAGGTGCTCGAAATAATGGTTCAGAATTGGATCTTTCGCATGGATCATTTCAAACGTAGTTATACCAGGTGTATAAACTTAAATCCGCTGTTTTTTAGTCAAAAAAAAAAATTTTCTTTATAGAAAGCAATAACAATTTTATTCAAAGTACTTGCCCTCGCTAGCTACACATTTTTCCCATCTCTCGGGCAATTTGTGGATACCACGCCAAAAAAATTCCTTCTCATTCGAGTCAAACCACTCATCAAGTCATTTTCGGATGCCTTCCTAAGAATCGAAGTGCTGCTCAGAGAGCGCGTGGCCCACCAACAAAAACATGTGGTACTCGGAAGGGGCCAGGTCTGGTGAATAAGCGGATTGGGATAGCACCTCCCAGTTGAGTGTCTCCAAGTAGTTTCGAACCATTTTTGACGTGTGCGATGGTGCGTTGTCGTGGAGTAAAATCAGTTTGTCATGTCTTTGTTGATAATCCGTCTTTTTTTTAAACAGAACACGGTACAATTTGATCAGTTGTTGGTCGTAGCATTGGGCATTGACAGTAGACGATACTCTGCTGATCCCAGCAAACGTACAGCATCATCTTCCGTCCGAAGCGATTTGGTTTTGGGGAAGATGTTGATGGTTGACCGGGATCAACCCACGATTTCTTGCGTTTAAGATTCTCGAAATATATCGACACTTTTCATTGCCTATCACAATCCGATACAGGAACGACTTTCTTTTTTGTCTGGCGAGCAAGATTTCGCATGTGTTTTGGCGTCGCTCCATCTGCCTATCGTTCGATTCATGCAGCACCCATTTTCCTATCTTTTCAATGGGAAGATACCCAATCGAAAAAATGCTCGCGGAGCAATTGGGTGTTACTCAATCTGCCATTTCCATGTCTCATGTCTGTGTGCCTTCGCCCAAAAAAGCCTGCAATTGATGGTCCTCAACCTTCCTAGGCGGATTTTCACACTTCTTGTCCTACAAGTCAATATTGCCGTCTTTGAACCGATGAAACCAAACTCGGCACGTTGCTTCCGATATAGCACTATCACCATAGGTCTCCATAAGCATTCGATGCGATTCGGCAGCCAATTTCTTCAAATTGAAGCAAAAAAGCAGAGTTTCTCGCATATGCTCTTTTTCTGGCACAAAACTAGACATGATTACCAAAGGAAAAATGTACGAAATTGCTGACAATGTGCACTGATTAATGTTGACAGATGTCAAGCTCATAAAAAAAAGTATGGCGTGCCCATATTAGCTTAATACGCTCACTCCCGCCATCTATGACCAAACAGCGGATTTAAGCCTATACACCGGTAAATTTGGCTAAGTCCTTAGCCGCGACAGTTGGGCATCAATATACAGGTTAGTGAATAAAAATTCCAACCCCCTTAATATCGATGGTACCAAGCTTCTGTTAAGCCGCCACTCTTCACTAAACCTAGCGGAATACAATATTGTAGACGCAAGAAAGGTTTTAGCCTCCAGAAATGCAGATGCTTAGTTTAGTGGCATTGTAGTCCTTACTTTTGATGCCTACAATCTTAAATCACAATTTTGAAGTGAACAAATATTTTCCCAACCCAATGAGATGCTGTAAATGTCACCCAGAAACATTGCAGAGCATCGGTGGTATCCAATAAATACAAACTTCAACCGCATGCTGATCAGCCATGCACTCGTAATAACTGCGTCGTACCCTGCAATTTCAATCTACATATCTCCGACGAAAGAAAAAAAATACTAACAGCTAAAGCCATGGCACTGTACCAATCTCTCCAAATATCATCCATGGTACAAGAAACACTTCGTTTGTGGAAGATCTACGTATAACATCACCTCCCTCCCCCCAACACTTTCTCTTGACACACCAATCCTGCACTGTTCCACAGTCCAATATACTAACCCTTTCTCTCAACACCTCTTCCTCTAAATCACCATTCCTTCCTCATAAATCAGTTTCCTTAGATAAACTAAAAAATCATTCAATGCCAAATCCAAACATCCACTGCGATAAATATCCCACCAGCCTTCCAAGTCAGGCTCAAAATCCACTAAAAGAGCATAATGCTACTTGCTCAAATCCGGTCCTACTTTTAAACAAGAGAAAATCGATTTGCCAGCAGCTTGTCCTTTCTTTTATTTTCAAATTTTAATCCAGAACGCCCTCATAAACTATTGTAAACTTTTTGCTGGGGCAGCTATTCAATGGGGAGCCACTGATCTAGAATCTTAGACAGTTTCAGACCCCCGGTCATCAAGGTTACGAATGACATAACATCTGTGGCATCTCCTAACCAGGAGGTGAGCAACCTGGTCAGAATTTTAAGGCGCGCATTTAGCGTAACCATCTCATCTTCCGTCGGCGTTTCCAGGAAGAAACCGTTTTGGTATACACAAGATATTGACGAATCTTGCTTGCCTGACTTCCACTAAGACGGTAACCGTGTCAAAATAATAATTTTCTCTCAAATTAAAATTACAATTCATTTCCAGTCTGGATAATATAACGTGATTCAGAATGTTCGATTTCTTGTGACAGCAAATGCGTCATATTTTGATAGCTGTTCACTTGGTTTAAGAAGTTTTCGTAGCACAAAGTTTTTCGCTTTTCTATCGGGTTTTTCAATAGCAACTTGACACTTTTGAGTATTTTTAATATGAAAATACTCAAAAGTGTCAAGTTACTATTGAAAATCCCCGATATTATTGCAGTTTCCTTCCTAGGCGAGGTATAATAGATTTTCGAATAATCTATTTTCGACGAGGCGTCAATCGTTGATGAGAACTTTATTTTGTTGCGGATTTTTTTGGAATTTTGCAAAAAGACCTGAAATAAATTTGTAAATTGTTAATTCCTGAATATTTGGTTTGGGGAAAAAGAAATCCATTTTTTTTACTTTAAGACATATTTTAACATGGTTCGGATTGTCCGATTTGGGGCATAGTTCAAATATGCACCGTTTTATTTTATAATTTGTTGACATTTAATAGGTAACTTCGTAATGCCCCTCTTATAGAATTCCTGGTCCCTATTGTCGTAAAACTCAACTAAGAGATTTTCATAATATTCTCTTAATGCGAATTTCTTATCACTAAGAAAGTATCGCAATGATAAAAGAAGACATTTATCAATTGGTGCTAGGTCCGGACTATGGATCAAAACTTTTCAGCCAAGCTCCCGGAATTTCTTGCGAGTTACTAAAAACGTGTGTGATGGAACATAACGCCTCTCCTGTTGGCCAATCGCCAGCTTCAAACGGTCCAATTGTTTAAAGTAGAGATCCGAATTTAATATTTGGCCATATGGAAGCAGCTTATAGTAGATGATTCCCTTCCAGTCCCACCAAATGCACAGAAAAATCTTCCTCGTCGTACCGTTTGAGCCGCTTCACCACGCTTTAACCACGATGATTTTCAAATAATATTGTCGGGTGTGACTAATTTCTCATCCCGTCACCATTCCTTTAAGAAATGGGTTGATTTCGTTCCATTTGTCCAAGGCTGCGCAGATGGAAATTCGATCTACCATGTTTTTTTGCGTCAATTCGTGTTGCACTCAAATATCCAGCTTCCTTTTGAATCCAACTTGATATGCATGATTTTATCGACATTATCGACGATGGGCCTACCTTTGCGCGGTGTACGAGGTCTGCTCAAAAAGTATCAAGAATTTTGAATTTCCGCGGATTACGTAGATTCTGTTTTCGATTTTTTGTGGCGTTATGTTGGTACTCATGTCTCACACTTAGCACGTCAACAACAGACGAAAACATGATCAAGTGAAGAAAATAGTATTGGCCAATCGTCGAATCACCGTTAGAGAAGTTGCTGACCTTCACGGTCGAATGTTGTACGATTGCAGGGGTGTGGTGCATCATGAGTTCTTGCCACAGGGTAGAACGGTCAATAAGGAATATTATCTGCAAGTTATACGCCAAAAATTGGCTTTTGCATCATGATAACGCTCCTGCTCACGCATCGTTGCTTGTGCGCGAATTTTTGGCCAAAAACAACACACTAATAATGTCGCAGCAATCGTATTCCCCAGATCTGGCCCCCTGTGACTTTTTCTTATTCCCGAAACTGAAGAGCCCCATGAAAGGACGACGCTACGCTACGATTGAAGAGATAAAGACGGCATCGAAGGAGGAGCTGAACAAGATCACAAAAAATGATTTTTTGAAGTGCTTCGAGAATTGGAAGAAGCGTTGGCACAAGTGTATAATATCTAATGGGGATTACTTTGAAGGGGATAAAATAGATATTCATGAATAAATAAATAAAATTCGCGATAATTTTTGAACAGACCTCGTATCTTTAACATCGAAAAAACCGTAACAGAATCGACGAAATGAAAATTGCATATACTTGGGCTATAACAGTATCGGGACCATAAACACAATTCACAATTTCAGCCGCCAAGTTTTCATTTTCTCCTTTATCACTATAGTCATCAACACACCCATCAGTTTGGATGAGATAATAACACCAAAAACTACTATACCTGAAAACGCAATCGATTTTTTTATGGAACGTTCCAAAAAAATCTTCGGAGTCGATGTCAGTTATTGTAGAATCGCATTAAGCATCCGTTAAATAGTCGATGCTTAAGGCGTTTTCTATTAGAACAATTTTGCTACTAGTCGGTAGCTGTTAGTAGATGACCAAAGGAAAGCGAAATTTTTAAACACTAGTTATATAACATAACCTCAAAACAGTCAGAAACAATACTGAGTTTACTCACACATAAACAATAAAAACTGAGTTTATTCACACATAAACAATCCTGACAAAAATATGACACTTCAACATAACCAACGAACCCGCAAAACTATCTATTGTATTTTCACTTTAGCAACTAGAATCCACCTAACGTAAATTGTATGCGTAACTCCCAGTTCAATGTGCCCGTTTGTTCCAGGTAGAGTAAATTATGACAGCTACAACAACCGACTAGTAACAAAATTGGTCCAATGGAAAACGCCTTTAATCCGATTCCAAATTAAATCACGTGAAAAAGGATAATTCAATTAAAAAATACATCTTTCCCATTTATACCAATTAATGCCGCTTAAAGTCTACATGGTGTTGACATCACTTCTGCGAAAACGAAAAAAATTCTACGAAACGTGTTACTCTGTATGAAAATTTATTAAATCTCCATTAAAAGAATTGCATAATTAAAAGTTCTAGATTATTTTTATGCCATTTCTGTACCTTTATTTGTACCACAAAATTAAAACCATATAAATAAACTCGTACCTTTTAGATTACATAAAATTTACTGAAATTGAAGAATCTCTTCCAAATCGTTACGTAAATTTTTTGTAAAAATGATAAAATTAACTAACGACAATAAGATAGTCTGCAGTCCGCCAGGTTCGGAAATAATATTTTCAATTATATGAATGTATGACGGGATGATCTTGAACAAGAACTCTTTAGTCAAATTAATATTTAAGATGAACTTTGAGAGTGTCTGTTGAATAAGTTCAGCCTGTGGATCATGACATAAAACGTCCACTTTGTAGGCTGCCAGCACATATAAAAGCTTCTGGTGCTGCCAAATTTCTTGAAGAAAAGCCTTGATCATTGCCAATTCCATCTTTGTTGTTTTCTACTCTAAAACAATTTATATATAATTTTTTATTTAATACACTTGTAGTAACTTTTAAAAAAAAATTAATTTTTTTATTAAATTAAGGATCAAAAGTATGCATGTAATAATATAACTCTTCTCACTTAGTTGTTTGTGCGCGCTTGACTTTGAATCCGAAATTTCCAAGCCTTATCTAGATTTAGTATAAAGGAATACTATCTGAGAAAAGATTGAAAACTATACGATTTGATATGCTTCCGTCTTCGGACAAACTGAAAGAAAGCTACTCTTTACTGTGTATGTGTATTTCCCGAGTGTGGGGGGTGAACGTTAAATTCAGCAAGAGTACAACTGATTACGACCGCATTCAAAGAACACCAAGCCCTGCTAGGCATACGTGTCGCTAGAGCTTTGTTGGGTGATCGTGTAAGGGTTTGAAATTTTCCAAAAGAGATGCTCTTAGACTCACTATAACAAAAAAAACCATCCCTGAACACTTAGGGGTAAATGAAGACACCTAAAGGTGTTAATTTACCCATGGGAGGGGAAAGTAAAAGCGAAAAAACAACGGCGGAATAGAAATGTGTTGAGATAAAAAATATTGCGAAGAAAAGCCCATAGTTGGAGAGAAAGGAAAAGAAAATGTGCTGAAGAGCAGAAAATGTGCTGAATGCAAAAAAAACTAGAAGAAAGAGAGCGGAGCGGACCATCGACGGTAACGGGAGAGACTTAGCTGTTACGTCGCTCCCTGGCCATTCCGCAAATGCCCGCGTCCACACTTCTTGTCCAATTAATTTTGGAGTGCCGCTATTTCAGCGACAATGATCACCCCTACGATAAAAGTTATTTCAGAAAATTAAGGTCGTGGGACCGGTAAACTGCGGGATGAGAGGAATCTTTACTAAGAATTTAAAACGAGTTAAATAGAATTTATTCTCCTTTTTACGTAATTTGTAACTATTAATAATAATAATAATAATATTGTAATAAAATTTTTTTTAAAAATTACTGCCAAATACAGAATTAGAAAATTAAAAGTGCTAGTTTTTTTTTTTTTTTTAAATTTCAAATTTTTCGTTCGAATATTCTATTTCTCTTTCTTTCACATGCAAATACTCGTAAATAGAATATTTTTTGCATTTCTAACCGAAGCCAGACAGAGAAAAGAGTTGAGTTAGAATATTTGCATCTTGTTTTTTTGGAAGAATAATGAAAAGGACAAAGACTGAAATTTTTTCCTTCTCCCTCTGTCTCTTAGTCGATCGTAGTTTGTTTTCAGGATAGTTTTCGCTATTTTTTTTTTTTTTTTGTTTAATTTGAAAATATATTTATCTCTTTTTATTAAATATGCTAGTAAAGGAGACAGAATAAAAATAGGATTTTTCAATATAAGATATAGTAAAAAGAAATCCATTATTTTTGCATTAAATTGAAGGTTTTATTTAGCATAGATAGAATGATACGATTTAGGTCAAATATGCACCGTTTTGTTCGATAACTTGTTGCCATTTTGGAGGTAATTTCATAATGCCTCTCTCATAGAAACCCTCGTCCCTATTGGCAAAAAACTGGGACAGTCGATTTTCACAATCTTCTCTTGAGGCGAATTTTTCACCTGCAAAATCATTCGTCATTGACAGGAAGAGGTGGTAATTACTTGGTGCCAGGTCCGGACTATAAGGTTGATGCATAAGAACATCCCAACCAAGGTCCCGGGACTTCTGGCGAGTCACTATCGATGTATGCGGCCTCGAGATCCTATTGTCCAAAGCTGGCCGCTTCTGGGTGATTGCTTCTTTCAGACGGTCCAATTGTTGACAGTATAGGTCCGAATTAAGAGTTCGGCCGTAGGGGAGCAGCTCATAGTAGATGATTCCCTGCCAGTCCCACCAAATACACAGCAAAACCTTCCTGGCTGTCAATCCTGGCTTGACCATCGTTTGCGCCGGGTGGCCGCGATTTGACCAGTACCCATCCGCTTCAGAAATGGATCGATATTGTTGCGATTCAGCAGCGATTCGCAGATGGAAATTTGGTCCATGAGGTTTTTTTGCGATAACTCGTGTGGCACCCATACAACGAGCTTCTTTTTGTATCCAGCCTTATTTAAGTGGTTCCAAACGGTTTTTTATGCAATGTTTAGTTCCTGGGCAATCGAAACAGTGCGTACGTGACGGTCGGACTCGACGATTTCCATTATTATTTTCGACAATTTGCCTTCCAGAGCGTGATGCATCTTCGACATCAAAATTACCGGAACGGAATCGACGAAACCAAAATTGCGCGTGATTTTATCAGGACTATAAACACTATTCACATTTTCAGCTGCCTGGCTTACGTTTTCGCCTTTATCGAAGAAAAACTGTAAAATATGGCGTATTTTCTCTTTGTTGGTGTCCATCTTTGACGCGTGCTAAAAAAATAATGAGTCAAGTAATCACAAAATTATATGGGATAAAAAATTTTTATCTTTCTAACGCCATCTAGTGGAACCCGATCGCACTTTTAAAACGGGAGATACAGACTCCTAAAGCCATCTATTAGCAAAATAATGGATTACTTTTTACTACACTTTACCATATTTTTCGTTGCCGTTAAATGGAATTTTTTTAAATATTATTTTATTAATTTTTTTTTTAAATTGATCATTTTTTTTTTGTTGCCAGAGGAGAGGGAATATTTTGTTGGTTTAATTTTGTTTCACTCCTTCTTTTAATAAAAGTTAACTACAATAATTTCATAAGGGTTGTATTGATACATAGTACATTTATAAGAATTCATTTCTGAAAGTTAGTTGGGTAAAGCAAGTATTAATAAATAATTTCTTTAATTGAAGATTAAAGAAATTAATCCTTTTTAAAATTTGCATAGAAAATATTAACAAATTTATTTAAAAAAAAACAGATAAGTTTCTAAATAAAAATATGTGAAATCATTTCAATCAATACACGACACTACAATAATTTTCACTATTACCGAGAAGGTTTGATATGACACATCATTGCCGATTACTATAAGACTCGCTCTGTTTTTTTAAATTATTTATTTACTTCTAGGGCCAATTGTATAATTATAAACACCAGATGGCGCACATTGTAAAATACAAGTATATAATAAAAAGATACCAGCCGGTACACAATAGCTATTCGATTGAAGAAATTTAAATAAATGGGAATTTTATAGAAATTATTTATAAAAATGTTAATATTTTTATTGTAAGAAAATTAGAATAAAAACAAATCCTTGTTATTCCATGAGATCAATAATTTTGTCTGAACTATCAGGGTTTGTAATTAATTCGTAGCGTTTTTTTGCAAAGTTTCGTAGTTTATTATGACAGTATCATTACAGAAGCGTTATTCAAAGTATTGTCCTTCGTTATCCACTACTTTTTGCCATCTTTCTGGTAATGCTCGGATACCGCGTCGAAAAAATTCTTCTCCTTTAGATTCGATGAAAGAATCGATCCAATTTTTGGTCATTTCGTAGTTATCGAAGTGCTGCTCTGACAAGCCATACGCCATGGATCGAAACAAATGATAATCAGATGGGGCAATGTCTGGTGAATATGGCGGGTGAAGCAGAACTTCCCATTTCAGCGTATTTAAATAAATTTTCATTACTTTCGCAACAAGTAAGCAAAATTACTTTGTCATGTCGATCTTTATATTGAGGCCGCTTTTCTTGTAATGCTCTGTTCAAACGCATCAAGTGTCGTCTGTATACGTCCCCAGTGATGGTTTCACCCGGTTGAAGGAGCTCATAATAAATAACACCCATCTGATCCCACCAAATACGCAGTAAGATCTTCTTTCCATGAATATTCGACCTGGGGGACGATGTCGATTCATGACCGGGCAAGTCCCACGATTTTTTGCGTTTGGGATTGTCGTAGAGTACCCACTTCACGTCACCAGTGACGATTCGATGCAGAAATCCCTTCCTTGCCTGCCGTTGGAGAAGAATCTCACAGGTGACTAAACGCCGTTCGACGTCTCTTGGCTTCAACTCATGTGGAACCCACGTTCCCTGTTTTTGTACCATTCCTATGGCTTTCAGGCGTTTTCCGACCGTCGAAAAGTCGACTCCAAGCGATGTGGACAACTCCCGGAGTGTTCGGCACGGGTCTTCATCGAGCTACGTCACCAAATCTTCGAACTTTTTCGGCTGTCCGGGACCTTCCATATCTTCCAAATCAAAATTTCCATTTTTAACACGCGCAAACCACTTTCTGCAAGTTTGCTCAGCAAGAGCATCTTCGCCGTAGACATCCACTAAAATACGATGACTTTTCGCGGCACTTTTCTTCATGTTGAAGTAATGGAGTAACACTCCCCGCAAAAACGATTTTTCAGGCACGAACTTTGACATGTTTGACACTGCGCAACAAGTGCTACTGACACTATAACAAAATGTCAATAGCTTCTGGAAGAATATTTACTTTTGTATGTGTGACTATGAATAGTTGGTAAAAAGCTACGAATTAATTCCAACTGATTATAAAATATAGGATCATTAGGGGCCCCTTTTCAAAACTGGCACAATCTCTAAAATGAGCTTTTTCTTGATGAATTTGAATGAATATTTTTTTTTTCTCTACCAAAAATCGAAGAAAAAAATTTCTATTTTATTATAATTTTAGTACAAATATCACTGATTCAGAATTTCCATACAAAATTGATAGGATATGGTAAATTTGTCTACATAAAAGAATTGAAATTTTTTGTTCACAACAGCATCTTCCCTCCCTGTAAACAACTAAGACCTAATTGTACCACGAATTTAATTTTTTAAAACTAATATTTAAGCAAATGTAAAATTGGAGTCAATTTAGGTAAAAAGGGCTTAAAAATTTTCTTTATTGAATATATTTTAACAAAATTATTTCTATCAATGTTAAGTCACTAGCGAGAGTTCTTTTTAAAAATCCTTAAAGTTAAGGATATTAACCGATAAATGTACGAATAGTTTTCAATCTGAACAATAAGATCAAAATTACAATTATTTAGTACTACTTACTTTCTACAAGTTGTATATTTCCTTAAACACTATTATTTACAAGTTTATAATTCGTTAAAATCAGTTTTCAAAATTCAAATACCGAAAAAATGTTCAAGCTGCCGATTAGTACAAGTCTTAAGCGCACATTAAGCGAACAAATAACTTTTGCGTTTGCGCAAATTCTAAAAATTTATAGGAGCCTAAACATATGCTAATATGCACATATGGTGGACTGATGGTATGTGTGTATTATAAACAAATATATATATTGGAGAGGTACTTTTACTTATAATAATATGTAGCTAAAAATTAGATTCAAGAAGTATAAACAAACTCAACAAAGCAAAATCACATAATTTACTTATTCGTATATAAAAGAATTCCTATCGTATTTTGAGCATATCAATTTTATTAACGTAAACAGTTCTCCCACATTTTTCAATATCTTATATAAATATAAATTGTCACCAAATTGTTTATAAAAATTGACAATATAACTCTACTGTTTCGTTTTCATCTTTTATCGAAACTACCATAACGATAACGAATTTAGTGTATAATAAACAGATTTATTTATAAATAGTAGAAGAAAATTCTTTAATTAAAAATATTTTTTTTTGTATTTTATTCGATTTTAAATAAATAACCATTTATATTAAGGGCTAGTTCTCATTTGTTAGAAAAATTACTCAAAATGAACTTATTCTGGTATGGACACGTGGTTATCTTCGAACTGCTGAATGTAATGTGACAGAAGCCAGCTAATTTCGTGTGCATACTCGCCGCTATCTAATTTATCTTCACATAATTCGATTCAATCCTTTTTCACTTTCGACGTTTTTTTTTTTTTATTTTTTAAAACGTAGAGCTGACACATGCTCTGGACATCCTTTGCTTATATAGTAAATTAGTTTTTAATGACTAAATACGTGAATTGCTCACAACTATGGCTTAAAAATTATACGTGCTTGCTCAAACACTATAACAAATTCTATATATTTAATTGCTTACAAACTAACCTTAATTCTAGACTTAAAAAAATTAGGGAAAGGAATATTCAGGGAGAGTGGATTAGGAGTTTGAGATTTTTGGGAATTTTGTATTGCTTCCGCTAATCACGATGGAAATGGGGAGATCACACTATCTTTAGCAAAATCAGATATAATGAATGGTGAGGCATAGAGGTAATTATTTTGTAAGTATCTGTGTTGGGTGGCTTTGGATTTAATCCTTTCTATTGACTCTTGACAGGAGAAATATAACGCTCTTGAAAACGAACTGAAGAAAGTAGAATAACAAAATTAAGGACAAAATAGTACCAGAGGCAAGAAGTTTACTTATGCAGAGAAAGTCCATATTTAAAGGCAGAAAAAATAACAAGAAGAAGATCGAAAGTCTAAGTAAAGAAATAAATCTACAAATCAGGAAATATAGACAAGAAAAAAGGAATAATATAATAAATGATTATATAGAAGAAAAAAACAGGAGGGAGTTAGGATAGCATTAAAAGAGCTTCGAGAAAGTACAAACTGGATAGACAATATGACACACCAGAAAGATAAGAAAAAGAAAACCGATAGAATCGAAATATTAGATATAGCCACGGATTACTACCGTGAGCTATACGACAACGACAAAACACCAGACGAAATCCACTAACTAACTTGAAACGATACAAATAATAATGAAGAAATTCCAAGTATACTAAAAGAAGAAGTAGAAAAAGCTATTAAATATAAAAAAAGAGGCAAAGCACTTGGAGAAGATGGCATATCTAACGAACTTATGATAGTAGACACTATTACAGATGTTTATCTGTCATTAAACATAAGACCACGAGTCGCCTAAGACTATAGGGATTGAGTAACGCTCAATCAACGCACCACCATTACTTGCAGTTTACAGTCAGTAACCAGTTACAAGCTGTCACTAACTGGTCAGTAACCAGTTAAGTATCTCGGACGCTGTCACTATCATAAGTAGTGACAGCGTCCGAGATAATTACTAGCATCTCCCACCAGCGATCCGGAGACCGTATCCGCGATATGGGTAGTAGCCATAGCCACCACGTTGCTACCTAAGGCGCCTCACCATTATCGGGCACAGTGTGTTTTAACACCATGACACACCCCGATTCCCGTAGCATCAATTTTTGTTTAAAAAGTACTTCGGTTTGAACTCCGCTCATTGAGCTACGATTAAGAATTTTGTAAATCCCTAGGCTCAGGTACGCGGGTTTGCAAGACCGGAAAGTGCAACCGGAATTGACCTTGGTCTTTCACCCGGTTGTAGCCACCTTGCGTGCCATTCACACTCTCATCCCATCGACGTTACCAAATTTCATACATTCTATTCAGGACCAGTACACGCCGCTGGCGTGGACTAAGATCATGAACCTCTTCATTCATAACCGGACAACCAGCAAGCGGGATGCCCCGCCCTAGACGGTAGTGAATGATATCCAGGTCCCATGGAATTTCTCCTATGAGAACCTGCATTGCATTGGACGCTGAACAGAATTTATGCAGTACACGCCGCTGGCGTGGACTAAGATCATGAACCTCTTCATTCATAACCGGACAACCAGCAAGCGGGATGCCCCGCCCTAGACGGTAGTGAATGATATCCAGGTCCCATGGAATTTCTCCTATGAGAACCTACATTGCATTGGACGCTGAACAGAATTTATGCCTACCCTTGCATAATACTGGAAAGCCAGACGCTGAACAAAATATATGCCTACCCTTGCATACTGGTAGCGCATAATATCAGCCCATAACTTCGAGGCCAGATAGGCTATCAGTCAATATAGCTATTCTGCTGTTGACTGGGAGGTTGCTGGTATTCTCCACTGCCGTCTTAATCGCCCACAACTCCTAAGCTGGAAAAAGTTCCACTGTATAGTTCACGGTGCGTATTCGTGAACATTAGAACTGAATTACCGAGTCAATCCAGCAGTCCTAGGAACAGTTTCAGATGGATCGGTGTGTGCCTTACTGTACCCGCTCAGTGACGTAGATGCCCTCATCTTCGCTCCCAACTACGGTATCCACTCAGAGTGCGGAAGGGAGGTTGGAAAATCGAAAGAAACGGTGGATGGATCTCTTTCTAATGCAGAAATCAATAGGGACATGGAAGATGAAATTTCTCCTTAGAAAAGGCGGTGGAAGAGATTTGTTTCAAAACATTATGAAGCGGATACTCGGGAGAGCAAAGATTTTTATATATGGGGTTAACACGGGATGTGTAAAGGTAGTGTGATACGGGGTTTCGACTAGTTTCAATAAGGACCGGAAGTCCGGTGTGCTCCACTGGCTAGACGAATGCAGCGATTGACTGCTCCTTCAACTTGCCTTGCTACTGTCATTCTGGCGCATAAGTGAGGCAATAGAGCAACGTTCCGTACATAGTGCGTTGGTTACTCTGATTGCGTCACTTTGTCTTATCTTACATACGAGTATACTACCAATCAGAATCTTCAACAAATTAAATATGGAGTTGATTCAGTTAATAGGTTCCATCTGCCTTCACGGGTAATGGTAATATCCAGAATTTTCATGGAATCTGACGGATGGAGGTGGAAGGAACCGGATGTGAACCCTACAAACATGGAGGCACGATGGATTCGAAGTTTCTATGATTTTCTCATTTTTACAACTCCTGTTGTTGACAGTCGAGATGAACGTGCTGATATTATTGAGTACCTCATCTGCTGTAGATATAGAAAGCGTATTTTAGTTTTTTGAGAACCCCAAGAGAGACTATGCGCGCTGAAATCTCTAGAGATGATGGTGTTTTTAGATAGTTGGCTAACCAGACATTGGCAATCCATTGGTGAAAATTGCAGACTGTGCTCAAATTGACTACATTGATTATAGGACGGGTTTTGATCGATATTAGATACAATGGCAAGAATATTGTTTGAAATTTGGATTTGGAAGAAGGAAATTAAGCGATGAATGTTTTTTTTAGGTTTAGATTAATGAGGTATAGGGGGAAACCTTCAAAAGGTACTCGCCTGGAAGACCTTCTACCTGCCAGGCGAGTTATGCGGGATTTTTACCTCGCTAAAGCCTAACCTGTACCTCTAACTTTACTCCCGGAACGATGGTTCCCCGGCGGCACTCTTTGTAAATACTACTTCACCGGGGGATGAATGAGAAAGCCTTCACTAATTTTGATAGAAGGATTGATTGTAGGAATGGGGTAACTTAGTTTCTTGCAAAGCAACAATCTTGGGAGAGTACTGATCTAGGAGAGTCCGGTAGTGGATGGTTAGTTGGGAGAGTTATCTTTTTAAGAGGAGTGGGGTTAATAGAGGTGATAAAGTTGCGGTTGTTACTAATATTGTTGGAAGAGGCAGTGTTGGCATGCGGATAGCTTGGGTGAATGAATTGTTAAGATCAATGGTGGGATAAACTTGTTGTCCATCATGACCTTGAGAATGTATTTTCTCTAGGCATAAGACGGGCAATAACTGTCTTCTGACGCGTGGGTATTAGTTTTGTAGTTAACACAGAAGGTTCGAGCGTATGTTTGTTCCGGATGTGGAGCAAGTTCACATTTGGCACATAACTCTGAAGCCTTACAATGCTTCTGTTTATGACGCAGCAACTGACATTTACGACATCTCACCGGGATTGCATAGTAATGTTCCATGTCGAAATTGTGAAACAATAAATTTATTTTAGAAAAGAGGTCATAGGCAACGAACATGAGGACGGTGATACTTTTGAAAGATCGGATCCAATCACGGCTGGAAAGGATTTTTCTTGCCTCTCCTACGTTGGTGTATAAGCTTAAATCCGCGGTTTTTTATTTGAAAAAAAACACATGTTTTTTTCATAGAAAGCAAAAAAAAATTATTCAAAGTACTTGCCCTTGCTAGCTACACATTTTTTCCATCTCTCGGGCGATTTGTGGATACCACGCCAAAGAAATTCCTTCTATTTCGAGACAAACCACTCATCAAGCCATTTTCGGACGTCTTCGTAAGAATCGAAGTGCTGCTCAGAGAGCGCGTGGCCCATCGACGAAAACAGGTGGTAGTCGGAAGGGGCCAGGTCTGGAGAATAAGCGGGGTGGGGTAGCACCTCCCAGTTAAGTGTCTCCAAGTAGGTTCGGACCATTTTTGACGTGTGCGATGGTGCGTTGTCGTGGAGTAAAATCAGCTTGTCATGTCTTTGTTGATAATCCGTCCTTTTTTCATGCAGACCACGGTGCAATTTGATCAGTTGTTGGTAGTAGCGGTGGGCAGTTTTACCCGGTTTCAACATTTGATAGTAGACGATACCCTACTAATCCCAACAAACGCACAGCATCATCTTCCATCCGAAGCGATTTGGTTTTGGGGAAGATGTTGATGGTTGACCGGAATCAACCCACGATTTCTTGCGTTTAGGATTCTCGAAATAGATCGACACTTTTCATCACCTATCACAATCCGATGCAGGAACTACTTTCTTTTTTTTCTAGATAGCAAGATTTTACATGTATTTTGGCGTCGCCCCATCTGCCTATCGTTCAATTCATGCGGCACCCATTTTCCGATCTTTTCAATCTTCCCCATGACACGCAGACGTATGTAAATGGCTGGTTGAGTAACACCTAATTGCTCCACAAGCCTTTTTTGCGATTGGGTATTGTCTTCGCCCAAAAGAGCCTGTAATTAATGGTCCTCAACCTTCCTAGGCCGATTTTCACGCTTCTTGTCCCACAAGTCAATATTGCCGTCTTTGAACCGATGAAACCAATCTCGGCACGTTGCTTCCGATAAAGCACTGTCACCATAGACCTCTATAAGCATTTGATGCGATTTGGCAACCGATTTCTTCAAATTGAAGCAGAAAAGCAAAGCTTCCCGCATATGCTCTTTTTTTGGCACAAAACTAGACATGATTACCAAAGGAAAAATGTGTGTTGTTGTACGAAATTGCTGACAATATGCACTGATTAATGTTGACAGATGTCAAACTCATAAAAAAAAGTATGGCGTGCCTATAGTAGCTTAATACGCTCACTCACGCCATTTATGACCAAACAGCTGATTTAAGCCTATACACCGGTAAATTTGGCTAAGTCCTTATCGGAAATATTAGGAAGCCATTTATAAAAAAACCGTTTCCTTGACTTGATTTAGGGAGTGATATTGGGAAAAATCAATTCATTTGGCATTTATTAATTTATCAGCAGTAATTCTTGATTTAGTTGTTAACATTAGATCACCATTACGCTAATCATTAACTTTTATTATATCCCCACTGATATTCTTGAGCTGTGATTTGTTATAAATTTGGATTTGGATGAAGTTGAGATAATGTAAAAGCGGGGATGGCTGGTAGTTTTGTTCGAAAGAGAGGGGAAGTTAATTATTCTTTTCAGAACGGAAAGGTTCTGGTTTGGTTTATTGTGATTGTGTGATTTTGATTTGATAATTTATTGGTTGTGGTATTATTGGAGTTTTTTTTGTGGGTGTGATTCTAGTGTCATCGGGGGTGGCAGGGTAAGGAGAAATACCTGCGTCTATCTTCATTGCTTCCTCAAAAGCATTTATTTATACGTTTTAACTAGTATTTTTCACTTTATTCTATTTGCACTAAAGAGAAAATAAATTCACAAGTAAAATATAAATGTTCTTACAGAAATCGTATGTCACTACCGTAATTTTCCAGTTTTTAAGAAATAAAATTCGATCGAAATTAACTACACTGCAACAACAAAAAATGAATTTACTGCTTTTATCATGGGGCATTACTAGTACATAAATTAAATGTCTGATAAGTAGTATTTTCGAGTGAAATTGTGCTTAAGATGCTTCTCTGTGGCAGCAAAAGAAAGTACACACATACACATATATTGAAAAATTCCAAACCCTTTATCCTATCCGATACCATCTGCCACCTATATTTACGGTCATTAAGAG
Organism: Atherix ibis; assembly: GCA_958298945.1. Taxonomy (NCBI): domain Eukaryota; kingdom Metazoa; phylum Arthropoda; class Insecta; order Diptera; family Athericidae; genus Atherix; species Atherix ibis. The sequence continues at coordinate 20,812,363 of OY282610.1, read as the reverse complement.
CCAATTCTTCTTCCTTGAACTTGATTTTCCTTAAAATAGGACTGTTGATATCGTTTATGGTATTAAGTTCTTTCCACTACTAAAGATGGTGTAAAGTTAGTCGTGTACAGAAAACTTCTCATTCCCAAAATGTATCTAATCGTTTCGAGGGAATATCTTTTTTCCGAACACAAATAATAAAAGCGCGATAATATTGAGTAAGCTTGTGGGCAATAAAATCCTTACCGTTGAAGCACATTCGTTCAATTTGCGGGTATTTATTATTGATGTGAGCGAAAATTAGTTGTTTCTTATCGAAACTGAAAAATAAAATTAAAATGGGAAATACGAAGAAACTCCTCTTTTCACTAGTTGTGAAACCAACGACAACAGGAAGATGTTCAGAGAAAGAGAATCGCCATTGGCCCAACCGCAACGCAACCAGCATCCATCCACTCAAACTCAAATATTTCTGATACTATCTACTACGAATAATTTATTTCAACAACAATAATAATAATGAAATCTAATAAATGCTTTAAACTTTCACCAATAAATTATTAATTATTTTGGACAGCTGTCTCTTTGCGAACTCTCAAGAAAATGCCAAGACGATTAACGTAAATACCAAAAGTAACGTTTTCTTGTAAATGCCATTAAAATTTTTAATCAAATCTTTTCAATATTATTTTGGAAATGTGTAATGGTAGTTGTAGCTAATTAATTGTGAAATGTTCCAAGAAAAATAATTATAACTTCACAAGAGTAATAAGAAGGATTTATTTTTCCCAGACTTTTCTCATAAATTTCAATTCAAAAACCCGAAACCCCATTAACTGCTATTTTATAAGCAAAATTATATTAATAATTGAGATGAACTTTGTCAAAGAAACAAAAATCTTTTCTCAAATGTTTCTGAAGAAAAATAAAAATTCTTTTAATGAACGAATTTTGTACTGAACAATTTTACCAAGAATTATTACCGACCATTTTTAATGACTACTTTTATCGAGAATTCTAACCGCTAATTTTAAATTGCTAACGATTTATACCGACAATTTTTACCAACAGTTTTTGCCAACAATTTTCAATGACTATATTTATCGATAATATTTACCATGAATTTTGAAGAAAATTTTTGATGAATATTTTTATTGAAAATTTTTATCGACAATTCTTTCGGCTACTTTGAAATGTGAATTCCTGCCGAACATTTTTAAAAATAAAATTTACCAAAAAATTTAACCGAAAATTTTTACCAACAAGTTTTACCGGCAATTTTTAACAAACATTTTTATCTAGGATTTTTATAGAGACTTTTTATATACAATTTTTAACGATAATTAATTCTAAGAAATTTTTCCGATAATTTTTATCGATAATATTTATCGAAATTTTTTAAGAAAAATTTTAACGAATATTTTTATCGAGACTTTTTATCTGCAATTCTTAACGATAATTACTTCTAAGAAATTTTGCCAATAATTTTTATCGCTAATATTAACTGGCAATTTTTAACGAATATTTTTATCGAGAATTTTTACTGACAATTCTAGCCGCTACGAGTACTTTGAAACGTAATTTTGAATAACGATTTCTGCCGAAAATTTTTAAAGATAAAATTTACCAAAAAATAAACAAATTTTACCGGCAAATTTTAACAAAAATTTTTATCTAGGATTTTTATCGAGACTTTTTATATACAATTTTTAACGTTAATTACTTCTTAGAAATTTTGCCGATAATTTTTAACGATAATATTTACTGAGAATTGTTAAGAAAATTTTTAACGAATATTTTTATCGAGAATTTTTATCTACAATTTTTAAAGATAATTACTTCTAAGAAATTCTGCCAATAATTTTTATCGATAATATTTACATACAATTTTTAGCGAATATTTTTATCGAGAATTTTTACTGACAATTCTAGCCGCTACTTTGGAGCGTGATTTTGACTAAAGATTTCTGCCGAAAATTTTTAAAGATAAAATTTACCAAAAAATTTAACCGAAAATTTTTACCAACAAGTTTTACCGGCAAATTTTAACAAACATTTTTATCTAGGATTTTTATAGAGACTTTTTATATACAATTTTTACCGATAATTAATTCTAAGAAATTTTTCCGATAATTTTTATCGATAATATTTATCGAAATTTTTTAAGAAAATTTTTAACGAATATTTTTATCGAGACTTTTTATCTACAATTCTTAACGATAATTACTTCTAAGAAATTTTGCCAATAATTTTTATCGCTAATATTAACTGGCAATTTTTAACGAATATTTTTATCGAGAATTTTTACTGACAATTCTAGCCGCTACGAGTACTTTGAAACGTAATTTTGAATAACGATTTCTGCCGAAAATTTTTAAAGATAAAATTTACCAAAAAATAAACAAATTTTACCGGCAAATTTTAACAAACATTTTTATCTAGGATTTTTATAGAGACTTTTTATATACAATTTTTAACGATAATTAATTCTAAGAAATTTTTCCGATAATTTTTATCGATAATATTTATCGAAATTTTTTAAGAAAATGTTTAACGAATATTTTTATCGAGACTTTTTATCTACAATTCTTAACGATAATTACTTCTAAGAAATTCTGCCAATAATTTTTATCGATAATATTTACATACAATTTTTAACGAATATTTTTATCGAGAATTTTTACTGACAATTCTAGCCGCTACTTTGGAGCGTGATTTTGACTAAAGATTTCTGCCGAAAATTTTTAAAGATAAAATTTACCAAAAAATTTAACCGAAAATGTTTACCAACAAGTTTTACCGGCAAATTTTAACAAACATTTTTATCTAGGATTTTTATAGAGACTTTTTATATACAATTTTTAACGATAATTAATTCTAAGAAATTTTTCCGATAATTTTTATCGATAATATTTATCGAAATTTTTTAAGAAAATTTTTAACGAATATTTTTATCGAGACTTTTTATCTACAATTCTTAACGATAATTACTTCTAAGAAATTTTGCCAATAATTTTTATCGCTAATATTAACTGGCAATTTTTAACCAATATTTTTATCGAGAATTTTTACTGACAATTCTAGCCGCTACTTTGAAACGTAATTTTGAATAACGATTTCTGCCGAAAATTTTTAAAGATAAAATTTACCAAAAAATTTAACCGAAAATGTTTACCAACAAATTTTACCGGCAATTTTTAACAAAAATTTTTTTCTAGGATTTTTATCGAGACTTTTTATATACAATTTTTAACGTTAATTACTTCTTAGAAATTTTGCCGATGATTTGTAACGATAATATTTACTGAGAATTGTTAAGAAAATTTTTAACGAATATTTTTATCGAGAATTTTTATCTACAATTTTTAAAGATAATTACTTCTAAGAAATTCTGCCAATAATTTTTATCGCTAATATTTACATACAATTTTTAACGAATATTTTTATCGAGAATTTTTAGTGACAATTCTTGCCGCTACTTTGAAACGTAATTTTGAATAACGATTTCTGCCGGAAATTTTTTAAGATAAAATTTACCAAAAAATTTAACCGAAAATGTTTACCAACAAATTTTACCGGCAATTTTTAACAAAAATTTTTTTCTAGGATTTTTATCGAGACTTTTTATATACAATTTTTAACGTTAATTACTTCTTAGAAATTTTGCCGATGATTTGTAACGATAATATTTACTGAGAATTGTTAAGAAAATTTTTAACGAATATTTTTATCGAGAATTTTTATCTACAATTTTTAAAGATAATTACTTCTAAGAAATTCTGCCAATAATTTTTATCGATAATATTTACATACAATTTTTAGCGAATATTTTTATCGAGAATTTTTACTGACAATTCTAGCCGCTACTTTGGAGCGTAATTTTGACTAACGATTTCTGCCGAACATTTTTAAAGATAAAATTTACCAAAAAAATTAGCAGAAAACTTTTACCAACAAGTTTTACGGACAATTTAAAATAAACATTTTTATCTAGGATTTTTATAGAGACTTTTTATATACAATTTTTAACGATAATTAATTCTAAGAAATTTGTCCGATAATTTTTATCGATAATATTTACCGAAATTTTTTAAGAAAATTTTTAACGAATATTTTTATCGAGAATTTTTACTGACAATTCTAGCCGCTACTTTGAAGCGTGATTTTGACTGAAGATTTCTGCCGAAAATTTTTAAAGATAAAATTTACCAAAAAATTTAACCGAAAATGTTTACCAACAAGTTTACCGGCAATTTTTAACAAAAATTTTTATCTAGGATTTTTATCGACACTTTTTATATACAATTTTTAAACGAAAATTACTTCTTAGAAATTTTGCCGATAATTTTTAACGATAATATTTACCGAAAATTTCTAACGAATATTTTTATCGACAATTTTTATTTACAATTTTTAACGATAATTAATTCTAAGAAATTTTTCCGATAATTTTTGTCGACCATGCACGAGAAATTTTTATGAAAATTTTTATTGATTTTTTATGAAGCATTTTTATTGATAATTCTTACCTACGATTATTTCTAATAGAAATTTTTACCAATTATCTTAATTTTTGAGTGTAATTTTCAATAATAATTTTTCAAACTTTTTCCAACACATTTTACCAAAAAATTTTAACGATAATTTCTTGAGACAATTTTTTCAGGTGATTTTTGATAATAATTTCTGTCCAAAATCTTTACCGTTAATCTCTATCGATAACTTTTTCCAATAATTATTTGCAAAAACTTAAACTAAACAGTTTTTGCCATTAATTTCCTAAATGTTTTTATTGAAAAGCAAAATTTCAATAACAACAAATTTATAAAAATATCCAGAAATTTGAGCAAAAAAAAAATCCATTTCTATGCTTTGAAAATTGATATCGATTCCAACAATTAGAATTCGTCTTAAAATTCTATTGGCGTAATATTATTCGGAAATGTTTATCGAGGAAAATGAGAGAAGAATTCTACTTTTCCTTTTAACGATTAATATTAATTGAGGATAAGTTTGAGGTATTTTTTAATGAATATTTGCAAAAAGCCCATTAGAAACGCTAAACTCTCTTCTATGCTTTGTTGATTTTTTTTTTTAAATTACAATTTCTGCTATTTACCCTGCAAAATACTCCAAATAGTGTTTGATCCCCTCTTCGAAACTTATTCGCCATTAAGTTCCAATTGTCCTGCGAATGTTGTATCTTCGATGAATTTCGGATACAGCTTTAACTGCTAGTGTATTAGACTGACTTTGTGAATACTTCTAATATTATACAATAAGGGATGTGAATCTGCGTGTTTGATGATCATTTGATGCGATACTCCCACTCAACAACAAACACATTTGATGGAACGTACTCAGCTAATAGAAATTTCGCGTGTGCAACCAAATGAGTGCCTGTCTAGGAACCATCTTCAGACACGGACGGAATATAAACGAAATGAATTCACCATTATTGGAGGCTAATTTCTAGCGAATCGCTTCAGTTACCATTATGGGGATAGTTTAATTGAAAATTCAATATTGAATAGCTCGTCGAATGGAAGCGAAATTGGTAAATAGAATGTGTTTCGTTTTTGTTGTCTCTTCTTGCTCGTCGTTTTTCGCGCTGGTCCTTTTTCTAAATTCCATAGACGATTAAAGGAGATGCTGTACTCCATACATCCGTAACCATTATCTAGATTAGCCTGTATTTTGTATTACTTGGAGTAGATTTCAGTTACTGTACTTATAGGACAATCGAAACAGGTCACTGAGAATAGGACCAATATTTTCATAATGCCGACGTCGGCGTTCTGTAAGGGGTGTATTTATTATCATATATTCCACTGAAGAGATATCCCTTCCCACAAGCCTACTAACTATTATGGTAAATGAATTGCGGTTAAAACACTGCAATTATTTTTTTTTTTTAAATAATATAAAATTTTGCCATAGAATTAGATGCCAATTAATAAACAAAGAAGAATATCACTGATTGGTAAAGTAGTGTTAAAATTTATAAAGTTAGTGAAAAATAACTTTGAGATTTACTAGCTTCTAACCTATCGAATTATCCTCTAGAAATGTTGTCAGTTATTTATTAAACACACTATATTCAGTTATGTTTAATTCTGTCGTTAGAATTTTTTATGAAAACTTTTCAAATATTACATCACACATTATAGAATGTTCTGACATTGCAAAAGTTGGGGCATTCTGTCAATACTCGATTCCATCACTCGATCAAATAAAACTCATCTCCTATTAATTTCCACCCAATGCAAGATACATCAGCAGTATACAATGACTGCTCAATTGTATTGCTTACCAGCAATCATTATTTTAAATTAAAAACAAGCTCACAACCACAAAAAAAAAAAAAAATTATTATTGAATATTCACTTATAAACCCATCAGTGTTGATGTTACATCCTTGAAGGAAATTAATAAAATTCAAAATAGAATTTGCCATACTTACAGAGAAGATGAACAATTTTATTATAAACTCCTATCGTGTGTATAAAGATCAGATAAATCTCATAAAGAAGAGTAAAAATCTTGAAAAAATAATGCACAACAACCAAAAAAGCTTTTTTTAATCATAATAAAAATGATAGTTAATAATTCTGATTAAGAGATTGCCCAAATTGCGCCTTTGAAAATTATTAAACTTAAAATTTATCATAGATATCCAAGGTAGGACCTATCATTGTATATGCAGAAACAATGAAAATGTCACATTTGTTAGGCAACGTTTACCAAATAAGTAATTCTAAATAAAAGTATTCTTAAAAATTAACTGAAGGCATTAACAGGATAGAAAAACGAACATTCTATTGTATTTGTCCATTAACAATCCTTTCGGATCATGCCGACTTATTTACAAATGTTCTAAAAGCAATTGCATTTGTTTAAGGATCATATTTTCGTCTTCGCTTAGCAGATGATGATCTATTCTTCTGCGTAATTCAGAAGGCGTTATAATATAATTTTTGTAAAACTTCTCAACCAAAGAAACAAATTTTAGGAAAAATTTTAAGACCCCCAAGGAAAACTTATTACCATAAATAAAATTCTTCATCATCAAAACTATTTTTACACATAAACTTTCGCAATTCTCAAAGTTAAGTCACCCTTTAACTCGAATTGTAAAGACAAACACTGCAGAATTGGGTCAAGGTTTTTAAGTCAGCTGATGAGTTTTATGCCAATGGGTAATGTAAAACATTATTCACACACACATGAATAATGTTTTACATGAAGACACCAAAGGTGATCATTTCCCCAAAGAGAGGGGACAAAAAATGAATCGAATTTGCGTTAACACCAAAATGAAAAGGGAATCAGGAACGATAAAAAGTGTGTCTAAAGAAAATGGAAAAGGGAGAAAAAATTGGAAATAAAATTTAAAAAATCAAGAGAAAAAATTAATGAGCTAAATTAAGTTATAGATCAGATATGTACAGTCGTAGCATACACGGGTTAGCGGTATTGTCTTACGCTAATTCACCTCCCAAGAAAAGCAGTGCTGCATTCCATTTTTAATTTAATTTCCCTATTCCGATAGTTTTTGTCGCAAAAATGCCTTCAGTGGCTTGGCGCCTAGAATACACGTTTCAGTACTAATGTCAGTTGAAATAATGACAACCAACGTCATCAACAACAACAAGAGCAGATTTGTCTCAAATTTTCGCATTTATGCAATACCGGTTTGGGTGGTGAAATACTTTCGACTTCGAAACAAATTTTCGCAGGATTCATTTTACACTTTCAAATCACATATTTGATCTGTTTTTTTTTTGTTTTTTTTTGCAAATAATATTAATTGGATAAGATCAAAAAATATCGGAGTAATTTTTTTTTTATTATAATAAAAAAGCTTTATTGATTTTCATCCAATCTTGTTTGTGCATTTGTGTCTCCGTAGAGATCTTTAATGAAACAACTTCATGACACACCCAATTCGTAGGCGTATAGTTTTCTGAAGGATGGATGTAATCAAAGCAAATAGTTCGCGGTTTTAACGTGAGAAAATTTTTGATAAATATAAGATATTATTGAAATAAAATAATAACGTTAAGTTAATATTAAATAATCGATCATAATTCAATTTCAGAGCAAATAAAATGGATCATTTTCACGTATTGATCATCAATATGAAAAACTTGACTGCCGCTATAAAGCTTGATGTTGCCACAATAAATTTGTCTCTTATGGGAAGTGTAGGTACCCAATCAGAAAATTATATTGCCACTCTAAAGCAAACAGCTTTAGAAGTAGCAGATATGCTGACCCTTCAGTATAGTCCGTACCTCGAGCATTTTGCGATTAATTTGCCCGAATATGGTGATGATTTCACGGACATAGAAATAGACATCATAAATGAAATATGCGATAATATTGAAATAATTAACATAGCAATCGCGCATCTCTATTATATGTGCGATCATTAAAAGCCATCAATCAAATAAAATATATACTCGTATATAAGTAACTGTTGTTGTTTTTGTAAGGTAATATAATAAAAGTTTTCTATATAAAAAAAAAAATAATCAAGTTTTGTTATATCGAAATGGTTTTTAAAATTAATAAGTTAATTAAACGGATAATATTTTAGTTGTATTATAATGGAAAATATAACATAACCAAAAAAAAAAAGCACATTTATAAGGAATTTTAAGAAAATTATACATTTTTGTTAAGACGCTACTTCTTGTGATCCTCTATCCCCTCTGGATGCTATAGTTTAATCCCAAACACATATTAACTTTATAATTTACGGAAATTGTGAAACAATTGATCCTGTTAGCTTAGCATGAGGTAGTGATTCTTTTGTGAAATATTTATTTAATATTATTATTGTATAAGTAATTTTTAAAAAGAAAGCTTTTCGAAATGGAAAGGGAAGAATAATTTCTAGTTATTTAACATTATTGTTATTACAATTATTATTAATTATTAATTCATGAAAATTTTGTTAAAAATTTAAGAGATCATATTTGTAAGGAATTAAGCTAATCCTCTTTCCGCAGGCTATCAGTCCGGGGTCCTTCTCCTGCAGGCTACCAGTCCGACGACCCTAATTTTCTGAATTAGCGGCTATCGTAGGAGTAATCATCGCGCCAAAATAGGGGCACTGCAAAATTGTTTGGCCGAGGAGTGTCGATGGGAGGATTTGGGAAATCTTTTTGCCTTCCCAATTTTGATACCTTCCCAAAGGAACACTTCCCGAAAGCTTTAAGTTTGTTTTCTCTCCTTAAATATTTAGTTTAAAAATAGCTATTTTGTATTTAAGTTCATTATTTTTCAGCTGTTTTTTTTTTCATCTCGATGTGTCTCCATTTACACAATTTCTCCACTTTTTCTTTTAAGGAGTTAATCGAATTAGTAAGTGAGAGGCTCCATTAAGCATTTTGCTAATTCTTTTTGGGTGGAATTGTTCGGTTTTCGATTACAATCTTACGAGTAGGACTTTATTAATTTTTCAACTGACACAATAAAAATAATTTCTTCGGAGATTTATTTGAAATTTGATTAATTACAATTTATCAAAAAATAGGACTACTCGTAATTTCGTGAATGCGACGGAAATGCGTAACAGGAAGTAGGGAGAAGGGGGCGCTATTCACTTTGTTTTTATTGATTCTCTCTCTCTCTCTCTCTCTCCCCCTCTTTCTGTGTGATGTTTTTTCTGGGAACGACAAAAATAAAAATTACCAAAGTTTTTTTTTCGAAATTTCAAATTTTCCGTTCGAATATTCTTTTTCTCTTTCTTCCGCATGCAAATAAATGTAATGTTTTTTGTGTTTCTGACCGAAATCAGACAGAGAAAAAAGTTGAATTAGAATATATGCATCTCGTTTTTTTTTGGAAGAATAATAAAAAGAAGAAAGAATAAAAACAGGTTTGACTATTTTTTAAGTTGATAAAATTAACTAACGACAATAAGATAGCCTGCAGTCCGCCAGGTTCGGAAATAATATTTTCAATTATATGAATGTATGACGGGATGATCTTGAACAAGAACTCTTTAGTCAAATTAATATTTAAGATGAACTTTGAGAGTGTCTGTTGAATAAGTTCAGCCTGTGGATCATGACATAAAACGTCCACTTTGTAGGCTGCCAGCACATATAAAAGCTTCTGGTGCTGCCAAATTTCTTGAAGAAAAGCCTTGATCATTGCCAATTCCATCTTTGTTGTTTTCTACTCTAAAACAATTTATATATAATTTTTTATTTAATACACTTGTAGTAACTTTTAAAAAAAAATTAATTTTTTTATTAAATTAAGGATCAAAAGTATGCATGTAATAATATAACTCTTCTCACTTAGTTGTTTGTGCGCGCTTGACTTTGAATCCGAAATTTCCAAGCCTTATCTAGATTTAGTATAAAGGAATACTATCTGAGAAAAGATTGAAAACTATACGATTTGATATGCTTCCGTCTTCGGACAAACTGAAAGAAAGCTACTCTTTACTGTGTATGTGTATTTCCCGAGTGTGGGGGGTGAACGTTAAATTCAGCAAGAGTACAACTGATTACGACCGCACTCAAAGAACACCAAGCCCTGCTAGGCATACGTGTCGCTAGAGCTTTGTTGGGTGATCGTGTAAGGGTTTGAAATTTTCCAAAAGAGATGCTCTTAGACCCACTTTAACAAAAAAAAACCATCCCTGGACACTTAGGGGTAAATGAAGACACCTAAAGGTGTTAATTTATCCATGGGAGGGGAAAGTGAAAGCGAAAAAACAACGGCGGAATAGAAATGTGATGAGATAAAAAATATTGCGAAGAAAAGCCCAAAGTTGGAGAGAAAGGAAAAGAAAATGTGCTGAAGAGCAGAAAATGTGCTGAATGCAAAAAAAACTAGAAGAAAGAGAGCGGAGCGGACCATCGACGGTAACGGGAGAGACTTAGCTGTTACGTCGCTCCCTGGCCATTCCGCAAATGCCCGCGTCCACACTTCTTGTCCAATTAATTTTGGAGTGCCGCTATTTCAGCGACAATGATCACCCCTACGATAAAAGTTATTTCAGAAAATTAAGGTTGTTGGACCGGTAAACTGCGGGATGAGAGGAATCTTTACTAAGAATTTAAAACGAGTTAAATAGAATTTATTCTCCTTTTTACGTAATTTTTAACTATTAATAATAATAATAATAATATTGTAATAAATTTTTTTTTTAAAAATTACTGCCAAATACAGAATTAGAAAATTAAAAGTGCTAGTTTTTTTTTTTTTTTGAAATTTCAAATTTTTCGTTAGAATATTCTATTTCTCTTTCTTTCACATGCAAATACTCGTAAATAGAATATTTTTTGCATTTCTAACCGAAGCCAGACAGAGAAAAGAGTTGAGTTAGAATATTTGCATCTTGTTTTTTTGGAAGAATAATGAAAAGGACAAAGACTGCAATTTTTTCCTTCTCCCTCTGTCTCTTAGTCGATCGTAGTTTGTTTTCAGGATAGTTTTCGCTATTTTTTTTTTTTTTTGTTTAATTTGAAAATATATTTATCTCTTTTTATAAAATATGCTAGTAAAGGAGACAGAATAAAAATAGGATTTTTTGGTTTACTTTTGTTTCACTCTTTCTTTTAATAAAAGTTAACTAATTTCATTAAAGGGTTTTATTAATACATAGTTCGTTATACGAATTTATTTCTGAAAGTTAGTTGGGTAAAGCAAGTATTAATAAATAATTTGTGTAATTGATATTTTAATATCGTATACTTTCGAAATTTGAGGTTAATGTACTATGAGTTATTCCGGACTCCGGGGCTAGGTGAGTATGATGATGGGTAGCATTCTTACAAAATACGCACAATTATCACGGATAAGCTATGGATATATTGGATCAAATTCAAAACATTTCTACGAGAGGCTTTCACCAAGATTGAGATAGTTCCAGGAGCTGCCTTTAGATCCAGATACAACATACTGTGTGGTGTGGATTTTGGACGGGTGGCATCCTCGGGCCATACTGTTTTGGAAATGAGACTGGCGCTATGGTAACTGTCAATGACGAGAGGTATCGAGAGATGATAAGCAATTTTTTTAGCTCCAAATGTACAATAAGGACTTGAACAGTATCTGCGTCTAACAGAACGGTGTGATGGATTTTCGGCATATTGATGCCAACTGGCCACCAAAATCCATTTGCTTCACACCTTGTCGCAGATAAGTAGATAACCTCGCGCAGGGTTACTTGCAAATCATTTTACGCTTACTTATGTATATATAAACGAAGGAAGCAGCGATAACTGGACCGCAATTGAAGAGAAGAGGATACAACACTTTTTTGACAGTACCCCCAAGTTTCACTGTAAATAAATACAAAGCAAAAAATATATCACATTCATCGAAAAAGAAAAGAGGAAAACATAAAACAGGTTAAATTTAATTATAAAGATTTAAATTTATATAATGAGAATGGCCGTGTGACAGGAGGAGGTGTCATGGTGTCTGCAGTATCCGACCAAACACGAAGAACGGTTTTTCGTAACCCTTTCAAGGACTTTTTCATCAGCTTTAATGTTAATCGATGATCGCACAACGGCTCTCACTCGTTCTTCTATATTTGTATCAGTTTTCGATGTTGAAGGCCTCTCAGCGCTTGGTTCGTCTTCAACTATTTATATTCCCTATAAAAATGGCATATCCTCTTGATTGTAACTTTTCGCAAGTGAAACTCTCGCATTCATCAAATACTATTTTTATGATATCTACAATGATATATAAGGTGTAGTAAAATGTAATCCATTATTTTGCCAATAGATGGCTTTAGGTGTTTATATCTCCCGTTTTAAAAGTGCGATCGGGTTGCACTAGATGGCGTTAGAAAGATAAAATTTCGTACTAAAAAAGCTTCTCATACAGTTTTGTGATTACTTGACTCAGTATTTTTTTAGCACGCATCAAAGATGGACACCAACAAAGAGAAAATACGCCATATTTTACAGTTTTTCTTCGATAAAGGCGAAAACGCAAGCCAGGCAGCTGAAAATGTGAACAGTATTTATGATCCCGATACTGTAATAGCCAATTTTGATGTCAAAGATGAACCACGCTCTGGAATGCCAATTGTCGAAAATGTCGATAAAATAATGGAAATCGTCGAGTCGGACGAGTAAGCACTGTTTCGATTGCCTAGGAGCTAAACATTGGACAAAAAACCGTTTGGAACCACTTAAATAAGTCTGGATACAAAAAGAAGCTCGTTGTATGGGTGCCACACGAGTTATTGCAAAAAAACCTCATGGACCGAATTTCCATCTGCGAATCGCTGCTGAATCGCAACAATATCGATCCATTTCTGAAGCGGATGGTTACTGGTCAAATCGCGGCCACCCGGCACAAACGGTGGTCAAGCCAGGATTGACAGCCAGGAAGGTTTTGCTGTGTGTTTGGTGGGACTGGCAGGGAATCATCTACTATGAGCTGCTCCCCCACGGCCGAACTCTTAATTCGGACCTATACTGTCAACAATTGGGCCGTCTGAAAGAAGCAATCACCCAGAAACGGCCAGCTTTGGCCAATAGGAGAGGACTTGTGTTCCATACATCGATAGTGACTCGCCGGAAGTTCCGGGACCTTGGTTGGGATGTTCTTATGTATCCATCTTATCGTCCGGACCTGGCACCAAGTGATTACCACCTCTTCCTGTCTTTGACTAATGATTTTGCAGGTGAAAAATTCGCCTCAAGAGAAGATTGTGAAAATCGACTGTCCCAGTTTTTTGCCAATAGGGACGAGGGTTTCTATGAGAGAGGCATTATGAAATTACCTCGAAAATGGCAACAAGTTATCGAACAAAACAGTTCATATTTGATTTTTTGATCAGGGATTAAACACCCATCGATGTTTCTCTATCTGTCGTGATTATTTGAAGAGGTTAAAAAATTACATCTGATATTACCTTTTAAGACGTCAGTGAGTATTTATTAAGAGAGTAGTTGAGGATAACTTAGACGGGAATGAAATGTTTTGTAATGGGCTATTAACAGTTCACAGAGAAAAGGGTATTGACGATTTTACGTAGGATTCTATATAATAGTTGTTGGAATCGAAGAGAGTTAAAATGCTTCGTCGAATCTCACAGTTCGAGTCCGTACGTCCATATTGGCTTCATTAATGTATTATAACGTATCAATTTGCTGTCGATTGCAAGTTTTGATCTTGTGTCTATTAGTGCATTCCATGTTAGTCGTTTGTCAAACTTGAGCTAATAATGTACTTCGTCTTTTGGTGGAAGGAAATAGTCCTTGATAAAAAGTAAAAGTAACGTGAACGCATTTTTTTTCATTTTTTGCACTTCTCAATTTTTTAAATATTTCTTAAAGTACTTTCACCAAATTTAACGCAAAATTTGATGATCATTACTTCAAATTTTGCTGTTTCATAAATTTCATAACGTACTACAAACCTCAACTATACTTCAACTCTAGAAGGAATCCAGTACTCTTTTCAGTTACGAATGTTAAATCTTTTGACCATTTACCAAACTGTGCAATATTATTAATATCATCAATGAATAATTATATAGATTAAAATGAAATATTTCTATCATGAATCTACAAATTTGACAATAAATATAATTAAACTACAATTAATAGTAAATTATTATTGAAAAATATATTAGTGAATTGTAAAATCTGAAAGAAAATCGATTTTGATACTATCGACATTTTCCGTAAAACTTTGAACAGCTCTCAGATACTATCATTTTCGGAAATTTATATTATTTGAACAGTTAACGTATGACTTTCGAAAAATTTCCAAAGACCATTTAACCAATTCGAAATTTGTACTCGTTAAATTTTATAATACAAATAGATAAGATTCGAAATAATTTATACAAAAAGTTTTTTGGTCATGTTTTGCCTTAAAATATACTCGAAATCATATCTTTTGAACTTTTCTCATTTGGCAGTGTAGAGTTTAAACGACTTAAAGTTCACGAGGTGACTCGAAAATTTTCTCCAAAGATTCAAAATATACAATGTACACATACATTGATATTATGAGCTGCATAGTAGTTTGACACTTTCATTTTTTTTTCATCCTGTTCGTTTTAAATCACAAAAACTCTACAGAATCTAAAATCAAAAGTTTAATAGAAGTCTTGCGATGGAATAACATATGAAAAACTTTTACCTAATATTGCTTCGAAACTAAAAGTAATTGGAAAATTTCACTGTTTCTTTATTAAAGCACTTAAATTATAACTAAATGTGAAAGCAAAATAAACTTCAGACTAAAGTTAGGTTATAACGTACTGGTTACGTACGTTCGAGTATAAGGGCAGAGTATTAGTTCAGAATGAATAATTTTTAATAATTGGTCGCCTCTTACTAAAAATGGTTGCGATAAATAGAAAAACTATTAAAGTTATTATAATTTTGATATGATTAAGTGTACTATAAAATCAGCAACAATTGTTTGCAATATCATAACTTGGCGTATTGCCATTGACTTGTTGGATATAAACTTTATATTTTTGAATAAATGCCAATTACGAAAAAATGAGATTATTTTAAATACGTTTTCGAAATTGTTTTCATCTTTTAGATGTAATATGAAGTTTTAAGGAAGAAAATAATAATTTTACAAAAGTTTTCTGCTTTGAGTAATTAATTGAAAATAGCAAAAAAATTTAAACAAATTTTTTTCTTAAATTGAAAATAAAATTGAAATTTAATTAATTTTTAAAGTCGATGGTCACTCTATGTGAACAACTGTAGGGTAACTTCACTTGTGGGATTCGAAATCAAGATCATTTCGTAATATGCTTATTCAATCAAATATTAAAATTCATTGCTTGATATTTTAATGTCCATTGTCCCTTATTCAGCAATTATAAAAAATACGGGACACCTCATGGCGTTGAACCAAAAAAAATATTGAATAGTCGAAAAAGTTCATGGCGTTTTTGAGTAGAATAGAGACGTGGTTGAATCAATTTATTGATGATTCAATCGTTATAGAATTTCTGTGGTTGTTGGTTGAAAAACTGAACTAAGTGGTTTTCATAGGCTTACCTTAAAGCCAGCTTGATTCAAGTAGTCGTCTAGCCTAAGCGATGGATATATCAAAACTTCCCAGACAAGCTCGCTTCATTTTTGGCGAGTCATCAATAGAAGGCAACACCCTCAAATTGCTCATAGTACACTATCAAGCTAACAGTTTAACGGGACGGTAGCAGTTTATAATGAACGATTCCCCTCGAAACCCATCATATACACAGGATAATTTTATTGGCTTTGAAATTGTTTGTGTTCGTTCAGCTCTCTTTTTCCATGATATCTTTTGAACGATATTCTCGTATTTTGCCCATTTTTCTTAGTCAGCCATGTTTGGCTTCAAAAATGGCACGATTTCATTGTGCTTCAACAGCGTATCGCAGATGTTAAATTCTTCTTCACAGTCAATTTATGATGTTCTTTTTAAATCCAGCCTTTCGCAAATAGTTTAAAACGGTTTAATGATAGTTTTTAATTCAAAAACTGTATCATTTAGGCTTGCTCAATTTTTTTCAGAGTGGTTTCATCACTTCTTTCAAAATGACAAAGAATATTGAGTAAATCTTATAGATAAACTTTGACAGATGACAGCTGGTTTGATAGGAAGCACTATCAAAAGTTCTATCATTTCAAAAATAAACAATTGATATTTTTTAAATTATTTTTTAAAGCCAACAGATGGTGTTACAAACTGTGAAGACAAGAAATCAGTGGGCAAGTTTTTATAATAGTAGTGGGTAAGGATGTTTTTATAACACATCCTTACTCACTACCCCGCCCCCCTCCCTCTCCGCCCTTTCAAATGTATATTCTGTACTCAATTATCTATCTGGACTATTCCTGCTTAATCAAAAAAACTATAGACGTCCCGGCTTAGGTCGTGGTCTTTTAGCTCGATACTCCCAGCATGTTTTTGGCATCCTGGCTAACGTCTCGGCTTCTGGAACTATAAATTGATCCACTCTAGACTTTCCGGGCAGAGTCTTCCTCATCGCTACGGATTAAGTATTTTGACCGGCGCAGCCAATTTACTTTAATTTTATCTGCAAATGGGAGGATCTTGTCGTTAAATACGGTCCGGAATCGTCCAGTTTTATTTAGCGGGTCAAACATTCTTCAAAGGAATCCGAACTTTCAGCGAAACCCAAAAGACATGCTTATGTTGGTTCCCTCCATAGCGTGATTCCAGAGCTTCTAATAAGTGATCGTACGTATTGTGACTACCAAGAGCTTCTAACGCTCTGAAAGCCTGATCACGTAAATCCAGTGTCAGTGCTGGGAGTCTTTGAAATACGTTACATGTTATTGTTGCTGCTTCTAGTATGTCAAAACACGAAGTTTCATGCATTTCTACTACTGCATGTTCATCTTCTCCAGCCGCTCCTTCACTAGCTGAAGGAGCTTCTTCCTCTTTGGCAAATTTTGAGTGTTTATTTTGAAAAATTGTTACAATATATTTTATTCAAAGTATTGTCCATCGGAAGCCACTACTTTTTCCCATCTTTCTGGCAACATATGGATTCCGCGCCAAAAAAACTGCTCCAGTTTTGAGGCCAAGAATAAATCGAGCCAATTTTTGATGCCCTATTCTGAAGTGAAGCGTATTCCGGTGAGGGCGTTTTGCATGGATCTTAACAAATAGTAGTCGGACGGGGCAAGGTCTGGGCTATAAGGCGGGTGAGGCAAAACTTCCCAGCCACTGTTTTCTAAATAATTTTTAACCGGTCTTGCAACATGAGGCCGAGCGTTGTCATGATGGAAAATTATGGCTTAGTGTATGGTCGCATATTTCGGGCGTTTTTCGGCCAATGCTCGCTTCAAATGGATTAATTGTGTTCGGTAGAGGTCACCTGTGATCGTCTGGCCCGATTTCAATAGCTCATAAGAGATCACACCCTTCTGATCCCACGAAATACAGAGCATTACCTTGGCGCCATGGAGTTTTGGCTTTGGCGTTGATTTGGCTGGTTGGCCGGGCTTCACAAACGATTTTTTGCGCTTTGGGTTGTCGTAATGAATCCATTTTTCATCGCCAGTAATGATTCGATTCAAAAACGACTTCTTTTTCTGCCGTTCAAGCAGTATTTCGGACATGCAAAATCCCCTTTCAACGTCTCTCGGCTTCAATTCATATGGGATCCAATTTCCTTGCTTTTGGATGAATCCTGCTGCTTTCAAACATTTTGAAATGGCTGCTTGAGTGACTCCCAATGATTTTGCAATTTCTTCTTGAGTTCGCCAACAGTCTTCGTCGAGTAATGCCTCCAAATCTTTATCTTCAATCTTTTTTGGCTGGCCTGGTCGTTCTTTGTCTTCCGTGTCAAAATCACCACTTCTGAACCGCACAAACCATCTCTCGCATGTTGAAATCGATGGAACATATTCAGGATAAGCTTTGGTGAGTATTCGATGTGCTTCAGGTGCACTTTTTTTCAAATTGAAGAAGTAAATCAACACTTCCCGCAAATGGGACTTTTTTGGTATGAAATTCGACATTTTTGAAGCAAAAAAAAACTTTGTTGTTTACACTATTTCGTTGTGGGAGATCATTGCATATACCGGAATTGCTCTGAAAGTGAGTGATGATCGACCTACTTCTCTTTATCATCGCAGCTAGGTCATAGTACCAACCTAGTCAATATTACTAGTTTAGCTACTAGTTCAACTAACTTAATACAGTTAATTTTCATAAATTACTGACAATTAAGTACCCTCAGTTTTATTATTAATAAAAATTATTTTCAATGAAAAAGGAAGAAATCATCGTAAATTGATTGTAAAGAAAGGAAAACAAATGTTTTTAGAATGCTGCAAGAAATTAAATGATGTCGCATAGGCTGACAGGCTAAAAACAAACTAATGGCATTATTATGGTAGGAGGCCTTTTTTCTGCATCTTTAATAATTCAATTTTCAATCGAATTTGGAAATAAATATATTTAACCCCCAAAATTGACAATAGACACACATTAAACTGTCAATGCCGATTTTTTTCCGAACTAGCCCCACTTCTTACCAAGCTGATACATTGACTGCAGTCTCATCTTGATATCCAATGCGATGGGATGAATAGAAATTGAGATTCGATTTTCTAGGTTTTGTTTATCTTGAAAGCCAATGGGTAAGGAATGTATTGGTTTAGTGCATAGCCACCCCCACATTGGTGTGCTATTACAGAGAGAACAACAAGCCAATTACGCAGAAACATTGAATCGATTGGCGATAAATTTATGGCTGTACGATAACTTAATTAGTTGACAATTTGTCTTTTTTGTTGGACAGGTGGCTGGAAACTGTATAAGTAATACTGAATATATCGAATTGTTGGTAGCAGGATGAATAGTTGATTTTTAGTATATTTCAACACCAAAAATCACATAATACTTTTGTAGTACCCTTAAACATTATTTTTAACCTGTTCAAAAATACCCCAAAGGCCAATACGAATGTTTAGTGTGTCTCAATTCCACATGGCGACACATTCCCAAATACAAAAACTCCAGATAACTTATAGCATACAATAGAATAATTGGATAAATTTCAGATTTAAGTTGATCGAAAAGTTATTTATGTCCGTCGATAAGGGTGGGGATGGGCTTGGCATTCCACTATCGATGACATTTGGAATAGGGTTGACAAGGACGATTGTAAGTATTTATATATAGCTGGCGTATATACATGATAAAAAGACAATTATTAATAGTTAACGCAGTCTAGGGAAGATAAATTAAATTAATAATATCTGAAATTAATAAGAATCAACTTTAGATGTATCGAAACAGTAGATATTATAATTGATTTTTCAATATTAAACTAATAAAAGTAAGTAGTCTATTCGATTATGTATAAAAATATTAATTGGTATAAAAAAACCCTAAAATATGTCAAATAGATAATTTGTTATTATTTTATTTAACTTAAATTCTACGAACAGTATACGAGTATTGCATTGATCGAGCAATTGAACGATTTTTTCTTGACAACAAGCAATTTTTGCATGCGGCAAGTACGGAGAAGTGGAAATTGTGCAAACTCTGCATTTGCTTACCGTTTATTTTGACATATTTAAAAGTTTCAATATTTACTCTATGCCTACATATTTATTCATTCGTATTTATTTCATATATTCTATGATAAATTGTATACAACTAATGACTTTAAATAATTTTTTAAAAAAAATTTACCGAAAACAAGTAGTATTATTAGAGGAATATAAAATATTAATATTGAATTTAATATTAAAATAAAATATAAAATAAATAAAAATGAATGTGAAAACAGCATTCATAATATAAAGCAGATCAAATAAGAACAGCAACGAACCAACTAGAGAATTTACCAATAAAAAAAGCGTGAACCGTTTGCATGATTAAAAATATATTTCTACATTGTGGAATTCCTCTTTGCTTGCAAAAGTTGCATGGTGATTAGTTATTATTGCATATGTTTATTCAAGCGATTATACAATACTTAGACTGCTCGTTCAATGTACAAATTTTGTTTGCAGCATCCTTGCACGATTCAATTCACGAGCAAAATTCGTACATGCTTGCGCATACAGAATATATTACACTGTTGGACGAGTAAAAGCCGAATCACTACCGGAAATATACGAAAAAATCATCAGAAATTACCTCAAAAGGATCGGTTTTTTTTTGTAATTAAATAAATAATTTGATATTTTATATATAATAACAAAATTTTATCAATGTAATTAGATAAAAAAAAAATATATTTTGTTTAACTTTAATTTCAAAAGCACAAATTCGATAATCCTGAAATATTCAATCATGTTGATTCATTGACTTAAAAAAAACCGAATTATATTTTCGAAAAAAAAAAAATTATTATCTTATAGTGGTTCAGCAAAATAACTGTGATGGCATTGCAGTAGAAAGAGGCAAATACCGGTCTCTATATGCAAGATACAGTCCGTTTATGGCAATTTATAGAAAAAGTATTGCCCCCAAACGAGCCTTAAATGTTAACAGTTCTCTATACTCATTTATGATGGCGCTTCAATCAAACTATTATATATAACTTAAAAGAATATAAGTAGAGGTTCACAAAATGGCCTGAGTTTTTGTGTGGCACTTAAGACTTTACATTTAAGTACAAATTTTACTCGCATTGACATTTAAAAAATCAAAAATATTACTTCATGTAGATTAGGATCAACAACAAAAAATATATACCAGACCATACTGGTAACTAAATGACTATTAGATGTCGTGGAGCATAAAATGACCATTTCCGAAAATAAATTGTATGAAAAGCCTGATAAAGAAATTCGAAAAAATCTCGAAACGAAAAATATTTGTGGCTTCATATCAAATTAAAGCTAAAATGGTACAAAACGATACCAATCAAAGTGTACGAGTATATAATGTTCGAATAGAGGGAATAGAGAAACTTCTGTACGAGGAATTGCTTTTCGAATGTACAATTGGTAAATAAATAGTACTTGACCACATCGATTTTGAAGTGTTAACAAAAGAAACGCTTTTTAAGTATCGTCAAATGGTAAAATTGCTTAGTAAGGATTTTGAATATACTGCATTGGTCTTTGTATTTTCTGATCGGAATGCAATTTTAATACGTAAGCGATAACGTCTATGAACAAAATAAAGTAGCTCCGGATTGTGTACAGTTCGCTGCTCCGGAATTGTAAGCTTGTTCAAACCAATATCAATTCTATATCCATCCTTCTCTGGAATGCTAACGGACTAACTTTACACCGACAAGAACTAGATATTCTCTTACACAACAAACGCATAGACGTTGCACTGATTACAGAAACTCACTTTACGTCCAGGTCGTTTTTTTGCTATACGTGACTACTGCCACCAAATCCCTTCAGTCAATAGTTATTACCCTTCAATGTAAATCCTTTACCTTTAACGTTGCATCTGTTTATTGTCCTCCAAATAAAAAATTAACTCCCATAC
This sequence comes from Atherix ibis, assembly GCA_958298945.1. NCBI lineage: Eukaryota > Metazoa > Arthropoda > Insecta > Diptera > Athericidae > Atherix > Atherix ibis. Next base: position 20,790,427 of record OY282610.1, on the reverse strand, counting down.
AATTTGATTCCTTTCTCAAATCAAGTGGAAAATCCTTCATCGCGGGAGGAGATTATAATGCCAAGCACCCTAAATGGGGTTGCCGTGTTTCGAATCCCCGAGGAAAGATTCTCCAAGAACTCCTCTCCCATACCACTCTTGAGGTCCTAGCCCACATATTGGCCGACAATAACCACACCTACCCATTCCATTAATACTTCCATAGATACACTACTTGACCTGAATTCTGACCATTCCCCTGTTTTCCTAACACTAGACACTTCTCCTTCCTTAAAATCCTATCCTGCCAAACTTGTAAATGGGAAAGTTGATTGGGACATTTTTAGATAGACCAACAGATTCATTTACAACAAAGCCTTAAGAACGTACAAGAAATAGACGATGCCCGTAAACGACTTGACTGTTTGCATACAGAACTCAATCACTAACGCCCACATAACTCATAACAAACCAACCATACGAGAACATGACAATAATTTTCCGCAAAAAATTTGCAGCTTGATAAGCGAGAAACGTCGAGCCAGGGCCCAGTGGCAACGTTCAAGAATGCCAAATGAGACGAAAAAACTGAACCAACTACAATACAACGAGAACTGAAACAAGAAATAATTAATTATAATAACGAACGATTTACTAAATACACAGAATAACTGATAACTAATAAGTCACTCTGGACAGCTACCAGACGAATTCTCAAATACAAAACAGCTACACACCCGCTCCGGAATACCGACGGAACCTGGGCAAAAACGGACAAACAGAAAGCCGACATCTTTGGCAAACGCTTAGAAAACATCTTTAAACCTCACGAAGATGTCCAAGACATTCTGCATGACGAACAAATATTCCGACAAATATCAACTCAGTTGCCCATAAGTCCACCTCCTAAGTTTTTCACTCCTTCCGAAGTTAAATTCTCAATAGAACTCCTTTCCAATAAAAAAGCCCTAGGATATGACCTAATAACATCAGAAATCCTGAAGCAAATTTCCAAAAAAACCCTCGTCCTTATAACCTATATTTAGAAAAGTATCCTCCGCACATCATTTTTTCCTTCCCTGTGGAAGTTTTCCATAATTAAGATGATCCCAAAACCCAATCTACCTCATATAGACCTATAAGCCTCCTTCCCATGTTATCAAAAATCGTAGAAAAATTAATCCTAAAACGCCTTTATCCCATTTTTGAAACCGAGGGTGTCATTCCTCAGCATCAGTTTGGATTTCGACCTGAGCATTCCACTATCCAGCAGTGTCATCGCGTAGTCGACTACAGAGCGTGTTCGCTAGAATGAAAGGAATACTGCCCAGGCGTGTTTCTTGACATTTCGCATGCTTACGACCGTGTATGGCATCCTGGATTGCTTTGGAAGTTGCAGCGAGTCCTACCCTCGGGTTATTTCCACATCCTCAAATCTTATCTCTCAGACCGATATTTTCCCTTGAGGGACACCGGCGGAAATTGGAAAAATCTGACATTTTTCCAATTTCCGCCGGTGTCCCTCAAGGAAGTATCCTAGGTCCTATCCTTTATAACATTTATACCCACGATATTCCTTGCCTCAAAAACATCCTTACCACAACATATGCTGACGATACAGCCATCCTGACACATCACAAAGATCCTTCCACAGCCATTAGTATCCTACAGAACCATATCCACTCCTTAGAAACTTGGTTCAAAAGGTGGAGAGTGAAGGTAAATGAGCAAAAATCTGCTCATGTAACTTTCACACTCTGCCGAGAACAACTTCCCAACATAACCCTAAACGGCAGTATTATTCCACAAAAAATAGCGTACGTTGCGTTGGACTTACGAAAACTAAATGACGTGAACTTAACGGACGATACAAACAATTATTACGTCTCCTAGACCGTAAATCAAAACTTACAACAACAAGTAAACTATTACTATACAATACGGCTCTGAAACCAATATGGACATATGGTCTAGAACTTTGGGCTTCGACTAAGCATTCCAACTCCCTTCCAATCCAATCCCTACAATCCCGAATTCTTCGTAAAATTGTCAATGCCCCCTTTTATGTGCGAAACACTGTTATCCACCGTGACCTATGCATCTCCCAATATAAAAAATTCCATTCGTATCTATCTTTACATCCTAATGCTTTAGGAAGGGAACTAATCACTCCCACCCTTCCAGTATACACCTATCGACGTTTAAAACGGCGATAGCCGAGAGATTCTCTAAAATTATAATATAAAATTACCCTGTTCTAGAGGTAACATCGATGGGTGTTTTCCTCCACATGTCTTCATGTCCTTGTATATTCCCTTAAAAAATCTGCTTGTTACTAGCATAAGTAGTTATAGATAATATTTAAAATAAAAAAAAATACTACCAAGACTCTAGTCCATCTTAGGATTTTTTATTCAGAACCAGTTAGCTTCCCAACTTAATGCTAGATACTCTATGCATTCCATTTGTTGAGACTGTTAGTAAATTTTAAACATTTTGAATTTAAAAATGTTAAATTTTGAATTTAAATTAACTGTCAATTATGCTCTCTACTGATAAAGTGAATTTTACGATAAGACTAAAAATTTGTTTGTATTTTTTTTTTCACCGCAAAGTATAAATATAAAAATGGGTTCTCAAAAAACTTTGGTTAAAAAGTTATGTACTTGGATAATTTTGTAAGCCATTGTAATTACAGTGACTTAACAACATTATGTAATTAAAATCCTGGCAGCATAATTTAGTAAGTAATATTTTAATTACAACAACCAACAAATTTATTGTAATCCAACTCAAATTACATAATTTTGTAGTTCACTGTAACTACAGTGACATATATAATTATCCAAAGAGACAAATTTTCCTGAGTTATTTGTAGTTACATTCGTGCTGAAATGTGTATTGTTTAAGCCACTTAAAGTGTAAATAAAAGTTCACGCCTGGCTATATGACTAGATGGCTTAGAAGACGAAGACGTTCCGAGTGTCTGTAAGCCAGAGTACTTAATCGGAGTATTATTTTAAAAATTTATTTTAGGTTAACATAATCGCAATGGCTTATAAAATTATGCAATTAAAATAAATGTTAAAAGTAAAGGTATACATTTTAAAGCTTTTATTAGTCGTTGTTTATAGTATATAAAATTTATATAGTATATAAAATTTGAAAATAATATAAAAGCTTCTTTTAAAATCCACTTAATTTAATGATGAATTTCTTTTTGAAATACGAGTATTAACAGGCACTTTAACTTTAAATGCTCCCAATTAACTAACTCACTTGTACAGGAATTAAATAAAATACTAACACCCCTTGTAAATGCGTTAATGTCCATTGTGTCAACTTTATCGTCCACCGTTCAGATATAAATGTCGTCCTGTACTGCAAATTCCCTTATAATCCTCCTTTGGAATGCTAATGGACTGAGTTCCAAACGTAGTACTCATTACAGAGACACACTTTACGTGCAGGTCCAACTTCTACATACGCGACTACACAACGTTCAGGACCGACCATCCTGACAATACTGCCTCCCATCCTCATTAGAAATTCCTTATCCTTTTCTTTTCATTCCTATATTGCAGAAGATTTTCTTCAATCTACCGCAATATCAATTGACTGCTCCCCTGTCCCCATAACAATTACCGCAACCTATTGCCCCCCTAATGAACCTATAAACTCCCATGAATTAAGGTCATTTTCCCCAGCTCTTGGGAAATCATTCATTGCTGGTGATGACTTTAATGCCAAGCACCCACAATGGGGCTGTCGAGTCTCCAATCCCCATGGGATTATTCTTAACCAAGTGTTTTCATCCTCTCCCTACCAAGTCATCTCTCCTCCGACTCCCACTTACTGGCCAACTTCCCGATCTAAGCTTTCTGACATTCTAGATTACTTTCAATATATTGACGAGCATTTAGACTTACGACAAAGCTTAAAAACAGAACAAGAACTAGATGACACGGTATACAAGTTTACATGTTTATTATAAAACGCTACAGCCTTTTCGCAAAAAAGTAAAAACTCGAAACCTACACAAAACCTGACAATTCAACCATTAACAATTAGGCGTCTTATTGCAGAAAAACGAAAAGCAAGAGCTCATTGGCAACATACAAGAATGCCCAGCGACAAAACCAAACTGAACAAACTGCAAAAAGAACTACAGAACGTTTTAGAAACTACATTTCAACCCTAACGAAAAACATAACTTTGTGGACTGCTACAAGACAAATAATACGAGTATCTTACAGAAAAACAAAGCACCCTTTACGAAAAACTGACGGAACCTGGGCCAAAATGGACAAACATAAAGCAGACGCTTTTGCTGAACACCTTGCACAAACATTTACTCCATATGAGGACATGTTAGACAGGACTCATTGCACTACAATCGAGACGGAACTATCCATTCCTTTACCCATGAGTCTTCCCCCTAATGCAATCACTCCTTCCGAAGTTGCCAATTTAATCAAGCTCCTTCCCAAAAATAAAGCTCCTGGCTATGATCTGATTACCACCAATATACTCCAACAACTCCCTAAAAGAGCAATAGTTTTCCTTGCCACAATATATAACTCCATCCTTAGAACAACACATTTCCCAATCCTCTGGAAATTTGCCATCATTAAAATGATCCCTAAGCCCAATAAACCAATAAACCGCCCCACTTCCTACAGGCCAATAAGTCTCTTTCCACTACTCTCAAAAATCTTTGATAACATCCTCCATCGCCGCTTACATCCTCTACTCGAATCTTCAAATTTAATTCCTAATCACCAATTTGGTTTCCGCGCCGAACACTCCACTACCCAGCAGTGTCATCGAGTTGTCGATTTCATTGCATCCTCTTTAGAAAGAAAAGAGTACTGTCCCGGTGTGTTTCTTGATATAAGTCAAGCTTTTGATAGAGTTTGGATCCGGGTCTACTCTGGAAACTCAAGAGGTTCCTTCTTTCCACCTATTTCCTAGTCCTAAGATCATTCCTTTCCAACCGACACTTCCAAGTAAATGAATCCAACGAACTCTCCAATATCTCTCCAATATTGGCTGGGTTTCCTCAGGGTAGCATACTTGAACCCATCCTCTACAACATTTACACATCCGCCCTAATATCTTCTTTGCTACATACGCCTTGCATCTAGCGAAAATCCCCAACATGCTTCCAAATCCAAATCCAAACCCTCCAGAATTGGTTTACTAGATGGAGAATAAAAGTATATGAACGTAAATCTACCCAGGTAACTTTCACTCTCCGTCGTGAGTCATGCCCTCCCATATACCTTAATGGCAGTGCCATACCTCAACACACCGAAGCTCGGTACCTAGGACTGTACTTAGACAAACGCTTGACATGGAACCCACATACAAGACTTAAAAGACAATAACTAAAAAGACGTTACCTAAAACTACTTCGACTTCTAGACAAACGTTCCAAACTTACTATAGACAGCAAAGTACTGTTATACTGAAACCCATACGGACATACGGACTAGAACTCTGGGGATCTACTAAGCCTTCTAATTCCCGTCGAATCCAATCCCTTCAATCAAAAAGACTCCGTACAATTGTCGATGCCCCCTTTTATGTTCGCAATATTGTTATTCATCGTAATCTTAAAGTCCCATTTGTTTTTGACGTGGCTGTATCTCGTTATAAAAAGTTCCGTTCCCATGTCCTCAATCATAATAATCCTCTTGTTCAACAAATATCCTCCACTTCCTTTCCTAGAAGTAACCACATCGAAGACTTAAGCGTCACTGGTCGCGTGATTTACTAAAATACTGAGGCTTAACAGAAACACATTCTAGCAGGAGGAACTTCTTTGGATGTTTACTCCTCGCAACCTTTTAAGCTAATTCAAGCTAATTTTTAAAACGATTAACAAACAGATTAACATAATGGTTGTAATTAATATGTAGGATTGTGGGGACTTAAGCATCCATTGAACTTTGTACTGGTTGCGTGTGCACATGTGATTATAAGTTAGAACGAATCGAGGGACCAGTGATATTGAAGACTTCAATGGGTGTTTATAAACAAATAAGTGGAATATAGCTCTCGAACAAGACGATAAGTACGATTGGGAAGATGAGAGTGATACTTTTTATAACCAAACACGATAGCATTACGATCAGGATAAATAATACTAAAACGATATCCATTTCATTTTGCTACTACGCGGTAGTTGTAGCTGTCATCATCTACTCTACCTCGAACAAACGACCACATCGAACTGGGAGTTACGCATACAATTTACGTTAGGTGGATTTTAGTTGCTAAAGTGAAAATAGATATATTTGCGGATTCGTTGGTTATGTTGAAAAGTCATTTTTTTGTCAGTATTGTTTATGTGTGAATAAACTCAGTTTTTATTGTTTATGCGTGAGTAAACTCAGTATTGTTTCTGACTGTTTTGAGGTTATGTATCTACCAAGTGTTTAGAATTTGGCTTTCCTTTGGTCATCTACCGCGTAGTAGCAAAATTGGTCCAAAGAAAAACGCCTATAGTAAGGGTCCGAAAACTTAAAAATGACTGTGAAAAAACCATTACATTCACGGAAAGTTATGGTCTTATTGAAGGTGTTATTCGGCTGTATTTCTTTGAAAATGAAAGAGGAAAGGCCATTACTGTCAATTTTGAACACTATGGATATATGATAACCAATATTTTTTATCGTTAGCTATAAAATTTTAATCTAAATCATTTATAATTTTACCAAAATAATAGCACAATCTACACAACATGACAAATTTTGGTTTTATTGAACGAAAAGTTCCCAGCACGTGTCATTTCGAGATTTGGCAAGGTCATTTGGCATCCAAAATTGTTGTTATTGGACATTTTTTCTATAGAGTTTATAGAGACAATTTTTAAACTTTTGACCATTTAAAAACCAAAAAAAAAAATATTATAAATTATATTGCAAATTTTAGCAATATAATTTATAATATTTTTTTTTTTTTAAATGATTTTAAAATATATTTAATTTATTTTTACTTTCCGAACTGAAAATTGGATAACTCATTATTATGGTAATTTTATGATGTATTTTTGACTGAAGATATCGAAGTCGATGGGCATTGAAAAACTATTAATAGAAGCACAAAATTATTGTTCATAAGTCCATATTGGTATTTCACTGCTATTAAGATACATGGGAGGACATAGTTCACGGCAAAGCGCAAAAGTTACCTGTATAAATTTTCGTTCACTTAATTTTAGTCTCCACATGGTATACTAATTTTGGAAGATTTGGATTTGATTTTGGAGAATTTCTGATATTTTTTCTAGATACAATATCAGCATATGTGTTCGGATAGATAGTAATATTGGATGTTAGATTGTGTACAGAGTGGGACCAATTCTACTTCCCTATGGAACACCAAAAAAATATCTCAGGTATATTGTAGAACTCATTGTTTGATGATAAACTTAATACAAAACCGTTTTGTCATACTTAAAAATGAGTTTTTTTTTAAATTAAAAAAAAAAACTCTAATAAATTTTTATCCTATGTGGGAGATTTTGCATATACTCAAAAATCGTAATGCATTTAAGAAAAACTAATTAAAATACAAAATAAATTTACAATTAAATTTTTTTTAATTTTTTTATTTGACAGGTTTTTCATTTCTACGTTATTGTACAATTTTTTACATAACACATATATGCATTTATACACATAGCCATGAAACACAGTCGCTCCTATGGAGCATATAGCGGCACTAGAGACTCTGTGAACTCTCTCCATCTGCTTCTGTCTTGGGCTAGCCTTTTCACTTCCGACCATGACTTGCCAATTTGTTGGTGTTCGCGCTCGACTGATCTTCTCCAAGTGGTCCTTGGTCGTCCTCTGCTGCGATTGCCCTATGGGTTCCAATCTAGTGCCATCCTTACTATGTCCGTAGGTGGTTTTCGCAAGGTGTGGCCAATCCAACTCCATTTCCTGCGTTTGATGTCAGCTAGCAGGGGCATTTGCTTCGTGAGAAGAAGCAGCTCATCGTTCGTTATCCAGTTCGGCCAGAAGATCTTGCTTATACGCTTCAAGCATCTGTTCACAAATGTCGTGCTGTCGGTTACTTTCCATGTTTCGCAGCCGTACAGCAGGCTGGCTTGACGTTTGAATTGAATATTCGAAGTTTGAGTGCTATAAGAGGTGGTTGGAAAGCCACACGTTCCCAAGTGAGGTGTACGCTTGTCGCGCCTTGTTGATGCGCGTTTGAATGTCTGTTTCAGTTCCACTATCCTTGCTGAGCATCCTGCCAAGGTAACAGAACTTTTCGACATCTTCAACTTGGGTACCGTGTAGCATCAAGGGCCTCTCACAGGTGGCGCCGATACGCATCAATTTGGTCTTCTTGATGTTGATTCTCATCACCACTTCTTCGGCATTGGAGGCCAGAGCATTCAGTTTCTCATGAATTCCGTTGAAGGTGTGGGACATGAGGCATATGTCGTCGGCGTAGTCCAGGTCGTGGAGCTTCTCACGCAGTGTCCACTGGATACCGTTGCTGGCTGTGTTGTTAGTGCGTTGAAGGACTAGGTCTAGGGCGATTATGAAGAGGATAGGCGAGATTACGCAACCCTGCCTGACTCCTCTCGAGATATTTTATGGCGCACTCTACACGGGGCCTCACGGTATAGTTCTCGGATGAGATCGATGATGGCCTATGGGATGCCTAGCTCAGCCAGAGCACTGAGGTACGGTCCGGATGCTTCTTCTTCTTCTTGTGCTGTTTCTTAATAAGGTGTTTTTTTTTATAGCTTGCGGCTAATCAGGCCAGCGAAGCAACCCCCAGTGACGTTGGGGGACCCTACGGACTTCATATATATAAGGGTTGTAGTCGGCCTCTCACCCCGGCACCAATGCCGAGATAGTGGCAGCGGGAATCGAACCCGCTACCTACCGAGTGTGAGTCGGTCGACTTGACCACCGCACCACACACCCGGGAACACCAAAAAAATATCGCAGGTATATTGTAGAACTCATTGTTTGATGATAAACTTAATACAAAACCGTTTTGTCATACTTAAAATGAGTTTTTTTTTTAAATTAAAAAAAAAATCTAATAAATTTTTTTATACTCAAAAATCGTAATGCATTTAAGAAAAACTAATTAAAATACAAAATAAATTTACAATTAAATAATAAAAAAACGTAAATAAAACAGGATATAAAAATTTACAAAACTGTACGAACTGACACGATTCAGGTCAGTAAGTGGAAATAAGGAGAGTCATTCTGGAAAAATTACGAAATCTTTTTACGCAAATCGTATATACTTAAAATGAATCAATCTACACGTAGACCGTATTGTCTACTCGTAGTCTATCGTACTTGAGATAATCCTGCAAAGGACTACACCAATGCAATAAATGTTTTGCCTGCACCTACGTCCTGATAAATCTTTTCCAAACAAGTGAACTAACAAAATGAACGGTTATCCGGATGAACTGAGCTGCGCATTAAGTGAGAGAGAACATTATTGTTTTTATATCTACTGAAAGGATGCTCGAATATTGTGGCATATCCTTAAGAGAAAACCGTTTTGTTCTCTTTAAAAAAATATATCAGATTTTCATATTCAAATAATTGTTGTCTTCGTTTTGAGTCAATATCATCTGCCTTCTCTCCAAACATCCTTTTCCGTCAACTACTTTAAAGGCATTTCGTTAGCATTTATCTACTTACGAATATTTGGAGAATATTTTCTCTACGATTTTATTAATTGAAATTCTAATTAGAGTATTTCCAGACAAATAGAATTTCAATGAGCAGATTCGTCCTTAATGAAATTAATCCGGCATTTTTCTTTTCTTCTATTATATTTCCATTTATATACATAAATTTTAATGTGCCCTTTTTTTTTGTATAAATATTTTGTTCAAAATAGTCGTTAACTATTTCGTCCTACTTTTAATTGTATTTTGTTTTTGTTTTTTTTTTATTTAAATGAAGTTTTTTTTAACTTAAGATTAGCCTTTTTACTTGTATTCTCTTTAAAGCTTGTATTTGTCTAGTTCATTGGTCTTCTCTTACTTTTTTTCGAATTTGCAAATAGGATATTTCTTATCCTATCTAATAGATCATCATCATTTTCTTTTTGAACAATATTTTATCACTTTAATATTACAAGATTTCGATATAAAAGCAAATACCTTTTGAATATTATATAATTTATTCATTAAGTTTTTCTTCTCATATTTTAAATAGAATTTTAACAACTTTTTTCCGAATGCATCAATAAAGGATATATAAGAGAATTTTTAATAATATATTCATTAAAAAGCTTTTACCATATTTTCCCTATAGTATCCATAAAATTTTATTGTATTATTTTTTTTTCCAAAAATAAAAAATGGTAGAATTCAAAAATTACCACTTGAATTTCTAGCAACAACAAAAAAAAGGAAGAAGGATAAGAATAGAGACTTCTGATAATTTTATGAGCTAAATAGAACTAAAGGGTTTTCCAATAAAACTGATATGATTTCTTTTTTTTAAAAAAAACCACACTAATTGTTAAGGAAATTCAAATCGATACAATAAAGTTCTAAATAAAACGTCATTCAAATGGCCTCCACGACTTCTTTTGCAGGACGAATTTGATGAACCCAATTTTCGAGCACTTTTTCCACTAAATCAAGTCGTATATCATGAATAGCACGTTCAATATTGACTTCTAAAGCTTGAAGAGAGTCTGGTTTATTGCTAAAGACCAATGACTTCAAATCACAACTTCTTGGAGGCCATTCAATGTCACAATTTCTTGAAATAATCGAATCTCCATGCAACGGTTGTTGCACGTGCTGTGTGGCACATAGCCCCGTCTTGTTAGAACCAGATGTTGTCAAGATCAACTTCTTCCAATTTTGGCCATAAAAAGTTGGTTATCATCGATCTATACTGATCTCCATTGACAGTAACGGTGCTACCAGCTTTATTTCGAAAGAGGTAAGGACCGATGATTCCACCAGACCAAAAACCCCACCAAACTGTCAATTTAGGTGAATGTAATGGATGTTCATGAATAATTTTTGGATTTTCTTCGCATCAGAATCGACAGGTTTGTTTATTTACCGCACCACTCAGATGAAAGTGAACCTCATCGGAGAAGATGATTTTCTTATAAAAATCGTTATCGTTTTCAAGTTGTTCCAAGACAAAATCAGCAAATTTACGACGTTTACGATGGTCCAATGGCTTCAGTTCTTGAGTGATAACAAATTTATATAGATGCAAGCCCAAATCCTTTCTCAAAATCCGCCAGGTTGTGGTTTGAGACAGTCCCAATTCTTGAGAACGTCTTGGCATCGACAAATTGCGGTCCCCAGCAACATTTGCCTGAACGGCAGCAATATTTTCATTACTTCGAGCGGTTCTTTGTCTTATTGGCACTTTAACATTATGTAAAGAAAATGTACGCTCCAAATTTTTTACAATTCGACGAATAGCGAGCACAGCTGGATGATTATTACGACCATAAAATGGCAAAAGCGCACGAAAAGTTGCAATTGGAGAACGAGTCATTCAACAAGTACTTAGCCTCACCGCCCGCTGGAACTGCTGTCACAAAATAAATTTACCATCATGCAGTACATTTTCTAGTAGCCTACTGTCAAAGTTTCAGTCGATTCCCACCGTTAGTTTTGTTTCGAGAACTTTTGAAAGCGAGCGTTTCGGTCGGTTGCACAAAAATGGAAAAAGAACAATATCGTTCGGTGATTAGATTCTTGTTATTGGAAGGGAAAACGCGCAGCGAAATCAAAGATCGCTTAGATGCTGTGTATGGTGACTCTTCTCCTTCGATGGCGACCGTCAAGAATTGGTTCAACGAGTTTGTTCGTGGCCGCACGTCGGTTTTTGATGAGCCACGCCCAGGTGCCCCGAAAACGGCTGCTACGGAGGAAAACGTTAAAAAAGTCCACGATCTCGTGTTGGCAGACCGTCGATTGAATGTTCACGAGATAGCTCAGACTGTGGGCATCGCAGTAGGAACGGTGCATCATATTCTACACGAAGAACTGGGCATGAGAAAGCTGTCGGCGCGATGGGTGCCGCGTTTGCTCACACCGGAAAACAAGCGCAACCGTGAGACCACATCGGCGACGTGTTTGGCGCTGTTTCAGTGCAATCGAGCGGAGTTCTTGCGTCGTTTCGTGACCGTCGACGAAACATGGATTCACTGGTACACTCCAGAGACCAAGGAACAGTCGAAACAGTGGACTTCACCAAGCGAAGTCTTGGTCGGCCGGAAAGGTGATGGCCACCGTTTTCTGGGATTCACAAGGTGTGATCCACAGCGATTACCTCGAGAAGGGTAAAACAATCACGGGGCGCTACTATGCTGACTTATTGGGCCGATTTGACGTCGAATTGAAGAAAAAGCGGCCCCGCTTTGCGAAGAAAAAAGTGCTGTTCCACCACGACAACGCGCCGGCTCACACCTCCGCCGTCGCCATGGCCAAATTGGTCGAATTGCGCTACGAATTGCTGCCCCATCCACCGTACTTTCCAGATTTGGCTCCCTGTGACTACTTTTTGTTTCCAAACCTGAAAAAATCAGGTTCGACCCAAATCGGGAATAGATTTGGGTCGAATGAGGAGGTCATCGTCGCCACGGAGGCCTATTTTGCTTCCCTCGAGAAAATGTATTTTTTGGAAGGGTTAAAAATGTTAGAGCATCGCTGGGCCAAGTGTATCGAGCTTGAAGGAGATTATGTGGAAAAATAAATTGCCACCTTTCCAAAATTTTCGTTTTTCTTTTGTAGGCTAAGTACTTGTTGAATGACCTTTGCATTTTGATAATAAAATTGAATAATTTGTAAACGTTGTTCTTGCGTATATCTATTCATGACAGATCATGATATATTACAAATGGTCGAAACGTCACTTTCTTATTGGAAAACCCCTATATTTGTAAATTTAAATTAATTAATAATATCATTATGGGTCATTAATGATATTTTCAAAGTTAAGGTCTTATTTATAAGTAATAGTTAATAATTTTTATGTAAAATAAAGAAAATTAAATACTCGTACTAACTTCAAATAGCTGCTGCAGCGTCGTTTGAAGTAGGTTTTTTGAGATGTTAAATTTCAGATGACTCATCCGCATAAATCGAGCAGAATCTCACCAATGGCTTGAATGATATTGTTGTCTTCAGCTCGACAACTATTGTGAGATTATTGACATAGACTACAGATTTAATATAGGGCGTTAAATTGCTCGATCTTGGAGGCTAGTTAACATTAATATGCTAAAAATCCGTCACTCCGTTCTGTTTGAATGCAAATTGAATAGCGCGCGCTTCTCCCTACTTCCTCTTTACGTCACAGTACTACTATATTTGTATGATTTTTTTACTATTTGGTATTTTATATTTTTATTTTTGATATAAAAACAAATGTTGAAGTAAAAAGTACTCAGTTAGCATTGCCATTTTATTGAAACGAAAATTTATATACAAACAACGCTTGCAAATTATTGAATTTTACTATCAAAATTCGTGCTCTGTGAAGACTGTATTTTGGCACACTTCGAACATTTTATGGTCGTTATAATGAACCTTCGGAGCAGGCAATTCAAGCCATAGCACAAAATTCCACACAGAGGATATATTGCTACAGTATTGGTGAAGACAGCGATTTGTCCATCCATCCATCGTCGTTCATAGCATTTGGGATTGTGTTACTCAAGAACTGAAGCCAAACGATCCGGCAAAGCATCGAATTTTCGGTGCGTGGGCCTGAGGACAACTTGACGAAAATCCTTTTTTTTTACCAAAAAATTACGTTCAGCAACGAAGCTCATTTCTGGTTGAATAAGTATGTGAATAGGCAAAATTATCTCATTTGGTGTGGTGAACTACGATAGGCAAAACAAGAACTACTATTGAACCCAGAAAAAACGCACCGTTTGGTCGAATCATCGTAACCAGGAATGGCGCCCGCTATCGCTCAATGATTTCGAAGTTTTTTTCTGCCCAAAATGTAAAAACTTAATTTGGTCAACATGTGGTTTCAACAAAACGGTGCTACATGCCACACAGTACGTGAAACAATGGATATTTTGAAAAATGAGTTCGGTGAGCAATTTATCTCACGTTTCGGAGCAGTGAGTTGGCCGCCTAGATCGTGTGATTTAACGCATCCAGACTATCTTTTATGGAACTACGTGAAGTCACTCGTCTGTGCCGATAAACCAGCGTTATTTGTAGCCTTGGAAGACAACACTACACATGTTATTAGCGATATGCGTGGCGAGATGCTCGAAAAAGTTGTTCAAAATTGGAGCTCTCACATGGATTACTTAAAAATATGAAATTATCTTTTAAAAAAATAAATGGCAAGCATTGATTTATTGATTTAAATAAAAATTTGAAACCAAACACTTAAAAAATCATAGACGATTCTTATGGCATAAGAATTAAATTGAAACGGAAAGAACCGAACACTTATTTTTACGTTTATTTCAAGACTTTATTTAACATGATTCGGATGATTCCTTTCCAGTCCCACCAAATGCACAGCAAAACTTTCCTGGCCGTTAGTTCTGGATTTGCCACCGTTTGAGCCGCTGTGCTGCGCTTGAACACATTCTCATCCCCAGTCACCATCCGTTTAAGAAATGCGTCAATTTCGTTCCGTTTGACATTGTCATAGCAAATATTTTTCCAAATATTATTTCTGATTCATAAATGGTATAGTCTCTTCAGCATAGATCAATAAAGAGAGATGGAATTTTCATACAACATTTAGATATCATTTCAAATTTTTTAAAAAAAGTTATAATTTATAGACCCTGATATATGTCATCTTTCGGAATCACAGCAAACTTTTAACGTAACGGTAAATTCAGCAAGAACCGACGCCTTTTTTTTATAGAAATTTTTTGGTGTTAATCATATGCCGAGCAAGTCAACCATTCAGCGTGTAATGAATAATTTTGAAAATATGCAAACAATGGGAGATAAAGCGAATACTGGGCGATAATTAAGCTAACGTATACTTGAAAAGATTAATGCAGTGAGGCAGAAAAAATGCTCATCACGCCGTTCACAAGTATTGCTTCTTACAGAACAGCTGCAGGCACATGACCATGAACGGCGGCGAGACTGGAGCGCTAAAGTTTTATAGCTCCGTATAAACGACCACCATTTTCGGCTAAAAATCATTATAAGCAACGAAGCACACTTCAACTTGCCTGGCTTTGTTAATAAACAGAATAACCTCTATTGGGGCACTGAAAACCCTCAACGGATACACCATAGACATCTTCACCCTTGCAGAGTAACTGTGTGGTGTGGCATTTGGGCCGGCGGCATCATTGGGGAATATTTCTTTCGGGATGCTGGAGGCAATGCTGTAACACTTACTGGTGGTAACTTTTGGAACATGTTGGAAAACTTTCTTCTGCCCTAATTGGAGCAATTAGGCATAGAGAACATGTGGTTCCAAGAACACGGTGCCACATCACACACAACGCGTGCTACGATGTAAATATTTTGAGAAATTTTTCCCGCCGGAATTATGTCAAAAATGGTGATATCCACTGTGTACTTGGCGAGGGCCTCTCGTTAGCTTATACGTAAAAATTGTGCGTCTTTTATAATACTGTTACCCATCATCATACCCATCTAGCCTCAGAGAGTCCCGAATCAGTTAGAGCACATTAAAAGGCATTAACCTCAAAATACTTACTTTACCCAACTAACTTTCATAAATGAATTCGTATAACGAACTATATATCAAGACAACACGTATTTTAATACAACCCTTATGAAATCATTTAATTTTTGATAAAAAAAAAAGGAGTGAAACAAAAGCAAACAAAAAAAAACTACGTCTGGCAACAAAAAAAAAAGACAAATTCTTCAAATATACACAAAATTACCAAAATAACATTGAAAAAATTCCCATTTAACGGCAAGGAAAAATATTGAAAAATCCTATTTTCATTCTGTCTCCTTCACTAGAATATCATAAAAAGAGATACACATATTATCGAATTTAAAAAAATAACAAAAACTGTCCTGAAAATAAACTACGATCGACTAAGGGGCAGAGAGAGAAGGAAAAAATGTCGGTTGCGAAAAAATAGTCACACCTGTTTTTATTCTTTCTCTTTTTTGCTATTCTTCTAAAAAAAACGAAATGCAAATATTCTAACTCAGCTCTTTTCTCTGTCTGATATCGGTCAGAAACACAAAAAACATTACATTTATTTGCATTTAGAAGAAAGAAAAAAAGAATATTCGAACAGAAAATTTGAAATTTCGAAAAAAAACCTTTGGCAATTTTCATTTTTGTCATTTCAAAGCTTTCGGGAAGTGTTCCCTTGGGAAAGTATCAAAATTGGGAAGGCAAAAAGATTTTCCAAATCCTCCTATCGACACTCCTCAGCCAAACAATTTTGCAGTGGCCCTATTTTGGCGACGATGATTACTCCTACAACACCCGTCAATTCAGAAAATTATGGTCGTCGGACTGGTAGCCTGCGGGAGGACGAACCCAGACTGATAGCCTGGGGAAGGAGAATTAGCTTGGCAATTTTCATTTTTGTCATTCCCATCAAAACATCACACAGAAAGAGAGGGAGAGAGAGAGAGAGACAGAATCAATAAAAACCAAATGAATAGCGCCTGCTTCTTCCTACATCCTGTTACGCATTTCCGTCGCATTCACGAAATTAGTCCCATTTTTGATAAATTGTAATTATCAAATTTCAAATAAATCTTCGAAGAAATTATTTTTATTGTGTCAGTTGGAAAATTAATAAAGTCTTACTCGTAAGATTGTCATCGAAAACCAAACAATTCCACCTAAAACGAGTTAGCAAAATGCTTAATGGAGCCTCTCACTTGCCAAATCGATTAACTCCTTAAAAGAAAAAGTGGAGAAATGTGTAAATGGAGACACATCGAGGTGAGAAAAAAAACAGCAGAAAAATAATGAGCTTAAATACAAAATAGCTATTTTTAAACTAAATATTTAAGGAGAGAAAACAAACTTAAAGCTTTCGGGAAGTGTTCCCTTGGGAACGTATCAAAATTAGGAAGGCAAAAAGATTTCCCAAATCCTCCTATCGACACTCCTCAGACAAACAATTTTGCAGTGACCCTATTTTGGCGACGATGATTACTCCTACCGCACCCGTCAATTCAGAAAATTAGGGTCGTCGGACTGGTAGCCTGCGGGAGGAGGAACCCGGACTGATAGCCTGCGGAAGGTGAATTAGCTTGGCAATTTTCATTTTTGTCATTTCAAAGCTTTCGGGAAGTGTTCCCTTGGGAAAGTATCAAAATTGGGAAGGCAAAAAGATTTCCCAAATCCTCCTATCGACACTCCTCAGCCAAAAAATTTTGCAGTGCCCCTATTTTGGCGACGATGATTACTCCTACGACACCCGTCAATTCGGAAAATTAGGGTCGTCGGACTGTTATATTTTCCACTGCAATACAACTAAAATATTATCCGTTTAATTAACTCATTAATTTTAAGAACCATTTCGATATATTGTAGTAAAACTTTATTATTTTTTTTTATAGAAAACTTTTATTATATTAGCTTACAAAAACAACAACATTTTCTTATATACAATATATATTTTATTTGATGGCTTTTAAGTGTGCAAAGAACGGAGCTGCTGGATTGCTGAGTCGATTGCTATAACATTAATGCTTATCTCACGTATTAACTGTAATTCGATGGGCGTGAAGAAATGCATATTTTCTTTAAAAATAGTCAAAACATTTGCGTGGCACGGGACATTTGCATGAATCCATTGATCCAACTTTTCTAATGAGTATTGAATGAAAGCGGCAACATCATTTCCTTCATACTCAATAATAATTTGCAGATTTCTTTCGATGTAATCCCTTATATAGGCAGTCGCGTCTCTCACCGTGGTGATATAATCAAGAACGTCCATTTTATATCCTCTGAAATGGAATTACGATCGATTATTTAATATTAAGTTAACGTTATTATTTTATTTCAATAATATCATACACTAACCAAAATCTTTCTCTCGATAAAACCGCGAAATGTGCTTTGATTAAACCGTTCAGGGTATACCATGAAGTTGTTTCATTAAAGATCTCTACGGAGACACAAATGCGCAAACAAGATTGGATGAAAATCAATAAAGCTTTTTTATTATAATAAAAAAAAAATTACTCGGATATTTTTCGATCTTATCCAATTAATATTATTTGCAAAAAAAAAAAAAAAAACAGATCAAATATGTGATTTGAAAGTGTAAAATGGATCCTGCGAAAATTTGTTTCAACTTCGAAAGTATTTCACCACCCAAACCGGTATTGCATAAATGCGAAAACTTGAGACAAATGTGCTCTTGTTGTTGTTGCTGACGTTGGTTGTCATTATTTCAACTGACATTGAACTGAAACGTGTTTTCTAGGCGTCAAGTCACTGAAGCCTTTTTTGCGACAAAAACTATCGGAATGGGGAAATTAAATTAGAAATGGAATGCAACACTGCTTTTCTTGGGAGGGGAATTAGCGTAGGACAATACCGCTAACCCGTGTATGCTACGACTATACATATCTGATCTATAACTTTATTAAGCTCATTAATTTTTTTCTCTTGGGTTTTTAAATTTTATTTCCAATTTTTTCTCCCTTTAGCCACACTTTTTATCGTTCCTGATTCCCTTTTCATTCGGTATTAAAAATAATTCGATTTCTTTTTCTTGCCGCTCCATTGGAGAAATGCTCAGCTTCGGTTTCATCAAAATAAAAATTTTTGTGCTTTTCCAAGCATGATTTTGTTGTTGTTCTGTGAGTGTGATAATCTTTGAACCCGCAGCACCGCAATGCAATCGACGAGCTTGCCAACAGCAGAGAGCAGGTATTCGATGAGGACGTTCGTAATGAGCCGGACTCGTCCCTACCTTCCCCCTACTGACACCCATCCACAGACATTTCTAAATTTTCAACATAACAAAAGTGTCCCCCAACGACTTGTGCTCCTTGTTATTACGGCTGTTTTGATCTTGTGTTTGTGTGATCGGGCTCCACTATGTACTCGTATTGTAAGATTTTCCATCGGAATAACACTCCACACCACATTACTCATCAGCTGACTTAAAAGCCTTGACCCAATTATTTGGTGTTTGTCTTTACAATTCAAGTTGCAGGGTGACTTAACTTTGAGAATTACAAAAGTTTGTTTGCTTTGATTATGAACAATTTTATTTATTGGTCGTTTTTCCAATATTATTGATAGAAGCTCAACTATTTACAAAGGATTTCGCATCATGCTTTTTAGATAAAAGTAATATGCCATAAATAAATAAAAATTCTAGTCGATTTTCAAAGAATTAATATAATTTATTTCGATATATACGAGCACATTCGATTACCATAGATATAGTTGTAAATATTAAACTAAGGCGGATGATAGGGGATTTTTTTCGAAATCTTTTTGAACCGTAACTATCCAGTCGATAAAGGCCGATACACGCACATATACTGAAGCACTTTTAGGATTCCCACAGGGTACACCGCCCCAGGATACTACGCCAATAATAGTATTTTTCGCTGAATTATTGCTGATTCTTGTCTGTACTAAAGGACCACCAGAATCTGATGTACATGGACTAGCCCCAAGCGGATGTCTTGTGCACATATTTGACTCGTTCCACATACTTTTAATCGCTTTGGCACACTCCGAGGGTGGAAGAATCACCAGCTCTGCAGTTTGAAGAGATTTCGGTGCAAGAAACCAGTAATCTGTAGCTGTGCTGCCCCAGCCAAATACAGTTGCTAGTCCCGAAGCGATTGAATCGCGCTCCGGTAAGTCAATCGGCCGAACAGCATTGCTCCAAACGAATGGCTTTTCTGTATATACCAAAGCGATATCACAAGGAACTGGACCGATTGTATAGAGTGGATGGTTTTTGTAAAAATCAACACGACGCTGCTGCGCCATAGTCTCCATCGCCATCAACTCATGCCGTCCTGCCACCAAAACAATACGCGAAATTACCTTATCGCCACTGAGACAATGGGCCGCCGTCAATACCCAGTGTTCACTAAGAATGGCTCCACCACAAAAATGCGACAGGTTACCATCGTCACTCCCCATCTGCAATGAGATCATATAGGGTGCTGCATGCGGCTCAGCATCTCCTCCTCCAATAATACGAAATCGCCTCCGTTGGGAAAATGTATCCGTCACGCCAAACAGCACCACAAAAATCCCAAATAACTTAATATATTCGCACAATGTCGACATATCAAAACGGATTACCTACATCCAAGCTACCAACACTCTATTTATATTCGTACGAAATCTTTCGGTATCTTTGTCACACGCAGAATTACTCATCATCGAATTACAAAATTGCCTAAAATCGATAATAGCCCAAGTGCCGGAATGATTACAGAATTTTTGTTTTTCAAACAAATTTTATAACTGATTGTGTCTGTTTCGAAAATGGTATGAAAATAGGCACTCGAGTTGAAGTGGCATTATTTGGGATAGTCTCTAATCTGAAAACTTCTTATCTTAAGAGAGTTTGAGTGTCAATTGATTCTGATATGATTATCGAGGGATTCCCATATGACAATACAGCGTTTTTCGATAATGTTCTTGTCTCTCTCCTTCAGTAGCTTTCGAACTAATTTGTTTACGTTTTAATAAACACATTCTTCTAGCTACATTCGATTACGTATCATTCAACTTGACTGTTGGTCTTATTATACTTACGTAACTTGTATCGTTTAACTTCCACTTTCTTCCACCTTATCATAATCGAAGACAAAAATGAGATTAAGGAAGAAAAAAACACACACACAAGAGCTAGACTAACGACTTATGGGAAACTTTTTAATGGCGTAGTTTGTGAGAACTTTTCTATCACAGAAATTCGTTAACAAGTTAATTACGTCGAACGAAGTAACTACTTACTCTGATCATCATTTTCCAAATCAGTTGCTTCCAACTTCTTCAATAACATTCAATTATGAAGTAATATTGGATACTTGGCTTATCCCCCCAAATGAAAATGACTCGAACGTATTAATTTCAATAATTACTTAAGTTATGTGGAAGGCGGTAAAGGATCTCCTTTTCATGACACTGAAACGCAATTGTCTTTTTATCAATTCTTCTCTATCAGTTATCTTTAGGATTTTACAGCAGTCTCCAATTCATTACTACAGGAACTTTTTTTTTTACTGGCACTTAACAACAACATATTCTTTAGAAATGTTCGGTTAAAAAATCGATTTTTTGTATGGTTAATTTGAGGGAAGTCCTTGAACACTATTGTAGATAACCCATTTCTTATCCCCAGTGATGATACGCTTCAAAAATGGATCATTTTCTTGGCGTTTGAGAATCAAATCTCAAACGTCAATGCGACGGCACAAATTTTTTCCCCTAAGAAGATGAGGAACTCATATTAAACCTAGCCGTTTCAAATGATCATGAATGGTCGAATTCGATAAATTTAATCTCTCCACGATCTCACGAGTTGTTATTCGCTAATTTACATCAATTATTGCCTTTATTGTGTCTTCATCAGCTTCAACTGGCCCTCCAGACCTTGGTGCATCTTCGAAATTAAAATTGCCGGATCGAAATTTTGTAAACCAGTTTTGGCACTGGCCCTCACTTAACACATCTTCTCCATATACAGCGGATAATTTTTTTCTTTGCTTGAACAGCATTTTTATCTTTTCAATCGATAAGCCTTGCTATATCAGCTGTCAAAATACATATGATTATGCGGCTTAAGTGTGAAGTTAGTTGTGAAAAAATACAATTAAGTCCTCTGTTGGGAAACAACGAAATTACTTTCCGGACAACCCAATACTTACTTTGTTGCTTGGCATGCTTGTCGCTAGCTTTATTTGGTGAGTATTTAGGGGGTGGAGGGGTCGGTTTTGAAGTTTAATGCAAAAAAGTGCTCTGAAACCCCCATCATAGCAAGAAAATCATCATGTCTGCATGGGAAGCGAACAAGGAGGGGGATGAAAAAAATAACTAGAAAAATTATTGAAAAAAAAAAATTGTTAAGGATAAATAAAAATGTTTTAATTTTAAAATAATGAATAAAAAAAAATAAAGAAATATTATACAAAAAAAAAAAAAAACAACAAAAAACAACAAAAAAACCCAAGAAAAATGGTTAAAGCCGATATCATCGATATTGATGGGAGAGACTTTGGCTGTTACGTCTCCGCCTGGCCATTTGCTAAATCCTCCATCCGTTTGGCACTCTTCTGCCAAATAATTTTGGAGTGTCCCCTTGTTTACTTAGTCTCTCTTTCTACATTAGCAGATAGTCTGGTAATTAACTAGTTGGACCGTGGACTGGGGGAAGGAGGAATCTTAAATAAAATACTTTTGTACAATATTACCAGTAAAACTTAGAAAAAATTAATACGACTTACCAAGGGTATAAGCTGTTTGGTCATTGATGGTGTGACACGCCATACTTTTTTTTATGAGTTTGACATCTGTCAACATTAATCAGTGCACATTGTCAGCAATTTCGTACATTTTTCCTTTGGTAATCATGTCTAGTTTTGTGCCAGAAAAAGAGCATATGCGAGAAGCTCTGCTTTTCTGCTTCAATTTGAAGAAATTGGCTGCCGAATCCTTATGGAGGCCTATCGGAAGTAACGTGCCGAGATTGGTTTCATCGGTTCAAAGACGGCAATATTGACTTGTGGGGCAAGAAGCGTGAAAATCGGCCTAGGAATGTTGAGGACCATTAATTGCAGGCTTTCTTGGACGGAGACGAGACCAAATCGATAAAAATGCTCACGGAGCACGGAAATCTGCCCTTTACATGCGTTTGCGTGCAATTGGGAAGATTGAAAAGATCGGAAAATGGGTGCTGCATGAATTGAACGATAGGCAGATGGAGCGACGCCAAAACACATGCGAAATCTTGCTCGCCAGACAAAAAAGAAAGTCATTCCCGCATCGGATTGTGACAGGCAAAAATCCTAAATGCAAGAAATCGTGGGTTGATCCCGGCCAACCATCAACATCTTCCCCAAGACCAAATCGCTTCGGACGGAAAACGATGCTGTGCGTTTGGTGGGATCAGCAGGGTATCGTCTACTATGAGTTGTTGAAACCTGGTGAAACTGCCAATACCCACCGCTACCACCAACAACTGATCAAATTGCACCGTGCTCTGCGTGAAAAAAGGACGGATTATCAACAAAGACATGACAAACTGATTTTCTACCACGACAATGCACCATCGCACACGTCAAAAATGGTCCGAAACTAGTTGGAGACACTCAACTGGGAGATGCTACCCCACCCCGCTTATTCTCCAGACCTGGCCCCTTCCGACTACCACCTGTTTCCGTTGATGGGCCACGCGCTCGCTGAGCAGCACTTCGATTTTTACGAAGACGTCCGAAAATGGCTTGATGAGGGGTTTGCCTCGAAAGAGAAGGAATTTTTTGGCGTGGTATCCATAAATTGCTCGAGAGATGGGAAAAATGTGTAGCTAGCAAGAGCAAGTACTTTGAATACTTTTGTGACTAAAAAATATGGACGTTTACATTGAATTTCTTTATTGAAAACATCAAGTTACGAACAGTAACGATCAGCAGCGACCGTATTATTTTCTTTCAGCAACTCATAGTAGACAATACCCCTCCGATCCCACCAACAACACAACATTACTTTCTTTTGATGCACGCTAACTTTGGATGTGGTCGGTGGTGTCTCCTCTTTATAAATATATGCCCTTTTTCTTACCACTTTTTATCACCAGTCACCAACCGGTCCCAAAACAGTTACGGTCTTTTCGTATCTCTTCGTACGATCGGTTTCGACAGTAATTCGACGAAACGTCATCGAATCATGGAATTTGCTGGCGGTAGTACTGCCAGAGGCGTACTGATTTGTACGCCACCTATTTAAATTTTATGCAACGAACAAATCATCAAAAATTTTATCGTCAAGCCAATCATAACAATTCCTTCATAAACACTCAAGAAGAATATCGTAATTTCTAATCATTTCTTCTTTTTTTTGCAATAGCAGGGCAGGTACCCCTGTTTTTTCTTGCAGGTAAAAATAATTGTTAAATTTTTATGATACTGTTTTGGGAAATTGCTAAAGAGAATTTTTAACAACAAAAAGTTGCGTTCATAGAAGCATGGTCTGGTAGGTCTTACGTTACTAATTATTGTATTTTTAATAACTTTTGTTTCCTTAATTATCCTCTTTATAATCTTTTAAGGTTAGTTACTCCTATATCCACCATCTTTGATGGTCTCCGACTTAGAAAAAGATCCATCCACCCTCCCAAACCCGCATAAAAGGCCGTGATTAGCAGTGCGGTTGTATACAACATTAAGTAGATGCAAAAGGACAGTCACCAATCCATCCATCTATGGGAAAATCCATCCATCTATGGGTAGACACACTTGTAGGATTAAGCTTACTGGCGGAATCCTACCAAGTAGTAGCTTCCCTTTAAATGGCGAACTGTTGTTAATTAAGATGTCAGTTGAAACTGTAATTAATCACAGCGTAGCAATTTTTACCGACAGTCTCGTAGCCTTGAAGACCATGCTTGTCTCGTCAGTTAACCCGATGCTTAAAGCGAATCGTTACAACCTATTAAACAATAGAAACATCGAATTTCGTCGCTGTTTTCTGGTCATGTTGATATTATAGGCAGTGAGTGGGCTGATCAATTCATGGGAAACGCTCTCCATCGTTCTGTTCCCAGTGTAATTACAAACTTATCCAAATGCCATTAAATACCTCTAGCCGAGCGTAGGCAAACAGACTGAGCCAACGGTAGAAGATTTCTTACTCTCAACATCCATTCCAAAATTCTGGACAAGGAAGCTTCTCAGAATTCGAACTTACCTAAGATTTCCTCTTTGGTAACTCACCACCTCCTTCATGCCATTCATGTAGTGGTCAACACTATCTTTCATATTTTAAGTGAATGCCTTTTAACAATCGGGCGTTCGTGGTAACGCTTTAGAATATTATCGTTAAAGAGGCTCCGTAACCGTCCACTTCATGTAGAGGCCGAATATTTCTCAAACGACCCTTCCCTTGACCCCGAACAAAATGATTTTTGCTGACGGCTCAAGTTTTACCGGCGTATACATGGGAACTGGCAAAAATAATATCATATGCAGCAGTAACTTCGATTTAATGGTCAGAATTTTCGACCGAAATAATTTAGATCAACTGAAATAGGCTCTATTGGCTATCAGCATTCGTGCTCGGAATTCTTCCTAACCCTTGACTCCAAATAGAAGAGTGATTTGATGCTTTCAAAGCTATAATCTCCAATCTCTATGTGACTATGCCTAACTGGTCCTACCTTCGATACCGATGCTGCAACCATGTACTTTGTTTTGCCTTCATTTCTGAGAAGCCCAAGATTTTTCAGCGCTTCTCAGAATTTGAACTTACCTATGATTTCCTCTTTGGCAACTCACCACCTCCTTCCTTCCATTCGTGTAGTGTTCAACTTACTGTCTTTCATATTTTAAATAAATGCCACTTAATCCAGAATTTCTTTTTGAATATCATCCAACAATTACGCTTTCAAGTCCTAAATCTTAAAAATTTCAAATCTACTCCAGATAATTTACAAAATCTCTTAATTTTCCCTCCAAGTAACTATCGACAATATTTCCAAATGGACTTATGATTATGGCGCTACAAAATAGTGTCTGGCTCTTAGGGACCTTAAAAAAAAAAGACAAAACGTGCTAAACCAATGTCTCTTATAACGCTAAAAAGGCGATTGAGTGTCACTGGTCTATTTGGGCACGTGGGGATAAGGAAACCAAATGTGAACGGTCTTATAATAAAAAAAGATTCAATTGAGCTTTATTCTATCAAAAAGAGATTAAAAATTTTTGAGAACTTGTAGATTTTGATCTTTAAAAAAAAATGCTGCCAAAAGCCGGTGCGTGGCTCGATTATAGTTTAGAGTTGCTTCTCTTAGGATATACCAGGAGACTTGGCGCGAATCAGAGGACTTTAATTAAAAGAACAAAACGTTAGATACAAATGCCGTTCAATCAGATTTTGGTTAATTTGATATGCAATCCTAAACAATCTCAATCCCTGAAGAGAAAAGTGAAAAAGGATCTATCTATTCTCCAAAAAGAGACTTTTAGAGAGTCCGTTTGTAATGCTGGCTTTTTCAAGAAAATCAAATTAATTTTACGATTTTTTTAATAGTGCATTTAAAATTTAAAAATCATAGACTTTGTTTATAGTTTTTATCTATAGAAAAAAAAAATGTCCATTCCTATTAAAGGATAAATTAACACCTTCGAAAGTTTCGGTACTTAATTAATCTCTGATATATTGTCATTTGCTTTAAAAACGTTCAGGCCATGAACATTTCGAACAACCTTTGAACATTTCCGTACTATGCCCGAAAATGTCATTGAGGACGAGAGCATGAGCAGTCACTATCAGGAGTGCTCCGTTCTTGCAGCATAGCCTGGAGAGTTTTCCAATACAAATTTACAAAAAACTGCCTTTTATAGATAAATATAGTTTTAGATGTGTATCTTAGCCCTTCGGTGTTTAGAGAGCGCGAATCTATTGACCTACGAGTATTTGCATCAGTCTACGTGGTGGTGGCAAAGTTAATCTGTACAAGGTGTATTCGTTACTGCATCTTCATCAACGTGTTACAGGCTAAATTATGAACAAACAGGTCGTTTAGTGTACTTTCTATAAACAAAAACATCATCACCTTTGGTCTTGTGCAAAACTAAATGTAAATATTTAAATACGAAACCATTGCAATCATTCCCTGATAGCATAGACAGGATATACATGCATACAAAACAGGGTATAATATTTGCACTTGGGACTACCTTCTCCTCCTCTTGCAGGTAAGTCGATATTTGAACGTCTATCGTTATGGTCTAAGAGTCAGCTTTAAGCTGCAGAATTATTGGGTGGATGGATGTTAATAAAAACTGAAAAATTATTTAACAAAACCCCAACTCCCACCCTTCTATGTTTACCTTTTACTTGATAGTTTTGGAGCTCATCGCTTATGCAATTTGAAAACAGATTGTATCTGGCCAAAAACCATTCGGATTATGACGTAAACGTTAGCAGAGAGTACAGCTCCCAATTTTCCATTTTGCTGTCTTTCCAAAAATTTACTCTGGAAGAATTGGGTGGCCAATCAGGTTCAGGTATGCGACCAGCTGAGCAGCTAATATACAACTGTGACTACATGAAAGGGGATCGAAGAGGACTCGATTCTATGGATGGAGGAAGAACTTATGTAAGTACATAAATTGCAAAAATAATCTTCCTTAATAAATATCAAATATGAAAATTTATCAATACAGGGTAACTAGGAGTAAATCATGAGTGTTTCATGTTATATTCTTTTTCATTGTTGTTGGATTTTACCTTATATCAAGATTCATGTAAATGAAAAATAATAAGAAAAAAATATAGCCCAGCTTATCCATAAACAATGTTCTTCAAATGAGATTCGAGTGAATTTAATTATTTATGAAAACTGTCTCTTTAGGTCCAATAGTACATAATTCGTCCATTAAAGAAAAAAAAAATGATTATTAAAATCCATCTTTTATCAAAAATAATAGTTGACTAAGAGCGCCATCTCTGAAAGAAAATACAAGTTGATAAAATATAATTGGTTGAGCAAAAATATTTTAGTTAAAAATTTGATTGGTATAAAATTTTATATTCTGTGTGGTTGGTAAATTTATACAATAGAAAAGAGGATTGTCTAAATCTTTCCTGTGAATTAATCGTTACTTGGAATAAATCCAATCGAAAATGTGAGTGGCTAAGTTTTTCATTAATTAACAGCACCATCTATGATAAAACACTTGTGTTAATCATTTCAATAAAAAAATCGAATTGGTTAATCCCTTATTCGACTGAGAGTATTATCTGTAACTAAATAGGATGAAGTATGATTCATTTCATAGTTTAAAAAGTACGTTCCTGTCATTTAACAACTATTCAATTTACCATATGTAGTAGAAAAAAAGCCACGTTATGAATAAAATTTCCTCCATCGATAAAGCCCATTTCTCACTCGGTGGAGACTATAAATGGTAGTAGTCTATGGAACGATAGAACCGACTTTTTTTTAGCCAAGACTTAAAGTTTTAATTTTTTTCTGATCTATATGTGCTTTCAAAAAGATCAGGACAAATTTTAGATTTATTGGCCGAAAAGTTCTCAGAATGGGTAATTTTTACACCTGGCAATATAAATTGATCTCCAAAATCATTGGATTTCACATGGATAACTTTTTTTATAAAGCTATGCAAACAAAAATATATTTATTTAAACAATTTTTAAATTTTAGAGTTTTTAAAAGTCAACATCCACTAAAAAATGGCAAAATTATACCCGGGACATGTGGGAAAAAAACATCAAAAATTAACTTAAATAAATAAATGGCAATGTTTAAAAATTATAACCAAATAAAATTTTTATTAAAATCTAAATTTTAAATGTGTTTTTTTTTAATTTTATTTTCCACATCACAAATTGATAATCATGTTTTTTGTGTACTATGCAATGGCACAAAATGGCGATTGGTTAAGTCTTCATTTGATTGATAGCGCCATCTTTGTACGAATAGAATAAAATACGAGGTCTGTTCAAAAAGTATAGCGAATTTTGTGTTTTTTTTTTTTCAAAAATTATTTATTTATTCATGAATATTTATTTTATCCCCTTCAAAGTAATCCCCACCAGATATTATACACTTGTGCCAACGTTTTTTCCAATCCTCGAAGCACAATCATTTTTTGTAATCTTGTTCAGCTACTCCTTCGATGCCGTCTTTATCTCATCAATCGTAGCGTAGCGTCCTCCTTTCATGGGGCTCTTCAGTTTCGGGAACAAGAAAAAGTCACAGAGGGCCAGATCTGGGGAATACGGTGGCTGCGGTATTATTAGTGTGTTGTTGTTGAACGGTCAATGAGGAATACTCGTATTACCCAAAAATTCGCGCACAAGCAACGATGCGTGAGGAGGAGCGTTATCATGGTGCAAAAGCCAATTTTTGTTCTTCCACATAACTTGCAGGTAATACGAGTATTCCTCATTGACCGTTCTACCCTGTGGCAAGAACTCATGATGCACCATGCCCCTGCAATCGAACAATACTGTAAGCAAAACCTTCACATTCGACCGAACTTAGCGCGCTTTTTTCGGTCTTGGCTCGTGCGGCAGCTTCCATTGGGATGATTGAGATTTGGTTTCCACGGCATATGATTCGTCACCTGTTATGACCCTCTGAAGGGTCATAACCATAAACCTATGATTCGTCACCTGTTATGACCCTCTGGAGCAAATTTGGTCCGTCGTGGACAAAGTTCAACAGCTTCTTAACAATGTTAATGCGATGCTGTTTCTGGTCGAAATTGAGCAATTTTGGTATGAATTTCGCGGCGACCCGTTTCACGCCACAAATCATTGGTAAAAATCGAATGGAACGAGCCAATTGATATATTTAAGTCCTCAGCAACTTCTTAACGGTGATTCGACAATTGGCCAATACTATTTTCTTCACTTCATCAGTGTTTTCGTCTGTTGTTGACGTGCTCGAGCGTTCCGGTACGCTCTTCTCGGTCCTCTGAGAACATTTTTTACCACCGATAAACGTTGCTTCGATCCAAAGTAGCCTCACCATATGCCACAGTTAACATTCGGAATGCGTCCGCGCAATTAATTTTATTTTTCACACAAAATTTCATACAGATTCTTTGATCCATTTTTTGGGATGGGCAAAAATCGGAGACGAGCCAAAACACGTGCAAGCAAAGCAGCTGTCAAAAATTAACTGAACATTCAAAATGGCCGAACTTGTCGGTATAAGTGAGAGATCTAAGTACCAACATAACGCCACCCGCGAAAATATGTTTTTTTTTTGTAAAAGTTTTTTTCCATTGATTTATATCGCCATTTTTATTTTCAGAAAGTTTTTTTTCCGCCATCTTTGACGATATTAATTATAATAATGCTTACGTTAAAAATCCATTCAATAAAAATGGCGATTGATTAAGTTTTCGTTTCATTGATAGCGCCATCTATAAACTAATAGAATAAAATATATCAAAGAGAAAATATGATTTTTTTGTAAAAGTTTTTTTCCGTTTATTTATATCGCCATTTTTATTTTTAGAAAGTTTTTTTTCCGGCATCTTTGACGACATCAATTATAACAATGCTTACGTTATTTTTTTTTAAATCCAACAAATATTAGCAATTAAATAAAATAGCAAAAAAAAATAAAAATTATACATTTAAAAGCTCACTTATGGAAATTTTTTTAATTGAATAATAAACAATTCGACAATTGGTACAATTTTCAAAAAATCTTTTTGAATTCAATGAAAATCTAATATACTATAAAAGGTATTGAAATGGTTTTTATTTCCTTTTAATTAATGCCCAGTTAACTATTTTAATATAATGTTAATATGGTTGATAACAGAGAATGGGCGAGTCCTTGGTAAGGCAATCAACTTTCAATAAACTCGTCAGAGAAGGAACAAGTTTACGAAAATTTACACAAAATGCCCATAATGTTGATGGTGTTCAATGTTTCCTGATGACATATTCCTCCTTCAATGCAAAACATCCTCTATAGTAACTACTTGGATATATTCTCTCACAATTTCCTAATTCCACATTGATCCTCCTCTTATTTTCTGATTAGCACAATTTCCATGCATATCTCTTGTTTTCTGTTTATTTTCGTATTTCCATTTTATCCTTGAACTAAAAGCTGTTCGTATTAGCATAAGATTATATAAAGTTTCTCATGGCCAATATCTAATAGAGAATGGAATTATGCACTACTAAATATAAATTCGTTATTCATTCAATGATGGAAATTGTCTGCCCTTTTTATACTACGACTTAACCCAAATGTTCCGATTTTTCTAAAGAGTTAAATCACTGTTTTAGGGAATTTAAAAAACAAATTTATACTCATTCAAATTTATAATATTTAATTTTGATTAAATACTATCGAAAAACACCTCAGAGTTGGGATGATTTTATGTTGAGCCTGAAACTAACAATCAATAATGAAAAGTTTAAATATTGGTTCAATTTTTTACAAATAAAATAAACAATTTCGAATTCAACTTCAAAACTTATATTCCGTCATTTTTGTACAAATCAACAGACATGAACGTGTCGTGGTACTCTTGCAGGCATTTTCCGTTTATGACTCTTTCCATTTCCGATTCTTCGAAATGCTGAACTCCCCTCGTCAGGTATCATCACTGCATCACGGCACTAATGTTTGGTTAGCACAAAACACCTTCAGCCAGAGACATGCAATACTATAACTTTACAAACATTTACAGAACATTACGCTCAGTTGCCAGCAAAACTTCTATGCCTACGAGACACTCCTTTGACAGATCAACAACTTTTCTACATTAGCTTGAAGATTTATGTGTGAAATTGATTAAAAATAACGACCAAATTTTTGTCTTTTCTCGTCAAAAATTCATTCGTCTATACTTTCTACCCAAACACACTCCTTTAGAAAACATCTTTTGCCAATTCAAAAAGCACCAAATTCGTATTGTCAGAGCACTTTTTTCCATACACAAGAGACTTCCAGGAAGAAATTCGAAATTTTTCAACGTGTCTTAAAGTTTTAACATTCAATAACAAAAAAATTATTATCTACTCTTCTGTAAAAATATCCTTTTTTGTATTTGAATATAAGAAATTTTTTTATTTTTAATACGAGTTTGAGTGAAATTTTCTTATGATAAAAAAAATAACTTTTGAGTTGTTGAAAATTGTGCAAAAAATGTTTTTCTTTTTTAAATAGTATCCAAAGTATCTTTTTTGTAATCCCTTTTAAAATATTAATAATCCTTCAGTTTTTAAGTAAATTTTTTAAGTAACAAGAGACACCCTGTCTTATTATTTTACAATAAAAATTTCCAATATTTATTTTATCAAGAACAACAGTGCGAAACCAGGTAGTCTGGTCTAGGCAAACTGAATCAATAAACCCCTGACATCCCGGCTACGCGCTATTGTCCTATGATTTGACACTCTCAGCATGTTTTTGCGGTGCTGCCTAACGGCGTTGCTTGCCTGAAGGCAGGGTCTACCTTGTCATCTGGACCTAAAAACGGAGGAACCGAAGATTCGCAGGGCAGGATTAAGTGCCTATCACACTGCAGCCTATTGAGCTTAATTATCTCTACAACTGGGAGAATCTCGACGGTAGAGAGGCTCCGGAAATATCCACCTTCATGTAGAATGCCAAAAATTCTTTGATGAAAATTCTCCTTCTCGATCGCGGCTTGAGAACCCAAGTTCCTAATAATTCTTACTGAGCACCTAAGTTTCCGAAGTTTTCATGGAAACAGCCGAGAAGTTTCATCATCATTAACAATATGTCAACCGGGAGTCCAGTCCCGTCCTGTTGAGCCAAAGAACTCCGGACGTCCCAGCTTTGCGCCGTGGTCTTACAATTCAACACTCCCATCATGTTTTTGGCGTCCTGGCTAACGCCGTCGCGTCATCGAAAGCAGGGACTACCTCGTCTTCTGGGACAATAAATGGAGCCACTGTAGACATTCCGGGCAGGATCTACCAAAGGGTTATTGCTCAAAATTTTATCACAACCAGGCAGTCGCGGTAACGCACAAGGATCTCATCATTAACTAGGCCCCGGAATCGTCCACCCTCATATAGAGGCCGAAAATTTCTCAAAGTGCCCTCCTCTTAAATCTGAACAAAATGATTTTCGCTGACAGCCCAAGTTTTTGACGTATACATACATGGGAACTAATAACTCCGATGTAATGGTAAGAATTTTCGACCGAAATAATTATAGACCAATTGATGTAGACTCTATTGGCTACCAGCATCTGTGCGCGGAATTCTTCCTGACCCTTGACCCTAAATAGAAGAGTAATTTGACTCTTTTAAAGCTATAATCTCCAATCTGTATGTGACCATATACTTTGTTTTGCCTTCATTTATGAGAAGCCCAAGATTTTTCGGCACCAGCTCAATTTTGATGAAGGCCTTTCATACAGCTCTTTCTGACTGATACATAATGTCAATACCGAGGGTATATGCTAAAAGCTGGACATAGTTAATAAGGATGGTATCCTCATGATTATCACTCTTTTTTCAGCGCCATGTTAATGAGGACTTACGACAGTGCGTCTTCTAGACGCAGACCATTGTGGATGTTAAATAACTCTGAAAGTGATTCGGTTGCTTTTACTCTTCCTCTTGCTTGGTCAGTAAAAACAATTGCGAACCCTTATCCGCGTGGCAGATGGAGTTATTTGTTTCTAAAAAAAAAAAAAAAAAAAATAGGCCTTTTTTGCTGAAAAAATGAGAAAATAATATATTGTAGCTCGGTCGAAGGAAATTTTGTCATGATCACTTTTTAAATATGTTATGGCGCTCGAGGTTGCTCTGAGGTCGAACGTGCCTGTTTTCGGCATTTTCCATCACATTTCCAAGTGTTTCAGCCGATATTCTAGCCTTAAGTTCGTCTAGGGTCATTGGCTTGTTGATGCAAAACTTTGATTTCAAGTAGCCTTCCAGGAAAAAGTAGCCTCCCAGGTTGATATCAAACAACCACAGAATAATGGCTTCAAAAAATTGATTCTGCTTCGGGCTGTGTAGGGTGGAGCGCCGTCTTATTGAAACCAGAAGTGATCCATACCATTTTTACCGAAGAATTGGCATCAGAAAAACGCTTACTATAGCCCGATAACGCTCCTGACTGATTGCTTGACCATGTTCATCTTTAAAAAATATTGATCCGATGACCATATGAACACAAATAGCGTAACACACAGTTACTTTTTAGTCGTGAAAATGTGTTAGGGATTCCCAACTGTGCAGAACAACGTCGATATGATGTTCTCGGAGACACTGGCCTACACGGTCGCGATATTTTCATGAGATCGTCTCGATCTTCTTTTATTTGCACGATTGAAATTGGCGACAATACCAGAATGCAAAAATCTTTTATGCAAACGCTTTATTGTGTCCATTGACGGTGCACTTTACACTTTATATTTATTCTCCATGCACGTTGAATTTTCATAATTGAAAAGGTCTATGACAGCTGTCAGATAAATTCTGTCAAAATGATAGGATTTCCTAGAGGGTCATGAGAATAGACACTTCCGAAACTTGTTTGTGGCTAAAGTCAAGATCGAATGGCAGCGATGGATGGACTAAGTCAATAAGCGATCCGCATGTCTTGATATCCTGTCTGGAAGGTCATCAATGGTGTCATCTATATTCCTAGAAGACCAGGGAGACCTTGATTTTGATGGAGCATTGATACTAGCCACTACGGCAAAGATATGATGAGATTGCCGAACTAAAAGACCGCGGCGCGAAACCAGGACGTCTGGCGTTCTTAGATTCAGCAGGCAAACACATTATTGTATTCTTTGCCGGTTAACTTTATACGTCATAATTTTTGTCCATGCATGTTGAATTTTCACAATTGAAAAAGGCTATGACAGCTGTCAGATAAATTCTGTCGAAATGATAGGATTGCCTAGAGGGTCATGAGGGTAGACACTTCCGCAACTTGTTTGTGATGGACTAAGTCAATAGGGGATCCGCATGTAGCTTGAATATACTGTCTGGAAAGTCTACGGTATGTCATCTATAGTCATACTGTCTACAATGGTGGGGAGAGTCCTGTATAGGAGTGTGTTTGTTCCGTGTGCGATGTATGCGTCGTGCGTGTCGGCTGACACTATGCGCCATCAGTATGCGAGGGTGGGCATAAACTCAGTGCAGCGTATGGTACTGTATGCATGTTTGAATGTGTGTAGGACGGTGTCGACCGAAGTGATGCATGTTCTCATGGGAAAAATTCTATGGGACCTGGAGGTGCTGCGTGGAAGTATCCACTACCGTCTACGGTGGGGCATCGCGCTTACTAGTTGTTCAGTTAGGAATGATGAGGTTCGGAATCTTAGTCGACGCCATCAGCGTGTACTGGTCCTGAACAAGATGTATGAAATATGGCAGCAACGATGGGATGAGAGTGTGAATGACAGATGGACGCAAATGTTCTTTTCGGACTCAAAACTCTAATTTGAGTTTGGTCTGCACCTTGGGTATTTACTCACGGGGCATGGCAGCATGAATGGGTTCCTGTATAGGCGTGGTCTGGCTGCAGAGGCTAGATGCCCTTGTAGGGCGGAGGAGGAGAGTGCCAAGCACCTTCTCGTAGAGTGTGGATTGTACGGGGACTTGCGTGACTGAGAGACGTGTGGAATCGTGATGAATGAAGAGGGTGTGGATGTAAGAAGTGTGTTGTGTGTCAGAGAGAGATATGAATGCCTGAATGCATTTGCCGTGGCACTGTTTGAGAGACGAATGAGAATGGTGCATGAATGAGTGCGTGAATGACACGCAGGGTGGCTACAACCGGTTGAAAGACCAAGGTCGATTCCTGTTGTACTTTCGGGTCTTGGCGAACCCGCGTACCTAAGCTGGCCTAGCGGTGCCGAGAAATTTACAAGATTTCTGACCGTAGTTCAATGAGCGGACTACAAACCAAAGTACTCTTAAAACAAAAATTGGTACCACGGGAATCGGGTGGTGTCCGGTTGAGGTGAGGCGCCATTTGGCAGCAACGTGATGGCTGTGGTTATGCCCATGTCGCGGGTATAGTCTCCGGACCGCAGGTGGGAGGTAACTGGCAAATTCCATTTATGTAACTGATTACTAACTGCTAACTGCCAGTAATGGTGCTCCGTTGATTGAGCGTATCTCAATCCCTATAGTCGTTGGCGATTCGTGGTCTTATGTGCGAACATCTAGGTCACATT
Organism: Atherix ibis; assembly: GCA_958298945.1. NCBI lineage: Eukaryota > Metazoa > Arthropoda > Insecta > Diptera > Athericidae > Atherix > Atherix ibis. The sequence continues at coordinate 20,754,564 of OY282610.1, read as the reverse complement.
AAATAACAACCTATAACTGTCTACAACAGTATAGACATTATGAAATTGTTGAACTAGAAGACCGGGACGCAAAGCTAGGTTGTCTGGCGTTCTTGGATTCATTAGGCCCATACCAGAAGACCTGTGGTCACACCATTAATGGAGAAAATTAGTACATAAAGTATATTTGATATTTATCAGTATCTTTATTAGAGTGAATATTTGAGATACGAGGGTCATTCAACAAGTACTTAGCCTCACCGCCCGATGGAACTGCTGTCACAAAAGAAATTTACCATCGTGCAGTACATTCTTTTAGTCGGTCGGTTGCACAAAAATAGAAAAAAAACAATATCGTTCGGTGATTAGATTCTTGTTTTTGGAAGGGAAAACGCGCAGCGAAATCAAAGATCGCTTAGATGCTGTGTATGGTGACTCTTCTCCTTCGATGGCGACCGTCAAGAATTGGTTCAACGAGTTTGTTCGTGGCCGCACGTCGGTTTTTGATGAGCCACGCCCAGGTGCCCCAAAAACGGCTGCTACGGAGGAAAACGTTAAAAAAGTCCACGATCTCGTGTTGGCAGACCGTCGATTAAAGGTTCACGAGATAGCTGAGGCTGTGGGCATCGCAGTAGGAACGGTGCATCATATTCTACACGAAGAACTGGGCATGAGAAAGCTGTCGGCGCGATGGGTGCCGCGTTTGCTCACACCGGAAAACAAGCGCAACGATGAGACCACATCGGCGATGTGTTTGGCGCTGTTTCAGCGCAATCGAGCGGAGTTCTTGCGTCGTTTCGTGACCGTCGACGAAATATGGATTCACTGGTACACACCAGAGACCAAGGAAGAGTCGAAACAGTGGACTTCACCAAGCGAACGTGCTCCGAAGAAGGCGAAGACTGTTCGATCGGCCAGAAAGGCGATGGCCCCCGTTTTCTGGGATTCACAAGGCGTGATCCACATCGATTACCTCGGGAAGGGTAAAACAATCACGGGGCGCTACTATGCTGTCTTATTGGGCCGATTTGACGTCGAATTGAAGAAAAAGCGGTCCCGCTTTGCGAAGAAAAAAGTGCTGTTCCACCACGACAACGCGCCGGCTCACACCTCCGCCGTCGCCATGGCCAAATTGGTCGTATTGCGCTACAAATTGCTGCCCCATCCACCGTACTCTCCAGATTTGGCCCCCTGTGACTACTTTTTGTTTCCAAACCTGAAAAAATCACTCGCCGGGAATAGATTTGGGTCGAATGAGGAGGTCATCGTCGCCACGGAGGCCTATTTTGCTTCCCTCGAGAAAATGTATTTTTTGGAAGGGTTAAAAATGTTAGAGCATCGCTGGGCCAAGTGTATCGAGCTTGAAGGAGATTATGTGGAAAAATAAATTGACACCTTTCCAAAATTTTCGTTTTTCTTTTGTAGGCTAAGTACTGGTTGAATGACCCTCGTATCCTTAAATCTAGTTCATCTTAGTTTATCAATCATAAAAAAAAACATTTCAAATCAAAAATTTTACCCTCCATCATTTTTTTTATAATCGTTTTTTTCTCTCTTCTTATTATTAACTATCTTTTATATAATATAACAGATTAAACACATCACTAGATAGTATTAATATAAAATAATAATAAAAATATGATTGTAATAAAAATCAACGTTCGCTCTTCTCGACTGATACTAGCAGATAAATGAGTAATAAAATAAATCCTTTAAGCTGCAGCCATTTCAATATGTGTTTGGAATTTTTGTATGAACTTAACTCTAACATAATATGTTATGCTCGTATATACATAAAATAGACGAATGCATTCATTGTTCCATATTGTATGTGTACGAGTATGATCTGTATTTGCTTACTCCTTCTAGCCATACAATTGTTTCCCTATTCAGATTGTTACATTTATAAATTTTTATTATTCCCAGGATATGCTCGTTTTCACCACCAATTCCGTTATCCTTTCTACCTTTCGCTCTTCGCATAATACTCAAATATAAAAAGTGAATTTATTTTTATTATCCTCATCTACTTACACATACGATTTTATGAAAGAAATACAGTCTTAAATCGACGACGAAACATTAATTTGCCATTGAGATTTTCTAGGATTTTCAAGATTCACCATTACGTTAACATAGATTAGAATTTTTCAATAATCCAACATTTATCAGATAAATTCATTTTTATTATTTTTTCCATTTGATAATTGTTAGAGCATATTTTTAATTTATCTTTTTTTTTTTGTTTATTTAACTTTCATATATAATTGTTATTTAATTTATAATTTCTTTTTATCATAGCTGGTTTATTTATATCCCTTGTTGATTGGTTGTTCATTGTTATTTAAGATTGTAGATTACTATTATTTACGAAATAATTTATAAAAGAATTCACAAAAAAAACATTTTTCTCTGAACAATAAACATTTGGTAAAAGTAATTATTTTTCTAGATAATATTTATTTAAACGTAAATTGAATTTTCGTAACAGTCTTGATTTAACAATGGCTTCTGATCTTTATAAAATTGTCTTCATAAGACATAATCCTAAATTACAGTCATTATGTATAATTCTGAAAATTTTATCACCTTCAAAGCACTTATGATAATTTTACTAAATCTGTCATAACCACTGCTTAACTAAAAAAAATCATAATCAATGTTTGCCAACCAAAAAAAAGGGTGACTTTTTGTAAAAATATTCCAAACACAAGAAATTTCATATTACAACAAAAAAAAAAAACTACTCAAGAGAACAATTGCTTTTTCCGAATAATGCCATCTGTAGGCAATGACAACAACGTAATACATAGTGCCATCTATGAATAGTTAGTCTAAACTCTTTTGGAATATTTTGTGAACTTATTATTTTCCAAACTAATTCCATCATTTCCTCGATACCAAAAGTTAAAATAATTGTTTTTTTTTAAATAAATTTTCTTTTTCTTTTAAAAAACTTTCGTAGCCTTTATTGCATTAATTTAACTAAAAGTTATTTGTTTTCTCCTTTTTAAAATCGAATACCATTTAGTCTTCACTATTGTCATCAAGTAGTCCCATATTAATGTCCTCTTCATTTCTAAAAGGATAAAAAAAAATTAATTATAAGAATTTGAATTTATAGCAAATATTGGGGAATAATAAAATTCCTAACTTACTCATATTTAACTTTTTCTGGACCAGCTTTAACAATACTGAAAAGTGCTAACAAAACAACAATTGCGTAGAATAATTGCATTTTTACTCTAAGAAATATTTTTTCAAGCTACTGCTAATAAAACGATCTGGACAAAGCTAGAGAAGAACTGTTTAGTTACTAGGGATTTTTAGTATTTTTATAGCCTTAGAAATATGCGAAATGTAAATAAATATCATAACTCTACCTTGTGAACAAATAGTTAGCATCAGTTTTTTTTTTGTTGTTGTCATATAACAAATTTTTCATATTTACTGATTGAACAAGTGAATCAATAAATTCTTGTTTAATTTTGCTGTATTTTCTTTTCTGTTTTATATCTAACAATTGATGGGGAACTTTAGCTGAACATAACAAAATTAAATTTTTCTTATAAATACAATTTTATTTTGTTGGATATTCTCAACATTTACGTCTTAAATAAATAACGAATAAAATGTAAACCGAAATCATTTACGTCAATTATATTTGATTTTTTTTTTTCTGAATTCATCAAAGCTAATATTTCTTAGCTCAAATATGATTTTTCGAAACGAGTTTTACTATTCGTGGAAAAATTTTCAACGAAATATTTAACAGCGAATTTTCAATCGAAGACGCAGGTCGAAATTGTTGATAAAATTCTGAGAAAATTGTCAGGAAATATTTTTCAGTAAACAATTTGTGCGTAAACATTTTCAGTTAATATTTTTGGCAGAAATTTTTAATAAACACATTTAATATTAATTTTTGGTACAAATTTTCTGTACAAACTCATGCTTAGATATGCCATTTGAGAATAGTTGACCAGATATTTTTTTGCAATGACCTGCAATCAGACAATTTTTAATCAAAACTTGAAAAGTAATCCAACCTACTCGATGACCGTGAAAATATTTCTTTTTTTTTGAGCTCCGATAAGAATGTTTCGGGTCAGAGCTCCGATAAGAAAATTTCTAAATAAAGCATCAAAAGTAAAGATACCCTTTCAGTGACCGTGCAAATTTTTGTCAACACAAAACGGGCTTGACACATACCTAGACAAACCGATTTAGAGTTGGTTACCCTGGCAGACCGTCATTTTTTGTTAGCACTGATCCAAGACTCCGATAAGAAAGTTTTTACGAGTATATCAAAATTTCAAAAGTAAATTAACTCATTCAGTGGTCGTGAAATTTTTTTTCGACACAATACAGCGTCAAGACGCTGTATCAAGACCTTTAATTTGAAAATAGATCAAATTGGCGGATCGCCATTTTTTTCGCACTGAGTCAGAGCTAAGATAAGAAATTTTCTAAATCGAAATTTAAAAAGTAATCAAACTCACACAGAGGCTGTGAAATTTTTTTTCGACATAATACAGGCTTTATACATGTGAAGACCTTCAATTTGAAACTAGGTCTATTTGGCGGGCTGGGATTTTTTTTGCACTGAGCCAGAGCTCCGATAAAAAAGTTTCTAAATCAAAATTTCAAAAGTAAACAAACTCATTCAGTGGTCGTGAAATTTTTTTTTCGATACAATACAGCGTCAGCACGTATCAAGATTTGAAATTAGGTCAACCTGGCGGATCGCCATCTTTTTTCAAACTGCGCCAGAGCTCCGATAAGAAATTTTCTAAATTAAAATTTCAACAAAAAAACAAACCCACTCAGTGACCGTGAAATTTTTTTGGATACAATACAGCATCAGCACGTGTCAAAACCTTCCATTTGAAATTAGGTCAACCTGGCTGATCGCCATCTTTTTTCGCACTGAGCCAGAGCTCCGATAAAAAAATTTCTATATAAAAATTTCAAAAGTAAACAAACTCACACAGTGGCTGTGCAAATTTTTGTCGACACAATACAGCGTCAGCACGTGTCAAGACCTTTAATTTGAAATTAGGTCAATCTGGCGGACCGCCTTTTTTCCCACTGAGCCTGGGTTCCCGTAAGAAATTTTCTAAATCAAAATTTCTAAAGTAAACAAACTCACACAGTGGCTGTGCAAATTTTTTTCGACACAATACAGCGTCAGCACGTGTCAAGGCTTTTAATTTGAAAATAGGTCAAATTGGCGGATCGCCATTTTTTTCGCACTGAGTTAGAGCTAAGATAAGAAATTTTCTAAATCAAAATTTCAACAAAAAAAAAAAACCCACTCAGTAAACGTGAAATTTTTTGGATACAATACAGCATCTGCACGTGTCAAAACACTCCATTTTAAATTAGGTCAAGCTGGCTGATCGCCATTTTTTTCACACTGAGCCAAAAGTCCGATAAGAAAGTTTCTAAATCAAAATTTCAAAAGTAAACAAGCTCACATAGTGGTTGTGAAAATTTTTGTCGACACAATACAGCGTCAGCACGTGTCAAGACCTTTAATTTGAAATTAGGTCAATCTGGCGGACCACCTTTTTTCCCACTGAGCCTGAGTTCCCGTAAGAAATTTTCTAAATCAAAATTTCAAAAGTAAACAAACTCATTCAGTGGTTGTGAAAATTTTTGTCGACACAATACAGCATCCGCACGTGTCAAAACTTTTAATTTGAAATTAGGTCAACCTGGCGGATTGCCATCTTTTTCCCCACTGAGCCAGAGCTCCGATAAGAAATTTTCTAAATCAAAACTTCAAAAGTAAACAAACTAACTCAGTGGTTGTGCAAATTTTTTTCGACACAATACAGCATCACCACGTGTCAAGTCCTTTAATTTGATATTAGGTCAACCTGGCGGATCGCCATCTTTTTTCGCACTCAGTCAAAAGTTTGTTAAGAAAATTTCTAAATCAAAACTTCAAAAGTAAACAAACTAACTCAGTGGTTGTGCAAATTTTTTTCGACACAATACAGCATCACCACGTGTCAAGTCCTTTAATTTGATATTAGGTCAATCTGGCGTATCGCCATCTTTTTTCGCACTGAGTCAAAAGTTTGATAAGAAAATTTCCAAATCAAATTTTTAAAATTCAACAGATTCAATTAGTGACCGCAAAAATTTCTTTACGTAAAAGAGCGTCGGTACTTTAAAATGTTCAGTAAAAATTTTCTGTCAATTATTTTAGCAAATCTTTTCGTTAAAGCCATTTTAATGAAATTTAAATACAATAATATAACGTAATTTTGCATAAAATATTACTGAATTTTGTTTGAAATTATTTTTATGTGACTGCCTGCCCATATTATTTTCCATCTTCTTAGTAAAGATTCCGTTGGTTAGTCCTTTCGTATACTCTACACAGATAATAGAGCACTGAAAAAAAATCTAAAAAAATCTAAAAATCGACTAAAATAAACAGTAGAAAATTTAAAAGTTGTTGAAATTTTTATTGAATAATGGTAACTAAACCAATTGTGGATTAAACAAATTCCAAAATAGAACATTCCAAAATTAAGTTAAAAATTTATTGAAAAATAAAAAGTTTTAACACAATTTGGTGGATAAAGAAAAATATAATCCAAATGATTATAGGCAAGGTAGATAGGGCGACTGGGCGAAATGTAGTGGGAGTGTTTGGAAGGAAAAAAAACGCTCAAGTAATGGTCAAAACAGGCATGCCAGACTGAACAAATTGAATTTCAGCATAGAATCTAAACAGACCACAATTGAATTTTTCTGCACAATTAAAAGTTTCTCTGTTAACTTCAGCTTTTCACTTGCAGACACTGGAAGTTGGGTGGCCGTTTCAGTATGATTTGGAGCTCGAACTTGGATGGTGTTAACCCTATCCTCATCATCAGCTCAGTACGCGTTCACAACAGATTATTCACATTCATCAAAACTCTGCTCTTTCTGGAATCACGCATCAAAGGATTGACGTTGTAAATATTTTGCGGTCAACTATTTAGAATATACGCGAGAATTTCCATTCTGGACAAACTTTTAACCACAATTTATCAGTGTTTTGGGGTATTTGCCAAAGGATAATATTTCATAAAATTGGAATAAACCAATCAGCCCGAATAATAATACACTTCAATTTCGATTATGAACTCATTTCTTTCAATTAGTCCTTATTTGCTGTTTGTTTTCAAATAATTTACACAAAATGTCCATTGTACATGCTTCTCTTCAAATGGCAAGTATTTTTGTATAAATATTAGCACAATTTTTTTTTTACATAAAATTTATTATATTTTTTTTTGTTGACACAAATAATTTCTTATTATAACTTGATATTTTTTGGAACCCTCTTCTCTCGTTCCAGTATTTCACCATCATGGTTCAACGATAGTTAGATAAGTCGTTATCGCAGTAAGAGACACTGGCAACATTTAGCCAGAAGTGTCTAGGGCTAAAGGGGGGGGGGAGGTAACCACCATGGCTGGGTATTGCTTTGTCTCCATAATAAGGGTAAGTGCTTCTTCTTTGTGGGATCGTCGATTGTTTTTTTAATTTTTTTACCAGTTTCATTTCCCAGGTGATTTTTTTTTCCTTTTAATTTACATCCATTTTTCCCCCCTTTCCCTCTTTTGTACATTATTACCCCAAAACACTTGGGAAGCATTTATACTTCCGCAGCTTTCCACATAGAATAAAAATCCCTTAACCAGCATAATAAATGTACTTGTTATGTTCGGATTTAAAGGGGATAGTTGCAAATTCTGAAAAAGAACCCCTCCTCTCACCTCTACTACAAATGCTGGCCATCAAGCATTCCATCTTCTGAGTAGTTAATCTAATCCTTTGAGACCACATAGCGAAGAAAAGTTATCATCCCTCTTTCCTTCCGAACTTTAACAGAATACCGTATGGAGTCGAGAAAGAAAGTGTTCTCATTACTTTTACTATTTTTGAAAATTTTTTACTCAACACAATCTTAATTCAACTAGATTATCCCCTTTAATATTAAAGAATATTTATTTTTATTCATAATATCATAATTTCATATTTGAACTTAAGATAATTTACGAAATTGCGAATTTCTATAGAAAAACGATGGTTTAGTGTTGCGAAATTTCTTTAGAGAACTTTTCGTAGAAACTTACTCTTCGAAATGACAATTTTTCTTCATTATTTTCAAGTCAATTAGAAATATTGGCAAGAAAAAGAAATGAAATAAAAATGAAAGTAAGGACATTTAAGTGAATTAGAGTATGAGAAAAGAGATGAAAAAGTATTGCCATCAATTATTGATGAGTTTATGAATCAAATTGCTGCTGAAATACGAATCAAACTATAAATCTTGGGTCCAGACATAAAATGGACCTGTTATTTTGTATGTGTACATAATATATTATATTATAAATGTAGATGCATAGACAAGGACTAAATCTTATCCGGTAGTTGGAATGGCACAGGAAGTGAGTATAGATAAAAATTCAGAAGAAGAAGAAGAAGAAGACGACAATTGATTCTATATAGACTTGGGCCAACTTTAGATAGACAAAACTTAGGGAAGGAGATCTAAAAGAGTTTCTTTCACCGAAGATAAATATCGCCACCATTTCGAGATGATTACACTTGATTGAGTGTTATTAGTCAAGATGCAGACACATGGCCGCTTGTCGTTTCGTAAGTGCTCCACTGCCTTCGTTACTATTTACTAGACGGACCGATACACACCAACTTTATAACAGGGAATAATAGCAAAAAGTAACAAATCTAATAAAAATACCAATAATAAAAGTGCAAATAAAACTAAAAATCCTAACAACTGCTATTGCTTCGAGTGAATAAAGATAAAGGGACACCGTTTCGATAGTTCAGTGTATCGTGATTTTTCATCGATTGTTTGGGGATTTTTCGTGCCACAGAATATTTTTTTTTTATCTAACTTAGACAGGTTAAGGGTAGCTCCATTTATGAACAGCAACTATTGTACCTACCCATAAGGAGCTACATAAGCTAAATTGGATAATAATGTAGTGTGTGAATAGTGACCACTTTCCGAATAGATAAACTCAGAATAGTTGCTTATTTGTGCCCACCAAAAAGAAAAATAATAATACATTTGCCGGGATTTAGTCATTTTCTAGTCGATTTTCAGAAAATTTGCTATTCAAGCATTCGACTCGCCGCTCGTTCACTCAATCCGACAATCATCCATTAGGGTTGCTTGTGATTTATCGATACTGATCCACCGGAAAATTACCAGTAAAATCTCTTACATCTTGAATCATTGATTCGCCAACAGCAGCGAGCAGGTAGCAGTGAGCAGGGAGCACGGAGCATACCATAACTTCACATAAAAGTCACTTTCTCTGGATGCGATTGAGGCGTGAAGTTACGTAATTTTTCCATCAGTTTCTACATTTGTATCCTTTTTCCTTCGATTAAATAATGATCAACCGTATTAGTAGTTTTGATTTGCCAATTTGTGCAATTCTTCTAGAATACAATTTCGGTTTGGTTTGATTTTCTATACTCATGCGAGTGTTTATATAAAAGATAAGTCCAATACTGGGCCAGAGTAGGGAGGGGACGTCATTACATAAGCAAAAGGAAGACAAACTGACTTACCCGTTGTAAAAAATTACAGTGTGAATAATGTGCCAGAAATAAGGGAGCTTACGGCTAAAATTATCAGCTAGTTAGGGATAAGAGTGGCGGAAAAATTTATAGAGTAAACGTCAGTTTTGCAAAATAAAAACACCAAAATATAAAAAAAATTTGGAACATGATTACTTGATAAATCTCATGGCAAAACAACAAAATCTATAAAAAAAAAAGCTAATGTTGTTAAAAAAAAAAAGTGAAATAAGGCAAAAATCAATAAAAAATTTAAAATTTCGGGTAAAAAATTCGGTTCTGAAAAGTTTAGTAAAAGATTTAAATCGACAAAAAAAATTTTAAGTAAAAAAATTTAAAAATAAAAAATATTCACTAAAAGTCGTCAGTAAAAATTTGACAGTTTAAATTTGTCAGTAAAAATATGTCAGTAAAAATTAGTCAGTAGAAAATTTATCAGTAAAAATTTTGGGTAACAATTGTCAGTAAAAATTTTGCTGACAAATTTTTACTGACAATTGTTATTTATTAGTAAAAATTGGTCAGTAAAAATTTGTCATTAAAACTAAGTCAGTTAAAATTTGCCAGTATAAATTTGATAATTAAAACATTACCACTAAAAATTTGTCAGAAAAAGTTTGTAAGTAAACACTTGTCAGCAAAAATTAGTTATTAAAAATTTTCAGTAAAAATTAGTTACTAAAAATTTTCAGTAAAAATTTTCAGTAAAAATTTTCAGTAAAAGTTTTCAGTAAAAATTTTCAGTAAAAATTTTCAGTAAAAATTTTCAGTAAAAATTTTCAGTAAAAATTTTCAGTAAAAATTTTCAGTAAAAATTTTCAGTAAAAATTTTCAGTAAAAATTTCCAGTAAAAATTTTCAGTAAAAATTTTCAGTAAAAATTTTCAGTAAAAATTTTCAGTAAAAATTTTCAGTAAAAATTTTCAGTAAAAATTTTCAGTAAAAATTTTCAGTAAAAATTTTCAGTAAAAATTTTCAGTAAAAATTTTCAGTAAAAATTTTCAGTAAAAATTTTCAGTAAAAATTTTCAGTAAAAATTTTCAGTAAAAATTTTCAGTAAAAATTTTCAGTAAAAATTTTCAGTAAAAATTTTCAGTAAAAATTTTCAGTAAAAATTTTCAGTAAAAATTTTCAGTAAAAATTTTCAGTAAAAATTTTCAGTAAAAATTTTCAGTAAAAATTTTCAGTAAAAATTTTCAGTAAAAATTTTCAGTAAAAATTTTCAGTAAAAATTTTCAGTAAAAATTTTCAGTAAAAATTTTCTGTAAAAATTTTCAGTAAAAATTTTCTGTAAAAATTTTCAGTAAAAATTTTCAGTAAAAATTTTCAGTAAAAATTTTCAGTAAAAATTTTCAGTAAAAATTTTCAGTAAAAATTTTCAGTAAAAATTTTCAGTAAAAATTTTCAGTAAAAATTTTCAGTAAAAATTTTCAGTAAAAATTTTCAGTAAAAATTTTCAGTAAAAATTTTCAGTAAAAATTTTCAGTAAAAATTTTCAGTAAAAATTTTCAGTAAAAATTTTCAGTAAAAATTTTCAGTAAAAATTTTCAGTAAAAATTTTCAGTAAAAATTTTCAGTAAAAATTTTCAGTAAAAATTTTCAGTAAAAATTTTCAGTAAAAATTTTCAGTAAAAATTTTCAGTAAAAATTTTCAGTAAAAATTTTCAGTAAAAATTTTCAGTAAAAATTTTCAGTAAAAATTTTCAGTAAAAATTTTCAGTAAAAATTTTCAGTAAAAATTTTCAGTAAAAATTTTCAGTAAAAATTTTCAGTAAAAATTTTCAGTAAAAATTTTCAGTAAAAATTTTAGTAAAAATTTTCAGTAAAAATTTGGCAGTAAAAATTTTGAAATAAAATTTGTCAGTAAAAATTTGTCAATAAAAATTCTCAGCAAAATTATGCAGTAAAAATTTGTTAGTACAAATTTGTCAGTAAAATTTCATCACTAAAAATTTGTCAGTAAAAACTTTCAGTAAAAATTTTCAGTAAAAATTTTCAGTAAAAATTTTTAGTAAAAATTTTCAGTAAAAATTTTCAGTAAAAATTTTCAGTTAAAATTTTCAGTAAAAATTTTCAGTAAAAATTTTCAGTAAAAATTTTCAGTAAAAATTTTCAGTAAAAATTTTCAGTAAAAATTTTCAGTAAAAATTTTCAGTAAAAATTTTCAGTAAAAATTTTCAGTAAAAATTTTCAGTAAAAATTTTCAGTAAAAATTTTCAGTAAAAATTTTCAGTAAAAATTTTCAGTAAAAATTTTCAGTAAAAATTTTCAGTAAAAATTTTCAGTAAAAATTTTCAGTAAAAATTTTCAGTAAAAATTTTCAGTAAAAATTTTCAGTAAAAATTTTCAGTAAAAATTTTCAGTAAAAATTTTCAGTAAAAATTTTCAGTAAAAATTTTCAGTAAAAATTTTCAGTAAAAATTTTCAGTAAAAATTTTCAGTAAAAATTTTCAGTAAAAGTTTTCAGTAAAAATTTTCAGTAAAAATTTTCAGTAAAAATTTTCAGTAAAAATTTTCAGTAAAAATTTTCAGTAAAAATTTTCAGTAAAAATTTTCAGTAAAAATTTTCAGTAAAAATTTTCAGTAAAAATTTTCAGTAAAAATTTTCAGTAAAAATTTTCAGTAAAAATTTTCAGTAAAAATTTGGCAGTAAAAATTTTGAAATAAAATTTGTCAGTAAAAATTTGTCAATAAAAATTCTCAGCAAAATTATGCAGTAAAAATTTGTTAGTATAAATTTGTCAGTAAAATTTCATCACTAAAAATTTGTCAGTAAAAACTTTCAGTAAAAATTTTCAGTAAAAATTTTCAGTAAAAATTTTCAGTAAAAATTTTCAGTAAAAATTTTCAGTAAAAATTTTCAGTAAAAATTTTCAGTAAAAATTTTCAGTAAAAATTTTCAGTAAAAATTTTCAGTAAAAATTTTCAGTAAAAATTTTCAGTAAAAATTTTCAGTAAAAATTTTCAGTAAAAATTTTCAGTAAAAATTTTCAGTAAAAATTTTCAGTAAAAATTTTCAGTAAAAATTTTCAGTTAAAATTTTCAGTAAAAATTTTCAGTAAAAATTTTCAGTAAAAATTTTCAGTAAAAATTTTCAGTAAAAATTTTCAGTAAAAATTTTCAGTAAAAATTTTCAGTAAAAATTTTCAGTAAAAATTTTCAGTAAAAATTTTCAGTAAAAATTTTCAGTAAAAATTTTCAGTAAAAATTTTCAGTAAAAATTTTCAGTAAAAATTTTCAGTAAAAATTTTCAGTAAAAATTTTCAGTAAAAATTTTCAGTAAAAATTTTCAGTAAAAATTTTCAGTAAAAATTTTCATTAAAAATTTTCATTAAAAATTTTCAGTAAAAATTTTCAGTAAAAATTTTCAGTAAAAATTTTCAGTAAAAATTTTCAGTAAAAATTTTCAGTAAAAATTTTCAGTAAAAATTTTCAGTAAAAATTTTCAGTAAAAATTTTCAGTAAAAATTTTCAGTAAAAATTTTCAGTAAAAATTTTCAGTAAAAATTTTCAGTAAAAATTTTCAGTAAAAATTTTCAGTAAAAATTTTCAGTAAAAATTTTCAGTAAAAATTTTCAGTAAAAATTTTCAGTAAAAATTTTCAGTAAAAATTTTCAGTAAAAATTTTCAGTAAAAATTTTCAGTAAAAATTTTCAGTAAAAATTTTCAGTAAAAATTTTCAGTAAAAATTTTCAGTAAAAATTTTCAGTAAAAATTTTCAGTAAAAATTTTCAGTAAAAATTTTCAGTAAAAATTTTCAGTAAAAATTTTCAGTAAAAATTTTCAGTAAAAATTTTCAGTAAAAATTTTCAGTAAAAATTTTCAGTAAAAATTTTCAGTAAAAATTTTCAGTAAAAATTTTCAGTAAAAATTTTCAGTAAAAATTTTCAGTAAAAATTTTCAGTAAAAATTTTCAGTAAAAATTTGTCAGTTAAAATTTGGCAGTATAAATTTGTCAGCAAAATTTTATCACTAAAAATTTGTCAGTAAGTATTTGTCAGTAAAAACTTCTCAGTAAAAAGTTGTCAGCAAAAATTATTCAGTAAAAATTTGTAAGTATATATTTGTCAGTAAAATTTTATCACTAAAAATTTTCAATAAAAATTGTGCAATAAAAATTTGGTAGTATCAATTTGTCAGTAAAAAAATTGGCAATGAAATTTGTTAGTAAAAGTTTGTCATTAAAAATTCTCAGTAAAAATATGTCAGGTAAATTATGCCAGTAAAAATTTGTCAGTAAAAATTTATCACTAAAAATATGTTAGTAAAAATTGTCAGTAAAAATTGTCAGTAATAGTTTCTCAGTAAAAATTTGTTAATAAAAATTGGTCACTAAATTTGTCAGTAAAAATTTGTCAGTAAAAATTTATCACTAAAAATATGTTAGTAAAAATTGTCAGTAAAAATTGTCAGTAATAGTTTCTCAGTAAAAATTTGTTAATAAAAATTGGTCACTAAATTTGTCAGTAAAAATTTGTCATAAAAATTTTGAGTAAAAATTTTCAGTAAAAGTTTACAGCCATCATCAAATTAGATAGTCATTAAGAGAGATGGGGTAGGACTAGGCAATCAATATTAAAAAATTTACTACTTCCTATTCCCATCGCAATATTTGAATTCTTTGCTCTACCACCGAGTGATAATATAAGATAGAGAAGGGCAATCAGAATCATAGCCAATGATACTATGGCTTTTTTCTACTAAATACGCAAATCACCCTTGTTGGAAATGAACAATCGCAACCATTAAGTAATTGAATCCGAGGCAGAACAGAATAATTAAGCGTTGGGAATTTTGATGGAAACTAAATTGGTCGTAATAAGCTAGTTTGGCATTTATTCCCATTCGATATGACAACCTAATGCGAATTTAACTAAACCCACTTTGGAAGGAAGACAGAAGCATCATTATTCGGATGGCAGATAATCTGAAGCAGGTGGAAAGGGAATCGTCTTCGTAATTGTATCGCTGAAAGTGGAATAACGATTAACAGTAAGAGTGCGGAGGGGAGCCAAGTAATAGAAAGCAACCATTGACAATTGGGCTGCCAAGGGGATTCGGTAGATTCCAATTCCCTCGAGTAGGGAATGAAGTACCTGTAATTCAGCATTAGTACGAGTTCGTTTGCCTAAGGACTCAGTACTCATGGCAGTGGTTGCAGACTAATTACAATAGTGAGACTTTATGCTGGCAATATTGTAAATTATAAATGTCATCATCACTGTCACATGGTCCTGGTACCATCTCTTGACAAAATCCTATTTCACGGAGGTTTACGTTATCATCTTACATTCCAACTCTTACGTGATTCCTCCTTGTAGGTAGACTTTTCAACGAAATGATGGCATGCTGGTATTGATTTCAGTATCATTTCGACGGTGAAAAATTTTGCCAATAATAATCTTCAGAAGCGTCTGAATTTGGGCGCTTGTACAATTTCAATAAAAAATTCTCAATCACGTGGTTTATCGAAATTTTTACACCAAAATTACAGAAAACTCATTAAGGACGAAAATCGATAAATTTGCTTCTCCCATTACACATAATGGAAGTGTTTATGAAATAGCAAAGAAGGTGTAACTTTGCTCAGAGTCGAACCAAAGTGCCATCGTCTAACCACATTAAGCAAAATCTGGCATTCATCGAAAGTAACCCTAATTAATTTTAAGATGAATTTCGAGGAATCTACATACTTGAATTTATTGTTGAAAAATTGATATCAAACCGGAAATTCGAAACTTTTTAATGACAGTGTAGACATTCCGCACAGAACTAACGAAACTTGGATGAGTGTTAATAATATCGCAGAATAATTACAGATGGTTTGGCGTTAATAAAGGCACATTCTCGCAAATTTCTCCCGGCAGATGCCACAATTTATTTGCAAATTATTCGAATTCACTCTGTGATGGCAATCGTATGAAACTAAAAGCCGATAATGGTAGAACCGACCTGGAGAGAGGGGTGACAATCCTAGTCTGCGTCCCATTTCGGTTCACGATATTCCAGCTACTATCGTTGGTAAGCGATAGTAATTACGCGATATCGGAACATCCTAAAGCAGATGGCATCAAAGTTTGATTATTTGGCAGCTTCTGTATTATTGGCAAGAGGCTCTCATCAACGCCGTCAGCGGCATTATTTTCCTTAACATTATTATCGACATTTAGGATCCGATAGCATCTTGAATTCAATTTTGGCAGACATACTCGTTGTTGCCATTCCTGTGAGCGCAATGAACGACGTTGGCTCCCATCACCATTTTGTGCCTGGCTCCCATCACCATTTCATGCACATACCCTGTCAAATTTGCTATATAGCCTTTCGTGTAATAAATCCGCATATCCATACTCTCTGCTAAGGTTCACGTAACCTGAACAACGAAATCCTTGATTACAACCGAGGAGAATCTTCCAACTTTACTGTCTAGATGGCTGTACAGTCTCAGGAGGAGAAATGCCACTCCTGCAGAATGGAAGGCTGAGGTTATTCGAGTAAACTTTACTTAAATTGCACGATTGTTTGTGTTAATAATGACAGGGCAACTATTATACCATTACTGCTACTGTTACCATCTATTAGGATAAATTTTCGTATTAAATGCTGCTTCCATCTTTAACATAGATTAGCTAGTTCTGTAGTTCCATTTGTATCTCATCGAATTAACGTTATCTCTTCAAGCACACTATATGTCCCGTATGGTATTTTCTTTATATCGTCATCATTGCTGCATTTCAATTTTAGAAAACATTCGCAAGTTCCTTTCACTAAAAATTTTCGAAAAATTTATTGTATAACAACCGCTTTTATCAAATAATTTTATAGAAACCGAAATTTTTTACCGAACATTTTTACTGACACATTTTTTTTGCAAATTTTTATTAAAACAAACTCAGACAAATTTTTACTGGCAAATTTTTATTGACAAATTTTTACTGATAAATTTTTACTGACAAATTTTTACTGACAATTTTTAATAATAGTTTTTTACTGACAATTTTTATTGACAAATTTTTACTGAAAATTTTTACTGACAAATTCTTACTGAAAATTTTTATTGAAAATTTTTACTGATAAATTTTTACTGACAAATTTTTACTGATAAATTTTTACTGACAATTTTTACTTACAAATATTTACTGATAAATTTTCACTGACAATTTTTATTGACAAATTTTTACTGAATATTTTATCTGAACAATTTTACTGACAAGTTTTTACTGACAATTTTTTGTTCACAAATTTTTAATGACAAATTTTTGCTGACAATTTTTGTTCACAAATTTTTAATGACACATTTTTGCTGACAATTTTTGTTAACAAATTCTTACTGACAAATTATTACTGAAAATTTTTACTTACAAATTCTAACTGCAAAAATTTTTACTAACAAATTTTACCTGACAATTTTTACTGAAATTTTCATTGACAAATTTTGACCGACAATTTTTACTGACAAATTTATACTGATAAATTTTGGCTGAAAATTTTTATTGACAATTTTTTTTTTAAATTTTTTCTCAAAATTTTTACTGACAAATTCTTACTGAACATTTTTTTGAAAATTTTATCTCAAAATTTTTACTGATAAATTTTACTGACAATTTTTACTAACAGTTTTTTACTGACAATTTTTATTGACAAATTTTTACTGAAAATTTTTACTGATAAATTTTTACTGAAAATTTTTATTGACAATTTTTACTGATAAATTTTTACTGACAAATTTTTACTGATAAATTTTTACTGACAATTTTTACTTACAAATATTTACTGATAAATTTTCACTGACAATTTTTATTGACAAATTTTTACTGAATATTTTATTTGAACAATTTTACTGACAAGTTTTTGCTGACAATTTTTTGTTCAGAAATTTTTAATGACAAATTTTTGCTGACAATTTTTGTTCACAAATTTTTAATGACAAATTTTTGCTGACAATTTTTGTTAACAAATTCTTACTGACAAATTATTACTGAAAATTTTTACTTACAAATTCTAACTGCAAAAATTTTTACTAACAAATTTTACCTGACAATTTTTACTGAAATTTTCATTGACAAATTTTGACCGACAATTTTTACTGACAAATTTATACTAATAAATTTTGACTAAACATTTTTATTGACAATTTTTTTTTTAAATTTTTTCTCAAAATTTTTACTGACAAATTCTTACTGAAAATTTTTTTGAAAATTTTTTCTCAAAATTTTTACTGATAATTTTTACTGATAAATTTGTACTAATAAATTTTACCTGACAATTTTTACTGTTAAATTTTGACTGAAATTTTTATTGACAATTTTTTTTTTTTTTTTTTACGGAAAATGTTTACTGACAAATTCTTACTGAACATTTTTAGTGACAAATTTTTACTGACAAATTTTGACTGACAATTTTTGTTCACAAATTTTTAATGACAAATTTTGGTTAACAAATTCTTACTGACAAATTGTTACTGAAAATTTTTACTAACAAATTCTTACTGCAAAAATTTTTACTAACAAATTTTACCTGACAATTTTTACTGTTAGATTTTGACTGAAATTTTCATTGACAAATTTTGACTGACAATTTTTACTGACAAATTTTCACTGACAATTTTTTACTGACAATTTTTTACTGACAAATTTGATCTAACAAATTTTATCTGAAAAATATTTACTGACTAATTTTTACTTAGTTATTTTATTTAACAAATTTTGTCGGAAAAATGTTTACTGACAAATTTTTACAGACAAATTCTTATTGACAAATTTTTAGTGGAAAGTTTTACTGAAAATTTTATCGTACATTTATATAGAAAATTTTTACAGAAAACCTTTACTGAATACTTTTCAGCAAAAACTTTTACAAAAGTAAAAACTTTTACAAAAGAGTTCTTTAGGAATAATTTCTAATCAAAACTTTTTATACAAAATTGCCTACAGAATTGATTGTTTTTTAAATTCCGTCAATATTGATTTGAGGAAAAGTGCGTGACAAAATCTCATATTCTGTGAAATACTTAAAGCAAAATACATAATAGAGACTAGAAAAAATTTGTAGAACTTCAATTAGAAAAAAATGAAACAAATAAAAAAACTATTAAGAATATTCATAAAAATCCTTTGCTTGCTATAATTGCCATTCTTGCATTTGAAGTATTTTCTCTGCACTCATGACCGTTTCTTTTAATTAGCGTAAATCTTCATAGGGCAATAAAATCTTTTGAAATTTGCATGCTTGTATCCTTTTTTTATAACAATAAAACGTGTTTCCTTGATAACTGGAAACAAACACTTGCCCACCTCTTACAAATTTATTTTCTCCTCTTTAATTTTTGTCTTGCTCATTTTCGAAATATTTTTTATTCCTTAGAAAATTCACAGCAGTTTACTTTTAATATTTTTCTATCGTTGCTTTACTCTTATTTAAATATTCATAAATTGTAGGTAAAAGATTTTTGCTATTTTCTAAACTTTTAACGAAACTAATTATTAAAGACGTTAAAGATACGTGGAAAGAAGATTCCGAAGCGGTACGTCTCAATTCAACCAAACTGAAAATATTATGATAATTTTTACTCCAAGTTTGTATAAGATTCATACTCCGAAGTGGAATTCCCTCCCTCTGCTTTATTGACCTATAGTCTCCACAATCATCCCTTTAACCCACATACGATTTGGGGTTAAATTACTTCATTTTATTCTCAAAGTTGCTTTCCAAAGTTGGACTTGTACGAGTGAACTGGCAATCCGTAGAGTTCCTCATATACTGGGCTACTAATATTTCATGTCCAAAATGAGAATACCCCTGCAATCATCACATCGCAGTATAAATAACCAAAGGACATTTGCTACAATGACTTAGTGAAAACAAACAAACAAAAAGCAACCAACTTCATGAATGGCAGTCGAAAACATCACATCGCTTCCAAGAGAACAAGGACAATGTGGTGCAAACTAATGAATGCAAATTAATGTTGCAATAGCTATCCTTCCTCTCTCTCTTGCCTACTAAACATGCAACCCACAGCATAAGTATCCATGCATTTATACATATATAAAAATTTGTATAATGTCCTCTAATATATGCAAATGTGATATTTTGTAGCAGCAAATATGATTAAAAACAAAACTGAATTTCAAAAAGTGTTGTATTAATTTTCAATCTAAATTCGATTTAATTAACATAAATGGCATCCGGTATGGAATGTTCATGACAATCGACTCGCTGCCTGACACAAGCTGTCAAAATACGGAAAAGTTTAAGTTCCAAAAAAAATCGCAAGTTTAGAAAGAGCGTCTTTCTGCAAATTTCTTACATTAAACTAGTTTTATTTTATATCCGCTTATTACATTTTTTGTTAAAATCATTTAATATTTTAGCATGCATTGATAATAAAAACAACTTTATTTACATTTTCAAATGAAATTAAATGCGTATAGATGGCGCTCAAATGTATAATTGTATGCAAATACAAAGCAAAAATGAACTTAGAGTTTTCGCTACTAGAACTCAATAGCCACCTACATGCATGCATACGAAACAGCCACTCCACATCTAATGGTAGGAACACAATTCCAACGGTAACTGCTGTCAGAAATTGACAAATTACGCGCAAAACAATTTACTTTTAAAGCCAATTTTTTCATAATGACTTTAAAATAAATTATGTTCTATTTCAACCCTCGAACAAATATTCTGTCATATAAGAAAACGCTGAAATGTATGGCAGTACAAATTAAAAGAAGATCTTATTCGGTGATCAAATAGTTGGAGATTCGTAGATTCCCATAAGAATATGAAGGTTTTAAAATTTTTACAGACATAACTGCATGATGTTTTCAATTCCAGTCGGAATTCTGTTCATACCATAAGGTATGCTATCTCAATTCAGAAGCTATGGATACAGATAATATTATTTATCTATGCTATAGAGTGAATTTCTCATTTAAAATGAGGTAGTTTTCCAATGCCCCTATTCATATTCGTCACTACGGCGGTCTATTTGGCCTTGAGGCCATTTCAAAATCCATTTTGTAAATTAATTAAATGCTTTGCTTTCAATAAAATTTTGGCTAAATTTGTTTTCCAGTCACTGTAACTCTTTGTTAAATTTTTCGTGACGCTTAATCTGCCCTCTACATGTTAAAATTGAAGTCCCATTGACCTTGAATAATTTATTCTCTATACTTTAGATTTTGGAGTAGTACGTAAATTGTAATTAATAAACGTTTCGATAAATAAGAATATCTAAAAAATAAAAATTTCTGTATTATTTGTCAACAATATATAAAATACAGTTTAAATAAATGCATTTGACATAAAACATTACCATATTTCAACTAGTGCATGCAGATGGCATGGCGATCACTTCCAACAAAAATGGCAGACAATTTCGTAAACATTTTGACAGAACAAATAAAACTTTTTCTTCATTATATTCAATATTTTTTTTTTTATAAACCACTTGCGCTAAAGGAGTTATGATTATCCCAATAATGTTATGATACATCGCACATGTGGAAAGTGTTACGTGTAGAAGGGATAAAAAGAAAGATGTCGGTGCACTTTGATCTTAAAGAGTTGTTGATTGTAGTGATTCGAAAAACCTAGTGAGGCAGGGTATTCCCCACATTCGGATTGTACGGTTAAAAGAAGAATATTTATACCGTACCAGACATCCGAAATAGGGATTCAGTGTAAACTGATGTGCATTCCTGGCGAAATGGGTATTACGGTGAAATAATTGTAGGGGTGGAATGTAACTGGTTAATTTCTACAATTTATCAGCTCACACAATCACCAAACTTATCAGTAGAGAATGGATGTTAGGTTAGCAAATTGATACCACCGTTCTTCTCTTAATGTTCAATTTGTTTAATAAAAATAAACTGACATAATAGCAAGTATCGGAAAACGCAGTCCATATTTGAAGACGGCAAAAAATAAACTCAAATTTTTCATATAGAATGTATACGAACAAATAGTTTAAAGTAAAAGAAAAATTTTGGCATAATTCAAAGTCGAACGCACTAACATGAAAAACTGGAAAATAATACAAATTGAATTTATCAAACAACTTTAAATTAATGACATTAGATGATAGGACCTTGGACAGAGATGGCTTAGTAAAATAGTTACGAAACATAGGAGGTCTGTTCAAAAAATATCGCGAATTTAGAATTTCCGCAGGTTACGTATATTAGATTTTCGTGGCGTTATGTTGGTACTCATGTCTATCACTTTTTTGTGGCGTTATGTTGGTATTCATGTCTCTCACTTATGCCGACAAGTTTGGCCATTTTGAATGTTCAGTTAATTTTTGACAGCTGCTTTGCTTGCACGTGTTTTGGCTCGTCTTCGATTTTTGCTCAATTTTGACACCAAAAATACCATCGAATGAGGATTGTTAAGGAGCTGTTGGACTCTGCCCGCGACGATCCAAATTTGCTTCAGAGGCTCATAACTGGTGACGAATCATGGGTTTATGTTTTTGACGTGGAAACCAAAGCTCAATCATCCCAATGGAAGCTGCCGCACGAGCCAAAACCGAAAAAAATGCCAGGTTCGGACGAATATGAAGGTTTTGCTTACAATTTTTTTCGATTGCAGGGGCGTGGTGCATCATGAGTTCTTGCCACAGGAATATTACCTGCAGGAATATTACCTGCAAGTTATGCGCAAGTTGCGCCAAGCAATCCGCCAGAAACGCCCGGATTTGTGGAAGAACATAAATTGGCTTTTCCCATTTTTGTCCAAAAACAACATAATGCCGCAATCACCTTATTCGCCAGATCTGCCCCCCGTGGTTTTTCTTGTTCCCGATACTGAAGAGCCCATGAAAGGACAACGCTACGCTACGATTGAGGAGATAAAGACGGCATCGAAGGAGGAGCTGAACTAGATCAATAAAAAATAATTTCTTGAAGTGCTTTGAGGATTGGCAAAAACGTTGGCACAAGTGTATAATATCTGGTGAGGATTACTTTGAAGGGGACAAAATTGATATCCATGAATAAATAAATAATTTTTGAAAAAGCACAAAATTCGCGATACTTTTTGAACAGACCTCGTATAATCTAAATTTAGATGTCACTCACATAACGAATTGGCTGACAAGATAAAATTCAAGTTCGAGTTTTCGCCACTAGAACCTACGATAAAACGGAAAGAAAATCTTTTTCGACGAAATTTTTAGTGTCCGCCATTTTGTTTACTTTGAATTTGCAGATATCGGTTAATATCGACGAATTTTCATGCAAAATATTTCATTTTCTTGACTATTGACTTTAGGTCGAAAAATTTTTATATAGAAACGATATTTTCTTGTTCACGATTGGGTATGGTTTTTATGTTCTGTCGAATAGTAATCCCAGCATTTATTGGCCGAAATCAATGTTTGTAGAGCAGTCATTAGGGGAAGGTAGTACATTTCGGGGATTATTCTATAAAAGCAATGCTGTCTGAAGTCAATGAAGAACTTCAAGAAATCGCCGATCTGAACTCCACAAAAGATAAAACCTCAAGAGGCAACCTTCACTGAAACTGCCAGAAATGAGCGATGCCGAAAAATGTGCCAAATAAAAAAATAATCATTTCGGCTTTTATTTATTATCATTACAAAAAATCAAACAAAATTCATACAATATATTATACATGACCACGAACGATAGAAGTTTCATTTGTACTGATTCTGATTCGGGTGTGCTCCACTATACGAAATTCATACCCACTTCAAATTAAGCATTTCTTTACTTACGACTATCTTATTTAGTGTCAAAAATTTTTTAAAAATAGTTCGGGAATTATTTAATTAAAGCCGTGCTATCCGAAGTCAATTAAAATTTTATTAACGGATTTGTAGAAAACATAAAATTATGCTAGCATTTACTCCAGATAAGACGGAAAAGCCAAAATCCCGCCATAGAAATTTTTTGGTTGTTTATTTTTCTCATTCTTTCTGGTAGGAAAAAAATATAAATTTTTTTATATCATTTTCAAAAGAACTTGAGAAAATAAATTTCAATTTCATAAATGAATAAAGTAAAAATTACATTAAATTTGTTTGCTTTTTTTCTTTGCACAAAACGAGAACGTGTGTATATTTGCAAAAAGTTTAGTTGCACATAAAAATCATCGATTGCCGTATGCTGTTTAGAATTTTTCCCATAAAAAAAAGCCTAAATTTCATGGTAATGTGAGTATATTGGGGATGGTGTATCGTTTTGTAAATTACGATGCCAAATAAAATCAACACAATCCGGAGAGTATATGATCGTACAAACGAGAATATATGCGCAAAGCCACCCCTACCCGTTCCCCTAACCCAGACACCAAGCACTTTTTTTTGAAAAATGAAAACAGTTCCAATGTTTCTGTTGAACAAAGTTACAAATCTAGAATACGTGTATGTCGTTCGAAAAGAAAAGAAGAAAATTTTTGGTTTTTATTGTCAGAGAAAGTATTCCTTTTATATCAACTTCTGAGTATATAACTTTATCTTAGGTTAGGTATGTAAACGATAATTTTTTACCATGCACACTTGTGTGGGGAGACCTGTGCGTCCTGGAATTTCGACTCAAGCCTTCATGATGAGCATCGGCAATGTGTACACACAATAATGATGAGGTGAGTCCTATTCTATAGTCGAATATACAGTGAATCACAAAACTTAAACTCTTTTAATTCTTTAATAATTATAATCGCATAGTGACCGCACCGATGGGGGCGACAAGACAATATTGGGAAAAATCCCACATTCGTAATTTCTTCAGAAACATTTATTCATTTTTATTTAATATAATTAATAATCATTAATATTTAAACCTAAAAGCTCATTTCACGTTGAATGGGTATGTGAATAAGCAAAATTGTCACATTTGGTCTGATGAAGAACCACAAGCAAAACAAAAACTGTCATTCCATCCAGAAAAACACACTGTTTGTTTCGTGAGAATCTTTGAAGATGACGCTGGCCGTAACGTTACCGCCAAATGCGCCCACTATGGATGATTTCGAATTTTTTTTTTGCCCCAAATGCAAGAACTGAATCTGGTCGATATGTGGTTTTAACAAGACGGCGCCACATACCTCACAGCTCGGGAAACAATGGACATACGAGGTTAGTATCGGGAATTTTGAATTTCCGCGGGTTACGTATATTCGATTTTCGATTTTTTGTGGCTTCATGTTGGTACACATGTCTCTCACTTATGCCGACAAGTTCGACCATTTTGAATGTTCATTTAATTTTTGACAGCTGCTTTGCCTGCACGTGTTTTAGCTCGTTGTCGATTTTTGCCCATTCCAAAAAATGGTTCAAAGAATCTGTTTCGCGAACAACAAAAAATCACAGGGAGGGGGGGGTGCAGATCTGCGGAATACGGTGGCTGCGGCATTATTAGTGTGTTGTTTTTGGCCAAAAATCCGCGCACAAGCAACGACGCGTGAGCAGGGACGTTATCATGGTGCAAAAGCCAATTTTTGCTCTTCCACAAATTGAGGCGTTTCTGGCGGATTGCTTCGCGCAACTTGAGCATAACTTGCAGGTAATATTCCTTATTGACCGTTCTACCTTGTGGCAAGAACTCATGATGTACTACGCCCCTGCAATCGAAAAAAAACTCTAAGCAAAACCTTCACATTCGACAGAACTTAGCGCGCTTTTTTCGATCTTGGCTCGTGCGGCAGCTTCCATTGGGATGATTGAGCTTTGGTTTCCACGTCATAACCATAAACCCATGATTCGTCACCAGTTATGACCCTCTGGAGCAAATTTGGATCGTCGCGGACAGAGTTCAACAGCTCCTTAACAATGTTATTGAGCAAAAATCGAAGATTCGCGATACTTTTTGAACAGACCTTATATTGAGAGATGAGCTCGGTGAGCGTTTCGGAGCGGTGAGTTGGCCGCCTAGATCGTGTGATTTAACGCCTCTAGACTATTTTTTTTAAGTGGGCTACGTAAAGTCACTTGTCTATTCCGATAAACCACCGTCACTTGCAGTCTTGGAAGATAACATTACACGTGTTATTAGCGACATACCATCCGAAATGCACGAAAAAGTAGTTCAAAATTGGATCACTTAAAATGTTGTTGTGGCCAACTTTTGCATAAAATAATCTTTTAAAATTAAATGGCGATAAATCGATTTAAATAAAAAAAAATTTAACTGCTTTTGCAATGTTTTTGTGTTTTTTTTTGTTGGATGTTTGAAAACCAAATACTTTGAAAAATCACCCATTTTTTGCATGCCAATTCGATAAGCTTACCGGTTTTTTTTTCTCTTAAAATCTGTTATTTTTATTTATATTTCTATAAAGCAAGTTTAATAATACTAATTAACAATTGTTGTATAATATTTTTTTCACCCCCAATCAACTTGCTCACTTAAAAGTCTAGGAGGAATGGCTTTTAAAACAGGAGAGGTGAACCGGAGAATGATCGGAATTCAGGTCAAGGAGTGTATTTATGAATAAAAGGAAGTTTTTTATGACTGATGAGTTGAAATACTATATAATAAAACTCAGTGCACAAATGAGAGGGAGGCAATTTTCTGTAATATTGAGAAAATTTCGTGTAGATTTTTGATATTTTTCAATAAATATTTACATTAAAAACCAATAGAAAAGTAAAAAAAAAAAAGGGAAAAAGGTCAAGGACGAGAAGGAATGGAACGAAAGGAAGAAGACGAAGGAGGAAGAAAAAAAATCACAAAACAATTGTTTTGTTTAAATTCTAAATTCAAGAAAAAATTTTAATTTTATTAAATTATGAGTGCCTGGTAAATGTGATTTAAAAAAAAAATAATTAAGAAATTTTAATCTGTTAACTATTAAAAAGCAAATTTTCTTTAAATTGTGTAATGTGAGAAGGAACGAAAAGAAGAAGACAAAGGAAAAAAAATCACAAAACAATTGTTTTGTTTAAATTCTATTGTAAATTCAAGAAAAAATTTAATTTTATTAAATTATGAGTGCCTGGTAAATGTGATTTTTTTTTTTTTAAATAAAATAATTAAGAAATTTTAATCTGTTACCTATTAAAAGGGAAATTTTCTTTAAATTGTGTAATTTTTAGAAGGAACGAAAAGAAGAAGACAAAGGGAAAAAAATCACAAAACAATTGTTTTGTTTAAATTCTAAATTCAAGAAAAAAATTTAATTTTATTAAATTATGAGTGCCTGGTAAATGTGATTTTTTTTTTTTAAAAAAAATAAAATAATTAAGAAATTTTAATCTGTTAACTATTAAAAGGGAAATTTTCTTTAAATTGTGTAATTTTTAGAAGGAACGAAAAGAAGAAGACAAAGGGAAAAAAATCACAAAACAATTGTTTTGTTTAAATTCTAAATTCAAGAAAAAATTTTAATTTTATTAAATTGTGAGTGCCTGGTAAATGTGATTTAAAAAAAAAATAATAATTAAGAAATTTTAGTCTGTTAACTATTAAAAAGCAAATTTTCTTTAAATTGTGTAATGTGAGAAGGAACGAAAAGAAGAAGACAAAGAAAAAGAAACTTTTTAAAAAAATTACAAAACAATTGTTTTGTTTAAATTCTAAATTCAAGAAAAAATTTTAATTTTATTAAATTATGAGTGCCTGGTAAATGTGATTTTTTTAAAAAAAAAAAAAAAAAATTAAGAAATTTTAATCTGTTAACTATTAAAAAGCAAATTTTCTTTAAATTGTGTAATTTGAGAAGGAACGAAAAGAAAAAGGCAAAGAAAAAGAAACTTTTAAAAAACATCACAAAACAATTGTTTTGTTTAAATTCTGAATTCAAGAAAAAATTTGAATTTTATTAAATTATGAGTGCCTGGTAAATGTGATTTAAAAAAAAAAAAATAATTAAGAAATTTTAATCTGTTAACTATTAAAAAGCAAATTTTCTTTAAATTGTGTAATTTGAGAAGGAACGAAAAGAAGAAGACAAAGGAAAAAAAATCACAAAACAATTGTTTTGTTTAAATTCTATCGTAAATTCAAGAAAAAATTTTAATTTTATTAAATTATGAGTGCCTGGTAAATGTGATTTTTTTAAAAAAAAAAAAAAAAAATTAAGAAATTTTAATCTGTTAACTATTAAAAAGCAAATTTTCTTTAAATTGTGTAATTTGAGAAGGAACGAAAAGAAGAAGACAAAGGAAAAAACATCACAAAACAATTGTTTTGTTTAAATTCTGAATTCAAGAAAAAATTTGAATTTTATTAAATTATGAGTGCCTGGTAAATGTGATTTAAAAAAAAAAAAATAATTAAGAAATTTTAATTTGTTAACTAATAAAAAGCAAATTTTCTTTAAATTGTGTAATGTGAGAAGGAACGAAAAGAAGAAGACAAAGGAAAAAAAATCACAAAACAATTGTTTTGTTTAAATTCTATTGTAAATTCAAGAAAAAAATTTAATTTTATTAAATTATGAGTGCCTGGTAAATGTGATTTTTTTTTTAAAAAAAAAATAAAATAATTAAGAAATTTTAATCTGTTAACTATTAAAAAGCAAATTTTCTTTAAATTGTGTAATTCTTAGAAGGAACGAAAAGAAGAAGACAAAGGAAAAAAAATCACAAAACAATTGTTTTGTTTAAATTCTAAATTCAAGAAAAAATTTTAATTTTAATAAATTATGAGTGCCTGGTAAATGTGATTTTATTTTTAAATAAAATAAAATAATTAAGAAATTTTAATCTGTTAACTATTGAAAAGCAAATTTTCTTTATATTATGTAATGTGAGAAGAAATGAAATAAGAAAAAAAAAATTCAATTATTGTATTATAAAGATGAAGAAAAAAAAATATTTTTTACTGCTACACTATTATTATGTTAAATATAATTAAGAAAGAAAATATATTTTTTAGCATTAATGGGTGCTGTTGTTCTTTCTATTTGCATTCCAACTCGATAATCGCAGGGTTTGTGAACGTTCGGATAATTAGCTTACCGGCTTTTTTCTCTTATTAGCTTACCGGTTTTCTGTTCTTCCCATTTCACTTTATTAATTACAATATATTTATTAAAATCTGTCCTTTCCATTTAAATTTATATAAATCAATTAGTATGTAAAGAATATGTTAAAAAAAGTAAATTTAATAAGACTAATATTTTGTTTGATTTCGTGATAAACCATTATAAAGTTTCCTGTAAGATGCCATTAATGATTTCAGTTCACGTTTAAATTTTGGAGCTTGTTCCTCATCAGGATCATGTTGTTGTTAAAAATGATTACCTAATTTTCTGGCAAGATCTTTAAGGAAGACCTTCTTCTTTAACCGTTTTACTGCTGAGCCTTTTTTCACATATTATACGAAAATTGCGGAAGAATAAAATAATCTTTCAATAATATTTATAGAGAGAGGGATTTTCGTAATTCTTTC
The DNA here is from genome assembly GCA_958298945.1 of Atherix ibis. NCBI lineage: Eukaryota > Metazoa > Arthropoda > Insecta > Diptera > Athericidae > Atherix > Atherix ibis. The sequence continues at coordinate 20,725,589 of OY282610.1, read as the reverse complement.
GATTGTGTGTAGGGAACATATCAAACTATTCAAATAAAAACTATAATTTTAACTATAACTGTATTTATTTATCTTTTAAAAATAAAAATAAAACAAAGAAGAATTTAAAAAAAAATTATATGCAAAAATGTTTTCCCATACAAATTCCATGTATTCCCTTCTTACACCGCGCACAAATTAGTGAAGATCGTGTTATTCCTTTATCTCCTTTATTATAGCAAATGGTACAGCTATGTCCCTGGTAACTTTTCCAAACCAAAACTTTGCTTTGATGTTGATCAAGACTATCTTCTAGGATGCACATGATATAATTTTTCATCGACTATCTAGAAAAAGAGAAAAACAATAGGATTACTAGACCAGTTTAATAATGAAATTAAGATTAAACGACCACATTTGGCAAAGAAATAAATTCTCGTACCACCGCCACGGGGAAAACTCTATGAGTAAGGATATAAATTGCTTTTGCATCTACCATATTCGCCAGATTTACCGTCTAGTGATTATTTCCTATTTCCGAAAATGAAAAAATACCTCAACGGAACCACATTTGCAGCAAACGATAAGGTTATTGCTGCTACAAACGCCTATTTGGAGGGATTGAAGAGATCCTATTTTTTAAATGGGGTACAAAAAATAGAAAAATATTAAATTAAGTATATCGAGCTAGATAATGATTATATATGAAAAGAAACTGTATTTTATACATAAAAATATTGTTTTATTTTATCAAGGTCAGATATTAATCATACAACCCTCATACTTTATTGTTTACTATCGATTTTCGAATAAACTATTGAATTATTATAAAGGGTTTTCGAATAAGAATGATCTGATTTCTTCTTTTTTTTAAAACACACACTAATTGTTAAGAAAATTCAAATGTTTTTTATTTAATGTGAACTACAATCGATACAATTTAGTTCTGAATAAAATGTCATTCAAATGGCCTCCACGACTTCTTTTGCAGGAATGAATTCGATTAACCCAATTTTCAAGCACTTTTTCCACTAAATCAAGTCGTATGTCATGAATAGCACGTTCAATATTGACTTCTAAAGCTTGAAGAGAGTCTTGTTTATTGCTAAAAAGCAACGACTTCAAATAACCCCACAAGAAATAGTCTAATGGTGTTAAATCACAACTTCTTGATGGCCATTCAATGTCACAATTTCTCGCAATAGTTCGGTTGTTGCACGTGCTGTGTGGCACGTAGCCCCGTCTTGTTGGAACCAGATGTTGTCAAGATCAACTTCTTCCAATTTCGGCCATAAAAAGTTGGTTATCATCGATCTATACCGCTTTCCATTGACAGTAACGGTGTTACCAGCTTCATTCTGAAAGAAGTACGGACCGATGATTCCACCAGACCAAAAACCACACCAAACTGTCAATTTACGTAAATGTAATGGATGTTCATGAATAATTTGTGGATTTTCTTCGCATCAGAATCGACAGTTTTGTTTATTTACCGCACCACTCAGATGAAAGTGAGCCTCATCGGAGAAGATAATTTTCTTATAAAAATCGTTATCGTTTTCAAGTTGTTCCAAGACAAAATCAGTAAATTTACGACGTTTACGATGGTCCAATGGCTTCAGTTCTTGAGTGATAACAATTTTATACAGAAACAAGCCCAAATCCTTTCTCAAAATCCGCCAGGTTGTGGTTTGAGACAGTCCCAATTCTTGAGAACGTCTTGGAATCGACAAATTGCGGTCTTCAGCAACATTTGCCTGAACGGCAGCAATATTTTCATTACTTCGAGCGGTTCTTTGTCTTATTGGCACTTGAACATTATGCAAAGAAAATGTACGCTCGAAATTTTTAACAATTCGTCGAATAGCAAGCACAGTTGGACGATTATTACGACCATAAAATGGCAAAAGCGCACGAAAAGTTGCAATTGACGAACGATTAATTTGATAATAAAATTGAATAATTTGATAGTGTTGTTCTTGCGTATATCTCTTCATGATAAAATTGTAAACATTACTGAATACAATGAAAAAAAAAGACACATCATGATATATTACAAATGGCCGAAACGTCACTTAGAAATCATATTACACTTATTGAAAAACCCTATACATCTTCGGTTTTGAAATATTTCGGTTAACCAACATCGGCCGTTTTTAATTCCTTAGGAATGTTTTTTCCGATTTTTTCTTATTGTGCCTGTAATAAATATATTGTACATTTCTGCAATAATGCTCTAGCAAGCTTCAAATTTGTATAAAAGTTGTCTGTGAATACGTGGTAACCCTTGTTAGTAATTTTTCTACAACTATGTGACCAAGTCCATGTTCTTTTAATTCATTTTTATCATCCGCTAACCTTGGTCCTTTGTAGCAATAAAATCCTTGGCAATAATTAGTGATGGAGTTTCGGTAAATATTGTTTCATAACAGAGTTGCACAGTGCGGTGCGTTTGAAAGAGGATGAATGTATCTTTTTAATGGTGCAAATTTGTAATAGATGGCGCTGCATGTGGTATGATTTAAATATAAAGTTATTTTTGGGACACACTATGGTTGTATTGGGCTCCAACTAAAGACTCGCCAATTGATAATTCTCGGTGAGGTTGGTAATAGTATCGAAAAACTTTGTTGGCGTGATCAACTAGTGGAGAAAATCTGACAGATGGATCATAATCTGGTAATGGATGGTAAAATCTGGCAGACAAATAAATGGTTTGGTCCGGGAATTTCGAAAAAATTGTTATTGGTTTCGTTGGAAAAATTTAGGTCGGAAGGAAGTTGCACGTAATTATCGGTATCAAGATCGTCCAAAGAAAGTAGAATAATCTTCGGAAGCTTCACTTTTACTACAAATACGTATTCTTCGATTTGTAAACATTGTGATTTCATCCTTTACTGTCACTAAAAGAAACATTTTCACGCGAAATTCCGCAAGTGTTTTCATTATCGCTACTTAACGAATTCGATATCGTATGAGGGAAATAAACAATTTTTACTGATAAAAAAATACAAAAATTAATATTATTTTCACCGCGATATACTTTTTAAAAGTTTATTTATAATAACATGTCTACACAGGTCGATATCTAAAATCAAACTGAGCAGTTTTCACGCAGTAATAAAGCGTCGATACATCGATGGCCCATAGTAAAACGGTTAATTAGAAGAAAAGGATCTTCTTCGTCATTGTCGCTATCTTCTCTGTCATGATGAGTCTCAAGGGTGAGGTCTATAACATCATTTTCACTCAAGCTTTTATCAACTAATAATTCCTCTATATCAGCAAATGATAGATCATCGAATCCATCTCCACCAATTGTGTGTGCCAGCGTTGTGCTGTCAGTAAAAGCAGTGTTATTATGGTTAACAGGATCAAGATCTTTGCCTTTGACACATTCTGGACAAATATTTTTCCAAAATACACGTAAGCTCAGCGTTGATGGCTTTAAGTCAGCTAACGCTAACCCAACTTGATTAATACAGTCCATCGTTCTTATACCAAAATGCTTTCCGACAGCCGTTGCACTTTGTCCTGTTGCAAGTTGATGTAAGATTTTATTTTTAATATCTAAACTGATTGCCTTCCTCTTCGTTTTTTATTACAGGCGAATTATTTGATATTGTGTTAAGGCTAACCAATAATATTTTTCATATTAATAATACAAAGATTTGAAAATTATTTAAAACTTATCTGTTATTGAGTTAATAAATCTATACGAGCACTTACTTTTTAAATATCCAGATTAACTAAACGTCTTTTCTTTTCAACTCTCAAAACTAAACTAAATTGCGTAAAAAATACATTACGTCTTTACCCGACGCATAATTCGGGGAATCCCACTCATATAATCGACATAATCTAACTGAATTGTGAAAAATTTAACGCGAAGCTACAATGCATATTTGTGAGCAGTGAGAATGAAACAAATTCATCAGAAAAATTCTTGGAAAAATTCATAACAAAGTTCATAGAATATTGAAAATCGTGTTAAAACAAAACAATTTCGTGTAAAAAGAGAATTCGGTGTATTTTCATTTAGTTTTAAACATTAAACGCATTACAAATTGTCGCAAAAAAAATTGAAGAACGAAATTTCTTATTTGTTTTACTCAAAAAAATCTATTTGCGATCATAACCATTATTGGAACCATAATAAACTTTTGGTTTTTAATTGTTCAGCGGGTATAACTTTTGCAAAACTTCTCAACCAAAAAAAAAAAAAAAAAATTTTGAAAAAATTTTAAGACCCCAAGAAAATTTTTTTACTATAAATAAAATTGTTCATAATTAAAGCCAACAAATTTTTGCAATTCTCAAAGTTGAGCCACCCTTTAACTTGAATTATAAAGACAAACACCAAAGAATTGGGTCAAGGTTTTTAAGTCAGCTGATGAGTAATGTCGGAAAATCTTACAATACGAGTACATAGTCGAGCCCGATCACACACACACAAGGTCAAAACAGCCGAAATAACAAGGAGCACAAGTCGTTGGGGGACACTTTTGTTATGTCGAGAATTTGGAAATGTCAAATAAATGTTTTTGTATGCGTGTCAGGAGGGGGAAGGTAAAGACAAGTCCGGCTCTATACGAACGTCCTTATCGAATATCTGGTCTCAGCTACTGGCATGCTCGTCGATTGCATTGCGGTGCTGCGGGTTCAAAGGTTATCACACTCACAGAACAACAACAAAATCATGCTTACAAAAGCACAAAATTTTTTACTTTGATGAAACCAAAGCTGATTATTTCTCCAATGGAGCGGCAAGAAAAAGAAATCGAATTATTTTTAATACCGACTGAAAAGGGAATCAGGAACGATAAAAAGTGTGTCTAAAGAAAATGGAAAAGGGAGAAAAAATTGGAAATAAAATTTAAAAAACCAAGAGAAAAAAATTAATGAGCTAAATTAAGTTATAGATCAGATATGTATAGTCGTAGCATGCACGGGTTAGCGGCATTGTCCTACGCTAATTCCCCTCCCAAGAAAAGCAGTGTTGCATTGCATTTTTAATTTAATTTCCCTATTCCGATAGTTTTCGTCGCAAAAAGGCCTTCAGTGGCTTGGCGCCTAGAATACACGTTTCAGTACTAATGTCAGTTGAAATAATGACAACCAACGTCAGCAACAACAACAAGAGCAGATTTGTCTCAAGTTTTCGCATTTATGCAATACCGGTTTGGGTGGTGAAATACTTTCGAATTCGAAACAAATTTTCGCAGGATCCATTTTACACTTTCAAATCACATATTTGATCTGTTTTTTTTTTGTTTTTTTTTACAAATAATATTAATTGGATGAGATCAAAAAATATCGGAGTAATTTTTTTTTTTATTATAATAAAAAAGCTTTATTGATTTTCATCCAATCTTGTTTGTGCATTTGTGTCTCCGTACAGATCTTTAATGAAACAACTTCATAATATACCCCATTCATAGGCGTATTGTTTTCTGAACGGTTTAATCAAAGCACATTTCGCGGTTTTATCGAGAGATAGATTTTGATAAGTGTAAGATGTTATTGAAATAAAATAATAACAATAAATAATCGATCATAATTCGATTTCAGAGGATATAAAATGGACGTTCTTGATTATATTACCAGGCTGAGAGGCTCGACTGCCTATATAAGGGCTATCCTCGAAAGACATTTGCTAATTATTATAAAGTACGAAGGTGGTCCATTTGGAAATGAGGTTGCCGCTTTCAAGCAAAAATCCATAGAATTTTTAGAGCATTGGATTCATGAACATGTACCGTGCCACGCAAATGTTTTGAGTATTTTTAAAGACAATTTGCTTTTCTTCACGCCCAGCGAATTTCAGATCATATATGAGATAAGCATTAATATTTTAGCAATCGGCTCAGCGATCCGGCATCTCCATTCTTTGTGCACTTAAAAGCTTCAAATAAAATTCAATGAAATATGAAAAAAATTGTGTATTTTCGTCGATAATTTTATAAAAGTTTTCTATAAAAAAAAAATAAAGATTGATTATATCGAAATGGTTTTTAAAATTAATAAGTTAATTAAACGGATAATATTTTAGTTGTATTGCTGTGGAAAATATAACATAACCAAAAAAAAAAGCACATTTATTAGGAATTTTAAGAAAATTGTACATTTTCGTTAAAACGCTACTTCTTGTGATCCTCTATCCCCTCTGGATGCTATAGTTTCATCCCAACCACATATTAACTATATAATTATGGAAATTCTGAAATAATTGATCCTGTTAGCTTAGCATGAGGTAGTGATTCTTTTGTAAAATATTTATTTAATATTATTATTGTATAAGTAATTTTTAAAAAGAAAGCTTTTCGAAATGGAAAGAGAAGAATAATTTCTAGTTATTTAACATTATTGTTATTACAATTATTATTAATTATTAATTCATGAAAATTTTGTTAAAAATTTAAGAGATCATATTTGTAAGGAATTAAGGTAATCCTCTTTCCGCAGGCTATCAGTCCGGGTTCCTTCTCCCGCAGGCTACCAGTCCGACGACCCTAATTTTCTGAATTGACGGCTATCGTAGGAGTAATCATCGCGCCAAAATAGAGGCACTGCAAAATTGTTTGGCCGAGGAGTGTAGATAGGAAGATTTGGGAAATCTTTTTGCCTTCCCAATTTTGATACGTTCCAAAGGGAACACTTCCCGAAAGCTTTAAGTTTGTTTTCTCTCCTTAAATATTTAGTTTAAAAATAGCTATTTTGTATTTAAGCTCATTATTTTTCTGCTGTTTTTTTTCACCTCGATGTGTCTCCATTTTGGCAAGTAAGCGATTCGATTTGGCAAGTGAGCGGCTCAGTTAAGCATTTTGCTAATCCTTTTTAGGTGGAATAATTCGGTTTTCGATTACAATCTTACGAGTAGGACTTTATTAATTTTCCAACTGACACAATAAATATAATTTCTTCGAAGATTGATTTGAAATTGAATTAATTACAATTTATCAAAAATGAATGCGACGGAAATGCGTAACAGGAAGTTGGGAAAAGCGGGCCCTATTCACTTTGTTTTTATTGATTCTGTCTCTCTCCCTCTCTTTCTGTGTGATGTTTTGCTGGGAACGACAAAAATGAAAATTGCCTAAGGTTTTTTTTCGAAATTTCAAATTTTTCGTTCGATTATTCTTTTTCTCTTTCTTTCACATGCAAATAAATGTAATGTTTTTTGTGTTTCTGACCGAAATCAGACAGAGAAAAGAGTTGAATTAGAATATATGCAGCTCGTTTTTTTGGAAGAATAATAAAAAGGAGAAAGAATAAAAACAGGTTTGACTATTTTTTCGCAACCGAAATCTTTTCCTTCTCCCTCTGCCTCGTAGTCGATCGTAGTTTGTTTTCAGGATAGTTTTCGCTAGCTTTGATGGGTGATCGTAGAGGGGTTTGAAATGTTTCCAAATAGATGCTCTTACACCCACAATAACAAATAAAAAAATCATCCCTGGACACTTAGGGGTAAATGAAGACACTGAAGGGTGTTAATTTATCCATGGGAGGGGAAAATGAAAGGGAAGAAACAACGGCAGAATAGTAATGTGATGAGTTAAAAAATATTGAGAGAAAAAGCTCAAAGTTGGAGAGAAAGGAACAGAAAATGTGCTGAAGAACAGAAAATGTGCTGAATACAACAACAAAAAACTAAGGAAAGAGAGTGGAGCCGACCATCGACGGTAACGGGAGAGACTTAGCTGTTACGTCGCTCCCTGGCCATTCCGCAAATGCCCGCGTCTTCACTTCTCGTCCAATTAATTTTGGAGTGCGCCTATTTCAGCGACGATGATCACCGCTACGACAACCGCTATTTCAGAAAATTAGGGTCGTCGGAATGGAAACGAATTAATTAGAATTTATTAGAACAATTTAGCTTCTTTTAACGTAATTTTTAACAATAAATAAAAATAATAATAATAATAATAAATTTTAAAAAATGACTGCCAAGTACACAATTAGAAAATTAAAATTGCTAGAGTTTTTTTTTTAAAATAGAGTATACGCTTTCTTTCCCATGCAAATAAATGTAATGTTTTTTTGTCCTTACTCGTCAAGATTATGGTTAGTTTATTAGTGTACACTTGTTCCTTTAAAGAAATTGGGAGGGTTCAAATCAGTGGATCGCGGGGGCCAGTCGATATCACCACTTTTTGACATTATTTAGCAGGGAAAAATTTCTCTAAAAATTTGCATTGTAGCACGAATTGTGTGTGATGTGGCACCGTCTTGTTGGCACCACATGTTCTGTAGGCCTTATTGAACCAATTTGGGAAGAAGAAAGTAACTTACAGCATTGCCTATAGCATCATCATTGGGGAAATATAAACGAATGATGCCGCCGGCCCAAATGCCACACCATACAGTTACTCTACGAGGGTGAAGTGGTCTTTGGTGTATCGGTCAAGGGTTCTCAGTACCCCAATAGCGGTTGTTCTGTTTATGACCAAAGCCAGCCAAGTCGAAGTGTGCTTAGTCGCTCAAAATGATGGTCTTCTGTACCGAGCTGTAAAACTCCAGCACTCCAGTCTCGCTTCTGTTTATGGTTATTTGCCTGCAGCTGGTGCGTGAGTCACAATTCTTGTGCACAGCGACCATGGGAGGTACCCAAACCAATTCAGCAACACTCGGCCTCACTCATGTAATGACCAAGACTACGTTTCATGTGATCCATGCGAGCCGCGCAATTTTGAACTACTTTTTCGAGTATCTCGGATGGTATGTCGCTAATAACACGTGTAATGTTATCTTCCAAGACTGCAAGTGACGGTGGTTTATCGGAATAGACAAGTGACTTTACGTAGCCCACTTAAAAAAAATAGTCTAGAGGCGTTAAATCACACGATCTAGGCGGCCAACTCACCGCTCCGAAACGCTCACCGAGCTCATCTCTCAATATAAGGTCTGTTCAAAAAGTATCGCGAATCTTCGATTTTTGCTCAATAACATTGTTAAGGAGCTGTTGAACTCTGTCCGCGACGATCCAAATTTGCTCCAGAGGGTCATAACTGGTGACGAATCATGGGTTTATGGTTATGACGTGGAAATAGCTCATCTCTCAATATACGTAGCCTTTAAAAAATAGTGTAGAGGCGTCAAATCGCACGATCTAGGCGGCCAACTCATCAGTCCGAAACGTAAGATAAGTGGATCACCGAACTCATCTCTCAAGATGTCCATTGTTTTACGTGCTGTATAGCATGTGGCGCCGTTTTGTTGTAACCACATGTCGACCAAATGCAGTTTTTGCATTTTACGCACACAAAAAAGTTCCAAATCATCGAGCGATAGCGGGTGCCATTGACAGTTACGTTGCAGCCAGCGTCTTTAAAGAAATACGGACCTCTGATTCCACCGGCCCGGCCCATAAAGCGCACCGAGCAGTGTATATTTCTGGGTGCAATGGCAGTTCTTGTTTTGCCTGTGGTTCTTTATCAGACCAAATTGGACAATTTTGCTTATTCACATACCCATTCAACCAGAAATGAGCTTCGTTGCTAACGCAATTTTTCGGTAAAAAAAACGGATTTTCCTTAAGTTGTACTAAGGTCCACTCACTGCTTTGGCAGGCCGTTCGGCTTCAGTTACTGCACGGGCTGTATTTTACACGCTTTCAGGCTAAGATGCTTGCGTAAAATCTTCCACATAGACGAGTGAATGGCAACGGATGTACAAATCACGGTCCTCTGCAGCAATATTTTTCTCTGTACGCACTCTACACACACGGGTTCGTAGTGTGATGTCCAATAGCGTCAAATTTCTGCAAAATTTTGACACTATGGCTTGAATTGCTTGCTCGATAGGTCGATTACAACTACCATAAAGTGGTCGAAATGCGCGAAACATATTTTTCAGAGAGCACGAATTTTGATAATAAAATTCAATAAATTTTAAGCGTTGTTTGGATGTAATTATTTTTATGATAAAATGACAATGCTAACTGAGCATTTTTGACTTTAACACATGTCACGTGTCATGCGTAATTTATCATTAAAAAAAACCCAAGAAAAACCAAACAGCAAAAAAATTAAAAGAGATAATAACTCCAAAATTATTTGTCCGAAGAGTGCCAAAGGGAAAGGGGTAACATCTAAAATCTTCCATCAACGTGGACGGTCGGCTTCACCTTTTCTTTCTGTTTTCATCTTTTTTTTTGTTTCATTTGGCAGTTAAAAAATTTTTATTTCTTTTCTTAAATTTTTTTTTTTATTATATTTTTTCTATTTTTTTAATCTTCCCAATTTTTATATTTCCCACCTCATTTCCTATTTCCCCACCATTGCCTGGATAGTTTTTTTTTAGTATTTTTTTTTTGGCATTCCTTTTCTCTCTTCTTTCTTCTTCTTCTTCTCCCATGGAGAAATTAACACCTGTCAGGGTCTTCATTTTCGCCTAACTGTTTCAGCTTAATGATTATCTTGTTACGGTGGACTCTACGAATAAAGTTAGCGACAAGCACGACTAGCAGTCACTGGCCATACTCCTAGCGACTTCTTAGTCCCTTCTAATATGCAAGATTTCACAAGAATTTCATTTATACCATAAGAGTTTTTTTATGAATATGAAAAAAAGGTGGATTTCGTATTTTAATAAAACACTATTTTTTTGAGGAAAAAAACAATATCTGAAAACAAAACTAAGCTTAAAAAGTATATTTGAGGATGTCCAATTTAGGTCACTACTGAATAACTGATTAATAAAATCCATGATATTATTTTAAAAGACCATCGTATAAAAGTTTGACATGGTAAATAATTCAAAAGAATGTGTAAGAAATATTTGACAAGAATTTTTGGGTATGAGAAAGCTTCATCTTCAATCCAAATGAATTTTTGCAACGATTCCTAACTTGATCAAAGTCAGTAACTCATTATTATATACCAGAAACTAAAGTTTAGTCAGCACAATGGACTTCTACTAGTAAACGTTCACCATAGAAGGATAAAACGGATCTATCGGAAGGCAAGATTATCTTCTAGGATGCACATGATATAATTTTTCATCGACTATCTAGAAAAAGATAAAAACAATAAGATTACTAGACCAGTTAAATAATGAAATTAAGACTAAACGACCACATTTGGCAAAGAAATAAATTCTCGTACCACCGCCATGGGGAAAACTCTATGAGTAAGGATATAAATTGCTTTTACATCTACCATATTCGCCAGATTTACCGTCTAGCGATTATTTCCTATTTCCGAAAATGAAAAAATACCTCAACGGAACCACATTTGCAGCAAACGATAAGGTTATTGCTGCTACAAACGCCTATTTGGATGGATTAAAGAGATCCTATTTTTTAAATGGGGTACAAAAAATAGAAAAATATTAAATTAAGTATATCGAGCTAGATAATGATTATATATGAATATAAACTGTATTTTATACATAAAAATATTGTTTTATTTTATCAAGGTCAGATATTAATCATACAACCCTCATACTACATTGTTTAGTGTCGATTTTCGAATAAACTATTGAATTATTATAAAGGGTTTTCGAATAAGAATGATATGATTTCTTTTTTTTTTTAAAACACACACTAATTGTTAAGGAAATTCAAATGTTTTTTTATTTAATGTGAAGTACAATCGATACAATTAAGTTCTGAATAAAATGTCATTCAAATGGCCTCCACGACTTCTTTTGCAGGAACGAATTCGTTGAACCCAATGTTCGAGCACTTTTTCCACTAAATCAAGTCGTATGTCATGAATAGCACGTTCAATATTGACTTCTTAAGCTTGAAGAGAGTCTGGTTTATTGCTAAAGACCAATGACTTCAAATAATCCCACAAGAAATAGTCTAATGGTGTTAAATCACAACTTCTTGGAGGCCATTCAATGTCACAATTTCTTGAAATAATCGAATCTCCAAACTTTTCTCGCAATAATTCGGTTATTGCACGTGCCACGTGGCACGTAGCCCCGTCTTGTTGGAACCAGATGTTGTCAAGATCAACTTCTTCCAATTTCGGCCATAAAAAGTTGGTTATCATCAATCTATACCACTCTCCATTGACATTAACGGTGTTACCAGCTTCATTTCGAAAGAAGTACGGACCGATGATTCCACCAGACCAAAAACCACACTAAACTGTCAATTTACGTAAATGTAATGGATGTTCATGAATAATTTGTGGATTTTCTTCGCATCAGAATCGACAGTTTTGTTTATTTACCGCACCACTCAGATGAAAGTGAGCCTCATCGGAGAAGATAATTTTCTTATAAAAATCGTTATCGTTTTCAAGTTGTTCCAAGACAAAATCAGTAAATTTACGACGTTTACGGTGGTCCAATTGCTTCAGTTTTTGAGTGATAACAATTTTATACAGAAGCAAGCCCAAATCCTTTCTCAAAATCTGCCAGGTTGTGGTTTGAGACAGTCCCAATTCTTGAGAACGTCTTGGAATCGACAAATTGCGGTCTTCAGCAACATTTGCCTGAACGGCAGCAATATTTTCATTACTTCGAGCGGTTCTTTGTCTTATTGGCACTTGAACATTATGTAAAGAAAATGTACGCTCGAAATTTTTAACAATTCGACGAATAGCAAGCACAGTTGGACGATTATTACGACCATAAAATGGCAAAAGCGCACGAAAAGTTGCAATTGGAGAACGATTATTTTGATAATAAAATTGAATAATTTGTAAACGTTGCTCTTGCCGATATCTCCCCTTGATGAAATTGTAAACATTACTGAATACAATGAAAAAAAAAGTGACAAATCATGACATATTACAAATGGCCGAAACGTCACTTAGAAATCATATTACTCTTATTGGAAAACCCTATATTTATTATAGATGAATATATTCGTAACAAAACGCTATGGCTGATTTTTAAAAGTAAGTTTTTTTTTGTTGAAGCTGTATTGATACATTGAAAAACTTTTTAAACAGTGTCCGGGATACTTTTGTGACTCACTGTATGTACTCGACCAAGGTAGGTTCGATCCATGCTAATGTGAGTCGTATCAACCAGTAAACAGATGCAGCTATAGACTCAGGTACTTGTATCCTGTAATTTTTCGTAGCAACGCCACTACCGTTATTGTTATATTGTACTTTGCACGTGCACCTGTAAACGAACATAAATAAATCGCCATATTGGGTACTTGTTGAACTGGATTTTCGTTTGTAAATATATCCCCACAGCCGGTACAGTTTTTTATTCGATCAGTTGTTGTTGGTTTGAAAAACGTATCGGAGTGCGCAAGGTGCCAAATAGTGGAAGAGGAGAATATATATTGTGTGCGGCCCCCCCTAAAGCTTACGGCACACGATGTACGACTTATCGACAATGACATTGTGACAACTTATTATCATCTTCTTTTGTTCCTTAATTCCGTATCATGCGGATCAATGATTTTGCATTCGATTTACGAGTAATATGACTGTGTACACTTGTGTATTTGTTGGAGCCAGGAGACCCAGCAATCAAATTACCCTTTCATCGTTATGAACTTCATTGTCATCCGGTTATGGGTTACTCCATCAACCAAGCCATTCTTCCCAAAGGAAGCAAGCCACTTCCTCTATTGTCAATATACGAATAGTCTAGGTCTACTGAACAGCTCACTCAATTCGTTTTTATTTTTCAATTTTGGTTATGATTACCTTTTATTATATCGTATTTTATTTTTTAGAACGTTCCTTTTCTGTTTGTGTATGTGTGTCCTCGTGTAGAGCTTCACGTCGTTTTCTACTCAACGCGTCGTCAGTTATCCTAACCTTTGCTCTAGCTTATGCTCATTCGACGTTGCTTCTACATCGATTCACAATGGAATGCCGTCAAATATACGCCAATTTATTAGAACGTACGAGCACATAAAGTCTAGGGATGGATTCGGTATTATAGCCAGCCGTATATGTATTCGCAGTCGTTCAGGTTCACGTAGTCATCCCTGTTATTTCTCTTGTTTATCATCTTAAACAAAATTACACTTTCAATCAATTTATGAATGTATTTACAATAGTATCTTTTGAGGAAAATTTGTGTTTGCTGAAGGTACTCGTAAATTTACTGATCATCCATGCACCTCCAACCTTGATAATTTTCATGTCAAGGTAGGAATACCTTTTTGCTTGTATTCGATATGCTGCAGACAGAATATGCAAATAGGTTGGAATAGGGTTGAATATGCTTTTATTCGGTTGGCATTCATTCTACGGATAATAAAAGAGTATCATGTACCCAGAATTTAGAAATTTCTTACTATGATTTGATGTTATTTTCCTGCTTGGTTGGGTTTTTTCTTCGTTTTTTTTTTGTTTTCATTGGAGAAAGAGCCAACTTACAACCACACACACCCCCCCCCCCCTATCCCTCCTTGATCCAAAGTATTATGGTCTGGTTACAGTAACGTAAATCTGTTCGAACTTTTCTGCGAATGGATTCTTCTACTATGTTTTTAGACGTAAAAGGTTTCCGGCTCACATTTTTATAAGGACTTAATTTGAGGTAAATTTGTGTTTGTAATATTTTATGTTGGTAGGATTGCTCGATAGTCGTTTGTATAGGAGCAGTTTATATGAGTACAAATAAGGGTTTTTAGACGAAGTTATTTTAATAATACAACTCCCTTTATAAATCAGTTATAGTCTTAAAGGTATTTAATAAGATCTTAAAAATCCTAATAGCTTAAATATAATAAAATATTTATTATATATAAGTTTGAGATAAAAAATGTTGATTATTACACGGTCATAGCGCTCAAAATTGACAGTAACAGTGTCTCCTTCTTAATTTTGAAAGAAAAAAAAAACATCTTCATATGAAAATGCAAACCAAACACTCACTTTTCGTGGATACAATTACTTTCTACTTAATTATTTGTGAGTTTTCGGAGCTCCATATTTGGTAATTTTGCTTATTTACATATCTACGAAGCGAGAAATGACCCTCATCGTAAATGACCATAGTCTTCTCTTAAAGTGCGAATCATAGAACCATTACTTTTGTACAAAGTTTTCACAATTTTAACATCTTGTTAAGAAGTTAATCAATTCACAATATGAAATGGCGTTCCTTAATTAAACAAATTTTACCTTGCTTGGATTATATATATATTAAATACCTGCCAAATAATAGAACTTTACTTTCCAAACTACAAAATCAATAACTCGTAATATATGCGCAAGCTAATTGGTTATTAATGGGCTAACTTGTCCTGTGAGCAGCTGCACTCTTATTTCGAAACACCATCTATTGAGTTTTATTTGAAATTATAATATTTATTTTTTATTTATATACTTATTATTGAAATTTAAATGAAAATTTATATATTAAATAGAAATTTCCTTATCGTAATCTGTTATTATAACTTATTAATATGTTAACACTTCTTTTCAAATTAGTAGAGATAAAGAGAGAGATGAAGGTGAACTTTGCTCTTAAAGAGTTGTGTGGTAGGGTATTCCCCACATTCGGATTGAACGGTTAAAAAAAGAATCTTTATACCGTGCAGGACATCCGAAATAGGGATTCAGTGTAAACTGATGTGAATTCCTGTCAAAACGGGTATAATAACGGTGAAATAATAGTAGGGGTGGAATGTAACTAGTTAATTTCTACAATTTATCACCTCACAAAATCACCAAAAATTTATGCCACCGTTCTTCTCTTAATGTTCAAGTTGTTTAATAAAAATAAACTGATATAATAGCAAGTGTCGGATAACGCAGTCTATATTTGTAGACGGACAAAAATAAACTCAAATTTTTCATCTAAAATGTATACGAACAAATAATTTAAAGTCAAAGAAAAATTTTGGAATACTACAAAGTCGAACGCACTAACATGAAAAACTGGAAAATAATACAAATTGAATTTATCAAACAACTTTAAATTTATGACATTAGACGATAGGACCTGGGACAGAGATGGATATCACTCACATAATGAATTGGCTGAAAAGATAAAATTCAAGTTCGAGTTTTCGCCTCTAGAACCTACGTTAAAAATAAAAGAAAACCTTTTCCGATGAAATTTTTAGTGTCCGCCATTTTGTTTACTTTGAATTTGCAGATATCGGTTAATATTGACGAATTTTTATGTAAAAAATTTCATTTTCTTGACGATTGACTTTAGTTCGAATTTATTAATGGCAATTGATGTCGGCGAAATTTTGTATAGAAACGATATTTTCTTGTTCGCGATTGGGTATGATTTTTATGTTGCTTTTAATTCTTAGAGTGTCTGTTAATTTGTCCAAATTTGAAATGCTCATTGAATTATTGTATCGAAGCTTGATTATTTAGCGGAAGCAGCAGTTGTGAGCTTCAGTCTGCTTTATGGCTTTATCAGCAAACATTCAAGCTTATTTATTGGATTTATGGCATACCTTGTCTTGTGCGCGCACCTTCCCCTTGTTTGTTTCTAAAGCTAACATGAATTTGTTGTTAGCCATGGCACTATCATCTGTCGAATCCCGAAAATTAATTGCATATAACTCTGATATAATCGAACCAAATTAAATATTCTGTCGAATAGTAATCCCAGTATTTATTGTCCGAAATCAATGATTGGAGAGCAGTCATTAGTGGAAGGTACTACATTTCGGGGATAATTCAACAAAAGCAGTGCTCTCCGAAGTCAATGAAAAACTTCAAGAAATCGCCGCCAACAACAAATTCATCGTAGATCTGCAGTCGTCGATCTGAACCTCACAAAATATGAAACCTCAAGAGGCGACCCTGACTGAAACCGAGAACAGAACTGCCAGAAATGGGCGATAGCAAAAAATGTACCAAATAAAAAAATAATCATTTCGGCTTTTATGTATTATTATTATAAAAAAAAAATAAAATTCATACAATATATTAAACATGACCACGAACGATAGAAGTTTCATTTGTACTGATTCTGATTCAAGTGTGCTCAACTATACGAAATTCATACCAACTTCAAATGAAGCAATTCCAAACTTATGAGTATCTTATTTAGTGTCATAAAATTTTTAAAAATTGTTGAAATTCAATTCAACTATTTTAAAAAAATTTATATAGCACCCAATTTACCTCCGTTTATTTTATACGGTAGATTGCTATGTCGGTTGATGTGGAATTATCTGCCGTTCGAAATAGAGACAATGTGGAGTTAGTCCGTTCAGGTAATTTTTGGTTGGAAATTGCTAATAGATTCGATCGTAGAATTATAAATTGCTTCTCAGTCAATATCATCATTTTCTGATAGATTTTTATTGATCATTTTCACTATCGAGGATAGCACCCAACAAACCATTTTTCTTTTGTAACGGACCATTTACTGCAGTTTTAATATTTTCCGTGGATTTACTATGCTTAGGAGAGTTCACGTGACAATCCCTTGTTTTAGCGTCACAAACTGTCTGTGTTTTTGTAGACGTTTGTAGAGCGACATTCACCAAGTTGACTTTTTCCTTCTTTAATTTAGTCTCAGTTTTATTATCTGGTGAATGTTTTGAAAAATGACCACCAATCATTTGTCGTTGTTTATCTGGAATTAACAAGCCCTTTATGGATCTAAACGTTTCTGTCTCGTCATTTGGCTCCTCCGACGAAGATGAAACACCGTCCAGAGCGTGCATTATTAATGATTTCATTCCAACTTTCCCATCTTCTCGATTTTTTTCGATTGGTAAAAATTCCAAATCTTTTAAAGCAATTTTGTCAATATTTCTCACTAATAAATGATTCACTGATGTATGCGAACAAGCATTCAAACTACTGGGAAGATAATCAGTATGTTTCGATTCTTTCCTACAATTTTTTACTTTCGCTATGGTATTGACAGGAAAATTCTTCTCTTCGCTTTGCTTTAGTGTCGCAGTTTCCATCTAGAAGTAAACAAGAATTCAAAATCAGAAAAGTACGAATTTATGAACAAAGAATTAATCTCAATTACCTCGCAATTCTTGTTGGTATCACTAGCTGACAACATAAAGGCTTTTTGATATTTGTTTATATTTTTGATATTGTGTAATTGCCTGCATTTCGAAGTAGTTACTTTATCTTTTTCTAAAGGAAGCGAAGTTAAATGAGTAATTTCTTCATTGTGAGTTTTGACATGGTTAACTGTCTTTGGTTCTGATTCCGTTTCTGAGCATATACCTGTACTCGCTGCACTACCGCATACAGAATTTAATATGCTTTTCCCCTTAGTATCTTCTAAGTAACAATTTTGTATTTCAATTGTTGGCGACCGGCTCCTTTGACTATCTGTATTAATATCTTTGGATTCTTTGTGATAAAATTTAAGGTAACGCACATTTCTTTGCGCATGTAGCACTTTTGGATAGTCGTTTATGTTATGTTCAATGGAAATACTACCCACATTCTGAATTTTGCACTCACCGGGAATACAGAGAACAGGAAGATGTTTAATTTCCAATTTTCTACGGCTGCTGCTAATAGAATCAACCTTAATTTCATTGGAACTGTAGATAATTTGCATTCGTTTCTTAGCACCTTCATCTTCCTGCATTGGCAGGTTATTACTTGGAACGAGGTGCGGAGTCGGTATACTAATATCACAGCTTAATTTATTGTTATTACTAAGAACGTCATGCCAAGACGCTTTTTCTGTAATTTGAAATGTACTTTCCGTAACTTCCATATGTGGTCTGTCATTGTTACTTTTGTTTTCATTTTCCGATATTCTAACCATGACGCTCTTATCTTGACGAGAAGGAAATACTGTATCTAGTGAAACTGTCAATTGCAGGTCTGGGTGTTGACTACAGAAGTCAACATTTCTCGATAAAGTATCTCCAACGAAACGTGAAGGTGCTGTCTGAGATCGTCGTAAAGTTTTCTGTAAGTTGCTTGGAGAGCAGTCATTACGGGCAGGTAGTCTTTTTCGGGAATTATTCAACAAAAGCAGTGCTGTCCTCTTTTTTTCATTGGATCGATGAGAATTTGGTCCATCTTCACTTATCGCTGATAAAGAAGCCAACTGCAGGGGAACATCTTTTAATTTTTGATTTTTCTGCAAATTTTTCTGTTTTTTCTCATTCCGTCCATTAATGGTAACCTTTGGAGTAACAGTTGGCAATATCAAATATTCGTTTGATTCGCTAAACGATTCCGGTCTGGTGGACAATAAATTGAAAGTTGACTTGGTTTTTTGCGTTTTCAGATCCGCCACATTGACAGAATCGTCTATTTTCATCATTTCAATTAGTGACAAGAAAGGGTCATCTAATTGGATTTCACCTATTTCTAACTGAGCAGATACCACACGCGTGGAATGTTTTCTTGCCTCCTGACGTTTTATTACCGCTCGTCGATTCGCTGCACTTCGAGGATCAACTGCAACACTTTTATTCGTTTCCTCTCTATGATTCGCTACGTCTCGTTGCATCGCTGCCTCACAATTATTCGTTGTCTCCCAATTAATTGTTGCATCTTGATGCATAGTTGCTTCTAAACAATTTGTTGCCACTCGTCCATTTATTTCCTCTTGATGCATCATTACCTTCTGATTATCCGTTTGCTCTCGATTCATCGACACTTCTAGATTACATGTTGCAGCCCAATCATTCATTACATCCCAATCCACCACTGCCTTCGGATGATTCGTTGCGTCGTGAAGCATCGGTGCGACTGGCGTTGGCGTAGTTTCCCTACAATTCGTCATTTCAAAATGCGCATTCAAAATAAATTTAACGTAATCTAACCTTTTATCATTATTAGAAATGGGTAGCATCAACTTCAACCATTCATCAATATCATTTTCTTCATCTCCACAGTTATCCCTATCCATAATGCATCTTTCGATATTGTTCATTTCCTCAATAAATTCGTCCACGACATTATCGGATTTTATAATTTTGGAATTACTATTATTGTCCGAGTTTGAAACCGTTCATCCACTCTCCCACTTCACTTGTTCGACATAAGGATAATTCTTCCAAAAGTCGTTGATAATTAATTCGTAATTTTTCGATGTATTTTATTATTAAAAGTTCTTCTTAATTATTCACTTCGCTATTCATTGAATAATTAAATCAATCAAACAATTTGCGATACTTCCAGAAACTAATGTTCCATAAAATAATATAAATATTTATTAAATGTACAAGAAAAAAATGCGTTAAAGTTTAAAAATAAAAATTAAATAAAAAACGAATAAAATTAAAGGCCAACGATTGTAAACCGGTCGAAACCACTGGTTTGTTTTGACAGATATGGGGACTGTCAGCTGTTGTCAAAATTCATATAGTTAAGTCATGAACCAGCGATTCATAAACGAGAAAAGAAAACATTCAAAATGCTATTGTGTAATTATTTAAAAAGTATAGTTTTAACTTTAAATAACATTTTAATTATCTTCTTTCAAAAATATTTTAACTAGCTATAGAAACGAACACATCCATTTCTAATTAGAGTACAAGGAATATTGGGGTTTATGTATGAAATAGATTTCCCTTTGATTGTGTCTGCAATATATTCAATACGTGAACCATTTATTTTCATTTATTTTCATTTCAAAAACTATTTACTAATAAAAATATGAAAAATTTAATTTCAACTTTATTATCTCAATTCTAAATTAACAATTATGTTACATACAATCTGTAATCGATTTATTGATATTATAAATAAATTGCTTAACAAAAACTAAAACCGGAGGGAAATCTTCTTATTAAAATATTCAATTAGATAAGAAATTGAATATTTTTATTAGTTTTCAGTAATCCTTTTATTTTAATCGAAGGTGGAAAATAGTTACAAAACATATAATCTAAATTTAGAAAGGACACACAGAACGATTTGGATGAAAATATAAAATTCCAGTTCGAGTTTTCGTCACTACAACTTCCACCTTCGATTAAAATAAAAGAAATTCTGTTTCGACGAAATGTTTAGTGTCCGCCATTTTGTTTACTTTGAATTTGCAAATATCGGTTAAAATCGACGAATTTTCATGTAAAAAATTTGGTTTTCTTGACGATTGACTCTAGCTCGAATTTATATATAGATGGAAATTGATGTCGGCGAAATTTTGTATAGGAACGACGAATTTTCTTGTTCGCGATTGGGTATGGTATTTATGTTGCTTTTAATACCTAAAGTGTCTGTTAATTTGTCCAAGCTTGAAATACTCATTGAATTCTTGTATGGAAACTTAAATATTTAGTGGAATCAGCAGTTGTGAGCTTGAGTCTGCTCTATGGCTTTATCAGCAGTAATTCAGGTTTACTTATTGGATTTATGGCATACCTTGTCTTGTGCGCGCACCTTCCCCTTGTTTGTTTCTAAAGCTGACATGAATTTGTTGTTAGCCATGGCACTTTCATCTGTCGAATCCCGAAAATTAATTGCATATAACTCTGATATAATCAAACCAAATTAAATATTCTGTCGAATAGTAATCCCAGTATTTATTGTCCGAAATCAATGATTGGAGAGCTGTCATTAGTGGAAGGTACTACATTTCGGGGATTATTCAACAAAAGCAGTGCTGTCCGAAGTCAATGAAGAACTTCAAGAAATCGCCGCCAACAACAAATTCATCGTAGATCTGCAGTCGTCGATCTGAACTCTACAAAATATGAAACCTCAAGAGGCGACCCTGACTGAAACCGAGAACATAACTGCCAGAAATGAGCGATGACAAAAAATGTATCAAATAAAAAAATAATCATTTCGGCTTTTATGTATTATTATTATAAAAAATCAAATAAAATTCATACAATATATTAAACATGACCACGAACGATAGAAGTTTCATTTGTACTGATTCTGATTCAGGTGTGCTCAACTATACGAAATTCATACCAACTTCAAATGAAGCAATTCCAAACTTATGAGTATCTTATTTAGTGCCATAAAATTTTTAAAAATTGTTGATATTCAATTCAACTATTTAAAAAAAATTTATATAGCACCCAATTTACCTCCGTTTATTTTATACGGTAGATTGCTATGTCGGTTGATGTGGAATTATCTGCCGTTCGAAATAGAGACAATGTGGAGTTAGTCCGTTCAGGTAATTTTTGGTTGGAAATTGCTAATAGATTCGATCGTAGAATTATAAATTGATTCTCAGTCAATATCATCATTTTCTGATAGATTTTTATTGAGCTCATCATTTTCACTATCGAAGATATCACCCAACAAACAATTTTTCTTTTGTAACGGACCATCAAATTGGTAAATTTTCCTATCTCCTTTGAATAGGCATCATCTCCAGGACTTACTTTTTATTCTATAAATTCAAACTTAAAAACTGAATATTTCATATTTGAAAACGATAAATTTACAGATTCATATAGTTCTGATATCAGCAAATAAATGGCATCAATTTACTAAAAGTTGCACATATCGATTCAAATAATGTTTGGGATTTTATGATTTGCAGTATGAATTATTATCTTATTTGTGAGAGAAGAGTTTTTTTTCTCGAAGAATATAGTTTCGAAAATGACATAGCAATATTCGATAGAACAGGCGTGCAACGGTATTTGAATATGGCGCTGATTTAAGAGCAACGTGGTACAATTTGAATATGGCGCTGATTTAAGGGCAACGTGGCCGAATTTATGGAATCCTTTAAATAGTAAATAGCAGTGTAAAAATACCCCTGAAAAATAAATAAATAAAATAAAATTTATTCTTCCCTCTCTTTTTAAAAAATAACTTAATAAAAAAACGGAAAATTTTTAATTTGATTATCCGCTGTGCTTTTTCTATTTCTAGCTTTATGATTTTCTTTATTTCTCACCCTCTCTTCATCTGAATCGGTTTTCATACTATTTCTACTATAACTTTTCGAGTAGTTTTTCTTGTCATCATTTCATCTATTTATAATTACTATTTCTATTTTAGGTCTTTTATTTTTAATCGCACAAACAAGTTAAAAAGTTAAAAAAAACACATACAAAAAAAAACAAACAACTCGCTTTATTTTTCATAATGATAGGATTATAATAAATAAATTGATAGTAAATGTAATAATCAAGTATGATTTTGAAACAAAATCATTTCCAAATAAAATGTGGGAAAGTTAACTCATATCTTTTATAATTGATCTGAACTCATTTTGTTTTGTTTCCCAATTAATTAAGTTTACTTAAAATATGTTTTTTCCTTTGTTTTTTTTTCGATAAATAATATTCTTCTTTTTTTAAATGTTATCTTAAAATTGTTGTCTCTGTTATTTTTCAATTTTCATACAATTGAGAACAAGTTATATAGTGAGACAAAAATAAACAAAAGATGGTCAAAATTTTTTTCTTTATTCTCTTATATAATTATCTGTCAATTATCTGTCAAAAGCACTCTTCTCGGCCATGTACAAAATTTAGGGAAAGTTATTTACCTACTTGACGAAAAGAATACAAAAGAGAAGAAAAGAAAAATTAACAAAAAAATGAGTTAATCAAATAAATCAAAATGATAATACGAGGACTGTTCAAAAAGTATCGCGAATTTTGAATTTGCGCAGGTTACATATATTCGATTTTCGATTTTTTGTTGCTTTATGTTGGTACTCATGTCTCTCACTTATGCCAACAAGCTCTGCCATTTTGAATGTTTAGTTAATTTTTGACAACTGCTTTGCTTGTACGTGTTTTGGCTCGTCTTCGATTCTTGCCCATTCCCAAATATGGCCTTTTTTGGCTGCGGCATTAGTAGTATGTTGTTTTTGGCCAAAAATTCGCGCAGGGGCGTTATCATGGTGCAAAAGCTAATTTTTGTTCTTCCACAAATCCAGGCGTTTCTGCCGGATTGCTTCGCGCAACTTGTGTATAACTTGCAGGTAATATTCCTTAGTGACCGTTCTACCCTGTGGCAAGAACTCATGATGCACCACGCCCCTGCAATCGATGCAATTTTTGCATTTTGGGCAAAAAAAAAGTTTGAAATCAACGACAGTAATGTTACGACCAGCGTTATCTTTAAAGAAATACGGATCTCTGTATTCCACCATAAATGGCACCAAACAGTGCATATTTCTGGATGCAATGGCGGTTTTTGTTTTGCCTGTGGTTCTTCATAAGACCAAATGCGACAATTTTGCTTATTCACACACCCAATCAATCAGAAATGAGCTTCGTCGCTGAACGCAAGTTTTAGGTAAAAAAAACTGATTTTCCTCAAGTTGTTCGAAGGCCTACTCACTGCTTTGGCAGGTCGTTCGGCTTCAGTTATTGCACGAGCTGTATTTTATACGTTTTCAGGCCAAGATCCTTGCGTAAAATCTTCCACATAGTCGAGTAACACAATTCCAATTGCTGTGACGGGCAACGGATGGACAACTCGCGGTTTTTACCAACACTGGACGCTATGGCAGCAAATCTACGAACTCGGGTTGGTGGTTTGATGTCAAATAGCGTCAAATTTCTACAAAATTTTGTCACTATAGCTTCAATTGCTTGCTCAGTAGGTTGATTATACAACCTGTGTAGTTGCAAACATTACGGAAAATATCAGTAAAATTTAAATAAAAATTAAAAAATATTAGCTAACAGCGACAACTGGCTACGTTTTGTATTACCAAAGCATGGTTTTGTCATGTTCCCAATTGTTAGCAAATATTTGATGTTTAATATGGGGGCAGTGCCGCTATTATTTAATATTATTTTTGCATAATCCTTAGTAGAAATACTTGCCGAGATAAAATTAAATAAAATTATTATTCCTATTTGAAATAACTGGCAATATATCTTTATTTTTTTATTTTTCTTCATAAAGTTGCCTCCTAATTTATACAGTATATATATAGTTGAATTACAAAATTTTTAACATGACTTTATTATTTCTGCACGCATTAAGATAGTATTTTTGTATAAATTTTATGTTTTACATTTGTCGTTGAGGTATTGTAATTTTAAATAATTCATCTCTTTGTTGAGGTATTGTAATTTTTAATAATTCACCTTTGATACGTGTAAATTTTTGCCAGCTATCTTAAGATAATTCTCTAGATTATAGACCATATAAGAAGTGGAAAGACATTGCATACATGCTAGAGTATTGCATTAACCGAAGTCCAATATAACACATACACTACTACTGCCATCTAGTATAATAATTGTGAAATTTAATTTATTAATTAATTAAATACGGATTTTCTATTTAAATATTTTTAATTGATTTATTTAAAGAAACACTAAATCGTTTTCCACCAAATTCTTTCGATGCAACTCCACATAAATACTTTACAGCGATCGAACTACCATCTACAGGTAGGTGTAGGTACCTTCTGTACAAAATCCAGTATAAAAGGTACCCCTTGTGTGCAAAATAAAATTTTATTTTCACAGCTCTTCCTCCCTTACATCTCTATACTCTCAGGCAGGTGTCGGCAACCTATGACCCGCGGGTCACCAAGTGACCCACTTTAGTTCCGAAAATAAAGTATATTATATAAAAGTATGGGCTGTACTACATTATCGAAATTAGCGTCGCGTAATTACCAGAGATACAAGCTTAAATCCGCTGTTTGGTCATAGATGGCGTAAGCAAGCGTATTAAGCTTCTATGGGCACGCCATACTTTTTTTTATGAGTTTGACATCTGTCAACATTAATCAGCGCATATTGCCAGCAAAAACACTAATTCGTTTTCCACCAAATTCTTTCGATGCAACTCCACATAAATACTTTACAGCGATCGAACTACCATCTACAGGTAGGTGTAGGTACCTTATGTACAAAATCTAGTATAAAAGGTACCTCTTGTGTGCAAAATAAAATTTTATTATTACAGCTCTTCCTCCCTTAAATCTCTATACTCTCAGGCAGGTGTCGGCAACCTATGACCCGCGGGTCACCAAGTGACCCACTTTAGTTCCGGAAATAAAGTATATTATATAAAAGTATGGGCTGTACTACGTTATCGAAATTAGCGTCGCGTAATTACCAGGGATACAAGCTTAAATCCGCTGTTTGGTTATAGATGGCGTAAGCAAGCGTATTAAGCTACTATGGGCACGCCATACTTTTTTTTATGAGTTTGACATCTGTCAACATTAATCAGCGCATATTGTCAGCAATTTCGTACAACAACATACATTTTTCCTTTGGTAATCATGTCTAGTTTTGTGCCAGAAAAAGAGCATATGCGGGAAGCTCTACTTTTCTGCTTCAATTTGAAGAAATCGGCTGCCGAATCGCATCGATTGCTTATGGAGGCCTATGGTGACAGTGCTTTATCGGAGAAAACGTGCCGAGATTGGTTTCGTCGGTTCAAAGACGGCAATTTTGACTTGTGGGACAAGAAGCTTGAAAATAGGCCTAGGAAGGTTGAGGACCATCAATTGCAGGGTCTTTTGGACGAAGACGATAACCAATCGCAAAAAATGCTCGCGGAGCAATTGGGTGTTACTCAACCGTCTGCATGCCACGGAGAAGATTGAAAAGATCGGAAAATGTATGCTGCATGAATTGAACCATAGACAAATAGAGCGACGCCAAAACACATCCGAAATCTTGCTCGCAAAACAAAAAAGATAGTTGTTCCTGCATCGAATTGTGACAGGCGATGAAAAGTGGATATATTTCGAGAATACTAAACGCAAGAAATCTTGGGTTGATCCCGGCCAACCATCAACATCTTCCCCAAGACCAAATCGCTTCGGACGGAAGATGATGCTGTGCGATTGTTGGGATTAGCAGGATATCGTCTACTATGAAATTTTAAAACCGGATGAAACTGTCAATGCCCATCGCTACCACCAACAACTGATCAAATTGCACCGTGCTCTGCGTGAAAAAAAGACGGATTATCAACAAAGACATGACAAGCTGATTTTTCTCCACGACAACGCACCATCGTACACGTCAAAAATGGTCCGAAACTACTTGGAGACACTTAACTGGGAGGTGCTACCCCATCCCGCTTATTCACCAGACCTGACCCCTTCCGACTACCACCTGTTTCCGTCGATGGGCCACGCGCTCGCTGAGCAGCACTTCGATTCTTACGAAGACGTCCGAAAATGGCTTGATTAGTGGATTGCCTCGAAAGAGAAAGAATTTTTTTGGTGTGGTATCCAGAAATTGCCCGATAGATGGGAAAAATGTGTAGATAGCGAGGGAAAGTACTTTGAATAAATTTGTTTTTGCTTTCTATGAAAAAAACATGTTTTTTCTTACTAAAAAAAACAGCGAATTTAAGCTTATACATCTGGTATTTCTCACATTTTGACCCGCGGCCAAGGATAAGTCTTTCAATCTTCATACAAATTACAAATGCGTATTGTTTTTACGAAATTTATTGTGTATTTGTACAAATAAATTTTTAGACGTAATAAAACGTTCCATACATACACATACACAGATAGGCAGAGTACACTAGAAGTTATTTTGCTTTTTTACATAATTTTACTTATAATTCCTTTGTTTTTCTGATATCCTGTTTTAACCATTTGTAATTACATTTTTAATTCAAATTTATATATTTTAAATCACCCAAAAAAAAAAACAATTTTTTTCTTTTTCAAAAATTTTTTACCAAAGAATTTTCTTGTTCCTGGGGATTATTACTAAATATTTTGGTTTTTTTTCTATTTCATTTTAATATTATTACTCTTATTATGATTATTTGCATATGATAAATTCTAAATAAATATTGTTTGTCATATCATCATTTTAATAAATTTCATATAATTTCTAATAATTTTTACCAAATTTTTCCTTCGATTAACTTTCTAATTAATGGAATAAAAAAACGAAGAGAAAAGATAAACTTTTATGTCGATCAACATTATTATTAAAACTTTATTTATTTCCTAAGCACAACCCAAATCACCCCCCCCCCCACACTCACACACACATTCAACAAAATAAAGAAGTTGTTCCTCGAAAAAGTTTTACAAGATTTTTTTTTTCTCTTTCGTAAATGTTATACTTTCTAATCATTCTAAATTTATAGTAATACAAAAGAATAATAGGAATTAATTTGTTTCAATATTTATTCAATTTTCAGTACTTATTAATTTGATTAGATTTTATTCTCGGTACGTTTTATTAAATAAGAAGAGAAAATTCATTTCTCCCCGTACAAATTTCCTTTTCGCTATAGTTCTTAATTATTTATTATTAATATTTATATCAATATTATTATCATTATTATTATTATTATTTTTATCATTAATTAATATGTATTAAAAGTTAATTATTATTAAGATGGGTTTTTTCTTTTTATATAATAATTTTCCCTTAAACTTGTGTATATATTAATACTTTTGCTCAATTAAGAATTACATTGCATGTCCATCGTGTGTAAATAAATTATTAATGTTTTTGATATTACGAGCAAAGTCTATGTTTAGTGTAATTAATTGCCGTTAAGCCATCCCCCTATTACGTTGTCATTTACGTCAGCAATCTAAATTCTCTAAGGGAGAATTGAATCCAAAAATTGATCCAAGTAAATGAAAGCATACAGATCTTCTTGATTAAGTATTAAATCAAATTTTATGTTTAGAGATCAACTATTATTATAATTATTATTAGCCAAAAAAAAATCCCAACAGATTTCCATATTGGAAACTACGTATCTCTTTTTTCTTTAATTTCTAATAATCAAATTTACGTATATAGATTTTGAAATTTCAAATTTCCGTCAAAAACAGCTATCTGAGTTGTGCTATTCATTCACAAACCTTGAAAATTATATATTTTTGTTAAAAATAAAAATTTTCTCATAAAAATATATACTGAAAAAAAATTTAGAGCATTCATAAAAAATTATCTATTGTTACGAAAAATAAACTGACAACCAAGAAAAAAATACACAAGATAAACTAGAATAAATTAAACGATAACCAAGAAATAATAGTTAATATGTATACTTTTCAGACTAAAATTAAATGCACACAAGCAAATTTCCCTTGAGGAAATTCCAAAGGATTTTTTTTAAATCTACAATTTACAAAAGTTATAAGAACATTTAATTGTAGCTGTAATGAAGGGCAAAATAATAAAAAATTTCCAATAAAATTTTTGCTTCCTGCAAGTGAAATTAAGATTAACTTCTATTCAAAGAGATGACGGACAATACACTCACAAATTCCGAATTTAATTGCAATAATCTTAAGGTCTCGAATATTTCCAATAATTGTTGTTATTCCTTTTATTCAACTTTTGTAATAAAATCAGCAATGCTAAAAAAAACATTTTTTTTCTTCAGAATTATTAATTTTGACCATTTGTTCTTTACCTTATCTTACCTATAAGAAATTGTCCAACAAAAAATTATCGTAAACCATTTTGGAACTAAACCTACTTTCAATAGCAACCTACGAATTCATATTTCTTTACTATTTTATATATACTAGATCAAAACTTATCCATATTTTTAGTTCACAGCTTTTCAACTCTTTAAATAATCTAAATAGTGAAATTATTCCAATCCTTTTTTTTTGGGTTTGAAATCTTTCCGCAATTTCATTTATAAAAAATAAAATAAGTCCAATAAATTTTAAATTTTTTATATAGAAAGACAAATTATAAAAAAATCGATACCTTATATTCTAATAAGTATGAAAAAAAACGGTAGAAATCAAATTAGTATAAAAATATCATTGCAACAGAAAATGCCAAAAGGTCAAAAGTATGATTTCTACTTAAAAATTAAATCAAATTATGAGATCAATTTTGAGAGATAAAATTCTATTGTAAATATTTCCTTCGTTTGGTTGTTTTCTATTCTTTTAAGAATTATTTAAATTAACTTGTTTATAAGGGTAGATAAAACTAAAGAAGAAAATTATTTTCTCGAGAAAAATATGGTATTCGGCATCGAAACTTTACTCTTGTTTTACAATATAAACACAGGAAGGTATGTTTCCTCAATTATAGATACTCTTGGCATGAAATAATCAAATACTAGTTCTCTTCTTTATTGCCTTTTTTTATTTTTTTTTTTAAAAGAAATACTTTTCCGTAATTTGTTCTATTCCTTATACGTTTTTCAAAGTCATCTTTTTATTCATTTTCATTTGCATTTACATATAGTTTTTTTTTCACTGTTGCTACCATAATTGTAGTATTTATTTTTAGACAATTTTTATTTTTATTTGTGATTATTTTTCTGAAGTTTTTTTTTCTCTTCATTCTAAATTATATACAAAATAATTTTTACAAAATAAAACTTTATAAGACAATTTTTTATACATTTCTGGATGACAAATACGATCATTTTCTTGCTTATCCACAAAAACCAAATTCATGTCTACAAATCTAGACTAGTTTTAATTCAAAATAAATCATTAGTTTACAGAAAAACGAAAGAAAAGAAAAAAAAACAAATTAAATTATTTAATATTACAATAACAAATAATGACAGTCTAACTGCTTTCAATTGTCACAAAATTAGCTCAAATAGTTTCAATCTTTTAGATAGAATTTCAGTATTTCGAATACTAAAATAAAACACTGAATTCTATAACAATTCTTAGATAAAACAAAAAAATATTCATTTTCATTATAAATAATATTTAAAAATTAAAAATTGATTTCTGATATTTAAAATAAAATCTTTTTAATTTAAATATGGAAATTTGCCTTAATTTCCTCATAAAAATAAATAAAATTGTTGACCAATGTTGGAGAAAGCGAAATAAAATCAATCTTTATAAAGGACTGTGTATACTTGAAAACAATTTTATACAAATTATTACTGCAACTATTGAAAACACTTAAATGATGTTTTTAGCATTTTTCGCAATCAGTTTGCTGAGCCGCTTGCACAAGTATTTATTTTTCAAGTGTACAAAGGCCTTAAGATAATAGATCATTGTACAATTTACATCCAAAAAAGTCAGTCACTAAAAATATATAATAGTAATCCAAACATGTAAATAATTTACAATTACTTTTTGCTTTTATACAATTTTAAAATAATAATAAAAAATCACATAAATCGAAAATATGCTTGTCGTTTCCATTTGATTATCAAAAATTATCCAGAAAACTTTAATAAAGATAATTAATAAAAGTAATAATACATTAAAATAATAAAACAAGCTCTTTCCAAATTTTAAAAGATATAATTTTCTCCAATCGAAAATTAACAATTACTCAAAAGTTTCTGGTGTTTAAAATTGATTTTTATTCTTTTTTTTTATATTAGCATTATTAAAACTCTATAATCACTTTTTTCGATTAATTTTCAAAAGGAAAAATAAATAATTTATGAACGTTTGTTAAATTTGTTTTTCATTTTACATTTTTTTTTTTTTTCAGTGTATTTATTATTTATATATACTAGTTTTTTTTCTCTACAACTACGATCTTTGACACATATTTATGTATGCACTTCAAAGAGAATTATACAAATTCATTGATTTTTTTCCCTATAATATTGGAGTTTTTCTAAAATATTTTCTCTACCTCGCCCCTTTTACAAATTCTGGTTCATCAGATTCACTCGTATTTACTCAATTTGTTTGTGATTTTTTTTTTATTTCTTAATAATCATTACTATTAAATTGATTACCAACATTTTTTTTTTATTATGTCAGTTCTAATGCAAAATTTTTAATTCAATTTGAATAATTTTTTATTTCTATTTACTTCTTTCTTTTTCTTCTTCTATTCTTACCATTTTGTCTTATTTTCTAGGGCTTCTCTCTTTCATTTTCTCCACCGTACATTGCAAAAAAGATTTAATTCATTATCATAATTCTATATATTTCTTGATTTTACTTAAAATTTATGAAAACTTATGCGGTAGCATGATCGCCTAAATTCAATCCAAATTGAATTTTTATGTCAAAAAGTTTTCTTTAAAAATTTGTTCGCTTAAAAGCAACTTCATCTACAACCAACAAAAAAATTTTTTTTTTGGTGTTGTTTTCTTCCCAACATTTAGAGACAAAAATAAATGACTTTATTTCAATTTTTTGGTTTGATTTTTTTTAAAAAAATTTTTTTTTTATTAGTTTTTGTTCTACAAAAAAATTTTAATTTTTGCGTGTACTCACCCGCCACGCGCAGAACAATTGGACAAAATCCATTTACAAAGTTTACAAAAGTTTGTTTCTTCTTTTTTTAATAAAAGAAATCAGAATTTCTTTACAGAGTTCACAAACTTGTCAAAGACAAAACAGAAAATCAAAAACAACAAAAAAAAATAAACAAAAATAAAAGGTATTTTTTTTTTCAAATACAATTTTAACAACTTCAAAATTTTATGCATTTTTTATTTTACAATTTTTTAAAAATTCATTTTCTTTTTCCTTATTAAAGATAAATAATAAAAAAAAAATCTTTCTTATTTAATTGTTATCATTATTATTATTATTATAATTATAGGTTTTTGTTTGTTTTTGTTACAACTACACATTTTTCTTATTGACAAAAATTTACTTATTTGTTTTTTATTTTTCCCATCATTCATCGTTCTTTAGTCGATTGATTACATTTTACAAGAATAGGAAAAAAACAAAATCTATTAACACTTTTTTTTATAATTCATACATAGTAAATTATAATCTTTTCTGATATCTCTGTTTAATTTTTATACAATATAATAAAGACAGTGTTTTATTTTCGAGTACAATTTTCTGTATGTGTTGTTGTTGCGTGTATATATTTTTTGTCATATTCAATTTATAAAAAATATTATTATATAAATTAAATGTTCTTAAAGAATTTCTCTTTTCTTCATACAATATTGAATTGCTTCTTTTCGTGTTAAAGTGCGACATGGATAACAGACAAATGAAAATTTATCCTTAGTAATTTTTATTCCTTCCAAAAATCATATTATTTTGCTTTTATTATTCATCAAAGCTTTACTAAATAAAAAAATATAACAAAAATAAAATTCTTCTCATTATTACTAAATACATAAAATTATTTTTATTTGACTTTTCTGTCAAATAGCAATTTGATCAGAGAAAAACCAAATTCTTATTTTTGTAGTTTAGTTTTTGCACTTTTCTATCTTCTTTTGAAAAATTTTCTTTTTAGCACTCACTTTCCAGATTTGTCTGTGGCGACTTTGCAGTTTCTATTTTATTTCATTTCCATTTCCTCTCCATTCTAGTCGTTGCATGCATCGGTTAATATCACCCTCCCACGCACTTTTTTTTAATTTTTTTTACAAATAAACTTCAAAAATACTGCAATTGATCATCACCAAAATATTATTTTTAAGTAAAAGAACAAAAAAAGACAATACTATGATTATACAATTTTCTTTCTCTTTTATTGTTTATATTTTTAGTGTGATTTACATTTTCTGTTTTAAAGAATACTTTCTTGTTCATATTTCCTTATTAATTTTTGTTTTTCTTAATTTTATATTGCTTCGTTTTACAAAGTATGTTGTGGTGGCATAGTTAAGGTACCCCTAACAACTATCGATGTGGTATATAAATTAAATTTTGTTATAAAACTTTTAGCCTATATACCATTTAGTAAACATTCTTCAAATACTCTTTTTTTTTGGTTGTTCTATTTATACCATTTCCCTCCACTTTTTTTTTTTTTTTAAATACAATTTCATACAATTACTATTTAGCTGTATGTGGCTATTATTTTATGCAAAACTTATAGAATTCACATACAAATAACAACGGAAAAAAATAAGAGATTAAATTTGAAGTCTCCGTTTTTTTTTTAATTTTTCATCATTGATTCTTGTTTGAAATATTATTATTTATGTCTTCCCAGCATTCTAGAAATATTTCTTTGTTTATTGTACTCCACTATTTTTATTAATTTTCATTTATTTTCTTTTAAATATATTAATGCGGACATAAATTTATGTATGTATGGCGATAAATACAAATTCTTTTCATCTTATTATTTTGTTGTTTTATTGTAGTAAATGTTATTTGATTAAAAAAATTTCAAAATTCTTCTTATTTTGCTAGAAAAAAATGGGCCTTTAATATACCCGTTCTTTCTTCACTTTGACTTCATTTAGAATAGTTGCAATTTCGCCAACCATAAATGCCCATGGAATTGTTGAATTCGCCAATGGACACCGTTCACCACTGGGGCAATAAACTTCATTATTGGCGCTCTACAAAAAAAAAACAAAAAAAAAAACAACATAAGACAAATATGATAATTTAATCGATTCATTTATAAGCAATAATTGTTTCTTTAAGATGGTAAAGAACCAATTTGAATATGGGACAAATTGTATCTGAATTGTACGTACATTTTGTCGTTTGATGCTCTCTCGACTGCAGGGGAAACAAAATTTGTGATGATTAACAGACGGACACTGTACAAAATGAGTGTCCTCGAGCCTTTCCTGGCACAAAGTGCATTTTAGTGTTGTGTTCGTTGCGGACGCTGACGTCGGTGCTGCTGAAGTTGGCACATCGGCTTCAGCTCCTTGTGGCGCACCACCACTAGTAGCGCTTACTGTTCCAGTTGTTGTTGGCTGATTCGTTTGTGCTTCACTACTCGTCACTGTCGTGCTTAAAACATGCTTTGAACCAGACGACCTACGGCCACTCGATGATCCTAAAAGAGAAACAATTCAAATAATCGATTAAAAAAATTAATCAAAATTTATTCTATAAAAATTCACCAAATCCATTTTATTTACTTCAAATTTTTTTTTGTAAAATTTGGTCAAATTTCTATTTTTAAAAAATTATTTATCTTCTGAAAATAATGCATACCAGAACTGTTTGGTGAATGTTGACTACCACGTGACGCTGTCCTGGGCGGTGGTGGTCCGGGCGGGCTGGGGCCATTTCGAGGGCTACCCGGCGGTAATGTCTCTGTAATAGACATCAAATTAGCCATCGGACTTTGTAATGGGGCAAGTGGTGGTGCTGGAGGCGTTGAATCTCCCAGCGAAACGGGCGGAAGTGGCATTTGTGGATTAACTAAAATTATTTAAAAAAAAAATAAAAAAATAAAAAAAAAAACAATGAGTACTCAAGTCAGTTAAAATCATTTCTTATATAGAAAAAGAAATTTTCTCCTACTTTTCTTTTCATTAGTTTTTTATAAAATTTATTGTATTTTTCTACATTTTTTTTCTATAATTTTCTTTCAATCTTACCACACACGAATAATATTGAATAATTTTTTTTAAAAAAACAACTATTTTGTATAATTAAAAAAAAAAATTGTTATCTTCACAGAGAGAGAGAGAGAGAGAGAAAGAGAGAAAGAGAGAAAGAGACAGAGCTCAATGGAATTTTATAAATATAATTTTAAAATTATTATTAAAACTGGCAAACTAATCTTAGTTATTTAAAAAACGAATCTACAAAAATTTACATATAAAATGGAAACTGATGAACGGTTTGGTTTGAATGTGAACCCATTTAATGGTGGGGGGGGAGGTGGTTAAATGTTTACCAAACACGGGAGAACATTTAGAAAATTCCACGAAATTTGCTATGTAAATAATTTTAATTAATTTAAACAAACAGCAAATATTTTATCTGGAAATGATTGAAGACTTAAATGCAAAAATAAAACAAATTCAAACAGGAGGGAATCCATGAATAAATGAAATAAAATTTTCGCCCGTGTGATTTTTTGAATAATTATTTTTTTTAATGGTTTAAAATTTTTAATAGAAAATGTTTTTAAATGCCACAGATTTTGATGGAAAAAGGATTTAATAGAAATGAAAAGGATAATATATACTGAATAACAGAATTATTTAAAAAAAAAAAAAAAAATCAAACAAATTAATATAGAAAATATGTTGGAAAAAGATAAGAAAGTACAAGAATGCACCTTTAGATCTAAAGAATATATCATAAAGTCTAGAAGGTATGGAAGCGATTGGAGTTTCGGATTCGGTAAATTAGAACACAAACACAAAACAGATTATATATAAACGCAAAACAACAACAACAAAAATAATAATAATAATAATAATAACAAAGAAAATGCAATCTATGCGTACGTGCCTATTTTATAAATAAATGACGCCACCCTTAATTAATGAAAATAGTTGTCGAAAAAAAACCATGTGTTGCTTGCTTACAAAAGCTTCTTTTATTCTTGATGTTGAATTCAGCAAGGTTGAGTAGGGCTGAATAGAGAGAATAGAAGAAGCGTTTGGATGTGGAGCTGAATAGAACGAATGAAAGAAGCGTTTGTAAATAATTGAATTATTTTTTTTTTATCTTGTGGAAATATTTTCATTTTTAATTGTTTAATGGTATTATTGCACGATTGCCCTTATATCACGAACAAACCCAAAAACGCCATCGTGCATTGTGTGTTGATAAATAGCGTGTGCAGTGTCCGTCCCCCCCTTTCCAACCATTAAAACTACCATCCCATCATAGCGTGAATATGAAGCACGAAAATTAAATAATATCACGCAATCACGCATTGGATATTATAAATAATTAATTTGTTGATAGTGAGAACACGATAGTACCCTCTTATCAAAATAACAATGGCGTTATTTAAAACATTTCTCCTGCAACCCAAAGATTTTTGCCATATTGCATCGTCGTACACATAGGAATTTAGCAATAACACTTACACTAATAAAGACATCTACTGGAAAGTTCTGCTAACAAAATCTATAGGGTGGACCATAAATTTAAAAGTTGCATTTTAAAAAGTAAATAAAAAAAAACTAGTGTATATTTTTTTTAATTTCCGGTTTTATTAAAAAGATTGAACCTTGAAATTTTAGAATAAAATACATCATTTAAATGACTGGCCACAGCTGGCCTTAGAGTGCCCCATTCGCTCGACCCAATTTTTCAGTACATTTTCGTTTGTCCGGGCCTGTATCTCTTTAATGATTTCGTGTTTCAAGGCCTCAATAGAAGACACCGCTGCAAAAAGGAGGCAGCTCCATTTTTTGGCGATTTTTATTCTCCAGTGGATATAAAGTATTCCAAAGCTGCTCTATCAATCAGTGGAATAACGAGACAGCTGCCTTAATTCACTGCGGAAATATAAAGGATATGTTTTTTTTTTATTGGACAGGTTTTACATACGTAGGCTACTATATATATTTCTGGCCTAGGCAACACTAAGTGTTGCCAGGTGCGATCTGACATTTCCATTGGAAAGTTTGACATTTTTTAGCATAAACGTACTCAGAACGTTTTGACGTACGACTATCATTTGTGTTGTTTACAGTGACTTGAAAAAATCAATTTGGCAAAAAAATGGAATTAACTCGTGAACATTTTCGTGCGATCATTTTTCACAACTTTCGACGTGGATTATCACGACAAGAGTGCATCGATGAACTTAAATCTTTGTATGGCTATGAAGCACCATCCTATAGCACTGTGAAAAACTGGTACAACGAATTCAATCGTGGCCGACGCTCGCTCAAAGACGAATTCCGTGAAGGTCGTCCAAAAACAGCCGTTGTTCCAGAAAACATCGATGCCGTACGTGAACTGATAATGCAACACCGTCATGTGACATACCGTGAGATAGAGGCATGCCTAGGCATTTCTCCCACCAGCATACATTCGATATTGCATGAACACCTGGCCGTAAAAAAGGTTTGTTCTCGTTGGATCCCGCACAATTTGACAATCGCTCAAAAAAAGGCTCGTGTGGATTGGTGTAAAGAAATGCTGAAAAAATACGATCGCGGTGCTTCAAAAGACGTTTATAAGATCGTCACAGGTGACGAATCATGGATCTATGCGTATGAGCCCGAAACAAAACAGCAATCGACCGTGTGGGTCTTCCAAGACGAGTCAAATCCAACGAAAGTTGTTCGTGGAAGAAGCACTTCGAAGCAAATGGTCGCTTGTTTCTTTGGCAAAACTGGTCATGTGGCGACTGTTCCGCTTGTGCAACGTAGGACGGTCAATTCTGAGTGGTACACCACCATTTGTTTGCCTGAAGTCTTCGGAGAAATTCGAAAAACGAACAAGAGAAGTCGAATCATTGTGCAGCATGACAATGCGAGCTCTCACACATCGGCTCAAACCAGCGCCTTTTTGACCGGACAAAACGTCGAATTGATGGGTCATCCTCCGTACAGCCCTGACTTGGCACCCAATGACTTCTTTTTATTCCCACACATCAAGAAAAAAATGCGTGGTCAACGATTTTCGTCGCCAGAAGATGCTGTTGAAGCATTCAAAAACCATGTTTTGGAGGTGTCTCAATCGGAGTGGAAAAAGTGCTTCGAAAATTGGTTTGAGCGCATGCAAAAGTGTATAAATCTTGATGGAGAATATTTTGAAAAACAATAAAACCTTTTTCGTTGATAAATATTCGCATTTTCATTATTAGGCCAGAAATATATATAGTAGCCCACGTAACACATATATGCATTTATACACATATACATGAGACACAGTCGCACCTATGGAGCATATAGCGGTACTAGAGACTCTGTGAACTCTCTCCATCTGTTTCTGTCTTGGGCTAGCCTTTTCACTTCCGACCATGACTTGCCAATTTGTTGGTGTTCGCGCTCGACTGATCTTCTCCAAGTGGTCCTTGGTCGTCCTCTGCTGCGATTGCCCTGTGGGTTCCAATCTAGTGCCATCCTTGCTATGTCCGTAGGTGGTTTTCGCAAGGTGTGGCCAATCCAACTCTATTTCCTGCGTTTGATGTCAGCTAGCAGGGGTATTTGCTTCGTGAGAAGAAGCAGCCCCCAGTGACGTTGGGGGACCCTACGGACTACATATATATAAGGCTTGTAGTCGGCCTCTCACCCCGGCACCAATGAGATCCTGATTTTTGTCCCGATGACCCGGAAGCTACTGGTAAACGATTTTCTGTGTTTAATTTAAGTGCTCAAATTTCATCAATGGTCCAAAGTGATTCTGAAGATGACCATACGGACCAGGAACAAACAGTTGCGAAGAAAAAAGTTGGCAAGAAACGAGTAAGAGATGAAAACAAGTGGGAGAGAAATATTGCGAAGAGAAGGAAAGCTGAACCAACAGTCAGAAAAATATATCTTTATTCCGATAACTGTAGCTCATAAAATAAAAACAAAGTCTTGGCTCAGTACTTTTATACACTTCTTGCAAATACTAACAGATTTTCTGAAATAATATACAGATTTCCAGAACCGGGGCACAGTTTTCTTCCTTGCGACAGGAGCTTTGGATTAATCGAAAAACAGAAAAGGATCTATTTGCCAGAAGAATGGGGTTCAACTGGTTAAAAATACATACCGCAAATTTATAGTAGTTCCAGTTTCCCAAGATATGATTTTAGATTTGACTGGTCATTTTAAAGGGGCTTTCAAAATCAAACAAAAGGAAACAAAAATTTGGGATATCTTCCTACCGTGTCTTGGCGTATACAGCAAAAGGCGTAGAATGCAGCAGTGTTGCCTCTGCCTTGCTAAAGGACTTGTTTATCCTTCAAAAACATGGCGTTACGTTAACTTTACTTGGTTCTACATCTCTCTTCTACTCTGGGCCGTTACCCACTTAAGCGCCCCAAATATCTATGTGTACATGTCCGAGAACTCATAAAACCACATACATGTGCCCCAGACTGTATGTGGTTTTATGACCAGCTGAAGAGCCAAGAAGAAGAGCAAACTGTTGGGCACGAAGAAGATAGCTTAACAGACTAATGTAATGTTACTTTATTATGTACTTTTGAAAAAAAATTGTTAATACATAACTTGAAATTTATTTTTGACTTTTTTTCGCATCCTCCGTTGAAAAAAGAGGGCAGCTCCATCGTTTTTTATTTTTTATATTATTATCTATCCATGTTTCTAAGAGGAGTAATTTGAGAGTATATTATGTATTAAGTAATAGAGTTTAACTCCACATATGAATAAAGTAAAAAAATCCACAGAATTCGTAGTGATACAGTTTTTTGCTTCTCCTGCAAAAATTGGTAAAACGGAGCTGTCTCCTTTTTGCAGCGATGTCTTCAATTGTCTCTGGAAGGCTTGCGTAACATTTATCCTTGACGGCTCCCCACAGAAAATAATCCAACGGGCTCAAATCACAGCTCCAAGGC
This sequence comes from Atherix ibis, assembly GCA_958298945.1. Classification (NCBI taxonomy): domain Eukaryota; kingdom Metazoa; phylum Arthropoda; class Insecta; order Diptera; family Athericidae; genus Atherix; species Atherix ibis. The sequence goes on along the minus strand of OY282610.1, from coordinate 20,685,736 downwards.
GGCCAATTGATATCAGAATTTCGGCTGATTATCCGGTTTTCGAAAGTTCTCAATATTTCCCAGTTTTCTGGGAATAATGTTGTGTTTCATTATTAAATTTCAAGGTTCAATCTTTTTAATAAAACCGGAAATTTAAAAAAATATACACTAGTTTTTAAATGGTCCACCATTTTAAAATGGAACTTTTATATGGTCCACCCTATATTAATCTGACTGGAAAATGAAAACTACAAGCAGTTGCCGCTGTCAAAATCTTTAAAACCTTCACAATATTATGGGAATGCACAAACTGCGACTTTTTTTTATCGCCAAATTGAATCTTGTTTTAATTTAGCAGTTGTTGTTCAAGTACTGTTATACAATTCAGTGTTTTGTTCTTTAATTAAAGAACATCTGGATAGACACGTAAGTCTGATTTTCGTATATGTGTATGTATACGCAAATTTATCGTCAAATTATTGCAAAAGCGGCAAAAAATCGTACTAATTGCATACATTTGTGTGTATTTTTTTATATAGACATGACACCCACTGACATCCAGTTTTTGTAACAGAAATTTTTATAAAAATATAGTTTAAACACGCCAGAAGGTAATATTGATTTTTTTAAATGAACAATTGTCTATTAGGTTATTTATTGCAAAAACGGCGAGAAATCGTACTACTTGCAAACATTTGTGTGTATTTTTTTATATAGACATGACACCCACTGATATCCAGTTTTTGTAATAGAAATTTTTATAAAAATATAATTTAAACACAACGACAGGCAATTTTTATTTTTGGTAGAATCTTTTGATATGAAATGAAATTGTATTTTAGGTTCATTATCAATATCAAGCGCATCAATTTTGTAGACTTTCGGAGACTTTTAAAAAAAAACCCATTCCCATGAAAGTGGTAACATACAGAAACTCTTGCATACTTTTGTTGTTTTTAAGGTGGTTATTTTGCCATTTATCCGAAAGTGAATGTGAACGTGCAGTTTTTATCTTTTTTGAAGTAATTACGAAAAAGTAAGTATTTATATAAATAGTTATATTGTTGATAACATTCGAGTAGGAAGTTTTTATTTCAGAAAAGTGTTTTATAAAGGGTTGCTGCTAATTGAACGAAATGAGGACACCGGGAATTTCTTTCTTTCGGTAAGCTGACATCTTCAGTTTTACTAGAGAAATTAATAAAAATTTTGTTTATAATGTGTTTTGGTTATTAATGATTTATTTTGTCCAAAAAGTGAAAAGTTCTTTATTGAATAAATGTAAGCAAATGTGATGACAGTTCAATATTTACCAGAAAATAGTTCAGTACCAGCGTACATAAAGTGTGTCTATTTTTGAAAAACTGAATTTTAATGTTTTTTTTTTGTCTTTTGTATTCAAAATCTAAATTAACTTAACGAAAATTCTAGAAATTTTTCTTGAATATGAAGAAGATTTTCTGTTATGAATAAAAATTGATTTTGAACGCTTATTACCTATAAGCACATTTACCGTACATGGGGGCTTCGAAAAACCCCTGAAGATACCATTAATATCCATTAAAAATTACAATCTAATATGCACTTTGGTCTGATGGTGTCTTTAGGTCCGTTACCGTCAATTCTGAGTGCTATGGCAATATGATAACCGAATTTTGTTAGTTTTAACTTGATGATTTTAATCTGAACCATACATGATTTCAACAAAACAGCGACACATGACAAATTTTAACCATTTTTCCAAAATCTTCTTGAAAGTGTAATTTCCAGATTTGGTTATGTCAATTACGATTTGACGCTGTTGGCACGTAAACTGTTTAGGTAGACAATTCTCAAACTTATCATTCTCAGAAATTATTAAATTTTTTTACTATTAAAAAATAAACATGTTATAATTAAGAAAATATTGAGTTTTTATTGTTCCGAAATACGAGGTCTGTTCAAAAAGAATTTCCGCGGGTTACGTATATTCGATTTTCTATTTTTTGTGGCGTTATGTTGGTACTCATGTCTCTCACTTATGCCGACAAGTGCGGCCATTTTGAATATTCAGTTAATTTTTGACAGCTGCTTTGCTTGCACGTGTTTTAGCTTGTCTTCGATTTTTGCCCATTTTTGACCAAAAACAGCATCGCGTTAACATTGCTAAGGAGCGCTGTTGGACTCAGTCCGCGACGACCCAAATTTGCTCCAGAGGGACATAAATGGTGACGAATCATGGGTTAATGGTTATGATGTGGAAACCAAAGCTCAATCATCCCAATGGAAGCTGCCGCACGAGTCAAGACCGAAAAAAGCGTGCCAAGTTCGATCGAATGTGAAGGTTTTGCTTACAGTTTTCTTCTTTTACCGGGGCCTGGTACATCATGAGTTCTTGCCACAGGGTAAAACGGTCAATAAGGAATATTACCTGTAAGTTATGCGCAAGTTGTGCGAAGCAATCCGCCAGAAACGCCTGGATTTGTGGAAGAACAAAAATTGGCTTTCGCACCATGATAACGCCCCTGCGCGAATTTTTGGCCAAAAACAACGCACTAATAATGCCGCAGCCACCGTATTCCCCAAATCTGGCCCCCTGCGACTTTTTCTTGTTCCCGAAACAGATTCTTTGAGCCATTTTTTTGGAATGGGCAAAAATCGAAGACGAGCCAAAACACGTCCAAGTAAAGCAGCTGTCAAAAATTAACTGAACATTCAAAATGGCCGAACTTGTCATGAGTACCAACATAACGCCACAAAAAATCTAAAATCGAATATACGCAACCCGCGGAAATTTAAAATTCGCGGTACTTTTTGAACAGACCTCGTACTTCAAATAATCCAAACACTCTCGTGCCGGACATCAATAATATATTTAACATTTTCTTCATAATGGCAAAGTCCAAGCAATATAAATTCTTAAATTATTTTTTTAATAACTTTGCTTTCCCAAGCCCATAATAAATTACCCCTTTATAGATGACGGTTAATTACATATACTCGTATATACTGGCGGTTTTGTCCATTAAAAATTTGACCTCTACAAGAAAATTTAGATTTTAAATTTCGAAAAGATACCAGATTTCTACTCTATTGGAAGCTTGTAATATTTATTTATTTTAACAGTGAAATTATCAAACGTATTCTTTAAAACTATATAAAAATAATAATACTTTTAAATTATAAGAAATAATTCTTTTTTAATAAATTTTTTGAATGAAATTTTTTTAATACTTCCTGATAAATAGTGTATTTTTTTAAGGGGAATGGAGGGGGTGTGAGAGGTTTGAAGTTACGTGACTATGTATACAAACATTGTCGACTAATGTACTTTTAATTTAAATGCGAGATTAAAAACAAAAACAAAACAAAAAACTACCAGCCTAATGATAGATAAATGATCGTACGGAGTAAATATTTATTGATATCGAAAAAGAAAATGTAAAATCTGGCAACATGGCGCTCTTTTACTTTCATTTAAAAGTAAATTGCGATGGCAATAATACCGACTGTGTAGCGCTAGCGGTATGTTTATGTTTACGTTAATGGCGATGGTGATGGAGATGGCGCTGGCGATTGTGATGTTGATGGCGTCGCGTCATGAACAAACAAAAAAAAAAACGAAGAAAGAAAAACGAAGAAAATTTCTGTACATACGAACGTACTTATTTATTTAAACTCGCAAGTACATCGTTTTTACGATATTTTTATTTATAGAACGATTCGGAACGGACGTCTCCATGCTTTCATGCGATTCCATACCGACTATACGGGGGACATGGCGGATTTTACTATATTGACCAAATTTATGAAAGAAAACTTTCGCATATCTTATTTGTGTGCATGCAGATATATGTATTGGCATAATCGCACCAACATTCGATAGTTTATTTGTGTTCGAGATGTAAACACATTTCATTTTGTAAATAGTGAATATACAAAATATTAAAACAAAAAAAAAAAAACAAAAAAAAAACAAAGGAAAAATTCTCATGTTTACCCTGTATTCTATTCTTTAGCGGCTTTTACGCGCCCCAACTTACGCGTCATTTCTATATCTACAAATTTCTTTATTTATTATGCTATGTAAACGATTTTCGATTTAATTCGGAATCTTATTGGCAAACGTTATGTTGAAGCGTCTTTCTATTTCTGTACAATATAATTAATTTTTTTCCATACACAAACGTTCTTATCGATTCTCACCTAGTTGACGACGGCGCTTTGGTGGTGCACATGGGAAAGTGTGTGCTATCTCTTTCGGTCACATTATTTTTCGGTTAATTGGGCGAAAATTTACAGGCTAGATTTTTTCAGTAATTTCATTCAATTTGATTAACAGGTTTTTGATCGCTTTTAGTTTATGCCAATAAAAATTCTCTTCTGTCAATAATTATTTACCAAACGTCCATCGATGAATTGTCAAATTCAATAGTAAAATGGCAGGTAAAAATTTCGGATATTATTCACAATAGGCCCTAACTTTAAAGCTGACATTTTTATGCATTGTTTTTTTTTTTTAATTTTTACAGATATCTACAACCAGCACATAGAAACAAGTAGATTTAGATAAGAATATTAATTAACGAAAAGGGTTATACATCAATGAATTGTCAAATTCCGCAGTAAAATGGCACGTAAAAATTTCGGATATTATTCACAATAGGCCCTCACTTTAAAACTGACATTTTTCTGCATTTTTTTTAAATTTTTACAGATATCTATAACCAGAAAAAAGTGACAAGTAGATTTAGATAAGAATATTAATTAACGAAAATAAGAATATAAAAAACATCATCAACATTTTTACGAAATATTTTTGACTGAAGGGATTCGGATTTGATGGGAATTGGAAGGCCAGTATTCTAGTCAGTAAGTCCATATGGATTTCTGCATGGCATTGTGTATAAGTGCTTTGCCGGCTATAGTAAGCTTAAAACGTTTGTTTGGAAGGCAAAGTATATAGTTGGTGGTATCAGCTGTTTAGTTCTTGTCTTTTAAGTTTGGTATGTGGAGTCCATATCAAGAGGTTGTCTAAGTTCAGTGTCGGTGTGTTGCGGTATGGCACAGCCGTTAAGGTATATGGGAGGATATATGGCATATGGTAGAGAGCAAAAGCTACGTGGGTGGATTTACTTTCATTAACTTTTATGTTCCACTTGGTGAACAAATTCTCGAAGGTTTGGAATTGGATTCGTAGAAAGGATTTGAGACGTATCATCAACGTTTTTAGCAAAGAAGCTGTTGGGACAGATTGGGATATCGGATGTATAAATGTTGCTTTCAAGTACACTTTCCTGTGGAACAGCAGACAGATGTTGGAGAGTTCATTGGATTCGTTTACTTGGAAGTTTCGGTTGGAAATAAATGTTTTTAGGACTAGGAAATAGATGGAACGGAGGATCCTATTGTGTTTCCACCAGAGTAAGCTCGATTTATATCAAGATACACACCAGAGACAGTACTCTTTTCTTTTCTTTTTTACTCATTTTATGTTATTTGTTTAAATTGTAATTTTTGTTTATGTCTAACCCTAAAAATATAACTGAGGAGAATGATATATTTTTGAAAGAAAACTTTCCGGTGGACCAGATAATTGCAGAAGTCAACAAGGAAACGATATTGACAGAGATTCGTCCCCTTTGATTAAACAACGTGCTTCACGTGTAATGCAACTTTCTTCTTCATCGGATGAGGATAGCGAAGAAGAAATAATTCCGATAGATTGTACCGATGAAGATATTCTCCAAAAAATAATAATAATTTGTTTGAAGGAAAACCTGGTATGAAAAAAATTACGCAAATTGTCAACTGTAACCGTTTTATTTCAACGGGGATGATTTATTTGCAACAATCATGCTGCTACACGCTAGTTTAAAAACTATATCTTTTTTTGAAAAGGCAAAGTAAAATTTTAAATGTTGTTAAAAATGTTGATGCTGAAACAAATGACCAACCTCCTCTGTCCTCCCCCCCCCCCCCCTCCCAAAAAGTATCCATGAAAATCCTGAGTGGAATCTTCTCCAAATGAGAAGATTAAAAAAAAACATTATGTTTTCGAAAAACGTGGGGGCTTTTTATTATAGTGGTTCAGAAAAACGACTGTGGTGGCGGGCGTTGGAATCAAAGGAGGAAAATAGCGGCGTCTCTATATTCCCAAAATGCAATCACTCCATGATACTTCTTTATGGCATTACCATTTAGTGTACTCGTAACACCGCTAATATAAGATGTTTAAATATCTTTGGAAATAAATCTATTAAAATAACAGATATGAACGTCAAAATTTGTATCATAATAATAATTACTGGCAAAATTTAACAATGACTAATTAAAAAACGTCAATTACTATGTTATGATATTAGATTAAAAATTTATTAAAATAATAAGCTTATTAATTTGGTAGACTTTTCGTAGAGAGTGTGAAAGAGCCATTCTCCATGAAATGGTAGAATACCGAACACCAAGCATATTTAAGATATTAGCAAGTTGAATTTCAAACAATTTAGTATAATATTATCCATTTTCCACAGATAATTTATTATCGTAAAGTAGCTTAAAAGTCATTAAAATAAAAAGTGCTTGGTAAGAAAGAAAAATCTGTAATTCTGTTCTCAGACATGTATTATCGAAATAATTCAAGGCATATTCAGTAAAATTACTTTTATCTATAATAAATTAGTAATTAATGCAACCGTTGAGAATAAAGCCAACACACGTTTTCAATTATTGACAACTAATATTAATATCCGAACTACATACGGCAGCAGTTAATTTTTAGACGAGACTGTACGTGAATGCATAATAAATGACTTACTATTCAAATAAGCAATTACGTTGCACGAGCTGCACGACAAACGCGCTGCAATCCAACAAACAAGTTGCACAATCCAAAAACGAATGTGGCACTGACACACTGCTACGATGTTGCGATTTCCGTCGCGTGAGAGCAGGCAGGCAAGCAAGAACTCTAGTCTAGCCACCACACGCCACCGGCTGCGGACAACAACGTCTACGCCTAACAAGACTCCGGTATACGTCATGTGCATTCAAAACTCGTTGATTGGCATGAAACCAGCTGGTTATATGCTAGTGTGCGTGTAGGTGACGCCATCATCGCTGTGTGGATGGCATGCGTCGAAAAAATGCAGAAACAAAAAAAGAAAAGAAAAATTATTCACCTACACTTCCTCACAGTACTCGTACTACAAAGCATAGAATCTTATCCACACAATCAAAACGATTTTCTTTCTTTTTTCTTCATTCGGTTTTTATTGGTGATCTGATATTTTTAACGAACCATTCATCGTTACGATAGTGAATCGTGTAACGAACGTACAACAAACAACGGGGTGGGAAATGGTGTGCCAGCATTTGAAGTCAATTGTTTTATTTACAAAATTCCCTACCTAGTCAATATGCGTTTTATAAGCGCTCCATATACACAACTCCTCAAAATAAGTCATTATTGATAAGAAACAGATGGCGACACAGTCGTTTCTATAACTAAATATGAACTCTTGGAGATTTGCGGTTGCTCGTCATCACCAGATCTCGGTAGTATAGAAAAAAAGCGAGACAGAAAATATCAAAATCAACAACAAATCAATAATCTGCTCCGCCAAACCAAATGAGCAAAAATTCTTATACAATTCAGCTACAATTCGTGACATATTTTTGCATTCGCGACTACGCTGCTTCATGGCATTTGCGCTGCTCCTAACCCACCACCCAGTTTTAGTTTTGCCTATGGGCGTGTGTGTATGGGATAGTAAACGATTTCATTTCGAATTCAGCATATCCAAAAAATGCCATTGGCTGATATTATCAAAATAACAATTCAAATTTTACCGGCAATAGAAAAGCGGTGGCGCGTATTCTATCAATCGGTAATCGGCGATGATGATGATAATGACAAGGTCGTGTGACGTATGATGAAATTCCAAAAGTCACAAAATATATTAGACACGCTCTGCTCTTTAGATTAACGAATACCTGAATAGGCACGTACGTCAGATTTTCGTATATGTATACGCAATTTTCTGGCCGAATTATATCAAAAGTGGCGAAAAATCATACTAGTTGCATACATTTCTGTGGATTATTTTATATAGACATGACACCCACTGAAATCTAGTTTTCGTAACAGAAACTTTCATAAAAATATAATTTAAACAAGACAGAAAGTAACATTGACTTTTGTAAATGCACAATTGTCTTTAAGGGTTATTATTACAAAAGCGGCGAAAAGTCGTAATACTTGCATACTTTTGTGTAGATTTTTTTATGCAGGCTCGACACCCACTGACATCTAGTTTTCATAATAGAAATTTTTATAAAAATATAATTTAAACACGATAGAAGGTAACATTGATATTTTTAAATGCACAATTGTCTTTTATGTTTATTATTGCAAAAGTGGCCAGCAATCGTACTACTTGCATACATTTGTGTGGATTTTTTTATGTAGAAATGATACCCCACTGACATCTACTTTTCGTAATAGAACTTAGGAGCATAACTTGTATTAATTTTAATACACTTATTGGACACAAAAATACAATTATAAACACAACAACAGACAATTTTTATTTTTGGTATCTTTTGATTTATTATCATCAAAAGATACCAAAAATATTATCAAGCGCATCAATTTCGTAGACTTTCGGAAACTTTTAAAAAACGCCATTCTCCATTAAAGTGGTAAGTATACCGAAATGCTTGCATACTTTTGTTGTTTTTAAGGTGGTTATTTTGGCATTTATCGGAAAGTGTAGTTTTTATATTTTTTGAAGTATTTACGAAAAACTAAATATTTATATAAATAGTTATATTGTTGATAACATTTAATGCGAAGTTTTTAGTGCAGAAAATGAAGTATTTTATAAAGGGTTGTTAGTAATTGAACGGAATGAGGAAACTGGGAATTTCTTTCTTTTGGTAAGTTGACATCCCAATTTTTACTAGAGAAATTAACAAAAATTTAGTTTATAGTGTATTTAATTGGTTTTTAATAATTTATTTTGTCCAAAAATTGGTTAAAAGGTGAACTGTTTGTTATTGAATAAAAAATGTAAACAAATGTGATTTTGACAGTTCAATGTTTACCAGAAAATAGTTCAGTGCCGGCGTATATAAAGTGTGTCTAAGAAAATTTAAGGGAACGGTTTTGATATCAATTCAACTTGGCAATTTAAAATTAAATTTTAATAAATAATACATAAATAAATAATATTTTAATTATAGAATATTATGTTTTAATGGAAATTTTCAAAACTAATTCCATCAAACAAAAAATCTGCATTATTATTAAAAAATCGATTTCTTTACGCATAAATGACATCACATATAAAAATGAAAGTTTAAAATTGGCCCCCACTGATTTACGCCGTTTCTATTATTTTGCATGTGTTCTTCTATAATCTAATTTGAACAGAATTTTTGTGTAGAGGTCTACCAGTTCTTCTATAATCTAAGCAGACTGTTCAACAGGAATATGGTAACACTCACCTTAATTGAGTACCTCAAATTTTGAGTACCGTCACTTAAATATACGATTAAGAATAGACGAGAGATTTATTTGGTAATGTTTGTCTGTTATTATGGCATTTTTTTCAAAATCCATCCTTTTTCGCATTGTTTGCATTTGTAACAGCTAATTTTTTTTAGGTGTTTGGTTTTCAAATTGAATCGGAAAATCAATGCTTGGTCATTTTTTTTAAAAGATTATTTAATTGTAAATGCATTGGCAATAACTACATTTTAATTGATCCATACGAAGAAGTCCAAATTTTTGTATTTTCTAATATTAATATAGAACGTAAAATATTGTATTTATTTGTTAAGAAGAAAAATCGCAAAGCACGCAAAATTTTTTTGGGATTAATTTTAATTACATCTAACACATTAAATAGTATAAAAAATAAAAAATCAGCAACAAATAATTCACACATTAAAATAGAACATTACATTTTGCTTCTTCAATTTTTAACGAATAAATAATACTCGTTTCTGAAAGATGGCGCTTATTTTACAAATTTATTATAATAACTATGAACTTATTTTGTTGATTTGTTATTATCAATTTGATTATGTTGCGTCCCGTAAATATCCCGTTTCGAACTGTATTATCCTGTTTGTTTCCTATAATCACCATATAGTCCTGTCAGTTTTAGATATGTTTTTTCAAATAAGATTCTCATCTGTCAAAAATTAAAATCTCCTGTAATTGTCTTCATATAGTCCTGTCAGTTTTAGATATGTTTTTGTTTTGACAGTTTCTATTTGTTTTCTTACCCTTAGATTAAGTAATTACAAAACTTAGTAACAATATCTATAAAACTTTATTTGAATCAAATAAAATCGTTTTAATAAATATTATAATTATTGGAATTAATGCATTGAATAAATATTGTACAATATACTGAACATACATTTTTAATAATTCTAATTGATTTTCTTTACGTTTTTTGATAATAACAATATGATAATAGCTACTAAATCAGTATGAAAAATATCTAGACATATTTGAACGGCTTTTTCTACCGTTTCTATGCCATTTTTTATATTAGATACACTCGATCTGCCATCTTGCATATATTTACCAAAGTTTCCGTTCGTTTAAAGTCAGTTCCCAGTCTTTATGTAATGTTGAAAAATTCTTTATTATTAAAATTCTTATACTTTATGAATTATAGCAGAACAAGCCGTTAGTTAGGTATACTGCAAACAAATTACACGTCATAACAATATTATGAACAGAATCTTATTCTAATTACAATTGACGTGAAAATATATATATAGCATAAAAAGTGCCCTGTTTTCGACAGCTGTGCCTATGCAGGTCTCTCTAGGTTGTATCGCTGTCATTAGAAAAATGACAGTTCCTTATATCAAATCTCCAGATTTGTTCTCAACAATTTAAATGTAATATGATTTTCTCCTCCTATTATTTAAAAAAATTGACAGTCTTACTAGGCGTTTTCCTTTGGACCAATTTTGCTACTACGCGCTAGATGACCAAAGGAAAGCCAAATTCTAAACACTAGTAGAAACATAACCTCAAAACAGTCAGAAACAATACTGAGTTTACTCACACATAAACAATAAAAACTGAGTTTATTCACACATAAACAATACTGACAAAAATATGACTCTTCAACATAACCAACGAATCCGCACAACTATCTATTTTCACTTTAGCAACTAGAATCCACCTAACGTAAATTGTATGCGTAACTCCCACTTTGATGTGGTCGTTTGTTCGAGGTAGAGTAGATGATGACAGCTACAACTACCGCGTAGTAGCAAAATTGGTCCAAAGTAAAACGCCCACTGTCTCTAAACTAAAATTGAAGCTACCCAAACAGTTGATTGCCAAAAAAAAACCTCAAAAAAAAAATAGATCGAAAACAGACAGAAATTTTAAGTTTTTCAAAAAATTAAAAATGGGCAACATAAACTTTATTCCATTTATAAAATTTCGTAATGGAAAAAAATAATAAAAGCGATAAGAAAAATTTAGTCTATTTATACAAGAATTTATAAATAAAATTATTTGGCGCACATATCATTATTATTGCTATAGTGTTGGTTTTTGTTTTTCTTTGCTCAATAATAAATAGAGAGGAGGTCGTCGTCACCAATGTTGTGTGTAGTCACCCGCAACAACCCCTCCGGTTATCGTCAATTTCCACCGTTGTACGGCTTTACTGTCGACGAGCACAGCGTGTGTAATTGGTTGCATGGGAGAATGTTTGGAATTGGCACAAGTTACCATAATCGGAGCCGACGTACTGGCGTTGTCGTCCCCTACCCAAATCTTTTATATCATCACCCAGTATCATCACCATCATCATCAGCAACATCAACATCACCATCTCACCCATCACCATCATCATTGTCGTCGTTGGCGTCGTCGCTGGCCGTCATCCACTGAACTTCATTCGAAGTTCAAGGGCAGATGACGACTAGTCCAGACGCGAATCCAAACACAACACGAACACAGAGCTACCAGTCACTATAGAAGCACAAACACAATCACAACAACCATTCATCAGTATAGGGGGCGCGCAGAAATGGGACAAAACAGCAAAGGCAACCAAGTCACAGTACACAAGTTCCGCGATGTTGCCGTTTCTAAATGCTCCACACACTACGCTCCATGCACTACGCTCACACATACTCTCATGAGTATTAATAAGCTCGCTTTTGTTACACAACGCCACATATGTGTATATACAAAAACTATCCCAAATGGCTTGCGGGACAAACTAACTGTAAAAAATCTCGTTTTCTTTTATCTCTGTCGTCGCCGGCTAACCCACTCATTCGATCCCTCTCGTTTGGCGATAGGCCAAATAGTCAGTTGGTGCAGGCATCATCACCCCTATTCTCCCATTTTCTTTTCTATAACCCCCCCCCCCCCCCAACCAAACCAACAATCCTTTATCATTTATTTATTCTCGTTTCCTCTCTATTTTCTGATACCAAATACCAAAATTAACCACACCACCAGAGATATTCGTGTCTCCTTATCAGTCCCTCATATTATTTTTTACTTTTCGTTTCTATTCATTCAACCCCCCCCCCCCCCTCTCCAGAAAGTTAAAACATTTCTTCTTGGTCTACATTTATTATTATTTATAAAAAAAAATTATCATTTTCTTTTTTTCTGTGCGGTATTTCGTCGAATACATATGATTGAGTACGCGTTATATGGTGCGAGACGCTATTTTTGTGTAGAAAAAATCTGTGCGCGCGCACTGCCACCTAACAACTACAACTACAACTGGAATTATATACTACAATATAACATTTTGCGGACATTTTCCTGTGCAGTTTTACTCAAATCATGTGACAACAGGGCTTCATACGATGAATAGCTAAAAATCTACCTACTACATTGAACTTTTCTTTCTTTATCCTTCCACCTATGTCATGGCTATTAACAAATTTTTTTTAAAGATTTTATTGACAGCAAATCAATGAAAACTTCATTTGAAAAAAAGAAAAAAAAAACCAAAATGAACAAATCAAAAATTAAAAACAACAAAAAACCAACGAAATTATTTTTTTTTTTTAAAATCGTATTTTGGTGTTTTCGAATCACTATCATCACTCACTCACTGTTTTTAATTTCAGCAGTTAGTTTTTATTATTAAATGAATAAGAAGAAGAAAAAGAAAACAATCACAATTGATTAAATTAGAAACTAATGTTATTTTCCAATATTAACTAAATTGACATAAATGCCCACTTACTGAGTTTTATATCAATTGGCGTATAATTTCCAGTCCGCGTATAGGTATAAACATTTGCTGTAAAACAATTTATTCAATATTTTTTTATATTGAAGACATAGTTTTCATATAAAAATTATTTAAAATGAATTTGTGAATAAAATTCATTAAAAAGCATCAGGAATATCCAATAATAACAATTATAATAATAATAATAATAATAATAATAATAAAAATAAATAATAATAATAATAATAATAATAATACTAAATTGAAAAGTTTTATTTTTTTAAATTTCTCTTGTAGAATTTTGACATTACAAAATGTTTGAAATTAAATTATTAACACAGCCAGCTGTTAAATGTATTATAATCCAACAGAGGCAGATAAGAATTAACAATCAAATAATATAGTACTCCCTCTTCTTTTAACCGATCATACTAACAGATAACGACCTCCTCTTTAATTCTCTTAAAATTTAAAAAAAAAATTAAAATCATTCTATCAAAGAGAGTGTCTTAATTATAAATAGTATAAAAAGAAAATATTTGATTTCCAGTATTATTTTAGACAATTTATACTCCGTTCACGTGTTGCATATCATAATGAAAAATTGTATACTCAACATACACAAAGTTGTCCACTCATAAACTATCCATGCACACACCCTGTTACATACACGTATATACGTATATATATGTCAAGTTATACTGTTAATTAGCCGAAAACATTCGAATTAGTACACCTTCCTCTTCCTACCGAAAGATGGCTATAATGTATACACGAAATGGTAGAGAGGAGATTATTTAATATAGATAATATGCATATTAGCCCAAAATTCCCGATATCAACATGCTTAAATTAAAGAATACATGGATAGGCCCATACGTCAGATTTTCGTATATTGTATCCGCAATTTTCTGACCGAAATTATCTCAAAAGTGGCGAAAAATCGTACTACTTGCATACTTTTGTGTGGATTTTTCTATGTAGACATTACACCCACTGATATCTTATTTTCGTAATAAATTTTTTTATAAAAATATAATTTAAACACGACAGAAGGTAACATTGATTTTTTTAAATGCACAATTGTCTATTAAATTATTTATTGCAAAAGCGGTGAAAAATCGTACTACTTGCATATATTTGTGTGGATTTTTTTATATAGACATGACACCCAGTGACATTTAGTTTTCGTAATAAAACTGATATCTAGTTTTCGTAATAAAATTTTTAAACACGAGAGAAGAAGGTAACATTGATTTTTTTAAATGCACAATTGTCTTTTAGGTTTATTATTGCAAAAGCGGCCAGAAATCGTAATGCTTGCATACTTTTGTGTAGATTTTTTTATGTAGACATAACACCCACTGACATCTAGTTTTCATAATAGAAACTTTTATAAAAATATAATTTAAACACGACAGAAGGTAACATTGATTTTTTTTAAATGCACAATTGTCTTTTAGGTTTATTATTGCAAAAGCGGCCAGAAATCGTAATGCTTGCATACTTTTGTGTAGATTTTTTTATGTAGACATAACACCCACTGATATCTACTTTTCGTAATAGAACTTTTATTTGTATTCATTTGAATACACTTATTGGAAACAAAAATACAATTTAAACACAACAACAGGCAATTTTTATTTTTGGTATAATCTTTTGATATGAAATGAAATTGTATTTTAGGTTTATTATCAAGCGCATTAATTTTGTAGACTTTCGGAAACTTTTAAAAAACGCCATTCTACATGAAAGTGGTAAGTATACCGAAATGCTTGCATACTTTTGTTGTTTTTAAGGTAGTTATTTTGGCATTTATCGTAAAGTGTAGTTTTTATATTTTTTGAAGTATTAACGAAAAAGTAAGTATTTATATAAATAGTTATATTGTTGATAACATTCGAGTAGGAAGTTTTTATTTCAGAAAAGTGTTTTATAAAGGGTTGTTAGTAATTGAACGAAATGAGTAAACTGGGAATTTCTTTCTTTGGGTAAGTTGACATCTTCATTTTTACTAGAGAAATTAATAAAAATTTTGTTTATAATGTATTTTGGTTGTTAATGATTTATTTTGTCCAAAAAGTAAAAAGTTCCTTATTGAATAAATGTAAACAAATGTGATGTTGACAGTTACCAGAAAATAGTTCAGTGATGGCGTACATAAAGTGTATCTAAGAAAATTTAAGGGAACGAATTTAGTTTGGAAGCATTTGTTAAGTTCTTGTTTACGATAAACTTGTATATTATTAAGAACTTGATGTAATATTCTATGAATTTAATTCAAATGCACATCCCTATTTAAATTACTATTTGAATTCACAAACACACTTTCAATATCTGCAAATAATTTTTTAAACATAAAAATTTATATTTACTAAGTTGCGGTGTGATTTTAATTTCAACATAATTTTTTTTTATAATTCTGTTTTAATAAATAATATTTTATCATAAATATAGAATACTGAAAATTTCCAAAACTAATTCCATCAAACAACAAAATCTGCAATATTTAAAAAATCGATTTGTTTACGCATAAATGACATCACATATTATCAAAATGGAAGTTTAAAATTGGCCCCTACTGATTTACGCCGTTTCTGTTATTTTGCATAGCGTGTGCGTTCTCACGAAAGTATTGCTAGCAAAATTTTGACAGAATATTGGTATGGAGGCCTATCCAGTTCTTCTATAATCTAAGGCACATGTCCGCATGCATGTTGTATAATATACGCCATCTGTCGATCGATGAAAGTTCTTCCATTCTTGGGAAAAACGTGCACTCAAATTTCCCAATAAATATTTATAAAGAAAGCAAGAGCAAAAAAAAATTGTTTTCTTTTTTTTTAAACGAAACGGTAACGCAAAGGAGAGTATAACAAAAATATTGATTTTGTTTTTTGTTTTGGCTTTTTTATTTTTTTGGTATCGAATTTACACACTCTAACCCTGTACACACGTGCATCGCATCAAAGCTTATTACTCTCATTTCAATGTACAGAACACTTTGACGCGACATATCAGAGCCAGGTTCGTATTGATTTTTTTTGTTATCTTTCTGTGTGCGTGTGTGCGGCAGCGTTTGTATTGGATAAAAATCGATTGACGCGACATAACATCACGCTGCCCGCCACCAATCGAAACCAATCCTAAAACAACAGTTTGCGTTTAAAAATTCACGGTTTTAGGCGATGTACAAATACACTTATAGACTGTAAATTATATTGTATGCAATGGTGTAAAGATGTTGTCATTATACACTAGAAAATCATATGTATTGTATGCCATATGCAAAAAGTCAAAGTTTCATTGTGACAAAAACAAAAATGGCGACTTTTCCGATATGAAAGGATGAAAGGACGATTGGAATAAAATTAATTCGAATATGTTCGAAATTTATTTAAAAAAAAAAAATAACAAAAAAGTCGTAATTTTTTCCAAAACAGATTTTGTTAATGCCATCTAACCAATTGGCAGATCTCTAATGTACGTACCTATTGTACAAAATTGTGTCAGTTTGAAAATGTTCAGAACCTGCTAAAGACTTCTTTTTCTTTTGAAATAAGCACAAAATTACCGAATTACAGAATATAAATACAAAATGTTTTTGTTTTTCTTTTGAACAAATTTCACATCAAAATTTAAGGTTGTCTCTGACCCAAAATAAGTTAAAGACAACCACTGTCATCTATGATTTTTTTCTTCTTATTTCTCAATAATTATATTTTCTTTTTACACATGCAAATATTGAAATTATTTTGTTGTTGTTACAATTAAATACGGACCTCCGATTTCACCGTCCCATAAAGCGCACCAAACAGTGCATATTTCTGGATGCAATGGCGGTTTTTATTTTGCCTGTGGTTCTTCATAAGACCAAATGCGACAATTTTGCTTATTCACATACCTAATCAACCAGATATGAGCTTCGTCTCTAAACCCGCATTTTTCGTTAAAAAAACTGATTTTCCCCAAGTTGTTCGAAGGCCCACTGAACTAAAATTCGACGCCTTGGCAGGTTGTTCGGCTTCAGATCCTTGCGTAAAATATTCCACATAGTCGAGTAACACAATCCCAATTGCTGTGAACGCCGGCGGGTGGACAAATAGAGGTCTTCACGAACGCTGAACGCTACGGCAGCAAATCTACTCACACGGGTTGGTGGTTTGATGTCCAATAGCATAAAATTGCTTCGAAATTTTCATACTATTGCTTGAATGGCTTGCTCAGTAGGTTGATTATGACAACGATAAAGTGAAACACATTTTTGAGAATAAAATATCCATAATAAAATGGCACTGCTAACTGAGCACTGTTGGCCTTGACACATGTCACGTGCCATGCCCGATTTGTCAAAAATAAAAGTAAGAAAAAGCAAATAGCAAAAATATCACCCGATACATACAACTATCAGCTGGTAGCGTGCAGTTCAATTGCGATCCACCAGTGGGCGTTTTTTTTTTTTTGTTATTTACAATAAATCATTCCAAATTTGCTAAGTTCCCACTGCCTAAATGAATTCAACTTCATCTTATCTGCTATCAGCTATCATCCAAACAAGAAATAGACCACCACAAATTAGAAATAAGAGGACGGCGATTTGCTAACCAATAATCTCCATTTTGCCCATACCCTTGCCTATGATATATGACAAACACGAATAATAACGTATACACGCAAAGGCAGTCACGAATTAGCTTGTAGTATCGACTGTACTCGGTAGATATCCTCTCGGAAGAAATAAGTAACCAAATGGTGCTGGTCACACCAATACCAGCAAGTATTAGTTTGTTAAAACCAGTCCAAACTGGAACAAGGCTTGGGACATGCACACCAACGGGATGTACTCTTACAGCATCCGATACGGAATCTAACGAATCAGCCATCATTTAACACTTCAATTAGGCGATGAAAATACACTCGAACGTTCCCCACAAATCGCAACAGAAATTCCCACTTCTCGGTTATATGAATGGTCAGTCAGTCACAGTATAGAAGTAGAAAGATGTCTATTCGTATTGAGAGCAGTGGGATGGCGTTCGTATCTAGAACACATGCAAATTTATGCAATCGTGACAGAGAGCACAGCGCAGACATTACTGACCCCAACATTCTAATAACGTTGGGGTCGATACCTTTACTTTTTTCTTGTTTGTTTGTTTGTTTATTTAATAGGACATTCGAATTTGTTCATTCCAAATGAATTTCAGATATTCATTTCGATTTATAGCAGCATCTTTACCTTTGTTGTGATTTTCTTAAATTGGCATTACTGATTCGCGACCGTTCAACATTTCGAATGTATATAAATTCCACATATTGTCATAGGTCAAGAATTTTGTATAAAGCCAGCAGTTTGATAAACAATTTTACAATAAAAAAACCCACAAACAATTTTCTTATTAAACGGTCAAAAATTTAGCCACTTTAGAGTCAATCACTCGACAACCGTAATACCAATTAAAAAAAATTTTTATTTCGAAATAGATTTTTTTGGATCATCTTGTGATGGCTAAGTAAAAATTTTCATCACATTCTTCCAGAAGCTTTATTATTATTAATGGCTCTTATAATTCGATTTTATCATAGTTTATAATTATTAGTAAACATTAGTAAAATATTTAAACAATACGAACAAAAATTATAATCTAATTTCAATATCGTATTTATAACATAAAAATTATATATATACTAGGAAAATGTATAAACAAAGAACGAAAACCCAACGACTTAAAGAAAAATTAATAAAAATTTTAACAATTGAGATAAAAAATAAAATAACAATAATAAGAAGAATTTTATTTTTTAATCGCAACAAATTCAAATAAAAATTTTTTTTAAAAAAAAAACTAATGCTAATTTTGGAAAACTAAATCCAACAGATGGCATAGTAGTTCGCCATCTGTAGGATTTAGTTATGAAAATTGCCATTGGTCATTAAAATATGGAACTAATTCGAAATGTTGGGCGCGCTTAACAAAAATAATAAGAAGATAATGAAGATGAATCCCTTAAACGTATACCTTATATCAACAGATTTTGCAACATAATATAAATAAAATACCAAACTAACCTAAAAATTATAACTTCTTATTAAAAAGTACTTCGTCCATCATGCAGTCAAGTCAGGGGTTAACATTTCTATTATTTCATTAATGTTTTTATATTACTTAGATTAAAGAATATCGTACGTCAGATTTTCGTCTATGTATACGCAATTTTCTGGCGCAATTATTGCAAAAGCGGCGAAAAATCGCACTACTTGCATACTTTTGTATAGATTTTTTTATGCAGACATGACACACACTAACATCTAGTTTTCATAATAGAAACTTTTATAAAAATATAATTTAAACACGACAGAAGGTAACATTGATTTTTTTTAAATGCACAATTGTCTTTTAGGTTTATTATTGCAAAAGCGGCCAGAAATCGTAATACTTGCATACTTTTGTGTAGATTTTTTTATGCAGACATGACACTCACTGACACTAGTTTTCATAATAGAAACTTTTATAAAAATATAATTAAAACACGAGAGAAGGTAACATTGATATTTTTTAATGCACAATTTTCTTTTAGGTTTATTATTGCAAAAGCGGCCAGAAATCGTAATGCTTGCACACTTTTGTGTAGATTTTTTTATGTAGACATAACACCCACTGACATCTAGTTTTCATAATAGAAACTTTTATAAAAATATAATTTAAACACGACAGAAGGTAACATTGATTTTTTTTAAATGCACAATTGTCTTTTAGGTTTATTATTGCAAAAGCGGCCAGAAATCGTAATACTTGCATACTTTTGTGTAGATTTTTTTATGTAGAAATGATGCCCACTGATATCTACTTTATGTAATAGAACTTAGGAGCATAATTTGTATTCATTTGAATACACTTATTGGAAACAAAAATACAATTTAAACACAACAACAGGCAATTTTTATTTTTGGTATAATCTTTTGATATGAAATGAAATTGTATTTTAGGTTTATTATCAAGCGCATTAATTTTGTAGACTTTCGGAAACTTTTAAAAAACGCCATTCTCCATGAAAGTGGTAGCATACCGAAATGCTTGCATACTTTTGTTGTTTTTAAGGTAGTTATTATGGCATTTATCGTAAAGTGTAGTTTTTATATTTTTTGAAGTATTTACGAAAAACGAAGTATTTATATAAATAGTTATATTGTTGATAACATTCGAATAGAAAGTTTTTATTGCAGAAAATGAAGTGCTTTATAAAGGGTTGTTAGTAATTGAACGGAATGAGGAAACTGGAAATTTTTTTCTTTCGGTAAGTTGACATCCCAGTTTTTACTAGAGAAATTAACAAAAATTTAGTTTATAATGTATTTAATTGGCTTTTAATGATTTATTTTGTCCAAAAAGTGGTTAAAAGGTGAACTGTTCGTTATTGAATAAATGTATGGTAAACAAATGTGATTTTGACAGTTCAATGTTTACCAGAAAATAGCTCAGTGCCGGCGTACGTAAAGTGTGTCTAAGAAAATTTAACGGAACGTATATTAATAGTGCAAGAAATACTTTAATTTTTGTTAATTCTTTACTAAGTTGTGGTGTGGTTTTTAATTTCGAACATAATATCACATTCTCTTATTTAATGAATTTTGCGTTTTTGGAATGGATTATTATTTGTGCACTCAATTGTTTTGATATAATCAAAGAACTTGCAATTTATAATTCTGTTTTAATAAATAATACATAAATAAATAATATTTTTAATATAGAATACTGTATTTTATTGCAAATTTCTATAACTAATTCCATCAAACAACAAAATCTGCAATATTAAAAAATCGAATTGTTTACGCATAAATGACATCACATATGAAAATGAAAGTTTAAAATTTGCCCCCACTGATTTATGCCGTTTCTGTTATTTTGCATGTGTTCATCTATAATCTAAGTTATATCGTTTTTTCTGTTAGTTCTATCAAGCGCACCATCTAGAGGGAAAAATATAATAACTTCCAAAGACTGTTTACTTTCTATTTCACGAAAACGGGCAATATCCGTTACCGTTTTAAGGCAATGGATTTTTTTTTGCCTATTCGATAACCAAGTTACTTCCTCAATGAACTGATAACAAACAACAGTTAGTTGCACATTAATTTCGTCATTTATTAGCAACAACAAAAACAAAACAAAAGAAAACTGTAAGTTTTCGTTATCAAATTCAAAACTGCAACAATTCTGATAAATTGAAACACCAGACAAATATTTCATAAGAGAGAAGAGAAAATCAAAGGAACAATGGCGGGAGATACTGTAAACGTCAGTTTTTTTTTTTTTTGATAAACTCAAATGTGACACATACAAATTATTTTATTAACACTTATTCAGTACGATTAATGCGCGCGCTATCTAACGATAAACTTTTTATTGATATCAGTAGTATTGGGCGCATTTTATTTTTTATTTTTTAAACCTTTATTTTTTTAAAGAAAAAAAATTCTGATAAAATTAATAAATAAACAAAAATATTATAGTATCGACGAAATAATCAAAATAATTTATAAATCGACCACGCCATAAAATTTAATTTTATCTCCGTTTTGATGCCTGCGCTGCTAGTAGCTGTTCGCATGGGATGTCGTAATCAGTGCTACCAATCGAAACATAGCCCATAATCAATGTTTTGTTTATGATAACAACCGCTGCCTATAATAATCGCGATATTTTTACAAATGTTGATTACTTTTGAAGAAAAAAAAAAATCAATTTTATGAGTCTTATGCTTTTTAACATACAAAAAATTTTTTTTTTAGATTTGTTTCACTCATAAAATAAAATTATCTTCAATTAAAAAACCAAAACAAAAATTTATCCCAAAATTATTATGCAATAATAACAAATCAAAATTTGTTAATTTTTTCTTGATACAATATTTTTACTAACACAATATTTTCATATGGCAATATTCGAAAATTGTTGCAAAATTGACAAACGTACTCGGGGGGGTGTGGATGCATTTCGCCAATCGCTTAACAGACCAGACGTGAATGGTCGGTCGGTCAGTCAATAACAAAAACAAATTTTATCCGGTTTTCTTGGGTACGGTTTGCGCAACAAAAAAAAAGTCCAACTAATTGTGGATAAGGGAGGGAGCGGAGCAAAGGAACAAATACAAGAAACAAAAAAATTATAAAAACCGGCTTTTAGTATGACACGGGAAAAAGATAGACTAAGAAATTTTACGTGATCAAAACGAACAACATTACTTACTCCCTGAGATTAAGTCAAAAGAGAAAGCACAGATGCAAGTGCAACTTACTATCGAACACGTAAGGAATGTCGGCGACGAATACACGGAACAGTTGCGTCGCTACTGTATGTACTGTGAGTAGACCTAAAATGCAGCATAGAAGAAAAATAACAGGAATTAAAATTTATAACTGAACCAAACAAAAAAACGAAGGGCGAAAAGGTAGGGTTGCCGGATGAATCTCGACTTTCATCGATGACATCAGAGACACGACACGCACATTTGTAGGACGAAGAGAAGATAGTCGTCCCGCCCAGCCATGCAATGCAGTCATGCAACCTGTACACAACCGATTAAGAAAAGGTGTTCGTACGTTGTAAATACGTGCATTCAGTCTGGAAGTGGTGGTAGTGAAATAAATTCCACAATGGCGGCTATGAAGTAACCGTTGTTGTTTTCTTCTATTTCTGTCTTTTGTTTTTGTATAGAATTGAATAAGCGCATCTTTTGTGCCAAAAGCATCTCAAATGCGAGCCGAACGAACCATCACGCAAATCGGTTTCCAACACGACCACAACACGACAACGGCACTTTTTACCGCTTTCGTTGACACCATACGCGTAATGCCGCAACTATCAGAACGTCATGGCCGCCTTCTGTCTGTCACGGGCATTGTGCAACCATCGAACACATTCAAGAAGTAACGGTACGACTGTTTTTCGGTGGTTTGTTGACCTAGAAATTCGATCATGAGGCACCGACGTTTTACATTGCGATGCGGTGGAAAACATTTGGAACCGGTTATGAGCTGCCGTTTCTGCTCACACAACAATGTCATCATCGGTTTTTCGACGATTGTTGCTTTTGTGGTCCCTTCTTCAGGAACGGGACGTTGGAGGCTGGAAACTCAATAATACCTCTCACTATCTCTTACTGGTTAAATGGCGTAGTTGCGGTCCATATCCATAGTGCCATCAAATCCAGATCGTTGCACCTTGGATGAATGAATGCAGTCACATTAAAAACGATCGAGAACAGTCGAGTTCAAATGTAGAAAATTGGTTGGAATTGCGCACGATCACAGCCGTTACATTATGCTTGGGACAGGGGCGTGTACATGGTCTAATAGAGAGGGGCAACGTATTGCCCGCTGCAGTTTCTACTGTTCCGATTGATTTGTTGCTGTTGCGCGCGCTTGTTCAAAATCATGAAATTCCATTGCACACAACATGGACCATTCGGGAAATTTTCTCTTAGCGCGCATGGGAAGCAACCCCAATTCACTGCCATTCCTTAGTACTGTTATTAGCAAAATTTTGAATCGAATTTTTAGTTTTTGTGTCAATTACTTAAAATCTAACAAAAATTAATTTTCAACACAATCCCTTCAGAGAATAATATTATCATCCTCTTAAGAAAAGGGATCCACTGCTTTTTATTGTGCTTCCTTTTTTATGTTGAAAGCTCCTTTTCGTTAACCTCTGAATTCCGACTGAACATTTAATAACTAATACTAAACATTTGCGAATCGAATAGTTTATTGTTGGAATGTTTCTATTAAAGAATCACCCACCACTAAACTGTAAACACTACAAAACCTCCCAAAAGTACTGTTTAGAGAAGAAGAATAAAAAAATAAAAAGAACCTCCTCTGATTATAGAAACGATAACAAAACTGAGGATTACTAAAGGATGATAAAGGATTTAATATTTGGGAATTGGTAAAACTACCATACATAACAGGGTAAATATTGTATTTTCCAAAAGAGTTAAGAATTAGAGAGAAAGAAAAAATTCTTAAAAATAAAATAAAAAAGGGAAAATTAGGTTTAATACGATACCTCCTAGTTTAAAGGTGGCTGTGTCAAAAGATGGTGCCCTAACCGGATGTTTCTCTTTGAAGTTTGGCTGGCGTTCCTGAACAAATGACACGGCGGCGGGTAATGATTCGCCGCGTGTCAATGGCGGCCGAACTGATGGTGGTTCTTCCTGTTGTCGTTTACTGTTCTCGGCATGATCGTCATCGTCCGGTGAAGGACGTTTCATATTCACCGAAAGCGATGATGGCACAGGACCAGATCCGGTAGCAACAGGAGCACCGCTCACCGAACGATTTGACATCGGCATAAGATGCGGAGGTATATGTGTGATCCTGGCTGAACGTACATTTGCTTCGTGCGATTCAATTTTAACGGGGAATTCCATTAAGGACTGCGGACCCAATCGTTGCGGCTGGTATGTATGATGATGTGAGGTAGGTGCACCGCCTCCTCCACCGCCACCTCCAACACCACTGTTACGATGACCGCCCTGCGGTGCTTCGCCATTTTCGTGGCCCCGTTTCGCCGCCTGATGCAATCGTTTCATTTGTCTGGCCGCATCTAGAACCAATTCTATACGATCGGCACCCTCGTAATTGACGCAGCCCCGACAAACCGCCTCCGTAAAATCGTTTATCATTGCCCATGGCATTCGTGGTAAATCACAAAGATAGCAATGCTGTCGTTTTGTTTGCAATGACATTCTGATAATTTTTACACAAAATCACGTATAAAAAAATTCTCTTTTCAAAAATGTCCGCGCACTTGCCGCGGAACAAACGATTTTAGCGCGAACTCAAAATATGTCGCTCATTGAAGAGATCGGATCTTTTTTTTATTTATTTTTTTATTTTAACAAAATCAATTTTTCTTTTCTTTATCCACAATATTCAAATTAAATAACACAGAAACATTTCTAGAGCAATTAATCCCAGATGGCTCCTAATCAGTCATTCGCACTTTAACAAAACCGTTCCAACTTTTCCTTCTAACTTAAGTCTATAAATTTCGAATAGATTGAAAAATATCTGCAAAATTTCACAAAGAAACAATTTAAAAAAAAAAAACTTTTCTTTTTTTTTATATATGATACTTTCTATTATTATTAATATTTTTTTATATCATAATCGGTTTAACACCAGCACATCATATGTGAAACTCGGATTTTGTGTAGGCTTTTAAAAATTCCCGATTAACAATTAAGGACATAACCTCAAATTGATAATATTGTCCTGCCTTTAAAATATTCAATTCACTTTTCTTCACACTGTTCATATTAAATGATTTCAAATTTCCAACAAAATTTAACAACAAATAAATGCGCATTTTTTTTTCTCTCACATTTTTAGCATTAAACAGGTAAAATTTTTGAGTGCAAAAAAAAAAATACCAAACTATTTTTCTTCTTGTTTTTTTTTGTATTTTTTTTTCATAAAATTTCCTTTTTATTTTGATTGGTAAATATTTTATTAATGTTTTAATGAACTAATTTTTCTCTCTCTCTCTCTCTCTTCACTTCTCTTTCAAATTGTCTAATCGTGATCACAAGATTAAAGTTTTATTCCTGCAAAAAAAATAGTTGTAAAATTTACAATTAACGGTAATGGTACTTCCGGCGAATTATTTTCAACTAATTCGCCGAAATTGTGCCAATTTAACGTTTGAAAATGCAAAAATTTTATAAAAACTAATCAGAAAATTTTCTTTTTACAGGTGACTATTTGGATACTTTGAAAAGGTGGGTATACAATTCATATTCAGAACCGCAAGAAAATTCTGGATCATTTTGACAGAAGCTGAAACAGAAATTTTCATCAAATTTACTATAAAAAAGATAATTTTTGAAATCAGACAGTTCGTTCTCAAAACAAATTGATTTTTCCTGAAAAGAATAATTTTTCAATCTTTTTCATCATGCACAAAATTAGGTAAAAACCTTATTTACAAAAATACAAAATGACAAAAATATTTGAGTTTTTGTAAAGAAGATAAGCGATTTGTTTATTGATCACCAGAAAGGGTGGTTGGTGGCAGTAGTCAATTTTAATCTAAAACCAACACTAGAAAGAAAGGACGCAATTTTAAACTCAAGATAACCGCGAAATTTGAAATTTTTCCTCTTCTTTTTTTTGTTGACAATATCTGTCAAAAGAAGAAAAAAAGAAATTATTTCAGATTATTTACGTTACTATTTTTGCACGTTACAGCTTTCTAAACTTTAGCATTTTTTTTTTTTTTTTTGGCTAGTAATAAATATTTGTCCACTTTAAGAATTGATCAGTTTTCAAAAATATTATTTTTTATTACACCACAAATCTTTTTAGCAGTCCATCATTAAAACAAAACAGAAACGAGGAACACAACTAAAAAGGATACGCAATTTAATGTTGGTGTGATCTTTTCAAAATTGTTAGCTTATTTCAAACTTAATTGAATAAATAACAATTTCGAGAAAAAATATTAAAACCAAAACAAACAAACAAACAAAAAAAAAACTGCATCTAGTAGAAAATTATTCGAGGTAATGACGCGCATGGCGTGAAAACTATTGTATTGTAATTAACACGGAAATATACGAATAAATTTGTACAACAAAATTTAATCACTAATAATTTTTTCATTTGAATTTTTTTTTTTTTTTTATTATTACCGCGCCCCACTTGATAACTAAATTGATGTAAGATCACATAACAATATTAAGCAATAATATTACCATCGGAACATTGTATATTAATGGCTATTTGCCTTTGTTAATTTTTGAAAATGAAAATTGATATAAAAACGAATAGGAACGATACCCGTGAACAGAGGAATCGATACGCAACACGTCCGAACCACAATAATTCTCATTCAATAATGGCGTGCAGCCTAAGAAACAACAGAAAATGCTCAGCAAACTCCGATTCTACTTTTTTACTCGCTCTTAATAATATTTGTCTCTTTCGTTTTTGGTCAATACACACCAATCCTATCTATCGAGAAGCAGTTTTTTTTTGTATGATGTGACTGCGTCACAGACAGACGACTACATACACAAGGTGTAATTTATGCGGGCAGACGCATCATAGCCATCAATGAACTGATTCATACTTGTTTTTTATATATGTGTGACAGCAAATAATCCCTGGCCAATACATAACACCTTCACAAAACTCATCTTTGCATTAGTAGAAGTTTTAACTGAAACGGTTACGAGACAATAGTACACATGGCCAATATGAACACTCGTCTAATAACTGGAATCGTGTGCCAAAAAGAATGGTATCTCTTTCACTCAGTTTTGTTTAGCTGTACTCACACATCTGAGAGTACAGCTAAAAAAACATGCGCTCTGTAATCGAAATTTACTAAAATCCACCTATACTAGTGCTCTCCAACAGAAAACACATCGGCTGTGCCCAACATCTAACGAAACTGAACTTGATTATAAACGGCACGTCTATAGAGCCGTACAAAAATAAATACACTATCGTTTGGTATGTGCATAAAAAGTACGTGCAAACAGAAAACTGATTCGTATCGATTCAAGCCCATACACACATAAGCATTCTTACAAAACCACCAAACACACAATAAACAATGTACAGTCAAAATTAAAAGTCTGTATGAAATTTAGAAAAATAACTCTAATTTCAATTTTTAAAAATAATAAAAATTACTTTTCGTTAATAAAGAAGATTGAGTTCAGTTGTATTTTATAAAAATTAACCAATATTAATGATAGAAATTAATTTTGTACCATTTTAACATAATATTTGAATTGAAAAATTTCCAAATATATTTACTGATATATTAGAAAAATAAAGAAAATTATTATTGTTACAACATATCTTAAATATTTACAAACATAACAATTTAATTGAACATAAATTGAGAAATTATTTATGGAAATAAATTTTTTTTTTGTTAGCAAAGATAATTTTGTTTTGAACTGTCGCAGAGAACACAATACATTCCTTCTCATATCGAACGATGTCAACTCAGAGTCAACTCATCCAAAAGGGAAAAGTTTTTTTCTATACACACGAACGCACATCAACACGAATTCTGTTGATGTACGTACGTATGAATGCGTTTAATTTACACAAAGCTCTGAGTTGAACAAATTGTGTGAGATAGCCAATCCCGGCCCACAATAATCGATACGAACCGCTGTCCATCCATGCAACCATCGTATCGCATCGCATCGATTACCGGTATATCACAATTTCTACGCAATACCAAAATTTCGATACGAAATTTACCTTAATTCACTCATTTGACGCATCGAGAGAGAGAGAGAGAGAGAGAGGAGCGTGTGTTTGATCACATTGCGTTCTGTTGTTTATATAGTAACGATGAGAAGAGATTAAATTTGTAGTAACGGTGCGTTTTGTTTGTTTTTTTTTTTTTTTAGCAAAGTCGGTGTGTGAGGCAGGGCATCAGTATAAATGCTTACTAAAATATGCTCGCACACCTCTATAGAATTGAGGTATTTTTTCAGGCCAGCATAAAGTTGTGTGTTAGTAAAAGCATTCGATCAGCATTCCATTGCGAACGAGTCACACATTCGCATATGATTTATGCACGAACAAAAATTGACGCTCATATATGCACGCACAGCTAAGAAATTACGAAATTCATATTGTTACACGAATGCTACGTCATCATGTGCAACTGTATTGATAACTATTTCGTCATCACGAGGTCGACCGCAATCGTGTCCGAACCTAGAAAATCGTACACATCACAAATCGCATCCATGCAGCGGGCGGCCATTGTGCGGCACATTTTCTAGCGGTTTTTGGACTTTTTACAAAAGAATCCTCCTCCATCCACATCCGTCTCAATCTCATTTACTGCTAACAACCCTACAACCAACCGTCTTGCAGATATTTGTGACAAAATAGTTAACATTGAATTAAATGTTAATTAGCCCAACAATGAAATTTACGAAATAAATTTTTTTGCAATTTACGTTAAAGCCTTGCGCACACACACTTTTTACAATTTATGGCGTGCCTGCCTAACCGTCATCAAAAAACTGTTAAAAATATATTTTAAAATGGATGTATGCGTGTATGCAATTGCGTGAGGAGATACGTAAAAAAAATTACAGTAAATAATGCAGAAAAGTTCGTTGTTTATTTTTTTTTAAAAATACAACAACAAACAACTATGGCGTTCAAAAAAATCACGTACGCTATCATCAAAGGTAATTAATTATAATTGAAAATATTAAATCTCTTCATTAAAGGAATTTGTTTAGATTTTTCTTTATTTAAAAAAAAAAAAAACCAAACAAAAATATTTGTTTTTGTATGTTTTATAAAAAATAGTAAAAATCATTCATAATACGATATATGTATTTTTTTTTTGTTATTAATTGTACTATTATGATATATAAAAAAAAAATTCTTGTAGTCTTTCTGCATTGTTCAGACAGAACAGACAAAGAGTGTTCTTCGGAAATATTGCCATGTCAAGAAATTTCAAGTTTTTATATAATACATGCCCTAAATGCATATGGTATAGGTAGAGAATAATTTTTTTCGATTCAATTTAATTCTGACATATTTTGCAAATATATTATATAAATAATATTATATAGAAAAGAACATCCATATTGAAATATATCGCATACAAATTGCACTGAATTCAAAGAGTTACTAGTACATATTGGTATTTACTCTTTGTCAATCCAACTTTGTATTGAAAAATTCGTCACGAATTAAAAGTGTTAACATGTGTGTGCATTTTCTTTTTAGTGCTGATTCTAAGTTGAAATTAAAAAAAAAACTACATAAATATTAATAGAAATCAATCAAAAAAAGGAAAACAAATCAGTAATTTTGTAATCAAAACTAATGTGATAATTTTTTTTTTTTTTCAATATGAAAATTTGTTAGAAAAACAAAAGAAAATATTCGGTTACGTTCTTGTAACATGAAAATTCAGTTTTTTTTTTCAGCAATGGTAATACTTAAAAATTGTCATAATCCGAATTCAATAGCCGCTATAGTAGAGTGCTATTTTTTTTATTCTATACATCGAAATGTGCCGAGATAAAAACCAACACACATGTGAAGGTGTGTTTACCAAAGAATAAATAGTATTAGAGAGAGAGACAGTCAATGTTGACGGAAAGAGATATAGACAAAAATAGAACTGTACAAGTTTTAATGGATGAAAATCGACCGAATTTAAGGAATGCCTGAATAGTGAGTGAAACGTAAAATTTCCGCCGCGGATGCGTAAAGAATCAAAATTGCGAATGTATGCGTCAGTATGACTGGCTGGGTATTAGGTTATGAATTCGCTACGCACTACTGGCGACCCCATTGGGAAACCGGAAAAAAATACATGCACACATATGCCTACAGAACCATGAATGCACACGGGATTTTCGAAATGAACTCGCCGCTTAGAAATTTTCCCGGCTACTAGTTTGAATTTGATTTACATACACTAATTGTGTTTGTGTAGGTTCTGTATTCTTATTAATCTATATTTAGGAGTATAGAACTAGAGATTTGGCCAAGTACATGACGTGCGTGCTGGGGTTGGGCATTTTAATCTTTCGACGGCGTATAAAATCACATGTACACTAATGGGCAAAAGTATACATGCATATACAAAATAAAAATTCTTTTCTTTAGGAAATTTTTCCTGTTGAACATATTAAAAGTTTGATACTAACCAACCCCCCATCCCCAGCCAACCAAAAAAGCATTAATATTTCAGTTTTTTTTCTTTTTCTTTTTCAATTTATAGTTTTAATAAAAAAAAGTTAAATTTGCTAATATCGGACGCTGAAAAAGTACTTATTTTTTTCTTTTTCTTAACAGATCGAACTGGATTTATTTGTTTTTTTTTAAATTCCATACTTTCAATTCAAATGTAATAAATTAATTTCGCTCCTTTTTTTTGTTGTTGCGAACTTCTTGTATGTTATTTATAAATCCTTTTTGTTTTAATCGGGTATTTATATATGCTAAAAAATCATCGTCGAAAAGTCCTTTACCGTTATATAATTCCTAATGGAGTAGAAATTTCTCAGTATTCTCTAAATTTTTTCCAGCTTAACTTATTTATTTTAATTTAAATATTTATCTATCACCCGTTTAAATTAGAGTAGATATTTTCGACAAAAAGAAAAAAAAATAATCAAATTGGCCTGCTGACATGCACGGGGGAATTTAGCTAATTGTTCATGACATTACCAAGAGAGCAGATGTTCAGAAATTCAGTGCGTACATGCACTAGAGAATTAGTGCAAAAAAAAATTATCAATGAAATTACTTCTTGCCCTAACAGATGGGGCGAGGGAACAAAGAAATAGTTTCGGCTTCAGCGTCACTTTTGCACATACGTGTATAAGATGGGCTCAGTCTTTCGAAACCTTTACTATGATTGCTTTTATTTTGTTATCTTTTTGGCATTAAGCGACTGCACACACACACACAAACACACAACTATACTCGTCTTATACACAGATTTTAAGTGCATTGCAGAATTCTTAAATTCGATTTTTTTTTGAAAACTATTTTTAGGTGGTGGTGGCAGCTTTTTCTAATCTATTTCAACTTAACGAAATTATTATCACGATATTGCAAATGGATGTGTGCCTGGCTGGGCGGCTGGGTGGCTGGGTGTTGTTGACACATGCATGCTTTATGCGTATGTGGTGGCGGTATTCGCTGTTTAAATGAAACGTACTCGGCCATTGTTGGCAACTAAGCAGATGTTCGACCCTATCGGTGAAAAGTATAATGAAGAAGCGGGTCCCACATTCACACCTACACTATGATCAGCTGCATATTTCGCAAACACATACACGCGCGTACATTCTCAAACGAAATGGCAAATTTGCAAAAGTTTGATTTACGGGACATTTATGAATACGCTACCGCATATAATGTAGTAGTATATGGGGAGTGTACATGTTGCCAAGTTTGGATTGTTTTTGGTATTCAATATTTTGCAAAATTTCCTGTTGAAAATTTCTTTTTTTTGTTGTTTAGAATAAACTATTCTATATAACATACGAAATGCCCATACATACACAGGCCTTATGTGTGCTAAATATAATTTTTTTTTTTTTAAATATTGTCAATAAAAAATGGCAACTAACGTAAAAAAAAGTATGTTCCTTTTTTGCGTTCTGTCTTTGGAAATAATGTTGAATTTTGAATGATAATATTTTAAAGAAGTCTTTTTTCTTCTGTGAACTTTTGATTTTTAAATTAGAACACTTTGAGAAGAGAGTGCACTTTTTTCAATAATAATTTCTTCGTGTTCATTAGGCAACCCATATTAGACCATCAAAATGAAAATGGAAGATTTTCATAGTAAAAATTTTGTATTTCATACAAAAATATTCCCTCATATACTTTTCAATTGAAAATTTTTTAAATCTTTCTAAAGGAAAAAAAAAATCAAAAATCCTTTAAGGAAAACATTGAAATTTTATTAGAAATAATTTTAAATAAAATTAGAAACGTTTGTAGGTATGTGTGAAAAACTGTTAAATTTGAAATGACAAACGGAATGGATATACGCAACAAAAAAAAGAAGATTAAAAATTTAATTAAATGCACAAAAAACCAACCGTAAATTTGAGCAATAGTTAATTAGATATTCCCGTGTGCTGCCGTCTGTTATTTCAAATTGTCAACAAAACCTTATAAACAATAATTGTCAAAAATGATCCTTTTAGCGGTAAATGAGATATTACTATTATAAGAGAAATATTTGTCATTTCATATAAAATAAAAATAGAAATTGTTTTCTGTTTTGGTTTTTATCTAATCACAAAAATTAGAAACGACCTTGAATTTGAATATTTGACTTTTCTACCAAATATGGAATGGCTCTATAAATTTGTGTGTATGCATTTTATAATAAAATTGGAATTTTATTTAGAGATGTCAAAATCTGGAGATACTATGTTATATTATACGTTGTCTGTCATATCATATATTGAATTTTTAGTTTTCCCTGCCGGTAATATATCAATACTTATTCTGCATAGACGAACACATCGCCGTATGCACCGTTTGTTACGGCATGGACAATAATATATGCAGATGAATGGGTTGACGAGCATGTGTGTTCGTACATTAGTACAACGTTTGTCCATGAACTATTGTGGGGCGAGCGAATTGGATGCGCACGTGCAATATGAATCTTAGCAACGCACAAGATATCATGACCGATGACAATACTGAGGAAAAAACTGACTCACAGTTGTGCAAAGAAATGTTGCGAATAGCGGTGAGAAGCAGAGGTAATGTACGAGTAAAAAGCCACGAACAACGAGTGCGAGCACGAACAGGACGGCGGTGCCAGAAAGAAACAGAACAAGCCCATATGTTTTGAATATCTGTTAGATACAGTTGTGAATATATGTATACCCAGTAATGTTGATTAGGCATCCGGAACGGGTTGGAACGGGAAAACGGTAAAGCAGCAACATCAACAGCAACAGCGTAGTGTCGTAGCTGGGTTATCAAGGTTGTCGGCGAAGAGGGAAAGTAGGGAAAACAGAAAGGAAAAACAGAATAGCAGAAAGCAAAAATAACATTAAGCAAAGGTTTTTGACAGATTGTTTGCATTCTATGCATTCGAAGAGGTGTCAAGGAGGAGAAAACGAAACAGAGGGTAAAGTCAGCCGTGAAAACTGGTTTGAAACGTCACAAATAACATACGGACTAGCGTAAAGCAGTCGTTGTCGGCTGAGCAGGCGAACGAACACATTTACTCGTATTATGCACGCGAACATGATTCTACGAAGCAGCAGCAATGAACAAAAATTTATTCAAGCACATACAATTGACCAAAAAAAAAAAAAAAAAAAAAAAAATAAATAAATAAAAGAAAGAAAAAAAAAATCCAAAATAAAATACGTATGTTCTCCGATCGGCGGGGTTTCTGATTGGTCAGAAAGTGGTACTTGGTTAAGGCAAAGGTGAAGGGAGCCGCCACTGACATACACGAAAGACCGAGTGTCGTGTTTCTGGTTCGGCTGTTTCTGTTGCGAATGCTTTCTTGTTTTTGTTTTTGTTTTTTTTTTTTTGTATCTTTTTCAACTCCATTTTCTGGTTCTATTGTATTTTTGTTTGCTTTTGTTTTGGTTTTTTGCATTCGCCATCACCTTCTTCAGGTCAGACGTGTACGCACACAGTTAAACGTTTTGTATCACGTTTTTTTGCAAACGGAACAATGGCACTAGAAACGATGATCGTGAAACAGTGGAACATGCACGAAAGCGTCTGCTGCAATTACATTGATTGTGGGAAGTAGTTAGCAAGAAACGGAATAAACGTATTGCAGTCCAAAGAGGGCGATACCAAATGTGGGAATACAAAGAAAAACCCAATTCACTAACGGCCACGAAGTATAATATTTAAAAAAGAAAATTTTAAATAAAAAATGGAATAAAAAAATTTCATTAGTCAATAAACAATATGGCGGCTATTGCGGTTCGAGAAAAATATTTGCAAATATGACTGCGTTTTCAATATGAAAGTAATACTTATTTGGGAATTTCTGTTTGTATTCAAGTGTCTGTTATGGATTATAAATTTACGACTGTATTAAAAAAATATTTAAAAATAGTAAATTGCCCAACAAGAATATTATTTCAATGTTCGTTGTTAAAATTTCTATTCAACAACATTTTAAATTACCGCAAGATGGCAGAAAATACGCTGATTGCGTACTAGAACAACGGGCTTTGGATGCTGATTTGTCGAATTGAATTCTCATCAGCGATGAAGCTCATTTTCGCGTTAATAAGCAAAATTATCTTATATAGGGTTCCTAAAACCCATTAGCTCTTAGGTGGGGCTGTAAACTTGTGAACAAGCCATTATATCTGCGAAGGTGTCATTGGCTCATATGTGGTGCTCCGAAAACCCACAAGTAACTGTGAAGAAGCCATTGTATCTGGAAAGGTGTCATTGGTTCTTATGTGGGGCTCTAAAAATTCACAAGTAAGTGTGAAGAAGCCATTGTATTTGCGAAGATGTCAATGGTTCTAATGTGGGGCTCTAAAAATTCACAAGTAACTGTGAAGAAGCTATTGTTACCACGAAGGTGTCAATGGTTCTTATGTGGGGCTCTTAAAATTCACAAGTAACTGTGAAGAAGCCATTGTATTTGCGAAGATGTCAATGGTTCTTATGTGGGGCTCTAAAAATTCACAAGTAACTGTGAAGAAGCTATTGTTACCACGAAGGTGTCAATGGTTCTTATGTGGGGCTCTAAAAATTTACAAGTAACTGTGAAGAAGCCATTGTATAAACGAAGATGTCAATGGTTCTTATGTGGGGCTCCGAAAACCCACAAGTAACTGTGAAGAAGCCATTGTATTTGCGAAGGTATCATTGGCTCGTATGTGGTGCTCTAAAAATCCACAAATAACTGTGAAGAAGCCATTGTATCTACGAAGATGATATTGACTCGTATTTGTGGCTCCGAAAACCCACAAGTAACTGTGAAGAAGTCATTGTATTTGCGAAGGTATTATTGGCTCGTATGTGGTGCTCTAAAAATCCACAAATAACTGGGAAGAAGCCATTGTATCTACAAAGATGACATTGACTCGTATTTGGGGCTCCGAAAACCCACATGTACCATAACTTTGAACAAGCCATTTTCAAAAAAGTATTACTTTACAAAAAGTATTATATTTTCAAAGTATGAAAATAAAAAAGGAGAGACCGTTACCGCTGGCTGTGGCCGTATGATAATCGACTTTTATCTAAACTTGAAGATTTTAATCCTACTCATATGTGGTTACAACAAAAAGGCGTCACAAATCACATAACACGAACAATTTTCGCTTTGTTATTTGAAAAGTTTCCAGGCAAAAGTCAATTCGTGCGATTTGATATTTTCTTATAAAGTTACGCAAAAAATTGTGTTAACAGAGAAGTCTTCAAACTTTAGGGCATCCGTCAAGTAATAGCTAAATTATGGTATAGCCCGAATTGTGCGAAGAAGTCATTCAAAAATCATCTCCAAAGGATCGACCATTAAAATGCTATTCTATTTTGTTCGTAATGGCAAAATCCAAGCAATATAATGAAATATGAACTTTAATATTGTCTGTGCCATAATTCAAATCAACGCCTATTTTATGGTGGTACAAAAA
The DNA here is from genome assembly GCA_958298945.1 of Atherix ibis. Lineage (NCBI taxonomy): Eukaryota > Metazoa > Arthropoda > Insecta > Diptera > Athericidae > Atherix > Atherix ibis. The sequence continues at coordinate 20,649,341 of OY282610.1, read as the reverse complement.
GAGTTATTCACTTAATATGGTCAACTGTGCACCCCCACATACTTTGTAAAACAACGAGCAAGTTCGATCTTCATTTTATATAACACGCAAATGTTATATAAAATGAAGATCGAATGACAGCTGTCAAATTTTTTATAATACAAACAATTTTTTCTTTATTTACTTAATTATTAAAGCGAATATTTTATTAATGAAATTTTTATATATAAATCTATTTCTGAATTTTTATAATTTATGTATTTTAATGCAAAATTTTTGATAGTTTGAGGATTTAGATACATCACCACATTATAGGTCTTCGTAAATTTTTACAAATACGAGCTCGTAAGCTAATCAATCACATTATACGATCAGTAGAAAATTAATTTATTTCTCAAGTATTCTAATTTTACGTTATTTAATTCCCAATATAATTTGCTGTTCATTATAAATTTTACATCACAAAACATGCATTTTTAAGCAAAAAAAAAAAAAAAAATAGGAAATTAGAATTTATAGAAACAGCAAAAGCTATTAATCCGCTTCACAGGAAATGACAAGGAAAATCACGCAGTAATCAGCTGTAAATTTATATTCGAATCCACAGAACTGACCGAGTTTAGTATAGATTTGGAAATTTTTTTTTTTTGTATTAAAACAAAGGATTACGTGGGTAAATGGCAAATAACAAAATACGGAATTTCAAAATTGTGCATGTGAGAGCTACTGAGCTGCTAGTCTGCACATTTTGTGTATTGATTTTTACCTGCAATTTTATCCGCTTATACTTTGCCCTCATATCTCGTTTATTACATCATTCGGTAGATAGAGTGAAGCACAGACGGCGGCGCAGCAGACAATTAGCTGTCAGGTGTGTCGCCGATATTACGAAATACTCGTGCATGCACGTGTATAATCTACAGTACGTATACACGCCGCATTACGGAAAACATCCGGAACTGCTAAAAGCATAAGAGGACAGCAGCAATGCTAACGACAGTGCAGCAAGGACGAACAACGGTGTGCACGGCCCCATAAGAAAACATGCGGAATGTAATGACATATGATTTGAAATTTAGTAAAACAGAAAGAGATACTTGCAAAAAGGGATAGAGGCGAAACGTTCCAGCGGGAAGATGAGGGGTGCGACAGGACGTAGAAAGGAAAAAATAAAGAAGAATTGATTGTGGCCAAACGGGGAAAGTAGAGGAAGGAGTCAGCAATCAGCCGACATTAAATAATATATTTCGTGTGCAACGAGCATCAACGAACAGCTGCTCTTCTTTTCGCTGCCTTCGTCGCTTCCACGTTAACTCGCCGTCAAGTTGAAGGACACAAATATACGAACGGAAGCTAAACAAACGCCGAATACGTCATCGACATCGCAATAGAGTACACCGACGTGTACACGTAACAGCTATGGAGGATACGTTATGTTGGGCCAGCCAGTCGAAGGGCCAACGTAAAGGGAAAGATTCCCCCGTACGATGAATGGGTACGCTGTCGACTTGATCCTTGCTGTTGAATACCAGTTTCACCGTTTCTGAATTCGGGCAGGCAGCCAGTCCATCGTTCATCGTCGTCATATGGTGTATCCGGAAGAGGTTGAACGGGGGGGGGGGGGGGGGGGAGGAGGAGGAGGAGGGAAGGGCACAGTAAAAGAGGTCGAACAACAGTTAGATGTGAATATAATGAATCAGTAAAAAGGACTTGAAAACGAGCGCCACAATACACTTTTAATATTTCACTCTATCATATACTCGTACAGTAGTGGCGTGAAAAAGTTGCCCACACGACTATTTTTCTTAAAATTTTACTTATTTCGTTAGATATTCAATCATATAAAAAATTTTAAATAATAAACTGGAGTTTCAACAAAAAAAAAATATATACAAACTAACCCCCCACTCCACTTCTCTAAAAGAAAAAAACACTACTGTAATAAGAGGGATTATTCTTGTAGCAAAATTTTGTTTACATATTATTATTTTTCCCCCCCGGTAGGTGAAAATCTTATAGGACATTAAGAGAGGACTCCTCTTAATAATTATGATACTCTAACCCACTATAAACACTTTCCCTGGAATGTCCCATGACCAATTTTATTTAAAATTGACTAATAACTTATATTTCTCTAAATTTAGTAGAAAATTTTATGTACTTGTTTGGTACTGCTAGAAAGATACTAAAATTCTACTGCTAGAAAGATAAAAAAAAACTGCTAGAAAGATAAAAAAAATTCAGTTTTTAATTTGTATTGGATGAAGTTTTTTGTGGACGCTACTGTTTCATGGATTTAGACCAATCGCTAGCCGGCACCTCCACGTGGAGAAGGTGTAGTTTACTACAATTTATCAGAATAATGCTTGTTGTACCGAAGCAAAGCCAGCAATAATTTCATCTGTGGTGTGAATGAAAAAAGGAACATTGGGTCAAGAATTATAAAAGGAAAAATAATTAATTTCTACTATTCTATGAACAAATATTGATTCTAGATACGAAACAATCTAATTCGTGTAGGTTATTAACTCTGCCGGTAGTAGAAGAAAACTCCAGAGCTTTATGGAGCCGTTATTATATATAAAATGATACCAAAACTCCTCGAAATTTGGTTGATGTTCAATACTTATTCGACAAATCCATTTTCTTCTTGGTGTAACCGACATTTATGAATTTCTAATCACATTAGAATCTCAAGCATAATTAAAAAAAAAAACCCGCAACATTTTTCTTTTGAGAAAATTTCAATTTAATCTGTTCGGAATTTTTTTATTATTATTATTAAAAGCACAATGTTATTTTGGAATTTATCCTTCCTTATTTTCTGATATGGCATCATTGAAATAGTTAGAAAGACAGCTGCCCGAAAAATTTATACCATATGAATTTAGAATTTTTGCCGTGTTGCTCTATTGTGCACCCCTGACGGTTGCCATGGTGAAAAATTTGCCATTGAACCATTCAATCCTTCTTCGTTTTTTGTATTGGGGGCATGTACTTCTACGTCTGGCTTCCTGTATGAATTTCAATCCACCCTTTATAATGTTGAGAATATTTTTGCATTATCCTGATACACGTATGTGGTAGTATTGTAATTTAATGCATAGAATTTTTGGGGCAAATCGACCAGGCCAAGGTAGCCATAGAAAACGGGTTAAAGGAGTGAGGAGATAATTTGTACTTTGTACTCGTATCTGGATGGAATTCAAACTATGTTGCCAAATTTTTATTGCAGAAATCCTTGTGCACGGACACATCTGTGGGCTCAGATATGTATGCGTAAATTTCGTGAATGTCTCGTTTGTGTTGGCTTGTATAAGCACATGAAAGAATAACGGCCAAAAGCAAAAATGGAAAAAATCGATAAGTCAGCGCAAAAGTTGAACATGGTCTGGGACGAAATAGCTCCCAGAACAAGGGTTTTCGTTGTGTTGGGCTAGATGGTAGAAAGGATGCCGGAGCGGATAAAGGGACTAGACTGGTGATAACTTTGGAGATATTTTTACGGATCGATTTCGGTATTTTTCGTTTGTATTGAAATGCTCTTAGAACAAAGTGCATCCCAACGTTGAGATAGTATTCAACCAAAGAGCGGGCGGGTTTCGCAACAATACGACAAATGAGAATTTGGTTTTTTATTGATAAAACTTTAGCTTATCTTTTTCCAATATTCACACAAACATTTAAAACTTAAAGGAATACAAGCACATAGACCGCAGACCCGTTACGGGCTACCCGGGGGAATAAAAGCCAACAACGTTTTTTCCTATGAATGAGTATATCGCACACAAATGATTTCCCACCATTACCAAGTGTTTGCCAGGTTCATATAATGTTTCGAAAAATATTCTAGCTTAGAAAATCAATGAACATAGCATAAAGGATACTTACTGTCCGCATATACGGGGCTCAGATGGTCCAGATGACTGGAATAAAAATCGATAAATTTCTTTTTGACGCAGTCTATTCGAAAATTAATGAAAATAAGTTCAATATACGACGTAATTACTTTAAGAGAAGATAAATTAAATATTTGGCACACATTAGAAAAAGGAAATGCAGAAATGCTAACGGGCGACTTTAATTTTACATATAAATAATGATGATTTGCAAATTTCTAACAACAGATGGCGTAGCAACTGAATCATTTTTATTGAGGAAAATTTCCTATTTTTTTTTAAATTTTTTTTTGATTACGTGATCATTTGTAAACGTAGTTAATAATTCTATAAGGATAGAAGGTATTTTGGTACTATTGTAGGTATACTCGTATTAGCCTCATTAGATAGTATTTAATGACACGATGCTACTACTGGTGTATGGTTAAAAATATTTAAAAATTGCGCATTATCCTTTAGCCATTTAGCGAATAAACTCTCAACTTCTAAGCAATTTTTCAAAACAAATAAAAACAAAAATTTTTTTCAAAACTATCGGTGGGTCTAATAAGAAATTCAAGCACCTAAAAAAAATTCACTTTTATGTCCTTTGATTCTTCTTGTTAGCAAAAAAAAAGGGAAAAAGCAAAGTTAAGCAATATTCATCAAATACGTCCCCATTAATGACATTAACACATGCACACACATACATAGTTGTACATGGTGGCGTAACAAATACAAAAATATGCAATGTTTCGAAGCGTCGTCACGGGCATGACTCAACTTGCGAAAATAATCGATACGAAAACGGGAATAAATGTGGTGTCCTTACCCGGTTTTCTTGTATTCTCCCTATTTTTAAGATAACGCCATTTTCATATGTTTTTATAAGAACGCACATTAGTTTATGCTTTTATAGTCAGTTTCTATTTGCCCAATTGAGTAGTGGGATGAAGACGGGCGGGAGGGGGGCGGGTTGGGGATGAAGTAGGATGTATGTGTCGTCGAATCTGTTACTTAAAAGATTCGTTGCCCTTCGCCAGAGGTGAACCATGTTCCTGTTCGCCTGTTTTATGGTGTGCCATGGACATTTAAGATCCTTTGTTATGCGATATGTGACGTCGTAGCTCGTTACGAAGCTAAACTGTCAGGGAATACGGAAATACGATAGCCTGAAAATTGGTTCAAATTTTCGTCTATAGGTGGCGTTGGCTAGAGAAGTTTCCTTTTTACTTTTTGTCACGATAAAATGAAATCAATAAAAATTGTACATGTTACCTTCTTGCCTTTCTAATTTATTTATCCTTAGTCAATACTAATGATACAACTATGATACGATATACAATTGTAAAAGTGTGCGTTTTTATTCACAATATTTTTGGAATGAAGTCTACGACATGCTTTGAACATAACAAGACCACGAAGAAATTTCCCTCACATTCGTATATTTTTTCAATTCGAACACGCAAAAGTATTCGTAAATTTATCATGCCACGCATACTAAAAGGATATATATTTTCGCATGTAAATTTATACGCGTTCCAAATTGTAAAAGCTTTGTAGCCTACCACCGATTGCATGCTGCCGACTCCTTTTATTGTGTGACGTTTTCGACGACGTTTATCCATGCAACCTAGCGTGTTAAGGATACATTTACGTGAGTCATATGGTTTTTATTTATTTATTTATTTATTAGTTTTTTTTTGTTTGTTTTTGTATTAAATTTTACGATTTTATATTAAATTATTATTTCTACTACAATATTTTTGATATTATTTTATATTCGCAAATTAGCGACGTTTACATTTTTTTTTTTGCGATGCTATATTATTTTAGTTTTCTTCTTCTTCTTTTTACAATAGCTGAAAATAATTTTGCTTAATAATTCCTGAAAATTTTGCAAAAAAAAAAAACATTTATAAGACTGGTCCTTGTACAATGCACGAATTTTTAGTATGCACGAACCTTTTGGTTTGTGCGGTGATCGCGCAACATCGGGCAAATGTCAGTTTTGTCGTTTGTCATTTGATCTCTTCGGTGAATTATTCTTTATTATTTTATTTTCCAAGTGACGCAGGCATTAAAATTTATTTGTACTAGTAAAATATTTATAAATCAATTTTACCCGCACAGCGTTATGGGATTTTTGGCAACGGTCTCAATTCTCTTCCATAATTTCTTTTTTTGTGCCGGAAGTTTACCGGCGCGGTTTATACTGTCTTGAAAAATTAAAAAAAATAGTTGAGCTTATAATAACATTGACAAATTAGGTAACATAAAAGAACCCTTACTATGTGTCAAATAGTTGCGTGAATTAAACATATCAGTGACTTCGGTAATATAGGACGTTTCGATTCCTGGAAACTTCCTCTCGCGATTCATGCAATGTCAAATACACCATATCATACGAATTTTGGTTTGTGCAAAAATGCACAAATCAACATTTTTTCTAGGTTCGTGCGAAAAAATTCGGTTATCACACGAATAATTTTTATATTACACAAAGCGTGTGATCTCAGCAGCTTAAGAAGGCAAGTACCACCGACCAGCCGATGAACAGGAAAATGTTTCTCGAACAGTTGGCCGGGGGCCCGGAGAAGATTAATTTCTGTTCAGGAATGCGGTGACCGACATCCCGAACCCGTGATCTACATTGTGGAAGCCTTCCATACAGGACAGCTCCGTACAGTAGGATCAGTCGACGCAATATCATCATATTTAGTGACAGCCAAATCGCCATCAACGCTATTAGTGGCACTATGAACGATATTCGACATGGTCTACTCAATAATAGAAAAGTCGTATTGAGAAGAGGGATTAGGATATGTTAGCTGGCTAGAGAAACTCTCCAATAACTTTCTTTTTGGAAATCACATGTCGTGATAAGGGAGCAAAGAAAGGAAAAGTTTCAAAAAAAATACCTAATAAGTACTTATTTTTTGGCTGAATTGAAAATAAATATTAAAAACCATTTGGATTAGTTTTTCCTAACAATAATTATAGCTGATTTCGAAATATATGCTAACCTATTTTTTTTTACAATTATTTTTATAAAATTTTTAGAAAAGAAAAAAAAATCAATTGTAATATTTTTTCTCAACAAAACTTCTTAGAAGTTTAGTAATAATAAAGATTGTATATGAAAAAATAATAACAATAATAATAAAAAAGAAGGATTTGGTTGATAAAAGAACAACTTACGGTCGTTATGCGATTATTATGTGCAAATAAATATGGTATAAGCACAAATGTTATCTTATCGTCAAAAGATGCCGCTTGCAAACGTATTTATTTATTATACAACAGCAGCGCCATGTCACGGACGTGCTCGTACTTGGGTGACGATTGGCGTTTTATTGGCAGTCCCGGAATTGATACCGTTGCGCACATATGTTTACCTTATCGGTGTGCGCAGTTGGCCTCGTCTTCGATAAGCTAACATATAATCAGTTGGCGCTTTGTCCGTTGTTACTTATCACGTTATTTTCTTATCTCGTTTTTATCTGATATTTTTTTCTTTGTTTTTTTTTTCTTTCTTTCTGCTTTAATATATCAACATTTAATTTTTTTATTCAATTAAAATAATGTAAACAATAAGACATTGAATATACAATAAAACCGAATCGAAAAGAAAAGAAAAACCAAAACTCAGTCCATCTGGCGACAATGAAATGAAAGGCAATACTCGTACCATCTGGATTTGAACTGTGCGCAAGAGTTTAGTTGATCTTGAGAGTTGAATCTATTAAAGATTGTTTGGATCGCTATACAAGGATAGGAATCATAACTCGTAATAAGATTTTGCCTGGATATTATGCAGTGGGTGGATCCTGCTGCCGATGGAACGACTGTGTCAGCCAGGATGTACGAATTATGCTGGAAAAACCGAATTCTGGGAACTTGACACGAATCTGGGAAGCTTGGAATTGTTTCATTCAAAAAGATACACCAAATATCCTTAAAGTGTTATGGACTTCCAACAGTCAAGGACGACCTTATCAGCCATTCCTTTGCAAGAAGGCCTTCTCCGGCAGAATGATCGAAATGATCAGTACCAGAAGTGGTCTACTGATCTTGGCGAATCTGTGGTCCTGAGACGGCCTTGTAGGGCCAAGGAATTTATAAGGTTTCTTACTGTAGTTCCTTAAGTGGGGGTACTGGCCAAGTACTCTTTAACCAAAACTGGTAGCGCGGGGATCAGGTGCTTCACGGTGTTGAAACGCACTCTGCAGGATCTGACAGATGAGAAGCCTTTGGATGAAACGTGGTAGCTGTGGTTTAATACCTAACATATATCATGGGTACAGTCTAAGGACTGGAGATGAGGGATACCAGTATCCCGGGTGCTATCACTGCGTAACCAGCTTGTAACTGGTTACTTATTGGTAGCGCAAAGCTGTTAGATGGACAGAGGGGAACATTGGCCTGTTGATTGATTCATTCATTAATAGAGGAAACTAAAAGAGGTACTAGTAAAGTGAGACCCGAGCTGAGTGATCCAAGGCATGAGGTAGTCTAAGCAAGACGTCGAAGTTGTGCTGGAATGTCGAAAGTTCGATTTGAACGTGCTGGGCTTACGAAATACATAACAGGACAGGTCCTTTTTGCGCATTAATTAGGCAAATCTTAATCCCTATGGTTTTAGGCGATCCATCATAATATGTGCAGATACGGTGTATCAAAATAACAATGTATCCATTTTATGATTTGATGAAAGTACACATCTGTTATTTGACAGCTGTCAAATATTTGCGTTCTTAAGAGTAAATTTTATATTGCGACTTTTTTAACTACAAAATAAAGGCTAAAAATTATAGAAACTTCCAATAAAACTGATAATATTTTTGTAGACACGTTTTACCCTTAAAAAAAAGAAGGAAATTATGTTCGCCAAAAAATGAGGCTCATTTCTCGCTGCTATCATAAAAGGGGCTTTAAAAGACGCTTGTGAGAAAATCTTTGTATTCGCGGAAATTGACTGTCTGGTGTCTATCTCCTGTCTAAAAAGATTGCTGGCCCGTATTTATTTCAATATAAAGAAGAAGAATATGACAAAATGTTGGTTTTATTCCAAGATAAGTTCCCAGGACACGTAATTTCGAGATTTTTTTATGTCAATTGGTCAAGAAGATCGTGCGATTTAATGCTGTTGGATTTTTTCCTTATAAAACCACCTATATACGCTAATAAATTTCAAACTTTAAAGGATTTAAAACCTAACACATCCATCAAGTAATGGCCGAATTACAGTCCAAAAAAAATCATCAAAAATTACCTCAAAAGAATTGAGTCTTAAAAGAATTTTTTTAAATAATATTATAATTAATACTAAATGGCAAGGTTGAATAAAAATTGAAAAAAAAAAATTTAATTAAAATCTATATATAAAATATATTTGATTTAATTTTACTTTCCAAAATCCAAATTGGATATTGCTTTATAGTCTTTGACAAAAATCAATTACCATTGAAATCTTCACTGTCGCCACCACCGTTCGTTTTAGCAACCATACGCATATAAGTAGTCACCATAATAATTGTCATAAAGCCTATTATCAACAGTGAACTTTTGCACAAATGTTACTGATTGTGTTGAATTTACGACATATCCAATCGAATATTTTTTTTCTCGAAATAAATAGTTGCCGATAATGCGTTCGGTCGCTCGTAATATAAAACTCGTAAATGGCAATTTGTTTATTTTTGTGCTCGTATTTCATTTTTTTATTTTTTTTAAATTTTTTTTTCTGTGACTGGTTCATTCTCTTATCAATGGGCTCTGTTGTTGTGACTGCGTTTTGATTTTGATAACACTATCTTGCGCCAAGTTCGCCTGTTCTTTTTATTTTATTTTATTTATTTTTCATTTTTATACCCTGTTACTTTGTTATTATTTATTTTACCATTCACAATTGTACGAGTACAATCTTGTATATTTAAACTTCTTATCTCATTTCAAATTAATTGTAATAATCATTTTGAATTTCTGATAATTGTTTTTTCCTCTACCTCTGTGTTGCCTTATCAAAATTATTCTTCCTTGACTTGGATTTTTACATCAGTGTATTTATAAATTTTAAACTCATATTTGGCTTTTTTTTAATTTTTTCCTTTCAATATATTAAATTGATAGTTTTTTTGTAATGGAATTTTTGTAATGTTAATTTTACTGATAGTAGAATATTCAAATGATAAGCCGTTTATCAGTTGGGTTTTTTTTTTGTCGATGAACTCTTATCAGTAAATGAATGGACAGATGGCGTACCAAGAAGATAGTGCTCTACTTTTTCATCTATTATTGATAAAATTCGATGGCATTTATGTAATTTTCATTTTTACTATTTTATAGGGTGTTTATTGTTGTTGTTATGCCATTTTTTTCCAGTTCATTTTGATGACTCTTCTATTATTAATAATTAATTCTTCCTCATATATTTTATTGCATAATCGAATTATGCAATTAAATATTAAATAAATTCTGTTTGATGTGTTCAACTATGCAATTAAATTTTAAATAAATTCTGTTAAGTCCTCAGAGGGATGTGTTCGGGGATTCCCTTAAGTTCGATTGGAACGGAACATCGAAAATTGGTTATCCAATTTTGTACTTTAGAAAGTAAAGTTAACTTAAATAAATTTAAAATTTACATTTTGACTGAATTCTTAATTTTAGACAATATTTAAAAATATTTACAATTATTTAAAAAAAAAAAATAACACTATTAAAATATTTTCGAAAAGATTTCTTGCTTTTTGAGGTAATTAATTTTAATGACTTTTTCTATAATTCGCCGATTATTTAATGGAGATTAATTTTGAAATGCTCGAAATTTTGGAGGATATTTTATATAATTTTATAAAAAATGATGCAACGGCGTCAAATCGCACGATCTTGGAAGCAAATTGACATCATCAAAAATTCAAAAGTACGCGTTTCTGAAACTTTTCGTAAAAAGTTGATTGGGCTCAGATTTTGACGATAACGCAATTACATTCAGCATTTTCAAAGAAATACTGGTCAATTATACTTTAAGATCAAAATGCACACCAAACAGTCACTTTTAGCATATACAAAAGCTTCTCCATAATACTTTATTGATTTTTTAAATTTTATATATGATCAATTTTACTTATTGACATATCTACCGTACGAGAAATAAGCCTGAACACGAAAGAAAATAAATCGTGAAACATAGCTCAGCACATTTTTAGAAAATAATTATTTAAACTTATTATTTAATAATTAAATATCTATAATATAAAATGGCATATTAAAAGCTAATTACATAATATTTTAAATGAATATATATATTAGCTAAATTTTAAATAACAGATTTTTACTTTCCAAATTAAAAAATGAATAATCCTATAATTTGCATGTAAAGATTTTTACAACATTAAATAAGTTTTTCTGAATTATAAGGAAAATACACTTGCAAATATAATAGCTTTTTTACAGTTACTTATAGTTTTTCAATGACTCATATACACGTATGATAAATTTTGCTAATTATCGTATCTGCCGAGCAAGAAATGAACCTCATTTTACGGTGACCACAACGAGGCAATGTCAGAATTCTCACATTTGTTTAGAATTTTTTTTTAAATTTTTAATTAAACTTTAATCTTAACAATATATAAATTAACAACTGCCAAATTGATATTTGACAGCAAGCAAAAAATTATAAATAAGTTTCTATTTTAAATATTTGATATACTTTAATTTAAACATAATAAAATGGCTGACAGAAAGTGATTGAAACAGTTATGCATATTGCCACTAGATGGACACAAAATTTATAAGATGACTAGATGCTGGCTGATATACTTTCGGATTTTTTTTTTAATAGAGAGATGTATTTTCGAAGAACCCCTTCACCAACCCTTCACCCCTTCCCCACCGTTACTTATTTTCTCATCAACAGTGAAAAATTTCTACCTCTCCGAAAGATATTTTCATGTAGTTAAAAATATCGAATTCCATGAAATATTCCCTATCCTCACTGATGACTCACAGGGTAGAATTGTGGGCCCTCTCCTAAATAATATTTATACTGACGATATTCATTTCTTAATAGATGGTACTGCCATCCTGTCACATTAAAAAAAACAGGCCACTACCATCCTTCTACCTCTAAGAATACCTTTTAAGAACTGGTTCACAAAATGCAGAATTAAAAGTTAACGAACAAAAGAGTGTTCAGGTTACTTTTACTCTTAGCCAATAACCATCCCTTTGCCAACGGCGGCAATGAAAGAATTAGATGCGGTCTTTAGTACTTATATACAATACAGTAATACTCGTAAGATCCATATGGACATATGGAATGAAAATTTGGTGGTTAAGCAGGTTGAAAATTCTTCCTATTAAGCGCCTTTCGTTTGTGAATTGTCTGTTAAACGTTACCAAAAATTTCATTGTAGAAAATTGAATATTGAACGCCAAATACGTGAAATAAGGACGGATTTATTGCAAAAGGTGCTCAAAATTTGGAATCATCGTATTCGATTCTGTAAACGGAGCAGAGGCAGCCATTCAGATCATAATTGCATCGCTTATACTTCATAATTACAATATGGTATATAATAAATTTTGCTCTGCCATATTGATTTTTTCTTTAATCAGAAAACCTTGAAAAGAGAGCAATAAACAAATTATCATTTTTGGATATAAGAAAATTTTCTGCATATTTTGTTTAGATTTTCTCTTTTTCAGTTTTTTTACAAATTCGATTTTTGTTCGTGGAAAATAATTTTTTTCGATTTTCCCTTTTTTAATTCTTGTACAAATACGATTTTTGTTCGTGCAAAATTAATTTTTTCAGATTTTCTCATTTTTAGTTCTTGTACGAATTCGATTTTTGTTCGGGCAAAATTAATTTTTTCAGATTTTCTCATTTTTAGTTCTTGTACAAATTCGATTTTTGTTCGTTCAAAAAAATTTTTTTTTTTAGATTTTCTCATTTTTAGTTCTTCTACAAATTCGATTTTTGTTTATGCAAAAAAATTTTTTTTTTAGTTGTTACCCTTTTTAGTTCTTGTACATACAAATTCGATTTTTGTTCGTGCAAAAATTATTGTTTTTAATTTTCTCATTTTTAGTTCTTGTACAAATTTGATTTTTGTTCGTGCAAAAATTAATTTTTTTAGATTTTCTCATTTTTAGTTCTTGTCAAAATTCGATTTTTGTTTGTGCAAAAAAAATTTTTTTTTAGTTGTTCCCCTTTTTAGTTCTTGTACATACAAATTCGATTTTTGTTCGTGCAATAATTAATTTTTATTAGATTTTCTAATTTTTAGTTCTTGTACAAATTCGATTTTTGTTCGTGCAAAAATTAATTTTTTTAGATTTTCTCTTTTTTGTTCTTGTACAAATTCGCTTTTTTCGGGCAAAATTATTTTTTGTAGTTTTTCCCCTTTTTATTTTTTGTACGAATTTGATTTTTGTTCGTGCAAAAATTAATTTTTTTTAGGTTTTCCCCTTTTTAGTTTTTGTACGAATTCGATGTTTGTTCATGCAAAATTAATTTTTTTTAGATTTTCTCATTTTTAGTTCTTGTACAAACTCGATTTTTGTTCGTACAAAAATTAATTTTTTTTCGATTTTCTCTTTTCTTGTTCTTGTACAAATTTGATAATAAATTTTGCTCTGACACGTTGCTTTTTGAAAAACTCTGTGTATACGAATATATCGATTGTAGAACAAATTAAAAATTGACAATTTTGCACGTACAAAAGATAAATGGCACATGCTAATAACAGAAGATTAACCTACGCGCACAATTGAAATTGTTAAGTTTTTTTATAAATTTGTTTAAAAATATGTTATTTTGTCGTCCTTGCAATTTGTAAAAAAATAATTGAAAAGTATAGAAAAAATCAATATTAAAAAAGAAATCTTTTGCAATTCTTAAGCATTGGCGTAGGTTGATGATTGTGGGAAGTCAGTCAGTCAGTCAATTAATGTTAATGACATGTGCTCGTATACTACTGTTACCATCAATATTAAGTCTTCCCTATTTTTACAACACAATTAGTTTTTCTTTTTAACATTGGTAGCGTCGGTTTCGATGACAGCTCCTAACATATTTTGCGCAATTATGACGCTATCTATGCATGGTTGCCCCAACGAGTATTGTTATTTTAACCAAATGGATTTTTTTTTAATTGTATTTCGTATAAAAATGGATTATTAATTATATTAGGAAAATATAGGATAAAATTTTTTTTTGTATTTTTTATAGTTTTTACTCTGTTTGGTTCTATTTGCATTTGAAAAACTTGTAATTGACAGTTTTTACACTATATAAATTTACTAATTTTTTATTGGAAAAATTATTATTAAAATTGGGCGACTTTTATAAAAATAATTCGTGTATTTGTGATATTTTCTTTAATGAATATTTATCAGTATATGAACTAACAGCAGAGTCGCCATCTATTGATTATGTTTACGTAACTTTTGACAGCACCATTTAACTGACAAACAAAAATTTAATATCGTGCTTTTGGTCGTTTGGAAAGACAGTTAGTTTTTCTGAATGCAAAGGAAGCACCTGAAACTGTTGTGGTTACTGTTTGTCCCACATCTGGCACAATAGATTTTGGTTTTTTACGTAGGTATTAAGCCAAAAACGCCCTTCGTTGCTGAAGATGATTATTTCACCAATGTCCGACGATTAGCATAGTTTTAGCTCAATATTCGACAAAACGAAATAGCAGAAAGGCCCAATTCTTGTGAACGACGCAGAATTGAGAGGTTATGGTCTTTACAGGCACTGGTTGATTGGCGTCATTAAATTGCGTTCGATCATAAATTCGATCATAAATTCGATCATAAATTCGACGTATTTCATGGAACATCTGGCGAACAGATCACAAATTTTTATTATAAATTTTCACTATTTCGAAGCATTGCTGATCCGTTTATGTTAGTTCGCAGTACTGTCATTTGAAATGTCAAATTAATGAGCTGTCAAAGAGTAAGCGTACCTATTGAAATTAAGCTGCCAATTATTTGCATTGGAAAAAGTTATTCATTAATAATGAATAAGGAAACCTCTAAGAATTAAAAATTCCATTTGTTTGGTAGGCGAATAAACCAACATCAACGATTTAAACCAATTGCAAATAAAATAATATTTTTCTAAACGTAATTGAATTCTTTTCAAATAAATATGCTGTCATAAATCATATTTGTAAATGTTATTATAGGAAAATTCAAAGAAAATTATTCATTGAAATTATTTATATTGAAAAAGTTTTATTACAGAAAACATCTGCTTGTAAAATTTTATCAGTAATTTATGTTGAATTTAATTTTCATGGTTTATTTATTTTTTTGATATTTCTTTTTATCATTATTATAATATTTATTTTAAAGATTTTATTTTGATAAAAAATTGCATTGGCACAAAGTTAGTGGATCAAATTAAATGTAGGTTAATAAAGCGACGTAGATAAGCATAAACGTAAATAGAATTATGAAATGGGTAGCCACCTTTCACTTCAAATAATATCTTAACATCTGATAATGTTTATTTTTGATAGCCAATTTTTTTAATATTTGTTTGAGAGCTATTTTTATACTAATTAAATTTATACTTTTTTACCTCTTAAATGGCAAATTCACCAAAAAGAAGTAATTTTTTTTTCAATTTCGATATTTAGTTTTCGTTAAGTAAAATTGGATATTACCATTTTTATCATCAAAATAGGATGACAGATTGAGAGAAAAAAATCCTAGATCAGAGACCCAAACTATTTTTATTATTAAGTAAAAATAGAGGTCATCATAATAACTACAATATTATTAATGACGATAGGACAAGAAGAAAATTCCAATCTATATCGCCGGATGAAATAATTCTAGATCATCGCAATTGACGGTGCGTCCTGCTGAGTCAAAAAACTCTGGATGTCCTAGTTTCGTACCACAGTTTTTGGTGTCCTGGCTTACGTTGTTGCTTTACCAAAGGCAGGGTCTACCTCGTTTTCTGGGAAGATTTTTGACGGTATCTTCAAGTTTACGATGAGAAGTTTCATCAGAATTGGCGGTGCGTCAACCGGGAGTCCGGTCTCGTCTTGCTGAGTTAAATAACTCGGGATGTCCTAGCTTCGCGCCGTAGTCTATCAGTTCGACACTTCCAGGATGTTTTTGACGTTCTGACTAACGCCATCGCTCCACCAAAAGCAGCGCCTACCTCGTTTTCTGGGACTATAAATGAAGCCACTGTAGAGTTTTCGGGGAGTATCTTCCTCATATATACGAATTAACTATTCAGCCAACCACAGCCTATTGATCAAAATTTTATTCACAATCGGGCGATCGTAGTTACGCTCTAGGATCTTGTCATAGAATAGGCTCTGGAATCGTCCACTTCATGTAGAGAGTGACAAAAATTCTTCAATGGATCTCCCTCCCGACCACGGCTTGAAAACCCAAGTTCCTAATGATTCTGGCGAGGGGCCAATTTTCCGAAGTGTACATGAGAACTGGCAAGCCCAAGTTTCTGCAGAACAGAATCTTCAAGTTTACAATGAGAAGTTTCATTACAATTGACCGGGAGTCCGGCGATGGCGTTAGCCTTCTGAGAGAATAATCATCACAATTGATCGGGTTTCGCTCCACCAAAGGCGATGGCGTTAGCCTTCTGAGACCATAAAAGGAGCCACTATAGATATTCCGGACAGGATCTATATCTATAGTGAGGATCTTCCTCATCCAAATGGTATAAGTATCCAGTCTGACGCAGCCTGTTCACCAATATTTTATCTATAATCAGGCGGTCGTACTTAGACTCTAGGATATTATCATTAAATAGTCTCCGGAACCGTCCCCTTCATGTAGAGGCCAAATATTTTTCAAACGACCCTTCCCTTGAACCTGAACAAAATAATTTTTACTGAGGGCACAAGTTTTTGACACATACATGGGAACTGTCAAAAATAATATCATATACAACAGTAACTACGATGTAATGTCCAGAATTTTAACTGAAATAATTTAGACAGACTGAAATGGGCTCTATTGGGTACTAGCAGCGGTGCGCGGAATTCTTCCACTATGTTGTTATCGGCTGTGACCCTTAACCGCAAATAGAAGAGTGATTTGACTCTTTTGAAGACCATATACTTTGTTTTGTTTTCATTTATGTACAGCCCAAGATTTTTCGCCGCCGTCTCAATCTTTGTGAAAACCTTTTTTCAATTGGAACAATTTTTCACGATAGGGGAATCAGCCCCAAGCCTCTTAACCTGCATAGGTGATGGAATTCCCGAAATTTCAACTGCGGAGGTCTTTATGCATTATGGGAACACTTATTGAGCCTACGGTCGAAGTTTTCATGGAGAGAATCCAATATTTAGTATTGAGTACCCTTAGTTTCTGGAGAATAAATGAAAATAATAGCAATACAAATTTTTCTCTCACAATACGATAGGCTTTATCTCAAACAGAATATCCATATTATTTCATCAACCTCCTATTTGTGTAGGCGTCAGAAATTAAATATGATTAAGTAAAAATATAAAATTATTTTCAGATAATTAGGAATTGAAAAAAATTGATAGAATTTTGACAGTAATGCCCTCTATTGTAATTATTATTTTTAATTGCCTAAGAAATGTGTGTCCAAAAACAAAACAACGAATGATTAAAAGAGTATAAATAGAAGAGAAAAATTAAAGAAATTAATTTTGTAATACGAAACTTCAACAATAATAAAATCCCGATAAGATTTCTTTTTCTATAAGACTCAGTTATTAAATCGAACGTCATCAGATAATTTGTATTTATTTTTTAAACGATTGTAATCTAATCGTTTTTTGTTGTTGTAGACTTTCGTTATCAAAATATGTCAAAAAATTGGGATGGAGTACGCCTAGAGAAAAAAAAAATTCATAAACAAATATCATTTTAAGAGTGTATAAAATTATTAAAAGATATGCGCGCATTCAAAGTAATCGTTTTAATTGAATTTGGCCATTGTACTTGTACAGGGTGGTCACTGAGAGACTGAATGATTTATTAGGGTAGGAAGGCTTGAACCTTATTAGGAACTTGAATGGAAACATTTTTATATCCGGTTTTAGAATTGTTTAGTTTTGGCAGATGCGGCTCTATATGTGCTTGGGACCTCTTCCCGGAAGAGTTCTTTCAAATCGGAAGATTAGGTTTTGAATCATGTGGTCGCTCCGAGACAATAACCTCATCCGGTTGATCTTGAAATTCTAAAGGTTTGACTTGTCTATGCGTACTCGAAACTGAGGTGTGCTAAAAAGAAAGCTAGATAAAACAGGGAATATTTTCATGGACCCTTGGTTTATAGTATCAGTTAATATAGGTAGTAACACAACAGACGTGATCTTTTAATTCACATATTAGTGTTGTCACTAATACATTAACAACAGTTGGTTCTGTTTTCGTTTGAGCACATTTAAACAAGTTTAACCGATGGAAAATTTACTGGCATCTCTATTGGGCTACGTTAAATTCTGTTCGACACTTTTAACATCCGACGTCAGATGGAGTGCTCTTCTTTGCTTTATAAATAAAGGAATTGTTAAAATGATAAAAAATTTAAATTCAATACAATAACAGACGTTGATAAAAGAACAATAATCAATCAACAAGAAAGATAGGCGAGCTATCTATGCGCACTGGAAACTGAGGTGGAAGCAGGCTAGCAAGAGTTACCGACGGATTTTACGATTTTTCGCGCCTTTTTTTAAAAAAAAAATTAATACCGTCGGTTGTACTCTTTCTGATTATGGTTCTTTTTCATTTGGAAATAGGAAGAGGAAGGTATAAAAATTTCGAATTTAAAATGAACGTTAAGTTCAGAATGGAATATGTCCAGTTGTGACCATGTCGCTAGGCATGCTTGTCGCTAGCTTTATAGGCTTGATTGGGGAGGGAAGAAAGGGTGAGTATGATTCGAAGTTTAATGCAAAGAGGTGCTCTGACACCCCCAACATTAACAAGAAAATAATCATGCCGAAACCGTTTTGGGCCAAATGGAGATATCCAAATTGAGATGTTAACTTCTCTATGGGAGTGGATGAAGGAGACAGAAAAAATAGCCCCAGAAAAGTAATGAGATACGAGTATATAAAAAAAAAATTTTTTACAAAGGGAAGGGAATAAAAAATGAGGACAATGGTATAAAAAGTGGAAAGGCTTAAATATTTATTTTTTTCAATTTTGAAAAAATAATTAAAAAAAAATAAAAAAAATAAATTTTATACTACAAAAAAAAATCAAATTTTTGGTATATATTCGAATCCTGCAGGAGGAATAGGAGAAAAGAGAAAGGATGGAGCAGACCGTTGGCATTGGTGGGAGAGACTTAGCTGTTAGGTACTCATATCCCTCTTACCACAGCTTAAGTAGAAGCGGTAATTTAGGATTGGATACTTATTCGGAGAAGGAACCATAAATAAAAATATTTGGTTAGTTCAAATAAATTTAAATAACTAATAATTGAAATGAGCCATTATATTTGAATCTGGTATAAGTCCACTTTTTCCTATGTTGAAATATTTAAGGAGAACCAATATAAAAATATTGGCAAACATTAATCAAATTGCGTTATGTTTTTTTTTAACTACTATAAAACTATTAAATTTGATTATATAAAAATACTTCTTAAAATTATGAAAGAAAATAAACGATTTAATTTATATACAAATGGAGTTTTTTTTACGTACAAATAGAGTTTATTAAGAATAAACTTTTAGTTATATTGGTTAGTCGAAAAAGTTCGTGGTCTTTTTCGAGCAAAATACAGATGCTTAAATCAAAGTTAAAATCAAATATTCTCCATTATTGTTGATATTGTTTTTCGGGTAGAGCGATGATTTCATCAGTTTAGAACTTTTGTGGTTTTTGGTTGAAAAATTGATATTTAGGTCTTCTTAGTTTTGCAAATAAAAAATTACTATAAATAGAGTATATTCTTCCAACTTATCCAGCATATTTTCAGCCAATTTATAATTTGTGCATCCGTTTTTTTTCTTCCTTAATGTTATTTCTACATATTAAAATATCTCTGTCGCTTGGAAGAAATAAGTGACGACCCGACTATTGTTAACTGATTGAACAATCCTTGACCACTTTAGTGCGAACTTGATATTTTGGTTTTGGCCTATAATACGAGGTCTGTTCAAAAAGTATCGCGAATTTTGAACTTCCGCGGGTTACTTATATTCGATTTTAGATTTTTTTTGTGGCGTTATGTTGGTACTCATGTCTCTCACTTATGCCGATAAGTTCGGCCATTTTGAATGTTCAGTTAATTTTTGACAGCTGCTTTGCTTGCACGTGTTTTGGCTCGTCTTCGATTTTAGCCCATTCAAAAAAATGGATCAAAGAATCTGTATCAAATTTTGTGTGAAAAACAAAATTAATTGCGCGGACTCATTCCGAATGTTGACTGTGGCATATGATGAAGCTACCTTGGACCGAAGCAACGTTTATCGGTGGTACAAAATGTTCTCAGAGGGCCGAGAACATGTGAACGACGAAAAGCGTGCCGGACGCCCGGGCACATCAACAACAGACGAAAACATTGAAGTGGTGTATCATGAGTTCTTGCCACAGGGTAGAACGGTCAATAAGGAGTATTACCTGCAAGTTATGCGCAAGTTGCGCAAAGCAATCCGCCAGAAACGCCCGGTTTTGTGGAAGAACAAAAATTGGCTTTTGCACCATGATAACGCTCCTGCTCACGCATCGTTGCTTGTGCGCGAATTTTTGGCCAAAAACAACATACTAATAATGCCGCGGCCACCGTATTCCCCAAATCTGGGCCCCTGTGACTTTTTCTTGTTCCCGAAACTGAAGAACCCCATGAAAGGACGACGCTACGCTACGATTGAGGAGATAAAGACGGCATCAAAGGAGGAGCTGAACAAGATTACAAAAAATGATTTTTGTGAAGTGCTTCGAGGATTGGAAAAAACGTTGGTACAAGTTCATAATATCTGGTGGGGATTACTTTGAAGGGGACAAAATAGATATTCATGAATAAATAAATAATTTTTGAAAAAACACAAAATTTGCGATACTCTTTTAATAGACCTCGTATATGGTCTTAAAGTGGTAATATTTTGAATGTGTTTCAGTCAACAAAATAAATGCTACAGTTTCGTTCCATGCAAACATATATCAACTTTGTTGTCATGAAAATTAAGCAAACCTTCGTTAAGAACACACATAATATGACTGATTCCATTATTTCACTTTGAAAAAAAAATATTTTTGCGATAACATTTTACAGCTATAGAAAAGCAAACATTTTCTTAAGTGTTTGATTTTCAAATTTCCAAAAAAAAATAGAAAACTTAAAAAAATAGAAAAATATATATAATTTTTATTTGATACTAATTGTTTTATACACTGTTTTATACGCAATCCTAGAAGATTTTATACTCTTTCAGACCAAGATCCTTGCGTAAAATCTTCCATATAGTCGAGTAACGCAATCTTAATTGCTGTGAACGGCAACGGATGGAGAAATTGCGATCTTCGGTAAGGCTGGCAACAAATCTGCACATACGCACACGAGTTGGTGGTTTGATGTAAAATAGCGTAAAATTTCTGCAAAATTTTATCACTGTAGTTTGAATTGCTTGCTCAGTAAGTCGATTATGACGACCATAAAATGTTCGAAGTGCGTAAAACACAATTTTCATAATAAAATTCAATAATTTATAAGCGTTGTTCGGGTGTAAGTATTTCCATGATAAAATGGCGCTACTAACTGAGCACTGATGACTTTCACACATGTCACATGTCAAAATAAAACATGACAGATGACATCTGTCAAAAATAAAAATATGAAAAACCAAACAGCAATAACATCTCAACTGAGCACTGATGACTTTGACACATGTCACGTGTCAAAATAAAACATGACAGATGACATCTGTCAAAAATAAAAATATGAAAAACCAAAACAGCATCATGAAAATTTGTATAAAAGAGTTTTTTGGTACGGGGAGTGTTTGCTCTAACTCTTTCTTGTTTTTTTGTGTGCATTTTTTTGTTTTCTTCTCGTTTTTTTTAATAGTGTTTTCCTCTATAAAAAAACTATTAGTTTTATATGGCTTTTATTTATTTATTTATATTCTCTTACCCAATGGCAAATTTATTCAGATATAATTCAGGTATAAATTAAATCCCCCCAAAATTGCCCTTCGATTTCTAGCGACTTTAGTTTCAGATGCGCCCTGCCTTCGCAATTACAATCAAACAAAGCCCAAGAAAAATCACCAAGTTTTTGTTGGACTGAATTTAGAAATTGCTTTCTTTGCCCATGGTCAACTATACGTTGCTTGCTGCAGAGTAGGAATACCAAAGAATATTCAAAAAGTCTTTTTCAACATTGATACCCACTTGCATTAAGGGGCATAGGATGAATATCTAAATCAATGATGCGTCCACTCCAAAAGCGGCAACAAACCGTGACTCGTTGTGTATGCATCGGCTTTTCCATAGTGACGGAAAAGATGCGACAATTTTGTTTGTTGACATACCCACCGAAGTGGAAATGGGCCTCATCCAAAAAGATGATTTTTCGGTAAAAATGCTCATATTCGGCCAATTGATCTTGAGCCCATTGGGCAAACCGAAAATGCATCGGATGGTCATGCGGCTTTAGCTGTTGAACTAATTGAACTTTGTAAGCTTTCATTCCGAGGTCTTTGTGCAAAATTCTCAACAGAGAAGTGCGAGAAATGTTCAATTCCTGAGAACGGTGACTAGTTGATGTTGATGGATGATCACTGACATTTTCAGCAACGGTGGCAATATTCTCGGTAGTACGCACTGTCTTAGAGCGGGAACGAGTTGCTTTGGCAACCAACAAACCAGTTTCGCGAACTCGCTTCACGAATTTGCCCACAAATTCACGTGATGGCATTCGATCTTTACTCATTTTTTTTTTTAAATTTCTCACACTTTGGGTTGAAGACTCACCACTTTGGAAGTAAGTTCTCAATATTTCCCAGTTTTCTTCTAGTGTATGGATTACCATTTCGTAAAATTCTGACTTTCAACTAACAATCTGTCAATTCGTATTGACATTTAACACTTTAGTACTTCAAATAAATAGTAGTTCAAAATGGAACCGCTAGATGGACCACCCCTATATTAACTCGTGTTTTTTTCTTTTAAAAAAGGTGGACTTATACTGTTTTTATTTTGTAACACTTGTTGTAACTACCTTACACGCTCGAGCCGACCGAAAACTTCCTGGAGGCATCAAAGCTGACCGGATACTCCATGCATAAAAGTCTTGCTGACTTTTGCGCCACCTATTTAAATTTTAGGTAACGAACAAATCGGCAATGCTACCGCAAAATCGAGATGGTCCCATTCAAAACGGGACGTATACATATGGCCACGTTGTCTATAATCGACAAAAAAAAAAAAAAACAAAAAAAAACAAGAAAATAAAAAATATTAGAAATGAACAAATTATGACTATTTTAAATCCATCAGTTTTTCAGTGGCCACCCTGTACAATTAACAAGAGAAGAAAAAAAGAAAAACCCACCGTTTCGCTAACGTCGATAACGCTTTTACACATAAATTCGGGCACTTTATTTTTGGCAGGACATTTTTTTTTACTTGGCTCTGGAACGTGCCTGCGATTGGAAACAATTAATTTCAAATTGTACGATAATGAGGCATTTTAAAATACGAATACTGATATCGATACTAATTGGAGGTGGTTTTGGCGCAAACGGTAAATTTTTACCGAAGATGGAGTCGATGATTAGTGTAGGCGGTTAGATGGTTCGGTTGACTGCTTGGTTGGATATATACTATATGCTCTTTGGTGCGTCATTCTCCTTGAAAAAATATCATTTCAATATTTTTTTTTTGAAATATTATTTTATCTTCTGGTTTGTTGACATTTAGATTTTTCAAATGTTTATTTGCTTTAAAAGGTTTTCAGTTATTTTTCTTTATCTTTAATATTTGTTCGTGTATTGTTTTGATAGCATAATTTTCGTTTGGGGAAAAAAACCAATTAGAATATGATATTTAAAGCGTAGAAAATTCGCATAACAAAGATAATAAAACGAAAGGTCAATTATTGGCAGAACATTTAAATTATAATAGATGACAGATATTTATATTTTTTTTGCGTGTACTTAAATTTTACCACCTTTTGTAAGGGTTTTTCATAAGAAATTCTATATTTCCACTTTAAAAAAGGAAAACCAATTTGAATAAATATTAAAAATCTATTAAAATATAAAACTGGATATAATTTGTTTACTTATTGGATAAGTTCGTGAAGATACAATCAGAAAAATAGTTTTTATTTTAATTTTTATCGAAGCAGATTTACATCAGAATATTGTGGAGCAATGAAGTTGGATTAAACACCCATCGGCGTTTCGTTATCTAACTAACGAGAATTAGAAGATTCAACTAAATTACGAGGCTATTGTCTTTTTAGTCTTCGATTAGTGTTTCGGGGGACAAAGCAATATTTTGGTCATGAGCAAAGAGTGCGGCATCAAAATATTTTGCAGATGTTCTTCCAGTTTGTAAGGACTAAGAATTGAAGCCCCAAAGTTCGAATTCTATAAGCCCAAATTGGTTTTATAATTATATTGAATATTACACGCTTACCATTTATTTTCGAACGGTTTTCTAATAGTCTAAGTAGATGTAGATAAGCATTGTTAGCTTCAAGCCTCTTTCAGTGTAGTATGTGTATTCCAGCTGTGTTGTAGAATCATGTTTCCATTAGGGCGTAAAGGGATAGTTTGATCCTAGCAAAGAGTAGAAGTAATTGCAGGATTGGATGTTGCTGATATCACAACCGGGAGTCTAATCTAACCATGCTGACTTCGCACCGCGGTATTCCAGTTCGACGCTTCTAGAATGTTTTCGGCGTCCTGGCTAACACCGCCGCTCCACCGAAGGCTGGTCTCGTCTTCTGGGACCATAAATAGAGCCACTGTAGAGTTTGCGGGGACTATCTTCCTCACATACACGAATTAACTGTACAGCCTACCGCAGTCTATTGACCAAAATTTTATCTATAACCAGACGGTCATAGTTACGCTCTAGGAACTTGTCGTAAAATAAGCTCTGGAATCGTCCACTTCATGTAGAGAGTGACCAAAATTCTTCCTCCCGACCACGGCTTGAAAATCCAAGTTCCTAATGATTCTTGCTTAGGGCCCAATTTTCCGAAGTCTACATGAGAACTGGCAAGCCCAAGTTTTTGCAGAACAGGATCTTCAAGTTTACGATGAGAAATTTCATCACAATTGACCGGGAGTCCGGTCTCATCCTGCCGAGTCAAAGAACTTCGGACGTCCCAGCTTCACGCCGCGGTCTTCCAGTTCGATGCTTCCAGTTTGTTTTTGGCATCCTGGCTAACGCCATCGCTCCACCAAAGGCAGGACCTAGTTCGTCTTCTGAGACTATAAAAGGAGCCACTGTAGATATTCCGGGCAGGATCTTCCTCATCCAAATGGTATAAGTATCCAGTCTGACGCAGCCTGTTCGCCAATATTTTATCTACAATCAGGCGGTCCTAGTTAGGCTCTATACGTAGCATATTATCGTTAAATAGCCTCCGGAACCGTCCACTTCATGTAGAGGCCGAATATTTCCCAAATGACCCTTCCCTTGAACCCGAACAAAATGATTTTTGCTGAGGGCCCAAATTTTTGACGCGCACATGGGAATTGCCAAAACTAATATCATATACAACAGTAACTTCGATGAAATAATATTTTTTAACCGAAATAATTTAGACCAACTGAAATAGGCTCTATTGCGTACCAGCAGCCGTGCCCGAAATTCCTCCACTATGTTGTTTTAGGCTGCGACCCTTGACCTCAAATAGAAGAATGATTTAACTGTTTAAAATCTTTAATCTCCTACTTGTATGCGACTAGTGCTAATTGGTCTTGTCTTTCATTTAGACTCTGCCACCAAGTACTTCGTTTTGTCTTCATTTATGTGCAACCCATCATTTGTGCAACTTCATTTATGTGCAACCCAAGATCTTGGTGAAGCTTTGTTTTAATTGGAATAATTTTTCAAGATGGGCGAATTTCCGAAATTTCAACTGATGGAGGTCTTTAGGCATTTGGGAATACTTACTGAGCAATTATAGTTGATCTATTTACTATAGGTTCCGGTTTAACCACCCTCTCTCCCCCTTCCGCTCCCAAGGTACTCTAGTTCCATGGTCCTGATATTGATTAATATTGTTGCTCCATCAGAAATACAGCCTATTGTGTCTTCTGCTATCAAAGAGAGTTAAAGAGAGTATCCATTTCTATCAAGCATCTGCATATGTTAAGTGGCAATAAGAGCTATATATAAAATAGGACCAAGAATACTGCCTTGCGGGCCTTCGGCTAAAATAGGCTATATTTCTGATTACTTTTAGTTCAATAAGTCCTTAGAAAATCCGAGAAATTGCGCTCGTAGTGTCGGTAAAGATTTTTTTTTGTAAGTACCATTATTGACAGGAAAGCTGTTAAAATTTCAGGCTTGATCTATAGCGTAGGTCTATTTCTATCGTCGATTAAAGTTAACGACATTTATTTGTGCATAACAATGGAAAAAAGCGAGTTTAGGGCTGTCATCAAACATCTCCATTTGAAAGGTTTAAGCCCGAAAGAAATCAAAGCCGAGTTGGATGCAGTTCATGACACATCTGCACCTGTGTTTGCGACGGTTTACAATTGGGTGAATGAATTTAAATGTGGCCGTTCATCCACAAAAATGAACATCGTTTAGGACGCCCAGTTGAGGTGTCTACTCCTGAAATCATCCACAAAATCAACGATCTGATTTTGAACGATCAGCGAATTAAAGTGCGCGAATTAGTTGAGGCCACGGGCATATCACAAGGTATAGTCACTTCAATTTTGCATGAAAAATTATCTGTGAAAAAAATTTCGGCAAGGTGGGTGCCGCGTTTGCTCTCAGAGGAGAATAAGCGCAATCGTGTAGTGGACTCTGAGGCTATGTTGGCACTCTTTCATCGCAATCCTGCCGAATTCCTTCGTCGATATGTCACTTTGGACGAAACCTGGATACACTACTACACTCCAGAAACGAAGAGACAGTCATCACAGTGGATTTTCAAGGGTCAACGGGCTCCAAAGAAGCCAAAAACTATGCCATCGGCCGGCAAGGTGATGGCCACGGTCTTTTGGGATTCGCAGGGCATCATTTTTATCGACTACTTGGAAAAAGGAAAAACAATAACGGGAGCGTATTACGCGTCGTTATTGCAACGGTTGAGCGAGGAAATCAAAGAGAAACGCCCCCATCTGAAGAAGAAAAAAATCCTCTTGCATCAGGTCAATGCGCGTGTGCACACCTGCACTGTTTCCATGGCCAAAATTGTGGAATTGAGAATGGAATTGTTGCAGCATCCTGCTTATTCACCAGATTTGGCCCCGAGTGACTATTTTCTTTTCCCCAATCTGAAGAAATGGCTTGGCGGACGACGGTTCACTTCCAACGAGGACGTCATTGCTCAAACGGATAAGTATTTTGCAGAACTTCCGAAATCCTATTTTTTGGACGGAATAAAATTTTTGGAAAAATGGTTGGAAAAGTGTATAGAGCTAAAAGGTGTCAGAATTTACCTCCCATAATGTTGAAAAATAAAATTTTTTTTTTAAAAACCGTTTTTTTCCATGTTTTTCTAAGGACTTATTGAACGACCCTCGTATTAACGTAGTTTAAATGGGAGGTAAATTCTGACACCCAAATCGGTCACAGCCTATACTCGTCTTATGCTAGGTACTATTAAATCGACTAAATTGTTTTCATAAATGCGAGGGTGAGGCGACGCTTCAAGAAAATGTCATTACTTCATCTTTTTCAGGTTCAATGACAGGGCATTAAAATGATAACAATTATAGAAAATGTTCCTCCTTTAGTACTTCAAAAAAATTTCATATAATTTTCATAGAATTTTGGTGTGTTAAACGAAATTATTGCATAATACCATCAAGCACCGGATCGAGGTGACTACCCTGTGGAACCAGATCTTAATGGGAGATATCCCGTGGGATCTATATGTGCTCAGTAGGAGTATTCTCTATCGGATACGAAGTGGCATTGTGAGTTGGAGGAGGGTTATCCTATTCTGAATGAGAAAATCATTGGCAGGTTCTGAGAGTGCGCCAATGGCAGGTGGACCTATAGGTTCATTACGTGTATCAGGTTTGTTTGATTGTGGTCTTTTTCGATGTTATCTGATTTTTGGTTAAGAGAGTATTAAGTGATAGAGCAGAGTGTCGGTGCGGTGCACCAGAAGAGAGTGCTTGTCCACCTCCTGAATGCATGTGGTTTGTATGAGGACCTAAGAGATCTGTGTGAGTGGGGAATTCGAGTAAAGAAGAATAGAGTGGATCTGAGTGGTGCACTGAAAACGCGTGAGAGGTACGATTGTCCGAATATGGTAGATATGTTATGGCACTGTTTGAAAGAAGGGAGCGAATGATGAATGTGTGTGTGAAATGCAAGGTGTTACCACCAAGGTCGATTCCGGTGGCACCTTTGGGTTTTGGCGAACGCGCGTACCTGACCTGGCTTAGTACAAGATTCCTTACCGTAGCTGAATAAGCGAAATACAAACCGAAGTATTATTAAAAGAAAAATTGTGAGTGAGGGGTCTTAGGCCGCAATGTGGTGTCTGAGGTTAATAGCCACATCGTGGGTACGATGGTGGGAGATATCGATTTTTTTCTCGGGCGCTGTACACCGCTAATTATAGCAGATGGTTAGATAGACCTCACCACAAATAGCCGAGGTAATCAGCTTGTAATTGGTTGCTTACTGTTAATCGCTAATCAGGTTTGGTGTTACGTTGATTGCGCATATCTCAACCCTTATGGTCGAAGGCGATGGGAATACCCCGCAAAACAATAGTACCATACCCTGTGGAACAGTTTTTTTTTTTTTTTAGGTTTAGATTATTGAGGTACAGGGGGAAACCTTCAAAAGATACTCGCCTGAAAGACCTTCTACCTGCCAGACGAGTTATGCGGGATTTTTACCTCGCTAAAACCTAACCTGTACCTCTAACCTTACTCCCGGAACGATGGTTCCCCGGCGGCACTCTCTGTAAATACTACTTCGCCGGGGCGTTCTTATTTGATATAACTGCTGCCCCGATGTTATGACGCTTTGCGGCCTATTCTTTGTACGTGCGAAGATCCTTGATGATAGATTCCGCGTACTCTGCAACTCTGTTCCAAGCCGATTGGCCTTTCAGCATGCACTCCACTATGTTTTCTGGACTGATGGAACGGTCCAGATTTCTCTCCAATTCTGCCCGTGTCCCCTCGTAGAAGGGGCATTTTCGATCACATCGCGGCAATGATGGCAGTTTGGGGAGTCAGTTCTCTTGAATCTGTGCAAGTATGCCCGAAAGCATCCATCCAACAGTCAAGAGTTGAGTGATGTAATACCCGACTTCCCCGTGCAGGCGAGTGACCCATTTGGTGACATCAAGGATCAGCCGATGAGTCCACCGACCCTTTGTCGAGCTGTCTCATCTCTCTTGCCAGAGCCGAAGACTCTCGGGTCTCTTCTCTTCACAGAGGACCTTTCGCCGCTCTTCCTTCTTCCTACGATGTTGGCGTTCCCGCTCTACTGCCAGGTTGTCGATGGGTGGGCATGATGCCACGACGTTGACTGCATCGTGTTATACCGTTCAGTATGCTGACGCCACTATGATCGCTGAGAGCCGCTGGACTGATGAAATTGTCTTGCGGTATGTTGAACCCTGTGGAACAGTTGACAGAGCTCTAATGCTCGTTGATATGGACTTGCAGAAGAATATCTGATAAGTCCTATCAGTTAGGTAAGACCTAAACCTATCCAATTTCTTATTCTTTTAAGTAGTTCAAAATAGTAAAAGATGTGAATTTTAACAGATTAGTTATCGTCGATCAAGAAGGCATAAAAAGTCATACTGCTTGGAAGAAATCAAGCTCTTAGATGGTTGGATAAGACAGTTCGTACCCTTCTTATGAACAGGTATTATGAAGAAATTTCTGCATATGTTAGGAAATTTGCCATTTTCAAAGGGGCTCTCTAAAAATAATCTCCCTTAAAAGCGATGAGTAATGCATCAGAGTAGAAGTTGATAAAAGCACTAGCGATACCACCAGAACCAGAAGAATTTTATTTGAAAGACGATTTTGAAAAATTGTTACGTTCCAGTCGGTTAACTGGCTTCTGTTTCTAACAAGGCATGTTCGTGATCTGCAGAAAAATAATCAAAAAATTTCTTTGGACAAAATTACTATTGAAGAAAAATAAGGAAGAAACACAAAGAGAAATTTAATAAATAACGCCACTTTGAAAAAACTATAAACCGTTTAAATGAAGGCAAAATATGGCGCTGTTTGGAGTATTTTATTACCCAAGAGCCATCGTCACAGTCGTCGTCAGTTGATTATTATTTCGGAGAATTTAAAAATCAATTAATTTTTTTCAAAATATTCCCTCCAATAATAATTTAGTTAGTTATAATTTCTAAGAATATTAAAGCCATGCAAAAATACAAATGTTATTTAATAAATATTCATTTTTCAATTCTCGGAAATAATATACAACTGACGACAACTGTGACGATGGTCTTGGATAATTAAATGCTCCAAACAAATTTTATACTTTTCCAAATAAGAAATCTGAAAATAAATTAGTGGAGAGCAAAAATTAAAATATTTTTCCAAACGAAAACAATTTTCAACAAAACCATAATAAAAGTATAAATGAGGAACACGAACATTTTTGATCGACGATCGCTTCAGTACGAGGAACGGGAAATGAAAGACACAATATTGCCCTACTTAAAATCTGTAGCATATACGATATATTATTTTTTATAGTAAATTTTTTTTGTATTTTTTTGATTGCGGAGAAAAGGAGAAGGAGGAGGAGAAGGAGAAGGTGTATGTTTACCGAAATTTCTGTAAACATTGGCCGTTTTGGCTGCGAGATGTTTTGGCTCTGATCATGTCCAATGTACCCCATATCTGACGTCATCTCTACGTTAAGAAAATTTGTACTATTATTAGAAATGGACAGGACGTAGTCTAAGCCGTTAAATATTTTATAACCGTTGCGGAATTTTTTCATTCTTAATTATATTTGATCGTAAATTTGATTTATCAATGTTTACGATCGTTTTACTCAAAAACAATTATTCTAAAAATACGAGTAGTTCCAAATCGAATAGAAGAAAAATAATAAAAAAAAAACATTTCGATTGAGTTCGATAATAAAGAAAAAAATAAATTCTACTACAGATCATCATAATAGATTTAAGATTAATTAATAGATATTCTTTTGCTAGATTATCTGAATGGTGAGACTCAATGAAAACGCTTACGATTTTTTTATATTATACAATATTTATGAAGATTATGCCAAAAATCACGTGACTGATATTAGGTGTTAAGTGCAATCTACGAATATAATGAACAGACAGACGGTTCG
The DNA here is from genome assembly GCA_958298945.1 of Atherix ibis. Lineage (NCBI taxonomy): Eukaryota > Metazoa > Arthropoda > Insecta > Diptera > Athericidae > Atherix > Atherix ibis. Next base: position 20,617,965 of record OY282610.1, on the reverse strand, counting down.
TACGAAAAGTTGGTGGTGTGTAATAGGAAAGGTAGAGCGTTTAGTGGCATACACATACATCAAGTCTATGGTCTTGTGAATTTGGCGAGTATCCATGATAATTTTGAGATGCTAAACCGACGCGTCTAGGTCCAATTGCATATGAACGTCACACGCCACCGTAATTAGAAGCTTCGAAACATAACAAACTGTCAATTGATGCTGATGATCTGTGCCATAAGTTGTTTGATTCTTACCGATCGTGACTCGGCGATGACCGAAAATAACGAGATGACGTCGAAAACTTGTACGTTGTCATCGAGAAAATTACTACTAAAACATGTCAATTAAACGCGTCCCACAGGTTTTCCAAAGAGCCGCTATTGCAGAGAAGCAGACAATGTTTACTGGCTACAGGATGGTATGCGTGATCTTTTGACATCTTCGATGACGCTAGATCGTCGACGTTTTTTGTCTTCTTTTTTTTTTTTTTTGTCGACTTATTGCAAATTCCGATCTACACTGGCCCGCCTACTATTCACATAATAAAAGAGATCTCTTTCGAGTGAGATTCTTCTGCGCAGATAATTTTATTTTCTATATATCAATAAAAAACCCATATCGATCGAGCTATACATATATTCATTTAATGTTGAACTAAATATAAATAATATCCCGACAGAGTAGTTGGTATATCTGGCCCCAATAGTGAGGGATGGGGTACATGCCAGCACAGCTGTTTTGAAAAGCATTTTATATCAACAAATCTGATGTTTTTGTTGTTTGGTTTTTATCGAAGCCTACACCTCCTGTACTAGCATATAAACGAACTGGTGTGTTGCCAGATTGCATTCAAATTGCATACACTCATAAATCGGAAAAGTACGAAAAGTCTTTTCTTTGGGCAGACGAACATGACGTCGTCTTAGGCTACGAAACTTAATCGGAGAAAATTTTTTTTTATAAAATTAACAATTATCGTAAATTTATTTTAAGAAAAGAACAAAAAAAAAATCACAAGAATAAAATTTTTAGCATACGTCAATAACAATTTGAATACGAAACTAGCTTATATTGTAGTTTAGATCCCAATCAATATCATTCCAATCACCCCCCCCCCCCCCGCCACTCCCCCTGCTCTCAAAAATTTATCAAATTTTTTTAGCTTTTTGTTAATTTCACTTTTATTTCTTTTGGAAATATGGTATATATAAAAAAAAGCTATTTTTTTTACCAAAAACTTTTTATTAATTATTAACATAAAAATATTTTTGCTCAAAAAATAATGAAAAAAAAATGATTAAAATTTTTTTTTTTACAGACGCGTATAAATATTCTGTACTAAACGAGTATATTTATGCATATATGCAATTGCTAGTTAATTTTTTAATTAGTTTTATCAACACAAAAAAAAATACTATATGTAACGGAAGAGACAACGCCCCAATAGTTCTTCCTTCTCATATGCAAGTGGTGATACAAAAACTACAAGTAGACTGAAAAAAAAATTTGGCTCAAATTTATTTTAACAAAAAAAATCTTTTCTCATAGAAAACCATACCAACAACTTAACCCCCCCCCCCCACAAAACCCATCATAATTTGCAGTTATTTATGCTATTGCAATGAGTTTTGTTGAAATTAGCTCATTATTGAGCAACAATTAATTATTCTGCTTTCAGCTTTAGTGATTTTTTTTTTGATTGTAGAATTTTTCTTTTTTATTTAAATTTTGTTTATTTTTATTTAAATTCTGCCCCAACCCCAATTGAATAATCATCTCCTTTTGTTTGACACGATGTGATAGAACAGAATTTGCAGTTTTCTTTCTTTTGAAATTTCATCTCAAATTGTCCAGTTTTCAATGTGATTTGCAAAAAATAATCAATAATTTTATTTTCAACTAAATTACAAAATGTATTGTAATTATTAAAAATTATTATACAATATAAATATGTGTGTGTGTGTGTGTGTGTGTAGAGAAAGAAAGATGTTTATTTTTAAAAAAAAACAACAACAATAACAAAACAACAAAAATATTCGATAAAAACCTAAAAATGTAAATATTAACCAGCAATCCCAGTCGTTTGGATGGGTGTGTGTATGTATTCAAAAAAAAAAAAAGAAAGAAAAAGAAAAAAAACAAACCTTTTTTGCGCCGAGTTATACAAAATCGTTTCGAATCGGATCTACGTGTATGTATATAAACGCGCGCATGTATTTACGATAAACTTTAAATAAAACTTATCGGAACATTGGTACGACTGGACTGTTGCACGTGTATGCGTTTTCTGGCTGTATCATCTGCGCCCGCTTGGTACATGAGCGATTATTCACGCTTTTGAATTAATGTTCAGAAAATTGCAAAAACCAAACAAACAAAAAAAATCCCAATTGATAAACTTCAACCTATGTGTGTGTGCGTGTGTGTTCGTGTTTGGGGTTGTGGGAGTCGCATCGCACCTGTGCGCGGTTATTAAATTGGCGTTGTCGCAATGTGGTGCTGTTCCAAGTTAGTTTTAATGGACGGGGGGTTTTGGGGAAAGGAGGTAGTGGCTAGCTATCGTGATATCTGAAGTCTTGCTATTGTGATTCGTTGATGCGGGGTGGTGGGTGAAAACAAGGACAGCGGCAAGGTGTAAAACGTGATCATGGTGTTTGTGACGTCATCGGAACGGTATTGTACAATTTTGTTGATTTGGTTGTTTTCACTTTTGTTTTGGCAGTGCCTACCAGCGCGTTTCGAGCACAGCCTGCCTGCCTGTCACACCCATTCGACATCTGACTGTGTCGGGAACATGCTCCAAAAAGAAATACTTCTACACACACACACGCGCACACACGCGCATATGCATACATTTGACATGAGAGCGAGATGCATAATTTAACGATACACAGTTCTACCCTTTGTTGTGTGTGTGTGTGTGAAAGTTCTAGTAACGATGTTTGTTGTCATTTCGCACTTTTCGCCACCAATCCCTTGGCTAACCAAACCTTTCGGATGAATTGCAAATTCTACACTTGCGCTTCCTTCCATTCACTAACACTTACTTACTCGCCTATAGGAATATTAAAACCTGACCATTCAATATTTGTACAAATACCAAAGCGTAATGTACGCATACACACTTGGCTAGCCCATAAAAATCGATTGGATTCTTCTCTAACGACAACCCCCCCCTCCGCCCTTCCAAATGCAGTATGCTTTCTTTGTACCATCTGGGATTTGGCGGCTTCGATTTCTTACCCAGAGAATTGTTTCGCATGCTTTGTGCTTGGCACGTTCTACGCACAGATGGGAGACTGTATTGGGTTTTTGGCTCTGTTCCAGCATAATTGTACGTTTTTGTTCCTTCTACTCACCGCGCATAACTTAGTGTTTATTTCTAACACAAAATATCTAAAAGGGAAAAAAAATTAATTTTAGACAAATTTACGATTCATGAGTAAAAGAGGTAGGGGGGGGGGCGGGGGGAAAGAGGGGCATGGATATCGGTTAGATTTGACTACGTAATCAAACTAAATTTAATAAAAGCAAATATATCGTGTAAGCGGCTGTGTTTAGTGTTGGTTTCTGTCCTACAATTTCGATTTAGTTACCAGCATCGATGTCATGGTGGGGCATGGGACTAGAGGCTAGACAAGTTTGGTGCTATTGGGGCCTGCCTACGTCAGGCGTATTCACTGCCATTGCCGTTTCGGCTTCCATGGGCGTTGTTGGTGTCAAGTCCCGTTGGTTTCAGATCCAGCGCATAACGTTACGAATGCTTAAAACGTAGAGCAGAGCAAGAAAAGACGATGATGCTTTTCCGATTGCAAAGTATTGGAAAACGGAACAGTCACTGACAAAAATTATATCGACAATTTGGTTTTAAAAAATTTGGACTCTACATTTTCGTTGACCAGCATCTTAAAATCAATTTAATTCAAATCAAATATTCGCCATTTTTCGGGCAGAGCCAATCACATCTTCTGTGGTTTATAGATATTCTCGTAGTTTATCCATTTTTCATCGTCAATTATGATTTCTACGCTTCAGAAATAGCCTGATTTTATTGCGCTTCAACAGCATATCGCAGATTTTAAGTTGGTCTACCTAAACATCGTGTTTTCTTGCGACCCCAGCATTTTGCAAATGATTTAAAATTATTTCATTGGCCTTTCTCAATTTTTTCCACTATCTCATCACTTTTTTTTCGTAATTGGCAGAGCAGATTTTCATACAGCACCTTCACCATAAGTGTGCTATGAATTTTTCTCTCTGTTCTAGCCCTTTTTTTTTAACTTGAATAACTTCTGATTCACTATAACGATTTCAATAAAATTTTCCGCTACACAAAGCTTTAAGTGTCACCTTTTAAACTCACATCAAGTCTTATTACAATGCGACTAGTAGTTACTGTGTTATTTGCTTTTAACTCCATCTTTCGGAAAAGACCACGAACTTTTTCGACTGACTAATATTGGGTGATTTTTTAGGTGTTTGGTTTTAAAATTTTCAAAAAATATAAAAAAATTATAAAAGTGTAGAAAAAATGTTTATTTGAATCAATAAATCACTACTTGCCATTTACTTTTTAAAGATAATTTTATATAAGTTTTGGCTACGACTACAATTTAAGTAATCCATGCGTGAGGTTCACTTTTTCGAGCATTTCGGCTGGTATCTCACTAATAACACCGTTCTCTGCCAAGTCTACAATTTACGCTGATTTATTGGCATGGACAAGTGACTTCACGTAGCCTCCTGAAAAAATGGTCTAGAGGCGCCCAACTCATCGGTCCGACATCTGAGATAAATTGCTCACCGAACTCATCTCTTAATATGTCCATTGTTTCACGTGCTATGTGGCATGTAGCGACGCCTTGTGGAAACCACGTATCGACCAGGTGTAGTTCTTGCATTTTGGACAAAAAAAAAAGTTCTAAATAACCGAGCAATAGCGTGCGCCATTAACGGTGGTAACGTTTTGGGCAGCGCCATCTTTAAGGAAATACAATCTTTAATTTTGTGATTATTTGCCGTTTATGATGAGCATAAAATAGTCAAAGTGTGCGAAGAGCCGAATTTTCATAATAAAATTCAGTACTTTATAAGCGTTGTTCGGATGTAAGTCTTTACATGATGATATGTCAATGCTAGCTGAGCACTTTTGACTTTGACAAACGTCATGTGCCATGCGTGATCTGTCAAAAATAAAAACGTAAAAAATCAAATAGCATCAAAATCACCCGATACATATCGGAGATTAATTTATTGCACATTTATGCGATTAGTTTTAAAAATAATTAATTTCTCTGCATTGTTTTAATAAAAGTTATTTTCTTTTTTTAAAGTTGGCCATTCTTTTTCTAACGCCTATTTTATTAGCAATTTTTTGCTAATTTTTTTTTACTCAAAAATTATAGAAATATTTTGGTAATATTGTTAAATGAAGGAGTAAAAAATACCACAGACGTTAAATTATCATAGAAAAGGATTCAATTGACTAAGCTTAAATTTTTCCAATTTAGGAAATTTAAATTTTTAAAGAAAGATTTTCGTTGAAAAAAGATTCATTAAAACAAAGAATTGATAATGGTTTGAAAATAGAAAAATCTTTGTTTATATTGGAAAAAAAAATAATCTTATCGATAAATAAAAATGAAAATGCAATAACATAAATTTTTACAAAGATCGAGTGTGGGTTTATTTGGCCAGCCCGATTATATACAAAATGGCCTACCATACCTGTTGTAGTTGATTTTTTTCTTTCGTCCTTTATATCCTTTTTTACTTTTTTTTATTATCGGTGATATTTTTCGGTTTATTTTCGTGCACAAAAATCATAAATTAACATTATATCATTTTGGGTCGGGGTGTGAAAAATATATATAAAAAAAAGGAAAGAAAAAATACATTAGAAGAATAAGATTACCTCGATTGGTCTTCATGGAAAAAGAATGGTAAAAATTTTATGGCCACTTTGGAAAATTCCAACAAAGAAATAAATTCCTGCAGGCCAACTTATTACTTAGAATGTTTGTTTTGTTCTCATGGTTAACTCCATCCAGGACCTTTTTCCTATTTCGCTATAATTTTTCTTGTTCTTTTTTTCATCCTTTGCACTTTACCGCCACATTTCAGTATCAATGTCGATTAGAAATGTACGTGAGTGATTTTATGATTTAACCATTTTTGGGCGGAAAAATATCGAACTGGCTTGCTTGGCTGGCTATAATAAAAATATTGCCAATTTGTATTCAGCACACGGACACGGGGAGCAGAAACTTTTTCTAAGCATTCCGCCTAAACTGTTCATTTGGCTAAGGGATGTGCGTATAATTTTCTTTTCGATATCCGCAAAATAAGGTTATTACCGTCATGCTTACCAATACAATCGGACAAAAGTCGACGGTCTTTTAAATTATTAACGTTTTCAACAAAAAAAGGCGCCATTTTATTTAAACAATTTTTTTTTTGGTTAGAATAATAGTAAATAAAATTTTTATATTTTTTTCTATAAAAAAGAGAAAAACAAATAATTATGATTGCCTTTTAATATTGCTTTTCTAATTGACTTTGAAAGAATGCTAGTCAAACACATGCACGCCATCTTCTTTTAATGAAATTTATAATTTAACAAAACAAAAAAAAAAACAACAAAAAAACAAAATTCTATTTCAGAGAAATTTAGTTTATTATCCACAAAAAAAAAATACAAAATAGAGTTCCGAAAAAATTTGCGGTTTTTTGTCCATAAAATAAAAAACAAAATGGCAGTTTAATTGAATTTATAGTTTTTTGTCAACGAAAAAAAATCAAAATGGCGGTTCAGCAAAATTTATGGATTTTTATTCACATAACAAAAAAAACAAAATTGCGTAAGGTCGCATAAGCCAGGTGCCTATTTAAAACACCACGACCATGAGGTCCAAAATTTTGATAAGAAATTCTTTTTCAAAGAAAACTTTCACCACTTGTCCAGTCTGTGTTGCGAGTGCAAACTGCAATCTCTACCGTCATCCTGATTGCTCACAGCTCACCATAATATGGAGCTGTCCAAAAAACGGAAGTAATCGTAACACAACGCCGGCATAAGAAAGTAATCAGGACGGATCAGTATTTGTCCTTTATGTACCTGTCCAGAGATGTGGACAATCTCAACTCTTCCGTCAATCATGGTTTCCAGTCAGAATGAGGGAAGAAAGTTTTTAGTTTTAGTTTGATGGTGGAGTGATCTCTTTTAAGATAAGAGATCACCAATGAAAGGAAAGATGAATTTCTTTTTTCATAGAGGGGCGGATATTATTAGGGACGAAGGTTTCTCTACAATAATTAAGTACGGGATTTTATAAGGTAATGAAAGATGAGATTGCAACCAGATTTGATAAGTAGTGAGTCCAACGGTAAAGTTCGATCTGCCCTACTAGCCACCATTCCGTCGTAGGGGCGTTGGTGACTATAAATTTCATTCATATTTGTAAAAAAATGGCGTTTCAAAAAATTCAATGGTTTTTTCCAGTAAAAAAAATGGCGTTTTATCCAAATTAATAATTTTTTGTCCTTAAAAATAATACAAAATGGCGTTTTAAGTAATTTTATGGTTTTCGTCAATAAAAATACAAAATGGCGGTTCAAGTAATTTTATTGTTTTCGTCAATAAAAAATTAAATTTCGGTTCAATTAATTTGATAGTTTCGTCAATAAATATACAAAATGACGTTTCATAAAGTTTATAGTTTTTTGTCCTTAAAAGAATACAAAATGGCGTTTCAAGTAATTTTAATGGTTTCGTCAATAAAAAAGGAAAATGGTGCTTCCAGTAATTTGATGATTTTTACCAATAAAAATACAAAATGGCGTTTCAAGAAGTTTTTTGGTTTTCCCTAGTAAAAAAACGAAATGGCGTTTCATCAAAATTTGTCCTTAAAAAAATACAAAATTTCGTCAATAAAATTAAAAAATGTCGGTTCAAGTAATTTTATGGTTTAAAAAAAAAAAGCGTTTTATGCAAATTCATAGTTTTTTGTCCTTAAAAGAATACAAAATTGCATTTCAAGTAATTTTATTGTTTTCGTCAATAAAAATACAAAATGGCGTTTCTTTCGTCAATAAAAAATAAAATTGCGGTTGAATTAATTTAACGGTTTTCCTCAATAAAAATACTAAATGGCGTTTCATAAAATTTATAGTTTTTTGTTCTTAAAAGAATACAAAATGGCGTTTCAAATAATTTTAATGGTTTCGTGAATAAAAAAGCAAAATGGTGTTTCCAGTAATTTGATGGTTTTTGCCAATAAAAATACAAGTAATTTGATGGTTTTGGCCAATAAAAATACAAAATGGCGTTTCAAATAGTTTTATGGTTTTTCCAAGTAAAAAAACGAAATGGCGTTTCATCAAAATTTATACCTAAAAAAAAAACTTCGTCAATAAAATTACAAAATGGCGTTTCAATAAAATTTATAGTTCTTAAATTTGAAACAAAAAAAAAACATTCCAACTTAATTTATGGTTGTTGTCTAAAACAAAATATCGTTTTATATAAGTTTATGGTTTTATTTAAATTTAGAAAATAAAATTGAATTTTACAAAATTGATAGTTTTTGCTTACGATGGTCATTTAAAAAGTTTCTCCAAAAAAGATGGATCTTAAAAGAATACAAAATGGCGTTTCAAATAATTTTAATGGTTTCGTGAATAAAAAAGCAAAATGGTGTTTCCAGTAATTTGATGGTTTTTGCCAATAAAAATACACGTAATTTAATGGTTTTGGCCAATAAAAATACAAAATGGCGTTTCAAGAAGTTTTATGGTTTTTCCAAGTAAAAAAACGAAATGGCGTTTCATCAAAATTTATACTTTTTTGTCCTTAAGAAAACAGAAAATTTCGTCAATAAAATTACAAAATGGCGGTTCAAGTAATTTTATGTTTTTAAAAATTAATGGCGTTTTATGCAAATTCATAGTTTTTTGTCCTTAAAGGAATACAAAATGGCGTTTTAAGTAATTTAATGGTTTTCGTCAATAAAAATACAAAATGGCATATCAAGTAATTTTGAAGTTTTCGCCAATAAAAATACAAAATGGCATTTCAAGTAATTTTATTGTTCTAGTCAATAAAATACAAAATGGCGTTTCATAAAATTTATAGTTTTTTGTCCTTAAAAGAATACAAAATGGCTTTTCAAGTAATTTTAATGCTTTCGTCAATAAAAATACAAAATGGTGCTTCCAGTAAATTTTGTGTTTTTCAAATCAACTATGATGATTTGAAAAACACAAAATTTCGTCAATAAAATTACAAAATGGCGGTTCAAGTAATTTAATGTTTTTAAAAATTAATGGCGTTTTATGCAAATTCATAGTTTTTTGTCCTTAAAGGAATACAAAATGGCGTTTTAAGTAATTTAATGGTTTTCGTCAATAAAAATACAAAATGGCGGTTCAAGTAATTTTATGGTTTTTGCCAATAAAAATACAAAATGGCGTTTCAAGAAGTTTTATGGTTTTTCCAAGTAAAAAAACGAAATGGCGTTTCATCAAAATTTATACTTTTTTTTTACTTAAAAAAGCAGAAAATTTCGTCATTAAAATTACAAAATGGCGGTTCAAGTAATTTTATGGTTTTAAAAAAAAATGGCGTTTTATGCAAATTCATAGTTCTTTGTCCTTAAAAGAATACAAAATGGCGTTTTAAGTAATTTAATGGTTTCGTCAATAAAAACATTCCAACTTAATTTATGGTTGTTGTCTAAAACAAAATATCGTTTTACATAAGTTTATGGTTTTATTTAAATTTAGAAAATAAAATTGAATTTTACAAAATTGATAGTTTTTGCTTACGATGGTCATTTAAAAAGTTTCTCCAAAAAAGATGGACATTTGCAAAAACAACCTTGCAAATGCTTAAGGGAATTATCTTGATTATTGTTAAACTATTTGCGAAGCAGAAACTTCTCGAGAACTTTTATTGTACTTTTAATTATATGAACAAGGAACATGGTTAAAGAAAAACTAATTTGGTCAAATTTAAGGAAAAGCGGACGTTTCAATTTGTAGAATGTATTAAATTACAAAAATCAGACAAGGACCATCGATCGTTTATTGGATCTGATAATCGAATTGGTATGTAACAAATTTGTAAATGAACTGTCGACGAATATGGAAAAGTCTAGCTTTGTATCCGTCTAATAAAAATGAAATCCAAAATAGAATAGCAAACAGCTACAATATGAATAAATATAGTCTTTTAGTGTGGAGCACGCTTCTCCAATTCCGTAGCAACGAAACGAAACTACCTCGACTACTCAGTGGAATCTTAAAGAAATCATTAGGCCACAAGTACGTGATTGGCGGTTAAACGAATATAGGTACCTAAATGACTGAAACATATCCAGTGCGTTCCCCAGTTTCTCGTCCACCCGTTAGTCCTGGTTGCTTTGTTCGCACAGTGCTGGATGCTATCTTCCCGGTTTGTTTTCTCATTGCGCCAAGCCAACAATGTATGTAGACGTTGCTCGGGAACCAGAATTTCCGTTTTGCACTTCCAGTCACGATTGCCGTGAATAGCTAAGCAGTTCGGTCACGTACCATACTGCTGCTCATACATATTCGTATTCGGCCAGGATATCCCGAGCCGAGGACAAAGTAACAACGAGATGAATTCCACTTCGTCAGCGATCTAACCATACCGAGGCCGGCTATAGATCGACTTCTGTAATGATTATTACGTGCGTGCACGATGGTCTCGTCGCTGGGCTACATTCGTATTCAGGTCGATAAGCAAAACATCGTCTTTTCTTGTTGGATGAGAATGCCAATAGAACCGTTCGTAGCTACAACTTCATTGCAATATAAAACCAGATATTCGTACACATAAAAACACGAGTACACAGCTTTTTGAATAGAGTGTGCTGATGATGGGTTGCTAATCAAATAGAAGCACGTACGCTCACACTTGTATATGACGGTCACATACGAAATAATTCAACGCCGCAACGACACTGGGCCATCATCAGCCATAAAAGGGGAATCACATCCAACTGCCAAAAGGTGTAATCCTTCTCACGATCCATGACAAATCCTTTCATACATTCTCTGCTCCACTACCCATCATGTCCTATAGCTTCCGATGCGTATTGTCTTGGTTTGCCATTTTCCAAGTCCTCATTTGACTTGCCCATGCCAAGAGCATATCCAATAGAACGTTGGACACAGGCACCCATCAGACTAGAGTCTCTAGTAGATATAATACTTACGATGTAATGCAGCCAGTGTATTGTCCAGAAGTGGCTGCTGGTCTATAGGGTTGCGCTGATATTTACCTCTGATACGAGTATCACGTTGTTTAGTTGTTGGCTTCCATAATTTTTTTCTTCTATCTTAGCTTTGTGCAATTTTATCGTATTCGACTTTTGTTCTATCTTATTTTTAATTTTTTTTTTTTTTTTTTGGTTTTGTTTTGTAAAGGATTTTTTCATAATTTATACTATATACGGTGTCTCAAAATATACGCAAGAAGTAAGTTTAATAGAAAACACAGGCTTACAGTTAAAAATTGTTTGGTATGTGGCACCGGCTTGTCTAAAGCAAATGTTGTCCACTTTAGGTACAAAAAACTGACCACCATTAATTCTTATATCCTGACCAGCTGAAATTTTCAAAGAAGAATTGTCTGATGATGCCTCCACCCCCGTTAACACGTCGTGGATGAATTTGTTTCCCAACAATAACTTGTGGATTTTCTGAACCCCAAATGTGCGAACCAAACCGTCAAGATGAAAATGAGCCTCATCGCTGAAGATTATTTCGTTCGAAACCACTTGTTGTTATTCCATAACACATTCAACGAACTCCATTTGCTGGGCGTGGTCAGTAGACTGTATAAAGATACAAATCTACCGCGAAAATACACTGAAGAGAACTTCTACAAATCCTGGACTCTCAGAGTAACACTCTCACAAACTGCTTCGATGCTTTGTGTTTAAGGATTTGTTGTCTCCATAAATTTTTTAATTAATCTCTTCACACATGATGAAGTTAAATCACAATTTCAACCATATTTTGTATGAAAAATTGCGAACTGTAGCTGTCAAGCTTTGATTTATTTTAAAATATTTGCTCAATAATAAAAACAATGCGTTCGTTTGAGTAGCGCTCCATTTTTAATAACCCAGAACTGTCAGCTGTCACGATGTCTTTTTTTTTTCAGTTGGCAATACTTTATCGCACATACTATCACATCTAACGTGTAGTTTGGGAACACCCCATTAAACTGGCTGAATTTACAAAAATACGAGTAGTAAATTTTCCAAAATGTGTGAAAATGCTATGAAAAATTCCATCAAAAGAATCGAATTTTGGAAGAAGTATTTTAATAGTTATTTAAATAAATTTTATATTTTATATAAAATGGCAATATTTAAGCAATATAATATAATAAAATTTTATTTAAAATCTAAATTTTAAGTAGACTTTTTTTCATTTTACTTTTCAAATTACAAATTGGATGATTCTTTAACTTCGACGAATATATGTACTCGTATAGCGGTCTAGTTCATTAAACGGCCACTTAATTTTTTCAAAGCTTTTTTATAAATAAAATTAAAGATATTCTATTCAAAATTTCCCGCCAAATTCTAAGGAATAGCAGCATTAAAGTGGTTTATAGAAAGTTCTTATGCACTGACGACTGCATACACATACCTGCTAACAGGTAACTGGGTTTGTTGCACTAAAAGCAGCTGTAGCTGATTGGGGGGATTTTTACACAACCTTGGAAGAGACAACGCCTGCTGCTATGGCGTATAAAATCCTCCAATGCACTATACGCAGGTCATTTTGACTTCAGCAGGACACGCTCCACCTTAGATGCTACTGATTTGGTCATTGGCATAGCGCGTAAAGCTTTCGAGGGCAAAGTGTGAAGAAGCGGTTTCGAAAAGTATAACCCTTGATTTGAAGAATGCTTTAAACTCCACGAGATGGGATTGTATCTTTGATGCCCTGGGCTCAATGGGTGTTCCGGACATTACCAAATAGTGAAATTATGTTGTACAAGACGAGCAGTGGGGGGAGATCATACAGGATCACGAGGGGGGATCCGACAGGGCTGGGTTCTGGGCTCTGTGTTGTGGAATGTGATGTACGATGGTATTCTCAGGCTCCATATCCCAGAGGATCTGTGATCGTAGTGGCGAAATGTGTGGAAGAGGTAATGAGACTGTTACAGTTCGAAGTTGGCTTCTGGCAGCTAGTCTTAGCATTGCGGATAATAAGATAGAAGCAGTCCTTATCACGGGCAAGAAGATTAGAGAGAGTTTCACCCCTTAGGACTGGCGAATATAAGGTGTTCTCAGGACCATCTCTAAAATATCTAAGGGTGATGATTGACGTGAGGCTGCGGTTTCAGGAACACCTTACCAATTCTGGTCGCTTTTCTTGAACTGCATTGCTCAGTTTGACGAGTTTTTTAGTAAAAAATTCCTTTTAGCTGACAGCATAATCTTCTTTTGGTGCATCTCAGCTTTTCATTTCGTCAGAGGTGGTTCATCTTGCTTCACCCACGATCGTTTCCGATTAACGTTGTTGTAAACTATCCACTTTTCATCGCCAGTTATTAGTCGTTTCAGATATGGATCCGTTACGTTGCCTTTCAGAAGCGAATTGCAGATGCTAATGCGTTGCGTCAAATGAATTTCCTTAAGCTGATGAGGAATCCATAAATCGAGTTTGCGATACTTTGAGCTTCTCTGCAATAACACGTGTTGAATCGATAATGGCCTTGATATGGATCTCATCAACTTCATTTTTTAGTTAGAAATCATCAGAACGAAATTTTAGCAAACCAATTTAGATACTGCCTTTCTTACAAGGCTTCATTCTCATATACGGCATATAACTTCTTGTGTACTAGAGTGTTAAATGTCAATATGAATTGACAGAATAAATAGTAGTCCATCTAGCGGTTCCATTTTGGACTACTATTTATTTGATGTACTAGAGTGTTAAATGTCAATACGAACTGACAGATTGTTAGTTGAAAGTCAGAATTTTACGAAATGATAATCCATACGCTTGAAGAAAAATGGAAAATATTGAAAACTCACCTCCAAAGTGGTGAGTCTTCAACCCAAACTGTGAGAAATTTAAAAAAAAAATGAGTAAAGATTGAATGCCATCACGTGAATTTGTGGGCAAATTCGTGAAGCGAGTTCGCGAAACTGGTTTGTTGATTGCCAAAGCAACTCGTTTCCGCTCTAAGACAGTGCGTACTACCGAGAATATTGCCACCCCGTTGCTGAAAATGTCAGTGATCATCCATCAACATCAACTCGTCAACGTTCTCAGGAATTGAACATTTCTCGCACTTCTCTGTTGAGAATTTTGCACAAAGACCTCGGTATGAAAGCTTACAAAGTTCAATTAGTCCAACAGCTAAAGCCGCATTACCATCCGATGCATTTTCGGTTTCATCAAGATGAGCACTTTTACCGAAAAATCATCTTTTCGGATGAGGCCCATTTCCACCTCGGTGGGTATGTCAACAAACAAAATCGTCGCATCTGGGGCTCAGAAAATCCATACGTCACCATGGAATTCCGATGCATCCACAACGAGTCACGGTTTGGTGCGGATTTTGGAGTGGAGGCATCATTTTCTTCGAAAACGATGAAGGAGACGCCGTTACGGTCAATGGTGAGCTCTATCGTGGCATGGTCAACGAATTTTTGTTCACAATTCAACTTTTGGGCACTGCTTTCGAAAACCGAATATAATCAGCCGAAATTCTGATGTTAATTGGCTGCCTCGGAGCTGTGATTTGAGCCCGTTGGATTATTTTCTGTGGGGAGCCGTTAAGGAAAAATGTTACGCAAACCATCCAGAGACAATTGAGGCCTTGAAACAAAGTTGCCATTGAAGAGATACAGGCCCGGACAATCGAAAATGTACTGAAAAATTGGGTCGAGCGAATGGGATACTGTAACGCCAGCCGTGGCAGTCATTTAAATGATGTTGTGTTACATTCTTAAATTTCAAGGTTCAATCTTTCTAATAAAACCGGAAATTTGAAAAAAACATACACTAGTTTTTTTTTTATTTACTTTTTAAAATGGAACTTCTAAATGGTCCACCCTGTATCTGTATCTGAGGGTGGTCCACCCTGTATCTGAGGGTTTATGTTCCGGGAATCGTTCACTTTCCCTTTTCCTTCATAAGCGAATGGGCTTTTTTTTTCTTTCGCGCAGTCAATATTCGAACCAGATGAACAAATTTCTTTCGTTTCTAGCTCCGTTTGGTTGTGAGCTCAACTGTATTTTGCCAATTATTAGAATATTAACCACTTTTACACCCGATTCTCTTTAAGGCGAATATAAAAGTGAAATTTTTAATATTTATCTAAGTTCGAAATTTAATTATTAATTATTAAATGCAGAAAGATATGAATTTGTATTATATCAGATTGAATTACGGTTTGAATCTTTGGTCAAAAGCAAATGTTCCAGGGTTCTCAACCTGAAAACAGCCACCTCCAAACGGACTGTCCCCGGGTATAGAGACCTCCAGCTCTCCCCGGGTATTCTATCCAGGCTTCTAAGATTATAGAAGAACTGGATAGGGCCTATGCACAAAAATTCTGTTCGAATTTTGTTGGGAATGCATACGTGAGGACCGTACGCACACGCATGCAAAATAACAGAAACGGCGTAAATCGGTGGGGGACAATTTTAAACTATTGTGATTTTTTAATATTGGAAATTTTATTGTTTGATGGAATTAGTTTTGGAAATTTTTCAATAAAACACATTATTCTATAATTAAAATATTATTTATTTATTTATTTATAAAAACAGATTGTCCCAGAATAAATCTGGGTAGTCTAGTGTTGGCGAACGCGGCAGCTTGGGACATAAGGCGCTTATTAGTTTTATCAAAGTTTTTTTTTTCTCCAATGCTTGGCAATATTTTATTAAATTTAAAATGGATGAGTAGCTTGGAGGGTGATCGGCCTGAGTATTTCCTAAAATATGACTGTGAGAGGGAATCCAACGAAGTGTGGTCCTACTTTTTTTTGATTTATGAGACCATATTTAATTTGCAGAATAATTGGATCCGTGTTGGAAGGGTTTAAAGTTGCT
Source organism: Atherix ibis (assembly GCA_958298945.1). NCBI lineage: Eukaryota > Metazoa > Arthropoda > Insecta > Diptera > Athericidae > Atherix > Atherix ibis. The sequence continues at coordinate 20,601,862 of OY282610.1, read as the reverse complement.
TTTAAAACCGAGAGACTGTCTGTATGGATGAAATACTGAGCAGAAATATTAGCTGTTATATTAAGGGCGGAAAGAATGGAAAAGAGAGTTTGCGAATTTTGTAAAAACAACAACGGCAGAAACGCCATGAACACTTTTTGATCCGTCCGTATAAAAGTATTCGGCTTCAACGTGTGTTGCCAGGAATTTGTTGTGTTCGAGGATAAACAGTGGAGTGGAAGTTGAAAGGTTTTTATGCGAACTAAGGAGAGTATCGCACGTTGTAGGATCTAATAACCAGTATCGAGGAATGGGAGCATTTTTAATTTTGCAAGGAATGGGCATATTATCGTACATTGTTTGTACAAGTTGCAGCTTTCTAAAAGACCGGATTTAAATAGCGGTATGCGCTTTAAATTCAGCAAATTTATTATTAACTTATGCAGCGGATGATAGCGGAAAGTGAAACCTTTCGCAATGAGACGAAGTGATAGAAGATTTCTGCGTGTTTCCAAATTAACAAATCCCGATTCAATATAAAGACTTTCTACTGGAGAAGTGCGAAAAGTATCCGTTAAGAGCAGTGTCGATTTTAGAGTGACCAAGGCTGAAGCCGTAAATTGGGATAAGATAGTCGATTGTACCATAAGCAAGATTTTTAGCAATGTAGGAAATGGTGGTACGATGTGCACTAATTTTAATACCACAAAGGAATTTAAATATATTGCTTATTTGACTAATTTTGAAGACTATATCATTTAGATGTGCTTTCCATTGTAATTTACTAGTCCCAAAATTTTCAGCTTTCGCTTATTCTCAATAAGGTGTGCACCAAATGCAATCCTTGGGGTTTGGCAATATCGTTTCCGACAAATATGGATAGGCTCGCACTTTTCAGGGTTAATAAATGCGTCTGTTTTGTTCATCCACACGGAAAGTTGATGCATACCATCTGCCAGGATTTGGGTTAAGGGGGTGTTTAGCAATGAGGAGGAAAACAGGATGATGTTGTCGGTATAAATCAAATGAAAAAGGTTCTGTATATTAGTTAGGGAAATTGATAGGGAATGTATGTAGGCGTTAAACAGTAGCACTGACAAAGGGGAGCCTTGAGGAAGTCCATTTTGACTGTTGTATACTTGGTATAAAAAACACATTGACTCGAACTCTGACACTACGATTTGTCAAAAAAGAGCTTAAAAGGTGCGGGATACGGGTTCCAATAAATATTATTTATTTATTTATTATTTATTAAAACAAATTTATAAATTGCAAATTCTTTGATTATATCAAAACAATTATGTGCACATAAATAATAATCAATTCCAAAAAAATTCAAAATGACTTTAAATGAGAGAATATGATATTATGTTCGAAATTAAAAATCACACCACAATTTAATACAGAAATTAATAGAAATTAAAGTATTTCTTGCACTATTAAAAAAATTCGTTCTCTTAAATTTTCTTAGACAGAATTTATGTAAGCCGGCACTGAACTATTTTCTAGTAAACATTGAACTGTCAACATCACATTTGTTTACATTTTATTCAATAACGAACAGTTCACATTTTTAACTACTTTTTAGACCAAATAAATCATTAAAAGCCATTTAGGTACATCATAAACTAAATTTTTATTAATTTCTGTAGTAAAAATGAAGATATCAACTTAACGAAAGAAAGAAATTCCCGGTTTCCTCAATTTCGTGGGATTATCAGCAATTCTTTATAAAAAATTTCATTTTCTGTAATAAAAATTTCCTATTCGAATATTATTAATAATAATTAATAATATTCGAATAGGACGTTTTTATTCAAAAACAACATTAAAACTACACTTTTTGATAAATGCCAAAATAACCACTTTAAAAACAACAAAAGTATGCAAGCATTTCGGTATGCTACCACTTTCATGAAGAATGGCGTGTTTTAAAACTCTCCGAAAGTCTATGACATTGAGACACTTAATAAACAATTCTATTTCATATCAATAGATTGTACAAAAAATAAAAATTACCTGTTGTTGTGTTTAAACAGTATTTTTCTTTCTAAAAAAAAGAGTTAAAATAAATACAAATTATGCTTTTGGAATTCAATAAATTTCTATTACGAAAAGTAGATGTCAGTGGGTCTCATGTCTCCATAAAAAAATCCATACAAATGTATGCAAGTAATAGGATTTTTCGCCGCTTTTGCAATAATAAACCTAAAAGATAATTGTGCATTTAAAAAAATTGAGTTTACTTTCTGTCGTGTTTAAATTATATTTTTATAAAAATTTCTATTATGAAAACTATATGTCAGTGGATGTCAAGTCTACATAAAAAATCCACACAATGGTATGCAAGCAGTACGATTTCTCGCAGCTTTTGCAATAATAAACCCAAAAGATAATTGTGCATTTAAAAAAATTGAGGTTACTTTCTGTCGTGTTTAAATTATATTTTTATAAAAATTTCTATTATGAAAAATAGATATCAGTGGGTCTCATGTCTACATTAAAAAAATCTTAAACTAAGTGTTATATGGAATAGTTGTTGTTTTACAGTTGAAATTCTATTATAAATAATGTAAGTTAATAAATATTAACTAAAAAAGTTGATTTAAATATAATTTATAGAAAATAATTTTTTTTGAAATTCGTTCATTTTTTATAGCAATTTTAGTACAGTTTGCATTTGCTATCGAAATAGTGTTCCTAACTTCACATAGATAGCTTCGTAAAAATATATTTCAACTTTGTTAATATTTAAATCTTTTCAAAATGTACTAGCGGACTTTAAATAAATCTTATCAAATAAAAAATATTTTACTTTATTAATTATTAGATATTAAATTAGGCCGCATATTCGGGTGTATGGTAAAAATAATTTCATAATTGTGGGGAAATTGGTTTGAACAAAAATTTTGGCGCCATCTCTACGTGAATAGATTCCGTATGATAATCCCACCTTAAAGTGACCGGCGGCTTTGTATAATGCTGCATTTGGCATGTAATGAAATTGCTTTTCTCACCATTCGCATATTTACTTGGATGTTTAAAGGGCGGACTTAGGTTAGATAGTTGATGGTTGCGCAGTTGTTATAAAATAGGAATTTTTGCAAATAATTTTAATTTAATTCGAATTCTTTGATTGTATAATTATTATGACGATAACAATTTTGAGATAGGAAAGTTCCGAAAAGTGATAATATTGTGAAGAAGCGATAATTAATTAGGGGAAATATGTGGCACGAAGCTAGAAAACAGGAACGAAAAATTCGTGGCATGCTTGTCGACTATAGGAAAAGAGCCGAGCGTCGTCAGGATTTCTATGAGAAAATTGTAAGTAAACAAGGCTTGACACATCCCATCCTCAGAGTTCCCGAATGCAGTTCTTCCGACGAAAATAGGCATTTTTTGTAATGCGTTTGCGAATGGCAGATGGAGAAGTTCGTGGTGTGATAGCGTGTTGGTTGGTGATTGCAATTTATTGTCACCGAGTGTGAGTGGCGTGGAAATTCGATTGATCTCATTTCATATGAATTTAATTTATAGTTTTTTTTTCTCTTAAATACTACTTTTTGTATGAATGAATGTTTTTGGAATAAATGTAAAAAAAAAAATCGTGTATTTTGTTTTTATTACTTTTTTATATAATTTTATAAGTATGATGGAGAGGGAGAGGGAATAGAGGGAAACAGACATCACTGGGTGTATTTATGAATGGGAAAATGTGAAACGTTAAATGGCGGATGGCAATAACTGGCGCGCAAATTGGTCCCAAGTCTTAGACTATAGAAGAACTGGATTAGCAGCTACACAGAAATTCTGTCGAAATTTTTTCGGGACTACATTTTCAAAAACGGACACACTACTTCCTAATTACTGTCGTGAAGAATAAAACAAGGTGCTTTTCAAATCGGACAATCCGAACCATTGTTAAAAAAGAAAAAAAAAATCTTGAAAATAATAGACTGCTAAGGCATGAATAGCACCTTCAATATTGACTGCTAAAACTTGATGAGAGTCTGGTTTATTGCTAAAGACCAATGACTTCAAATAAACCCACAAGAAATAGTCTAATGGTGTTAAATCACAATTTCTTGAAATAATCGAATCTCCAAACTTTTCTCGCAATAATTTGGTTGTTGGACGTGCTGTGTGGCACGTAGCCCCGTATTGTTGGAACCAGATGTTGTCAAGATCAACTTCTTTCAATTTCGGCCATAAAAAGTTGGTTATCATCGATCTATACCGCTCTCCATTGACAGTTACGGTGTTACCAGCTTTATTTCGAAAGAAGTACAGACCGATGATTCCACCAGACCAAAAACCACACCAAACTGTCAATTTAGATGAACACCCATTCATGAATAATTTGTGTATTTTCTTCGCACCAGATTCGACAGTTTTGTTTATTTACCGCACCACTCAGAAGAAAGTGAGCGCACGAAAAGTTGCAATTTGAGAACGATTATTTTGATAATAAAATTGAATAATTTGTAAACGTTATTCTTGCGTATAACGGTGATGAAATTGTAAACATTACTGACTACAATGAAAAAAAAGAAGACAGATCATGACATATTACAAATGGCCGAAACGTCACTTAGAAAACCCTATAGAAGCTCTGGTGCCTATGGTCGAAAAACTCGACTAAGCGATGTTCAAAATCTTCTTTTGATGCGAATTTCTTAACACTAAGTAAGTTTCGTTATGATAAGAAAAGATGGTAATCGCTTGGTACCAGGTCCGGACTATAAGGTGGATGCATCAAAACTTCTCAACCAAGCTGCCGGAGTTGCTGGGCGAGTCACTATAGACGGCAATTTCGGCCGCTTCTGGTCAATTGCTAGCTTTAAACGGTCCAATTGTTGCCAGTAGGGGTCAGAATTTAATGTTTGGCCATATGGAAGCAGCTTTTAGTCTCACCAAATGCACAGCAAAATCCTTCCTGATTTGGTCACTGTTTGAGCCGCTTCATCGCGCTGTGTGACGCGTTCCTCATGCTTAGTAACCAAAAAAATGGGCCCATTTCGTTCCGTTTGGTCAAGGCTTCACAGATGGAAATTCCATCCAACATGTTAAGGCTTCACAGATGGAAATTCCATCCAACACACGCGTCAATTTGTGTGTCACCCAAACATCCAGTTTCTTTTCCAATCCAGCTCTATGCAGATGGCGTAAAACTCTTGTGGTAGATCTTTAGCTCCTGGGCGATGCTACGACTGCTTATTCGATCATTTCAATGAAGTATTAATTGCGCGTTATTGGCTGCGAAAGTATCGGGACCATAAATACACAATTTCAGACGCCTGACTTGCATTTTCACCTTTATCAAAGCAAAATTGTAAAATAAACCGAATTTTCTCATTGTTAACTTCCCTATAACTAACAACTGAATTGAGAATCACAAAAATGTAAAAAAGAATTTGTGTCACTTTTCCAACGAGCGTAAGTCTGAACTCGATTGATTAATACTTTATGAGATCTTATTACAGCCATCTAGCGGAAAAATAATGTATTGCTTTTCCCCCAAATTAATACCTGTATTCCATTGGACCAATTTTGGTAGTTGGTAGTAAGATGCCCAATAAAATGCAGAGTTTACTGACATAAGAAAATATAACCTCAAAATATCGGGCTGAAACTCGATCTACTCTTTTGAATATATGAAATAGGTTCAAGATATTTGATATATGTAATAAATAGATTATTTATATTTTTGTTAGCATTTATTTGCAATTGATAATGAATAAATATGAAGTTGCTGCCAATTCCTTCACATTCAGCGTAATTATGTGTGTTGTTGACTTCATTATCTAAATATTCTATGTCACTGAAATCATAGTTGAATTTTAGTTGTTTTGCAGTTAAGTTTCCGAAATCCTTGAACGGTGGAACTACACGTAAATATAGTAGCACACCTCCTGGTATAATTATGGACTCATCCTCAGTAATGCGCCTTTAAAACGCAAATTTTCATAGAAGCCGTGTATCGTGTAAAACACCGATTTTCCCTGTAAAAGCAGACTATAATATTTTTTTCCTATTGCAGTATGCTTGTTTGTCACGTTTAGGATGATTGATTTTAATATGAGAACCATCAATAGCCCCAACAACACCGGCATCTGGTTATTTTGCATTTCGGATGCTGTTAACAATTTTATATAATTGGAAGTCACTTGAACAAACCATTTTACGACGCGGTATAAACTTCGATGGGCACTGCTTTCTGTGACATCAAATCTGTCTGCAATTTGTCGGTACACTTTCAGTATTTGCTAGAAACCACAACGTGATGTATATTTCAACATCAAAACCAATTACAGTACGTCCTCCATGACTTGAACGGTGTAAAATCACACTCCAGTACGTGTAATATTTGATTCCATTTCTTTTCGCTTTTGCTGTACGAATAAAGTGAACATAACAAAAATATGACACTTCAACATAACCAACGGTCCCGCTAAACTATCTATTTTCATTTTGGAAACTAAAATCCCCCTACCGTAAATTGTATGCGTAACTACTCATGCGAAGTACTCATTTGTACGAGGTAGTGTAGATGATGACAGCTAGAACTACTCGTGAGTAGTAAAATTTTGCCAATGGAATACAGCTAATATTTATGCAAGTGTGCTAATTTATACTTGTTTGTAAACTATTTAAAATTTAATAAAACCATGCGATAAATATGAAAATGTCATTTTAAATAATGCTACCATTTTTAAAACTCTGAAAATCTAAAAAATTGAGGCGCTTGACATTTACGGAATAACTAATAAATGTAAAATACAATTACATTTAATACCAGATGATTGGAGAAAAAAAAATGTTGCGCTCTGTCGTGTTTAAATTATATTTTTGTTTGGAATGAGTGAGTTAAAATGGATCTTAATTATGCTCGTAAGTTCTATTACGAAAACTAGATGTCAGTGGGTATCATATCTACAAAAAAATCCACACAATTGTATGCAAGCAGTACGATTTTTCGCCGCATTTTCAATAATAAACCTAAAATAAAAATAGTGCATTTAAAAAAATCAATGTTTACCTTCTGTCGTGTTTACATAATATTTTTATAAAAAATTCTATTATGAAAACTAGATGTCAGTGGGTATTATGTCAATATCAAAAAATTTACACAAAAGTATGCAAGTAGTACGATTTTTCGCCGCTTTTTCAATAATAAACTTAAAATACATTTGTGCATTTAAAAATATCAATGTTACCTTATGTCTTGTTTAAATTATGTTTTTATAACAGTTTCTATTACGAAAACTAGATGTCAGTGGGTGTCATGTCAACATAAAAAAATATACACAAATGTTTCCAAGTAGTACGATTTTTCGCCGCTTTTTCAATAATAAACCTAAAATAAAAATGGTGCATTTAAAAAATAAATGTTGCTTTCTGTCGTGTATACGTTATATTTTTATAAAAATTTCTATTAGAAAAACTAGATGTCAGTGAATGGTTATGTCAGCATCAAAAAATCTACACAAAAGTATGCAAGTAGTACGATTTCTCGCCGCTTTTGCAATAATTCAGACAGAAAATTTCATATACATATCGAAAATCTGACGAACGATTCCGTTCAGGTATTCTTTAATCTAAGGTGTAAACTATTCTCATAAAGCTTATCTTTAACATAGCCCCACAAGAAGACCAATGGCATAAAATCACATGGCCTTGGTGTCCGATTGATATAATTTCTTCGCGAAATTGGACGTCTATTGAATTTGGTTTTCAATAAGTCGACTGATTCTTGTTCTGTTGTTAGATTCTTTAATATAAGGATATCTGGAATCTCAGATTATAAACCTAAAAAACGGAATACAACTTTAAATCTACTCACACATGCGTACTCTTCAAAGGCATCACTTTCAAATAGAAGCCATTTTATATTTGACACTTCGAGTTCTTAAAATAATGGTCGAAGTTATTTAAATTAATTAAATAAAAATGATGATAATTTAATTTAATAAATTTCAAATTAGAAACGAAATAAGACGAAATAAAGAAAGCAGCTCTGAAAAACGAAATTAGCGAATCTTTTGTATCCCCATTACTAAAAATATTTCCAAAATTATTTAAATTTATTATTCATATTAATATTAACTTTTTATAATAATTTAACTTTTAAAACTTATCGGCATAAGTGAGAGACATGAGTACCAACATAATGCCACAAAAAAATGGAATCGTATGGTATATTCGGTTTTTTTGTGGCATTTTGTTGGTACACATGTCTCTCACTTATGCCGATAAGTTAATTTTTGACAGCTGCTTTGCTTGCACGTGTTTTGGCTCGTCTTCGATTTTTGCCCATTTTTGACTAAAACCAGCATCGCATTAACATTGGACTCTGTCCGCGACAACCCAAATTTGCTCCAGAGAGTCATAACTGGTGACGAATTATGAGTTTATGGTTATGACGTGGAAACCAAAGCCAAGACCGAAAAAAGCTCGCCAAGTTCGGTCGAATGTGAAGGTTTTGCTTACAGTTTTCTTCGATTGCAGAGGAGTTCTTGCCACAGGGTAGAACGATCAATAAGGAATATAACCTGCAAGTTATGCACAAGTTGCGCGAAGCAATCCGCCAGAAACGGCCGGATTTGTGGAAGAACAAAAATTGTCTTTTGCACCATGATAACGCCCCTGCTCAGACATCGTTGCTTGTACGCGAATTATTAGTCAAATACAACACATAAAATAATGCCGCAGCCACCGTATTCCCCAGATCTGGCCCCCTCTGACTTTTTCTTGTTCCCGAAACAGATTTTTTGATCCATTTTTTAGAATGGGCAAAAATCGAAAACGAGCCAAAACACGTGCAAGCAAAGCAGCTGTCAAAAGTTAACTGAAAATTCAAAATAGCCGAACTTATCGGCATAAGTGAGAGATATAAGTACCAACATAACACCACAAAAAAATCGAAAATCGAATAGAGGTAACACGCGGAAATTCAAAATTCGCGATACTTTTTGAATAGACCTCGTACTTACCAAAATTTGAGCCGCGAATTCTGCTCAGAAATCTGATTGGACATTCTGCTCTCACTCATAAAAATTTCGCATTTGGAAACCAGCCTCCTAACCCAGAATTTCTGTGCAAATAGGATTCCATCCATTGGGTAGCTCATTCATCCAACCATTCCATTTCCAAGTCCTCTATCTCAAATAAACTTATCTTCGCTTCAAAGTTTAACAACTTACTGCTAATCTTTCATCCAGTTTTCCCTAAAGTTTTCCCATATGTAACATGCAGTCACCAAAAGACTTCATGGTCGTGGCGCTCTTTTCTATGGCCCCCTGTCTGGCACATGTCTAAGGAACCTTGCAAACAAACAAACAAACATTGTGAATATTTTGCAACTAAATAGCTTATTTCTTAATTGGATCTTGTCCAATTCACGAATTTAGTAAGCACTTGTTGCTGTCTATTAATTAAAATACTTCATTGTTTTCTTCTGATCGGGACAAAGAAACTAGCGAAAAGCTCTATTTTTTCAAAAATCGGCTATGACGTGTGGCTGTTCAGTTATTCATTTTATTGCAAAGCTTAGTTGGTCGTGAATTTTTTTCCCTTAGAAGTCTCATAAATTAGTGTAATTTCTAAGTAAAAACTGCAACAACAACAACAATTAAATAAGTTAATCTGTTATTGAGATGAGATCTACATGCATGTGCCATGTGCTCTTGAGACCTATAAACATGCTCATAACAATGGTCATATTGTAAATGTATAATTGAATTTGGTAAATTGATTTTTTAAGTTCGACAAACATCGATGTTTATTATTAAATACATATTTTAACGATCTACCAATTACCATTATGCGTCTGCGTCATACGATTAGAACAACAGAAACCACCATGCATTAGAATATTCATAAAAATTTCTGATCTTTTATGTTTATATCCGAAGAATTTGAAAATAAACATTTTCTTTTAAACCGATAAAATTGTGAATTGTTTATTTTTATTTAGCGACCGAATATAATATAGATCAGATTTCAATTTTTGTTTATATACAAAATTCTCATCCCTTCCAGAAATTACTCATAAATTGGTTGAATTTTTAAATACCATATATTTTTAGTTCACATAATCTTTTGTCACGGAATGGTCTAGTTTTTAAAAATGCACAAATTTTATTTTATACAAAATAAACGTTTTCAATTAGTAAGTGGTTTTTTCTTGTTCAAATTTTAACACACTGAAGTACAATTACTAAATCCAATGCACGTTAGTAGTATGCAAGTGTTAGTGTTAGTTTTAATAGAGGTGGGGGGAAAGGGGCTCTGTTCTATTTGTTTATAATCGGTTATGTACAATAGTAAATGATGGAAAAAACTTGAAAGTAAATGCTTCATTTGAACTGAATAAATAAAAAAATCGTTTATAATTTTTATTTATATTTTTATTTTTAATTTATTTTGACATTAAGTGATTGGAAGAATTTTGAACAACGTTAGTGGAGTTTGCACAGCGACATCTTTGTGACAGCGCTCACATTACATATTCAAATTTGACAGAGCACAGTTCGATGATGGCTGTGACAGCCAAATCATCTTTATTACCGTGCTCAACTTAGGATTAGCATTAAATATTTTATTTTTATTTTTGATTATACATTGTATTACAGTAGTTTGACTAAATAATGAAGTATTTTCATATTTTAAAGCACCCGAAAATAAAATTTCATTTTAAATTGCTACATGTATGTATTCGTGTGTGGACCAGTTTTTTTTTTTTTTTAAATTGATTTGAATGTTTTGTTTAGTTGTACAAAAAGACACAATTTTGCACAAAAAGACTTTATTGTCCAAAATTCATTTAATGGTTTTAACGAATTGTTTGGTTGTGAGAATGATGTAATTTTTATAGGTTATGTTCTAAAATTTAAGAATAAATATTATTAGGTTATGTTCTAAAATTCTAAAGACTAAATGGTTTTGATATTAAAAAAGATAATATAAAATTGCTTATTTCAATTTTATTACGAAACAATAGGAAATTTGAAAATTGTATCATTTTTATATTGAATTTTATAGCGAGCCGATCCTACACAATTTATGCAAGTTTATGGACGCAAATGTAAAATTCATTTGGATCCGGCAATAGCTGCAGCTGGGGATGGATCCGCAATCATGCAAGTGATATAATATTCTGCCTCATTAATTTCTATTCGTTATATTTTTTTTCTCTATTTTTTTTTTGTAATTATTTATAGTTTATAGTTTTTGATAATTATTTAATGGAATTTTTTTGTTTGTTTATAATTTTAGTGTTCCTTGGCAAGGACAACAATCAATTTTGATTGATAGATTTGATGTACGGGCACACTTGGATTATATACCGCCAACGGCAAAAACAAAAGAAGTAGAAAAGGATGTCACAGTTGAGGAACGTCAGTGTAACTATGAGAGATACAGAATTTTAGCACAAAACGATTTCTTAGGTTAGATTGATTCTGTTCTTTTAAATACATTTATGATTTTTATATTTTGTAAAATTGGTAAAATATTTATTTTTATTTTGATATGTTATAGGGATTCCTGAGGAGAAGTTTTTACGTCAGTTGCATTTGGAGGAACAATTCGGTGCAAGTGCTACAATAGAACCGGATCGAAACTGTCCGAAGAAGAAACCTAATCCTGGTGTTGCCATTGGTTATACATATGAAGATGTTGATAATTCAACTCCATTCAGTCACATTCTATCTGTACCTGCTCCAAACACTTTGCCACAGCAAGAATTGGACGATGAGATACCAGCAGATGTTGATATGGATGTGTCGATCGATATAAGCAAATTGGACACACCGCAGGCAAATGAGCTAAATACGTGTGGCCGTAACTATGGCATGACATGTAATGATTTTTATTCATTTTTGACCAAAGACGCGGACGAGGCGGATGCGTTGCGATTGGCACGTGAGGAAGAGCAAGAAAAAATAATGATGTGTGCAAGGAAGAGTAGACGTGAAAGGCGAGTACAACGGCAAAAACTATTTTCCGGTCGTCAAGTTAGCCCACCCAGCTATGCGGCAAAAGAAGCCCCTGTCGAAAATGCTGAAAATGATAGCGATTCACGTTCTTCCACTCCAGAAAATACTGGAGAAATTACATACATCACATCGTTTGGTGGCGAAGACGAGGTGCAGCCACAACAAAATTTGCCATTCTTTTCGAACAAAAATTTACAAAGACCAAACGAGCCTTTAACAACTTTTGGACCTCAAATGGAAGCCAGCACGGAAACTATGAAGAATAACGAGGATAAAAGTGGTAGGGACTTCAAACAAATAAAGGGATCGTCAGAATTTAATAAAAAGCCACTACAATATTTGCGGGGCAGAAGCTCTTCACGAAGTCGCAGTATAAAGCGCTGTCGCAGCCATAGTCGTAGTCGGAGCAGAAGTCAATCTCGTCGCCGGCGACGACGTAGTCGTAGTGGCAGTATCGTTCATAGATCTCGTCGTGGACATAGGCGATCTAGCTCAAATTCATATTACAAGAATCGGTACCAACGGTCAAGGTCGAAAACAAGTAGAGGTAGGCGGCGTAGAAAATCTCGATCTCGGTCTCAATCTCGTTCACGTTTAAGATCGAAGTCGAATTCTCGCTCGCGTGGACAAAAATCCTCTTCTCGATACCGCAAGCGATGGTGCTCATCCTCTTCCGCGAAATCATCCTCATCATCGTATCAATATCGAAAACACAAGAGCAGCAAAAAGAAAACGTCAAAATCGAGGTCTTCAAGTCGAGCAAAAGCGGCAGCTACAATTTCAACTTCTAAATTAAAAGGCATCGAACTAAGTTCGTCTAAAGCACTTGCTATCAAATCACTACCAACCACAAGTACTGTGACGTCGACTGTAACTGAGACAATAGCAACCACATCAGCAATAGTGACTACTACAACATCTGCTACTTTGGCATCAAAGCCAAATGTATTAGATAATTTGTCTATGGGCCCGAATTTGTTCATAGGACCAACACCCGTTCCACCAGTGTCTGCAGCACAAGTATCTGCTCCATTACTTCCGACACCGCCATTGTATGTTCCAGGAGTTCCTATACTATCAGCGACTAACACACCTTTCAAAGCAATGCACGCAATTATCGATCAGTCAAGTACTGCAGTTTCTAATGAAGAGTCGATAACACCTTTGGTTGTGCAGCAATTACCAATTCCGCACCCTTTGCCATTACCGGGTCCTCAGCCACTTGACGAGAATCGAAAAGTAGTTTCAGATACATCAGTAGCGCCAATCAAAAGATACTATGGACGAAAACGTGAAGATTTGAGCTCGTCTTCTGAAGATCTAGAAACCGACATTGACGAAGTGCAATTGCAAACATTAAGGTAACATTCTAATGATAATTGAACGTTTTTGGATTTTCATTATTAACAAAATAAATTATTCAATTTCAATACAGTTCCAATATGGACCAATCTGACACTATTTTACCTTCATCATCGATTATTAATGGACAACAGTTTGGTAAAATTTCATCCTCTACAACAGGCTCATGTCTCTCTTCCACTTCTGAGAGCAAAGTCAGTAAGAACAATTCACAAATTCCGAAAAATATCAACTATAGTTTGTTGTCGAATCAACAATTAACGATATTGAGAAAATGGGAACTTTCTGCTTCCTCCCCTCATCTCAGTTACAGTAGTTTTATTCGCTTTAAGCTTTTTTTACGTGCGATCGAACCGTTTTTCTATATTTAAATTCAGAGAATTTATTATTTGTATATAAATTAGTTTACTCTAGAATAAGTAGTTGTTGTTGAAATAAAAACATTCATGGTCACATCATTCTGAAAATTAATTCGGTTTTCGTAAGAATATACGATTATGTGTCCAATTAATAATGTGAAAAACAGAATAATTATCTTCCAGTCTTATTTAGTCAAATCCATAAATTTTGCCACACTTATAAGCAATGTACTGGTGTCATACACGATTCGATTTGGCTGAAAAATATTCACGTTAGTTCATGTGCTATTAGTTTAAATTTCCATTAATGTTTAATCATTTTTTAAGCTACATTCCTCTGCATTTGGAAACATGTTTAGCGTGACTATTTACAGATCAGAACGTGTGATGCACTCTTTAATTTGATCAAAAATAACGCAGCAACTACTTTTTCTCCGATCTTCGAAAAAAAACCTCCCCGCAACGTCCGTAATTTAATGGTTGCGAATTATTATTGCAGGTATCCAGTGTTCAAACACAAAAAGGAAATCCTCGAGAACTTTTAAAAAAAATAATGCAAAGACTTTTGAACAAACAATGTAAGTATTTCCCTAATAATATTCCATATTTTCTCGATTGATATATAAAATTTAAAATTTTTATTTTTTGTTTTTTTCATTATATTGAATAGACAAAGCAGACAAAAAGGCTGAAATTGAAAAAAGCGAACGGCAAATGCAGCAACAGCAAGAACGTGAAGATGAAATGCGTGAATTAGCTTTGAGATTGCGTAGAAGGTATATTGAATCCATATTAAACATTATCTTATTGATTTTAAAAACGAAAAAACGTTTCTATTTGCTCGAAAGTGAAAATAATCAATATTCACTTGAAGTAATTTTTGAATAGATATTAATTTGAAAATTTTCGTTCCAATCTTACAGGCAACGTGAATTACGACACAAATGTGGAACACCATCGAGTAGTGTAAGCAGATCATCAGAAGAGCTAGGTTCTAGATTAACTCCTCGAAAGGCAAAAACCGGACGTACTGGTACCGGTTCTAAGTCTAATTCACCTGATAAGGAGGCGGCAGATAACCGAATTAGCAATATTTTGAAAAAGCGTTCAATTAGCCAACAACGTATTCAAAGTCGAAGCAAGAGTCGGAGTTTTAGTTGCAGTCGTGGCCGTAGTCCTACTAGAAGTCGAAGTCGGAGTCGGAGTCGTCAAAGTAGCCGTAGCAGTAGTCGGGGTCAAGTCCGAAGTAATACGAAGAAGAAGGATCATGATCGAAGTAAAAATTTACCAGATAAAAGCAGCCAGCAGGATAGGGAGAAAGATCGAAATAGGGATAGGGAAAGAGATAGAGAAAGAGAGAGAGGTCGCTTGAAGGAAAAAAATCGAGACAAATGCGATAGAGATAGAAATCGATTCAGAGACAGAGATAGGGACAGAGATCGGGGTCGAGATCGAGAGCGAGATCGCGATCGTGATCGTGATCGAGAGCGAGAGCGTGATCGTGATCGGGATCGGGACCGGGACCAAGAAAGAGATAGGGATAGATACAAGGATCGTGGTAAAGATCGCGGTCGTGAAAAGGAAAAATTTCGAGAAAGAGATAAAGACAGAAATGGAGACCGGGATCGACAACGGAATGAGAGAAATCACTGGACCAAAGGGAATTTTAACTGGGAACGTAGTGTCGGTACTCTTGGGAATTCGAAAGCTAGCAACACTGTTAATGGCGATGAAGGCCAATCTGAGGGTAACTCCATCTCGAATGTTGATCGTCGAATAGAACGTATCAGACACAATTCTAATCTAGGTGTAAATATGAAAATGCACACTATTAAATATCCGCGAAAACTCGTTGACTACTGATATACAATTTATTTTATTTTTGTATTTTCTCTAATGAGATTAGTTCGTAGCAGTTTTGCAAACGGTAATCGAACACTATTATGAATACAAATTCAAATCAGTAAACAATCAAATAAATTTATATTAAATAAACTAAAATACATAGCAATATGCGAGAATTATAGAAGTTCTCTTATTCTAAATATTATAGGTTGTTAACACACAGTTCGTATCGATTTAGACAATAAGAAAGAAAACAAGAAAAAACCACTTAACTTATATTCTTGTTTATAATTCTTAACTAAATTACTACGAAATGAAGAGAAAACTTCTAGAAGAAAAGAAAAATAGTATTTCTATGGAAATGAAAATAAATTTTAGTAAGGAATGTAGTAATATAGTATGTCTAAATATATTTATCGGGATTTTCATTGAAATATACATTTCTACTATTCGAAATTATTTGAATTGCCAATGTTATAAAAAAGAAATGTTTTATAATTGGAGCCGAAGTGCTTGAGAAAAGTTATTCAAAAAAGATTATTGAATAAAATAGAAAAAATAATGAGAACATATTTTTCGATTATTCTTCTTCTGCCATTTTTTTTTTATTTATTACAAATTTATTTTCAAATATGTATTTGCATTTAATAGAAAACAAATCAAATAGTGCTGATAATGTGTCTATTTAAATGAAATGCGAAAGCTAAAACAAGAAAAATTAACATCCAAATTGAAGTGTACTAACGATTTAGTTTCTTCACGCTTTTCTGAAGAAGACTCAATGAATTAATTCATTACTGAAATTTTTAATCTAAATTAGTACTTAAGATAATCGTTTTTTTTTACAGATATTAAATGTTACAATATTTGTTTTTTTTTCTAAAATATAAAATATCTAATAAAAAATAGTGTTTTATTTTTAAAAGAACCCCGTTTTGGAAAAGATACATTTTTTTAGTGTGAATAGGATATGTTTGTTTTCTTCAAGGTTTGATTTTTTGCAGAATAAGGAAAAAAATGTAATTTAAATTAAGTAACAAACAGAATTTCGTTGTACAAGATCTTATATTGTGGACCTGTTTAAGGGGAATCGACAAAATTGGTGTGATATATTAACTCGTTTGTGTGAAGAATTCAGTCAGATTATTAATAATTTATTTCTGATTATTTTTCCTATATGAGGCGAAATTAGAAAAAAATTCTTTTTAAATACTCGGTAATCCCAAATAAATTAATCCATTTAAGGTTCGACAGTGTGGTTTTATCAAGGATTAGATCCTTTCCTAGTTCATCAACTTAATTACAAAAACTAATCTGCTCCATAAAATAAACTTATTAATTTTCCTCTATCCAAATTAAAACGAGAAAATAACAAAAACTCCCTAACTTTATCTATTTGATCATTTAAAGCAGAGGTTCTCAAAATTTTTTGTGTCGTAGATCCCTTGCCATGTGTGAAGTTTAGTATTTAAAAACTTAAAGTAAAAACACATGTTAAGTTTTATACATTTATTAATTGAATTTAAATTAAAACTACTCAAAATAAAATTTTGTATCTGTTATATAAAATAAACGTAACATAAAATAAACTAAGCAATAAGTAAATGTTTTTAGTGGGAAGGATGAACCCTGATGCTTTGATAATAAATTATCAGCATTTGGTGTTAATTTTGTAAGGTTTAATCTTAAATCTCCTCGGCTAATGATGTCCAGTCAGTTCCTCTTGTATTATGACATTCGTTTCTTCTATGTCACCATATGGGTTAATTATCCACGGTGGCATTACCATAGTCAAAACATCCTCAAACCTAGTTTCAAAATCTGAATAGAGGGCATTTAAATGTTGAACGTAGGTTGAAACGTCGTCTTCCTGGCAGTTTGTCTGTGACAAATTGGGGAACTGGGAAAATTCGCCCCGTCCAATATTTTGCTTCATTAGTTCAACTCTGGCAAGAAACGCTGATAAGATGGACTTTGTTTTAATCAAGTTTAGACTGTCGCCTTGTAACTGCAAATTAACCATATTAAATTTTGTAAACAAATCTGTTAAATAGGCGATGTCTGTTTTCCACTTCATTAAATTGTCTTTTAACATTTTATCTTTAGTATCCAGAAATTCTAAAATAGTCTCAAAAAGTGCAAAAAATCTTGTCAAACATAAGCCTTTGTCGACAGCCAGCGTACTTCAGTGTGAAGGAGTAATTGATGAAAGAGTTCGTTACTTCGGATTCGGTTTACTGCATCAATGACTAATTGAAGAGATTCATGCAATCTAACACTCAAATTTTTAGCAACTAAATGTTGTCGATGGATGACCCCTGACACATTTTGTTTTAAATAGCTTATGTTATAAATCCACGATAACGTCAAACCATGGCAGGTGCTCCATCTGTAGCTACTGTTAGTTCGGATTACGGAGATTGCACTGTAATTATAATACCGATTGCTAAGATTTTGAAAAAGAAACTATTGAGGAGTGTACTCGTGTAATTTTGCATAATTTGAATATTAAACTACTATAATAATAACTGATGTCATGATCGGGGTAATTTTTCTATCTTTGCTAAGTACGAGTACAAAATTAAAATTTAATAAAAAATAATGTACTTACACGGTGTGTCGCAAAAATAACAGGAATTTATATTTAAATTATACAACATGCAGCGCCATCTATTGAAAATTGGCAGCATTAAAAAGATACATTCATCTTCTTTCAAAGGTCTATTGCACGATAATGCACCACCTCAAAAGACCAAAAAAGTGAACGAATTTTTGATGAAAAATCGGATTTCTCTCATCAACCACCCTCCGTATTCGCCTGATCTATCACCATGTGACTATTTTCTATTTCCAAAATTGAAAATCAAGATGAAAGGAGCATTTTATGATGATATCCCAGCAACCGTAACCGAGGTGTGCTGAAGAACATTCCTTTAAATGACATAAAAAAATCTATGCATGCGCTGGTTGATCGTTCCAAACGTTGTATTGAATCTAATGGAACCTATTTTGAATAAATAATAACTTTCAAAGATAATATAATGTGTATTTTATTCTATATAAATAATATCCTGTTATTTTTGCGACACACTGTGTATGTGCAGGTTTTTACAAGTTCAAAATGTATTGCGACCACAAAGCGAATGCCTACATCCTACAACTTACACAATTTTATAAACATATATAATACATTTTTTACTTCATAGGTACTTTTATAAATAATGTATATGTGTTTATATTATAAGATAGTATAATGTAAGTAAATAGGTACTATCGTGGAATCCCATTTTCATTTCATGGACCTGAAATTTTTTTTTCGCTGACGTACACCCGTTGCAGGTTATCATAGAAGTGGACCGGGACCCGTGGGGCAGACCGTATAAGACGGTCATGCATAGGATTAAAAGCCTACCCGCAACAACACCAATCTGTCCCGACATACTGCACAGAATAGTAGAACATCTGTTCCCGGAGAAACCAGAACTCCCCGACTACCACCCGGAGGATGAAGAAGTGGAAATTCCTGCTGTGACCATGGAAGAGCTCACGAGGGCCTGCACTAAATTGCAGAATGGCAAGGCACCAGGACCGAGCGGCATACCAAACATTGCACTGAAGAGTGCAATTGCCGCCAGGCCAGACTTGTTCATAAGCATGTACGACGCATGCCTGCGACAAGGCGTATTTCCGACCCGATGGAAGCAACAAAGATTGGTTCTTATCCCAAAAGGGAAGAAACCACCGGACGAGCCAGCTTCCTATCGTCCACTTTGCATGCTGGATTCGGACGGGAAGAACTTGGAGCGGATAGTGGCCGACAGATTGGAGCAATACATCGATCCTCAACTTTCCGAATTTCAATTCGGATTCAGGAAGGGGAGATCGACCATCGACGCGTTGGAACTCGTCACGAACATTGCAAAGAAAGCCATCTCAGGAAAGAGATGGAAAGGCGGTTCTAAAAAGTATTGCCTCATTGTCACCCTGGACATCAAGAACGCGTTTAACTCGGCCCGCTGGGATCGAATATTGGAGGCTCTTGAGAACATGGGGGTGCCCTACTACCTACGGAGGATGGTCAGATCATACTTCAGTGATCGACTACTGCAATACGAGACCGAGGATGGACCAGCGGAGTATGGGGTCACGGGAGGGGTACCTCAGGGCTCTGTCCTGGGCCACTCTTGTGGAACGTCATGTACGACGGCCTACTCCATCTGGAATTACCGAAGAACACAACACTCGTGGCTTTCGCGGACGACGTAGCGGTAGTCCTTGTAGCCAAACACCTGGAGGAACTGGCAGCCGCATTCTTCACCACGATCCGGAGCATAAGACAGTGGATGACATCGGCAGACCTGTCTTTGGCGGAACATAAGACCGAGGCACTCCTTGTAAGTAGCCGGAAGAAAATGGAGACCATCACCATAAGAGTAGGCGATCACGACATCCGGTCGCTACCCTACATCCGGTATCTAGGAGTGGTCTTGGATGCCAGACTCAACTACAAGGAGCACATCTCCAGCGTCAGCAGGAAGGCATCAGCAGTACAGGGCGTACTTTCGCGGATAATGCCCAATATCGGAGGCCCCAGGCAAATCCGAAGGCGACAACTGGCAACTGTGGTTACCTCCGTCCTGCTATACGGAGCACCAGTGTGGGCGAAATCGCTAGAGCTAACAACATACCGCAAGACAATGACATCAGTCCAGCGGCTCTCAGCGATCAGAGTGGCGTCAGCATACCGAACAGTATCACACGATGCGATCAACGTCGTGGCATCATGCCCACCCATCGACATCCTGGCAGGAGAGCGGGAACGCCAACATCGTAGGAAGAAGGAAGAGCGGCGAAAGGTCCTCTGTGAAGAGGAGAGACCCGAGAGTCTTCGCCTCTGGCAAGAGAGATGGGACAACTCGACGAAGGGTCGGTGGACTCATCGGCTGATCCCACATGTTACCAAATGGGTCACTCGCCTGCACGGGGAAGTCGGGTATTACATCACCCAACTCTTGACTGGGCATGGATGCTTTCGGGCATACTTGCACAGATTCAAGAGAACTGGCTCCCCAAACTGTCATCATTACCGCGATGTGATCGAAGATGCAGAACACGTGTTCTTCCAGTGCCCCCTCTACGAGGAGACGCGGGTAGAGCTGGAGAGAAATCTGGACCGTTCCATCAGTCCAGAAAATATAGTGGAGTGCATGCTGAAGAGCCAATCGGCTTGGAACCGAATTGCAGAGTACGCGGAATCCATTATCAAGGATCTCCACACAACGTACGAAGAATAGGCCGCGTGGCGTCATAACATCGGGACAGCAGTAGCATCAAACAAGAACGCCCCAGCGAAGTAGTATTTACAAAGAGTGCCGCCGGGGAACAATCGTTCCGGGAGCAGGATCAGAGGTGCAGGTTAGGTTTTAGCGAGGTAAAAATCCAGGCGAGTACCTTTAGCAACTAGAATCCACCTAACGTAAATTGTATGCGTAACTCCCAGTTCAATGTGCTCGTTTGTTCGAGGAAGAGTAGATGATGACAGCTAGAACTACCGACTAGTAGCAACATTGGTCCAAAGGAAAACGCCTTTTGTTTGTGGAACTTTCCCGCAAGCACACAACTCTGATAACTATGCAAAACCGTACAATTGTTTTACTTACACGTAAGTAAATGTTATCTTTTTTAGGTATTTTGAAATATTGTTTCTTATTTATTATTTGTAGAAAATTTTAATAAAATCAAAATTCTCATTCATTTAATATAAATTCATTCAAGTAGTTGAAAATACACATAATTATGGAATGGAAATTTAAAAAAAAATGCCTTACAAATGTTATTGCAATTTACTAAATTATATATTTATAATTGAATGAAATATAGAGTTCTGAAATGAATTATTTTAGAAAATAGCAAATAAATAATTATATTAAATCAAAAAATAATCTATTCTAATTAGAAATTTTGAAAAAGTAACAATTTAAGAAAAATTCTATTGGATGTCATCATGTCGGCCTTACAATACCAAACAAATGTCTAATGAAAAGTGAACAAATCATCTTTCATATTATTGAAAAATTTCCAATTTTATTCAATACAAATTAAACTTATTTTTTTAATATTATTAATAATAAAGAAAGTAAAATTTTTTCTAAATACTTTTTGAAGAATATTCTCAATATTTTAGTTTAGTTTGGTCAACAAATGATATTACAAATAATAATTTATAAATTACTTAATGACAATCTCGTGAGAATCAGAAATTCTAAGATTATTTTAAAATTTTATTATATTGAATAATAAAAAATTTACTTATATACAGTAAAAGTAAGAAGAAATTGATTTTGAGTTCTAATAGCGCGGCAAAACTCCTTACAAGTGCATCAATATAAAATGCCAATAATTCACTAGATGGCAGCATCAATCAGTGTGAAAATAATTCGTTTCAAAATGGTTTATTTTTTTCTGCAGGTTTTCTCAGAAATTATTCGATCCTGACATATAAGACGAATATTTAAAAAAAAAGATACAAATAAAAACAATTACGCATATTGTCTATAAGTTATTATGATTAACCAAAAAAATTCCTTATACTTATTGGGGTGAATATTCTTGCAAATATATCGTAGAACCCCTTTTTTTTTTATTAAAAAAAAAATCCTCATGCATATCAATAGACTACATACGATATAGCCTATTATATATTATATTGGTAGAAAAAATTTTTTTTTTATAATATTTTATCATAAGAGAAATTAGCAGTTTAGCTTATTCCGAATGACGGTAGGGAAAGTGAGTTGAACAGAAATGGGAACAATTGAAAAATGTTAAAATCCCTTGAGAAATTTTCTTACATTCAGATACTGGACTTTAAAGGCATCCTAAGGGTATGTAATAATAAATGGAAATGCTCGAAACAGGACATGGTTATTGGTTTAGGTGAGCTGCTGCTTCTTTTGGTTTGTAAATTGGCTAACGTAAAATTGAGAAAACGAATACAGAAGCAAGGGAAACGGAAAGACCAAATAACATCGATAATGTCGAAAAAAGATGGCCTACCGATAAAGACGGGTTCAGTATAATCAAAAATAAAAAGTTGAGATACACCTGAGACTTCTAAGTGGGGTAGAATTGAATGTTGTTTGCTAACCGAGACTATGTGAATGTGGAAATTCTTACGGAAACGAACTTTCAACTAAAACCAGAATACAAACTGTAGTTGGAGAAGTTCAAATTCAGACGAAAGTTTTTAGTGGCATGGTACAATAAAAGGACATTAATGGCGAGTAGAGAAAAATTCGCAAAACCTCTACGAGCATTTATACTGTATACGAGTACAAGGTGGACACTTTCACTACCTATACATATACTCGTACGTATACTTTTAGGCTGATTCGTTTTATATCCGCTTCTGTTTAGCTGAATATGTTTGTAGCTGGGTATTTAGAAAGCCGTCAGACTTTAACAAAGACATGGGGGGCTTTTCCGAATTCTATTTAACAGTAGCACACTGCTCTGTGGTCATAATTTATATCTCTCCAAGGCTTACAATTCTTCTATACCCCAAACCAACGAAGCTGGTTGGGCATGCATTTTGTATAATAAAATATCTCCAGAACTTTTCCTTATCCATGGGGCTAGATGGGGGGAAGGGGGCTTGTAAGGTGAAATGTTATGGACGAAAATAAAATATAATAATAATAATAATATCGTTTCAACATGAAAATGTATCGTTCTCCTTATAGAATGTGAACCAAGTGATTATGCACAAGCAATAAGTCGTCTGAAGATTTCTATGCCTTTAAATTCAAACCAATTTGATTCCGTTTGATTCGCTTCAGTTCAGTTCAATTTTTTTTTTGTATCTGTTCACATTTTGGAGCAAATATTTTCTTCACTATCGAAAAGATATTATTTTATTTTAAATAAATAAAAGAATTGCCTTTTTTTATTTATTATTTTTCGATTATTCTATTGATAAATTAATGTTAAGAGAATTATTGCTAATAAATTATTAAATTTTTCTTGGGATTTATATTACGAGTAATTCGAAATTTTTCGAATTAATTTCCGCGGGTTACGTGTAATTCGATTTTCGTTTTTTTTTTTTAAATTTCCTCGGGTTCGAGTAATTTTGAATTTCCGCGGGTTACGTGTAATTCGATTTTCGATTTTTTTTGTAGCATTATGTTGGTACTCATGTCTCTCACTTGTACCGACAAGTTCGGCCATTTTGAATGTTCAGTTAATTTTTGACAGCTGCTTTGCTTGTATGTGTTTTGGCTCGTCTTAAATTTTTCCCCATTTTCGACTAAAAACAGCATCGCATTAACATTGGACTCTGTCCGCGACAACCCAAATTTGCTCCAGAGGGTCAGAATTGGTGACGAATCATGGGTTTATAGTTATGACGTGGAAACCAAAGCTCAATCATCCAAATGGAAGCTGCCGCACGAGTCAAGACCGAAAAAAGCGAAAAAATACTGCTTACAGTTTTCTTCGATTGCTGGAGCGTGGTGCATCATGAGTTCTTGCCATAGGGTAGACCGGTCAATAAGGAATATTACCTGCAAGTTATGCGCAAGTTGCGCAAAGCAATCCGCCAGAAACGCCCGGATTTGTGGAAGAACAAAAATTGGTTTTTGCAACATGATAACGCCCCCCTGCTCACGCATCGTTGCTTGTGCGCGAATTTTTGGCTCAGATGTGAACCCAGATCTGGCCCCCTGAGACTTTTTCTTGTTCCCGAAACAGATTCTTTGATCCATTTTTTGGAATGGGCAAAAATCGAAGACGAGCCAAAACACATACAAGCAAAGCAGCTGTCAAAAATTAACTGAACATTCAAAATGGCCGAACTTGTCACCATAAGTGAGAGATATGAATACCAACATAATGCTACAAAAAAAATCGAAAATCGAATTACACGTAACCCGCGGAAATTCAAAATTCGTATTTGCTTGCTTAAGTATTGTTTTAGTTATCGATGTGATTCGATCAAAATAAGTTAATTATTTACCAGAAAACATTTAAAATTTATTTAATGTTTTCGTATTGGGATTAAAAAAAAAATATATAGTACATTGATTGCACTTTACTATTATGATGAAAGATCGATTATTATTCAATAACAAAGTTATTATTTTATATAATATGATATTTTCAAAATAATTAACGAAATATACAATTTTATATAATTGCTTATTTGAATTTAATTTTTGATTTTTTTTTCCCTATCAAAATAAACAAATTAACCTGATCGCAAAAAGAGAATAACAAAAATTATGAGTAATTGAAAAATTATTCGAGTTATGTTATAGAGATTGAAGATGTCTTTTCATATTACGTAAAAATAAATGATAGAAAAAAATTTTGTAGTTCGTGTTATTTTGATATATAATCGAAGAAGATATGATTTTTAAGAAAAAAAAATTCACTTTACGTTTTTGTCGTTGAAAAGTAGAGACAATTATGTCATTTTTGATAATTGACTATGTAGCTGGACATTCCGAGTCTAGGCTCGAACCCGGACATGGACCTGAACACGCAGGGGTGTTATGTAATCGTTTATTGAAATAATTTGTGTCTGATTGGTCACGGCCGTATCACTTCCGATTCTGATTGTTAAGCTTTATCGGATCAGTTCTACAGTTAATGGATAGCTTTTATTAATTTCAACTGTCATGCCCACGTACCAATTATGATAATAGTATGACAAAAGAATAGAACAAACAAAATTATAAATAAATATCATCACTATGCTAAAATAAATACTACTACTGACACGTTTAGTAAAATTCATGATTATTCATAAGCAATTTATTCGCATATTACTTAAATAACGCCAAAGCTTTACTATTAACTATTCTTTGTTTTATTATTATTGTTATTTTATTATCATTTTATTATAATTACAATAAGCAACAAGCTACATAAATATTTCTATTACAAAATAAATTAAATAGTTTTATACGACATTTTTTTTTTATCGTATTAAAAATACATTTTATTCTATTACTACAAGAATAATTATTAAAAAATAAATTGAATTCAGCAAATAACTTTTTTATGAAAATAGTTAAATTGAAATTGAATTTTTTTTTAGTAATTTACATTTTTTTTTGAAATAGCAAAAATATTATACAGAAAATTGGATAAGCAAAACAAACTATTTTCAAATGGTGACTAAAACAAATTCTATTGATCAATAACGTTGCTGATCGTGAAAAAAATGACAGCTGTCAAAAATCATAACATTACATGGTCTAATAATTTTTACTAACGATTTTTTTTAAAATTTTTTTAAAACTTATTTTTATTATTAAATGGAGCGAAACACTTATTTTCATTATTATAAGCTGCATTATTAAATGGAGCGAAAAAAAATAAATCAAGGCGATACTTATAAACTTGAAAAAGATCAAGAAAAACAATACAAAATGAAAGAAATTCTATTGACACAACGTTTTTCCAAAATGTCGGCGTTGCTGATCATGAAAAGAATGACAGCTGTCAAAAATTTTTTAGGCACTATTAAATGAGAATTTTTTTTTGAAAGTCGCATAATAAATAATTTCCGAAGCCATTCTGATCAATTCCGTACTTTAATGTAAATTGTTGCAATAATGCCATTTAAATGCAGTAGCAAGTGCTTAATCATAACGATAAATTGTTTAGTGCCGTCTTATCAAACTACCTCAGAAGCACTATCCAAAGACTGCGACCGTTAGACTGTACTGTAAAAAGTACAGTCTAACGGTCACAGTCTTTGGATAGTGAGGTGCATTCGAATAGTAAACATTTAAAAAGACACTCACTTACGAAAGGCTAAATAGTCTCGTAGTTATATAATAAGCTACTGATGTAGTTAGTTTAGGAAATGCTTAAGCTTTATCAGATAAATGATTTGTATAAATTTTATTAAAACTAGCAAAAAGAAAAAGCAGGACCATTTGATGTATGAGGGTAGTCCCAGAAGAGACCTAACAAAAAAAAAATTGGGAAAAAATATCTTTTTGCTGGACATAGCCTCCTTTTAAATCGATGCACTTTTACCACCAATGTTCAATATCTTCCATACCCTGTTTATTGTAAGAACCATCGAGCTAATTTTCTTTTTCATCAAATAAATTTGCATATGACTTGTCGTTGATTAATTTTCCTTTTTGAAGATAATTAATGAAAATTATTCCAGGCGCATCCAACAAAACTAACGCCATGACCTTGCCAGCAGATTGAATTGTTTTCGCTTTTTTTTGGAGTCGTATGAAGTAATCGCCCTGAGATGAAGGAATAGTCCAAACAATAGTTATATACTCGACGCAAAAAGTCGGCCTTATCACTGCAAACATCGCCAAACACTTGATCGAAACATCCTCACGGCAATGTTTATGTTCCTTTGTAAGCAAACGCGGCACCCATCTTGCGCACAGCTTTCTCATGTTCAAATTTTTAGTCAATATTCATGAGGTGTAAGGACTTTTTGAAATACCTACCATGTCTACTAGCTGGCGCATTTTCAGTCGACGGTCATCCAATACCATTTTGTGGATTTTCTTCACCATTTCTGATGTGATGGCAGCTCGTACTGTTGTTAACAAAGGAGCAGACTCCCCCAAAGTAGAGTCTAGCTCGGCTTTAATATTGGTTGGACTGAGACTTTTCAAATGAACCTACTGTACAATATCACATAACAATGACCAATTTTTTTCCATGTTTACAAATCCACTGAGAGCGTTCACTATTAATGGCTGCCAAACAAATACTAAGCAACGCAGCGTTATCAAACTGTCAATTTAAGCTTAATAAGTTTGGTATTTTCGACCATAGTAATTTTTTTCTAATACCAAACGCCTTCGATATTAT
Organism: Atherix ibis; assembly: GCA_958298945.1. NCBI lineage: Eukaryota > Metazoa > Arthropoda > Insecta > Diptera > Athericidae > Atherix > Atherix ibis. The sequence continues at coordinate 20,574,453 of OY282610.1, read as the reverse complement.
CATAGAAAGACGTACTACACCCGAACAACGCTTACAAATTATTAAATTTTATTTTCAAAATTTATGTTCTGTCAAAAATATATTTCGCACACTAACAGACCAACTGAGTAAGCAATTCAAGCCCTAGTGACAAAATTTTGCAGCAATTTTACGCTATAGGACATCAAACCACTAACCCGTTAATACAGAGGAAAATATTACTGTGTGTCGCCGTTCACAGCAATTCGGATTGTGTTACTCGACTATGTAGAAGATTTTACACAAAGATCTTAGTCTGAAAATGTATAAAATACAGCTCGTACAAGAACTGAAGCTAAACGACCTGCCCAAGCGGTTACAACAACTTGAGGAAAATTGGCTACATAGTACCAAAAAATTGCGTTTAGCGATGAAACTCATTTCTGGTTGAATGGGTATGTGAACAAGCAAAAGTGTCACATTTGGTCTGATGAAGAATCACAAGAAAAACAATAACTGCCATTGCACCCAGAAAAACAGACTGTTTGTTTCGTGAGAATCTTTGAAGATGACGCTGGCTGTAACGTTACCGCCAATTGCGCCCTCTATCGATGATTTTGAACTTATTTTTACCCAAAATGTAAGAACTGATTCTGGTTGATATGTGGTTACAACAAAACGGCACCAAATGCCACACAGCACGTAAACCAATGGACATATTGAGAGATGAGTTTGATGAGCAATTTATTGCACGTTTCGGACTGGTCAATTGGCCGCCTAAGATCTGGCGATTTGACGTCTCTAGATTACTTTTCATGGGGCTACATACAGTCACTTATCTATACCGATAAACCAACGTCACTTGCAGCCTTCGAAGACAACATTACACGTGTTATTAGGGAGATACCATCCGAGATGCATGAAAAAGTGACTCAAAATTGGACCACATAAAACGTTGTCGTTTATATAAAATTATATGGCAAGCTGCGATTTATCGATGTAAATAAAAAAAATTAACTACCTTTGCAATGTTTTTTTTTTTTTTTTTGAAAATTTGAATACCTACCACTTAAAAAAATTACCCGTTATTTATTCTATAATGTTTGTTTCAATTTTTTACATTTCTCCACTTTTTCTTTTATGGAGCTAATCGCTTTGGGAAGTGAGCGGCTCAATTAAGCATTTTCCTAACACTTTTTAGGTGGAATAATTCGGTTTTCGATGACAATCTTACGAGTAGGACTTTATTAATTTTCCAACTGACAGAATAAAAATAATTTTTTCGAAGATTGATTTGAAATTTGATTTATTACAATTTATCAAAAATGGGACTAATTTCGTGAATGCGACGGAAATGCGTAACACGAAGTAGGGAGAAGAGGGCGCTACTCAATTTATTTTTATTGATTCTGTCTCTCTCTCTCTCTCCCTCTCTTTCTGTGTGATGTTTTGATGGGAACGACAAAAATGAAAATTGTCAAAGGTTTTTTTTCGAAATTTCAAATTTCCCATTCGAATATTCTTTTTCTCTTTCTTCCGCATGCAAATAAATGTAATGTTTTTTTTGTGTTTGTGACCGAAACCTGATAGAGAACAGAGTTGGGTTGCAATATATGCATCTCTTTTTTTTGGAAAAATAAAAAAAAAGGAGAAAGAATAAAAACAGGATTTGACTATTTTTTCACAACCGAAATTTTTTCTTTCTCCCTCTGTCTCTTAGTCGATCGTAGTTTGTTTTCAGGATAGTTTTTGCTATTTTTTGAAATTCGAAAATATGTGTATGTCTCTTTATGATATGCTTATGAAGGAGACAGAATGAAAATAGGATTTTTTAATATTTTTCCTTGTTGTTAAATGGAATTTTTTTTCATTATTATTTAGATAATTTTGTGTTTTTTTCTCAAATTGGTATTTTTTTGATGCCAGAAGGAAGGATTTTTTTTTTGGTTTGCTTTTGTTTCACTCTTTCTTTTAATAAAAGTTAAATAATTTCATAAGGGTTGTATTGATACATAGTTCGTTATATGAATTCATTTCTGAAAGTTAGTTGGGTAAAGCAAGTATTAATAAATAATTTCTGTAATTGATATTACGAGTATAATATCGTATGAGGTCTGTTCAAAGAGTATCGCGAATTTTGAATTTTCGCGGGTATATTCGATTTTCGATTTTTTGTGCCGTTATGTTGGTACTCATGTCTCTCACTTATGCTGACAAGTTCGACCATTTTCAATGTTCAGTTAATTTTTGACAGCTGCTTTGCCTGCACGTGTTTTTGCTCGTCATCGATGTTTGCCCATTCCAAAAAATGGATCAAAGAATCTGTTTCGGAAACAAGAAAAAGTCACAGGGTAGTGTATGGAATACGGTGGCTGTGGCATTATTAGTGTGTTGGCCAAATATTCGCGCACAAGCAACGATGCGTGAGCAGTGGCGTTATCATGGTGCAAAAGCCAATTTTTGTTCTTCCACAAATCCGGGCGTTTCTGGCGGATTGCTTTGCGCAACTTGTGCATAACTTGCAGGTGATATTCCTTATTGACTGTTCTACCCTGTGGTAAGAACTCATGATGTACCAGGCCCCTGTAGTCGAAGAAAACTCTAAGCAGTATTTTTTCGCTTTTTCCGGGGTTGACTCGTGTGGCAGCTTACGTTTGGATGATTGAGCTTTGGTTTCCACGTCATAACTATAAACCCATGATTCGTCACCAATTATGACCCTATGGAACAAATTTGGGTTGTCGTGGACAGAGTCCAATGTTATGCAATGCTGTTTTTGGTCGAAAATGGGCAAAAATCGAAGACAAACCAAAACACGTGCAAGCAAAGCATCTGTCAAAAATGAACTGAACATTCAAAATTGCCGAACTTGTCAGCATAAGTGAGCGACATGAGTACCAACATAATGCCACAAAAAAAGTCGAAAATCGAATTTACGTTACCCGCGGAAATTCAAAATTCGTGATACTTTTTGAACAGACCTCGTATACTTTCGAAATTTGTGATTAATTCCTTTTAATGGCATTTTAATTGATCCTTTTAAAATTGGCACAGAAAATACTAATAAATTAATTATAAAACAGATAATTTCCTTAATGAAAATATGTGATTACCCAGGTTAGATGTTACACATTATTGGCATTTAGAAATGCAGATAAAATTTGGAAAAGAAAAATTAATTTTCATATTGAATAGTCGAGGATCCTTGGAGGAATATATTTTCATCAACAATTCTAGTTAATGCAGCAAAATAATATTTGATATTATATTTATAGAGAATTTGATGTTTCTTCATTTAGAATTTTATGTTTCTTCATAGTTTAGTAAATCTTTATAGTACGTGTATGTTAATGCTTATAAAAAGGAGGTATTGGTATATTTTTTTTTTTTTTTTGTTGCCAAGTACACTCGTAGTATGAGTAATAAAAGGTATTCAATAGAATGAAAAGTAATAAATCGAATATTACGATTTATTGAAATTTTCTCGTTTCATTGGCGATTATATGCTTGTTCGGATATGAGGACATTATTGAGAGGTGGTTTTACTTGTAGAATGTTGTCAAGCCATCTTTAATATTATTACCGTAGTTACCGAAGACGGTCTGTAACAGAAGATATTGGAATTTTTATTCAGTTTTAAACTTATTTTCATGCATCAGTTTATTTATTTTTTTATGTTTTCTTTTAATTCTATTTTGCTATAACTTTTTCTTTTCTTTTTCTTATATGGTGAAATGGAACGAGATGGAATTTAAGATATTGCAGAGGATTAAAAATATGTAGATACCCAATTTGATACACTACAAAAATATAGAAGGTTAGATTAGTGAAAAGGATAAAGAGATTGGGGAGGGGAAAAAAAATATTTGTTAAAGATTGTGTACAGAGAACTTTTAGCGATTCGTATAGAAAGGATAAAAGTAGCGAAAAATGAGACTAGAAAATTTATGATAAAAGTAAGTTTTCTTTTTGATATACTCTTCTTGTTATTGTAACAATAGGAAGAGTAAAGGTACTATAAAAAGAATCCCACATGCTCATAATATGAATACTTTAACCTAGATTGATAACAATTTTTTCAAGAATAAGAAAATATGCTAGGTAAAACGTTAGAAATGGAAAAGCATCGGTGACTATAAATTCATAGTTTATGGAAGGGGGGGAGTCAGTCTCATATGCAATGGTGGAGAATTTTTATGGGTATGGTATTACAGACGGATATTTGCATGTTGAAGGATTAGAGAATGATGAGAAGAAGATATTATCGTTGGTCTAGCGAATAGAATCGTTGAAATCTTGACTTAAGAGGAGGATATCATTGAATACGCAGGTCATATACAAATCTTGATAAGCATATGTATATATAAAAATATGCAAAGCTTCATGTTTTCATGTTCCAAGAGTATAAAAATTTGAAAATATTCGAAGTATTCTTTTAGAATAGCTTAAGATGTAATATGCGAATGGCTACGATGGTTTTTTGTTGTTGTTTTTTTTTTTAGGGGGGGAGGGAGGAGGGGGGGGTCCAGAGTACGGAGAGTGTATAAACGAAAATATACAAATTTGTATTTATTTATATATCCAAGGATCATAATCTGATAGAACCGACACTGGGATAAAAGAAGAAATTCTTTAGATAAAAATTTCTACTAACATCGAAATAAGAATAGACCGTCATTTTTGACTGAATGAAAAATAAAAAAAATATATATGAAAAGATCAAGAAATGTTTGAATATATAGTAAAAGCGATGCTGTAGAAGAAGAAAATATCAGAAATTTACCTTTTGTCCTTATATTAAACGAAGGAAGAAAATGAAGAAGAAGAAGAATGGTAAGTAAAGGAGATCCAAATCACCATTGGATATAAAAATCATCGAACGTGGGTGGACTTGAAGTGAAAAAAATCACAGCATTCCTACTCCACGACTACTCCACGATAAAAAAAAAAAAAAAAAAAAACTAACGAAAACGGACGGAATCCAGTAACAATTCGTATCCGTTTCGTGCATGACTTATCCGTTTATTGTACGAATTACATGCAGAATGCTTTGTAACCTTGTTAGCAGAATTCAAAGTTTTCCACCAACATTTCAGTATCTCTTAGCGATTGGATCCAATATGGGATATCAGGTTACGAAACGCACGTGCTTCGGCATATTCGTACTCAGGTAAAATCATTTGCTACATGATCGATTTGGTATATCTGAGCTGTTAGAGAGGTGAAATGGTTTATTTTTAAGCTATTCAGGAGCAAAATTTGAGTTTGTTATTAATAAAATGGCGGAAGAGATCTAAAAAGGCTATCAGTTTAATTTTGATTTTTTTTTTTTTGAATTAGAAAATTTCTAATATTTAGTTTGAATAGTTTTCAAATAAAATTAGTTATAAAAACTATCAGAATAATAGGATAAAAAGAATGCTTGTTCTGTGCAATAATGGAAAGGACAGAAAACATTGGAGAAAAGATAGTCAGAATTTCATATAAATTGAAATAGAAATGTTAAAGGGAGGGCTTTGGTTAAAAGAATATAAGTAGTTAGTATAAAGAGGAATGAAGTACATAAGAAGAGATTGAATGAAAAGAGTGGGTGAATGATAATATGGATAAGAGGAGGTGGTAGGCTACCAATGAAGCAACAATACTTATCGAGTATACATTTTGGTAAGTATAGACCGTATAATAAAAATTGATATTGTAATTTGGTTCTTTGATCTAGCAATATTTATTCAAGGTAATGCAAGCAAGGCCAGCACGTTCACCTGGTTTGCCTTTTTATCTGGGACGCCACTGTCACAACTGATGTTGTTCGATAATGCCGTCACTGGTAAATAAACCACAAATACCATCTGTTTCGTCTCTTGGATATTATTCGCATTGGCCATATTATTTCTGATAATGTACTAAACTAAACTCTCGTCCAGACTCATCCACCTCTCCCCCCCCCCCCCCCCTTCCCCTCCATCAACATTCTCAGCCTCTGTAAATTTCAGTACCTAAATATGACTACTGCTATTATTGTTTCGGAAACTTTTATCCATATTTCTGTTCGTCCTAACAAGTATGTATCGCCTATTCTATTCAGTAAAAAATTCCAAATTTTCTACAATCGTTTCAAGTATATTTCTCCGCTTATCCTTTACTGTATTTGGAATGAATCCTAGAATATCCGTAACATAACGAGTCATGGTTTTTATGGAGAGTCGTCGAGAGTAACTACACTTGTCGCAAAGGTGTCGTTTTGTTGTAACCACAATACACGGTTACAAAGTGCACAAGAAAAAAAAATAGCAAGGCGACAAAATGTTGAACGTGTACTGTTTGCAAATAGTTGCATTTTTGAATAGGAAAAAAATAAAATGAAAAAAAAATATATATATAAAAACAAAATAAAAGAAAATGGAAAAAAAATCGGGTGCACATTCAGTCCTGTTCGCACGGAATCGTACCAAAAATTATGATTCGATTTGTTGCCCAATACCGTTTGGGGTAGACCAGATATACAGGAATGAATAAAAAAATCGTGAATTTTTCTTTGCAATTTTACTGGGATTACTCGTTCTTCGATGATTGGACTGACTCTTCGTTTTTACGATTGAGCATATCCTATTTATTTGTATGGACGACAAATAAGGACGAAGATATATCGACCGAAGGGTTGAACATTGAACGTTCACTTTCATCCCCATTGTCTGTTTCCACTTTAGCATCACACTTAATACCAATGGTGGTGACAATGGGCTTTTCTATTTTATTAACATTCCACGAAGTATATTGTTGTTATTTATTTATCCTCTTTTTTTTTATCTATCTCTCGTTGTCTCTCTTTATTTTTATTTGGTTTTGGTTTTTTTTTGCTGATATAAAGGATCAGCAAAGTGCTTATAATTTTTATCATCAAATTATGCTATAGAAAATTATTCCCCAAATTGTTCATTTTCACGAAAGATTAAAAGCTTACGTATTATTAATTAAAAATAAATTTAAATTTTTATAAACATTGAACTTTAAAATATATCAAACATATTAAAAATAATAAAATTTACTGTATTTAGAAAAAATTGGTACTTTGGAGCAAAACAAACCATCTAGAACTGGTTTTCCAAGTGGATCATAAAATTAATTATGTGTAAGTGTAAATCTATTCGCATAACTTTTACTCTCTATCGTGAAACTTACTGAAACCAATATAGACTTATGGACTAGAGCTCTGAAATATTACCCCAGAGTTTTAATCCGTAAGCCCATATTCGGTCTCTTCAGTCCAAAATATTATTTGTAAGAAAGAGTTACCCAATTTGTACCATAGAAAGTAAAATTAAATAAAAAATATTTTATATAGCCAAAATTTTGCCATTATGAATAAAGTATAACGTAATTTGAATGACTACCACGATACTTTTTTAAGGAGTAGATCCTTTTGCGGTAATATTTAATTACTTTTGCATATACTTGGAGCTGTAATATGGCCATAACTTATTGGATGTTGGTTTTTAAATACTCCAAAGCCTAAAGACTATTTGCGTAGACATGTTCTTTTTTGGCGTCAAATCGGGCAATCTTTGAGGCCAATTAATATCATCAAATATCGAAATAATGCGCTCTGAAAACTTATCTAGCCATAAAATGAAAACAAAATTTGTCATGTTGTTAAAATCACATATGGTTTAGAATTGAAGGTAACGGTCTGTCCTTTTTCATTTTCGAAGTAAATACTGGCCATTAGTGTAATGTTATTTAACGTGGCATACCTATCGTTAGACATAATACCATGGATAGCCTACGACCATAGGGATTGAGATACACTCAATCAACGCGTAAGAAGATCTGTGCAGTAATAGATTTCGCCAGCTCAGTTGACTAGATCCATGTAGTTGCACGCATATCAATTACTTAACAACCTATCTCATCCGCTGATCATTGGAATTGACGAAAGATTGAATATTTGACTTTTCCATCCTATTCTTCCTTTTTTTCTTAATTTTTTTATCTTCTTCATCTTCTTCATCTTCTCCATCAGAATTCAAAGTTTTCCACCAACATTCACTTTCTTTATCTTCTTCATCTTCTTCATCTTTTTACTCTTCTTCATCTTTTTACTCTTCTTCATCTTCTTCATATTATTCATCTCCATCATCTTTATCATTTTCTTAACCATCTTTCATGGCAGGCAAACATTTAATATCAAGCAGGCAAACATTTAATCTTCCGTCAATTCCAATGGTTCGCGGTCTCGTCCGCTGACCATTGGAATTGACGGAAGATTGAATGTTTGACTTCTTCATCCTATTTTTTATCTTCGTCTTAATTTTTTTACCTTCTTCTTCATCTTCTTCTTCACCTTCATTATCTTTTTTTCATCTTCTTCATCTACTTCTTCATCTTCTTTATCTTCTTCATCTTCTTCATTTTCTTCATATTCTTCATCTTCTTCGTCTTGTTCATATTTTTAATCTTCTTCACATCTTCTTCGTCTACTTCTTCATCTTCTTTATCTTCTTCATCTTCTTCATTTTCTTCATTTTCTTCATCTTCGTCATCTTCTTGATCTTCTTCATCTTCTTCATCTTCATCATTTTCTTAACCATCTTTCGTGGCTCATGCATGAAGCAGGCACATATTTAAACTTCCGTCAATTGCAATGGTCAGTGGTCTCAACCAGCAGACCCCTCGCTCGTCAGTCTACGAACATTGTGCAACTACCTGGTCCTACATCTTACCAGCTCCATCCATCACAATAAGTCCATTTGCTAACAGTCAGTAACCAGTTACAACCTAGTTACCCTACTATCATTTGCTGTATTAGCACCCGGGATACCACCATCCCTCAGCTCCAGTCCTAAGACTGTACCTGCGATATAGGTGACTACCACAGCCAACCACGTTTCAGCCAAAGGCTCCTCACCTTGGCTGGGTACGGCGAACGGACCACTGTGGGGCTCCCGGACCCCATGATATCAGTTTGTTTTAGTTTTAAGAGTTCCTGGTGGGTACTCTGAGAGCTATAGCTACAAAACTTGTAATTTCCTGGCACTGCTCTATCAGCTCAGGACTGCTGATTCGCCAAGAACCATAGGGCTTTTCTGGTATCAATCTCACTTGCGGCAAAATACTGGCCAATGACACCTTCAAACAAAAATGTGCACCAGACACTCACTTTTCACAAACATAATAAATATTTTATGAGCCACTTGTGGGTTTTCAGCTATACAAAAATATTGCTTATTGATGTAACCATCGAGCGAGAAATGACCCTCATTAAAATAAACATAATCTTCTCTTAAAGCTACGACCTTTAAAGAAAGATTTTACACTTTTAACACATTGTTTTATAATTAAACGATCCATAATATAAAATGGCAAATTACTAATTCTATAAATTTTATCTCGATTTACCAGATGTATAAGCTTAAATGTGCTGTTTTTTTGTCAAAAAAACACGTTTTTTTTTATAGAAAGCAAAAACAAATTTATTTAAAGTACTTGCCCTCACTAGCTACACATTTTTCCCATCTATCGGGCAATTTGTGGATACCACGCCAAAAAAATTCCTTGTATTTCGAAGCAAACCATTTATCAAGCCATTTTCGGGCGCCTTCGTAAGAATCAGCGACCGCGTAGCCCATAGACGAAAACAGTGAGTGTCTCCAAGTAGTCGGACCATTCTTGACGTGTGCGTCGTGGAGGAAAATCACCTTGTCATGTCTTTGTTGATAATCCGTCCATTTTTCACGCAGAGCACGGTGCAATTTGATCAGTTGTTAGTGGTAGCGGTGGGCATTGACAGTTTTACCAGGTTTCAACACCTCATAGTAGACGATACCCCACTGATCCCAACAAACGCACAGCATCGTCTTCCGTCCGAAGCGATTTGGTCTTGGGGAAGATGTTGATGGTTGGCCGGGATCAACCCAAGATTTCTTGCGTTTAGTATTCTCGAAATATATCCACTTTTCATCGCTTGTCACAATTCGATGCAGGAACGACTTTCTTTTTTGTCTGGCAAGCAAGATTTTGCATGTGTTTCGGCGTCGCTCCATCTGCGTATCGTTCAATTCATGCAGCACTCATTTTCCGATCTTTTCAATCTTTCCCATGGCATGCAAACGCATGAAAATGGCTGGTTGAGTAACACCCAATTGCTCTACGAGAATTTTTTGCGATTGGATATCGTCTTCGTCAAAAAGACCCTGCAATTGATGGTCCTCAGCCTTTCTAGGCCGATTTTCACGCTTCTTATCCCACAAGTCAAAATTACCGTCTTTGAACTGACGAAACCAATCTCGGCACTTTACTTCCGATAAAGCACTGTCACCATAGAAAAGCAGAGCTTCCCGCATATGCTCTTTTTCGAACACAAAACTAGACATGATTACCAAAGGAAAAATGTATGTTGTTGTACGAAATTGCTGAAAATGTGCACTGATTAATGTTGACAGATGTCAAACTCATAAAAAAAGTATGGCGTGCCCATAATTGCTTAATACGCTCACCCACGCCATCTATGACCAAAAAGCGGATTTAAGCGTATACACCTGGTACATATATACTTGACAGCTGTCAAATTATGGTGCTGTATTTTTTAATCGATAAACTGAATAGTCCTCGTATTTTATTCATGGTGATGATCTTAATATCTATAATGTTCGTGATGTGAATGTGTCTTTATTATAAGGAAAAATGCATTCCCGTCTTTTCAATTACACTTTTCTGCTTGTTTAAAAGCTATTTCTCTATTTTCTTTCCTATAAACTTCCTATTGACGATCCGCGATTTCTTAAAATACTAAGTCTCTAACTTCGATTGATGTTTAACTGCCTCTAAGCCTACACTTTTATAACTATTACTATAAAAATCTACTTGTCTTAAATTGATTAAGACCAGTAAAAAATTTTTTCTTCATTATTTTTCTTTGATCTGTTAATAGAAAAAAACTAAGAAATTGGAAATTATAAAAAAATTACGCAGAAAAAGGATTAGAATCCTTTCGTTAAAACAAAAATAAAAAAAACCAAAACTCACCTCCTCAGCAAAACCCTAAATAAATATACTATAATACCGCCTTGGATATTACATAATACTCGTATACAAGGAATAGAAGCATATAAATTATATTTTGTTTATTTATTTTTGTTGTTATTGTATTTTTGATTATATTTGCATTGTTTTCCAGTTGTGCTCGTATACGGAACGAGTCTGGTATTCATAGTATAACCCTTGCCAGTTACGAAAGTCTCATGACCATTGGTGGTTGTTTCTTTCTTTGAACTTTGACTCCGTAAAAACACCTGATTCCGTATCGTTTTCATATTCCCAGAGTCCCAGACTTAATAAAATGCCCACTAGAACTGGGAAATGCTACTTGAAATCGTTGAATTTTTTATATACCACACAGCTTAGCATTTACTTCTTTACTTTCTGGTTGGTATTTTCTTATACATTTAATGCTCTCTTGGATTTTTCTTTTCCAACAAATCGAAACCAACCGAGATAAATATTAAAATTAAATTGAAAAATGATATTATTTTCTATTCGTTTATTTATTTATTTATTTTTAACTCAACTATAATGGTAAATATATATAAAAAAAAAAAACAACAAAAAATAATTTCAATTGTTTCAAATTGGTAAACGTTGTTTAGTAGTTTGGATTTGAAAAAAAGCGCTTCTCAATAGTTACATTAAATCTTTAATAGCCTATTTACTTTGACGTTTCAAATGACAGTTCTCTAATTCTTAAACGTTTGTATTTTGCTAACAGGTGTATAAGCTTAAATCCGCTGTTTTTTAGTCAAAAAAACACATGTTTTTTTCATAGAAAGCGAAAACAAATTTATTCAAAGTATTTGCCATCGCTAGCTACACATTTTTCTCATCTTTTGAGCAATTTGTGGATACAACGCCAAAAAAATTCCTTCTCTTTCGAGTCAAACCACTCATCAAGCCATTTTCGGACGTATTCGTAAGAATCGAAGTGCTGCTCAGCGAGCGCATAGCCCATCGACGAAAACAGGTGGTAGTCGGAAGGGGCCAGGTCTGGAGAATAAGCGGGTTGGGGTAGCACCTCCCAGTTGAGTGTCTCCAAGTAGTTTCGGACCGTTTTTGACGTGTGCGATGGTGCGTTGTTGTGGAGGAAAATCAGCTTGTCATGTCTTTGTTGATAATCCGTCCTTTTTTCACACAGAGCGAGGTGAAATTTGATCAGTTGTTGGTGGTAGCGGTGGGCATTGACAGTTTCACCATGTTTCAACATCTCATAGTAGATTATACCCTGCTGATCCCACCAAACGCACAGCATCGTCTTCCGTCCGAAGCGATTCTCGAAATATATCCACTTTTTATCGCATGTCACAATCTGATGCAGGAACGACTTTCTTTTTTGTCTGGCGAGCAAGATTTCGGATGGATTTTGGCATCACTCTATCTGCCTATCGTTCAATTCATGCTGCACCCATTTTCCGATCTTTTCAATCTTCCCCATGGCACACAGACGCATGAAAATGGCAGATTGAGAAACACCCAATTGCTCCGCGAGCATTTTTTTCGATTGGATATCATCTTCATCCAAAAAAAAAAACTTCAATTGATGGTCGTCAACCTTCCTAGGCCGATTTTTACGCTTCTTGTCCCACAAGTCAAAATTACCGTCTTTGAACTGACGAAACCAATCTCGAACCGTTGTTTCCGATAAAGCCGATTATCGGCAGCCGATTTCTTCAAATTGAAGTAGAAAAGCAGAGCTTCTCGCATTTGCTCTTTTTTTGGCACAAAACTAGTATGTTTTTGCTCTTTTTTTGGCACAAAACAAATTGAAGTAGGAAAAATGTATGTTGTTGTACGAAATTGCTGACAATGTGCACTGATTGATGTTGACAGATGTCAAACTCATAAAAAAAAGTATGGCATGCCCATGGTAGGTTCATACGCTCACTCACGCCATCTATGACTAAACAGCGGATTTAAACTTATACACCTGGATTAGCCACTATTTATTCATAAAAAAAAACACGATTTAACAACGCGTCAAGATAGTGACATCTTAGAAAATCCCAGATTTGTTGAAAAAAATTATTTTCACCATCATCCTAGGTATTGAATGGGTTGATCGTTTAGAGGGGGGGGGGGTGTGTGGTGCCTAAACTTGCACTGCCTCCTAACAAAAGGGCACCTAATATCATTAGTCATGCGTAAGCAGACAAAAAATGCCATTTAATCCAGAATTTCTTTTTGAATAGGACTCCATTCATTGCGGAGGTCTCAGGACCTCCTGACCATCTTGGGTGGTAGGCAAACGCGGTTTTAGTTGTGAAGTCCCAGAGGAGGAGTTTAAATACTCAGAAGACGTGGCAGTGATTAGAATTTTTTGTAGAGTGGTGTAAGGGGGGGAGGGGTTGGTTCTTTTCCAGAACTTGTCACACTATTGCCTTCATACTTCATACATAACAAATACATATCATGCCGGTTATAGAATTTTTTTTTTATTTGGGAAACGTCCGAAGAGTAAATGTCTCCCAAATGAAAGGGGACAGAGAGGAAAAATATGGACATATTAATAAAATTAGAAGGAAAAAAAGCCTGGGAAATAATGTGGGGAAATGCATAAAAACTCTATATCCGATTTGGGTCAAAACTGCACTCGGCTAAGCGATTTTCAGAATCTTATCTTGATGCCAATTTCTTATCAGAAAAGAAGTTGTGCAATGATAAAAAAAGAAAGGTGCTAGTTCCGTCCTATAAGGGGGGTGCATCAAAATTTCTCAACAAAAAACTCCCGGAGTTTCTGGCTAATCACTATAGACGTGTGTGGTGTAGCGTTGTCCTGACGGAATACAGCTGTTGGGCAATTTCGGCCGTTCATGTTGGGCAATTTCGGCCGCTGCTGGTCAATGGATAGCTTCAAACGGTGCAATTATTACCGGTTGAGGTCCAAATTTAATGTTTGGGCGATAAGGCAGCAGCTTATAGTCCCACCAAATGCATAGCAAAACCTTTCTGATTTGGCCCCCGTTATTCGTCGAATTGTTATGGTCGTAATAATCGTCCAACTGTGCTCGTTATTCGTCGAATTGTTAAAAATTTCGAGCGTACATTTTCTTTACATAATGTTCAAATGCCAATAAGACAAAGAACCACTCGAAGTAATGAAAATATTGCTGCCGTTCAGGCAAGTGTTCCTGAAGACCGCAATTTGTCGATTCTAAGACGTTCTCAAGAATTGGGACTGTCTCAAACCACAACCTGGCGGATTTTGAGAAAGGAATTGGGCTTGTTATCACTCAAGAACTGAAGCTATTGGACCACCGTAAACGTCGTGAATTTGCTGATTTTCTCTTGGAACAACTTGAAAACGATAACGATTTTTTTAAGAAAATCATCTTCTCCGATGAGGATCACTTTTATCTGAGTGGTGTCGTAAATAAACAAAACTGTCGATTCTGATGCGAAGAAAATCCAAAAATTATTCATGAACAACCCATTACATTCACCTAAATTCACAGTTTGGTGTGGTTTTTGGTCTGGTGGAATCATCGGTCCATACTTCTTTCGAAATGAAGCTCGTAACATCGTTACTGTCAATGGAGATAAGTATAGATCGATGATAACCAACTTTTTATGGCCGAAATTGGAAGAAGTTCATCTTGACAATATCTGGTTCCAACAAGACGGGGCTACGTGCCACACAGCACATGCAACAACCGAATTATTGCGAGAAAAGTTTGGAGATTCGATTATTTCAAGAAATTGTGACATTGAATGGCCTCCAAGAAGTTGTGATTTAACACCATTAGACTTTTTCTTATGGGGTTATTTGAAGTCATTAGTCCTTAGCAATAAACCAGACTCTCTTCAAGCTTTAGAAGTTAATATTGAACGTGCTATTCATGACATACGACTTGATTTAGTGGAAAAAGTGGTCGAAAATTGGGTTCATCGAATTCGTTCCTGCAAAAGAAGTCGTGGAGGCCATTTGAATGACGTTTTATTCAGAACTTAATTGTATCGATTTGAATTTCCTTAACAATTAGTGTGTTTTTTTTTTTTAGAAAAGAAATCATATTACTCTTATTCGAAAACCCTTTATTTGAACGATTTTGTTTTTTATTCATAAAAGGTAAATTTTCTAAAATATATTTCCAATAATGGAGTTTCCATACAAAATATGTGTTTTATTTAAAACTAAAAAACAAAAAAGTCTTAATAGGTAGACCCCCCCGTACTATCGACACAAGGAAGAAACCGATAATTTTGACATCTGTCAAAACTCATCATTCCTATTGGATAAATCCTACATGGCTACGCCATTTTGAAAACCAACAAAAGGTTTCTTCCCCTTCAATATTTCTGTTTTTTTTTTTGTTTTGTTTTTAACAAGTAATATTAAATTTTTATAAATTTTACTGAATTTTCACTGAAAAATATAATATCGTAAATAAGATACGATAAAAGGTCGCGTTACCTAATTAAGTAATTCACTTTATATATTAAATTGAATTGTTTTTTTTTGTTTATGGAATATTTGCAAAAAATAAAGTGGAATTAATTAAATTGAAAATTGGTGGTTAAAAAAAAAAATGAAGGTGGCAACATTTTATACCTTAACAAATAAATAATTTATTCTACGCAATTGAGTTTTGTTTCCAATTTTTTTTTTTTTTTAGATTTTTCCGCTATTTGTTAAATTGTTTTGTATTTTTCAAAACTTTCATTTTCTTCTCTTTTTTAACAAAAACTACAATACATAAAGTTGGTTAAGAAAACGTATTGTTTCTTTTTCTTAAATCCAGATTGATTGATAAAAGATTAGTCAATATTTGGTTAAAATCTGTGAAAAGAAGTAAGGTAAGTAAGTTACGAGTACAAGAAGAAAAAAAAACAGAAACCGTTTATTTTCAGGTGAAAATTGCGATGAGTAATAATAATGGAACGATTTGCTTGTACGATGAAGATGAGGAGATGGAATCTTATAAAAAAAGGTACCGATATGGACCGTTTTTACTCTTAATCTATTGGATTTGGACTAATACCAAATGACTAACATGCCATCTGAATCTTTGCTGCAGCAGTTTAAGTCGCTGCCATACTATCAAGTAATTCATATAGTAACAGTAGCCCAGCGTGAATCTGCTCGTCTTCGTATATACGTGTAAGATGGACTACCATTAATGGTGAGACATAAGATCGCCAATGGCCTGTAATACCATTGAATGGCAGTTTATATCCGAATAAATTGCTGAAATGACCTTTGATTTTAGTTGAGATAACATGTTGCATGATAGCTGTGGGCACATTTTCCAGCCAATCTTATTTATTGTTACTTTCTTCTTTGTTGTTCATTAAGTTTTCTGTAGATTCTGTCTCTCCACTGTTTTTCCGTTTTTTTTTTTAGGTTACAAGTTGGTGGGACAAATATAAATCTACCTACAAATAAGCTTCTTTTCTTAATGTTGCAAAAACAAAAATAAAAATAAAATTCATCATACCAAACACTGTGAGTGCTCGTAATTACGAACAGTAAAAAAATGGTCAAATCTCTTCTAGGCAAAAATGCAATATTTCACTAATTTTAAATATTGTGCAATTTTCTTTTGTGATATCTTAAAAAAATTCAAAACGAATAAAATCGAAAGCAATTCTTCCCATTGATTCTTATAATCGGTAGCTGCTATTTACTATCGATTCTCGAATATGTATTATATTTTTCTACTATCGATTCTAATGCGATTGTTTTCTTTTTTTTTCATTTCCATATATATACTTAGTTTTAATATTTTAAATTATAGTTTTTTATTTTTCATATCTATTTTGGATTTTTTGGTTATTCTATGATTTTTGATTTTTCAATCAGTGTTCATTAATTATTTTTCTAATAAATTATATCCTCCTCAATTAACTTCAAATTCCACGTAGTCCGATATTGATATTGATTCTTGATTAGTTCTTATCAACTATCGATTCTCTTGCGATATTTTCCTCTTTTGGCTTCAATTTTGGTTTATTACACATAATAAATTATTATTAAATTTCATCTTTCAATATTTTCAATGATTGATTCTCGATACTGAATTGTTAATTTTCGATTATTTTATAATTTAACATAATTTTTGATTTTCTAAACTACAAACATTATAAAATATAACAAAAAAAAATGCAATTTTGATTTTTTTATTCGTGATTACTTCTTATTAAAATCGATTCTGATTCGATTTTTTTAAATTATTTTTTAAATTAAATTTTTTAAAATTTTTTTTTTGCTGTTTTTATTAAAACTATCAGTTTTATGACACTTTTTATAATTGATTTCGATTCTGATTTGTTTATTTTTGGTTATTCAGTAATTTCGATTATATTTTAATCAAATGATTTTTTATCTAATTTTTTACTTTTAAATTGTATATTCTATAATTTACCTTAAATTACGTTTTATTCAAATTTGATTTTTTTAATTACTTGATTACTTTTTTATCAACTATAGAGTACGATTAGATTTTTTTATTATTTCTGATTCGATGTTAGTTTTCTTTTTAAATGTTTTGTTATTAATTTTTGTTTGTTGATTTTTCACATTTGAAATTATTGCTTTTAGATTAAACTAAAATATCGGTTTTTTATTAATCAAATGATTTTTTATCTGATTTTTGAATTTTAAATTATATTACCTATAATTTACCTTAAATTACATTTTATCCTATTATGATTTTTTACTCTTGATTAATTTTGATTAACAATCGATTCTGATTTTTTTTTCCTATTTCTACTTCGATGTTAGTTTTCTTTCTTAATTTTTGTTGTTGATTTTTCACATTTTAAATTATTGTTTTCTAGATTTCACCTTTTTAATATTCGATTATCCTAAAATATCGATTTTATATTTTAGGATAGTAAAATTAATATAATTTTATATTAATCAAATGATTTTTTATCTGCTTTTTAACTTTTAAATTATATTTTTTATAATTTATCATACCTTAAATTACGTTTTATCCTATTTTGATTTTTTTAATCTGTATTTCTTTTTATCAACTATCGATTCCGATTTGCTTTTTCTATTTCTGATTCGATGTTAGTTTTCTTTTTAAATTTTCTGTTATTAAATTGTTTGATTTTTCACATTTGAAATTATTGCTTTTAGATTTTAAGTTTTTAATATTCGATTAAACTAAAATATCGATTTTTTATTAATCAAATGATTTTTTATCTGATTTTTGAATTTTAAATTATATTGCCTATAATTTACCTTAAATTACGTTTTATTCTAATTGGATTTTTTTAATTACTTGATTACTTTTTTATCAACTATCGAGTATGATTAGATTTTTTTATTATTTCTGATTCGATGTTAGTTTTCTTTTTAAATGTTTTGTTATTAATATTTTTTTGTTGATTTTTCACATTTGAAATTATTGCTTTTAGATTAAACTAAAATATCGATTTTTTATTAATCAAATGATTTTTTATCTGATTTTTGAATTTTAAATTATATTGCCTATAATTTACCTTAAATTACGTTTTATTCTAATTTGATTTTTTTAATTACTTGATTACTTTTTTATCAACTATCGAGCATGATTCGATTTTTTTTCTATTTCTGATTCGATGTTAGTTTTCTTTTTAAATTTTCCTGTTATTAAATTGTTTGATTTTTCACATTTGAAATTATTGCTTTTAGATTTTAAGTTTTTAATATTCGATTATCCGAAAATATCGATTTTTTATGAATCAAATGATTTTTTTATCTGATTTTTGACTTTTAAATTTACCTTAAATTACGTTTTATCCTTTTTTTGATTTTTTTAATCTCGATTACTTTTTGTCAACTAACGAGTCTCATTCGATTTTTTTTCTATTTCTGCTTCGATATTAGTTTTCTCAAAATATCGAATTTATATTAATCATATGATTTTTGATCTGATTTTTAGCTTTTAAATTATATTTTTTATAATTTACCCTAAATTACTTTTTAGCCTATTTTGATTTTTTTAATCTGAGTACTTTTTATCAATTTTCGATTCGGATTTGATTTTTTTAACGAATCGAATTCGATAATTTCTATAAAATTGATATTATTTATACAATTTTTAATCAAAAAAATTTCTATTTAATATTAAATAATTAATTAATAGGTTTTAAAATGTTTATTGATGTTAGTTTTTTCGTTAATTTTTAAATACATATAAACGGTTTTCTAGTTGATTTTTTGTTTATCGTTTATACATTTTCTATGCAATTATAGAAAATTCTAATTTTAAATTTTAATTTTTATTGCATTTAACATCAGTTTTATTTGATCAAATATTCAATAATTGATTTTTCAACTATGAAATATTTCTTACTGTATTAATTAACCGAATTTTTTCTTTTTTTGTAATTTTAATCTAAATAATAAAAATTTCTATTTTTATTTTTAAACTATTAATATATAAATATAAATATTTGTAAGAGTTGCAATTTTAAAAACTTAAAAAAAAACCAACAAATATTTACATTTTACTGTAGACAATTTTGAATAATACGATTAATCGATTGTTGTCGATTTTCCAGCTATCGATTTATCTTTTTAATGTAAGTTTTTACTATTGATTTTGGATTTTTTTTTTATTTTTATTATTATAATTTTTGTTGTTGTTGATATAAAACTAAAGATTTTCAATCATTAAGTGACTAATAGCGTATTAATCAAACAGAATTTTTCACTTCCAAGTTTAACTTGTTTTCTATCGATGATTTTTTCTATAATCATTATTTCTTTACAATACAATTTTTCATATCCGATATGTATTAAAAATTAAGAAATGTATTTTTTTCTATTGCATTTTTTTCTTTGTTTATTGTAATTTTTTTAATATTATTTAATTTTTCATACAAAAAAATGTGATCAGTAGCGAAGAAAAAAGAAACCCGTAAAAGTCATTTAAGAAGCATATTGTATACGTGAAGATATCTTTAACATTTTCGAAGATTAATTACTAAAATTTGAATGGCATTATATTATTATATATACTAGCTGAGAAGTAATCAGTCAATTAACTAATTAAATTTCTATTGAATCGAATGACTAGAAAGGCAATCAACTAACAAACCAGCACAAGATTTGTAGTTGCAGTTGTGAATCAGTAAATTTTATCTCATCAACTGGACTTATTAGATATTTATTGAAAATAATTTTACTACTCAACTTTTGTTTAATACCATATATTTGATAAAAAATCAACAAAGTAAAATAATCCAACAATTCAAACTAAATAATAAGAATTTTTCGAAGCAATCGATAGAAATTTTTTTTTTACCTTGAAATTGTTCTTCCGTTTTGATAGTTTATTTTTTAGGCTATTATAACTTTTAACTTTTAGTCATCTGTACTATTGGTAATTGTCTATTTTAGTTTTTAGTATTCATATCCAAACTAATGATAAAAACTTCCTGAACTGAAATTATTCTAACAATTCTTTCATCCGCAACCATATAAGTCTAAAAATTTCACCAACTAAAATATTTGTTAAAAAACAAATATTCCCTCTTGGATTATTTTATATAAGTATTTATTAGATATTAAAACGTCAATAATTTATTCTACCTTGAAACACTGATTGTCCATTAAATAAATTAAATATAAAGAAAAATACACGTAAATAGCCAAAAAAAAATTATGTTTATTATCAAAATTTTATTGGTTTTATTCCGAAATCTTTTCCGATTTTTCGTTTTTTGTTGTTGTTGTTGTTGTAATTTTTGATATTTTGATTTTTAAAAACTACGAAACAATAATTTTAAAAACAATTTCTATAAGATCTGTCAAGGTTGATATTTAATTTTAATTTGCAATATTTTACAGAGTGATGATGGGGTATAGATTAGGTGCTATTCCTTTTATTGGTATAATTTGGATATTATAAAAGTGCCTCCGGATGGATGTGTTTTTATTTATTGTATAATTTTTTTTTTTTCGTAATTTCTCTGCAATATAGTACAAAATATTTAATAGAGTTTGGCTATTTTCACAATTTGCCTATAATGGGTTTATTCTTCGAATTCTAAATTTCTAATTTAAAATAGAAAATAAATTAACAAAGAATAAAATCGAATTTGATGTTAAATGAAATTAAAACTTTCGAAATTTTTGATTTTTTTATTATATTAGTTATTAATAAAATAAAAATAGTTCTTTCAATACGACAAAAAATTCTAACTTTATAAAAAAAAAGTCAATTTTTGTGAAAACTTCATGCAAATTATAAAATTTCGAAAAAAATCCTCAACAAATTACATAAAATAATTTAGCTCTCATCTGATCTTATAGTTGAATTAATTTTTTTTTTTTTTGTTAAAATGTTATTTAAATAAAAATATAAACAAAATCAGATTGAGTTTGTTTAATGTTTTTTTTTTTCAATTGTAAAATTGCCAAAAACCAATTTGGGCTTACAAATAATAAATAGGAAATTTTTATGATTACTTTATTATTTTCTTTTTCAATTAATTTATTCTTTGAATAATTTCAAATTATTTCAAAAAAAAGAAAAAGAAAAGGTATTTCAACAACAACACTTTTTAATGAGAGTGAAATTTTTAAAACGAAAGATATATTTTCAAGAACATTACGGAGAAAATGTTTGTTTTTGTTTCATGCGAATTTGAAAAACTATCCCAACAATCATTGAGAAGATGGTAAATAAATGATGGTAAATAAATTATAGGAATATGGAGAAGGTAGTAATCGTTAACATGGAATGATATTTAATTTTCTTTGTGATTTTCACTTTTATAATTTGGTCACTTGTGGTGCCGAAATAGACCGCACCGAAATCCATACCAACCAAAATATTAAATTATTAGCTGGACACTGGTAGGTGCCAGAGAGTTTCGTTTTGCTGACAGATAATCGCCACTGGGTAATTACAAAAGCAAAACTTCACTAGTTACCGCCATAAGATGGGCATACTCGTATGATATTTTTTTTTGCATATTATTTTACAGATTACCAACCAAAGGAATCGAATAGATTCGAGATGCTAGCCAGCATGTACTCATAGTATTTTACGTAGGATCCATTCGGTGAGATTTTATAACGGATACCAATGGAATATTTGGACAATCACAACGATTTACTTTCGATTGTGCAATACTTTCGCGTGAAATTTTCCAAAAGACCAAACCATATGAAAATGACTAATGATCATCTTACCATATTGGCGGCGATTTGTGGCCACAAAAATAGAAAAAAATATTATTAACTGCAATGCAGCCAGCACAATTTGCATTTGATTTGCTAAACAAAATAAAACGTTGATGCTCATGTTCGAAGACAGATTATCTATAGTACATTAATGGCGGCGTTTTATCATAGTCTTCATTTTCCCCAAGAGAGAAATATACAAATAGAAAATCTCCTCATAGTTAATTTATTTATGAACATATTCACTTAAAATACTACTTCATCAAAACGATTAATTTCGACAAATTCTTTAACACATTACAAATGACATAAGATGAACAACAACAACAACAAAAACAAAAAAAGAAACGAATATAAGAAAAATTCTTTAGTAATAAGAGAATGTTTCGAATATTTCTCATGATGCATGCAGTCGGTCAGCAGTTATTATGTATTTTTCATATTGGATAATTTTCTATGAATAGCAGACAAATATTGAATAATAAAAGCTGGAAAACATTTTGAATTTGGCGCGCAATTGTTATGTCATATTTGTTTGCGTGATGGTGATGCTATTATTTAAAATAGCACTGGTGGCGTTCGTGTTGATTTTGTATTCAAATTCAAAATTAGATCAACGATTTTTTACTTGCTATTTTCTTTTGTAAATTAATAAATAACATTCAGTAATTTGTTATTTCATTGATTATGACCAAAAAAAATTTTTTTATATTATTTAACAAAAAGCATATGTTGAAATATAAAAATGGCAATAATCAAGAATGTCAAAAACCAAAATGGCAACAAATTGAAAATGTCAAAAACATATTGAAATTAAAGAAATTTTTTTTTTAGGTATTTTTAAACATGTTAAAATCAAAAAAGAAATGTTTTTTTAGAAATTTCCAAAAAAATAAAATATCAAGAACTAAGGTTATTAATTAATGTACAGATTTTTATTTTGTTTACATTTCATTTTTAAAAGATAATATTATTAGATGATTGCAAGGTCTTTGAGATAAGATACCTTTGCGCTTCATTTTTTTGAATAAAATATTATAATAAAAGGATATTACTTACTGAATTAAAACGAAATCTTAAAAATGTCAAAATGCAAAGAATGTCAAAATTCTAAAATGTCAAAAATCAAAATATCGAAAATCGAGATTATTTAAAAAACATTTACAAACACTATTTTGAAAAATATTGTAGTTTTTTAATTTTTAAATTAACAATCTTTCACTTTTAGATAAATTACAAAAACAAAATTTTCACTAGGACACGTTATATGCCAGAAATTTAAACTGTCAAAAATTTATAATGTCAAAAATCAAAAATATCAAAAATCAAATATGTCAATATTTATAACAACTTATTTGGTTAAATATTTTAAACGAAAAAATTAACACAATTTCAACATGTATTCGAGTTTTTAAAAAATTTGCAAAATTATTTAAATTATAATATATAATTTTTCGTTTTAGAAATTTATTATTAATCCTTAAATGACATTTTTTTTAACCAATATCTTTACTTTTTTCAAAATTGAATTTCTTAATCAATTAAATAGTTTTTTAATGGTTCAAAAACTGACAAAAAAATCAAAAATCCATCAAAATTTCTATCAAAAATTAGAAATATTAAAAATTTAAACTGTCAAAAATCCAATATGTTAAAAATATAATATATCAAAAATTAAAAATTTCAAAAATCAAAAATCTAAAATATCGAAAATATGAAAAATCTAAACTGTTAGAAATCCTAAATGTCAAAATGCAAAGTGTCAAAAATTCAAAGTGTCAAAAATCAAAAATATCAAAAAACTAAACTGTCAAAAAGCCAAAGTGTCAAAAATGTCAATATTTATAAAAACTCATTTGGTTTAATATTTTGAACGAAAAAATTGACAATATTTCCAAATGTATTTTGGTTTTTAGAAAATTAAAAAAAAAAATCTTAAATTATAAGGGTTAATATATACAATTTAATATAAATAATTTTTTTTGTTTAAGAAATTCATCATAATCCATTAAATAATTTTTTAATAGCTTGAACATTGATAACAAATTATTTTACCCATAAAAGTCAACTGTCAAAAATCTGAAGTGTCAAAAATCTAAAATGTTAAAAATCTAAAATGTCAAAAAATACAAAATTTTAAAAATACAAAATTTCAAAAATTAGAAATATTAAAAATCCAAAATGTCAAATATCAAAAATATCTAAAATCTCAAATTTAAAAAATCAAAAATGTTAAAAACAATCAAAAATGTTCAAAATTTATAATTTAAAATATCAAAAATGTCAAAAATAAAAATCTAAACTGTCAAAAATTCAAAATGTCAATAATCCAAAGTGTCACAAATCTAAAAATGTCTAAAATCTCATATTTAAAAAATCAAAAATGTTAAAAATATAAAATGTCAAAAATAATGTAAAATGTCAAATATCAAAAATATGTAAAATCTCAAATTTAAAAAATCAAAAATGTTAAAAACAATCAAAAATGTTCAAAATTTATAATTTAAAATATCAAATATGTCAAAAATAAAAATCTAAAATATCGACAATATATGAAAAATCTAAACTGTCAAAAATTCAAAATGTCAATAATCCAAAGTGTCACAAATCTAAAAATGTCTAAAATCTCATATTTAAAAAATCAAAAATGTTAAAAATATAAAATGTCAAAAATAATGCAAAATGTTAAAAATCAAAAATGTCAAAAATCTAACAATTTAAAAATTGAAAATGTCCAAAATCTAAACTGTTAAAAATCAAAAATTTCAAAAATCCAAAATGTCAAAAATCCAAAGTTTTAAAAGTCAAATATATCAATAATTATAAAAACTGATTTCAATAAATTGACAATATTTCGAAATGTACTTTAGTTTTTAGAAAAATTAAAAAAAAAAATCTTAAATTATAAGGGTTAATATATACAATTTTATATAAATAATTTTTTAAGAGCTTGATTATTTTGTATTTTTAAAATTTTATATTTTTTGACATTTTAGATTTTTAACCTTTTAGATTTTTGATACTTCAGATTTTTGACAGTTGACTTTTATGGGTAAAATAATTTGTTATCAATAACAATAATTATTTTACCCATAAAAGTCAACTGTCAAAAATCTAAACTGTCAAAAGCCAAAGTGTCAAAAATAAAAATGTCAATATTTATAAAAACAAATTTGGTTAAATATTTTTAATGAAAAATATGGCGAATATTTTGAAATGTAAGCCCTTACATATGTGTATGTAGAAAAATTTTGGTTTGTTTTTGAACAACTTCGCTGCTTTTTTTAATCAAACATTTTTGTTCAAATAAAATTTAACTGTCAAATATAAAAAATGGCTAAACATGCTGATTCAATAATTATTTCTTGAATAAGAAAAGTTAAGAAAAATAAAGGAACATAACAAAAAAAAATATTCAAAAAGAATTTCCCTTTAAAAATATTTTAAAAATTCCATAAATTTTAAGAAGTACTAATAGAAAAAATTATAAATTGAAAAAAAAAAATGAAAAATGCTTACACGCTTGTACATAATATTTAGTGTACATTCACGGGCATCCGCCATTTTTATGCTTTATCATCAATGGTGTTATTTGCAAATTTGATAAATTACTGATCCATTCAAATTAATTAAATTAATTACATACTACCATAATCGTGTAAATGAAATATTTTAGAGAATTCACATTAAGATGTTCATAGTTTAGATATTGTGGGCTGCTCGGTATCGAACTAAATTTTTTTGCTACATTTTTTGTTTGTTCTCTTTTCTTCTCTATTTTCGACTTTGGTAGTTAAACGTATTAATTATTAAAGAAATGGTAATTGTGATGTAATTAATTCGATTTGAGATTATTTTTGACAACTATTAATCGCCTATTAATGTCTATTGTTTAAAAATATCATATTGGATTGTTGTTCAAGTGCGTCCGGTTGATGGATAGCTGGACTGATGACGTTTGGATATTAAGTTGGTCCGATAGATTTCTAAGCGGAACCATTTGAAATTTTATTAAAAATAATGCAAAAAAAAAAACAACAAATGTACACAATGTTAAGTTCCTTGTTTGGTTCAGTTTTTTTTCGACTTAACAAAAAATATCCTTGACATTAGAAAGAAATATTGTATATTTATGATGTTACTAAATTATCAAAGTGAATTATTTAAATAAAAAAAATTAAATTAATATAAATTAAATATTGTATCAGCTTTAAAAATACATTTTCAACTTAAGTGGATGTGTAGGTTATGTTGAGATTGGTAAGATACTGAATAATTATTAAATTGTACGAAATAATAAATGAGAAATTCTATAAAACAATTAAAATATATGTTTTTATTTTGAAATTAATTTCAATTAATGAACTCCTACTCTAACTAATTTTTTTTTTACTATTATTTAATCTTAATTTTTAAAATGCTAAAGTTAGAATTAATAATATTAAAAAAAAAAATAGGTTAGACTTTATCAATGGCATCCAAACCCGCAATTCACAAAGTAGTTGCGTACCATGGAAAGCTGAGGGAACATAATCTTATCCTTACTGATAATAAAGCCATCCTCAAAGCTATTCGTGGCCCATTGAATGATCGACGACATTCGACATAACCTAGTTAACAAAAGGAATATCTAGAAACGTAGGAATTATGGAAAATGAACTTTCTGATCAGTTTGCTGGAGACAAAGATATTCGTAATCTTTTTCGCCTACTAATAAAATGGGAAACAACATTCTTAGTTATACACAAACGTAGAAATGCAGACTAAACTAATACGAGGGTGGACTGATAAGTTTTCGGCTCAACACATTGATGATGCTAGCAGATCTAATTTCCTAGTGGAATTCTATAGCAATATTCTTTTCTAGTTTACATACAATATTGCAGATCAATAGTTTTGTTATTATATGTTTGATAGCCTTTAGAACGAGACGCATTTGTTTATTTAACAAAACTTGGAAAATTTTGGAGAAGGTTTCCATAAGGAGGGGGAGGGGGTGTGTGTGTGTGCTTGTTTACTAACGCCCGATCAGAAGTTGCAATAAAAACTACTGTTAGCCAAGGACATATGAACCAACTCCAATTAGGCCGGTTTTTCTTTATCAGGCCGGAACCCACATAGCGGGAGACATTTTTAGCATTTGACAGGTCAACTAACAATAATCTAGTCTATGCAGTATCCTTTTGTTGTGGTACTGTAAAGTGGCCCCTATCTCATTTTAAATATTTTTTTTTTTGGTTATAGACCATCTTTTGGAGACTAAAATGGCTATGTACGAGTATTATGTTATGCAACGAGTAAAACTGCTTGAGTTTTTCTATTCCAGTGGAAGATCAATTATTCGAACTCAAAAATAATACTGGAAACATTTTTATGTCAGAGTATCTCCTAACAAAGAATATGATTTGGAACCTAATCGCCCGGTTTGAAAGAACTGGATCTGTCGATGATTATTTAACAAGAGGTCCTAAGTGCACTGTGCGCTCTAATGCACCGGCGGAAGCTGTATGGTAGCGTGTCCTTGAAGATCTATCTGCCTCTAACCGTCATTGCTCTACTCAAATCGGCATTGCCAAAACACTTTTATTTCTATTAATAATTTAATTTTCAGTTTTAAATTCTGAGGTCTTAAGTGGATGATCTCGTTAATTATTAATTATTATATAACGTCAAGAATTTTTATAATATCTACAGTTCCCTAAATAGAGGTCCACCACATAATATTAAGGGTTATAAATGGTGTACAATAAATCGCAATGATTGTGGAGTTTTCATAGTATATGCACATAAATTCCATAGTATTGTGGATTTATAGAAATCCTTTTTTTCAAAATTTTTTTTTGTTGATTTGCAAACGTTTTTTTTTTGGCAAAGTGCTCTTCTATTGTAACTTGAAAGTTGCTTGGTTTTTTGTTGGTTAAGTAGTAATTTTGCTTTTACAATCTGCTCTTAAATAAATAAAAAAAATCAATTTTCCCACAACTTGTTTTCTTAAGGCTCAGTGTCCTATAAGATCGAAATCAATGGGAAATCATGAAAATGAATATCATGTTTAACATAAAAGAGTGATAGTAAAAATTTAAAGAAAAAAATTTACAACAAAACAGAAAAGATTTGGCATTTTTTTTTTTGCGTACGCTAATAACCTTGGACCCACTGAACATGGAAATTATATTATATAAAAAATAAATCCAACAATTTTGGCCTTATGTCATTTGGTTTTGTTTGCATCTGTTCACCTTCGTAAAGGTTTTGTGCTTTTCATATTGTTCGATATTTTCACCTTTTATTTGTTTTTTATTTTATCTTATTTAGTTATTTATTTGATATTATTTTCATATTTTTTTTATCAGTTTTCTTATATTTAATTGGTATTTTATTGTAGTTTTTCTTTTTTTCCATTTTGATTTGTTATCTTTTTTGTTTTTATTTCGATGTAAAAATTCTTCAAATTTTATTTATTATTTGTTGTTAAATAGTTTTTATATGAATAAATGCCAACTGACATTTGCCTCTTTTATATCAATTTCAATTTTCCTCATTTCACTATTTTTTTAGGACTATTTTAACATTTTTTAAGATTATTTTCCTCCATTTTTTAGGACTATTAAAATGATGATCTAATTTTGAAGGGATCACGTACGACTTGAACGCTTCACTTACTTAGTCAATTTAACAAGATTCGTGAAAACAATTCTGATATAATAATTAAAAAAAAAATGGTAAATTTTATGGTAAATTTTCTATGGGAGCTCAATGCTAATAAACAAGAGATTCACCCCGATTTTTGTGGAAGAGTCATCCAAAATTGAACCCTTCAGATACCCTCTTTTAAACGTAGCTGACGATATCTAATATTTTCATTAAATTTTACACATTAAACGCACTACAAATTGTCGGAAAAAAAATTAAAGAACGAAATTTCTTATTTGTTTTACTCAAAAATCTATTTGCGATTAGAACCATAATTAAACAATATTATTACTTAATTTAAATTTACATAATAATTAATTTTCTCAACCAAAAAAAAAAAAAAATTTACGAAAACTTTTAGGACCCTAAGAAAAAATTATTACTCGTAAATAAAATTGTTCATAATCAAAGCCAACAAACTTTTGCAATTCTCAAAGTTGAGTCACCCTTTAACTTGAATTGTAAAGCCAAACACTAAAGAATTGGGTCAAGGTTTTTAAGTCAGCTGATGAGTGTTATGCCAATGGAAAATCTTCTAATCCATAATTGAGGCCGATCACACACACACAAGATCAAAACAGCCGTAATAACAGGGAGCACAAGTCGTTGGGTGACACTTTTGTTATGTTGACAATTTGGAAATGTCAAATGTATTTTTGTGTATGGTTGTCGGAAGGGGGAAGGTAAAGACGAGTGCGGGTAAATACACAAAGTTTTACTTTGATGACACCAAAGCTGATCATTTCCCCTAAGGGAGGGCACAGAAAAATGAGTCGAATTTGTTTTAATACCGGATGAAAAGGGAATCAGAAACGATAAGAAGGGTGTATAAAGAAAATATATGGAAAAGGGAGAAAAATAAAATTTAAAAAACCAAGAGAAAAAAATTAATGAGCCTAATAAAGTGGATAGATCAGATATGTACAGTCGTAGCATACTGGCCTACCATACACGGGTTAGCGGCGTTGTCCTACGCTAATTCCCCTCCCAAGAAAAGCAGTGTTGCATTCCATTTCTAATTTAATTTCCCCATTCCGATAGTTTTTGTCGCAAAAAGGCCTTCAGTGGCCTGGCTTTGTTCGAGTACTAATGTCAGTTGATATAATGACAACCAACGTCAGCAACAACAACAAGAGCAGATTTGTCTCAAATTTTCGCATTTATGCAATACCGGTTTGGGTGGTGAAATACTTTCGAAGTTGAAACAAATTTTCGCAGGATTCATTTTACACTTTCAAATCACATATTTGATCTGAATTTTTTTTTTTTTGCAAATTATATTAATTGAATAAGATCAAAAAATATCGGAATAGTTTTTTTTTTATTATAATAAAAAAGCTTTATTAATTTTCATCCGATCTTGTTTGAGCATTCGTCTCTTCGTAGATACCTTTAATGAAACAACTTCATGACGCACCCAATTAGTAGGCGTATAGTTTTGTGGAGGAACGACCTAATCAAAGCACATTTCGCGGTGTTAACGAGAGAAAAATTTTAGTAAGTGTAAGATATTATTGAAATAAAATAATAACATTAACTTAATATTAAAGAATCGATCATAATTCCATTTCAGATCAAATAAAATGGAAGAACATAGCTATTTAATGGCCCTGATGTTAGAAACGAGTACTGGTGTAATAAGAAACGCTGCCGAAGTAACTGCGGATATTTTGGAATATGACGGAAGCGGATCCGTAAATTATCTTGCCGATTTAAAGCAAAGTGCTTTAAAAGAATCAGATGAGATAATCACGAATTATATACCGTTTGTGGAGAATAGTTTGAATATTTTGGAACAAAATACTCATTCCTTCATGCCCATGGAATTAGAGAGCATACAGAAAATGCGCACTAACATTGAAAAAATCCATACAGCGATCAAGGATCTCCGCTCTGCGTGTGCTCTCTAAAAGCCATTAAATAAATGCCAATCAATAAAAGGAGCCATCAAATAAAAAACAATTAAATATGAAAAAATGTTTTTATACAATATTTTGTAAACTAATGTAATAAGTTTTATTTTATCGAAATTGTTTTCAAAATTAATTAGTTAATTAAACGGATAATATTTTAGTTCTATTGCAGTGGAAAATATAACATAACCAAAAAAAACCCACATTTATTAGGAATTTTAATAAAATTATACATTTTCGTTAAAACGCTACTTCTTGTGATCCCCTATCCCCTCTGGATGCTATAGTTTCATCCCAACCACATATTAACTTTATAATTATGGAAATTGTGGAACAATTGATCCTGTTATCTTAGGATAAGGTAGTGATTTTGTTGTGAAATATTTTTGTTGTATAATTAATGAATAATAATAATTATTAAAGTTATTTTTAAAAAGAAAGCTAAGAAAGAGGAAATAGACAAATTATGCGAAATGGAAAGAAAAGAATAATTTCTATTTATTTAACATTAATATTTTTACAATTATTATTACTTATTAATTATTGATAATTTTGTTAAAAATTGAAGAGATCATATTTGTTAGGAATTAAGCTAATCCTCCTTCCGCAGGCTATCAGTCTGGGTTCCTCCTCCCGCAGGCTACCAGTTCGACGACCGTAATTTTCTGAATTGACGGCTGTCGTAGGAGTAATCATCGTCGCCAAAATAGGGGCACTCCAAAATTGTTTGGCCGAGGAGTGTCGATGGGAGGATTTGGCAAATGATCAGAGAGAGACGTAAAGCTTCTAAAAGTTTCTTTTTGCCTTCCTCACGTTTTCTATTCTTTTTCCGAAAGCTTTAAGTTTTTTTTCTCTCCTTAAATATTTTTTTAAAAAATAGTTATTTTGTATTTAAGCTCATTATTTTTCTGCTCTTTTTATCACCTCGATGTGTCTCCATTTACACATTTATCCACTTTTTCTTTTATGGAGCTAATCGATTTGGCAAGTGAGCGACTCCATTAAGCATTTTGCTAACTCTTTTTAGGTGGAATAATTCGATTTTCGATAACAATCTTACGAGTAGGACTTTATTAATTTTCCAACTGACACAATAAAAATAATTTCTTCGAAGATTTATTTGAAATTTGATTAATTACAATTTATCAAAAAATGCGACTAATTTCGTGAATGCGACGGAAATGCGT
This sequence comes from Atherix ibis, assembly GCA_958298945.1. Classification (NCBI taxonomy): domain Eukaryota; kingdom Metazoa; phylum Arthropoda; class Insecta; order Diptera; family Athericidae; genus Atherix; species Atherix ibis. The sequence continues at coordinate 20,542,531 of OY282610.1, read as the reverse complement.
AACAAGAAGTAGGGAGATGGGGGCGCTATTCACTTTGTTTTTATTGATTCTCTCTCTCTCTCTCTCCCCCTCTTTCTGTGTGATGTTTTTTCTAGGAACGACAAAAATAAAAATTGCCAAAGGTTTTTTTTTCGAAATTTCAAATTTTTCGTTCGAATATTCTTTTTCTCTTTCATCCGCATGCAAATAAATGTAATGTTTTTTGTGTTTCTGACCGAAACCAGACAGAGAAAAGAGCTAAGTTAGAATATTTGCATTTCGTTTTTTTAGAAGAATAGCAAAAAGGAGAAAGAATAAAAACAGGTTTGACTATTTTTTCGCAACCGACATTTTCTTCTTCTCCCTCTGTCCCTTAGTCGATCGTAGTTTATTTTCAGGATAGTTTTTGTTATTTTTTTAAATTCGATAATATGTCTATCTCTTTTTATGATATGCTAGTGAAGGAGAAATTGCCGTTAAATGGAAATTTTTTCAATGTTATTTTGGTAATTTTGTGTATATTTGAAAAATTGGTCTTTTTTTTGTTGCCAGACGTAGTTTTTTTTTGTTTGCTTTTGTTTCACTCTTTTTTGTTGTTGCATAAATTAAACAATTTCATAAGGGTTGTGTTAAAATACGTGTTGTCTTGATACATAGTTCGTTATACGAATTCATTTATGAAAGTTAGTTGGGTAAAGTTAGTATTTTAGGATTAATTCCTTTTAATGCCACTAGACGAATACTCTCGTACAAAAGAACATCACACCTACTGAAACAAGATAAGGGTAACTGGGCAAAAACAGACAAAAAAAAGGCCGAAGTCTTTGCTAAACATTTGGTAAATACTTTTGCTCAACATGATGATATAGAAGACAAATCACATACTAACAAAATCATCGAAGAACTAATGAGTCTTCCTCCCAAAAATTTTAATCCCTCGGCAATCCCTTAAATCTACTATTCTGCGCTTTCCCAATAAAAAATCTCCTGGTTATGATCTAATAACAGCTCCTATTCTGAAGCAAATTTCCCGAAAAGCTTTAGTTTTAATCACATATATTTTTAACAGTATCTTGCGCAGAACCTATTTTCCCTTACTCTGGAAATATTCTGTCATTAAAATAATTCCTAAACCAAATAAACCCATTAATTCTCCTTCGTCCTATATACCCAGTTTTAGTTAATGAAAAAATTAATCCTAATCACCAATTTGGCATCCGATCTGAACACTTCATAATTCTGCAATGTCATCGCGTTGTTGATCATATTGCATCCTCTCTTGAGAGGAAAGAGTACTGCCTAGGAGTATTTCTAGATATCTCCCAAGCTTTTGATCGTGTGTGGCATCCTGGACTCCTTTGGAAACTCAAGAGCTTTCTTCCTTCAAATCTCTCCCAACGACATTTCCAAGTTGAAATTAACTCAGAATCCTCAGAAATATATCCTATTCTAGCCAGAGTCCCACAAGGTAGTATTCTCGGTCCCATCTTATGACATCCCAGCTGATCCTAATACGATCATTGCTACTTATGCAGACGATACTGCCATACTTGCTACCCATACAAATCCTGACATATACCACAACCTTCAATCTTGGTTTAAGAGATGGAGAGTGAAGGTAAATGAACATAAGAGTGCTCACATTACTTTCACACTTTGTCAAGGAATACCTACCCCTTTATACCTTAATAGCGGCATGATTCCACAATATGATAAAGTACGTTATTTGGGACTTTATCTGGACAAGAGACTAACATGGAACACACATACTAGATTAAAAAGAGCTTAAGCTAACAGACGTTACCTATAACTATTTAGACTACTGGACAAACGCTCGAAACTAACAATTAAAAGTATACTTCTAATCTACAATACAATTATAAAACCTATTTGGATATATGGAATTGAACTTTGGGGTTCAACGAAACATTCCAATTCCTATCGCGTCCAGGCCTTACAATCCAAGATCCTCCGTAAAATTGTTGATGCCCCCTTTTATGTTCGTAACACTGTAATACATAGTGACCTAAATGTTCCCTTTGTTCATGACCTGTGCATTTCCCGCTATATAAATTTCACTCCCGTTTACCCTATCATCATAATCCACTTGTGAGAGAATTGTCTTATACTGCCCTTCGCGGAAACACTCATCGGAGACTTAAGAGACAATGGCCTAGAGATTTTCTAGAGGAATCTAAATTCCGTTAGTTGGAGAAACGCCGATGGGTGTTTACTCCCACTTCATGATGCACAAGATTGTATATTAAAATGTTATGTAAATCCGCTTGTTAAAATAAAATTGTAGTTGCAAATAAAAAAACATTAAAGAAGAAAAAAAAATTCCTTTTAATTTGCTCTAACTGATTCGGGACTCCCCTGGGCTAGATGGGTATGATGATGGTAGCGTTGGAATCGAAGACAACATCCAGCCCTAGTCATAGAAGACTACAATTTCGTATGAGTTATGGTATTAGGGTTGAAGCAAACAGCCAATAAAAACATGGCTGAAGTAACATGCGCATGGGTGTAAGAAGCCAACAAACCCTATTTCGGACAGTCCAAATTATGCAGCTCAACAGCAGTGACAGTAAAGTCGAAGCTTCGTTTGTACAAACTCTGCATAATTGATAACATTAGCGTACATAGGATGCAGACAATAGGTCACTTAATCCGTATGGACGAGGAAGATCCTGACTTGGAAATCTATAGTAGCAATATTTCAGCAATAACTCACGATCCGTGTTGGGTGCAACAATTGACTGAACCGAAAAATAAGGTGAACAAATGAAAACAATTTATTAATTAAAGCAAAAGTTCAATATTTTTTTAAGTTTACGATAAATGTTTAAGTTTAGAACATCTTCTAACACTTTCAACATAAATTTGTAACGTTTCGTATAAGTTACGGCTTGGATTTTCGCTTCAGTTTCACTCCGAAAGTTTGAGGTAAGGAACAGTTCTCCTGATACTTCTGCTCCGCAGCCGTTAGATATCCAACGAGTATCAACTTTGCCTCTGCAGTTGATTGTCTTCTAAAAATAATTTATAATTATAAAAATTTTGTTATATTAAGAATTTTTTCTTCTTTTCTTTGCTTCAAATGAGTAGTATTATTAACGATATAAATCAGTGACTTGATATATGAAATAATTGCGATAAACCACAATAAATAAAACTGAAATAAATATTCAATATTTATTTGCTTTTTGCTAGTTAATAAATTTTCAGAAGTTATGAACATTTTAGAAACGCATAACTTTTATGATTAAATAATGAATTTTGTTTTAATTTTTTAAAATAAATCGATAATTAATATGAATAAATTTTAATGTTTGAATTAAAAAAAAAGACAATATCTTAAATATATTTATTTTGATCTACTTTAATCATGTGGAATAACAATTTTAAAATTAATGGGCTTTTAAATAGATACGAGTACATTCAATTTTTGATATCCTATTACTTTGACGTTTCAAATGACAGCGCTGTCATTCATATACGAGTTCTGTTCAAAAAGTATCGCGAATTTTGAATATCCGCGGGTTACGTTTATTCGATTTTCGATTTTTTGTGGCGTTATGTTGGTACTTATATCTCTCACTTATGCCAAAAAGTTCGGACATTTTGAATATTCAGTTAATTTTTGACAGATGCTTTGCTTGCACGTGTTTTGATTCGTCTTCGATTTGTGCCCATTCCAAAAAATGGATCAAATAATCTGTTTCGGGAATAAGAAAAAGTCACAGGGGGCTAGATCTGGGGAATACGGTGGCTGCGGCATTATTAGTACGAGGGTCGTTTAATAAGTCCTTAGAAAAAGATGAAAAAAAACTGTTTTTGAAAAAATGTCCTTTTAGCTCTATACACTTTTCCAACCGTTTTTCCAAAATGTTTATCCCGTCTAAAAAATAGGATTTCGGAAGTTCTGCAAAATACTCATCCGTTTGAGCAATGACGTCCTCGTTGGAAGTGAACCGTCGTCCGCCAAGCCATTTCTTCAGATTGGGGAAAAGAAAATAGTCACTCGGGGCCAAATCTGGTGAATAAGCGGGATGCTGCAACAATTCCATTCTCAATTCCACAATTTTGACCATGGAAACAGCGCAGGTGTTGATGCAAGACGATTTTTTTCTTCTTCAGATGGGGGCGTTTCTCTTTAATTTTCTCGCTCAACCGTTGCAATAACGACGCGTAATACGCTCCTGTTATTGTTGTTCCTTTTTCCAAGTAGTCGATAAAAATGATGCCCTGCGAATCCCAAAAGACCGTGGCCATCACCTTGCCGGCCGATGGCACAGATTTTGCCTTCTTCGGAGCCCGTTCACCCTTGAAAATCCACTGAGATGACTATCTCTTCGTTTCTGGAGTGTAGTAGTGTATCCAGGTTTCATCCACAGTGACATATCGACGAGGAATTTGGCAGGATTGCGATGAAAGAGTGCCAACATAGCCCCAGAGTCCACTACACGATTGAGCTTATTCTCCTCTGAGAGCCCATCTTGCCGAAATTTTTTTCACAGACAATTTTTCATGCAAAATTGAAGTGACTATACCTTGTGATATGCCTGTGGCCTCAACTAATTCGCGCACTTTAATTCGCCGATCGTTCAAAATCAGATCGTGGATTTTGTCCATGATTTCAGGAGTAGACACCTCAACTGGGCGTCCTGAACGATGTTCATCTTTTGTGGATGAACGGCCACATTTAAATTTATTCACCCAATTGTAAACCGTCGCAAACACAGGTGCAGTTGTGCCATGAACTGCATCCAACTCAGCTTTGATTTCTTTCGGGCTTAAGCCTTTCAAATGGCGATGTTTGATGACAGCCCTAAACTCGCTTTTTTCCATTGTTATGCACAAATAAATGTCGTTAACTTTCCTGTCGATAATGCTACTTACAAAAAAAAATCTTTACCGACACTACGAGCGCAACTTCTTGGATTTTCTAAGGACTTATTGAACGACCCTCGTATGTTGTTTTTGCCCAAAAAAATACAATGCTTGAGCAGGGGCGTTATCATGAGGCAAAAGCCAATTTTTGTTCTTCCACAAATTTGGGCGTTTCTGGCGGATTACATGCACGCAATATTCTTTATTGACCGTCCTTATTCCTTATTATTATTTCTTATTGAGCGTTCTACACTGTGGCAAGAACTCATGATGCACCACGCCCCTGCAATCGAAGAAAACTGTAAGCAAAACCTTCACATTCGACCGAACTTGGCGCGCTTCTTTCGGTCTTGGCTTGTGCGGCAGCTTCCATTAGGATGATTGAGCTTTGGTTTCCACGTCGTAACCATAAACCTTTGATTCGTCACCAGTTATGATCCTCTGGAGCAAATTTGGGTCGTCGCGGACAGAGTCCAACAGCTCTTTAGCAATGTTAATGCGATGCTGTTTTTGGTCGAAAATGGGCGAAAATCGAAGACGAGCCAAAACACGTGCAAGCAAAGCAGCTTTCAAAAATTAACTGATCATTCAAAATGGCCGAACTTGTCGGTATAAGTGAGAGATATTAGTACCAACATAACGCCACAAAAAAAATCGAAAATCGAATATACGAGTACGTACCCCGCGGAAATTCAAAATTCGTGATACTTTTTGAACAGACCTCGTACATTTGTAATTTGCTAGTAATCATAGAGGAAACTATGTTATTGTATACACATGATTCAATAATGCATCTCAAAGTTGTTGAAAAATCATCTTCAGCGATGAACAGCATTTTTGGCTGAATGGCTACTTAAACGAGCAAAATTAGCGGATCTGGGAATAAAAATCAACCACAACAGTTCCAGGGGCTTCCTTTTCATTCAGATGAGCCTTACTTTCTGTTGGTGGATTTTGGACAAGCGGCACTCTTGGGCCGTACTACATTCAGAAAAAGAGACTCGCGCGACAATAACTGTCAATGGCGAGAGGTATCGAGAGATGATAAGGAATGTTTTTAACTCCAAATGAACAATAAGGACTTGAACAATATCTGCTTCTAACAGAATGGTGCGGCGGATTTTCTGCATACTATATTAAATCAATGGTCTATGCCAATAAACTGACAATACTTTTCGAGCTGGAGAGGGAACAATATCATTCAAGCTATCGGTGATATTCTGCCCGATTTATGCGGAAGAGTCATGTAAAATTTGACCTCTCGGATCACCTACTTCAAACGATACTAGCAGTAGCTATTTCAGAATTATTATTTTTAAATAATAATGGTATTAAATTTTCTTTATTTTACATAAAAATTATTTACTATTAATTATAAATAAGTTGTTCAATTTAATTTTAAAATTACAACGTTCTTAATGAAAAATCTCATTTAAATATTGTAAAAGAGTGGACCAAGAATACTGCCATGAGGAATACCAGCTATGATAGGGAATTTAATCAGAATGTTCAGTACTAACATATATTTGGATTAAAAAAAAAATTATATTTAATTTTGCAGTTTAAGTGTCCTTAAAATAAAACCATTTTTATTATTTTTTTTTTAATTTCGATAAAATATTTTGTATATTGTATGAAATTTTCGTATAAAAAACTATAAAATTTCTCTCTAATTTTTATTAAGCATAAAAAAAATAATAATTTTTTTATAAAATTGTCAAGTAGTAAATGTATTAATTTTTTACATATAAAATTTTAATAATAATTACTATATAGTTAAATTACTAAAAAATCATAACTACAATAAATGGAAATAAATAAAAATGAAAATATGTCAGCTATTGACATTTACTACACTAGTAGGTGAATATTATCGAGAAATTAAATAATTATTACTTAAACTTAAAATATTTTGCTCTCTGAAAACAGTTTTCATGTTGGAGAAAAAAATTATTCATACCTTCTGTGAGATTCAGCCTGGTTTTTCATTGCGGAAGAATCATTCAAAATTGATTCTCTCTTCAAACGAAGTCCTAAAGATCATTTGATCAATGTTATTTTTAAATAATAATGTCATCAAGTAATATTTAATATGCAAATAAAATATTCCACCTTAGCTTATATAGAATTCTTTTTATTCAATTTCTACGAAAATGTGTATGCACCTTTGTATATGAGTGGACCAAGGATACTACCTTGTGGAACACCGGCTGTGTAGAAGGCAATTTTTTAGAATTTTCTTTTTTCACAAAGGTACTGTAAGTTTTCCTTTATAAAAAAATACTTTAAATATTTAATAACTCTTTATTTATTATTATTGCAAATTGTCTTGACTAGAAGATGCGCTTGTAATAAAGTGTATAAAATGTTTTTTTTTTAAACATATATTTCCCGAAAAATATTGACAATTATTATTAATCGATAATATACAATACAATATTTTCGAGGAGATTTTTGTTGTATGTAATTCTTTTAGGTTTTTAATCGGTATTTCTGTTTTGGTTTCTTATTTTATTACTTTGAGCATTTTTTGCATATTTCTTTTATGGCATCTTCACTATTATTATCTGGCACCATGGTCTAGAGACGGTTTGAGTTGTGGTGTTTGGTCATCACCATGGGCGGCAGTGTTGGTTATTTGTGATTTCTTACCGGTAAGTATTTGACTTATTCCGATGGCTATTGAGCAATAAGGTCACTTGAGTTGAAGAGGCGCGGTATTGTGGTCATCATACTTGTTATACCGGCTGTTAACAATACGATCCTAATAGTCGTGTATATGGGAAAATGTTAAACAGTTGTATTGCGACAAAGGGGCAACTGGCACTATTATGAATGCGTACGAATCATCTTTTGTAAGCAAACGCAATAATTTTCATTTTCGCCAGAGAAAATATAGTCAATCGGATCGCTGGTATCCTCTTTTGTCTTACAATGGCATCTCATCATATGATTGTGGTATTGGAATACAAAGTCACTTAGCCAAGTAGTTGAATAAGTGTCCAACTAGTCGCTGTATATGAATAGTGAGTGTTGTTGGCGCTCAATATGCGTTTTTGCGGCGTTAATCAATCAAAATCGATAACTTAGCCCCCTTGAACTTTTCCTTTAGGTACTGTGCCGCATATACCTTCATCACAGCTTGATGCGTTTTCATTAGCCATTTTTACTGCATTATTGAAAAATTTGTATTCGCATTGTTGATGATAAGTTTGATTACTAGCCCGATTCGAAAATATCGAAAGAAAATCAACAATATTTATATATAATATTCAAATGCAAAATACACTATCATGTAAATTTTATTAAATTGACTATACAATAACAAATACCATCGATAAATTGAAATTATAAATAAGAAGTTTGTCTTTTAATTCATTAAATTTTTCGTATCTATGTCAGAGTATATTCTATGATATCATAATTTTTTTTTTTCATTGGCATTTCATTTTTTTCTATTGTATTTCTGATGATTTGTTAAATATTTCCTAATAGATGACAATCGATACTAATCAAAAAGAATTTCGAAATGTTCAATTAAGTCCTTGAACTCGCTTATAAAAATTAATATCATTTATAAGAAAATATTGCTCCTTTAAACAATACCTCAACTATTTAAAGTTAATATTTATATTCTGTTCGAAAGGTAAATTATTAATGGTAGAGGTCCAAACACGTGCTGACAGATGACATTTTCAGTTAATTATATATAAAAGGGTAGCCACATTTTTTCTAGATTATTTATGTTTTTATTCAATGCTACAAATAAATTTATATTAAATAAACCATCCCAATTAAATTTTTTTTCTTCATTAGAAAATTTAACAAAACACTATAAATTATTTGTTAGAGTATGAAAATAATCAAAAATTTGTAAAATATAAAAATATGGACGAAAAAAAAATAAAAAAAAAAAGTATGTTAAAATTTTTCATAAGGTCAGAATATGTTCCAATTCAGCTAAATTACCAAAAAAAAGAAAAAAAAATGGCGGCACTTCACATGCATATTACCAAAAAAATATTTTATATGAACTTATTATTATTTATTTTTAACAATTAACAATAAAGATTTAATATGTTGAATTATATAATTTTTTATAAACGTCCGAAAACGTTTAAATTCAAGTAAAATGCCACAATTTTAGGGATGATATATTTTTAAAGGGATCGTGTTGCCATATGTTAAAATCTTTTGTATCAGTGTCAGTTGTATTCAGTAAAATTTTCAATTTATTCATAGAAAGATACGCGCCTCAACGATGCTTGAAAATTATATAGGCGATCTGTGATAATAATCTTTCTTTTTTTCTGCAACTTATCGTGCACTTCTTTCAATTTATGGTAGTCATAATCGGCCTAGTGTGCTCTGAGAATAGTCATAATCGGCCTAGGAATTGCTCTGAGAATATTGCTGTCGTTCAGGTAAGTGTTGACCTCAATTCTTATGTGGTAAGAACCTTTTTATGTCTTTACACAAGAACTATCGTTAATTATGCTCTGGACTAACTTAAAAATAATACTGACTTTCCCAAGAAAATCACGTTCTCAGATAAGGCGCATTTTTATCTGTCTGGATCGGTTAATAAATAAAATAGTCAATACTGCGCCTTCACAGTCAGAAAAAGTACAAGGAACCTTTACAGTCAGAAAAAGTGACCCTTTGGTGTGGTTTATGGCACGGTGGCATCATCGGTTCTTATTTTTTTTCAAAATGAGGTAGGAGTTTCCGTTGCTGTCAGTGATGAGCGGTACAAATCGATGATAGCTGAATTTTTTTGACTTGAATTGGAAGATATTGATTTAACGAATATATGTGGCTCTTCGTGCCACACAGTGCATACCAAAATCGATTTATTGTGGGAAAAGTTTGGTGAGACGATGATTTTAAGAAATGCGAATGTACAGTAGCCTGCAAAAAGTTGAGATTTAAAACCTTCGGAGTTCTTCTTGTTAGGTAATTATAATTTGAAGTCATTGGTCTTCTTGTTGGGTAATTGTAATTTGAAGTCAATATTCAAATTGAATATTTAATGACAAATACGTGAAATAAGGTCGGATTTTTTACACAAGATGCTCAAAAATTGTACCCATTGTATTCGGATCTGTAAACTGAGCAGAGACGATTATTCAGATTATAATCGCACCAAATATAGTTCAAAATAAAATAATAAATCGTTATTATTAAATAATGATAGGTTGACACGGCACACCCTTTCATAGCCCTTTTCTGTCTAATACGTGAATCTCTTGGCAAGCGGATCTTTCTATACCAATCATAAAACTTTCCTTCATTTTATCATCATCTGTGTTACGTGGGGTCAGCATGCTTACTCGATCATACCATCTTTTAATAATTTTTCGTGTTCTATACATAAAGCAGTCAAACATTCCATCTTACATCCGCAAATTCCGATGGAGAGCGGCCTCAACCTGTAGACCGCTCTCCTCGTTACGCCAAACACATTTCTCTAATCACCTGCTCCTACGTTTAAACCAGTGCAGTGATAGTACTAAGAATAATGGCATCACTTAGCTCCAGTCCTAAGACTATGCCCGCGGTATAGATGCCAACACCATGTTTCAGCCAGAGGATCCTCACCTTGGCCGGGCACGGCGAACAAACCACTGTGGGCGCCCGACCTCTGTGGTACCAATCAGTTCTGCTCGAAGAGTACCTGTTAGATACTCTGTGATCAAAGAGCTATAGTAAGGAAACTTCAGCTCAAGTGCCGTCACCAAGACCTGTAGGCCACTTCTGGTATAGACCTTATAGCTGGATCATTCACCCAGAAGTGTCCCCGTTGAGGTGTTTATATAAAACAGTAAGTCTTATATAAAACACTACGACCATAGAGATTGAGATACGCTCCATCACCGCACCGCCAAACCAACTATTTGTGGCGAGGCCTATCTAAATCTCCACTTTTATTAGCAGTGACAGCACCCGAGATAAGTACCGGTATCTCCCACCAGAGATGGTTACCGGTATCTCCCACCAGAGTGACAGCGCCCGAGACAATTACTGGTATCTCCCACCAGCGGTCCGGAGACCGTACTCGCGATGGACATATTAACCACAGCCGCCACGTCGCTGCCTAACGCACCTCACCATTGTCAAGAAGGGTGTTTTAAGCAACATGGGACACCCCGATTCCCGTGGCAAAAAGTTTTATTTTATGAGAACTTCGGCAGGTACTCCACTCATTTTTAACTATGATATGAAACTTTGTATATTCCCAGGCACTGCTAAGCCAGCTCAGGTACACGTGTTCGCCAGGGCCCTTGGTCTTTCACCTAAGATCAAGGGCCCTGTCCTGAGGCCACTCTTGTGGAACGTCATGTACGACGGCCTACTCCATCTGCAATTACCGCCGAACATAACACTCGTGGCTTTCGCGGACGACGTAGCGGTAGTCCTTGTAGCCAAACACCTGGAGGAACTGGAAGCCGCATTCTCCACCACCATCCGGAGGATAAGACAGTGGATGACATCGGCAGACCTGTCTTTGGCGGAAAATAAGACCGAGGCACTCCTTGTGAGTAGCCGGAAGAAAATGGAGACCATCACCATAAGAGTAGGCCACCACGACATCCAGTCGCTACCCTACATCCGGTATCTAGGAGTGGTCTTGGATGCCAGACTCAACTACAAGGAGCACATCTCCAGCATCAGCAGAAAGGCATCAGCAGTACAGGGCGCGATTTCAAGGGTAATGCCAAATATCGGAGCCCACAGGCAAATCCGAAGGCGACTACTGGCAACTGTAGTTACCTCCGTTCTGCTATACGGAGCACTAGTGTGGGCGAAATCGCTAGAGTTAACAACATACCGCAAGACAATGTCATCAGTCTAGCGGCTGTCAGCGATCAGAGTAGCGTCAGCATACCGAACGGTATCATACGATGCGGTCAACGTCGTGACATCATGCCCACCCATCGACATCCTGGCAGGAGAGCGTGAACACCAACACCGTAGGAAGAAGGAAAAAGGTCCTCTGTGAAGAGGAGAGACCGGGGAGTCTTCGCCTCTGGCAAGAGAGATGGGACAAATGGGTCACTCGCGTGCACGGGGAAGTCGGGTATTACATCACCCAACTCTTGACTGGGCATGGATGCTTTCGGGCATACTTGCACAGATTCAAGAGAACTGACTCCCCAAACTGTCATCACTGCCGCGATGTGATCGAAGATGCAGAACACGTATTCTTCCCATGCCCGTTTTACGAGGGGACACGGGCAGATGTGGAGAAAAATCTGGACCGTTCCATAAGTCCAGAAAACATAGTGGAGTGCATGCTGAAGAGCCAATCGGCTTGGAACAGAGTTGCAGAGTACGCGGAATCTTTAATCAAGGATCTTCGGACCACGTACGAAGAATAGGCCGCGAGGCGTCATAATATCGGGACAGTAGTTATATCAAATAAGAACGCCCCGGCGAAGTAGTATTTACAAAGAGTACCGCCGGGGAACCATCGTTCCGGGAGCAAGGGTAGAGGTACAGGTAGGTTTTAGGGAAGTAAAAATCCCGCATAACTCGCCTGGCAGGTAGAAGGTCTTCCAGGCGAGTACCTTTTGAAGGTTTCCCCCTGTACCGCATTAATCTAAACTTATATATAAAAAAAAAGCCCTCCACCAGCTAAATTATATAATTTTTCATAACGTTCAAAAGTATTCCAATTCAGCCAACTTAATAGCAAAAAAAAAAAATTATAACTAAAATGGTGGCACTTTTGTTTTAACCAACAAATATCATATTTTATTTGAATTTTCGCAAATTGGCGTTTTTTGTTACTGCTCAAAAGAGACCTTCAGAGGTCAAATGTTGTACATTTGCATTACGCAGTATCGCGTGCAATAATCCATTAAATCTTATATAAATCTTAAATTATTATTTTGGTGTCCAAACGAATGTAGCAATTTTGATTTTCAATTTCAGTTTATTTTAGTTGTTTTTTATTAAATAAATAAGATGTGCGCCATTTTGGTTTACTTCTCGCGGGGATTCCCAGTACTATTTTGTTCTATAACTAAAGTAAATGGTCCAATTTTAAGGGATTACTAATAAATAGGGCTGGCGGTCTTTTTGAAAATAATTTCATTTATTTCAAAGAAATAATTTATATATGGTATAATATGGAATATATCGAAATTCGAAAATAAAACCAATATGTCCATTTTTTGTTAGTTTGTTGAATACTCAAAACTAATTAAGTTGCGTTTTTTTTTTATTATGTTAAGTGAAATTGTTTTGTTGAGTAAAAATTTTTTTATTGTTGTTAAAATTAGTTTTTTCTCATGTTTAATGCTCTAAAGTGAGAACACGCACGCAACCATAATTTCATTATTGCCATATTTACGAATATTACCATGAAAATTTACTATTTACAGATAATTTTCTTCTTCCATTTATCATTATTACTATTGCTGTGAACTATTTATATTTATTTGCTAGTTAATTTTAACTACTATTAAGATAATATTTTGATTGTGGTTTCACTGTAGCTATATTTGCAATATTAATTACCACACAATAATCTGTACTATACCATCAGAGGATGACATTTAGAAGATTTTATGCTATTAATATGTTGTTTTTTTTTCTGCGATTTCTACTTAAATTTAAACTATTTTTTCTGGGTGAAACTAAAATTAGTAATAGTTTACAACTACTGAAATGGCACCACAGTTGGTCCATCGTTAAGGTACAAGCATACCACAGTTGATGATGATGGTAATTATAATAATAATAATAATAATAATAATAATAATAATAATAATAATAATATTAATAATAACAATAAAAATAATGATGATGATGATGATGATGATGATTAAGTTTATAGATAAATTGAGGTCATCTTGAAATTTTTACATATGATCACTGTTTGTTGGATGTGTGCGCTAGACTTTCAGATGACATGAAGATAGTTTTTCTGTTTTATTCCAAGGCTGCGGATTTGTTCCTCATTCAGCTTAGATACTCATCATATTAAATCATTTTGAATAGATGCAGGCAATCAAAATGACCATGACTACCACTTAACATAGAAGTAATTTTCAGATTATTTTCTTAATTTCTATCTTTTTTCCTTTTTACTTTTCTTTTATATCTATTTTTATTTATTCAATTTCAATATTTTTTGACTAAAAAAGTTTTCATTAACTAAAAAAAGAAAAAGAACACATATTCTATAAAAGAATTTTTATAATTCAAATTCTGTTAATTGGAAAAGAAAAAAACGTTTCACAAAGATTTTCTTTGAGTTTTCAAAGATTTACATAAATTTTTTCTGAGTTTTTTTTTTAGTATATACAATATTAATTGGAAAAGAAAAAAGTACAGCAAATTTTCGAAATTTAAAAAAAAATTACAATAACTAAAATAATTATTATAAATATAATGATGCCAACCAACCAAATAAACTAAAATAATATAAATAAAAACTAAAAAAAAGTTCAAATTTCTTCATTTTTATTTAAATAAAAATTGACACCCTAAACGAATATGGAAAAAAATAGTTATAAAAATTCTCTTAATTTTCCAGTAAAAATAAAATAGCTTTTTCGTCTGTGCATATGTGTAGCATGCTGGATTGTTTTGGAAGTTGCAGCGAGTCCTACCCTCCTAAAATCCTATCTGTCAGACCGATATTTTTAGGCAGCTGAAAATATTGATTATTCTGACATGTATCCTATCTCCGCCGAGGGTTACGTACCCGCGGAAATTCAAAATTCGTGATATCACACCTATGATATTACTGTTACAAAGAAATACGAAGTATATTCGATTTTCGATTTTTTGTGGCGTTATATTGGTACTCATATCTTTCACTTATACCGACAAGTTCGGCCATTTTGAGTGTTGAGGTAATTTTCTGATAGCCGCTTTGCTTGTACGTGTTTTGGCTCGTCTTCGATTTTTGCTCAATTTCGACCAAAAACAGCATCGCATTAACATTGCTAAAGAGCTGTTGGACTCTGTCCGCGACGAACCAAATTTGTTCCAGAGGGTCATAATCATGGGTTTATGGTTAGAACGTGGAAACCAAAGCTCAATTATTACAATGGAAGCTACCAAGAGTTCTTGCCATAGGGTAGAACGGTCAATAAGGAATATTACCTACAAGTAATGCTCAAGTTGCGCGAAGCAATCCGCCAGGAACGCCCGGATTTGTGGAAGAGCAAAAATTGGCTTTTGCCATTTTTGGCCAAAAACAACACACTAATAATGCCGCAGCCACCGTATATTCAAGATGTGGTCCCCGAAACTGACCTGAGCCCCATGTGACTTTTTCTTGTAGCCGAAACTGAAGAGCCCCATGAAAGGACGACGCTACGCTACGATTGACGAGATAAAGACAGCATCGAAGGAGCAGCTGAACAAGATTACAAAAAAATGATTTTTTGAAGTGCTTCGATGATTGGAATAAACGTTGGCACAAGTGTATAATATCTGGTGGGGATAACTTTGAAGGGGACAACATAGATATTAATGAATAAATAAATATTTTTTGAAAAAACACAAAATTCGCGATACTTTTTGACCTCGTATGTTAATGATACAGTTTTTCTTAAACATCTTAAATATCCTTCTGTAGCCATCAATATCCTACAGAACCACATTCACACCTTAGAAACCTGGTTGAAAAGGTGAGGAGGGGGGGTGTGAATGGGCAAAAATCTGCTCATGTTACTTTCACACTCTGGCGAGAACAGATCCCTGATATAACCCTAAACGTAACCTTTGACTCATATTCGACAAACGGTTAACCTGGAACTCTGACACGAAAACTGAAAGAAGTGAACTTAATTGAAACTATTACTACACAATACGATACTGACAAACCAACTTGGACATACAGACTCGAACTTTAGGGTTCAACTAAGCATTCCAAATCCCTATCAACCCGAACCTTACAATCCCGAATCCTTCGAAAAATTCTAAATGCTCCTTTTATGTGTGAAACACGATTATCGATCTGTAAGTAATTATAGATATCAATAAAAAGAAATAGAAAAAAAACCACAAACACCCTTAAAACTTTTTCTAAAAAAAAAAAAATTCTCACAAAAGTTAAAATAGAAAATTTAAAAATACTTTTAAAAATTTCAAAATACAAATTTTCTATTAAATTTTTAAAAAAAATAAAAATACATCAAAAACTGGCTCAACCAAAATTCATAATTTTCTTATAAAACTATTGTAATAAAAGGAGAAATTTTTTGTTTTAGCAATATTTTAAGTAACAATATTTTAAATAATATCAACTAAATAATAAGTTAAAAAAAAAAGTATAATAAAAATGATTAAATAAAAATACGTTCCAAATTGGTTTTAAATAATAAAATTTCTGATTTGGAAAATGTATGAAAAATTGCCATTAATTTTATGAAGAAAAAAAAATATATATTGTATAATTTCCAAATGGTGAGAATTTTTCAAGTGTAGAAATTCAAATTAGATAAACGAGCATAAATTATAATTTGTCTATGATTAGATGGAATGACTTTATGGAATTTTTTTGTTGATTTTTGGAATTTTTTATTGTAGAATTGTTAAAATATTCTTTATTAATTATTATTCAAATTTTTTGTATTGCATTTTTTTTATATTTTTCCTACTAATACATTCGACTTGATTAGTACATAAATAAGACTATAATTTTTTATTTGTTTTGTTGGCAATTTAAATATTTTAATGACTGTTTTAATAAGAAATTATGCAATAAAAATTTCCATCGTCAGATTTTCATTTATTATTTTTTTTATATATTGTACATGCAACACAAAAAAATTTTATTGCGTGCACAGTTTGCACACAACACTACTAGATGGCAGCCATAATTGTCATCATTTGCAAAGGGAGAAATGCTTGGAATATTTTTCAAATTCGTTGTCGTTTGATCGTCGTTCGCACAGGCATAAAAAGTCTCCTCCTAGACTTGAACACAAGCATTAATATCAATTAATTTGCATGAAAATATATTTCTCATAATTTTCAGACCTAACCATTCAAAGAAATAATAATATTAACAAAAAATCAACACATATAATAAACAAAAAGTAAAAAAAAAGCAATTATAATTAGAATATATTTGAAGAGAAGGTCAGTCTTTAAATTGGTTAAGTTGAATCTCAAAAATTATCAAAAAAAAAACGAAAAAATTAAATAAAATTGAAAAAAAAGTCACGGTTGGGTAAAAAAAAATGCATTAATTTCAACTGTAATTTATATTATAAATTCTCTTTTTCTGTCTAGTATAATTTTCTTGAAAATTTTTATGCGTATTTAATTTAATGGTAATTATCAGTTCTTATATAATTTAAATATTTAAACAAAAATTTCGATATGAATTCGTGTAGTATATAAATTTTTTGTTGCTCATAAAGGTTTCTAATAATTTTATTTACTTAGGAAAGCAAAAAAAAAAACAAACAAAAACCAAATTAAATGAACAATAATTAACCGGAAATTAACTTAAAACAAGGTAATGTGCATTAGACAAAAGAAAAACATCAAACAATGAACTTAGGTGTACAAGTTTAATGTCATGGAAATATTTTTTAACTCAGCATGCTTTTTGGTTTGTTTCTTCTGAAATAGTTCTTTTAATTTTTATACTATTGTATAGTACATATAAATTAATAAAGAAATAATTATAAAATTTAGTATAGTAATTTTAAAATATAATTAAGAAATTTGCCAAAATTCATGTTCACCTGTTTAACAAAATCATATTTCTTTGAATTTTATTTAAATTCAAGAGGTTCCTTATTTTAAAATCATATCCCTTCAAATGTTGTTTTCAACTAACAGTTAATACACACCATTCCGAAGGTAGTATTCTTGGTCCACTTCTGTACAATATTTACACAGCTGGTTGAATTTTTTGCTGCATGGTTTTTCATATTTTTGTTTTTGACAGATCACGCATGACACCTGACATATGTCAAAGTCAAAATTGGTCAGTTAGCATTGTCCTTAGATTAAAGAAGAACTGGATAGGCCTCTACACAAAAATTTTGTCCAAATTTTGTTGGCAATACATTCGTAGAATGCACACACATGCAATACAATAGAAACGGCGTAAATCATTGGGAGCCAATTTTAAACTTCAGTATGCGATTGAAGCGGTTCGTTCAAAACCATTTTCATATGTGATGTCATTTATGCGTAAACGAATATATTTTTTAATATTGCGAATTTTGTTGTTTGATGGAATTAGTTTTGGAAATTTATAATAAAACACATTATTCTATTTTAAAATATTATTTATTTATTTATTAGATATTTCACTATATATTATTTATTAAAACAGAATTATAAAGTGGAAGAGCATATAAAAATATAATTGTAAGTTATTTGATTATATGAAAACAATTAAAAAATGCTTTAAAAAAACTAAATTACAAGATGAACAATTTAATGTACTTAAAAAATTAATAACTAATATTCTAAAAAAGAAAAAGAAAATAATATTATGTAGTAAATGCATTATAATATGGTCTAATAGAGTAAGCAAAACAAATTTATTTAAATAATAAGCCTACCGAAGAATATACTTTATTTATTTTAACACAATGAAAACAGCAATGAAAAATAGACTGAAAAATTCGGTACCTTAAACTTTCTTAAACACACTTAACGTACACCGGCACTGAACTATTTTCTGGTAAACATTGAACTGTCAATATCGGATTTGTTTACATTTATTTAATAACCAACTTTTCACTTTTTCACCACTTTTTGAATAAAATAAATCACTAATAGCCATTTAGGCACATCACAAACTAAATATTTGTTATTTTGGTTAGTAAAAATGAAGATGTGAACTTACCGAAAGAAAGAAATTGCCGGTTTCCTCTTTTCGGCGAATTTCTAGCAATTTGTAATAAATTATTTAATTTTCTGAAATAAAAACTTCGTATTAAGTTTTATCAAAAATATAACTATTTATAAAAATACCTACTTTTTCGTAAATATGTAAAAAATAACACTTTTAATTGCACTTTCCGATGTGTCAAAATAAAACTTCACAAATGACAAGAATAGCTCTTAAGTCTCCACTTTCATGGAGAATTAAAGTTTTCAAACTCTCCGAGAGTCTACAAAATTGAGGCGCTATATATTCTAATTCATATTTACAGAATAAATAATAAACCTAAAATAGAATTCCATTTCGTATCAAAAGATTGTACAAAAAATAAAATTTGCATATCGTTGTATTTAAATTGCATTTTTGTTTCCAATAAGTGAATTAAAATGAATATAAATTATTCTTTTGCAATTCAATAAATTTCTATTACGACAACTAGATGGCAGTGGGTGTCATGTTTACATAAAAAAATTTTAACAACAATATCCCTTTGTAATAATTTGGACACAAAAATGCGTGTACATATACGGTAGGGGCCTATCCAGGTATTCTCTAATCTAAGGCATTGTCATTTTTCATAATGAAAAGACTAATACTCGAACAACGCTTATAAATTATTGAATTTTATTATCAAAATTTGTGTTCTGTCAAAATTATGTTTTTTTGCACCCTTCGACCATTTTATGGTCATCATAATCGACCCACTGATTCAAGTCATAGTTAGAACATTTTACAGCAATTTTACGTTATTTGACATCAAACCACCAACCTGTGGGTACAGAGGAAAATATTTCCGACGTAGCGTCGAGCGTTGTTGAAGACCGCGATTTCTCCATCCGTCACCGTTAACAGGAATTGGGATTGTGTAACTCGACTATGTGGAAGATTTTACGTAAGGATCTTGGTCTGAAAGTGTATAAAATACAGTTCGTGCAGGAACTAAAGTTGAACGATCTGCTAAAGCGTTTAATTTTCGGTGATTGGGCCTTAGAACAAATTGATGAAAATCGGTTTTTTTTTTTTTACAAAAAATTGCATTCAACGACGAAACTAATTTCTAGTTGATTTTTCTAGGTTTTTTAAAAACAAGAACTGACATTGCACCAAGAAAACTGCACTGTTTGGTGGAATCAGAGGTCCGTATTTCTTTAAAGATGACGCTGGCTGCAACGTTACTGTCAATTGCGCTCGCTATCGCTCGATGATTTCGAACCCTTTTTTTGGACCGAAATGCAAGAACTGCATCTGATCGACATGTGGTTATAACAAAATGGCGCCACATGCCACACAGCACGTAAAACAATAGACATATTGAGAGATGAGTTCAGTGAGGAAGTTATCTCACGTTTCGGACTGATGAGTTGACCACTTAAATCGTGCGATTTGACGTCTCTAGACTATTTTTAATGGGGTTACGTGATGTTACTGGTCTATATCGATAAACCAGCGTTACTTGCAGCCTTGAAAAACAATATTACACGTGTTATTATTGTGATAGCAGCCACGATGCTCGAAAAAGTTGTTCCAAATTGGACCTCTTGCATTGATTACTTAAAACGTAGTCCTGTCCAACATTTACATAAAATAATCTTTAAAAAGTGCTTTCAGAAACCTACAATCCCATAAAAAGAATCTTTAAGAGTGGTTTACGAGATGAAGAGTAAAATTTAACGAGCAGAAGATCGTTCATTTTACGTTCACCCTCTACAAAGATTCCCTTATCTCAATATACCTTAATGGCAACATCATTCCATTAAAAGACAAGGTATGCTATCTGGGACTTCGAAAAATTATTGATGCCTCGTTCTATATTCGTAACGAAGTTATTCATCGTGACCTAAATATTGTACATAACTTATGTGTTTCTCGTTATAAAAAGTTGTATTCCCAAATAGCCTATCACAATAAATTTCTCGTTATAAAAAGTTACTTTCCCCATAAACACCCAACGCCGGTTCAAAAGAAATTGGGCAACAGATTTCTTGAGGCATTAACATGTTAGTTTTGATCGTTTATCTAAAAGATTTTGTAGTTGCCTTCAGCGTCAATTCGTTTCAGTTCATTGCAGATTTTCCTATCAAAAGTATATCCATGTACAGACCTAAGTAACGAACCTATTTTTTTTCTGGAATAAAATAGCCATTAATAAGTACCATATGGAAAGGGATGGTTTTTGCCAAAGAGTAAAAGTAATATGAACACTCTTTTCTTGTTTACTTTTACTCTCTACTTGCTGAACCAATTTTGATCAATATGGTTTTGTAAATGGTGACTAACAGGATGACAATGTTATCAGCATATGTATCTGTTAAGGTGTTGTCATTGGAAGGAATATTGTTGGTATAGATATTATATATAAGAGGACCAAGAATGCTACCCTGAGGCACACCGTCAAGAATATGGAATATATCAGAAAATTCGGCTTTTTTAATTAATTAAAAATAGTTTTCGGAAAGGTAAGATTTGATAATGAGAAAATAAGTGGGACGAAGGATTTTTTTGGGCTTCCAAACTAGGCCAGAGTGCCACACTCGCTTAAAATTTAAATATCAGTTTACTTTCCGTTTAATCCAAAAATTTATTTATTAATTGAAAATTATTGTATATAAAAAACAATTCTTTTTTGGGAGCAATAATCTTAACGGAATTGCTTTATTTTTAAAGTAAATTAACGAAGATTCAATATTGATCCTATATAGGATAATCCAATTTGCCCTATAAGAAGTAAAATTTAAAAATATATAATTAAATGTCAGTTTTTGATTTAATTAAATATTTTCTTTTATTGAAAAATAAGACCGATTATGTAAAAAATAAATTGTAATTTTTTAATGGTTAACCAACCAAAGACTTCTTGCAGGACTTGATCCTTTTGAGGTAAATTTAAATGACTTTTGTCAACAAAAAAAAAATGCGAATTTTTACATAATCTAAAAAAAAGATTTTTCGCACAATTTGCGAAAAAAATCTTTTTTTTAGATTATGTAAAAATTCGCATTTTTGTCGCACAATTTTGTCGACTATCTAACATCACCAAATCTCGAACTTTTCGCGCAATAAATTTTGGTTATTACAATATATACGGTCATAGAACTTAGAATTGACGGTAATCGTATGTCTTTCTTTAAATTACGACACGTGATTGAATAATTTTCATATTTTTCTATTGTATATAAACAAAAAAATGGCAACTTTTAATCTAAATAATAAATATTTTTAATAAGAAATAAATATTAACAAGTTTTAAAAGACAGGACTTTATTTTTTAAACCAATAAATGGATAATATCATAGTTTAATCCAGTCTCTTATGATTGCCTCCATTTTGAAAATACAATTGGGGGTATTGTTTTTTTATCCCTTCGAATAGTCTCTATTATATTTACAAATTATTTGTTATATTATTTTTGTAGATGAAATAATTTTACAAATGAAATATTCGAAAAACAAATTATGCGTATTCATTCTAATTATCGTTACTCGAAAAAATATGAACTTAATATTTGAGTCTAACGTATAACAGATGTAAAAGAAAAGGCAATTTATAAAAGAAAAATGCTCCCAAAGCAGTATTTCGAACTTTTAATACTATACTTATCAGATAGATTATTTGCAATACAGCAAGAGGATCAATATTCTGATTTGAGAGAAATAGAAGCGGGAGTACCACAGGGAAGCTTTCTGCAACCTATGCTATACGTGCTGTCTACCAGCGATATTCCGGAAGCGGAAAATGTATCTATTGCCACATTGGCAGATGAGGCAGTGTTTTTAGCTAAGGGTCTAAACATAAACAAAATTATAGAGAAACTTCAACGGAAAACTAATTTAGGAATAACGCTGAATGCCAAACTAAGATGCAAGGAACATGTAAAAACGAAAAAGAAGGAATTATAAATCATATATAGGCAAATGAACCGGATGTTGGGACATAAGTCAAAGCTGTTAACGTATAATAAAATAATAGATACTAAAACCAATCTGGACTAACGGCAAAAAAACTGTGAGGCAAATACAAATATTCCAAAATAAGCTACTAATAATTATAGTCAATGCTCCGTGATAAACCATATATGTGATAACGATCTACACCGAGACCTAGGATTAAGAAAGTAGTCAGCGAAATAAAAAAAAATTGTTGTTAAACACGCAATTTTTGATTGTCAAAAATAAATCGGAAGGTTATAAAGGACTAAACCACTCGATTTGATATTATTGAGATTAAAGACTAGGAAAAACTATAGGACAACTTTGATTGATCTATTGCGGAATAAAAATTAGTTTAAGAACGCAGGAACAAATATAATGGTTAGTATTATAGTAGTTTTATTGATATAGAAGGTGTTTTTACTGGGTGAGGGTTCCGCACTACTAAGTGTAGTTGCATGAAAAACTTAGTGTCTTTAAGGATTATCACTTATAAAAAAAATGGTAATGTCTTATCATTTTTTTTATAAGTGATAATCCTTAAAGACATTTAACTTATATCAACATTGATTTTATATCAGTTTTTTTAGCTTGTTAAATAAAAGAGACTTCTAAGTCTCAGCTTATTATTTAGGAATGAAAAATTGGAATAAAGTGGAAAATGATACTGCTTACGATTTAAATAAATATCATTAAACCGTTTTAAACCATTTGCGAAAAGGTGGTTTCGAAAAGAAACTTGATATCTACGATACGCTACTAAAACGCAATGAAATCGGGCTATTTTTAAAGCATTTTATAATTGTCTATGAAAAATGGCTAAAATATAAGAATATCATTCGAAAGAGATCATGGAAAAAGAGAAATGAACGATCACAAACAATTTCGAAGCCATGATTTACGACCAATAAGCTTATGCTCTGGGTATGGTGGGATTGGTAGGGAATCATGGCAGGGCTGTGCTTTGAGGTGCAATAGGAAGAGTGAGCAAGCTGATTTCAAGAGAGACCTGTAAAAATTACTCGATTCAGTTTGTCAACCAGAAAACACAGAAGTTCTATACTGTTAATAATAATAGAGAATGTTTGGTTTGAATAATATTTACTCAAAAACACCACGAACTTTTTCGACTATTCAATAAAATTTATAGTGTATTTTAATTTTGTTTTTCCAAACACCCAAACAGGATAATCCTAATTTCTTTGTTATGAGCTTTTTTATTTCGAAAATAAAATATCGTATAAAATTTTGTCAAATGATAATAAATTGACTGAAAGCTTCTCACTTAAGCCAACATGGACTTTTAGACTATATGAAATTTAATAAAATCGTACATATTTTTTTTTTGGTGTTGATAGTTTTTTCTGAATTATATTTGACTAATTCTTGTTTTTATTTTGATTTTTATTGGGAGTACAAATGGGAAATTCTCCGTTTCCTAATAGATGGCGCCAGCAGTTAATGCTGGTCCGAAATATCGAAACAGAAATGTCAAATCGTAAGCTTAGGCATCTGTCAACAATTCCTCATCATTGCATTTGTGACTTTTTATCGGCGTTATATACTTTGAGGTTTGAAAGCCTTGAGAATTGATCCACAAAGATATTGGGTGGCATACAAGTTAAAGTTCAGATACTACCAACAGCATTTTTAGCTTCTTAAATAATAGAGACTTCTAAGTAAAAATCTCAGCTTATTATTAAGAAATGAAAAAAAAAATTTCAATACCAATTCTATTAAATATACTAGAATAAAGTTTTTTTTTTTTTGTTAACAATAGTTGTAGTTACTTGTAAATGCCATCTTAATGGTCGATAATATAATATTAATTAAATTTTAATGCAGATACAAAAATTCCCGTCATGAATTTTGTAATTTTTTCCTCCAAATATGAGCGGTTTTCATTTTTTTTTATCTTTTTCAATATGAAAATGTTATTCGTTTTTTTTCTGTTTCTTTTTGGAATAAGATGTCCATGTTGTTTCTTGTCGAAAATGATGAAGATGTGAGAAAAAGATCAATAAAAAAAAAGTCTATAAGAAAAATTCCAATGATAAATAGTAAGTAAAATATAAAATAAATAAGTTTATTTTTGTGAGGGTGGAGGTGTGAGGGTGGTGGTGTGTGGGGGCGGTGTTTTATGAAATTGTATAAATACAAAGAAAAAAAAGTTTTAAATTTTCAAAGCCTTTGGATTGGGCCACACTTTTGGGGATTTTCTTCTTATTTCTTTTGATTTTTTTTTAAATTATTATTTCTCGATTGAATAATCACTATTACTACTATTATTACAACTACCATAAAAATTTACAACAATCTTTTATCTATAATAAATTTTAATTTTAAAGTATTTAATTCAATATAGGATTTTGTTCATACTATATATTACATCACCACAACTCATCCATGTGATAATAGAAAGAATTTTTATATCGTTTCGGTTGAAAGGTCGAATGAAGATGACTCTTTTCGACATATTGATACTCTAGGTGTACACAGCACTATAATAATATTAAGTGAATATTTTACACTTGAGAGGAATGATATAAATAAATAATAAAAAAAAACAACATATGAGAAAAAGAAAATATTATCATAGCTCCCGGCAATATTGTACACACTCCACTTAGTACTTTTGGTGAGGTATGGAGCCGGTGATATTATAACCTCGGCATCATCTTCGGCTCAAGGCAGAAGAAGAGATTATTTTGTTGTTGTTGTTGTTTTTTTTTGTTTTTTTTTGTTGCTTAAAATACAAAATAATTGAAAAATAAAATATCCAATAATTTTGAGGAAAATGAAAAAAAAATAAATGAAATACCAATAAAAATGTATTCAAAAAATTTTGAGGGCTTCAATTAACTTGAATGAGGATACCAGAAATATTGTATTTTTAATATCAAGAAAGAAACGTGAGAATAAAAAAAAAAAACAAAAAAAAAACAACAGCAACGTGAAAAGATACAAAACGATTTACCTTAATCGGTGTAAATCATGCTTTTGAAATACTTGTACTAATCCACGTTTGGCTGGCTAATTATTATATTATATTATTGTTCAGATGCAAGTGAATATGCCCACAAGGAAATTGCATAGACAGATAGCAGATTGATGCATCTAGTACGTTGGGTTAATTTTATTTCACTTAATAATTAATAATAGTAAAAGTAAAATGCCACCAATCTACAATACAAAGTATTGTCCATTATTTGTTGTAATTACCGGTGATTTTTATACTAATATAATATTCAGAAGATATTATTAGATACTCTGTTCGGGGTGATATCTTTACAATTTCCATTATCGTCAACATCGAGAATATTGTCAAAAAAAAACTTTTATAAAATTAATAGATTTTCATCATTTTCACCTTATTTGAATAATAGGTGACTGACATCATTCATTGATTATGAATATTCCATAAATAATTGGTTTTATATTAACAAGTTAATAAAAATACAAGAGGTGGAGAGGGGTGATTTTCGAATACCTATGCTTCAGAGCTGATAATACTCGTAAGGATGTGAACGTTTGTTGTGTGCAAGAATCCAAACACCCTCAACGATTTTTCAGCATGTTCACATACGATAGAGAACCTACAATGAATGGGTCAACCACAACCGCAAATTAGTTCGAAATCTTAATGCATTTCACCTTCGATGAATATTATGATTTTTATTATTATTGTAAGTAATTTTTCAACGATGCGACTAAGACACGATTAACTTCATGTAGAAATGAGCCCGGCATAAAATATTCATACTCATCCCGTAGTAAACAGTTCCGTAATGATAAAACAGACGAGTACATATGAATATGTTAAGGTAAGGTTGTGGTGCCAGGTAATAGCAACACTAAATGCTCTGTGAACCAACAAAGACTGGAGACACATATTTCGATAATAGGGAAGTACTTATATTCCTAGTTACGATTTGGCTGTTGTGTACGAGTATACTCTTAAAATTTAGTAAAAATTAATAGCCTAAACGATACAATACTTGTATATAGTGTAAAAAGGCTTCTTCGTACCTGTTCCAACTAGTAAATATCATGCCATCAGGGCTGATTTATTATTCATTGATGAAAAGCTGTTAATTTGATCGTCTTCTTCCAATTGCATATGCGAAATATTCATTTAAGGAAAAGATTACCTATTTTTATGTCGTATTATGTCACAGTGTATCAAAAATTATTATTTTTTTTTATTTTATTTAAAGAAAAGTGAAATTATTCGAGAAAATTAATCGGAGTTAAAAAGAAGCATATAATTACTGATTATTGTAAGGTAGAAAATTTGTAATTTTTCCGATTTCCTTTTGTAAAATTATAGATTAAAAAAAAACCTCTTTTATTATAATTCCTTATTATGTGATGTGATTTGATGTAATTTTTCCATAATGTCATCACTGCCAAAGCTATAAAATTTGTACACAGATGGCGCTAACCGTTAAGTATGTCAAAAAAATTACCAAAATATTGATTATAAAAAAAATTACAAACATTTTTCATTTTTACAGCTAGCCATATTTAATTATAGTAAAACTATTTAACTTTTTATAGGAAAATATTTTAATATTTACTAAAGTCAATTTGGACTTACGGATAGAAAATTCTAAATTTCTCTAATAGGTCTGAGAGTCAATTAAAGTTAATTATTTTAATTTTTTACAAAATCTTTAGTTAAAAATTAAATGACACTATTATGGTACAGTGTATCAAAATTTTTTAATTTTTTTTTATTTAAAGAAAAGTGAAATTTTTCGAGAAAATTAATCGGCGGTTAAAAGAAGCATATAATTACTTATTATTGGAGAGTAGAAAATTTGTAATTTTTCCGATTTCCTTTTGTAAAATTATAGATTAAAAAACCTCTCTTATTATGTGATGTGATTTGATGTAATTTTTCCATAATTTCATCACTGCCAAAGCTATAAAATTCGTAAACAGATGGCGCTAACCGTTAAGTATATCAAAAAAATTACCAAAATATTGATTATAAAAAAAATTACAAACATTTTTCATTTTAACAGCTAGCCATATTTAATTATAGTAAAAATATTTAACTTTTTATAGGAAAATATTTTTATATTTACTAAAGTCAATTTGGACTTACGGATAGAAAATTCTAAGTTTCTCGAATAGGTCTGAGAGTCAATTAAAATTAATTATTTAAGTTATTTATGGTACAAAATTTGTAGTTCAAAATTTATTTAAATTCTCTCCTTTGTGGTAAAAATTATTTGAAATACGGCAGAATCCTAAATTATGTTTTTCAAATAATTTTTCTTTTGTAGAACCGATTATTAATATTCAGACATTTACACATATCAGTATGGACTTAAAAAAAATATACCACTTTTCATCAATTAAGGTTTTGAATATTCAAATTAAGATTTCGAAATTAATAACTATGGTTAGGGAAAAGAAAAAAAATTTAGTATGCAAACCAAACTCATTCGAGCCAATATTGACTTAGAGATCAGAATCGTACTTATCAATATGGACTAATTTGTAAATTAAATTATTTCATTTTTATCATTATTTGTTACAATAGTTTCATTAAATTTATAACAATTTAATAAAAAAAAGGATTTGAAATTAGGTTTTTTTTTTCATTTTTTACACCCAAAATGGTGTTCGTCATCGCGACATAATAATTCAGTCTTTTGTACCTAAATTGCATGTGAACGATATGTGGTTTCAAAAAAACGGTGTCACATACCATACAGCCTAGGAAACAACTCAATTATTGCATAAGTCATTTGCTGATCGTGTAATTTCCCGTTTTAGTGATGAGAATTGGCAAATTCTGTTTCTTTTTAAAGTCTGGCGTTTATGGTAATATGACCACCCACACTTTGAAGAAGGAAATTGAGCGCTGTATCAATGAAGTTCAGCCACATTTATGCTAAACGATCATGGAAAATGTCAACAAAACAGTACGTATATGTCATCAAAGCCGTAAGAGGCTATTTACCCGGTTGATATTCCATACATAATTTTATACTGTATACTTTACGACCCGTATTTTCTATTAAAATTACTTCTTGCGTATAGTTTGGGACACCCTATATTAATAAGGAGCCATTCACACAGATTAGCATGGAGTTTAAGACAAGACCACTTTTTGTCAGTTAAGATTTTAAACTAAAAATTAGGATTTGAAAATCGGGAATTATGATCACAAAAAAACTTTATTAAACTTACAGATATTCAGATAAACCAATATTAACTTAGGGAATAATAATTAATTATATAAGTTATCATAGTTTAAATTTTAAAAATTTAGAACTTTTCCCCCCAAAAATAATCAACTCTTGCCATTATAGTCACAGGAGTTTCAATATACAAGAGGACACCAACTTATTTAAGAAACAATAAGCTTAATATCAAGCCAATATGGACTTATAAAAAAAAAAACTCGATGTTTTGGTGGACCGAGTTAATATCTGCGATAAGCTGCTGAAACGCAATGAAATCGGGCTATTTCTGAAGCATATCATAATTGTCGATGAAAAATGGCTAAAATATGAGAATATCATTCAAAAGAGATCATGGAGAAAGAGAAATTAACGATCACAAACAATTTCGAAGCCATGATTGATGGGCAATAAGCTTATGCTCTGGGTATGGTGGGATTGGTAGGGAATCATGGCAGGGCTGTGCTTTGAGCAATAGGAAGAGTGAGCAAGCTGATTTCAAGAGAGACCTGTGAAAACCACTCTCTTCAGTTTATCAACCAGAAAACACAGAAGTTCTATACTGTTAATAATAATGGATAATATTTGGTTTGAAAAATATTTACTCAAAAACAACACGAACTTTTTCGACTATGCAATCAAATTTATAGTTTATTATACTTTTTTTCCCAATGCACAAACTGAACAACCTTTTATTTTTGTATAGTAGATCTGAAAAATTTTCGAAAAAAATTATCGTATAAAATTTTGTCAAATGATAATGAATTGACCGAAAGCTTCTCACTTAGGTCAATATGGACTTTTAGACTATATGAAATTTAACACAAAATCATACATATTTTTTTTTTGGTGTTGATAGTTTTCTCTGAATTATATTTCACTAATTCTTGAGTACAAATGGGAAATTCTCCGTTTTCCAATAGATGGCGCCAGCAGTTAATGCTGGTCCGAAATATCAAATCAGAAGTGTCAAATCGTAAGCTTAGGCATATGTCAATAACTTCTCATCATTGCGTTTGTGACTTTTTAGTGGAGTTTTATATATTTTTGAGCTTGAAAAGCGTCATTTTCGGTAAGTTTTGCAGCTGAGGCGCATCGAATGATTAATGAAGATCCAGTAACTCAACAAGCTATTTCCCATCGTTTGAAAGTCTTGGGAATGCTCCAAAAGCAAGGATATTGAGTGCCTTACAAGTTGAAGCCCAAAGGTTTCGAACAGTGTTTTTTCACATGCGAACAGCTGCTCCAGCCGAAAAAAAAGAAAGGGTTTTCTGCATCGTATTGTGACTAGCGATGAAAAGTGGATCGATTATGATAATCCAAAGCGAAGAAAATCGTCAGGCGCCAGCTCATATTGTACCAGCTCGAAGCTCATGCCATGTATTTGATGGTACCAGATCGGCGTGGTGTTGAAACCGGGTTTAAGGAGCTCGCTATACGTTTGAGCCGAGCATACCTGGAAACGTACTGAAATGGGACGTTCTGCCACACCCGCAGCATATGGATTTTATGTCGAAAAAACTGTTCGTCTTTAGAGGCCATCCACGAATCCACCCAATTTTTCGTCCAGACATCGTTCCTTCCGACTACTATCTCTTCCGATCGATGACGCATGGCCTAGCCGAGCAGCACTTCCAATCTTATCAAAAAACAAAAAATTGAGTCGATTCGTGGATGGCCTCAAAAGACGAGCAATTTTTCGACATGGAATGAGAAAAAGTTATGGCTAGCAATGGGCAATACTTTAAGCTCTTTTCCAAAAAAAAACTTCAAATTTTAAAAAAAAAACCGTTTTTCCTTTTATAGTTACTTCCAATATAAATTTTTGAATAAATCGAAATAAATTTTTCAAAATGGCACAAGAAAAGAAAAAACAAGTAAATTTTACGAAAAATCAAAAACAAAAACAAATTTACGTAAAAATATTATTTAAAAAAAAAAAAAATTTCCCAACAAATAATTCCAAGTGACATTTTCGACCATTTCAATTTGACGAGCGTTTAATTCCTTTTTATACCAAAATCATAATTATTATGTTAACTGTTGAAAAGTTTTTACCAATGTGAGTATGTCTTTGCCATTTTCAATATAAATAATATATTTTGCAAATTTACAAAAATTTTGTGCATAGAAAAATGTTTCCATTTCGTGTACAATGCTAATAATAGGTCTGACCTAGCGATACGATAGCCAGTCCTGATCAATTACGTCTAAAACACGTCATACGTACGATATCTCGAAGATCCGATGCGATGCTACGTTTCACAAAAAATGCGATGCGCTGTTTGCGTGCGATGCGATGCGATGCGACGTTTCACCATGGTTATCTGAGATGATGATGGCCTGTGTTAAATTATGGAAAAAATGCTGACCTTTTCCCATTTCTCTGCCTCTGGTACTTTATATTTTTTCCTTGTAATTTATTTATTTCCATGGAATTTTAAATTATTATTTATTAATAACTTTTATATATATAAATATTTTTTTATATTTTACATAAATAAGCAAAAACAAAACTAAAAAAAAATATTCTACATTTATAATTAAATTAATTAATGCCATTTTATACCATATAATTAAATGTTGCAATTTTGAATATTGTAAAATGTTATGTATCTTTTGACTATACAATTACATCTAGCCATCTATCGTCACCAATTAATTAAAGGATAGTCCAATGGAATTGGTTACTTTTTTTTTTTTACTCTGCAAATAATTAAAATTATAGTTTCTATTTCGATTGGAAGAAGAAGATGGCATTCAAATATAAAGAGAAAAAAATTTAATTAATTTATAAAAAATCTTCATTGTTTTTTACTCTTTTTCTTCAATTATAATACGAGTATGTATTTGCTCGTTTTACCATAGAAAGTTGAATGTAAACAAATTAATTTTATGATTTTTTTTCCAATTTATTTCGATTTTTTAGACGTACAATTCTATAATCATTCAATTATATGAAAACTTGCAATAATATTAGAATTGTTCATTTGTTATGATTTATAAAATAATTTTTTTCTCTAAAATGCACAAAAAACTATCTAAAGTAAGTAGTTTTGATGACATTTACGATCATACAATTTTATGCTAGTTAATATATTTTTTGTGATTTATTTTGATGGAAATTTTTCATAGATGGAATAGAAAAACAATAAAAAAAAGATGTGCAATTTGAATGTCATTTTTGATATATTTTTACGGATATTAGAATAAAAGATTTGAGTTAGTGTATTTGGTATTTTTGTGTTTTTTTTTTTTTTTTTTTTTTTTTTTTTGGTTTGCTAACAAAAGTATTAACGATTAGATAATTATTTGGAATTTGATAGATTACAATAAATCTGGCGATTACTTACTCTGAGAGATGGAAATATTTATACTACATACAATATATAGTATAAGATAAATAGAAATATTTCCTACTATCGTAGTAAATCTGATCAACCAACCGATGCTGTGATCATAGGATTGGAACTGTAGTAGTTGTTGGTGATGGTGTCATTTTGGAGAGGTGGTGGTGGTTATTTGGTATCTTCTCACTAGCTCTACCGTATATATCTACTGTGCAACTTTTCCATTTTAGCTGGTTATCTGCTATAACCCATGTCGGGTTGCCCATATTAAAGATGTTTGTATTCAGTGGTAAGTGAAGAAAAAAAAAACAAAACAGCAGCACACAGTGGAATATTGTGTAATATTATTTCGACGAAAGAGTTCAAGTAGGTATAAAAGGCGGGTGTCATCGTTCAAAAGGCAACAGTCTCAATTGTTTAATTCAACTGAGTTAACAGAAATATTATAATTTTCTTTAAAGGAAATTCATTTTAATATATATATATATATATAATATATGAAAATTGTGTTAAAGTTATTTCTGTTCTTAAATTTGAGAATTGAGAAAAAGTCGTTAATTGATAAATTTCGAACAAACGGTTTATAATATTCTTGTTTTGTTGTATTGTTAAATTTTTTTGTTGGAAAAATCCAATTGTGCAAAGGGAAAAATTATTTTAACAAACAGGAAAAATGAAAGCTTTTATTGTTTTGTGCGTTCTAATCGGTGCTGCCATCTGTGCTCCACAAGGCAATCCCAATGATGTTCAATTAGTTAGCTATTCAAGCGACAACGACGGACTTGGCAATTATCAATTCGCGTAAGGATTAAAATCTTTTCTTTATTATTTTTTTAATAAGATTTCCTAAAGTTTTACTCTCATTTTTTGGGTTTTTTTTTTTTTTTTTTTGGTTAAATATTCAATTAAATATCTATTGATAAAATGTTAAAGTAAGAACTAAACTAAACTAGATATGGTGTCCTTTTTATGATAAAAAAAACTCAAATAAATTAAATCGAAAGTAAATTTTTTTATAAAGTAAATTTTTTTTATATGTTCAAAAAAAAAAAAATACTAGGATTTTTTTTATTTTCTAAATTATTATTAAAAACTATGTAAAGAAAATTTTTGTTAAAAACTACAAAATAATGGAGAATATTTGAGAATTTTTTATTTTTAAAATTAATAATAGAATACTAATAAAAAAGAGTATGGTAAAAAGTTAATAGATAAAAATTTTTTTTATTACATATTATCAAGTCTAATTATCTGAAAATCAATAAAAAAAATCTTTGGACAGAATAAGGCTTGAAAATTTTGTAATAATTTATATACTATTGATAATAGAAATTATGGGGTTAAAAAATCAATTTGAAAATATTTCGATTTTCTTATAGCTATAAGGATTATATGATAAAATTTCAGGATTAGAAGAAATTTATTTAAAAATATTTTTATTTTTTTTACTTTAATAATAAATAAGAGTTTGTTTTGTATATATAATATAGATATGAGCTAAGTGATGGTACTCGCCGTCAGGAAACTGGTGAACTAAAGGATGTCGGTGGTGAAGAGAAGGTCACCGTCATGTCTGGTTCATATTCATTCGTGGCGCCAGATGGTCGTACATACCTTGTCACCTTCACTGCTGATGAGAACGGTTACCATCCAGTTGTCCAAACTCAATAAATCAGTTAATATAACTGCACTTAAAACAGTTTTTTTTTTATATATATATATTTTTGTAAAAATAAAATAATACAATATACATAAAAAAAAAAAATCCCTAATAACAAAAGAAGAAGAAAAAAATCTTATTATTATAATTATTGTATTTTTAAGTTCACCTGTTAATATGAAAATCCAATTTTTTTTTTTGTTAAAATCAAACAATTGTTATGTAAAAATCAACTGTATATTTATGAAAAATGTAAAAATCTCTTTCAGTATTTCCTTTACAAAAATAAAATGAATTAATTATAAAAGCTGCGAATTTTTTTTTTCTTCATGTTTGAATTTATGAACAGTATTTCTACTGTTCATAAATTATTTTAGCAAAAAACCACAACAACAACAAAAAATGATGGAGAAATGCTTTTTAAAAAAAAAAAATATATTGTATAAAATCAGTAATTAAAAAAGGATATGAGAAATTATGAAATTTAAATCATAAAAAGACCATGAATATTCAAATGTTTTTTTTTTTTGTATTAGGGCTGGTGTTCCTCAAAGTAGCTTTTTTGGACCCATTCTGCATTACGGGTGATTTTTTAAGTGTTTGGCTTTCAAATTTCCAACAAAAAAAAACCAACAGAAAAATTGCAAAAGTTATAAAAAGTTTATTTTTTAATGTCAATTTTTATCGGTTGTCCAGTAGTCTAAGTAGTAGTCGATAATGTCTTTTATGTTCAAGTCTATTTGTTGTCGTATGAGCGTTCCAAGTAAGTCTAGGATAACATGATCATTCGTCTGCCCATTTACTTTGACTCTCCATCTCGTAAACCAGTCTTAAAGATTTTCGATATAGGATTGAAGGTTTCTGGAAGCGATTTTGATATTGGAGAGTAATGCAAGAATAGAGATATCGTCAGGAAAGGTAGTGGTCATAGTTTTCGAATTAGTTGGGATATCAAATTTATAGAAATCAACCAAGCGTTCTAATTCCATTCGAGTACGATCCCGAGAATCGAAAATTCTCTGAACAATTGTCGATGGTCCCATTTTTGTGCGTAATAGTGTGATCCATCGCAACCTCAATGGAGAGTAAACACCCATTGGCGTTTCTCTATCTAACGAGACATATTAACGCCTCAAGAAATCTGTTGACCAATTTCTCTTGAAACGTCGATGGGTGTTTATAAGGAAAGTAACTTTTTATAACGAGAAATTATTGTGATAGGATATTTGGGAATACAACTTTTTATAACGAGAAACACATAAGTTATGAACAACATTTAGGTCACGATGAATAACTTTGTTACGAATAT
The DNA here is from genome assembly GCA_958298945.1 of Atherix ibis. NCBI lineage: Eukaryota > Metazoa > Arthropoda > Insecta > Diptera > Athericidae > Atherix > Atherix ibis. The sequence goes on along the minus strand of OY282610.1, from coordinate 20,507,335 downwards.
AGAACGGAACATCAACCATTTTTCGGAGTCCCAGATAGCATACCTTGTCTTTTAATGGAATGATGTTGCCATTAAGGTATATTGAGATTAGGGAATCTTTGTAGAGGGTGAAGGTAAAATGAACGATCTTCTGCTCATTTAATTTTACTATTCACCTCATAAACCAGTCTTAAAGACTCTTTATATGGGATTGTAGGTTTCTGAAAGCACTTTTTAAAGATTATTTTATGTAAATATCGGACACGACTACGTTTTAAGTGATCCATGCGAGAGGTCCAATTGGGAATCACTTTTTCGAGCATTTCGGCTGCTATCAAAATAATAACACGTATAATATTGTCTTCCAAGGCTGCCAATAACGCTGCTTTATCGGCATATACGAGTGACTTTACGTAGCCCCATAAAAAATAGGTCCGAAACGTGAGATAAATTGCTCACTGAACTCATATCTCAATTCGTCTATTGTTCTACGTGCTGTGTGGCATGTGGCACCGTTTTGTTGAAACCACATATCGATCAGATGCAGTTCTTGCACTTTTGGGTAAAAAAAAGTTCGAAATCATTGACGGTAACGTTGTGGCCAGCGTCATCTTTAAAGAAATACGGACCTCTGATTCCAACATAAACCGCACCAAACAGTGCATTTTTCTATGTGCAATGGCAGTTATTGTTTTGTCTATGGTTCTTCATCAGACCAAATGTGACAAGTGTGCTTATTAACATACCCATTCAACCAGAAATGAGTTTCGTCGCTGAACGCAATTTTTTTGGTTAAAAAACTAATTTTCCTCAAGTTGATATCTTTCCATGATAAAATCGCAATGCTCACTGAGCACTTTTGACTTTGACATATATCACGTGTCACACGTGATCTGTCAAAAAAAAAAACATGGAAAACCAAACAGCAATATTTTTATTAATAATAGTGATATTCTAAATAGCTAGCAAATATTCTAACCTTGCAGTTACAACACTTCAATAGTACTTACATCCTAAAACTCTAAAAAAAGCTTATGAGAGGAAGAATTAAAGTACATGACGAAAAAAAGTGAACACGCTACTTTTATTCTTTGTCGGAAGCCAACCTTCCCACTGTTCCTTAAGGGCAGTATAATACCTGCGAAATCTAAATTGTGCAACTTGAATCCGCCATACGCGACTAAAAAGGCTTGAACTTAGCTGACGATACAGACAATTATTTATTTTATTAGATGGACAATCTAAACTATCGATAAATCTTTATCATAATCAGCGGTGTGATAACCGGTAGTTCGGTGTATGCCCACTGAAGCAAATAACTCCACGTATCCCAGCATCACGCCATGTTCATCCACTTCCACACTTCTGGGATCATAAATGTAGCCACTGCAGACCTTCCGGGTAGGATCTTCCTCACTCATACGGATTAAATGTCCATTCCACCATAATATTTTGCAATTATCTTTTATCCACAACTGGGTGATCACGGTAACTCTCGAGGATCTCGTCTTTAATTAGGCTCCGAAATTCTTCATGTAGGGGCCGAAAATTGTTCAGAGGATCTTCTTCTCGAACGTGGATAAGAGTTCGCCTAAGAACCCAAGTTTCCGAAGAATACAGAAGGGCTGGCAAGACTAATATTCTCTACAGCAGTAATCCTGACCTTCCATGTTATGGTCAGAATTTTCGAAGGAAATAATTCAGACTGACCTAAATAGGCTCTGTTGGCTGCCAGCAATCGTTGGATGCCTACACTACCACCATCTATTTTGTTTGGCCTTTATTTATGTGCAGCCCAAGATTATCCGCCGCCGGCTCAATCTTGACAAATACGTCTCGTACAGCCCTTTCTGATCGATACTTAATGTCGATATCGTCGGTGTATGCTAAAAGCTGGGCAGACTTAATAATTACCTATAACTCTTCACGAATAAATTTTTCTAGCTCCAGGTTAAAGGGAACGCATGAAAGTGCATCATTTTCTTATCAGAGACCTTTGTGGATGTTAAAATGCTCTAAAAGCTTACAGGCCTTGTCAGTCTAAACTTTTACCCGGGCTATGCTATTCTTAAGCGACTTTAAAGTCGATCTATTGACCATATTCCGATTGACTGTAGCAGCGACAAGACCTGATTTCCTTGGAGTGAAGACGCGCTGGTGTCGCCCAATAATATATATCGATAAATAGTAAGCAGCCAATTTACAATGACATAGTTCTGAAACCCATCTGGACTTACGAACTTCATTTTCTTGTTCAACTAAGATCCTTTGTATTAATGTTCATAATTACACAATCCATCGTAACTTAAGTGCTACTTTTGCCGCCTATTATAAAAAAATTTCACATCCGTTTATTCAAACGCTCTTTATAGTTGTAAATATAAAACAAAATCGAAAAATACAAAAATTTTAATAGTTTTTCTTCAATTTTGAATTAATTACTTTTTATTATTTAATATGACAATTTTCTATCCATAGTCAAGACTCAGTTGATTTTCCTCCTTTACTTATCAGAGACGCAATCCAACAGAACTGTTCGTTTTTCTAATTAATTGCATTCGCTATTCTAATGGATCTTGTATTGACTAATAGGATGTCATCTTCTGATTTAGTATTTATTAATAATATTATCTATTGTAATTTTCTGGTATGATTTTTTGAAATTCTTTAAAATTTAATAGATCTTTTTTCGATAATAATTGATATTCTTTAAAATTTCATATTTTCATCGAACATTTTAACAGGAGTGTGTCTATGCTTATTACTATAGGCTCAATCCGTTTTAAAAAAAAAAAATATTTTTGTATAGACTATTATCATCCTGATGGTTTGTATACTGACTATATAAGAAAATTCCAATAAGCCATCGGAAATAGTTGGTATTTTGCGCCAATCAAATTGAATTTTTATATTTTTATTGATAAAAACAGCAGAAACCCTTAATAAATTTCAAAATAAAAAAATAAGATGTATTTACTATTAGATTGCTTGACAAATAAATCAACTCGAATTTAAAGTAAATCTTTTATACAATATAATTTTTGATCATAGATACGAATTTTTTCCCCCCATATAAATACACCTAATATTATCGAATAATAAAAATTAATCATCTTTTAAAAGTTGTTCTATTTATTGATAGTTTTCCCAATAATTAGGGAAAGATTTTCTTAGTTAAGATTAGGAATTTTCTAAATTTTTTAAAGATAAAAAAGAAAAATGAACTTTTTTCTATAATGAATAATATCGGTCCCAATTCTACAATATATTTTTTTTTAATCTGAATATAATTTTTCAACTATATTCTAAGGTAAAATCTAAAAATAAAGAATTTTCCTTTTAGAATAAAAAAAAAAAAATAAGAATATTTTCTACTCTACTTAGAGATACTTTTTGGTTACATTCAGAATTTATTTATATCATTCCGAGAATGAGAATCCATCACTTGAATTATTGCAAATCGAATACTGTCTTTGAAATTTGTATTGTTCAGACGGGTGGGGGGCATTGATAAATGCAAAAATTCACCATAAAATTTCTTTTGCTTTGAAAAATTTACACGAGCCGTTGTTAGATTGATACAAAAATCTACTCAACCACCCCTATTTATAAAATATCGAAATAATATACTATTGGTAAAAAAAAAAATCGGTGGTATATGGTAGAAGAAAAATTCTACAACATTACTACTATACCGACCAAAGGCAGACGTACTACTAGTACATGCGAGGATGACACCTTTAAAAAGTCGCGGTCGCAATAATAATTCACAATATTGGTAGCTAAAGTGGAAGGGAGTGAAAGGTGAAAGGAGAAAGGATTGATATGGACTATGTTATTCTAACGAAATGGGTTCATCATTTGGCATAGTCAGATTTATGATTTACCATAACTGAACATAAACGTTGGGGCATGGCCGCATAAAAGTGCAAGTCACCGGAATGGATCGCCGATTTTAATGCGGAATCATTGCGCGCACAGAGTCCTCGATTTCTGTTTGTGTTGTTTTGGGATTTTTATTACTCGTAGTTTCGTTTATGCATGTGTACACAGTTAAATAATAAGTAAAAGTAATATGAATATGTTGATATGTGTAGATGTGTGAAATTATGTACAAATATACACATATGATGGGACAGCAAAGCAGAAGTAAGTACATCCAACGATGATGTAAATTACTCATGAATATATATCCTTGAGCATATTTGTATGCAAAAGGTTATGATTTGGACCGTTCGCCTTACCAACTATTCAAGGATCCATAATGTTTTCGGTGTATTTGGCCAACCTATGAGTCCATCGATTTTTCTACGTGTCCATCAATTTGAATTTGTTCATTTTATAGCGAATCATTCTACAATACAATATAGACAGAGTGCTCGTGCATATATGTAAAATCGAAACGACTGTTGGTGACTGGTATGGCATTGGTGATTTGAACAAATAACTTACGCACAAATATTAGAGGGTGATCATCCTTACCAATAACCACCACCCCCATACCCCCCCCCCCTCCCCCAAGTCTGATAATATATACCAAATCATATAAAATATTACAGAATATTCGCGAGAAATCGCATAAAAATCAGACTACGAACCAGTCAGAGTGTCTGTATCAGTTTAAGATGAATATACTCGTACTACCATCGAATAAATTCAGTGATTTTATTGAACTCTTTAATGTACCTTTTGTATTGTGTGATATTAAATAAATTTTCAGCACATGTCCTATCTAATATAAATTCTATATAATATTATATAGTATATTGTATAATAAAATTTGAACTTATAACATTTTATGTTAATTGTATTAATTATTATTTCCGATCATTTACAAGATTTCTATTTTTCTTTTTGTTTTCTTATAATTGAATTAAATAATTACAATATTAAAAAAGAATTAACAAAAATGACTATTTTCCAATATATTGTAGTTAAAATTTGCTTTAAAAAATCTTTTTATAAAACAGAATCAGAAATCTTTAATATTATTGAAAATACATAGATGAATAGTGAATTGGTTTACTAAAATTAGACTTGTGATGTATGTACATTAGTTGGTAATTTTTTTTTGTTTTTTGCACTAACATATATTCTCAAAAAAAGTAAAGGCCATAAAAGAAAAAGGAATTTTTTTTTTCAAATTCATTTGGAAAGGGATGAAATTGATCAAAAATCTATACGATTGGCTTGTTTGTATAATATGTAAATATACGACCACTTAGAGTTAACTAGAAAATTTCCTTTGAACTTCCATCGAGACAGTATACATATGTCTCTGGACGATAGGGATAAGAAACAGGACCAAATAGGAAGGACTAAATTGTACGACAATAATAAAATTTCGCTGTGTAATGATATGTAACAAATTCGATAATGTCCTTTTTTTTCTGCATACACTTTGGGCGGTTCAATTCGTTTAGTACACGTCAACGAACCAGGGATAACCTTACCAGATATGAAATTTTATAAAAAAAAATGTATATATATATAAACAGGAGCAGGAACCGTAAAAATATCCCCATGTCCGTATATAAACAACAGGATATTGATATGCTTCAAATATTGATATGTGGCTATTAAAGGGAGCACGTACCCATATAGCGGATTGTGATTTGTAACTTATTGTTAGTCCTTGCTACCAATTGTTAGGTGGCCATCTCAATTTAATGGCAACTTTGGTTTTGGCCTCTTTTTTTATTATGTGGGGTTTTTTTTTTCTTTTTTTTCTTTTTGGCCTCTTCAATTCGACATTAAGAAATTGTCTCAGCTTTACTTTTATGCTCAGCATATTTTCTTCCATTTTATATTATTTTCTATAATTTGTTTTTATACCATTATACTCCCCTTTCCCCCCACCTCTCAAAAAAAATACCATTCTATCTATTTTGCTTCACTATGTTTTTCTACATCTTTGATTGAATTTGTTTGATTCTTTTTCGATTCGATTTGATAAATCGTGTCCTGTTGGTTTTGTGTAGAACAGATTTCTTTTCTTTTAGTATATCACAACGGAATAGAGAAGGGTTGATATTTTCCCTTAGCAAAAATTCAAACAAAAACAAAAATAAAAAAACTACAATAAAAATTGTTTTTTTTAGTTGGTTTTTTTCTTTATTCAATCAATAAAGAAAAAATGGCTTTTAGAGAATTTACAGAAAAATAAACAACGAATAATCAGCTGGTCCATTATAAATATGTCCAGAAATCAAGGATTTGAATAAAATTTCTGTTATGTTTTCTCTTGTTTTTTGTTTTTTTGTTTTTGTTAAATTTAGTCCTTATTAAAATATAATATGAATTCTATTTGATGTGGTATTTTCTCTTATATATTCATTTTTTTAAAATGAATTCAGGTTTTTCTTTTTAAATCCTTAATAAGCTGGGGTATTTTTTTTAAAAACTTCTTCTATCCGCATAATCACTACAACTCATCCATAGGTTTGAGTCTATTATCTTAACAAATATGACTAGTGACCCCAACAACAAATTTATAATATTTTGAAAGTGGCTGTTTTAAGTAAATGTATTTTTTTTTTGATTTTATTTTAATGCATACTTAAATTTTGTTTTTCATAGCAAAATTATTTATTTCTATTTTGTATGATACCGCATCATTGGGCCATCGTCTAAGAAAATTCTGACAGACGCTCCTGTCAGACAATATAAAATCAGCCATTTTTGTATTTTGTTGAATATTTTTATAATTTTTCAACATTTTCTTATGATACTGAAATTTTTTATACGAGGTCTGTTCAAAAAGTATTGCTAATTTTGAATTTTCGCGGGTTCAAAAAAAATCGATTTTCGATTGTTTTGTGGTGTTATGTTGGTACTCATGTCTCTCACTTATGCTGACAAGTTCGGCCATTTTGAATATTCAGTTAATTTTTGACAGCTGCTTTACTTGCACGTGTTTTGACTTGTCTTCGATTATTGCTCAATTTCGGCCAAAAACAGCATCGCATTAACATTGCTAAGGAGCTGTTGGACTCTGTCTGCGACAACCCAATTTTGCTCCAGAGAGTCATAACTGATGACGAATCATGGGTTTATGTTATGACGTAGAAACCAAAGCTCAATTATTTCAATGGAAAAAAGTTCCATCGAATGTTAAGGTTTTGCTTACAGTTGCAGGGTCGTGGTGCATCATGAGTTCTTGCCACAGGTTAGAACGGTTAATAAGGAATATTACCTGCAAATAATGCGCAAGTTGCGCGAAGCAATCCGCCAGAAACACCCGGACTTGTGGAAGAACAAAAATTGGCTTTTGCACCATGATAACGCCCCTGCTCTCGAATTTTTGGCCAAAAACAACACACTTATAATGCTGCAGCCACTGTATTCCACAGATCTGGCCCCCTGTGACTTTTTCTTGTTCCCGAAACTGAAGAGCCCCATGAAAGGATGACACTACGCTACGATTGAGGAGGTGGGATTCTACCCGATTTATACGAAAGAGTCATCCAAAAATTTGAGCTCACGAATCATCTCGTTTAACCGAAGCTGTAGGTAGAGCTTTTTGTAAAATATTATTTTTAAATAATAATTGTATTAAATTTTTTGTTATTTTACATAAAAAATATTTATTATTTCTTATAAATAAGATGTTCAATTGAATTTGAAAAGTAAAACGTTCTTAATGAAAAATCAAATATAAATATTGTAGAAGAGTGGACCAAGAATACTGCCATGAGGAACACCAGCTATTATAGGGAATATATCAGAATCTTTAGTATTAACAGATATTTGGATTAAAAAAAAATTTTATATTCAATTTTACAGATTAAGTGTCCTTATTAATAAAACTATTTTAAGATTTTTTTTAAATTTTTTTTTGAATTACGATAAAATTTTTCGTATATGCTATAAAACTTTTTTATAAAAGAGTAGAAAATTACTCTATAATTTTTATTTAGCATAAAAAATAATAATTGTTTTATAAAATTATCAAATACTAAATGTATTAATTTTTTACAATATAAAATTTAAATAATAATTACTGTAGTTAAATTGCTAGAAAATCACTACTACAATAAATGGACAGAGACAAAAATGAAAACATGTCAGCTAGTATTTTAAAAAAGACACTAGTAGGTGAATATTATTCAGAAATTAAATAATTATTACTTACACTATAGAAGAAGAAGAAAAAAGCAGCTGGTAAATTAGTCATCAACTTCTTTGGAGAAAAAAAAGAAACTGCATTTCTTCAATTCCGCTCATAACTAATGGGAACGAATACGAGCCCAGAGTCGCTTGTAAGAAAACTAAATAATTTCAATGCAAGTAATATGCACAGAAATACCATAAAAAGAACAAAAAGTTGGCATCGTTCAAATGCCAAACCAAAGGTGACTTTCGTCCATCATCACCGTCACAATTTTTGCAAATATTTTCCAATTTACATGAGCACGTATTCAAAAAAAAAAAAAATAAAAATAGTCGGCGCTCTGACATCTTGACGAATAGGTCAACTCGATGCTGATACTAAAAAAATCTTCACAAGTACCATCTAGTTTTGTGTTTTATGATAGCATAATTTTTTTTTGGCAAAAAAAAACCAAAACCAAAAAAAAATAAAAAAAAATTTCGACATTTTCAGTCTGGATTTTTTTGTTGTTTTTATTCCACTTTCTTAAGAAAATTAACCACAAAACTAGAAATGAAAACAAAAGTATTTTCAGACAATTGAGTCTGAAAGAGCCACCTGACCTACAATACCTGTTAGCGACGGCTTATGATACCTAAAAAAGATGTGAGTGCCTATAAACGATGGATAATGGCTATAATAACTCAGAGCTGACTAAGAAACAACTCGAATTATGTAATGTTAATCTTTAAAAAATCTTAAAATGATGCTGAATCTGGCTGGTAAAGATGGTCGTTGCGGTAATATCGATAGCGATGGCAATGGCGATTATGATAATAATTACGATTACGATTACGGTTACGATAACGATTACGATTGAGATTGCCATAGTTTTGAATAACAACAACAAACTTAAAGAAAATAAAAAAGATTAATTGTTCTTACATTCGGACATCTTCTACTGCTTCCACATTTCAATTTACTAAGATTTTCTTTCATCCATTATTTGGTCATTGATTGAGTCAAAATTTTATGTGGTTCCATAATTTTAATAAGCTTTTCACTTTTAGTTGGCCAATTGTCGGAATAGGAAGAAAGTGCAAAAGAAGAAATGTAAAATTTACGTAAAATATGTCTTGTTTTACACGCAAAGCTAACGAGTTTTATACCAATTAAAGGTAATCATTACGTCCACATGCTTGTTGGTAGGGTCTTCTTCTCTTTCGTAAATCTGCCAATGAGGTCCGATGACCTTTAGTGCGCATATCTTTTCTTTCGATGGCCATAAGAGCCAAACTGGTCAGAACAGAGACGTTGAATGTAGCCAAATGATTACGTTGAGGTCTCTTAATGAACGTACGACCTTGCGTCGTGGTGTCGTAAATTTTATAACGCGTAATCGTACTGACCTGATGCTGCTGTCATTGTCACTCGGACGCCCACTTTTACACTTTATTTCACCATCGCAGACGATTAATCGAAATTTTATTCGCAAATGTCGTATGCCATCTTGAATAATTACCGATCGGGCGATGGGCATTTTTGAAATCAATTAACTTCGACAGAATCCACACGATCATATAAATTATTATTTAAAAAAAATATCAGATAGAGGAGATTTAAAGTGGATTTATATCATTAAATTCAACAGGAATTGATATATTGTAATAGGAATGGTTACTTCTAAGGTGGCATTAGACTAGTTTTTTTTAAATATTCTATTTTAGCATTAAATTGAAGCAGTTCAAATAAGGTGTTAGAAAATTCAATTTAAAAAAAAAAAATTGCAATCACTAAAAAGTCCTGATACTTCTAATCGGTCTAGCCGGTCTTGACAAATTCCAGTTTTTATTTGTTATTTTCAAAAAATTTACCTTTTTCATATACAAGGTCTGTTCAAAAAGTATCGCGAATTTTGTGTTTTTTCAAAAATTATTTATTTATGCATGAATATCTATTTTGTCCCCTTCAAAATAATCCCCACCAGATATTATACACTTGTGCCAACGTTTTTTCCAATCCTCGAAGCATTTAAAAAATCATGAAATGCTTCGATGCCGTCTTTATCTCCTCAATCATAGCGTAGCGTCGTCCTTTCATGGGGATCGTCAGTTTCGAAAACAAGAAAAAGTCACAGGGTGCCAGATCTGGGGAATACAGTGGCTGCGTCATTATTAGTGTGCTGTTTTTGGCCAAAAATGGCAAGAGCCAATTTTTATTCTTACACAAATCCGGGCGTTTCTGCAACTTGCGCATAACTTGCAGGTAATATTCCTTATTGACCGTTCTACCCTGTGGCAATAATTTATGATGCACCACGCCCCTGCAATCGAAGAAAACTGTAAGCAAAACCTTCACATTCGACCGAACTTGGCGCGATTTGTTCGGTCTTGGCTCGTGCGGCAGCTTCCATTGGGATGATTGAGCTTTGGTTTCCACTTCATAACCATAAACCCATGATTCTTCACCAGTTATGGCCCCTCTGGAGCAAATGTGGGTCGTCGCGGACATAGTCCAACAGACGAGTCAAAATACGTGCAATCAAAGCAGCTGTCTAAAATTAACTGAACATTTGAAAATGGCAGAACTTGTCGGCATAAGTGAGAGACATGAGTACCAACATAACGCCACAAAAAAAATCGAAAATCGAATATACGTAACCCGCGGGAAAAAAAATTCGCGATACTTTTTGAACAGACCTCGTATTCTAGCATTGTAATAAAAAGTTTTGCTGACTGCATTGATTCAACTCTGAAAATATGCGAAGTTTTTCTTTTGATTGTCATGGGAAACTATTTAACTGGTGACATTGGGGCATAATAATACTTAAGTTTAAAAAAAAAAAAAAAATGAAAAAAACCGCCCACAAAAAGGGGACAGATATAAAAACAGAAAAAAAATTCTCTACAATTTCATGTAAAAATGTCATAAAATTTTAATAAGAAACGATATGGAAATTTTTTTTAGCTGAGGTCACGAATTAACAATTTGGCAAAGTTGTGTAAAAATTATTTTGATAAAGTTAAGATCTCCGTTGATGATAAAAAAAAAAAATACTAAAATTTAGTATGTTGTTTCGGTTATCCAAAAATAAAGTTTGAATTATTCTTACTAGAATTTAGAAGGAGCAGAGTCAGGTGAGAGGTCTGAGTGAGTAATATTGAATACGTGCTATTGAAAATAATATTTCACGGCAAATGAAATTATTTTTATACTCGAAAATGCACTCACTATAAAGTTGACATTATTTAACTAATAAAATAAATACGGTAAAAATGCATATCTTAATAGTACGTGTTTATGGGATACTTTTACAAAGAAGCATTTATGACCTCAAAAAAAAAAAATATTTTCAAAAATTATAAGATATTTTTGGTAAAGGTCACTAAACTACTTAATATTTCTGTACTTTACTTAAAAGACATATTACAGATAAAATTTGAGATAACAACTGATTGCTACCGGAATTTTTTCTTTTAAATGACTTCCAGGAATATTAACAAATTATCTATTTTATAGTTTGGATATTATAGATTTATTTTGTTACAATTATTAAATTTAAATATAATTTAAATATAATTTTCAAATAGAAAAATATTTGCCATTTTATAATACAAATTATTTAAGTTATCAAAAAATTCGGTAATATTCTATAAATATTCTACAATTTATGGAGATTCTGCCGAAACCACATTTTGAACATGAAAATTTTCTTCAGCGATGAGGCTCATTTCTTAGTAGGTGGATACGTCACCCCACAAATGATTATGACTGTAAAAATCTACAAATACCTATAAAAAAAAAGATTTTTATTGTGAAAATCCATAAATTACTATGAAAAAAAAATTTTTTTACTGTAAAAATCCACAAATGACTATGAAAAAGCCATTGTATTCGCAAAATGTGACTATTTCGTGTGTATTTTTGTCTGAAGGTATCTGTATTACATTGAAAAGATTGAAGATGAGACTGTTATCGCCAATTCTAAGCGCTATGACCCTATGATAACCAACTTTTTATTGACCTAAATTTAAAGGTTATAATCTTGACTACAAGTGGTTACAAAAATACAGTACCACAAGTTACATAACACAATAGATTTTAGCTAATTATAATAACAAAATATTTATAATGAAATATTTTGTTTATTATAATTTATTCTTATTAAAATAAACAAAATATTTTTTTATAAAAAAAAATCGAAATTCATTTAACTAAGTTATCGCCAGAGGGCGCTTAATTTTTTTTGTTGCTTACTTTAATTTTTCCTATAATGTGGAGAAAAAAAAGAAGATTTTCACGAATTGTTGGTAAATTTATTTTTGTTGCTTTAAATTCAAATAAACAAAATATTTTATTGTATTAAAAAATTCGCTAAACATTCTGTAAATATTCTACAATTTATAAGAATTTTGCCGAAACCACATTTCGAACATGAAAATTTTCTTCAGCGATGAGGCTCATTTCTTACTAGGTGGATACGTCACCCCACAAATGATTATGACTGTAAAAATCTAAAAATACCTATGAAAAAAAAAAGATTTTTATTGTGAAAATCCGCAAATTACTATGAAAAAAAAAATTTTTTAACTGTAAAAATCCACAAATGACTATGAAAAAGCCATTGTATTCGCAAAATGTTACTCTTTCATGTGTATTTTGGTCTAACGGTGTCCGCATTGCGTAAAAACCATTGCAAATGAGACCGTTACCGCCAATTTTTATAATCAACTTTTTTTTGTACCACAAGTCACATAACACAAAAGATTTTAGGTTAATTGCGGCATAAATTTCCAGGATGCATCATTTCGAAATTTGGTGATTACAGTTTTACCTCTAAAATCGTGTGATTTGACGCCCTTGTTTTTTTTTTTTTTGTAAAATTATATAAACATTACTATTTTTACATATAATTTTTAAATGTTTGGCGTATTTAAAAATCAACATCCATTAAGTAATGGGCGAAATGTGCGGAAAACCCAACAAAAATTACCATAAAAGAATTGAGTCTTGACAGAAATCTGGTAGCAAATATTTTAAAAATATTATTTACTTTTTTAAAAATGGCAAAGTTTTATTAATAAAAAAAAAATATTTAAATTAAAAATAAATTTTTAGTATATTTTATGTAATTTTACTTTCCGAAACGTTAATTGAATTTTTACTTTAAAAATCCACAAATGACTATGAAAAAGCCATTGTATTCGCAAAATGTGACGCTTTCATGTGTATTTTGGTCTGAAGGTGTCCGCATTGCGTTAAAAACATTGAAAATGAGACCGTTACCACCAATTTTAATAATAAACTTTTTTTTTGTACCACAAGTCACATAACACAAAAGATTTCAGCCTAATTGTGGCATAAATTTCCAGGATGCATCATTTCGAAATTTGGTGATTACAGTTTTACCTCTAAAATCGTGCGATTTGACGCCGTTGTTTTTTTTTTGTAAAATTATATAAAAATTACTATTTTTACATATAATTTTTAAATGTTTGGCGTATTTAAAAATCAACATCCATTAAGTAATGGTCGAAATGTGCGGAAAACCCAACAAAAATTACCATAAAAGGATTGAGTCTCGACAGAAATCTGGTAGCAAATATTTTCAAAATATTATTTATTTTTAAAAAAAATGGCAAAGTTTTATTAATATAATAAAAAAAATATTTAAATTAAAAATAAATTTTTAGTATATTTTATGTAATTTTACTTTCCAAAACGTAAATTGAATTTTTACTGTAAAAATCCACAAATAACTATGAAAAAGCCATTGTATTCGCAAAATGTGACGCTTTCATGTGTATTTTGGTCTGAAGGTGTCCGCATTGCGTTAAAAACATTGAAAATGAGACCGTTACCGCCAATTTTTATAATCAACTTTTTTTTGTACCACAAGTCACATAACACAAAAGATTTTAGGTTAATTGCGGCATAAATTTTCAGGATGCATCATTTCGAAATTTGGTGATTACAGTTTTACGTGTACCTCTAAAATCGTGTGATTTGACGCCCTTGTTTTTTTTTTTTGTAAAATTATATAAAAATTACTATTTTTACATATAATTTTTAAATGTTTGACGTATTTAAAAATCAACATCCATTAAGTAATGGCCGAAATGTGCGGAAAACCCAACAAAAATTACCATAAAAGGATTGAGTCTCGACAGAAATATCGTGGCAAATATTTTCAAAATATTATTTATTTTTTAAAAAAATGACAAAGTTCTATTAATATAATAAAAAAAATATTTAAATTGAAAATAAATTTTTAGTATATTTTATATAATTTTACTTTCCAAAACGTAAATTAAATTAGGCAAATAAAAAATATTATTTGAAAAAAATTTTCCAAAATGTTTTTTTTTTCATAAAATTAAATTTTTTAGTTTCAATTAAATTTTTAATTGTATTTTTTATTTTTTTGTTTTGTTTTTGGAATGGCCATACACATATTAAAAGATGAAAATTTTTATTTTTATTCGATCCTGGTTGCATCTGTTCTGTATAATCAATCTTCATTCGATTGACCAAAAGCAAGCATTTTTTTTTTGCTGACACGATTTTATCTAATATCCTATAAATTGTTAAATGCCAAGTAGACTTAGTAGAAGTGTGCTTAACCGATAAATTTATCTATGAAGATTGAAGTTTCTGACAATCTAAACTGACATTTTTACCAGCCATCCGCTAATAATATTTTGTCGATAGTATTAAAATCCTAAACGTACTGAGCGGTTTTCGAGTCCGAGTATGGCATTCATTATAATCACAAAGAAAGGATTATCGAAAGAGTTCGATTTTTACATGATCCTCGATCCTTGTTGTATTTTTTTTTTCAACATCGGAATCCTTTACCTCACCGTTTGAATATGATTCGGTGCTCATTATGCATAGAATAAATAGTATTAGGTCCTCTCTTTCTTGATTATTTTTTTCCTATTATGAATAGTCAATAAGTGTTTTTTTTCTCTCTCATTCTTATTTTCCCCTATTTTTGTTGTTGTTGCCATTATATACTCTATCAGCTCCTCGTCTTTATTATACAATACGTCGAAAAATTCAATTTTCAGCACATGGCATAATCAGGCTAATTTCGAAAATATATTTTTTTTTTTGCTCCACTCGACACACTTTGTCATATTTGGTAGTATTTGATGAATTTGGTAACGTCGTTTATTGATATTTGAAAAGGTGAAATTTGTTAGGACACCAGTCCTTTAGATGACTGTTTAGCGTATCTAATTCTGTCTGTTAATAGGTAGACGTTCAATATGCGAGAATATCCAAATTAGTTAACAATCCCAAAGGGGTAAAATTTAGATTGCTTTGTGCAACTGCCTTTGATATGCAGTAACGTTTCTGTTCAAAATAATCCATTCTCTGGCATATGGCATACTTCTGGTATCGAAACGAAAATTAGGTCATCTATCCTAGTAAGGGCCAAAAAAAAAGAAGAAAGGGTTATATTGAATAATTATTTTGATTATGAAAATTATTTCTAGCCTTTTGATTAATAACTATGATGAGAAATTGGTAATTTTACAAGTTTTTTTAAAAATGTTTTTTTTTCTTTTTTAAATACAATAAATTAATTTTGATGAAAATTTTTTGAAAATACCGCCATTTTTTTTTTTTTTTTGTAATTTATTGCCTCAAAAAGAGGTCATTAAAATTATTTCAATAAAAGGGGTCACTTTTTGAGTTTATATTTATTGCCGATTGTAAAGTGTTTTCTTTCTATTTTGAAGGTGTTTGAAATTAACTTTTTATAAAAATAAAAATATATTTGAATAGATTAAAATTAAGTTTAGAAATGTCTAAAAATGTAGTTATCTTTTATTAAACTGGGAAAAGTATACAAAAGATTAAAGAGCCAATGAAATTCTCTTTATATGTGTAAGATGAAAAAAATAATAGTAGCATAAATCTAATGGTAACCTTATATGAGGGCATATTTCTAATTTCCGACCATATAAGATAAATTTTCATCAAAGCAAAGAACGGTGGAAAAAAAATCAGTATTAAATAACAAGAGAATAAATTTGAGTACATAATGGTTTATCCTTTCTTACAAGGATTCGTTTCGTTTGCATTAATTTTTCGTGAATCGATGAAAAGTATGAATAGAAGATGAATAAATGAAATAAAATACGGACCATAAAAACATTTTAGATAATCTGGCTATGGAATAACGTATTTCTAATATATATAATTCTTTTTTTTTTCTCTTAACTCTTGCAAATGGAAAATACAAAAAAGGCTAATAAAAGCAACCATATATATATATATATACACATATATAAAAGTAGAAAATAAAAGAAAATATAATAAGGGAGGGGGTTCTTTTTTAAGGGTAAAACTTGAATCTCTAGACTAAGGTATGGTTTGTTTGGTTTGGTGATGATGTTGGGTTAGACTGACTAACTTAGAGAAAATATTAGTCTATGATGAAAATGGAAAAAAAAGCAAATGAAGTTTGGAAAATTCAAATGAAAAGAAAAAAAAAACAGAATGAGAGAAAAATGTAGTAAAAATAAGAAATCGTATTGAATAGAAGAAAATGAAATGAAGGGAAAAAAAAATGCTGAATCAAATGGAATCAGAAAGGACGATTATGGCAGGCTGGCAAAGGAGTAGGCGAGCAGGTTGGGTTATCCTTTTACGGAATTGAATATAAGGGCCATCTGTCATATTCAAAGGAGATTCACATGCCCATCGCGACCAAAGGATTCCCATAGCACAAAATATTGGCGTATAAAAGCAATTCACAATGCGACCACATCACATATCCTCAATCCATTCAATTGTAACAATAGCAAAGCGAAAAAATATACACATCCCATCAGCAGTTCTTCCTTAGTCTTGATTCTTGGTTTTTACGTTATTGTCAAAGGATACTTTAAGAAGAAAAAGAAAGCACAACAGAACAAAAAAAAATAAAAATAATACAGCATTGAAACAACCTACAGATACTTATAGTATACGTATATAATAAACCAGATAAAGTACGAATAAGTAAATCGATTTGTTCATAAGATGAAGGAAACTTTACTATAATAGCTATTTTGTGACAATTTATTTTACTTATTGTTTATTAATAGTGGCATTTTTTTTTGTTTTTTTTTTTGATAAAACACATCACAAATTTAGATAAATTTTGTAATTTTTAATCTGTACAATTTTTTTTCTAAAATTTCATTATATTCAAATTGTTTTTTTTGCATAAAATTGAAAAAAATTAAATATTTTAGAAAAAATAACAAAAATTAGTTTGATTCAGCTACCACCAGAGGGCATTAGTGGTTGTTCGTTAAAACAATTTTCGATCTCTTTGATTTTTCTTGTAAAATTCTTCGAAAAAGAATAATTCTATTATTAATTTTTTATTGTTGCTTCAGATTAAAATAAACAAAATATTTTTTTAATAAAAAAATCGAAATTCATTTAACTAAGTTACCGCCAGAGGAGGGCGGTTAATTTTTTCCGCTTACTTTAAGTTTTTGTATAATGCAGAGAAAAAAAAAGATTTTCACGAATTTTTGGTAAATTTATTTTTGTTGTTTGAAATTAAAATAAACAAAATATTTTATTGTATGAAAGAAAGTTTAGAAAAAAAATCGCAAATAAGTTTTGACTAAATTGTCACCAGAGGGCATAATAGTTTCGAATTGGAACAATTTTTTTTTGTTAAAAATTGCAAAAAAAAACAAGATTTTCTCGAATTTCGGTCTGTAATTTCAGTGTTTATTTATTGGTAACAAAAATTACAAGTTTCTTCGTTAAAATTACAACGCACAAAATATTTCACCCAAAAAATAATATGTCATTAAATTGCCACTAGAGGGCATTAAATAAAAAAGTTTTTCTCGAATTTTAGATTAGAAATTTTTAATATTTAATAAATAAAATAATTAAAAAAATCAAAAATTAGATGGACCCCAAAGGGTATAAATAGTTCATCTAAATTGTTACAGAAGATATGAAAAAGATGTTTTTATCTGAAATTAAAATAAATTCAATGTTTTTGTATAAGAAATTACACGTATAAAAAAAATTACAAAAATTTATCGTTAAATTGTCATCAAAGGACAATTTAAATTAAATTTAAATGAGAAGCTATTGGTGCCGTCAATCGTCACCAGAGGACATTATTAGGCCCTCAATCGTCACCAGAGGGCAATTTAAATTTAATTTAAATTAGAAGCTATTGTTGCCCTCAATCGTCACCAGAGGGCTATTGGTGCCCTCAATCGTCACCAGAGGGCAATTTAAATTTAATTTAAATTAGAAGCTTTTGTTGCCCTCAATCGTCACCAGAGGACATTATTAGGCCCTCAATCGTCACCAGAGGGCAATTTAAATTTAATTTAAATTAGAAGCTTTTGTTGCCCTCAATCGTCACCAGAGGGCTATTGGTGCCCTCAATCGTCACCAGAGGACATTATTAGGCCCTCAATCGTCACCAGAGGGCAATTTAAATTTAATTTAAATTAGAAGCTTTTGTTGCCCTCAATCGTCACCAGAGGGCATTATTTGGTTTTAAGGTAAAAAAAAACGATTGATGCTCTCAATATACCAAAAATTAGTTTGATTCAGCTACCACCAGAGGGCATTAGTGGTTGTTCGTTAAAATATTTTTCGATCTCTTTGATTTTTCTTGTAAAATTCTTCGAAAAAGAACAATTCTATTATTATTTTTTTTTTGTTGCTTCAGATTAAAATAAACAAAATATTTTTTTAAAAAAACAATTGATGCTCTCAATATTCACCAGAGAACACTAGTAGGGTTTACCACAATACTGTTGATGCCCTAAATCGTTATTAGAGCGGATGAGTAGTTTTTACGTAATTGGAACGATTTTTTCTTCTGGCTTTCTTCTTATAAATTGCAAGAAAAAGGATTTTCTGGAATTTTTGTATAAAATTATAAAAGTCGCACTCAGAGAGCATAAATAGTTTAAATAAATCCATATCATAGGATCAAATAAACAATTTTTTTACTGCCAAATTATTCATTAAATTGATGCCGGAAATTGTTAACAGAGGTCATTAGTAGTTTTCATTTATTGAAAAACTTTTCCGCTTTTCTGGAATTTTTGGTTAAAAACTTAATCAAATCTATAAAATAATAGAAAAACTCAAAAATAAATTGGATTTAAAGAGTATAAATAGTTTACCTTAAAGTCGTCACCAGAGGGCATAATTAGGTGTCTATTTATCGTCATTGGAGAGATTTTTTTTACCTTAGAAATAGAGTAAATTAAATGTTTTACTACAAAAAATTATAAAAAAATTAGTCATTAAATCATCAAGAAAAAGAGCATTAGTTGGTGTTAACTTTAAAATTTACAAGTTAATTGTCACCAGAGGGTATTAGTTGTTTTTACTTAAAGACTTCTGATGTCCTAAATGGTCACCAGATGGCATAAGTAGTTTCTACTTAATAATCAGGTTTTTAGATTATTTTTCTTCATTAAATAAATTCCAATAAAAAAGGATTTTCTGAAATTTTTATTAAGAAATTATACTGCAATCTTAAAGTGTATAAATAGTTTAACTATATCGTCACCAGAGTGGGCTTTTGATTTTCTTTTTCTTTACTAAATAGAACAATAAACAAAAAGAAGATGTTGACGAAAAATATTTAAAAAAAAAATTTCATATTTATTTTTAGTCTATTCAATAGTAAAGAACTAAATAAATAGCACTTAATTAATTATAAACAACACTTAATTAATTACAAACAAATTTAAATATTTTCCTACAAAAAAACTATAAAAATGTATCGTTGAATCATCACCAAAAGGAGCATTAGTAGGATTTAATTTAAAAATTGAAGTTATTTGTCACCAGAGGGCATTAGTTGTTTTTATTTAAAAACTTCTGATGCCCTAAACAGTCACCAGATGGCATAAGTAGTTTCTACTTAATAATCAGGTTTTTTGATTATTTTTCTTCATTTAATAAATTCCAATAAAAAAGGATTTTCTTGAATTTTTGTTAAGAAATTCCACTGTACAAATAGTTTAACTCTATCGTCACCAGAGTGGGCTTTCCATTTTCTTTTTCTTAACTAAACAGAACAACAATCAACAAAAAAGATTTTACGAAAAAAATATTTTAGAACAAAATTTATATTAATTTTTGGTCTATTCATTAGTAGACAACTCAAATAATAGCACTTAACAATAGTATTTATTGGCTTAATTTAAAAAAAATAAATAATTAAATATTTTCCTAAAAAAAAATTATAAAATTTTTTCGTCAAATAATCACCTAAAGGGGCATTAGTAGGATTTAACTTAAAAATTGAAGTTATTTGTCACCAGAGGGCATTAGTTGTTTTTATTTAAAAACTTCTGATGCCCTAAATAGTCACCAGATGGCATAAGTAGTTTCTACTTAATAAACAGGTTTTCGATTATTTTTCTTGATCTAATAAATTCCAATAAAAAAGGATTTTCTTAAATTTTTGTTAAGAAATTCCACTGTACAAATAGTTTAACTCTATCGTCACCAGAGTGGGTTATCCATTTTCTTTTTCTTTACTAAATAAAATAACAACCAAAACAAAGATGTTGACGAAAAAATATTTTAAAAAAAAATTTCATATTTATTTTTAGTCTATTCAATAGTAAAGAACTAAATAAATAGCACTTAATTAACTACAAACAATAGTATTTGTTGGCTTAATTTAAAAAAAAAATATTTAAATATTTTCCTACAAAAAAACTATAAAAATGTATCGTTGAATCATCACCAAAAGGAGCATTAGTAGGATTTAATTTAAAAATTGAAGTTATTTGTCACCAGAGGGCATTAGTTGTTTTTATTTAAAAACTTCTGATGCCCTAAATAGTCACCAGATGGCATAAGTAGTTTCTACTTAATAAACAGGTTTTCGATTATTTTTCTTGATCTAATAAATTCCAATAAAAAAGGATTTTCTTGAATTTTTGTTAAGAAATTCCACTGTACAAATAGTTTAACTCTATCGTCACCAGAGTGGGCTTTCCATTTTCTTTTTCTTAACTAAACAGAACAACAATCAACAAAACAGATTTTACGAAAAAAATATTTTAGAACAAAATTTATATTAATTTTTGGTCTATTCATTAGTAGACAACTCAAATAATAGCACTTAACAATAGTATTTATTGGCTTAATTTAAAAAAAATAAATAATTAAATATTTTCCTAAAAAAAAATTATAAAATTTTTTCGTCAAATAATCACCTAAAGGGGCATTAGTAGGATTTAACATAAAAATTGAAGTTAATTGTCACCAGAGGGCATTAGTTGTTTTTATTTAAAAACTTCTGATGCCCTAAATAGTCACCAGATGGCATAAGTAGTTTCTACTTAATAATCAGGTTTTTAGATTATTTTTCTTCATTAAATAAATTCCAATAAAAAAGGATTTTCTTAAATTTTTATTAAGAAATTATACTGCAATCTTAAAGTGTATAAATAGTTTAACTATATCGTCACCAGAGTGGGTTATCCATTTTCTTTTTCTTTACTAAATAAAATAACAACAAAAACAAAGATGTTGACGAAAATATATTTTAAAAAAAAATTTCATATTTATTTTTAGTCTATTCAATAGTAAAGAACTAAATAAATAGCACTTAATTAACTACAAACAATAGTATTTGTTGGCGAAATTCTAAAAAAAAAGTCTAAATACTTACTTATCTTTTTCGTATCCTTTCATCTAAAAAACTATTATCGAATTATAATGCAATGAAATAGTCCCGAATCCTGGTCGTATATTATAGCTATTCAGTATTCGATTGTATTTAAAAGTTTTCAAATTTTACGTGGCATCTGTTTTGAATTCATTTTGGCCTTTTATACCTTTTCTGTAATGAGCTTTTAACAGCTTTCCATGCCTGACTGTGTCTACTTAGTTGCCCAACATCTAAGTAAGCAACGAATCCTATTCACATAGTCGATTGGTATTTTCTTTGTTGGATTCTGGACACTCTGCCTCTTTTCCTTTAGATTTTCTTATGTTCCCTTCTCAGGTTCACTTCGACACAGCACAGAATAATATCGAGTTTATCTTATTTAAGAGAATAAAAAGGGTTTGTCGTTTGTATGTATTTCATTTCTCATCTATCTTTGTAGTTGTATTTTCTGAGAATTTACTAAAAAGCAAATATACTGATATCTTCTTGTGACAGTTCCAATTTCTCTTCGCTTGCCCAGATATTTCAGGTTCTCTGGCTTAGTACACCATCGGGTCGTCATAAAAGTAAGCACTAACAAAACATGACCACACCATAAAACCCATTTGCACACCATAAACGAATGGCATCCCTCAAACAATGGCAATAAAAATGGGTAGCGGTAAATGGCCGATCCCCAAGAGGTTGAGTAACGGACAATATTATCATCCCTATGGATGGTATATAGAAAAAAGGGTCCAAAAACATTATAATATCATTAAATTTTATTTATCTCATGAAGAACATTCATTCATCCAAGTTGTTTTTTGGCCTCTTTCTACATTTCTATTCTCTGTTAACCATTTCTGTTCGCCTGTCCGCCATTTCTTCTTATATTGTATTATTTGGTCAGAGATGTAATTCCAAAATCAACCACCATCAAGAATACCAAATAAACTGGAAATAATATTAAAACAGACCGGATGGTTATTTTTCCACAAAAGAAAAAATAGAAAAACTCATGAAAACTTTGTAGTCAAATGTGAAAAATGAATAATATTCTACTTGTAGAATATTTGAAAGGATATAGAATCCGTACAGGACGAAGAGTACATATTTGACGGCAGTAGATGAATAAACATTTACAGTTGTATTCGGTCATTCGGATGCTTATACGCCATCATATACATTCGTAAATTGTCTTTTGGTTAAAAAAAAAAAAATAGGTAACAAAAATATCCTCTCATAATATGATAATATTCACAGTGCTAACAACTTAAGAGAAAAAATTCCCCCATAAAATCGGTTATCGAAACTTTGTCAATCGAAAAGTCTGCGATAAAATTTGAAAAATTTACAAAAATTAATAAAGGACATAAGTTCAAATTTATTAGAATAGTGAATTTTAAGGATTAAATTTATTAATTTAATACCAATTTTAAAAGAGATTCTATAAGCTTTCTGCTTTTAAGCAACTATCGACAATTCATATTGAGTAAATTGATAAAAATAACACTTAAGTTTTGAAAGAAAATATCAAGAAAAGAAAAGAAAATAAATAAATATAAAAATAAGAAAAAGGAAGAATATGAAAGGATAAAAAAAACCCAAATAAGTAGCCAAAGGAAGGAAGAAAATGAACATTTGTAGAAAATAAAAACGAGTTAAAAACGACTTAACCGTCCATGTTTAGACAACAACACCATAAGGCCTCCTAAATTTAACAATAAAATGGGGCCAAACCATATTTGTGGAGAATGTTTGCATTTATATACATGAATAGTAAATGTACCGAATGGTTATGGAGATGGTCCGGGCATATCTTTTGGATATCTGGGACTGGGCACATACTAAATGGATGGCCTCGGTCTTGTGTAATGCAAATAAATCGTAAAGAACCCTTATTTACATGGGACCGTCGTCATCCTGGGAAACCACCTACTGATATATGGCCAAAGATATTAACTGGACATATAAATAACGAGACAAGGGTTTGCTTCAATGGAACGAACGACTTTTTGGGGTTGGAAGTTGAGTGGGCGATTTAAAGGGTGGGGCGATTTGAGGATTTACAGCTAACCAGGGTAGCATTATCCTAACCTTTTTCTGGGGTTGGACTGTGCATTGTGATAGCCAACGATACAATAGAGTTTGAGAGAGGAATTGACGAAGTGCTGGAAGTGGGTGGGAGTTGGAGGTAGGAATGAATAAGTCCATGGCAATGGGGGATAGTATAGAAAAAGGAATTGAATTTTCGTATATGCAGCCATTGTTCAATGGAGAGAAATAACCTAACAAA
The DNA here is from genome assembly GCA_958298945.1 of Atherix ibis. NCBI lineage: Eukaryota > Metazoa > Arthropoda > Insecta > Diptera > Athericidae > Atherix > Atherix ibis. Next base: position 20,483,290 of record OY282610.1, on the reverse strand, counting down.
ATTTACAGCTACTGTTAAGTTGGTAAGCATTGTGAATTGTGAGAATTGAAATAGCCACGAGAAGAGGTTAAAAGGAAAGGAAGAGAAGGAAATTGGATGGAAGAGAAATAGATAGCCAACGATAGACTTGTGGACATGCGGAAACAGTAAAGGGGATAGAGGGGCAGGGGGGGGCAGCTTGGGTTTTTGCAGAAATTGGACCTTAAAAGAGAGAGAGAGAAGAGAGAAGTTTTCAAATGCTTTTGAAAATTGTAAGTATGAGAATTGAGCTGGGCTTAAAAAGATGCAAACTTTACAATTTCTTGAATATAAAGGCTATTTCGATTCCGTATCCCTTACTCAATGTTGTTTTTGTTGTTATCGTTATTATGGTTTATTGATGTGGGACACTAACCAATACTGTTCTATGGCTCAGCTGGATTCGTATCGTAAACGATAAAATTTTAGAAACCATTCGTCCTTTCTGCACTTTCTAAGTTTGACCGCGTCAAAAGATTTAGAGAATAAATATCCTTGTAGGAGGACCAAAAAAAAAAGAAAGAAAAAAAGAAAAAAAGAAACAGAAATGGACCATCGTGTGAAATATTTGTGTTTGTGTATTCGGAGGAAAGCAAAATTAAGAGGCAGTGCCAGAATCATCAGAAGTTTATGTCGAAGGTGATAATGATGATGGCGGCTGGGATAAGAAGCTGCTTCACCCCATTTGTATATGCAGTCAGTCGGTGGTAAGGGGTGGCTAGAATCGTTGCGGTTTGAGAGAAAGAATACTTGACGGTAAAGACCGATATTGGCAGTTATTCATCTTCTTGTTTTTGTTTGATGTACAATTCATTCAAAAAAAAAAAAACAATACGAGTATTTTTGGGAAGTCAATGTTAAGGAATTTAAAGACTTTGCACAATGTGAGTTGGGTATGATGATTTAACAATTCAACCGAGATCACCCTTATAGCCTTTGTTGAAATAATGGTATCAGTTTTGGGTTGGTAAAATAGCATTGGTGAAACTGGGCTAATATAACCGATAAAAGATAAAACTGATATGCAACCAACCAAGGGCCAGCCAGCGAATCTTTTATATACGCCCAAAAACGAACGGATCTTTAAGTAGCCTTAACAGTTTGAGCAATAAACAGTATAACAAGAAGAATTCCGGTAACGTCAGAAAATTTGGAATGTTGAAAAGTTTACGATTAGATTGTATGGGAAATTTATTAGATACTTAAACAAAAGGTTAGATACTGTCCAATACTAGATACTAGCCATTTCGGTGAAATTCTTTTACCTTCTTCCTTCCCTGTACCCCATCACCCGCATACCCGATCGACAGCTTTTTCGTTATTCTTAGAAATTTCTTGTATTCACTTTTAATTTTGCGTCCATGCACCCTCATATTCTTTCTAATCTCTTCCTGAAAGTTATGATATTCGAAATTCCAAAGATACTTCTATCAACAATCCTGTAAATGGGTAATAATTTTTTTTTTTTCACCCATCGTTAAATTATAGCAAGTATTTTTTTGTTGCTCTCATTTGTTGATAAAATGTTAGCAGCTCTCTTATTCTTTATTAGATTTTCATTGGATTTGCAGATATTCTCAGCCTTTTTCTGGTTTAATTTTATTTATTTCATAATTTTACTCTCTTTAAGATGATGTATTTTTTTGCTAATTCTTTTTTGGTTTTTTTTTTCCTTTTTATATATTTATATTTTGGTCAACAACAATGAAGTGCTATAAAGTCCTTTTTCTTCTGATACATCATAAACTGTATACGAGATAACAAAAAATATATATTAAGTATCCTTTTTAGCTTTCTTTATTTAATGTAATCATAATTTTGTTATATTTTGGTGGTTATACCAAAAATTTATGGTACTCCTTTTTTTTTTTTAAATCTAGAAAATAAAGAAAAAAATATATATATAGTAAAATAATCAAATTGATATTATTTATTTTTATTGTTGATAAACAAAACCAAAAAATACAAAAAGCCTCTCACTCTCCAAAGGAGCTAATCCTATTCTATCGTTAATGATACTTGACTATTATAGAAGGACATATTTTTTCATATAATATAACCAATAAAATTGATCATTTATTTTAATATTAATTATATTTTTTATTGTCATAAGTAGTTGAGATTATAATTAAGGAATATCCAAAATTCCTTGCTTTTAGGAATTGCGAATATTGAATTTTTTTTCATTTTTAATTTTATAAACCACTTGTGCTAAAGGAATTTTTAATAATTTTATAAATTATTAAAAAGTGTTAGAAGGGATAAAAGGAGAGATGCATTTCCATGAACTTAGATAGAAAGAACGTTAGTGCAGTGAGTTAGTAATTAGAGGAGCAAGAAAGGATAGGTCGAAATGCTTACGCAGTGGGTATACAGGATATACCATCTGGACCAGTGGATATATGTATATCAAGATCTCTTAGGAACTCTTCCTATCTAATAAGATGGTAAATGCAGTTTCATTATGTAAGAGCATTAGAATTTTTGGATTACCATATTTTAAAAAACGACCAAAACTATTTACTATCCTCGGCAAAAAGGGTATTTTTGCCACAGATTTTAGTAATGGAAAAATTTAACGCTACGACTATGAGCATTGAAGTTATTTCTCGCTCGTTTAAGCCAATTCCTATTTTCCTTAGAAGAGTAGGCCCTATACGACCGGAAGCTTAACTCTTTTTCCAGATTCTCTTCATTCTATGACCAATAAAGTGCTTATACCCCGAATCCAAGATATTTATTGGTGAGCATATCAGTGATTTTTAATAAAAAAAAAATTTCAATGGGAAATTATCCATTCTTCATTTTTATAGCAAAAATATTTCCAAACATTAAGACTCCAATTAAAAGTTTTATCAAAAGAAAAAAAAACAAACAAAATATAACCAAAAAAATTTTTTTTATGGTAACGTAAATTCCAAATGGAAAAATTTTATGGCAAAACGGCTATAAACTAAAAAATTCGAAATTTTTTGTATTAAAAAAAACCGCTTAATTATAAAAAGAAAAGAAAAAGAAATTTTCACGAGCAATACTCGCATATCCTTTATATCTTAAATGCATAGTTTTGTCTAAATTAACAAGGTATCAAGGATACAACTTTTTTCGACTTTTAATGCTGTAGTAAATTTAAATAATTTTTGATATTTATTTAGTCTTTTAAATAAACAAAAAATGGACATAACTTATAATAATCTTTTTTAAGCTGTGACACAACAATTTATTTTCAGTTTGGACTTTCAATAAGTTAAAAGACCATAAAAGATTTTGCAAATTACAAAGCAGAAATAATTTTTTTGATAAAAATTAAAATTTTTATGGCAAAAATTATCGGTAACTAAAAATTTCAAAATTTTCTTGTAATAAAAAAATAATAAAAAATTTTCATGTAAAAATATGGTGGATGTTTATTATCTAAAATTGATACGAGGGCAGTATGATAAGTCAGTGATAAATAAAATAGATAATTAATTTATTCAATAAAAATTGATTTTGTTCAACTGCTTTATACCCTCATATATAGTAGTAAGATTTACAATACGCAGGTTGTATTGGTCTCCGATCCAATACAACCTGCGTATTGTAAATCTTATTTTCCAGATTTAGCTCCCAAAATAGGCCCTAGTTTCAGCTTTAACTTCAGAATTGGATGTAAATTTTTTTTCACCAAGCCATTTGTTCATGTTTAATATGAAAAAGTTGCAGGGAGATAAATCTGGAGAATATGCTGGATGGGGGCTTTTTTTCTATTCCCAATTTAGTCGTTTTGTCTTCATTTCATTATTTAACTGGTCTGTATAATACTGATCCGCTTTTGTTTTTTAATTTTTAAGATAGTCGATGAAGATTATACCATGTACATCGAAGGAAACTGCGGCTATAAAATTTTCCATTTTGGGCTACGCTTAAAAATGTCCAAACAGTTCATTAAAGAGCATGATTTTAATCATGTATTAGCTAATGCGGCAACCATTTCTCCGATAGCCTTCTCATATCTAAAACTTTATGTAAGATGGTGTATGCACGTTCTTTTGATATATTTAAAGACTTGAGGGTATTTTGAACCGATATCAGAGATTTTATTAATCATTTCTTTAGTGGTGACCTAAGTTGGGCGTCCTGGGCGTCACTTGTAACAGTATGACTACAACAACGAAATTCAGTAAGCCACTTCTGAATCATCCCATTCGAGGGTAAGAAACGATATTCCCTATTATCCTATTCTAGCTTGGTTTCTTATTAATATACTAAATTGGATTTTTTCCATATTAATTTTTAAAAAAAAACAATAAAAATCTTGTCTGCTTTCAATAACTGTCAAAATTATATTTATGAAAAGATGCCACATGATAAAAAAAATATAATTTTACTGATACTAGTAATATTTTTTGCATTTATTACTGAATTATCATATTGCCTTCGTAGAATTGAAGCACATTTCTCAACTTGCATTTGATTCGTGTAAACGAAATCCTATTAGCAAGAGCCTATTGTTAACTGCAATAATTTTAAGAATTTGCTTTTTTTGTCTTTACAAAAAAAATGACAAAATTTTTGGAATTTTTTTTTTTGCTGTAACGCTACAACATAATTTGGGTTCGAACCTTCAATAAATTACAATATCACAAAAAAAAAATTTGAAAATTACAAAAAAGAGAAATAAATTTTTTAGAAAATTTTAAAATTTTTATAGCAAAAACGATTATTTACTAAAATTAAAAATATTTTTGGTATCAAAGAAAAATCCCCGTCCAATTACAGAAAGAAACAAAGAAAATTAAATGAATTAGAAAATCTGGTAAATATTTTTGCTAATTAAAAAAATGTAACAAATTTGACAACATTGAAGAAGAGAAGCTATCGATGCATTAGAAAATAATTTGATAAGTTATCTATCGTATAGGATTTAGGTGTGCGTATTTAGGCATCCATCTACCCATAGTTTCATCCATGCTTGTATAAATTAGAATGGGACAAGTTTACAACTAAATCCCAAAGCTATTAATCATCAATTAATCACTTACATAAAGTGGAAACTCATCCGTTCCATTGTCAATAATAATTAGTCGCGTCGCTTTGCGTCATTCTACGTTGCTGGAGACGTTGAGGAAGATTGTGACATTTTTTTTGTTATGTAAATAATACACGATTCAGTTTTATAGGAAATTCGCCATTTGGCCTTGGTGTCATCGTAGTATAATATATTTATTGGCCATAAATATATGTATGTACAGAGAAACGTATACGAATGTGTCCAGCAAGGCCTGTCATATACCATGTAAAAGCGTAAGATTGAGTATCTTGAGTTCAGAAGTTAGTTGAATACAATTGAGTAATACCATCTTCTCTATCTGGACTTTCTCTATCATAAATGATAATATTTGCAAATAAATTTATTGTGCAATAATAGGTGCGTTAAGACCCGTTTTAAAAAGAGCGCCTAACATCAAGTTTTACAGAACGAAATCATCAAGGCAAGGGTAATTTGAATGAAGTGTGTTATTGCAAACCGGTTGAGATGAGATTTTTTCATTATTTTGATCAGAGGGGATAGATTCCCTTGCATAGAAAGATTAAAACTGGACCAACTTCTAAAGTTCAGAATTCGACCTGTACTTTTGATAGAGTGCCTTCTCTTGACTAAAGATCAAATAGGGATGATGATTAAACGTAATACGAGATAGTCACAATAATGATGATGACCAAGCAACTTGAATAGACAAGGTTAATCGACCGAGTTGACAAAATCACAGTTGATAATTGTGTTGATAAGTACAAGTTAATCCTTCGAGAATCATTGCTTTGGAATGTCGCCATTGTTGATTCAAAATCTGATTGACTTTTGTCTGCTGGCGGCGATTCATTTTTCTGCCTATTCTCCCATCCACACGGTTAGGAGCAGGAATTTGGAGTTATTTTTTGCTCACATCCTTACAGAATCCGGTCCACTTTGAATTGAAATCGAAATTATTATTGCAGCTTAAGAATTCCTGATTTTTGTTTTCGGTCACTGGGTCAAGTTCGGATAATCGAACAATAGCTGCTTACCACCTATAGTGTTATATGAATAGTGCTTCTATTGTGCCTAGTATATCAATCGAAAGGGGTTCGATTTAAATAGCAAATAGTAAAATTGATAAGAGATAATAGAACTGTTTAGTTTTACTTATGACATAAACAACAATTTAATAGTTTCAATGTTGAATCTTGTCGATGGTGTCTTTTGAAAGATGGCAAGTTTAAGGTGTATGTTAAATTTGCTCCCCTTTTGGCGAATGTTACAAATTTTCACGCTTATTGATTATGGAAAGTTGACTTTGGTGGCTGAAGGGTATGTGGGATCAGAAGGTACTGAGAAGGAATTAGTACATAATATGGTATGTGGTCATATTAAAATAACTTTAAGCTTATGTGCATAGGTAGTAGTTGAAAAATTAAGGAGGCGATGGGTTTAGGAATAATCAATTTCATACTAAACCTATTTAATAGTTAATAGATTCCATAATCTATCGTATTGATTATAGTTTAAAATTAAAGCCATTGCCCATCCTCGTATTGAAATTTAGGACAATTTGAATAAATTACTTTGACAATGTTGAAATTAGTAAAAGCATAAATCTGAGGGGCTCATTGGTATATACTTTCTAGTATTTGCACGAAAATTTCGAAATTTCGAAATTGAAAAGATCAAAATTTTTTGCATGTTCTTTTGTGAGGGGTGGGGGGGGGGTGGATTTAAATACGGTAAAAGAAAATTTTTTTTTCTCTATCTTCTTCAACCTGTCTTAGTCTACTTCTGAACATGGGCCTCTTCCAATTTTTTCCATGATGTTCTTCTGTTGGGTATCAGTTCTCCATCTTGTTTGGGGTCTTCGAACACTTGTTTTTGAATCCCTCGCAATGTCCCATCTCCAATTTAGACTTACAATGCGTTGTGACACATCAGTGACTCTTGATCTTAAGCTGATTTCTTCGTTGCGAATATGATCACGCATCCTGACGCCTAGCATTGACCTTTCCATCGCTCACTGATACACTCTGAGTGTGTTTATACTGTTTACTGTGAGGGTCGCAGTTTCGAGCCCATGGTTTGTAACAGAAAGGATATAAATATCACAAGCTGAGCTTACCAAAAGTTGCCCAAGACAAGTTAATCCTCCAGGAAATTTTCGCTACCTAGTTTTCTTTCACGAGTTTAATCATATGTTCTAGATAAAATTTTCTAGCGTGGTATTATTAATCGTAATCTGTAATTAATCGGGTCTTATATGAAGATTCATTCTTAGTCCAACCGGATTAGAGCTTTCTTCCTTCTCTTGCAATATTATTCCGAGTTCTTCGGTGTCACTACTAAACTAAAACGATATCATCGGCAAAGCGTAAGTGGTTTAGATGTTTTCCATCGATTTTTATGTCCCTATGATCCTAGGATTATTTTTTGGATACGTCCTTTAACGTCAAGGTGAAGAGTTTGGGTGCAATGGGCTGACTCCTCTCCTAATCTGAAACCTCCCCTTAGTCCAGTAATCTCCTATCTTCATCCTAAGGGTTGCATGGTCATGCTAAAGCTCTTCCTGAATCCTGCTTGTTCGACGGGCTGGTAAGATTCGAGTTTTTATGTAAGTCACAATGTTTTTGTTAGCAGTTTGTATAAGATGGAAAGGAGGCTGATCGGTCTATAGTTTTCAAAGGTTCGAGAATTTTCCCTTCCCCTACGCATTTATTTAGAAGCACCGTAACGCGCTGTTTCCAAAGTCTCTCCTCCAGCTTTAAGCATTTCACTTGTTATTGAGTCTTCTCCTGGCGCTTTACAATTTTTCAATTTATTTAGCGTAGCCTTCATTTCTAATTTACTAACAGGTTGCAGTTCTTCAGAACCCACATTAAGAACTATGCATTTGTGACAACTCCGGTGTCGAGGTCGTGAATCTGACTGACTATACGAGGTCTGTTCAAAAAGTATCGCGAGTTTTGAATTTCCGCGGGTTACGTATATTCGATTTTCATTTTTTTTATGGCGTTATGTTGGTACTTATGTCTCTCACTTATGCCAATAAGTTGGACCATTTTGAATGTTCAGTTAATTTTTGACAGCTGCTTTGCTTGCACGTGTTTTGGCTCGTCTTCGATTTTTCCTCAATTTCGACAAAAAACAGCATCGCATTAACATTGCTAAGGAGCTAATGGACTCTGTCCGCGACGATCCAAATTTGCTCCAGCGGGTCATCATGGATTTATAGTTATGACGTGGAAACCAAAGCTCAATCATCCCAATGGAAGCTGCGGCACGAGCCAAGACCAAAAAAAAGCGCGTTAAGTTCGGTCGACTAGGAAGGTTTTGCTTACAGTTTTCTTCGATTACAGGGGCGAGGTGCATAACTAGTTCTTGCCACAGGGTAGTACGGTCAATAAGAAATATTACCTGCAAGTTATGCGCAATTAGCAGGAAGCAATCCGCCAGAAACGCTTGGATTTGTGTAAGAACAAAAATTGGCTTTCTGCTCACGCATCGTTGCTTATGCGCGAATTTTTGGCTAACAACAACACACTAATAATGCCACAGCCACTGTATTCCCCAAATCTGGCACCCTGTGACTTTTTCTTGTTCCCGAAAATGAAGAGCCCCATGAAAGGACGACGCTACGCTACGATTGAGCAGATAAAGACGGCATCGAAGGAGGAGCTGAACAAGATCACAAAAAATGATTTTTTGAAGTGCTTCGAGGATTGGAAAAAAAGTTGGTACAAGTGTATAATATCTGATGGGGATTATTTTGAAGGGGACAAAATAGATATTCATGAATAAATACTAAATAATTTTTGAAAAAAAAAAAAAAATTCGCAATACTTTTTGAACAGACCACGTATAGTTTCTGGTAGAAATTTTCTATGATTTCCGCGATCTTTCCTTTCTCTTTGGTAATTTCTCCATTTTCGTTTTGCATTTTATGGATTTTAAAGATTATCTATAATAAACTTAAAAACAAGTTTTTTATATGTTAAAAATCAAGCATTCATTTTTAGCACTTTTTGTACAAGTCCAAGTAAAATTAATTTCCAAATTAAACTAGTTAACTTCTAAAGTAAATATTATCCAATTTGCATTTTGGAAAGTAAAATTAAATATAATATATTTATAATTTTAAATTTAATAGTTTTTTAATTTTTTTTCATTGAATATATTTTGCCATTATTTTAATAATATTTTTCATGCGATTTATTGCATGTCTGAATCTTTTGTGGGAAAAATTTTTGATGATTTGTTGAAACAATTTTGGGCTGTAATTCGGCAATTGTTGGTTGTTGAAATACTCCACAGTTTGAATATTATCTACGTTAATATAATTTATTTAAGTTATTTTATAATAAAAATCGTTCAATATCTTAGAGGCAAATTGACATCACCCAATCCCTAAATTATGCATCCTGTGAACTTTTCTTCGTGCAATAAAGCAAAAACAAATCAAATTTTTTTTTGGTTTTTGTCACCGTTTTAAATGAAAATCTTTAATTTTAAGACATAAAAAAGAAGTCAGTTATCATGAGCCCATACCACTCTTGAGGTCCTATCTCCTCCCACGCCCACATATTGGCCGACCAGTGTCAGAAACCTTCCCGATATTCTAGACTATTTCATAACCACACCCATACATTCCATTAATACTTCCATAGATACACTCCTTGACCTGAATTCCGATCATTCCCCTGTTCTCCTAACACTAGACACTTCTCCTTCTTTAAAATCCTATCCTGCCAAACTTGTAAATGGGAAAGTTGATTGGGACATTTTTAGACAAAACTTAGACCAACAGATTCATTTACAACAAAGCCTTAAGAACGTACAAGAAATACTCGATGCCGTAAACGACTTGACTGTTTGCATACAGAACTCAATCACTAACGCCCACATAACTCATAACAAACCAACCATACGAGAACATGACTATAATCTTCCGCAAAAAATTCGCAGCTTGATAAGCGAGAAACGTCGAGCCAGGGCCCAGTGGCAACGTTCAAGAATGCCAAATGAGAAGAAAAAACTGAACCAACTACAATACAACGAGAACTGAAACAAGAAATAATTAATTATAACAACGAACGATTTACTAAATACACAGAATAACTGATAACTAATAAGTCACTCTGGACAGCTACCAGACGAATTCTCAAATACAAAACAGCTACACACCCGCTCCGGAATACCGACGGAACCTGGGCAAAAACAGATAAACAGAAAGCCGACATCTTCGGCAAACACTTAGAAAACATCTTTAAGCCTCACGAAGATGTCCAAGACATTCTACATGACGAACAAATATTCCGACAAATATCAACTCAGTTGCCCATAAATCCACCTCCTAAGTTTTTCACTCCTTCCGAAGTTAAATTCACAATAGAACACCTTTCCAATAAAAAAGCCCCAGGATATGACCTAATAACTTCAGAAATCCTGAAACAAATTTCCAAAAAAACCCTCGTCCTTATAACCTATATTTATAATAGTATCCTCCGCACATCATTTTTTCCTTCCCTGTGGAAGTTTTCCATAATTAAGATGATCCGAAAACCCAATAAGCCCAAAAATCTTCCTACCTCATATAGACCTATAAGCCTCCTTCCCATGTTATCAAAAATCCTAGAAAAATTAATCCTAAAACGCCTTTATCCCATTTTTGAAACCGAGGGTGTCATTCCTCAGCATCAGTTTGGATTTCGACCTGAGCATTCCACTATCCAGCAGTGTCATCGCGTAGTCGACTACATAGCGTGTTCGCTAGAGCGAAAGGAATACTGCCCAGGAGTGTTTCTTGACATTTCGCATGCTTTCGACCGTGTATGGCACCCTGGATTGCTTTGGAAGTTGCAGCGAGTCCTACCCTCGAGTTATTTCCACATCCTTAAATCTTATCTCTCAGACCGATATTTTCAGGTAGCTGAAAATATGGAGTACTCTGACATTTATCCAATTTCCGCCGGTGTCCCTCAAGGAAGTATCCTAGGTCCTATCCTATATAACATTTATACCCATGACATTCCTTGCCACAACAACATCCTAACCGCAACATATGCTGACGATACAGCCATCCTGACACATCACAAAGATCCTTACACAGCCATTAGTATCCTTCAGAACCATATCCACTCCTTAGAAACTTGGTTCAAAAGGTGGAGAGTGAAGGTAAATGAGCAAAAATCTGCTCATGTAACTTTCACACTCTGCCGAGAACAACTTCCCAACATAACCCTAAACGGCAGTATTATTCCACAAAAAAATAGCGTACGTTGCGTTGGACTTACGAAAACTAAATGACGTGAACTTAACGGACGATACAAACAATTATTACGTCTCCTAGACCGTAAATCAAAACTTACAACAACAAGTAAACTATTACTATACAATACGGCTCTGAAACCAATATGGACATATGGTCTAGAACTTTGGGCTTCGACTAAGCATTCCAACTCCCTTCCAATCCAATCCCTACAATCCCGAATTCTTCGTAAAATTGTCAATGCCCCCTTTTATGTGCGAAACACTGTTATCCACCGTGACCTATGCATCTCCCAATATAAAAAATTCCATTCGTATCTATCTTTAGATCCTAATGCTTTAGGAAGGGAACTAATCACTCCCACCCTTCCAGTATACACCTATCGACGTTTAAAACGGCGATAGCCGAGAGATTCTCTAAAATTATAATATAAAATTACCCTGTTCTAGAGGTAACATCGATGGGTGTTTTCCTCCACATGTCTTCATGTCCTTGTATATTCCCATAAAAAATCTGCTTGTTACTAGCATAAGTAGTTGTAGATATCATTTAAAATAAAAAAAAAAAAAAAAAAAAAAAAGTTATCATGAGGTCATAGCGCTAAGAATTGACAGTAACGGTGTCTCCTTCCTTATTTTCAAAGTAATAACGCCGTCAATGACAATTTTAGACTAAAATCCGCACCTGTCATTTTCTGGATATAATAAGTTTTAAACCTTTTTTTTAAAAAGTTTTAATAGTATTATTTATGACATATTTTACTTATTAACATATCCTATTTCTTCAGCGATAAAACTTTATATAAATGAGCCTCATTGCTGGAGAAAATTTACTGCGAAAACTCATTACCGCAGGATTAGCACTTTTAAAGAAAGGTGACTTTAAAATTATTTTTTTATGATTTATTAATAAAAATAAATTAATAATAAAAAATGGCAAATTTTTTTATAAATAAAAATTAAATTTAATATTATATTTATGAAAAAAATAATTATACAAAATTAATTATACTTTCCAAACTGTAAAATGAATATTTTTTAAATTAACAAAAAAAAAAAAGAAGAAAAATCCTATTTTTTCAGTCTTAAAATTCGAAACTTTTATTTAAAACTAAATAGATATAATATATATACTTGTAGATGAAATATCTTATCTAGTCAATGGAAATATTTACGTTTGTTTCGTAATTTAATGTTCATTTAAATGCGGTAAAAAGAAAAAAATTGCACTTAAATGAGCGAACGAACATCCTTCCGGTAGTTGGTAAGCTTTTCGCAACAGCAACATTCTTGTCCATATAGTCAAGTATAATTTGTATAGCAATCTATGAGTACTGGTCGTATGTTGATTTGCAGAAGTTTTAAGCCTTTCGATACTATTGTACTTAATGTGGGCACATCCAACTTGCATTGGTTAGATTGAATGGTCGGCAAGTTCAGAATTCAATGCCCGAGTTTGTGATATTGAAGAAAATTAAAACAAAGAATCTACACATAACCAGAAATTTACCAAAAGTCTGTATGCGAGCATGTGTTCTTCAATCAAATAGGCTAGCTACAGCATAGGTCGTCCCTATCTACTTGATCCTCTATCAAAACTATATCACAATATTCACATTAATACGTAACCATATACCCAGAGAAACGTATATAAGTACACGTGTAGTTTCGGAATTTACAGGAAGTTCAAAAAGGACTCGAATATATTCGAACATTGATCATTATACAGTTTCTGTTGTATCCTTATCAGATATGTAGACTCGGAGTACGAGTCCAACATGCTCGAACATCATGACTACATATGTCGAAGGAAGGAAGCTATCCAAACAACTGCTAGTAAAGAACTTATCTCCTGACTACTGTTCAGTGTCTGCTGCGTTATGTGTGCTGAGCCATGTTCGATACGAGGTAGGTTGAGTGTGGTATGTGGTATACACCGACTATACTAATAGAACTTTAATGGAATACATTAAATTTCTATGACTAGATAAATGTCAATAGTATTCGAGAGCAGGACTTTGTTGGCTGCTTTTCGATTAGACGGGATACCCTTTGCTGTTCTCAATAATCGAAATGAATCAATTTCGATTCTATCAGTACTCATAGTATTCCATTAGACCTTGTGATGGCGATTTTACTTTTCTATAAAATGTGCTCATTCAAGTGAATTTGGTCAAATCATCTTAAAAAAAATAAATAAATAAATCGAATAGAAATACTCCTTATGTGTAGGGATATGAGTGATTGATACACTGATTAATGGAAACCTTATTCATGGCTGGATACTAAAATGTTATAAACTTTTCATACATGGTCTTAATGAAGCTACTCTAACCTAAAGCGGATGTGATCATATAAAAATCGAAACTTTTAAGCAAATTAAGCTAGATAAAAATTTTCAATTATATAAAATCTTCCAAAACAAATAATTAAAATCAACAAAAAAAAAACAAAAACAAACCCCTTTTTTAATACATATGAAATTTGATGAATATCTAAAGATGAGATTAAATTCTTTAATTAAAAAATACTAACCAGACAAAACGAATATGAAGAAAAAGGACGAATATATTTGAAATATGATTGCTTGTACGATGAGAATATACGCATCCGTATTATTGCTGAAGCTTGTCAAAATTGATCCCTCTTACACATTAAAAGTTTCCTAATAAAAAATATTTTTTGGTTTAATTTTTGGAAAACGTAAAAAGGATACAAGCCATTGCAAAAACAAATCACTCAATATCAAGCCAATTTGATCAAATTCTTCAATTCAATCTATTGTCAATAGTCTTTATGGGTTAACATATTTATATGAACCTAGCCATAATATTTTTTTTTTTTTGGTTCATTCCTATTATTTATATGTATATGGATTTATTCCAACTGTAGCGATTTTATAACGGAGTGTCCTTACAAGTAATATTTTAAAAAGTAATTCTTATTTTTTAATTTGTCGTCTTGTTGATTAGTTAACAATAAAACGTATCTTTTATATCCCGTACGCCCCTTGACCTATTCTTTCGCAAAGGACTCGACCGACATTTGCCTATGGACATGTGCAGTTTGTACACATTCGTATATAGTCGATAGAATCCAATGTCCTGTCGCATTTGACCAAGAACAGTTTGCACTATTGGAGAGAAAGAGAGATTGAGAGAGTGAATACCAATAGGGGTGGATCCCCTTGTTGATATATTCACCGTACGCTTTAGTAGGGAAAAATCTGCTGGCCTTTCTCCGAACATATGAGCTGTCCACTATAGTCAGTTGGAACGTGCCATATGGCAGAGGTGAGTGTATGAGTAAGGAAAAACCCCGAAGACGGCAACCAATCAGACTGCATTGGTCAGTATTGATCCGTTCCGAAAGAGTTCAAACTTTAGTGAGAGTAAAAGAGCCGAACGCTAACTATACGAGTATTCTCTATATCGTATGATGGTAAGGATGCATAGAAAGGACCCTCTCCAAGGATTTTAAATAATAATTTTCTAAAGGATATTATTGCAGTTATTTCCTACCTGAAAAGGATAGTTTTTAATTCGATTACCTATAGTACGTGTTCGATTCGATTCCTTTTACGATAATATTTTTGTTGAAACTTCTTTTCTCTAAAGGATAATAAAGAAAATTACCTTCAATTCTGTCTATTTTATTATTTGTTTTTTTTTTTCATTATTCTTCTATCAATAAAATTGATTTTCTATAGTAAAAAAAAAAACAAAACAAAAATATATTCTGCTATAAATTAAAGAATAATTTCTTCATTTTTTTTTAAAATTCGATTCAGGATACATGATGAAAATCGACCAATCAGGATATCAGCTATAAATCGGTTCAATTATCCAAAAACCAATCAAGTTCAATAAGTCAGGATAATTTATCATCATTAATGCAAATACTGAGAGTGGAAATAATCAAAATAATAATAACAATAATCGTCGGCAATCATTTTAATTGGGATGTCACACGTCAATTTTCATATGTTGCGTATGAGAGAATTTGTCAAAGAACCGAAACGAGACTGGATAAAGTGCCTTCGAAGATTAATTAATAATATTTTCTGACAGACAGGAAGGATACTGTTTTCGGGTGTGCAGTGACTGGACGATAGATTTGCATGGCTGTGTTGAACCTATCTGAGCATACACCTATGACGATTTAATAAGATTGCGGTCACACAGGGGGCAGTATAGTGTATGTAGGTAGACATGATGGAAGGATCTGTGTGGTACTGTTCGTAATCCACCGAAGACTTGTGTAATTCAATTAAACGTAACCTCAGCAACCGTTCTGATCATAGTCCTAATTAGTGAAATTGCCTGTTTGGACAGTAAATGGTGATGGCTGGTTTGTAGATGTGCTCGACTAGCCGTTGTTCGTACATTGCCTTATGCTCGTTTCGAAAAGGACCAAAATGCTGAGACATACTATCGACGTTGAACAAGAAAACTAAATTTACAACAGACTCCCAAGCACATGGATTTTAGGTCGTACACAAAACATATGAGAACATCAATTCGAGTCTAGGTACATAATGCAGGTTTTTCAGAGCTTTTTGCCGAAATGACTACGAATTGCAAGTGTACTCGTTGTAGCCATTATCGAAACATACGGATTATGCCGGTGCATATACTGTTCACCGCAATTTCGTTAGGTTGAAGTGGAACTCGACCACAGAAAACGAAACAAAACAATCTTAATCCATTTATTGGACATGAACTCCTTTAGTTCCTTTGAATTCGAGGACACATTCTAAAATTTCTACTTTTACCAAATACCAACTCTTAGTGATTATCGACATAAAGAAAACTTTCCAAAACTGAGTGAAATTTGCTTTAAAAAATCCAATATCATAAAATGTCCTTTTTGCTTTTTCGTTTCAATAATTTTTCTCCTTCTTATTGTTGTTTTTGTTTTATTTTTAAGAAAAAACCTAGGCACTTTGTTTAGTTGTAAATTTCTTTAAAAATTAATAAACTTGTATAAGTCCAAAAATTTTATGTTTAACTGCAACTTTTCGATCTAATATCCTCGGGTGCGTTCATGCCAAGTAAAAAAAATTACAATCTAAACCACGTGGGAAATTTTTAAACTTTTCTTTCGTTTTAACGTTTTTAGCAAAAATTGTCCGGTAAAAATATTGTAAAAAAAATTTCCTAGTAAGAATATTGGAGAAAATTTTTTGAGAAATATTTTCTAGTAAAAATGTGCAGTTAAAAATTTTCTTTAGAAATGTTCTAATTAAAAATTTCTAGTAGAAATGCTCTAGCAAACAATTTTATAGCAGAAATTTACCAGCTAAAATATTTCCAGTAATTTTCTAGTGAACATTTCCGAGTTAAAGCTTTTAATAAACATTTACTAGCAGAAATGTTCTTATAAAAATGATCGAATAGTAATTTCCTTGCAAAAACGTTGATTTTAAATTCTCGAAAAAACTTTCTGGTAAAATTTCCCAAAAAGCACTTTTTCATATAATAAAGTTATAAAAATTTGTAGTCAAAATATTTGGCCTAAAATTTTCTAGTAAAATTTTCGAGCAGAAGTTTTCTAGTAAAAACTATTGGAAAAAAAAAGTTTAGAACCAATTTTTAAATAAATATTTTTTACTTTAAATTTTCCTAGAAGAAATGTTTTTGTAAAAGTTTGCTAGTTAAAAGTTTCTTGTAGAATTGTTCTAGCACAACATTTTCTAGCAGAAATTTATCAGTTCAATAAATTCAAGTAAAATTTTCTGGTAACTATTTTCTAGTTAATATTTTTGAGTTAAAGATTTACAGTTAAAATTTTCTAATCAACATTTTCTAGCAGAAATATTCTTATAAATATGCTTGAATGGGAAGTTTTTAATAAAAGTATCCAAGTAGACATTTCCTTATACAAAAACCCTTTGCAAAAATTTTCTTGTAAAATTTTACTTGCAAAAACATTGATCTTAAATTTTCTAGTGAAAATATTCTGGTAAAATTTCCCAATAGGCACGTTTTCGTAAAATAAAATGGAAAAAATTTGTTATTAAAAATTTGTTACTTAAAATTTTCCAGTAAAATTTTCTAGCAGAAATTTTCTAGTAAAAATTTTCGGATGACAATAGTTTAGAAGCAATTTTCTAGTTAATATTTTCAGTTCAAAATCTAAATTTAGAAATTAATGTGCTAATAAAAATTTTCTTGTAGAATTGTTCTAGCATAAAATTTTCTAGCAAAAATTTACTGATTAAAATATTTCGAGTAAAATTTTCTAATCAAAATTTCCTAGCAGAAATATTCTTATGAATATGCTTGAATGTTAATTTTTTAATAATAATATCCAAGGAGACATTTTCTTATACAAATCCTTTACAAAAATTTTCTTGTAAAATTTTTCTTGCAAAAACGTTGATTATAAATTTTCTAGTGAAAATATTCTGGAAAAATTTTCTGGTAAAATTTCCCAATAAGCACGTTTTCGTAAAATAAAATGGTAAAAATTTGTTACTTAAAATTTTCTAGTAAATTTTTCGAGCAGAAATTTTCTAGTAAAAACTTTCGGATAACAATAGTTAAGAAGCAATTTTCTAGTAAATATTTTCAGTTCAAAATTAAAATATTGAAATTAATGTTCTAATAAAAAAATTGTTATAGAATTGTTCTAGCAGAAATTTACCAGCTAAAATATTTTGAGTAAAATTTTGTAGTAATAATTTTCTAGTAAATATTTCTGAATAAAGGATTTCAGTAAAAATTTTCTAGCAGAAATTTTCTAGCAAAAACTTTCGGATAACAATAGTTAAGAAGCAATTTTCTAGTAAATATTTTCAGTTCAAAATTTAAATTTAGAATTTAATGTTACTATAAAAATATTCTAGTAGAAATGCTTTAGTAAAAAATTTTCTAGCAGAAATTTACTGGTTAAAATATTTCAAATAAAATTTTCTGGTAAAATACCAACGAAAAAAAAATTGTTTTGATTCCAAAAATTGTGTGTTCAACTGCAAATTTTCGTCCTAATACAAATTGGTGCGTGCATGTCGAGCAAAAACTTCCAATCTAAGACACGTGCAAAATTTTTAACTTTTCTTTTGTTTTTGTTTTCGAAAAGACAGTCTTTCCCTTTCTTAATAGAAAATATCTAATGCTAGCTAGTCTAATAAGCTCTTGTGTGCGGATGCTTATACTCTGGACAATGAAATTTCCTCGCCCATATTCACAAATACTCGTTATAATTTCATATAAAAATGCACACGGACACACACACACACACACACGCACACACGATGTTAGAGTTTTTAGAAAAACTTCCTTAAAGCCTTGAGGTCGAATGGCTAACGATTTCTACGTGCCGAATAATTTTAATTAAGGAAATGTACCCATCCATGTTCGTTCAGGTTAGCACCATGCATTGCCATGTACTATTTGGCTCGTATCCCCTTCGGGCAGCTAGGCTTGTGCAGGCCGACAAAGCTTATTCAATTATTAACCACAAAAATTTTACCAATCCTAAGGGATATGGTCTGACTTTAAATTTTCCGAAAATTCTCTCAAGTTCAGCTTTTCAAAATTGTTCTTCAAATTTTGTTTCAACAAATAATGGTGCTCTACTAAAGAGCCTGGCAAATGGACAATTTTGATCGATTTCAAATCTCCCAATTCCATTTGGTTTATTTTTTCTTTCATTTTTCCTTTTTATTATTATTTAAGTTAGCTTTTTATTATATATGCAAGTTTTATTATAATAGTTTTGTTAGAATTTATTTGATTAGAATTTATAACTCACCGCGGAGACAAATAATTACGTAAAAAGTTTAGCCTTCCTGAAGATGAAAGTTTATTTAGCAAATTTTCATTATTTTGATGGAAAATTTTTATCAAAACAAAATAAGAAAAAAAATAAACAAAAATAAAATAATGCCATTTATTAATATTTTATAATTAATAAAAATTAATATTTATTTGTTGTTGATATTTTCATCTTTTTTAAATACTGAACACAAAAAATAATACCTTATCCATTTAAAGGTTTGCATAAAATATAGTATTATTATTTTATAATTATGAAAATAAATATTTTTTATTAAATGATATTAATATATTAAAATTTGCCATTTTATAAAAATAAATGCATTTTTTAATAAATAATTGTTATGCAAACATTATGCAAAATTTTCCATAAAAGTGAACATTTTATCGTTAGCATATTTCGCGCTTTAAGAGGTGATTATCACTTTGCATAAAGGGTGGCATGATTATCACCTTGGTGGATATGTCAATTAGTAAATTTATTAAATATAAGATTTTAAAAACCCATGTGTGACTGTCGAGTACTAATTGACTATTTATTGTAAATTTTGGTCTGACGGTGTCATGGGCCAGAATATTTCTGAAACTGAAGAAAAAAGGACCACTTTGATCTTAACTCAATGATTTCAATCTAAGTCATTTGTGGTTTTAAGCAAATGACATTACAAGCCATAAAGCTTAAATCCGCTAGAAATCAAAAACAAATTTATTCAAACTACACATTTTTCCCATCTCTCGGGCAATTTATGGATACCACGCCAAAAAAATTCCTTCTCTTTCGAGGCAAACCACTCATCAAGCCATTTTCGGAAGTCTTCGTAAGAATCGAAGTGCTGCTCAGCGAGCGCGTGGCCCATGGACGAAAACAGGTGGTACTCGGAATGTGCCAGGTCTGGTGAACAAGCGGGGTAGGGTATCACCTCCCCATTTGAGTGCCTCCAAGTAGTTTCGCACCATTTTTGACGTGTGCGATGGTGCGTTGTCGTGGAGGAAAATCAGCTTGTCATGTCTTTGTTGATAATCCGTCCACAGAGCATGGTGCAATTTGTTCAGTTGTTGGTGGTAGCAGTGGGCATTGACAGTTTCACCAGATTCCAACATCTCATAGTAGATGATACCCTGCTGATCCCACCAAAAGCACAGCATCGTCTTCCGCCCGAAGCGGTTTGGTCTTAGGAAAGATGTTGATGGTTGGCCAGGATCAACCCACGAAATAGATCCACTTTTCATCGCCTGTCACAATCCAATGCAGGAACGACTTTCTTTTTTGTCTGGCGAGCAAGATTTCGTATGTGTATTGGCGTCACTCCATCTGCCTATCGTTCAATTCATGCGGCACCCATTTTCCGATCTTTTCAATCTTCCCCATGGCACGGAGATGCATGAAAATTGCTGGTTGAATAACACCCAATTACTCCGCGAGAATGTTTTGCGATTGGGTATCGTCTTCGTCCAAAAGAGTCTGCAATTGATGGTCATCAACCTTCCTAGGCTGATTTTAACGCTTCTTGTCCCACAAGTCAAAATTGCCGTCTTTGAACCGACAAAATCAATCTCGGCACGTTGTTTCCGATAAAGCACTGTTACCATAGGTCTCCATACGTGTATGTTAAGCATTGGATGCGATTCGGCAGCCGATTTCTTCAAATTGAAGCAGAAAAGCAGAGCTTCCCGTATATGCTATTTTCCTGGCACAAAATTAGACATGATTACCAAAGGAAAAATATATGTTGTTGTACGAAATTGCTAAAATTGTGCACTGATTAATGTTGACAGATGTCAAACTCATAAAAAAAAGTATGGCGTGCCCATGGTAGCTTAATACGCTCACTCACGCCATCTATTACCAAACAGCGGATTTAAGCGTATACCCCTGGTATTGCTTGAAAAGGTTCCAGCACGCTTCATTTTGAGATTTGATGATGGCACTTAGCCATCAAGATCCTCCGATTTGAAGCTGTTTGACTTTTTATTATAAAATTACTTGTAAAATCATGTTCAAGCAAAGAATTTTCAAACTTTTCAATATCTGCCAAGTAATAATGGTTGATTTAGAGTTCGAAATTTGTGAAAAAGTCTTTAAATATTACCTTAAAAGGACCAAATCCTAGTAACACTCGTAACGCTAATTAAACGTTATTTTTTATACATATTTGGCAAGATTTAAGAACTATGGTCCTCAACCTTCATTTGATATTGGTTGTTGGACAAACAAAATGTTCAGCTGGCGTGAAAGGTTTTCAACTATCCTTTTTCTACTAAAATTCTGACAGACTGTACCAACGATGGAAGATTTTTTATACATCACTTAACCTAGAATTACTAATTTGAACAGGACTTTTTCCATTAGGACTCAACAACTCCTTTTTCAAGTCTTCTCTATAATTTTCTAATATACCCCGTAAAAATTAACCACTTCTAATTGCTCCTTTCAACTAACTATCAACCAGTTTAATAGGGCAAGCTAGAAATGCCAACCCACACGTAACATGAAGTCGCCAAATGGCCTCATGGTTGTGGCGCTATGAAATGGTCACTGGACTGTTTGTACATACAAAACAAACAAATTAATATCTAAAAAATATTATAAAATTAATTAAGCAAATTGCATAGTCGTCCTTGTTTTAAAAAATAAATATTTCAGAAATAATTTAAAGTTTTTTTTTAAAAGGATTCTTCTTTTTCTACTCTACCAAAGGATAATATTTGTAGCTAAAAAGAATTCCTCTACAGAATATTCAGCTTTTTATAAACAGAACAGTTTTTTTTATTTTTTTATTAATAATAATTATAAAAATTTCAACAAAAAGAAAAAAAACAAATTTTCCTTCTTTTTTTTTAATATAATATAAATTTTTTCTCATAAAAAATATAGTAAAAAATTAAGGATTTTTTTTCCATTCCTAATTAAAATCTTCTATTAAGCCAATTTTGTACATTTTTATATTCGTACTTAATAAATTCTGCTTTTGCTTTGATATTATTTTCAATTCTGGGCTCAATCCTTTCAATGAATTCATCGATAATTTCGTTTTTGAAAGTTGGTGCCAATCTTCGAACGGAATCTCTTATCGAATCGTACTGACGCAGTGAAAAGCTTCTTTCGGCAATTTCATTGAAAATTACCAAAGCGTCCTTATTTCTGTGGTTTTTTTTTTTTTGCAAAGTAAAAAAAATAATTTAAGAAAAAAGAGAGTTTTCTAAATGTTTAAGGATACGTACTTCTCGGACATAAGTTTTAGCATTTCCGCTACCAATTCATCGAAATTCGGTTTTTCAAGTATGGCCTCAGCCTTTTTGGCATCGTAAATTTTACTAAGAAATTCCTGGAAAATATTTTTATTATATTAGAAAATTATCAGAATAATAATAATATTTTTTTCAATTACAAAATATTTCGTAAAAGCCTCGGTTTCCCTGAGATAATCGCCAAGACGTTTGAAGGCTCTACCGGCGGCAAGATGCGGAAGCTCATCTTCTTCCTTTTCCAAATAAGAGAGTAAATCCATGTGCATATCACAGTCCAAATAGCCATTTCCACAAAACGCGGCTGAATCGTCGATTAGTTGCGCCCGATTTACAACGTGAATTTTTGTATAATTTTCACCTTTGAGGAAGGTGATCAATTTTTGCCAATTGGCAATATCATAATTGACGCGGCAAAATACTACAGAAAAATTAAATACAAAAAATAATTCGTGGTCTTTTTGGATTATTTATATTTATATTTTTACCTGTAAGTTGTAAATTAAGGATTGTCCAACCATTATCCTCTTCGACGTATAAGACAATGCTGTCGTCGGTGTCCCGTAGCCATTCGAGGATATAAGTAGAATCGAAATTGGGCAATTTTTCTTGAGCCATCGTTATGGGAATCCACCACCTTTCATGTGGCTGGGAGTCTCTGTCGAGAAGGAATCGTTCTTGCTTGATGGCGTATTGGAAAATTCCGCTGGGTAATTTTGTTATATTTAATGTTATTAGAGGATAGCCTGGATTATCTACCCAAGCACGCATTACAGTAGGAACGGTTGCACCGCGTGGTAATCCATTTTGTCCAGCTTCGATGGAACCGAAGAGATGTGGTGGCTCAGCGTTGTTGTATGATTTTGCATTGAGATAGTCGGTAATAGCTTTATTATAATTTGGGAATATCCTAGACATCATACGAACTATTCCTGATCCTTTTTGATAATTCCATGAATCAAATTTAGATGAAAATTTCTTTGGAGTATCAACAGCATCGTTCAGGCCAATCGAATTTTTCGACAACGAATCATGTAACAACATATTTTGTAAGCTAACCACAATATGATAATACATAAAACGATCTTCTGGAAGGATCTGAAATTAGCATAATTAAATTTGTTAGATTTTCATAAATCGATTCACAAAAAGAGCAAGATCCTTTCAATTTTCCAGTGAAATTGCCAAAATTAAAATTTTCTGGTAAATTTGTAGTCAAAATTGTTTGGTTAAAATTTTTTAGTACAATAAAATTTTCGAGCAAAAGTTTTCTAGTAAAAACTTTCGGATGACAATAGTTTAAGTGGTCATTTTCTAGTACATATTTTCAGTTCAAAATTTAAATTTAGAAATTAATGTTCTAATAAAAAATTTCTTGTAGAATTGTTCTAGCAGAAATTTACCAGCTAAAATATTTAGAGTAAAATTTTCTAATCAAAATTTTCTAGCAGAAATATTTTTATGAAAATGCTTGAATGGTAATTTTTTAATAAAACATTATTTTAAAGTTGATTTTAAATTTTCTAGAATAAATTTTCTAGTAAAAATATTCTGGAAAAATGGGAAAATTTCTATTAAAAATTTTTTCGTGTAACTTCTAGACAAATTTTCCACCAGAAGCTTACTAGTAAAAACTTTTGGATGAAAATAGTTTAGAAGCAATTTTCTAATAAATATTTTTTTCTTTAAGGTTTTCTAGAAGAAATGTTCTTGTAAAAGTTTGTTAGTTAAAATTTTCTTGTAGAAATGTTCTAGCATAAAATTTTCTAGCAGAAATTTACCGATTAAAATATTTTGAGTAAAATTTTCTAGTAAATATTTCCGAGTAAAGGTTTTCAGTCAAAATTTTCTAGCAGAAATTTTCTAGTAAAAACTTTCAGATGACAATAGTTTATTAGCAATTTTCTAGTAAATATTTTCAGTTCAAAATTTAAATTTAGAAATTAATGTTCTAATAAAAAATTTCTTATAGAATTGTTCTAGCGCAAAATTTTCTAGCAGAATTTTGACGGCTAAAATATTTTGAGTAAAGTTTTCTGGTAACAATTTTGTAGTAAATATTTCCGAGTTAAAGGTTTCTAGGTTAATTTTCCAGTAAAAATATTCTGGAAAAAACTTTCTAGTAAAAATTTCCTATAAGCATTTTTTCGTAAAATAAAATTTGCGCTAAAATTTTCCACCAGAAGTTTTCTAATAAAAACTTTTGGATGACAATAGTTTAGAAGCAATTTTTTAGTAAATATTTTTTACTTTAAAGTTTTCTAGAAGAAATGTTCTTGTAAAAGTTTCTTAGTAAACATTTTCTTGTAGAATTGTTTTTGCATAAAATTTTCTAGCAGAAATTTATCAGCTGAAATATTTTGAGAAAAATTTCGTTGGTTACAATTTTCTAGTAAATGTTTCAGAATAAAGGTTTTCAATAAAAATTTTCTAATCAAAATTTTCTGGCACAAAAATTTGTTTGTTCTAATAAAAAAATGTTGGCAAATCGCTTATGCATTTTTTAGTAAAAACTCTTTGAAAAAATTTTCTTACAAGAACGTTGACTTTAAATATTCTTCAACAAATTTTCTAGTAAAAATATTCTGGTTTAAATTTTCTGGTGGTAAAGTTTCCCAAAAGGCACTTTTTCGTAAAATAAAATGGTAAAAATTTGTAGTCAAAAATTTTCTAGTCAAATTTTCTAGTAGAAGTTTTCTAGTAAAAAATTTCGGATAAAAATAGTTAAAAAGCAATTTTCTAGTAAATATTTTTGACTTTCAAGTTTTCTAGAAGAAATTATCTTGATACAAAGTTTCTTGAAGAATTATTCTACCATGAAATTTTCTAGTAGAAGTTTATCAGGTAAAATATTTAAAATATTTATGGTAAAAATATTCTAATAAATGCATTTCAGTAAAAATTTACTCGTAAATATTTTCTTGTAAAAATTGTCTTTTTTTTTTTTAAAAATATTTTAATAGGATTCTCCAGGATACATCTGCTAGTAAAAATATTATATCCTAATAAACAATTTTTAGTAAAATATTATAATTAAAAAAAATTATTGTTAAAAAATATTTCCTTAAATTTTTCGAATAAAAATTTTCTATCAAGATTTTCTGGGATAAACTTTCTAGTACAAATATTGTGGCAAATATTTTTTAGTGAAAATTAGTATTTTTTTTTAAAAATATTACAGCAGCAAGTTCTTCTAAAAGTTCTCTTATTAAATTCTTTTTTTTTTTTTAAATTATTCGGTAAAAATTTTCTAGTCAATTTTTAGTAATAAATTTCTAGTAAAAATTTTCCAGTAAAAATTTTCTTGTTGCCATTTTTTATTGAAAATTTTCTTATATTAAATATCAATTACAAATTATCTGATAAAAATTTTACTATTGAAATTGTGTGGTAACAAATTTCTAAATAAAATTTTCTATAAAATTTTCCGATAAAAATTTTCTAGTAAAAATTTTCTTGTAAAAATCTTTTAGTTCAAAAAGTTAGAAAAAAATGTTAGAAAAAGTTTTTATTAAAAATAAGTTTTTAACCTTTCTGATTAAGGTAAATAATTTTCATTTTATTTTATCTACTTGTAAATTATGTTTGCTTATCCTTTAGTAAGATATTTATTGGAATCATTAGATACTCGAGTGGATTTCCTAACTAACCATAATGGAAAGCCCTTTTAATACTTTTATAAAAATTTCAACAAAAACGATAACAGTTCCCAAGATTAGATAATAGCCTGACAACACCTAAAACTTGAGGTCAAATGCCGTGAGGTGTTCACTCTAAGTGTAAATCTCTTAAGATAAATACTTGTACTGTTATTGACTTAAAAAGAAAACAGAAAAAAAATCAATAACAATTAATAAATATTAACAGAGAAGCAAAAAAAAAAAACGAGCATGAAAGGAAAAACTCAAGATAATCGCTGTGTAATTAAGAAGGTGTAAGGAGTTTCCCAATATGGCCGTTGTTTTTTTTTTTTTTGGTAAAAAAACTTTGTAGACTGGAAAAAAAATTTCACAAGGTATACAGAAAATAAAAGAAATCCAAGCAGAAGAAAATTTCTTTCAATTTGGTAATTTTTTCGATCAGATATAAAAAAATTTGCGGTTTAGTAATCGCATCTCGTCCATCATTCGATTGGAAAACGCTAGTGTTACCAGCATTGATTAATTACTAAAGAGTTACGTGAATGCGACGGGTGAGCAGTCCGGTTTTCTCTTTTGCTAATTTACTTTTCAATAATCGGTATTTTTTATTTAAGACAGGTGCACGTGCTGTTGTTTTTATGAAAAAATTCTTAATTATTTCGTGTGTTTTTTTAAACAATTTTTTATTTAACGTGCTCCACACACAAGCTTTTACGCCATTGGATTTGTTCTACTTGCAAAGGTGTGATAAGTGATAGTGCTTGAGTGGGACTAAAGAATTTTTTTTTTGTGGGGTAAAGAGCCATAATGGAGAGTTACACTAAATGTCTTTGCTTGTTTAACTCGATTAAGAAATGATTAGAGCAACCGTAAATTGTGGATTACTTACCTTATCACCAATTATGCAGGAATAGTGCGTGGCGAATGCCTCATTAAGCCACACGAAATCCCACCAAGCGAGCGTAACTAAATTGCCGAACCACTGGTGGGAGATTTCGTGCGTTATGAGTTCGGCGGTGCTGCGGCGAATTTTGCTGTTGTTCAGAAACTGCCTTGCTACTGTGTTGCCATAGACGATTAGGCCCCAGTTTTCCATTCCACCTCCAAAAGTAGGTACCACAACGCCATCTAATTTCGGCAATGAATATTTAACCTTCAGCAAAGCCTCTAAATGCTTCACAGTTTCAACGCTAACTTTAAGGCTATCCTGAGTTTCATTTTTTAGGGATGGCGGTACATAAAGGCGATATTCTCGGCCGGAATCATCTTTGGATACTAATGTCTCAAAGTCGGATACGGCAAAAGCTAAAAGGTAAGTCGACATTACTGCAGACTTTTCAAATGTTGTCGTTACGTATCCATCGATGGAACTGAAAATATAATTTTTTGGGAATAAATTAAAAAATTTGTTTATAAAATTTTGCTATAACAAAATTTTTTTTCAGTAAAGATTTTCCAATAAACAAAATAGAACAATTTCTAGTTACAATTTTCGAGTAAATATTTTGCACTTAATATTTTCCATTAAAAATTTCTAATACAAATATTCCATTCAAAATTTTCCAGTCAACGCTTTATAGTAAACATTTTGCAATAAAATGTTTTAAGTTGTAATTTTTTAGTAAACACTTTTTTGAAATATTTTTTAAGTAAATATTTTACAGTAAAAATTTCCCAATAAAAATATTCCAGTAAAAATTTCACTTTAAAAAATTTCAATAAAAGTTTTTTCCAGTTAATACATGCAACGCTTTTCAGTAAACATTTTCCAGTAAAATTTTTCCAGTTACAATTTTCTTGTAAACATTTTTTGGAAATAATTTTTAACAAATATTTTGCAGTTAAATTTGCCCAATAAAAATTTTCAGTAAAAGTTGTCCAGTGAATATTTTTCAGTTAATATTTTTCAGTGAACATTTTCTAGCAAACCATTCTCAGTAAACATTTTTCAGTAAACTATTTTCCACAAACAATTTTCCAGTAAACACTTTTAAGTAAATAATTTGCGTTTTAACATAAAATTCTAGAAAAGATTGTTCAGCAGAAAAATTTCCAATAATATTTTTCAGTTTACATGTTCCAGTAAACCCTTTTCATTAAACATTTTTCAGTTTTACAATTTTTAGTAAAAATATTGTAGCAAAAATTTTCCCACTTAACATTTTCCATTAAAAATTTTTCAGTAAAAATATTCCAATAAAAATTTTTTTGTAAAACGCTTTTTAGTAAACATTTTCCAGTCAAATTTTTTCAGTTACAATTTAGTATTACAAATTTTTTCGAAGTATTTTTAGCAAATATTTTATAGTAAAAATTGTCCTTTAAAAAGTTCCAGTAAACTATTTTCCACAAAATATTTTCCAGTAAACACTTTTCAGTAAATATTTTGACTTTTAAAAAAAATTTCTAGAAAAGAATTTTCCGTAGAAAATTTTCCAATAATATTTTTCAGTTTTCATGTTTTAGTATGCCTTTTTCATTAAAAATTTTCCAGTCAACGCTTTTCAGTAAACATTTTCCAGTAAAATTTTTCCAGTTACAATTTTTAAGTACACATTTTTTCGAAATATTTTCTAGCAAATGTTTTATAGTAAGAACTCCCCAGCAAAAATTGTACAATAAAAATTTCATTATAAAAATTTTCAGTAAAAGTTTTCCAGTGAAGATTTTTCACCTTAACATTTTTCAGTAAACATTTTCCAGTTAAAATTTTGTAGTAAAATATTTTTTAAATAATTTCTTGCAAATATTTTACACTAAAAATTGTATAGTAAAAATTTTTCAGTAAAAATTTACCATTGAAAGTTTTCCAGAATTTTTTTTTTTTTTTATGTTTTTGTTTTTATATACCAAAAAAAAAATATTTAAAAATATCAACAAAAAATTTTTAAAAATATGTTAATTTATCGGACTTACGAATTCACTCGTTTTAAAATCCGTCCGTTGGAAATTGCATGGAATCCGCTTGGGTGCGTTATTCGGACGGTAAAGGTTGTCTTTAGTGAAGGCTCATCATAGCATGGGAAAGCCTCGCGAGCTTTTGCCGGTTCGAAATGAGTTGCAATTATGTAGCTTTGATAATAAAAAATAATTAAATAAATAGTATAATTAGTAAGGATTAAAAATATTTAAGAAAATAAAATAATAAAAATTCTATTATTATTTGAACAAAGAAAATTTTGGATTTAAAAATAGGGTAATCGAAAATGTGTGAAAATTTACCTCCGCTTATTATTCTCATCCAAATATGGACTTATGAAAAGTCCTCGTGTATCGTGCTGATAATATCCTTCAAACGACAGGACAAGCTTATAAAGGCCAGTTTTGAGGAGCTCGCTCGTATTGATCTTTACATAGTGATATGGATCGGCTTCGTATTCCACTGAACTTATTGGGATTCTTCGGCTACCTTCCAGCAGGTATGATTGCTCTTGGAAAATTTCAATGCCATTCGCGTGTAGAGTGAGTGTTCGGGCGGCTGAAAGCACGCGGATCTCAATGCTGACAGTGCCATTGTACAAGCGAACATAATCTGGCGGAAGCGTCAAATCCAAATCATAGTGTATGGGCTCAGAAGTGTTTGGCAGCAGAAAAGGCTTGTTCCTTTCGAACGCAATCCCTTGTTGTGTCAACAAAATTCCGACCAAAACTAATGCGCCTAAATAGCATTTTCTGATCATATTGACGACTGACGCCAAAAATTATCTTAAAGCACAATTTTCAATAATAATACTTTCATTAAAAGGCAAAAATTCAAGAAAAAAACTTTGGAAAAAATTATTAAGAAACTTTGGGAAAACTTTACTAAACACTTGAAAAGATTCGACTTCAGACTCGAGTGAAGCTCCGCACGTATTCGAATAAACTCCTGTTCACTGCCAGATATCCAAGAGCACTAGTAGTTGTGCTTTCGGTAATTTCTAATTTATGTGTTTTGAGCAATCTCACATGAACTAATTCTTAAGTGCTTCCTGAAGATAACTCCATTGGGCGGCGAACGATCTGCCACGCTAACGACTCGCGGCTTCTTATCGTACTCCACTCCAATGGAGGCTAACAGTACGACCACCGATAATTTTTGACGTGCAACAAAAATTTGGGTTAAAATGATTAGACGTGAGTGCGAACAACTACAGCTACGTCGGCGAGTACAAGCATTTCATAAAGTGTACAATTCGGAATGGATTTCAGTACTTTTCCAAGACGATTTCCTGATAATTCCGTGTGGAGAGTGTTCAGATTTTGTATGCAATTGCTGGAGTGAATCCGAAATGAAATAAAAGAAAACGAAACCATGAGTTTCAGTCTGCATAAATTCTAGACTCCACCTCAGTCTGCGTCTGCCCCTAAAGATGAGCAATAACATCGCGCCTGGCTACTCAATTTAACGTCTGTGCTACAATCTTTAGCTTTGGAACTTTTATTATCACAAACTAATCTCTTTCTACCGATTAATTAACTACCTTGATGTCTTGATACCAAGCCTATTCGAATTGTCACACGTTCCTCCTCATATCAATAGTGTGGCTATGGTTCCAATTATCATATCGAAGGTGGGACAATTTATCTTGAATATCATCGTTCCTACTTGGAATTTGTTTATATTTTCAACAATTACAAAAACTAAACACCTTTTACACTTGAAGTTAAGCTGTTGTCATAATTTTCACTTCGATTAGTTTAAGTATTCAACCCATAAATCAGTCATTCAGACCCAATAAAGATTATCGCCTATCAGCTAAGCCGAGGTTTTCTTTTCCTGAATACTCCAAATAAATTATGTTGGGTTTTTCTAATCAATAATAAAATAAAATAAAAATTTTCCTTAGATTATGTTAAGATAATTTCAATGTTAATGACATTCAATCATTATTATTTTTATTATTATAAATTTGATATATTTCATTGGCACTGTCCAGAATGTTTGCTACTAATTTTTTGCAACCTTCTCCATACGATTGTTATTATAAGATTTTTTTAAGTAAATCCAAATTATTTGAAAAAGAAAAATTATTTAAAGTAAGTATTAAAATTTAGTAAGTAAATAAACGTTTAGTAAAAAATGACGGGTTCAAATTTTGCGGTAAAAAATGTTTCAGTAAAAACTGTTCAGTAAAAAACCTTTCAGTAAAACTTGATTGTAAAAATATTCCAAGAAAAGCTCTTCAGTTAAAGTTTTTCATAAAATATTCTTCAGTAAAAAATTCCTTAGTAAGACTTGTTCAGTAAAATCTTTTTAGCAAAAATTATTAACCATTAAAAAATATTCAATAAAAACTGTTCAGTAAAATTTCGTCTATAAAAAATTTCCTGTAGAAATCTTTCAGTTACAGTACTTCAGTAAAAATTTCCAATAAAAAATTTATCAATTAAAAAACTTTTCTGAAAAATGTCTTCAATAAAAATTCTCGAAAATAAAATAATACTGATTAATTTTTATTGAGAATGTTGCTAAAAAAAAGTGTAAGTTTAAATTTTTTAACAAAAATTCTTTGGTAAAAATATTTGAAGAAAAGCTGTTCTTCAGTAAAAAAAATCCTTACTAAGACTTGTTTATTAATCATTAAAAAATATTCAGTACACATTTTTTAGTTAAAAATCTTTCGATAAATGTTTTTCAGTAAAATTTTATGTATTTATTTTATATATACGAATATCTTTAGTAAAATATCTTCAGTAAAAATCTTTCAGTAAAGATTTTTTAATAAAAATTTTACAGTTTAATTTGTTCAGGAAAAAATTGCCCACTAAAATTTGTTAAGAAAAATTGTTAGTAAAGATAGTTCGGTAAAAATTCTTCAGTAATAGTTCTTCACTAAAAATTCATCATTAAAAATTCATCAGTATAAATTAGTCAGAAAAAATTTGTCAATAAAAATATTTCAATGAAAATCTTTCAGTAAAATTTTTTTAGATAAAATGCTTCAGTAAAAATTCATCAATAGAAATTCTTCTAGTGAAAATAGTTTAGTAAAAATATACAACTAAAATTTCTTCAGTAAAAAGTGTTTAATAATAGCCCTTATTGAAGATAAAAAACAAGCTTCATTAAAAATTGGTCAGTAAAAATTCATCAGTAAAATTTCTCCAGTAAAAATATTTCAGTGAAACGTTTTCAGTAATAATCATTCAATAAACATAAGCTTCAGTAAAAATTGGTAAATAAAAATTCTTCAGTGAAAATCTTTCAGTAAAAATTCTTCAATTAAAATGGTTCAGAAAAAATTTTCTCATTAAAATTCATCAGTAAAAATTCTTTAGTGAGTATGTTTCAGTGAAAAGTCTTCAATAATAATCAGTCAGTAAAAATAAGCTTCAGTAAAAATTTGCCAGAATTAAATTCTTCAGTAGAAATGTTTCAGTAAAAATTCTTTAATGAAAATAGTTCGGTAAAAATTCTTCAGTAAAAATATTTCAGTATAAAGTCTTTAATAATAATCCTTATTGAAGATAAAAAATAAGCTTCATTAAAAATTGGTCAGTAAAAATTCTTTAGTGAAAATTTTTCAGTAAAAATTCTTCAGATAAAATGATTCAGTAAAATTTGTTCCGTAAAATTTGTCAGTAAGAATTCTTCTTTGAAAGTTCTTTAGTTAAATTTCATCAGTAAAAATAGTTCAGTTAAATTTCTTTATTAAAAATTTTTTTGTAATAATTTATCATTGAAAATGTTTCAGTGAAAAGTCTTCAATTATAATCAGTTAGTAAAAATAAGCTTCAGTAAAAATTGGTCAGTAAAAATTCTTCAGTAAAAGTCCTTCTGTACAAATTCTTCCGTAAAAATTTATCAGGAAAAATTATCCATTAAAAATATTTCAGTAAAAATTCTTCAATTAAAATGATTCAGAAAAAATGTTCTCGTAAAAATTTATCAGTAAAAATTCTTCAATGAAAATATTTCAGTAAAATGTGTTCAATTATAAGCAGTCAGTAAAATTATGCTTCAGTAAAAATTTGTCAGTAAAAATTCTTCAGTACAAATGTTTCAGTAAGCATTTAACAACAAAAATTTTGCAAATAAAATACTTCAGTAAAAATATTCCAGTAAAAATGCTTCAGTAAAATTTGTTCCGTTAATGTTGTTAGGAAGAATTCTTCATTGAAAGTTCTTCAGTCAAAATTCTTCATTAAAAATTCTTCAATAAAAATTCATCAACAAAAATTCTTCAGTGAAAATAATTCAGTAAAAAATGTTCAGTAAAGAGTCTTCAATAATAATCTTTCAGTAAAAATACTTCAGTAAAATTTGTTCCGTAAAATTTGTCAGTAAGAATTCTTCTTGAAAAGTCATTCAGTCAAAATTTTTCACTTCAAATTGTTCATTAAAAATTCTACTATAAAAGTTTTCCAGTAAAAATCCTTGTGCAAAATTTTTTCAACGAAATCTATTAACCCGTAATAATAGTTTAGTAAAAATTCTTCATTAAAGAATTCTTCAGTCAAAATGTTTCATTAAAAATTTCTTGATCAAAAATATTCAGAAAAATTCGTTCAGAAAAAATTCCTCAACAAAAATTATAAAATTTC
Organism: Atherix ibis; assembly: GCA_958298945.1. Classification (NCBI taxonomy): domain Eukaryota; kingdom Metazoa; phylum Arthropoda; class Insecta; order Diptera; family Athericidae; genus Atherix; species Atherix ibis. The sequence goes on along the minus strand of OY282610.1, from coordinate 20,449,805 downwards.
AGTCAATTTTAATAGTCAGTAAATTTTAGCAGTAAAACTAGTTCAGTAAAAATGTTTCAGTAAAAATACTTCAAACAAATTTTTCTGCAAAAATTCTCCACTGAAAATAGTTCAGTGAAATTTTTTTGAATTTTTTCCGGTAAAAAAATATTGTATTTTTGCCTTTTTCTTGCCAGTATAAGATAAGATGAGGGGTTTTCTTTAAAAATAAAGTCAAATTAAGTGTGAGAGAGAAACGAAAATTACCGCAAAACATCAACTGAGAATGTATGTATTGATGCGAGTGCGTGGGTTACATTCGAGGGTGTGTGAGCAGTTATTTTGCGGATGGAAGAGAAACAAGAATTTATGGCTGGGCATCTTATCAATAGCCTACCTATCAGACTTAAATGTCAAAAAGTCAAATGACCGCCATAAATAAGTTTTTAACTGGGGATGGATAAAGAGCGGGAGTCCCTGCGTCTAAATATGTGCAACAGCAGAACAAGAATTGCTTGTTTGTAAAGGTGAATACGCTTGATCGGTAAAGGGAGGGGCTCTGGTGGCAGTGGATGGCTACAAGTAAATTGCTAACTATTTGCTATGCTGTACAATTGTACCCGACCAGAGGATAAAAATCCTTATTGCTGTTGCTTGCCATACAAGCACACAAGCATACATTCTCATTCGCAGATGGGTTCTTAAGTTCGGCCAGCGAAAATATGTAAAACTCTATTGGGAAGGAATTGCGTAGGTGGAAACGGCTACAAACCAGTTGATAGGGTGTCTGACTTTGAATCTAAACCGCGTACATGCCTTTCAACATAACGCATATGGTTCAACTGAAGCCTCGAGCTTTGGCCCGAAGGTCCTGAGCTGTCTTCCATTGGTATGCCGTACGTTGAAGTAATCCTTGCCCGTGTTTTGGTAGTGTTGTGCCGAAACTATTTCGCAGTAGTGTGAGCTGGAGGAGGTATCGATATGAATCCGGGTGCGAATATACGAGCACATTTATGTGCGTACAGTGTGAGTATTCCGGATTATACAATGTTCCATGCACATACTGCCGCTATCTTAAGCTTCGATCGTCGTAGCGTTTATGATAGCTGCGATTCGGAGCCAGCCCAAAGAATAAGAAGAAACCAAAGAGCCACACATGATTCAGAATTAATGTAGCGGCAAGCCGGCCATCTATTACACTGGGTTACACTTCTGCAGGAATCCCAGCCAGCTTTGAGGTTAGCTTATATCGAGAAAAGGATAATTCTTTCATTCTAAATGGAAAAGTAGAAACAGTTACTTCTCTCCACCCGCCAATAATTTCGAAGCCGTAGAAAGCTCCAGGAGAATGGTTGGGAAAAGACATCAGTCTCAGCCTTGGTAAAGGTCCCGTTGGTGGTCGCCAACATGGTCGAAACCGTGGCCGGAGTGGTGGTCCAAAATCTACATCTTTGCTTTTCATGTTATGATAGTATTTTTTCTTCTATAGCATTTTCCACCTAGAAGAGAATACAAAACCAACACTTCGACTCCTAACCTTAAGTGAAGTCAAAAGAGGAGTTAGCTCTTGGTGGTGAGGCTTTTCTGTCTGTTAAGCATACGCTCATAGTTAACTAAGGATTCTTAGCTGAAAATGGAATTTCAGTCAGCCATTAGTGAACTGGAATACTGAATTGTGCAGGCGGAATGTATCAACCAGGAACAAATGGTCTTCCATCCAACCAATTGCGAACACTATCCACCTTCGACTGAAGTACAAGCCGGATTGGAGGAGGAGGGGAGTGTCAGCTCATATAAATGCGAGTTCCAAACCATATGTGCCCTCGTTTAAATACTGAAATTTATTATTCGAAAAATTCAACGGTTTCTGGACCCTTTTGACCTTTTCCCGCGGTTGCCCTTATTTACTTTTACCAAACATCCTAAGAAATCGACTCCTAATGTACTATGGACGGACGGAAGGGTTATGGTAGTTACGCTTGAATAACGTATCGTAAAAGGGCTAGAAAACTGATGGCGGTTTCTTTTGAGTAATGTTTGCGTTTCCATAAAATTCACCGCCATGTACGACAAGTTCCATCCATTCATGTTAGGCCAATGGACGACTATTTATATTTGAGCACACGTATTTGTAGATGAAGCATTCGCACGATTCACAAACGGAACCTTCATCCACCCACTCTCGTTTATAGAGCACATACATAGGCACAACAAGGATATGACCTGATTTCGGGTTATGCTCTTTCAACCTTTCCATACACGTTCATACATAGACTATTATTGGTAGTTTTTTTTATCACCCAGTATTGGTAGTTTCCTTTTTATTTATTTATTTTCTTTATTTTTCGTATACGCAGGTTGGCTTCCTTATTTTTTATGCTCGATTTCTTATTCGGAAAAAAAATTCAACAAATAAGAGAAAAGAAATTATTTTTGTTTAGTTTTAAAATTATTATACCATCTTGGGAGTATCTTGTAAGCGTACGAGTAAGCATAACGACATTATTGGACTACGAAATATTGGCACATTGAAATTTTCATTTTGTCCGATGATGGTTTCAAAAGAATTTAAATGATTAAGATGATCATGGCCTTAAGTTTTAGTTGTAATAAGATTTTGAATATGATTAAGTGTAGTTGCAACGTTTTTAGTATGAGAGATTGATTAGCACGTGCTTATAATGGAGCAAAATCACCCAATATATTGTGCTATTTTCATATGTAATCAAATCTGCTCAATGACGTTCGTTCACGTGAACATAAATAGCCACAGTCAATTAGTAAGTTCGACTAGAGACCTTAGCCCACGTGTGCAATTAGCTCAGCTGGCATGAGAGGTCTCTGATTTTTTGTTTCGTATGTACAGAAATACATAAGATAAGCTACTTCCATTTAAGATAGAAATTACGACAGTCCACAAGAGAATAAGTTTGTTTAGAGACCTTAGCCCACGTGTGCAATCAGTAATCTCAGCTGGCATGAGAGGTCTCCAATTTTTTGTTTAATTTATAGAAAGAATTCCAAAACATAAGCTATTTCCACTTAAACGAGAAATGACGTTAGTCTTCAAGAGAATAAGTTCTTTTAGAGACCTTAGTCCACGTGTGCATTCAGTAATGTGAGCTGACATGAGAGGTCTCTCACCTTTATTTCGTGTATAGACGGAAATTGAGAAGTTAAACTTGATTCAAGTGGGACGATAATGACCTCAATCAATAAGAGAATAAGTTCGATTAGAGACCTTAGTCCACGTGCGCATTCAGTAATCTCAACTGGTATGGAAGGTCTCTGATCTTTGTTTCGTGTATATACAGAAATCCAGAAGATAAGCTAGTTCCACTTAAGAGAGAAATAAGTGCAGTCCATATGATAATAAGTTCGATTACAGACCTTTGTCCACGTGTGCATTGGATAATCTCAGCTGGTATGAGAGGTCTCTGACCTTTGTTTCGTGTATAGACGGAAATTGAGAAGTTAAAATTGATTCAAGTGGGACAATAATGACCTCAACCAGTAAGAGAATAAGTGCGATTAGTGACCTCAGTTCACATGTGAAATCAGTAATCTCAACTGGTATGGGAGGTCTCTGACCTTTGTTTCGTATATAAACGAAAATTGCGAGGATAAACTTGACGCAAGTGAGATGATTATGACCTCACTCAACAAGATAATAAATGCGATTAGAGACCACAGTTCACATGTGGACTCAGTAATCTCAACTGGTATGGGAGGTATCTGACCTTTGTTTCGTGTATATACAGAAACCCAAAAGATAAGATAGGTACACTTAAGAGAGAAATAACCAAAAATAAGATCGATTAGAGACCTTTGTCCACGTGTGCATTCAGTAATTGCAGCTGGTATGAGAGGTCTCTGACCTTTGTTTCGTGTATAGACGGAAATTAAGAAGTTAAAAAGACGATAATGACCTCAATTAACAAGAGAATAAGTGCGATTAGGGACCTTAGTCCTCGTGTGCTTTCAGTAATCTCAGCTGGTATGGAAGGTATCTGACCTTTATTTCGTATATAGACGGAAATTGAGAGGATAAACTTGACGCAAGTAAGATGATTATGACCTCAATCAACAAGATAATAAATACGATTAGAGAACACAGTTCACATATGGAATTAGTAATCTCAAATGGTATGGGAGGTCTCTGACCTTTGTTTCGTGTTTAGACAGAAACCCAAAAGATAAGATAGGTACACTTAAGAGAGAAATAACCAAACATAAGATCGATTAGAGACCTTTGTCCACGTGTGCATTCAGTAATTGCAGCTGGTATGAGAGGTCTCTGACCTTTGTTTCGTGTATAGACGGAAATTAAGAAGTTGCAAAGACGATAATGACCTCAATTAACAAGAGAATAAGTGCGATTAGGGACCTTAGTCCTCGTGTGCACTCAGTAATCTCGGCTGGTATGGAAGGTCTCTGACCTTTGTTTCGTATGTAAACGAAAATTGCGAGGATAAACTTGACGCAAGTGAGATGATTATGACCTCAGTCGACAAAATAATAAATGCGATTAGTGACCTCAGTTCACATGTGGAATCAGTAATCTCAACTGGTATGGGAGGTCTCTGACCTTTGTTTCGTATATAAACGAAAATTGCGAGGATAAACTTGACGCAAGTGAGATGATTATGACCTCAATCAACAAGATAATAAATGCGATTAGAGACCACAGTTCACATGTGGAATCAGTAATCTCAACTGGTATAGGAGGTCTCTGACCTTTGTTTCGTGTTAAGACAGAAACCAAAAAGATAAGATAGAAATAACCAAAAATAAGTTCGATTAGAGACCTTTGTCCACGTCTGCATTCAGTAATTGCAGCTGGTATGAGAGGATTAGAGACCTTAGTCCACGTGTACATTCAGTAATCTCAGCTGGTATGGAAGATGTCTGACTTTTGTTTCATGTATGAAAATAATCTTGAAGATATCAACATGATTTAAAAGCCGAATTTATAATGATAATATTTGCCATCTGTGCGATTTGGCATTTTTGGGAGTCCATCCTTTGATGGGTTATAAACCCATTCAACTGACAGATTTCAAAAGTGTCAAAAAAATGTAATTTTAATTTTTCTTTAAAAACCGTTGCTATATCAACCGTTTGTTTTGTTCAAATTTAAAACTCAAATACTTATCTCGGTGTAATTTCTTCATTTTGTATTCTTTTAAAATTTTAATGATGAAAAATAGATGGCCACAGTAAAGAGAATATTTTGGACAAAAAAATAAAATGTATGAGAAAAATAGAAAAAAAAATTACGCACACATACTTACCATTACATTAATCCTTCTCTATTCACGTATATTAGTTCGTCAAATATAGTTTCTATTGGCACACGATAAGTGAAGAGTAAACATTGTATGGAAAAAGTTAAAAGAGTTTTTTTTCTTTGAAAGGTTTTCCACATGGAAGCCAAAGAAGACTTTAGCCAAGAAACGAGAAGACGAATAGGTTAAGAAGTGGTAACAAATAATGCCATGAAATGCGAGGGACGCAAAGTAGAAGGGATTCTAAGAATATTGAAGCGAATGGATGGATGATTTACATAGAGTTGGCAATCACCTGAAGAGCTTAGCAGGGTATTATCCGGCAAGCAAATTTGGCTTAGGAAAATTAATACCCCTTTTCGAATGGCCATACTCTTCTTAACTGAAGCCAACTGTACACGTAACGTTTATCTGGTATGCTGAAATAAACGATAGCCCACCAACAGCTATACGTTCGAAGTAAATCCGAACGCAATTTATAACGACCTATCGATTGGACTTAAAGCCGGAGATGGCCACCAAAAAAAAAAAAAAAAAAGGGATACGACTACAGGCGAATATTTTCGGAAAAAAAAACAAAAAGAAAAGAAAACACAAACACATAATATAAAAGAGAAAATATCAAGGAAGATGGTAAGTTTATTTAAAAAAGGATATTCGAAATGAGGTATTGATCGAATAGGGATTTAGAATTTCTTGACCAAGGAACCGTGATGATAGGAAAATGCGCTCCTTGAGTGACAATTTGTTATTCTGCATATTCGGTTTATGCATCATTAAAATGTAGTTACTTATTTGGGGAGTAAGTAAAACCAGATTCCATATTCGATTGAAATTGAATTACTGTCAAGGATTCTTTTCTATTCGCTGGTTCGTGTTAGTTCGTAAATATTTTAGGAATAGTGATACTCGTACAAGAACGATGTGTAAAAAAAGTTAAAAAAATTATTCATATTCCCTTCTATTCGGATCGTCCTTGACACTAACTTATTAGTCGAAATCTAAAAACTTCGATTTCGCTTATATATTTAGGATAATTAATTATTTTTTTTTCAAATTGTTCTACTTTATTGAATGTGTTTTTTTTTCTCCAAAAAGGAAAGTATATGTATTAGTCAAAATAATGACTAATACATATACTTTCCTTTTTGAAAAAGTATTTTTTTTATCTTTTTTTCTGGGCTGTATATAGATTGGTGAGTTTGTTTTGTTTGCGGCCAGGAGTATTTATTTTTGAGAAGATTTCTGCTAGACTTTTCAATAATCTAGGAAGCAAAATGGTGATTGACTTAAGTAAGGGTGTTTCCTTAAGGGTATTTGCTATCTTCAGCCGAATAGTTTCGTATTTTTTTCACCATTTCCGACAACAGTTGAATATGACTTTTGGTGTGATTTTTACCTCTAAGAATGTTGTGGATAGAGTTCGATATCAGGTCCTTGGGATAAGTCAGTAAACAAGTTGGAATCTGCACGTAAGTATGTATTTTTTTTGGCATTACGAAAAGAGTATCCGATTTTGTGGCGAACCTATCTAATCGAATATAAACAAACAATTTTCGAATGGGGTAGTTTTACAATTGTACTTTTATAAGTGCGTATCTCTGCTTCTATTTGATGGGGTCGTCGTTCGTTTTTGGACGCTTCCTTTTTCCGAAACTATGGCCAGTGTTACTGCTCTAACAACAACTAAACTAAATATGCCAAGGGAAAAGAAGATACAAAAAAAAAATTAGCTATCTACTCTTAACTATGAATATTTGCACATATATTCTATGAAATTTTTTTTCCAATTTATTCTCGTTGGTTCCTGTTTTACGTTATGACTCTGAAGGGTGTCGTCTCTTCTTTTTCTGGATTTCTGTTTAGCTATTTACTTATTTACCTTACTTTTTACTTTTCCACCATTTTTCTGTTGTTGATGGTGTCTATTTTGTAATATTTTTTACTTATACGTAAAAATTTTTTTTAATCTATTTCGGTGGCTATACGAAGTCAGTCTGATAAGTCAGTGATAAATGAAATAAATAATTTATATATTTTTCAACAAAATAAACTTTGGAAATAGGAAAAATACGATAGTTGGGATTGGCAATTTATAGCATATTTCCACTTATTCTGTTGTTGTTATTTGCGATGAATATTCAGAACTTATTTTATACCAAATGCAGTCGTTTTGTCTTGATTTAATTATTCAAATAGTCTCTATAATAATATATCCTGCTATCATTTTTCTTTTTTCTAGATAGTTAATGATGATTATACAATGTGGGTTTTAGGAAACCATAGCCATAACCTTTCCATCCAAATGGAATCCTGTTCACCTTCTTTGGTCAATTGTTTTGTGTGAACTTTGGCTTCTGATATAATTGGTAATTCAACCTTTTATCAATAGATATGATGTCTATTTTATCATATTTTTTAATTATTTTTTTAAAAATCTATTTTTGTGGCTATACGAAGGCAGTCTGATAAGTCAGTGATAAATGAAATAAATAATTTATATATTTTTCAACAAAATAAACTTTGGAAATAGGAAAAATACGATAGTTGGGATTGGCAATTTATAGCATATTTCCACTTATTCTGTTGTTGTTATTTGCGATGAATATTCAGAACTTATTTTATACCAAATGCAATCGTTTTGTCTTGATTTAATTATTCAAATAGTCTCTATAATAATATATCCTGCTATCATTTTTCTTTTTTCTAGATAGTTAATGATGATTATACCATGTGGGTTTTAAAAAACCATAGCCATAACCTTTCCATCCAAATGGAGTTTTATACGAACTTTGGCTTCTGGTATAATATGGTAAATCCACCTATTTTATCATATTTTTTACTTATTTTTTTTTTAAATCTATTTCTGTGGCTATACAAAGGCATTCTTATAAGTCAGTGATAAATGAAATAAATAATTTATTTATTTTTCAACAAAATAAAGTTTGGAAACAGGAAAAATGGGATGGCAATTCATAGCGTATTTCCACTTTTCCACTAATTTGGCTGATGTCATTTTTGCCAAATGCAGTCGTTTTGTCTTGATTTTAATTAGTCTGTATAATATTCTATTTGCCTTGTTTGGTTCACGTTTGGTAATAGAAGTCCATTGTTTTGTATGATTTTATTTTTATTTATTTTATTATTTTATTTTCCATAAAATAGATTTTAATTCAACTTAGAAATGTCCAAGCATTCCAATAAAGTTGTTACACGAACACGTTTTTGGTCAGGTATACTTTCTCGTATCAAAAATTTCATATAAGATATTGTCTTCACGTTCTTTTGAGATATTAACCATGTCAGTTATCTCATATACTCTCGTTCAACGGTCTGTTAAAACGATATCATTAATGTTATAAATAAATAATTTCTTCGATGATGACTTAATTCGTACGACCACAACGAAATTCAGTAAATAATTTCGGAATGATTCTGACCGATGGTGAGAAGTCTCCATTATAATTTTCAAGCTCTGTTTTTCTTTTGGATATAGTTTTCTCCCTCAAAAAAATAAAAATTAGTCATTTTTTTTTACACACGAAATTCACTTTTTTCTATATTCATAGAAAGAAAAAAAACACAAATCTTGACTGTTTTTAATGGATTTCAAAACTAAGCTAATGCACAAATAGAAAACCATTTTTTTTTTAAAAGAATATTATTAAAAATGCCAAATTATAAAAATAGTTTTTTTCTTTAGTTAATATCGGCTATATTTTGTTTATTAATCACTGACTAATCAGACTGACCTCGTACATGTTCCTATAGTTTTTATATGGGAATATTTTTTTATTAATTTTTTTTATCCTCTACTAAATATAATAGAAAAAAAATCAATAGAAAATACTCCGCAATAAAACCATTTATTGCGATTAACAGAAGAGATTTTTCTCTATAAGCACTGCGACCAGTAGGAAGACGATCCTCTTTTTTGGTATATTATTTGAGGTACTGAAAAAAGTAAGATAACTTTTCAAAAATTGTTCACATTTAAAAATAAATTAAAATAAATAATTATATTAGAGCTTTTTACTTAAGATCCAAGTGGGACGATATTGACCTCAATCAACAAGAGAATAAGTTCAATCAGAGACCTTAGTCCACGTGTGGAATTAGTAATCTGAACTGGTATGGGAGTTCTCTGACCTTTGTTTCGTGTATAGACGGAAATTGAGAAGTTAAACTTGATTCAAGTGGGATGATAATGACCTTAATCAACAAGAGAATTAGTTAGATTGGAGACCTTTTTCTGCGTGTGGAATCAGTAATCTCAACTGGTATGGGAAGTCTCTGACCTTTATTTCGTGTATAGACAGAAATCCAGAAGATAAGGTAGGCCTACTTAAGAGAGAAATAACCGCAGTCCACATAAGAATAAGTTCAATAAGAGACCTTCGCTCACACGTTAAATCAGTAATTTCGTATTCTGAACTGGTATGAGAACTCTGACCTTTGTTTTGTGTATAGACGGATATTAAGAAGTTAAACTTGATTCAAGTGGGGCGATAATGACCTCAATCAACAAGAGAATAAGTTCGATTGGAGACCCTTTTCTGCGTGTGGAATCAGTAATCTAAGCTGGTATGGGAGGTCTTTGACCTTTATTTCGTGTATAGACAGAAATCCAGAAGATAAGCTAGGCCTACTTAAGAGAGAAATAACCGCAGTTTGCATAAGAGACCTTAGCTCACACGTTAAATCAGTAATTTCGGCTGTAATGGGAGGTCTCTGACCTTTGTTTCATGTATGAAAATAAACTTGATCCACGTGATAGCATAATCACCTTAAGTTATATATAAACAAATTTGATATATTTAAGGAAGATATCAAAATGATCCAAAAAGCCAAATTTATAATGAAAATATTTGCCATTTTTGGGGGTCCATCCTTTGATGGGTTACAAGCCCATTCAACTGACATATTTCAAAAGTGTCACAAAAATGTAATTTTTTTTTTTTGCTTTTTTTTAAAGGTCGTCATAATCCTAGATAAATTCCATGAATGTCCTTTTTTGGTAGTAATTTTTTTTCAAAAGGATAAAAATAACGAATTATTAAAGAAAGTTCTTCAAGATTCGTGCGTCTCTCAAGTTATCATGAATAGCTCATCTTTACTGTTGCCATAGTTTAATGAAAGGCAATATTTAGTGTGCATTTCCTTCGAGCCTTCCTTTCGGTTTATATTCACATCAAGCCTATCAGTTTATTATGTTCGTATGAATTTTTATATCTTTATATTTGTTCGTTTTTATTTTTTTAACAACCCAACGAACCCCCTGCCCCTTCCCCTCCATAAATTTAGATACTATTTCGATTGGGTAAGGAGGAAGAGGATAAGAAAAGTTGACCCCCACAGGAAAAGGCGAAGAGAAATAAAGTTTTTTTTTTTTTGGCCCGCTTAAAGAGAAATAAACTAAATACGATATTTTGGTTCTGGAATAGTCTTCTTTCCGAACAGTTAAATTGTACTCCACTCGACGAAAATGACGGTTCGATCTATGGTAGATGGGTGATGGGGGATGACAGTGTTATTTGGATGTTAGAGAGTTTATAGTAAAGATGAAAGAAAGGTGGTATTATGTAGATACTGTTAGATAGGAAAAAGTTAACCAAGTCAACCAGTTAAGTAGGCAGGCAAACCATCATATCGTTGGAATATTGTATCGAGAGCTGTATGTGCTGGGTGGTGGTTTTAGTATCCAATAATACTCGATTCGGATGACTTTATGTCGGATAATAACTTTTTGGACGCACATCACGTATGAAAATTACATACACATTTTATACATGTAATTTATATTTATAAGCCTAACCCTATGGAATTCAAAAAACATCCAGTCTCGGTCTCGTTTCGGCTATCATCGAATTTGGCTAGCGACCATCATCCCCGCCGTTTGAATTCGTTCCTGCCCTTTTAAAATCAGCTTCCCAGTTACTAGCTTCGACTGCCTTGCTATGGCTATCAGACATAAGCTTTGATAGCAAACAGCTACTCAAATAATATTTACCAGTTGCCAATCTACCAGGCCTACCAGACCCACCAGGCCTATCAGTTTAACAGTTTACCAATCCTACCAGTTACGTGGGAGAGTACCAATAGTACTTGTATCGTTTTTAGTTGAGTGCACGTCCGAAATACACATTTGTACAATATCGGACGATATATAATGTGTTAATATATTTATAAATATACTTCATATTTGTGTATGGATATATTTTTGGTGTTTTTATGTGAGCACTTTTATGTTGATCTGAAAGAAGACGTACTCGTTTGTACACGTACGTGTGGCTTAAGGAGAATTGCGTGCTGTTAGTGCTCTATGGGACCCTGGATTCTTAAAAACAGCCAAAGATGCTGCTGTATAAGCGGATCTTTGGCATCGAGGTAAGACGAAAAGTTAGCTTTACGCATGTTAAAGTATAAAATGTTGTTGTTTTTCGTATGCAGACCCAAACCGAATTACAAAATTTGCTGATATTACACTCTATGTCCTAGTGGTTGGTATTCGCGCACGTACACAAACCTGAAAATATCCTTTACATTCTGCTATATTCGTACACGTACGTCTGCCTATGTTGGTCACATATTTCGCACAAATATCCGACCAACAGTCATTGGGAACGACTATGACATTGTAAGTTTCGTTTTCGAGCGCGCTGGTTATAATCATCGCACATAAGGAAGAAGACCCGCCGCCATGGATATCTTAGACCATCGGATTAAAGCCTTTTAGTTTACCAAAAATTCTACTATACTCTTCTATAACGTATACAGTTTAAGTACTTTCGAAAAATTCGATACGAATTGGTATATGGGATGATGAACGTACTCCTAGTTGAAAGTATCTTCTGGTCGACTATGAAAATGGAAAATTCTCATATGAGTTTAGTAACTTTCGAAAGAATGGGGAACGCGCGTCCATATTTATTCCAAATAATAGATTGAGTTTGAGAATACGACCGGATAACCAGCCAGTTTTGTAGAAAAGTCCATAAGCCTGGCAAAAGGCAAAAGATTAGGCTGAAGATCCCTTCATAAAAAAAATGAACTCTTATATACCCTATTATTGTTATTATAATATTATCGAAGTGAATGCGCGACACAGAATCAAATTCGACAAGGATGAGTAGTAGAAATGCCAGTATTCCGAAAATGACTGAAGAACGAATAGTTCATATGAGAAGGAAGGATTACCATCGACTCATTCTTGTTGGCAATGGCAACAGTACGCGGCTGAAAAATGTGAATTTTTAGTTTTTTTTATTCTGCCATATTGGCTATTTGCTTGAAATTTCCCTATTTATCCACTGATGAAACTATAAAAGTTACCCTTAAATTATGTACTTTGCAAAATATCAAAGGAAAAAAAAAACAGATAAAATTTTTTGAAAGGATAACTAATTTGGGTGGTGTAAGGGGACGTGAAGGATGAAGAAGAACAGGATAATGATGCTAAGAATAAAATATTGAGAAAAATGATTCCAATACGATTGCTGGGAAGGCTGGGGAGCAACTGCGTTTAAGTACTTTTCTACTTAGAAGAGTAGCGTGGCCAACGGAAGCAATTGCATATCGATAGGCGCATATAAATTTTGCTCCCACCAAGCAGCCATCTTTCGTTTTTCGATAGAGTTCGATGGACGATAAGATTCGGACTTATTAGTTTAATTGATTCCATGTGAGGTCACTGACCCAAGAACTAGACGATATTTAGTAGCGCCACGACCATGAGGCCATTTGACGACATCATCCCTTATGAAACTGGTCGAATATTGACTGGAGAGAGCAATTAGACGTTGTTAAATTTGGTGGTGGAAACTAATTTGTTCTACGAAGTCTGTTCAAAAAGTATCGGGAATTTTGAATTTCCGCGGGTTACGTATATTCGATTTTCGATTTTTTGTAGTGTTATGTTGGTCTCTCACTTATGCCGACAAGTTCAGGCTCATCTTCGATTTTTGCCTATTCCAAAAAATGAATCAAAGAATCTTTATCAAATTTTTTGTGAAAAACAAAATTAATTGCACGGACGCATACCGAATGTTGAAGGTATTTTCCACCTGTGGCATATGGTGAAGGTACCTTGGACCGAAGCAACGTTTATCGGTGGTACAAAATGTTCTCAGAGGGCCGAGAAGATGTAAACGACGAAAAGCGTGCCGGACCCCCGAGCACGTCAACAACAGACAAAAACATTGCTGAAGTGAAGAAAATAATATTGGCCAATCGTCGAATCACCATTAGAGAAGTTGCTGAGGACTTAAACATATCGATTGGCTCGTGGCATTCGATTTTTACCAATGATTTAGGCGTGAGACGGGTCGCCGCGAAATTCATACCAAAATTGCTCAATTTCGACCAAAAACAGCATCGCATTAACATAGCTGTTGGACTCTGTCCATGACGACCCAAATTTGCTCTAGAGGGTCATAACTGGTGACGAATCATGGGTTTATGGTTATGACGTAGAAACCAAAGCTCAATCATCCCAATGTAAGCTGCTGCACGAGCCAAGACCGAAAAAAGCGCGCCAAGTTCGGGCGAATGTGAAGGTTTTGCTTACAGTTTTCTTCGATTGCAGGGGCGTGGTGCATCATAAGTTCTTTCCACAGGGTAGAACGGTTAATAGGGAATATTAACTGCAAGTTATGCGCAAGTTGAGCCTAGCAATCCTGCAGAAACGCCCGGATTGCAATCCGCTAGAAATGCCCGGATTGTTTTTTGGCCAAAAACAACCCACTAATAATGCCGCAGCTACCGTATGCCCCAAATCTGGAACCCTGTAACTTTTTCTTGCTCCCGAAACTGAAGAGCCCCATGAAAGGATGACCCTACGCTACGATTGAGGAGATAAAGACGGCATCGAAGGAGGAGCTGAACAAGATCACAAAAAATGATTTTTCTTCGAGGATTCAATGGAAAGAGCGAAAAATCCAAGACTGAAAAGTTTTACTGTCCCAGATTTCGGAATGGTTGTTAAGTAGATTGACCAATGTTTGGAAACTAATCCTCCAGATTATGAATTGAACGTTCATCAACAAACCGTTTTTAACCATTTACCAAAGGATGGGTTCAACAAGAAAGTTGATGTTTGGATGCCTCATCAATTTATCTAACATTTGCGATTCGCTGCTGAAGCGCAATGAAATTGTGCTACTTCTGTAGCGAATCATAACTGCCGAAGAATATTGGGTAAAATACGAGAATATATCCAATAAGGTTATGCTGTGTGTATGGTGCTACTGTTCGGTTAAACTGTTAACTCGGTACTGTTCTGCGAGTAACTTGAGAGGTAACACCAAACGATTGAGAGAAAACAACCAGAACTGATCAATAGGAAAATACTATTGATAATAATGGAATTTCCCAAGAAAGGGCAAAATATTATTGACAATAATGGAGACTATTTGGTTGGAATAAATTGATTCGAACACGCTTTATTAAGCATTTTTATAAGAACACCACGAACTTTTTCGACTAATCAATACATGCTCTAAATTTGGAATTTCGGTGGAAACGGGATGAGGAATCGCCAGCTAATCACTCTATTCCTTACCAACATAACCTAGAATCCAAGGCAATACCGCATTTTGATTGTTTAATGAATTACGATTAATCTTGTTGAGCTCTGGCTCATTTGATCGTCCATAAATGGTTTCCAAGGAAAAAGCAAAATAATGGATGGATGTCCTTCCAAATTATAGATCATTAAGGAAAAGGAGGATGTTTTTTCTTGTTGAGTATGTTGTGGAAATAGCCATTTTTAAAAAAAAAAAAATACTGTAAAAAGGATTATTTGGGAAGCAAAAATAGTGTACTATGAGGTTCGGTGTACTTTACTCAATCGGAATTATTTGTTTCGTTTTTTTTTCTTACCTTAATGAGTAAATAATTTAAATAAACCTAATTATTAATTGAATTGAAAGATTTGATAGTAACTAATAGAATAACTTAAACAGATGGTGTAGATGGAAATAGAAGATTTGTAACATCGGCGCCTGTTGAAAAGTAATTGCCTATATAAGATGTATGAGCGTACATTATAAAAGAACAGTAACACAGAGAAAGAATAGAATTGATTTTGTTGCCCAACAAAAGGATATTCGATAATTTATTGTCCAATTGTCAATTGTAAGTTCTACTTTTGGATAGACATCAACAATAGAGTATCGTAACATGAAGAAAATGAAGCTTGACAAAAGAGACAAAGAGAGGAGAGAGAGAAAGAGACGGAACACAATATATCGATTCACCAATAAATTCATTGGTTTCGACAATGTACGAAAAAATCTAATCGAAAAAGATCAGGATATATGGTCAAAGAAACTTAAATAACTCCCGGCAACCAATGGGGTTGGAATCGTCTATACAAAAGACTGTATCCAAACAGGCGGAAAGGTGGATAGCCTATTTTCTCCAGCATCAATTCAATACAGTCCCGTTTCAGTTTGCTGCCCCTTCACCTTCAAATAATGTCTATATGTTCATAAGTCCACTTTTATAAATACGGGTGAAGCGGCAAAGTTTCGAGTTTGTATCTTTTACCGAAATGAATTCATAAAAGAGAGACTGGGATGGGATAAAACAACAAAGTGGCTAACTGAGATGGTAGTGAAACTGGCACAGGAACTTTTTTTCCTCTAAATAAAAAAACCAAATAAGATAAATAATATAGAAAAGGATATAATGCTTGTGGCATTCTATTACCTATACTAACAGCGTCGTCATCTTACCTTCCGACTGCACGAAAGTAGCGATGCTATCTTGGCTATGTTATAAGGTATCATCGTCGCTTCCCATTAAAGTTGTCTACAGTGAAATCAAGGAAAAGGAATCCTCGTAGAGTACTAGTCACCAGTATGTGTACTGTCGATGTCTTTTTTCCACATTCTATTAGTAGCCCCTTGTCTACATATTGTGAGCTTATTATTAGCACCAGCAATTCAAGTTGCAACATTAGACACAGTCAAACTTGGTGGCTAATGTTGAAGTACCAAAACGTATTTATGTACAATAATACAACTTTTGAACATTTGGAGCAGTAGTAAAAGAGATGATTTCAGAAAAAATGCGAACATAAATTAAAACTAATTATAAAAAAAAGTATAAAAAAATGCTTAAAGCAAAACCAGGACCAATTAAGCAATATTAGAAAGGTAACCTGAGCCCAAATGGATAAATATAAAGCAGAGGCAATTTCTGAACACCTTGCACCAACACTTACCCCACATGAAGACTCTTTGTACTAAAGTCGAGACAGAACTATCCTTTTCCTGACCCATAAGTCTTCCCTCAAAGGTAATCACTCCTTCCGAAGTTACCAATTTAATCGAACTTCTTTCCAAGACCAAAGCTCCTTGCTATGATCTGATCATGTCCAATATCCTCCAACAACTTCCTAAAAAAGTAATTGTCTTCCTTGCTACACTATGGAACTCCATCCTTTGAAAAAGACATTTTCCAATCCTCTGGAAATTTGCCATCACAAAAATGATCCTCACATCCAATAAACCATCCCACTTCCTACAGATCAATAAGTCCCCTTCCAATCCTCTAAAAAATCTTTGAGAAAATAGTTCTCCACCGCTTATATTCCCCACTTGAATCCTCAAATTTAATTCTCAACCGTAAACTTCGTTTCCGTTCGAAATACTCCACTACCCAGCAGTGTCATCGAGTTGTCGATTTCATTGTATCCTCTTTAGAAAGAAAATAGTACTGTTCCGTGTGTGTTTCTTGGAATAAGTAAAGCTTTTGATAGAGTTTGGCACCCGGGCTTACTCTGGAAACTCACGTATTTCTTAGTCTTAAAATCATTCCTTTCCAACCGACACGTCCAAATTAATGAATCTAACAAACTTTCCGATATTGGCTGTTGCCCCACAGGGAAGCATACTTGGGCCTATTCTCTACAACAATTATACATCCGATAACTGGGCCTCTAAACTAAGAACTAATCTCTTCCTAACCCATGAGTCTTCCATCAAAAGCCATGACTCCTTTCGAAGTAACCAATTTAAGCCAACTTCTTTCCAAAAACAAAGCTTCTTACTATGGTCTGATCATGTCCAATATACTCCAACAACTTCCTGAAAGGGCAATTGTCTTCCCTTAACTCTATATAACTCCATCCTTCGAACAAGACATTTTCCAATTCTCTAGAAATTTTCCATCATAAAAATGATTTCTAAATCCAATAAACCAATAAACTGCCCACTTCCTACAGACCAATAAGTCCCCTTCCAATCCTCTAAAAAATCTTTGAGAAAATAGTTCTCCACCGCTTATATTCCCCACTTGAATCCTCAAACTTAATTCTCAACCGTAAAAAAAGACTATTTCTTAGTCTTAAAATCATTCCTTTCCAACCGTGACTTCCAAGTAAACGAATCCAATGAACTCTCCGATATAGGCTGTTGTTCCACAGGGAAGTGTACTTGGACCTGTCCTCTATAATATCTACACAGCCGATATCACAAACTACCGTACCAAGGTTATTCAACAAGTACTTAGCCTCACCGCCTGATGGAACTGCTGTCACAAAAGAAATTTACCATCATGCAGTACATTCTTTTAGTAGCCTACTGTCAAAGTTTCATTTCATTCCCTTTATTAGTTTTGTTTTTAAAGCCTTTGAAAGCGAGCGTGTCGGTCGGTTGCACAAAAATGGAAAAAGAACAATATCGTTCGGTGATTAGATTCTTGTTTTTAAAAGGGAAAACGCGCAGCGAAATCAAAGATCGCTTGGATGCTGTGTATGGTGACTGTTTTCCTTCGATGGCGACCGTCAAGAATTGGTTCAACGAGTTTGTTCGTGGCCGCACGTCGGTTTTTGATGAGCCACGCCCAGGTGCCCCGAAAACGGCTACTACGGAGGAAAACGTTAAAAAACGTTTTCCTCCGTAGTGGCAGTACGTCGATTGAAGGTTCACGAGATAACTGAGACTGTGGGCATCGCAGTAGGAACGGTGCATCATATTCTACGCGAAGAACTGGGCATGAGAAGGCTGTCGGCGCGATGGGTGCCGCGTTTGCTCACACCGGAAAATAAGCGCAACCGTGAGACCACATCGGCGACGTGTTTGGCGCTGTTTCAGCGCAATACAGCGGAGTTTTTGCGTCGTTTCGTGACCGTCGACGAACATGGATTCACTGGTACACACCAGAGACCAAGCAACAGTCGAAACAGTGGACTTCACCCGGCGAACGTGCTCCGAAGAAGGCGAAGACTGTTCGATCGGCCGGAAAGGTGATGGCCACCGTTTTCTGGGATTCACAAGGTGTGATCCACATCGATTACATCGAGAAGGGTAAAACAATCACGGGGCGCTACTATGCTGACTTATTGGGCCAATTTGACGGCGAATTGAAGAAAAAAGTGCTGTTCCACCACGACAACGCGCCGGCTCACACCTCCGCCGTCGCCATGGCCAAATTGGTCGAATTGCGCTACGAATTGCTGCCCCATCTATCGTACTCTCCAGATTTGGCCCCCTGTGACTACTTTTTCTTTCCCAACCTGAAAAAATCACTCGCCGGGAATAGATTTGGGTCGAATGAGGAGGTCATCGTCGCCACGGAGGCCTATTTTGCTTCCCTCGAGAAAATGTATTTTTTAGACGGATTAAAAAAGTTAGAGCATCGCTGAGCCAAGTGTATCGAGCTTGAAGGAGATTATGTGGAAAAATAAATTGCCACCTTTCCAAAATTTTCGTTTTTCTTTTGTAGGCTAAGTACTTGTTGAATGACCCTCGTAATACTTTCTTTGCTGCATACGCCCAACGATATGGACTGCCTTGCATATAGCAATCCATTCCCCAAAATTCTTCGGAAATTCTCCAAATCCTCCAGAATTGGTTTACCATGTGGAGAGTAAATATTAATGAACGCAAATCTGCCCACATAACTTTTACTCTGCCATGAACCCTAACCTTCCATATACCTTAATGGTATTGAAATACCATAACACATCAAAGTTCGGTGCCTAAGATTGAACTTAGATAAACGCTTGACAAAGAACCCACATACAAGACTTAAAAGACAAAAACTAAGAAGACGATACCACAACCACTTCCAATTCTAGATTAACGTTCTAAACTTACTATAAACAGCAAAGTAATTTGATACAATGTCCTACTGAAACCCATCTGGGCTTACAGACAAGAACTCTGGTACTCTACTAACCCTTCTAATTCCTGTCGAATGCAGTCTATTCAATCAAAAATACTCCGTACAATTAACGACACTCCCTTTTATATTCGCTGTACTGTTATCTACCATGATCTCAAAATCCCTTTTGCTCATAATGTAGCTATATCTCGTTATAAAAAGTTGCATTCTCGTAACTTCCATCCTCTCATTCAGGAAATATCCTCTACTTTCTTTCCTAAAAGCCCACCGTCGAAGACTTACTGGTCACGTGATTTACTATCAGGAGTAACTTCAATGGATTTTAACTCCTTTAAAAAATTAAGGGAGTTAAAATCTATCGAAGTTAATTAATATTGTAGTTGTAGGTATCTCTAAAAATTAAAAAAAAAAATTATTGGTCTCCAAACATTGACTCAATTGATGTTAATTGAGGATAACAGGCACATGGAGTTGTTCCTTGGTTTGGAAGTGCATTTTGCGAACGCTGTTGTCCAAATTAGTGGGGAGAATTAGGGTGGATAATTCAAAATTAGATACAGAAAGCGTATTTGAGTAGTTAAAGAATTTTACTATACTAAGCAAAAGGCATACATAAGTCCATAAGTAGCTTAAGAAAAATTACAATTTGTCTTTTAAGGTAAGAGGGGGGGGGGGGGGGGGAGGTGGGTTTGGTTATATTAGTAGTATATACATTATGAATGAATATTTTTAAATAAAAAAATTATTAAATTTTAAGAATTTAAAATTTAAAAAAAAATCATTTCTTGTGATTGATCAGAATTTCCAAGTGTGGCTAATCGAAGGATTTGAAGAGCAGAAATGAATAATCGAAAGTCTTTTGATGGGACAGGAGTGCGCGAAAAAAGGATGGTGTTAGTATGATTTTTGTTTTGAACTCAATCAAGTTGAGCTTGCAGACGTTGAGTGATGGTGTTGAAGGGTAAAAAGTATACTCGAAAATAAAACAAAATCTTTTTTTTTGCTTTTTGGAAGGGTATGAATTAACCGCACACTTGCAACTCGAAGAAGAACTTTCTTGTCCAATGGTTTTGTTATGTTTTTTTCTAATCGAATTGTGAGTAAGTGGTTCCAAGGGTGTTCATAGTCAGCGAAGAAGTGTAGTAATTTCAAATGGCCAATAAAACAGACGAATGGGCTCGGATACTTTGTGGTGAGTACAGAGAAGAGTAAACAACCGAACTGGTCGAAATCACCTAAGTAATCAGATAGTCAATAGAATGTGCTGGGTTGGCTGGTAGGACGAATGAGATTCGAAAATATTAGTTGGGCAAGGAGGTCGCCCACAGATATGAAGGCAACAAATTGAAATTGCAAATAGAATGGGTAGTCCGGACGAATTTTTAGTATTTTCCCATTTCTGTGATGAGTACGGGTACATACGATAGTGTATCGATAAACTTGGAACTTGCACGAATACGAATGTGTTTCTGCCTGTACGAGTAGATAGAGTTGGTAATAGATTTGCCATGACCTTTTTTCATGGTATTTGTTTTGCGCACCTCTCATTTTCTAACCTTTACGATAGCACCTCGATTTCTCCTCTGATTACTTTCTTTTATTACAATTTACCATTTTCCTGTGTGCTATCATTTGTTTGGTTCTGGCTATTTTCGTTCCATTTCCATTTCATACACTACCGGAGCAGTTCAATCGCATAAAGTTGGCATATTTGCAACTTTCGAACTCACTCATTCGATTCTATTACCGTTTTGGGCCCTGGGCCATGGCCATTGGCTCATAAGGTAAGAATTCTTTATGCAGGGATCGTGGCTTTTAACATTAGGGATTCTTCCGTTTGCAAAGCGCTTGGATTTTCTCGCATTTACTGTTCACCGTATACCGATTTACCATTTGCCATTTGCCATTTACCATTTGCTACTGTGTCTTGTCTTTTGTAGTTTGCCATTCCGCCATTCCGTCATTTGGATATTCCACAATTTACTCTTAGAGCTCAGTCACAACAGATCCCAGGACCACCAGTCCTAAAGCTAATAGCTTAGCTTCTGACTACTTCGTGTACATATTAGCATCGAATTGAAAATCCCAGAAAAGTATCAATTTTTTCCGAAGGCCAACCGAACAACCTGTTTTATTACAATTCCCCCATCCTCTCCCACCTTTATGTTGCGTCCTTTCCGTTTTTGGGTCTATCGATTTCGGTTCGGTTCGGGTATGGTTCAGTTCAATTTGCTTCAAGCTTATGACCGCTTTTGTTTTTTTTTTATTTTCTTTTTTTTTTGTTGTTGTTGTTGGCTCCTTTCACTACTAAACTCATCTAATACTACCCAGCAATAGTCCATTCCATTTCTGGCCTTTTCCGATTTCGAATCATTCGATTCTGTCTTCTATATTCCGTATCATTTCGATCCTGACAGTCCTTATGGTTGGTTTTTTTTATTTTTTTATTTGTTGCAATTCGCCTATTTCGCTTTTATTTCGAACGGAAAACAGAAAACCATACCCTTTCGATTGGCTTCTTTGTATAATATCAATGGATCCATATTGATATTGAATGAATATACATGAGAAATGCTCCTTTTTGAATTATCAATAAATGGACGACGGCTAAAGGAAGATTTTATATCTGCTGTATTTGTGTATGTACCTATTAACTAATATGTGTATTATGGCTGTTTGGACGGTACAGGATTCAAACGGGGCGAATTTTTTTTTTTTTTTTTAAAGAATTTTTTCAGGGCGGAGTGAACCTGTAAATGCTAGTTTTAGAAATGGTGACCAGTATCAGTTGACTATACGAATAAGTATTTACGCATTTAGACGATTGGTATCCATCCTTTTGGAAAAGAATTTCGCCAAACCAAAATAATAAAAAGATGAAAAAAAATATATATGTCATGATACTTCTTCCATGTGAGCATAAAGCGTAGGCTAAACCTAATCTATGAGTATAGATTCCGATATTGCGTATATTTCTAAAATGGTTCAAGGGTGGATTTAAAGGGATTTCGTTAAGGGAGAAAAAAATATCCTGAGCACAGTTTTTAGCTGCTATATTTTACTAAATTGTGATATCGTTTCGTTTTAATACTCTATCATCCATCCCTCCCCCCCCCCCATTCTTTTTTAGGGCTGGCCGTTTTCATCTTTAGAATTATTTTCTTTCTCTAACAACGCCCTCCTCCCCCACCCTTTACCTTACTACCGCTATATCTGATTCCTATTCACTAGCATTTTTAGTAGCCATGGTTTTTGTTGATTTGCTTGAAAATAGACGGTTACTTTTTGGCATCTTGGACAGTCAGTCGACCCCCTCAATTCGATGTTAGCAAAAATGCTGACGTTATCGAAATGAGAAAAAAATCATTTAAAATAAATATACTCACATGAACCTATATCGCCATATATTCCTAAATAACGTATATAATAATTTTATGTCCTTTTGCATGGAGACCATCGGTTTGCCACCCTACCACCAATCACCAATAGTATACTCATACTGTACGCCACTGTATATTTATATGGACTAGAATACTTACAATCTGGGAAATGGTGACTACAAGAAAAACAAATATGAACGATAGAAAAAAATGATACAAAACGATATTTTTATACATATCTAAAGATGAACGTGTATGTATACAGGAATAAAAAAAAATATATAAAATGGGATAAGTATATTTTATGGTCCATCGGGTAGAAATATGACTGGTTATCGTCTTATTTTATATGAATTTATATGTTTGATATTATTTTTGTATCATTTTTTCTTCTTCTTTAATTTGTGTATGTTCGTGGGGCGGGGGTGAGGGGGATGGTATGGTGAGTTAGCTCATTTGCTTGAGCAGCGAAAAATTTCAAAATCTATATGATTATGTAATGATTGTGAAAAACCATTTTATACCTAATTAATCTTTTCGAATTTCGAATTATTTACTCAAGTAATTATATTGCTATTTTTCAAACGACTAATAAAGTCCTTGTTGAGAAATTAATATCATATGCAAAAGTCAATAAAAATAACGTGAATATTTTTTGCTCACGATCGAGCAAAAAATATTTTTCTTATGAATAAACACTAATTTTAATAACAGCTTTTTATATTTAAAAAGTAACATTTTCTTTACGGGCACTAAAAGATCTTTAGCAGAAATCATGAGGTGAAGCGTTCTGGCGGCTCTAAGAGTCAGGGATTTGATTTAAAAAATGTCTATTCTTATTTTATTATTAACCATAAAATATTCTATATTCAAATAAGAAATAGAGGAAATAATTTTTAAAAACTTTTTAAATGAGCAAAGCTATTTAATGAACACTTATTAGGACATGAGCAAGGCTACTTAATCCTGTCGAATTTCGAATTATTTACTCAAGTAATTATAGCGCTGTTTTCTAAAGGACATATTCACTAATAAAGTACTTCAAAAGGACAGCGATAACATAGCCTTGCATGCAACTATTCTTAAGGAATTAATATCATATCCAAAAGTCAATTAAAAGAACATGCATTTTTTTTGCTCACGATCGAGCAAAAAATATTTTCCTCATAAATAAATACTAATTCTAATAACTGTTTATAATTTTATTTAAACAATAATATTTTTTCTACTGGCACTAAATGATATTTTCCAGAAATCAAGAGGTGGAATCGGACTGGACATAATGGCCTACAATGTTCTTGCTTCCTGGGGACTCTGAGAGTCAAGGATTTGATTTAAAAAATGTCTATTCTTATTTTATTATTTACCATAAAATATTCTAAATAATAATATAGGAAATAATTTTTTAAAACTTTTTAAATGAGCAAAGCTATTTAATGAAAACTTATTAGCACATGAGCAAAGCTACTTAATCCTGTCGAATTTCGAATTACTTACTCAAGTAATTATATCGCTGTTTTCTAAAGGACATATTCACTAATAAAGTACTTCAAAAGGACAGCGGTAATATAGCTTTGCATGCAACTATTCTTAAGGAATTAATATCATATCCAAAAGTCAATTAAAAGAACATGCATTTTTTTTTTGCTCACGATCGAGCAAAAAATATTTTCCCCACAAATAAATACTAATTCTAATAACTGCTTATAATTTTATTTAAACAATAATATTTTTTCTACTGGCACTAAATGATATTTGCCAGAAATCAAGAGGTGGAATCGGACTGGACATAATGGCCTACAATGTTCTTGCTTCGTGGGGACTCTGAGAGTCAGGGATTTGATTTAAAAAATGTCTATTCTTATTTTATTATTTACCATAAAATATTCTAAATAATAATATAGGAAATAATTTTTTAAAACTTTTTAAATGAGCAAAGCTATTTAATGAAAACTTATTAGCACATGAGCAAAGCTACTTAATCCTGTCGAATTTCGAATTACTTACTCAAGTAATTATATCGCTGTTTTCTAAAGGACATATTCACTAATAAAGTACTTCAAAAGGACAGCGGTAATATAGCTTTGCATGCAACTATTCTTAAGGAATTAATATCATATCCAAAAGTCAATTAAAAGAACATGCATTTTTTTTTGCTCACGATCGAGCAAAAAATATTTTCCCCACAAATAAATACTAATTCTAATAACTGCTTATAATTTTATTTAAACAATAATATTTTTTCTACTGGCACTAAATGATATTTGCCAGAAATCAAGAGGTGGAATCGGACTGGACATAATGGCCTACAATGTTCTTGCTTCGTGGGGACTCTGAGAGTCAGGGATTTGATTTAAAAAAATTCTATTCTTATTTAATTATTTACTAAAAAATATTTTATATTCAAATAAGAAAGAAAAGAATTAATTTTGAAGAACTTATTAAATGTAGTAAATTTTTTTTTTGCAAAATATAATCTTATTCATTTGGTAGTTTGGAAAATATAAATTTTCCAATTAAACGTTAATCATTATATGTATTATTTAGAATAAAATTAATTTAGATTAAAACTTGCCATTAAATAAAAATAAATTATTTTAATACTATATAATACGTTTAAATAAAGATTTTTTTTTTTTTTTTACAAAAGTGGCAATTTTGTTGTAGCCACATTTTACGGTTTAATGGAAAAATATTTCCAATAAGTCAATAAGCAAAATTGCTATATAGGAGATTCTAAGAACTCAAAAATGACTTTTGGAGTGAATTTTGTTTGGAAGGTGTCATTGGGACGTATTTGCTTGCAACTGAAAAATGAGAGATCGTTTCCGTCAATTTTGAATACTGTGTTATTTTTTTAAAATTTAAACTTAAAAACTTCCATTTTAACTATGTATTGTTTTAACAAAATGAGACCACAAGTTGCATAGCAAGATAAATTTCGGCTTTATTGAGCAAAAAGTTTCGATGACGCGTAATTTTTAAATTTGTTGATGTCATTTCACCTCCAAGATTGTACGCTGTTGAAGTTTTCTTTTTTGAAAATGCTTAAGAAAATACTTTACGCAGACAATTTTTAAATTTTACAACATTCGAAAATCAACATCCATCCGAGAATAGCTGAATTGCAGATCGAAATGTCCAAAAAAGTCATCAAAAATTAACTCAAAACTATCAAGTCCTACGAGAAGTTTAGTGGTAGCTATTTAAAAAATATTATATTTTATATATATTAAATGTAAAAACTTTACTTTCAGTTGGAACAAATGCAAGGCAAAAAAACCAATAATATTAATCACAGCTGAGCAAAAATTATGTTAAATGTTTTTGTTTTTTTGGAATTTCTTTTGGATATTTTTTTATAGTTAATATTCGTTATTATAATTATTGCTATTAAAAATTTTATATAAGTTAAAATTAAGGCTATAGTAAAAAAAATGCATAATTTTGTTCATAATCGAGCAAAAGTGGAGTTGTAAAAGTTTAAGAGAAATTTCCAAGGAATTTTTTTAAAAATCTTTTCTGTCATCTTTTTTTCATATAGAAAAAAAAAAACAAATAATTTAAATGAAGAAAAGTCATCGTAATTATAAATATTTTTGCTCATGATGGAGCGATGCAATCCACAATATACACGACTGTTTTAATCATTTATTTTGTAGCTACATTGAAACTATTTTCTTTAATCTTATTTTATTTACCCCTTCAGGGTTATATATTTTTTTTGTGTCAGGCTCAGCATTGAGGTTATGTTTTAGTTTCTACACTTTTTATGTATCTTTTTTGTAATTTAAATATGAACTGTATTTTTTTTTTTGCCTGTTCAATTAGTAGGCAAATTTTTTTTTTAATATGTTACGAGGGTCGTTCAATAATTCCTTAGAAAAAGATGGAAAAAAACTGTTTTTTATATAAATAATTTTTTATTTTTCAACATAATCTCCTTTTAGCTCTACACACTTTTCCAACCGTTTTTCCAAAATTTTTATCCCGTCCAAAAAATAGGATTTCGGAAGTTTTGCAAAATACTCATCCGTTTGAGCAATGACGTCCTCGTTGGAAGTGAACCGTCGTCCGCCAAGCCATTTCTTCAGATTGGGGAAAAGAAAATAGTCACTCGGGGCCAAATCTGGTGAATAAGCGGGATGCTGCAACAATGCCATTCTCAATGATGCAAGAGGATTTTTTTCTTCTGCAGATGGGGGCGTTTCTCTTTGATTTCCTCGCTCAACCGTTGCAATAACGACGCGTAATACGCTCCTGTTATTGTTTTTCCTTTTTCCAAGTAGTCGATAAAAATGATGCCCTGCAAATCCCAAAAGACCGTGGCCATCACCTTGCCGGCCGATGGCACAGTTTTTGCCTTCTTCGGAGCCCGTTCCCCCTTGAAAATCCACTGTGATGACTGTCTCTTAGTTTCTGGAGTGTAGTAGTGTATCTAAGTTTCGTCCACAGTGACATATCGATGAAGGACTTCATCAGATCGTGGATTTTGTCGATGATTTCAGGAGTAGACACCTGAACGATGTTCATCTTTTGTGGATGAACGGCCACCTTTAAATTCATTCGCCCAATTGTAAACCGTCGCAAACACAGGTGCAGATGTGTCATGAACTGCATCCAACTCGGCTTTGATTTCTTTCGGGCTTAAGCCTTTCAAATGCAGATGTTTGATGACAGCCCTAAACACGCTTTTTTCCATTGTTATGCACAAATAAATGTCGTTAACTTTAATCGACGATAGAAATTGACCTACGCTATGGATCGAGCTGAAATTTTGACAGCTTTCCTGTCGATACTGCTACTTACAAAAAAAAACTGCTACTTTACCGACACTACGAGCGCAATTTCTCGGATTTTCTAAGGACTTATTGAACGACCCTCGTAGTATAAATTTTGAAAATTGAAACAGGAAGAACTGTTAGTAAAATAAAAAGTGCCCAAATAACCGGCCGGGTAGCATAGTTATTAGTCCTACTTTGGCATGCTCCTACGTCAATTCCTAAAAAGCAACTTTTCCTTTCCATTACTAATTTAATTTTCTTATCCTATTATCCCTTTGATGTCAAATGGCTTTGAGTGTTGTGCCGCTTAGGATATAACGGGTGATTTTTTAAGCGTTTTGTTTTTAAATTTCCAAAAAATACATGACTACGTTTTAAGTGATCCATGTCAGAGGTCCATTTTTCGAGCATATTGGTTAGTATCTTGCTAATAACACGTGTAATGTTGTCTTCCAAGGCTGCAAGTGACGCTGATTTTTCGGCACAGTCGAGTGACTTTAGATAGCCCGCTTAAAAAATAGTTTATAGGCATCAAACTGCATGATTTAGGCGGCCAACTTATCGGTTCGAAACTTGAGATAAATTGCTCAACGAAGTCATCTCTCAATATGTCCATTGTTTTACGTGCTGTGTGTCATGTAGTGCCGTCTTGTTTGAAGACCATCGACCTGGTGTAGTTCTTGCATTTTTGTCAAAAATAGTTCAAAATCATCGAGCGATAGTGGGCGCCATTGACGATAACGTTGTGGCCAGCATCATCTTTAAGAAATATGGACCGATGCTTTCACCAAAAAGTGTATTTTCTGGAGTGCAAAGGCGGTTTTTAAGTTGCCTGTGGCTGGTCAGCAGATCAATTGCAATAATTTTGCTTTTTCGTAAAAACTCGAATGTTTCTTAAATTCGTTAAAAAAAAGTTATTAAAAAAACGGATTTTCCTAAAGTTATTCTAAACGAAAATCCGACACCTTGGCATATCGTTCGGCTTCAGTTTTTGCACGACCTGTATCTTATACATTTTCAGGGTAAGATCCTTGAGCAAAATCTTCCACATAGTCAAGTTACACAATCCCAATTGCTGCGAACGGCATCGGATGGACAAATCACGATCTTAATATTTTCATATGTATGCACACTACGCACACGGTTTCGGTGGTTTGATGTCAAATAGACTCAAATCGCTGCAAAATTGCTTGCTCAGTAGTCCGATTATGATGACCATAAAATGCTCGAAGTGCGCGAAATACAATTTGCACAAAACACGAATTTTGATAATAAAACTCAATAATTTGTAAGTGTTGTTCGGCAATGCTAACTGAGTGAGCACTTTTGACTTTGACACATGTCAAAAATAAAAAAAAACATGAAAAATTAAACATCAAAAAAATTACCCGATACATTTCTGTAAAAATGTTACTTAATATGATAACAAAAAAAATTTTGCCTTAACTTCCGGACATTTCTCCAAAAATAGAATCTACAATAAAATATGTACTCTGAAGGATAAAGTATATTTTGTAGGTAATATTGCTTATCGACTTTCAATAATCAACTATTGGGGTTAATTACATACATATATAAAAAAGTACTAAGACTGATAAGAAAACTATTGAAAAATGCTTAATTGGACTTGTGAGTAGAAGAAACACCGTCAAATATACTAAACGTGACTAAAGTGAAACGTCGGTTCAGATAGTGAGACACTAAAGGTAAGAAAACCTTTACTTCGGTCAGCAAATTAAATGATAAGGTTGAGGATTAGTTTTTTGAAAAGTGAGAATAAAGGTCCTTTGGGGTTGATGAGTGCGAATTTAATCATTTTTAATTGAAATTAACTTTAAGGCACTCTAAGACGATTTTTAAGGTTTGTTGATACTACGGGGGACTTCTTTTTTTTTTTAAAGGAAAAAAGGAAAACTTACAAAATAGAACTACAAGGATTTATTAAAGAAACAGACTATTCCTTCGGTACTAAGGATTTTGTGAAATTAAATATGTATGAGTGTGCTCCTACCCTGCATTCATCTAACATTGACCACTGCAAAAAATTCAACAATCCAAAAGGATCTTCTTAGACCAAATGAAACTACTTTACAAACTCTGAAAGAAAAAAATCCTTCAAAGGAGTGCTAAAAAGTTTGCAGAACACGTGATCAGTCAGGTAGTCCACGACTAAATTGATCGATTTTAAAAAAAAATTAATAAGTCAATTTACAAAAAAAAAAATTACAAAATATGAAAATATGGTTTTTAAATTTAATCAATTCCGACTTACTATAATTTTTGAAATTTCAAATACAGCGGCTCTGAATTGTATAAAAATTTGAAGTAAAATTTACCAAAAAAAAAAAAAAACCAACTTTTAATTTGAATATTATTATCACCTTGTTCAAAATTTCCATTATGAGAATTGTTTTTTTTTTGGTTGTTTCTTGAGAGTGTGTATTAAAAAAAAAGGGAAAAAAATGTCAAAAATATTGGTCTCTAAAGGGAAGAGAATGAAAATGAAGAAAAAAATAAA
Source organism: Atherix ibis (assembly GCA_958298945.1). Lineage (NCBI taxonomy): Eukaryota > Metazoa > Arthropoda > Insecta > Diptera > Athericidae > Atherix > Atherix ibis. The sequence continues at coordinate 20,419,723 of OY282610.1, read as the reverse complement.
CCACCCCCAATCGTGTTATGCAACATTATGGCATAAGATTAAGCGAAAATCTTTTCTTGGAGAAAATTTGACATTAATCAAATCGACAGGCGAGAAACCAATTCGGAGGGCACCTAAAACTAATAATACATGAAAATGTAACGTGTGTGCTATAATATCCACGCATTGATATACCACAAAAGGCGGTGAATACCGCAAAAATGGCAAATACGGTTGGAAAAAGAGGTGAAAAAAAAGTGAAAAAAATATTATGGCTTTTTTTCTCTTTTGGTGGAAACATAAATAAATAAAGGAACTGTGAATGGTGAATGTTGAATGTTGAATGTTGAATGTTGAATGCTGACTGGTTGAATGGTAAAAGATGGTCGGTAGTATGGTGGACGATATGGACTATGAGCAAGGACATATGAAAGAAAAAAAATAACCCTTAGCTATCAGTTTCATCTGATAAGGGGGTGGGATTATATCTCAGATAGAGAACGTGTAGGATCGAAAAATGGATAAGCTAGAACAGAAAAGAAGAAAGAAAAAAAAACTATAAATGAAACGTAAAAAAAATGAATGGACTCATTCCAAAGGCTGGGAAGGCGTAAATATGCACACAACCATTAGAAGGAAAAGAAGAAAAGAAGAAAAGACGCTTGAATAGAGAAAATAAAGGGTTGATGGGTGAAGAGAATACAGTAAAAGGACATGACACAAAGGACGAAAGGAAAAAAAAAACTGAAAAGATGAAATATGTTTCCATTACTATAATAAAAATGGTCACTTTATTCTTTGTGTTATTTATTTTGGGTTGCCTCGGATATTTCGTCCGCCCTCACTTGTCGCACCCTAGTTTGCGAAATTTCCTATTCACAACAGTCTCCCATATACGATTTTTGCTGAACACTTTTACACATCCCCCTCCCCCTTTCCCATGCATATGGGATTGATACTGCAGACCTGAACGAACTACCCTTATTTTTCGTTTCGCGTAACCCATCTGAATGGTTGCGATGGTAGCAACTTTGAGCGTATCTCTCCGTAGCTTATCGATGGTGGTGGATCGGGCCCGCTTCACTGGTTGCAAAGGAAAATTGGTCACCATCGTCCGCCGCCATGCTACCTACTATCATCGTTGAGTTCGGAAATTCATCTTTGCAACTATACTCCTCAGCATGGACAGTGATAGCGTTCTCTCTGGCACACGAACTACACATGCCGATTATACAAATCAGAACAAGGTTCGATAAATTTGTTCATACCATCCCCGTTTGGATATCACAGTGACCCATCCGATTCGATATTTCAGGGAGACTGGCTAACCCAGTGCTAACGTGAACAGTTCAGGCAGACAATACCGGCGGACAAAAAATTGGTTCTGTCAAAATAAATATTCCTGAATAATATCCTTTTTTTGGATTGTGTGCTCGGTAAGGACCATCTACCATTGTTATTTTGGCTGTTGTAGGAGAACGAACCAGTATGGATGGGAAAGGGACACACTTTGTAGGAGGACGCACTTTGTAGGAGGATAGAAGAAAGCCAGCCAAAATAAGATTCAGAAACAAACTAAGAATTTGGACCTGGAATCTGATGAAAAATTATTGTATGCATGCGTGTGTGTGTGTGTGTGTGTGTGTGTGTGTGTGTGGGTGTTTGTTTGTTTGATTTTTTTTTCTATTCATGTGAACCCTGATTCCGTTTATCTATCTGCTAGTGGACATGTATGGTGGGAGAGAAATCCTAATCCATGGCGAACTTCTGTGAATAATGGGTCAGACTGTGTGGGCGGAGGATGTACTCGTTTTGCCTGACCTGGCCAAGATGCTTATATACACATACTAATATATTAGGAAAGGAAAGGATTCTCGTCCTGACCAAGTATGCTGATATGCGTTAGTAAATCACGTACACAACAGATTGGTGACCAATGCGCTTAACAACAGATCAGAAGGAACACACAGCACCAAGTGTTGTGGGGCAGATGCCTAAGAAGTTCGTCTGCTCTTGTGTGTGTGTGTGTGTGCGCGTGTGTGTGTGAATGGATGTTTACGATTTTGGCCAGACAAAAACGGTCACCAAAACAAATGTGGAATCCTTAGTTTTCGTCCTCTCTGAAATGGCCTCAAGCATCCTTTTGTGTATCGACCTGATACAGGTGAGCTGTCCCATCGAAAATGGTTAGATGGTTAGAAGATACTGAATCGGTGGCTGGGTGGGTATTATTGTTTTGGACGAAGTATATAGCATATATTCTCATATATGATGGTAAACTGGTAACCGCATGTGGTAGAGAAGATTGCCAGGTTGGGTTTGTTTGTTTGTTTGTTTGTTTGTTAGGTAATGGCTAAGTCAGCATTGAGAATATTCCAAAATTACGAACATTTGTGGGCGAGTTATTACGTCACCAAATTACTTTTTAAATTCATTTTCTTAAATCGAAATATTTCCAAAGAAAAAGAACAAAAAAAAAAACAAAAATAAAAATTATTCCAATTTTATATATTGTCAAAAGGATATTTTTAAATATATTATTTTATTAAGGAATTTCCATTGTTGAAATATTTTGTAAAAATTCTCTAATTAATTTAAAGAAAAATGTACATTTTGAAAGTCCCTCCAAAAAGGATATGGTATCTGTGGTAACAACGAATGGATATTATTTAATCCTTTATATTATTGATTTTTTTTAATTTTTTTTTTTGGCAGACTAGTTTTCATTGCTCCATTGCGAAAGTTGAAAAATAAGTTTTTTTTCTAAAAAAATATTTCCTCAAAAAGGAATTTGACAAAATTTACATCATCAAACTGGAAATCTGCTATCCTCATTGTAGGTCCTTTTCGTTTGTGGTTATAATAGAATGATGAGAACATACGCTCAGATGAAGAGGTGATGCTGAAAGGTTAAATAGGAACCGGTTGCACAGGATGCTGACCAAACCAACGGACTCTCCTTTAGGAATGGGAATTCTGATATTTTGTACTGTACAATAAATTGAGATAGAAACTAGATCAGCACGATGCCATTTAATGAGTGGTTTACACTTAAAGGTCAACAATTAGTTTGATCCTGCAACCATGTAAACAAGATCAGTTACACTATCTGTGCTAAGGGATCGTTTTCGATGAATGAATTCGTTCAATTGTTAATTTGCTGTTAAAGATTGAAGGGATGCTGGATTTTACATTAACATTAATGACACCTAATTCTTGACCTTTCGCATTCGATAAGGTATAAAAAAGTTCGGACAATCGTTTAGATCTACCCTTAAAGTGGTTTAGTATATTAACTTCTTGAACTTTAAAAAAAGGGATAAAATTTCTAGCTTCTCTAAACTTTGTCTACCTTCTTTTCTTCTTCTATCACTCTTATGAGAATTGAATTATTTTAAAATTTTTGGAAATTTTTTAAGGCTATTATTAAGTGGTTTTTTTTTTTTTTTTGTTGGAAATTTCCCTATCAATTGAATATATTTCCAAAACTGAATAAATACTCTCAACTATAGTGGTGACTTTGGCGAATTATCATACGTTCAGAATGGCAGATGCATCCTTCTGGAGTAATCCAATACGTGATCAACTGACAACCTGGCGGTAGTAGGTAATATATTTTTTTATTTATCGATTGCAAATTTTCGGTTTCACTCTTTATCTATTATAGAGTTTGTGCAGATGTTATACGATTATTAAAAAAAAATAATAATAAAAGGATCATGTTAGTTGGTAGGGTGAGAGAAAAATTTATTTTAGTTACTAAATAAATATCAGACACACTAGTTTATACTATGTAAAAAGCGAATATGTAAATGGAAAAAAAGAAATATCCTTTCGTAATAGAGAGAAAATTATCAATAACAATAAGGACGATAGCCAGTTGAATTTGGAATAGTAATTGTCATTTGCAGTGATTCTAGTTGAATTTTATAGTTTTTAACCGAGTTGTATCAGTAATTCGAGGTCGATACCCGTTTCGGAGTAAATTTTTTTTTAACAATGAGTCAAAATGTGTGAAGAATTGATGACATTCTTTTAACGGGATACGAATTACGACTATATATCAAGTAGGCTATGAATATGGCACACGTGAAATTTCGACAAACTATACGTATTAGTTCCTATATTGATAGAAGAGAAGAACGAAAAAAAGGGACTGACAGTATTGGGAAAGGGGACACACAACCGGCAACGATACAAAAATAGAAGATATTAAAATTCCCTTATTTGAATTTTAAATAATGGCCTCCGTGATCCCCGAACGTTCTTATAATAAATACCAGTAAACTCACCGATGGCGTTGATGACGGAGTCGCGCACATTTGCCTAAAATACACATTAGGCTTATGAAAATGCCATTTCATGACTACCTGGCATCGAGGTGTATACTTTTGTGGCAGGATTGAAAACGAAAGGGTTGCCGCAGGGTAATCAAAATATCCTGACTGACATTGAAAGTGAAATTCAAAACTTCCCTGCAGTGCCATCGAGGTCAGGAAATGCAACGCATTTTTTGAATTAGAATCACTCACTCACCATCACGCAAATAATACAATTCCGGAAAGGGATGCAGATTCAAAATTATTTTTTATTTTGCATACAATATTCCTGCAGAGGATAAAAAAAAGAAGAGAAAATCGGCATTAGAAGCCATGAGGCATACACAAAAATAAATCAAATCCGAGTGGTATGAAAAATGGCAATACGGTTTCGAAGGTGGAAGGCCTAAAAAAACATTGACAGGACAAGCAAGCTGTATTCTTACAATAGCTCACTAACATGTCCTTGCATATAAATAATTTCATTTTAAAAAAAAAATCCTTCTTGTCCTTTTCCGCTAGCTATACTTGAATGTGCCTTGATTGATTTGCTTTCCCACTAACTGTACGATGCACAGCATTCCTGGAACGGATTTATGATCAAAATTGAATCCGATCATTTCTGGATCGTCAAAATCGAGCACTTTTCGATTTGGATTTTCTTCTGCCTCTTCCGTATTCAGTTAAATTTACTTCCTTTTTTCCATTGTTAGGCTTTAAAAATTGTTCATCTTGTGCAATATTCGGTTTTCACTCAATCAAGTGACAACCGATTAACCCTTACGATCGTGATGCACATTTTCATTTAAATCCACAGATCCCTAAATGCGTCTAATGGTACTAGGGGTAATGCGTCTAGTTAAGTATGTCGCGGCTGGCCATAATCCGTACTGATCCCTGGATCAGTTCAACAACAGTATTGCTAGATTCCATCGGATAGGAAATAATGATGCTGAAGAGTTTTTTTTTGTTGGTTTTTTGGTTTTTACCTTTTTCCTATTTAAATTTGTGATTTAAATCATTTGCTAGAATTTAAGATTTTTTTTTGTAAAATGCTAAAAAAAAAATTCGAGAAATAACAAACTCAAAATAAAAAAAATTATTCTCCTCTCAATTGAAGATATTATTTGGAATTGAAGAGAGCGCTTTAGACTAAAAATAAATTTTTGACTCTAATTGAAATTTTTTAAAGTTTTAAGTTAAGCTTGAAGTTGTTGTTTTTAGTTAAAGATGTCGCCTGAAGGTGAGTTGTCTCTTTTTAAGTGAAAGATGCCGCCTAAAGTTGATGTTATCATTTTTAATAAAAATTGACGCTTTAAACATAAGATTTTACCTTTAATTAAAGATGTCGCTTCGTCGCTCTTAGAAAGATGTCACTTTTTGTATAACTTCTCCAGTTTAATATTGTTGCACTAAAAATATCACTTTCAATAAAAGTTTCTGATTTAAAATGAAGATGTCGCATTGAACTACTTCTAATATTCATATCACTTTTTGTTTATCTGTCAATTCTTGAAGTCGTCATTTTAAGAAAAAAAAGTGATATAAAATTACCGCCTTTTTAAGTGATATAAAATTACCGCTTTAATCGGAAGATGTCAGCTTGAACTACAGAATAGTAAATGTGACTTTAAAATGAAGATGTCACTTTTATGCTTGAAGTAAAATCTTCAACTTAAATGTCACTTTAAGTTGATGATTTCACTTATAAAATAAAATTACCGCTTTAAATGGCAGATGTCGCTTTCACCGGAAGATGTCGTCTTGAACTACTGAATAGTAGGTGTGACTTTAAAATGAAGATGTCGCTTTTTATGTCATTCTTGAATTTGTCGCTTTTATGTCAAGCTAAAATTTGTCGCTTTGAGCGGCAAATGTCATTTCAAGTTGAAGATTTTACTTTTAATATAAAATTACTGCTTTAACCGGAAGATGTCAGCTTGAACTACAGAATAGTAGATGTGACTTTAAAATGAAGATGTCGCTTTTTATGTCACTCTTCAAGCTTGAAGTAAAATCTTCAACTTAAATGTCACTTTAAGTTGATGATTTCACTTATAATATAAAATTATCGCTTTAAATGGCAGATGTCGCTTTAACCGGAAGATGTCGTCTTTAACTACTGAATATATCACTTTTTTTGATCTTTTCAATAGTAGATGTGACTTTAAAATGAAGATGTCGCTTTTTATGTCACTCTTCAAGCTTGAATTTGTCGCTTTGAGCGGAAAATGTCATTTCAAGTTGAAGATTTTACTTTTAATATAAAATTACTGCTTTAACCGGAAGATGTCGCTTTGAACTGAAGATGTCACTTTCAATTAAAGCTTGTGCTTTAAATCGAAGAGATCACCTTAAATTACTGAAGATATCATTTTATTGAAATTGACACTTTAAACTGAAAATATCATCTGAAATTGAAAATATCACTTTGTGTGTCACTTTTCAAGCTTGAAGTTATCGCTTTAAGTGAAAGAAATCAATTTGAGTTTAAGATTCACTTCTTCAAAATGACACAAAAATGTCACTTTGAGTTGACTTTTAATATAAAATCATTTTTTTAATGGGAAGATGTTATTGTGAACTGAAGATATCACTTTGTGTGTACCTCTTGAAACTTCAAGTTCTTATGTGTATCTCTTTAAAATGATAGTTTTAATATAAAATTTCTACTTTAAATAGAAGAAATCACGTTAAACTACTAAAGATATCACTGAGGTAAGTGTATTTCTTCAAGTTTCAAGTTATCGCTTTGCGTTAAAGATATCACTTTGAATTGTGGATGTCGTATTAATTTAAAGATATCGTATTGAACTGAAAATGTCATCTTCTACTAAGACTAAATTTTTTATTAAACCGTTCATCTAATACACGATCTAAATGTAAAATTTCACCTTTTAGCGCGTCTGACAGTGTACATATGCGCGAGCATGTACGAATTTTGTACGTGCATGTGATTGTGCAGTTTTGTCGCAAACAAAGATTTGAAAGAAACCATTTACAATTATCCTATTAAATTTAATAATTACAATAACAACAAAATATCCTTACGTCAACTTTTAATAATAACAAAAACAAAAAAAAAAAAATTAACAAAATTTAAATTTTCTTTTTATTAGATTTATGTTGAGTGAAAAAAACCGATAATGTCCATTTGCGGATGAGATAAAAATTTCAAAAAAAGAATAAAAATAAAGGTTTAAGATTTGATCGATCCGTTAAAGAAGCCAAACGTATTTTTTCGTAATTGGAAAAGATTTGATTATTCTACGTCTGTTCATAGATAACTAAATCATTCGACTAACTAATGCCATTCTTTTGTAAATTTTCAACTAAAGCGTATAATTTCAGCACGAATAGAATCGATCCCCTTCGATTTGATGATGATTTTGGGTATATCGTATATAACTGATAGGTGACTACGAATTTAGGCGCTTTCGAATAGGATATATAATATTATATACAATAAACTGTAGCAAATCAATACAAAAATAGAACGAAAGCAAATAACTTTTTAAGGTAATATCATTTAAAAAGCGTTAAGAATACCATCTACCCTCATATAATAAAATCATAACTTATAGAAATACAGGACATTTCGTTTTCGTTTCTCTACTCTCTTCTCCTTTTGTCGATGTTAATTCTTTTTTCTTCTTCTTCTTCTTCAAATAATCTAAATAATTTCCAATGATGGATAGATGCTTACAGGATAAGATTTAAAGAAAAATGCCAAATTAAATAAAATTTTCACGCCTAACTACTTTTTTACGATGAAATTTCTTCCATTAGGAATTTTCCTTTACGCCTATTCTATACGGAATATTGCACAATATTGGATGGTCCAATTTTATTTTTCTATTCGTACATTTTATATGTTATATAGTAAGAAACTAGCATTAGGGTGGGGAGGATATGAAAGGGAATTGCGTGGAAGGTGACACATCCTGCTAAGAAAACGGAGTTTGTAGAGAAATAGGCTAGAAGAATAGTAAAGGTAGTCAGTCAGTCGAGTATGGAATATATTTTCATCCAAAAACGAGTGAGTATCCTATAGGTTGAGCCCAGTAAACTTAAATTGAGGGCATTTTCCACCTGCTTGAGCATACAAGGACAGTGTATGCCCTCTTCAAATTCTAATATCGTTATTCGTTTTTATTTTTATTTATTTATTAGGTTTTTTTTTCTGTCATTTTTTCTTTATTTCTTCTTATTTTTTTTTTTTTTTTGGGGGAGGGGGGTATATATTTGCTGATATATAGTATTATCCAAAACATTCCTTACGCCTCGTATTTCATCATGTATCGAATTCTCATATTTGAATTGAACTAATCTGTGCAGGTAGTACGAGTATTACATATCGAATTGAGTGGCCATGCGTGTGTGTATGGGGTAGGCTTTTGTATTTTATCGTTTTTCCTGGACAAAGAAAAGGACTAAGATTTATGTCGATGTAGAAATAAAAATAAAACAATATTGTCAAAGTACAAGTACAAGGGTACCATTGGAAAAAAGGAAATTACTTTTTAAGGTGGACAATTCGATAGCTAACAATCTTTGGTTAACTGAGTATATAAGGAATGTATATGGAAAATTTTATATGGAACACTAGCAATATAGGATAATAAGGAAAAATGTACAAAATTAAATAAGTGAAATATTCTTACCTGTTCATGTGTCTTACTGTGAAAGTATAAATGTCCTAATGGAGAAAATTGCCAAATCACCACATACCGAAACATAACGTTATCCTGAAAAATTTCATATCCGCCTTGAATTATTTGCAGGCCACTGAATACTACACATTCCATATTATCGAATTTTATATATATATATAAAAAAAAAACTTATATAATCGAATGCTTACTTAGTTTTCGTTGTAAAAATGGCGATCCAACATTTATCCTGGGCAATATACCCTAACTTTATCCACCCAATATCACCTACGATTATAATTTTGTTTTTCACATTTTCACTTATCAACGAGGAGAGTCCTTTTCACTCCCCTCAAGTTCATATTGAATCTACCAACTAACCTCAGGTAAATCAGAGACATTCTTAGTTCCTAAGAAACATCCGAATATGTGCCTTGTTATGTCTTGTCGTTGGCCCTTGAGGACGGAAACTAAAGGAAATAAAATCAAAATGGATTTCACGGTCCAGTGGATTGAATATAATTTTTTTTTCTGGCTTCTTCTTCTATTGGTATCTTATGTATCGAAGAATCCATTTTGGATAGATAGTATAGTATAGTAGAACCGGATGGCCAAGGGTACTCAAAGGTGATTGAGGGTGGACCCAGAAGAAACCAATGTGTAATTTTTTTATGCTAAATTTACTCGATTTAAAATTATTTTTTCCCTTATTCTATGATAGCGTATGAAACACTTGAAAATTTATTTTCTCTTTTTCTATTTGTTAAAAATTAAATCGATGAATGAATAAAATTTCATATTGTCAAGATGGAATTCAATCAGAATCGTAATAAATAAATTAACGAACAACTCTCTAAGTTGAGGACAATATTAATAAAATGTATAAATTATAGAATTATTTCTTGTCAGTTTAGGCTTAAAAGAAATCCAGAAGAAATATGCATAATGAGATTCCTCAAGGAGGAGTTCTCTTGCCATTTTACTATTTCGTTTTATGGTAAAATATTTAAGGGGTTGCTTACGCTGATGACCTGAATTTAGTATAATGGATGAGAATATCGGTATGTCGAAAGATATGTTGCATTTATTCCAAATGATGAAAAATGAACTAGAAAAACAAACTACAACAATTACACAGAATGTAACTGACACTTTGATGCGTGCTATAGAGGATAAAATTCAACCAATCCTAGAGGAAAATAAAAACCTAAAACTAGAAGTACAAACATTGAACAGAAAAGTAAAATACTTGGAGGGTGCCAGCAGGAAAAATAATTTAATAATACACGGAGTCATGGAAACTGAGAAAAACTACGAAGAACTTTTTTATATGATAAGTAACACCTTGGTAAAAACCAATATCAAAATCGAAAGATATGATATAGATAAATATTATAGACTGGGACGTAAGCATGAAAAAAAAATTAGACCCATACTAATCGCCTTTACTTCTTTTCAAAAGAAAGTAGAAATACTGAAAAACAAGATAAAAATGCCTGACCAGACTTACATAACGGAAGATTTTTCAAAGGAAACAATAGAACTACGCAAAAATTTACAGCGACAGTTGAAGCAAGAAAGAGAAAGAGGGAATGAAGCCTTCATTAAAAATAATAAACTCATAGTAAAAGGAAAACCAGAAGTTGAAAAAAGAAAAAGAGACTCGTCCTTGTCACCTGCGAACATTCAAACACCAACATTACCCACGGAAAAGGAAAAAATTACCTTAGCCCCATCCAAGTTGCACAAAACAGATGCATTTGCTTATATGAGAGCCAGATCTCATTCAATGTCGGAGAAACACCCACAACAACAAAAAATATAGGAAATACCAGACACCGGAAACTTGAGAACAAAAAACAATAAAGAAACAACATTAATAAAAAACGAACTGATTCCCAATACGGTTGGTCACCGCGGGATGATAGACCACTACCCCCAAGAGCTTAAAGAAGAGAAGTCCAACGAAACACTACGTAAAAAACAATACTCTGAAAGTACGAAACAAAAAACGAGGAATAAATTCAACATAGCTACACTTAACACAAGATCAATAAAGTCACAAGAATCTTTACTAGAGCTAGAACATGCATTAGAAACCGTGAACTGGGACATTATAGGCTTAAGCGACGTAAGAAGAGCGGAGGAGAAAACGGAAGAACATGACAAATACATATTATATCACCTTAATGTAAAGGCTGGGATATACGGAGTAGGGTTTATGATTAAAAAATATTTGAAAAAAGAGATAACAGAATTCCGAGGAATATCAGACAGGATTGCCATTTTGAATATAAAACTCCCTGGATATAAAGAACCAACTTCAATAGTCCAAGTATATGCCCCAACTGAAGTTACGCAGAAAGACCTAAAAGATGAATTTTACAATAAACTTAACCAAATTATGCCTAATTTAAGTAAAACAATTATCTTAATGGGAGATTTTAACAGTCAAATTGGAAAGAGAAACAAGAACGAGGACAATATACTCGGACCATACCCTACTGGAAAAAGGAATGATAATGGACAAAGACTGATAAATTTTGCATTAGAAAATAACCTACACATCATGAACAGCTACTACAATAGAAAACAAAATAGAAAATGGACATGGGTGTCACCAGATGGGAAGACAAGAAATGAAATAGATTATATCCTCACCAACAAACCTAAAATATTTTCGAATATTGATGTTGTCCATCAACTCAACTACAGCACAGATCACAGAATGCTTAGAGGACAAATGTACACATTAGAGCCAAAAATACCGAGGAAAATTATTCATAGTAGCAAAAAACCATTACCTCTCCCAATTGTAAGCGATATTCTAGAATCATTGAAATGTAATTTGAAAACAAAAAACAATGCCAAATATGTTCAGGAGAAATATGACGTTCTTGAAAACGAACTAAAGAAAGTAGAAAACGAATTTAAAACAAATAACAAAATTAAGGACAAAATAGGTCCAGAGGCAAGAAGTCTACTTATGCAGAGGAAGTCCATATTTAAAGACAGAAAAAACAACAAGAAGAAGATCGAAAGTCTAAGTAAAGAAATAAATATACAAATCAGGAAATATAGACAAGAAAAAAGGAATAATATAATAAATGATTATATAGAAAAAACAGGAGGAGTTAGGATAGCATTAAAAGAGCTTCGAGAAAGTACAAACTGGATAGACAATATGACACACCAGAAAGATAAGAGAAAGAAGACCGATAGAATCGAAATATTAGACATAGCCACGGATTACTACCGTGAGCTATATGACAACGATAAAACACCAGACGAAATCCACCAACTAACTGAAAACGATACAAATAATAACGAAGAAATTCCAAGTATACTGAAAGAAGAAGTAGAAAAAGCTATTAAATCTCAAAAAAGAGGCAAAGCACCAGGAGAAGATGGCATATCTAACGAAATTATGATAGGAACATCTGATGTTATAGTAGACACTATCACAGATTTATTTAACCAAATTTTTGAGACAGAATGTATACCTCACCAGTGGACCACGTCAACTATAATACTACTACATAAAAAGGGAAATAAAGACAACATAACTAACTACAGACCCATCAGCCTGATGTCGAACGTATATAAAATCTTTTCCAAAATACTGTTGAATCGTTTAACAAAGACTTTGGATGAAAACCAACCCAGAGAACAAGCAGGCTTTCGCAAGGACTTTTCAACAATCGACCACATACACACCATAAAACAAGTTATCCAGAAATGTACAGAATATGGTATCAATTACTATTTGGCGTTTGTAGACTATAATAAAGCTTTCGACTCATTAAAACATACAAAAATATGGGAAGCGCTTTCAACACAAGGGGTTGAAAACAAGTACATACAAATTGTTAAAAATATATACAAGAACATGAAAGCGAAAATAAGAACAGAAAGAGTAGGTGTATACTTCCCTATAAAAAGAGGAGTCCGACAGGGAGACCCACTATCACCCAAACTTTTCTCGGCGGTGCTTGAATATATATTTAGACGTCTCGAATGGAGTCAATATGGACTAAACATTAACGGAATGCAACTAAACCATTTAAGATTTGCAGACGATCTAATTCTAATCTCTGAAGACCCGAGAAGCCTACAAGCAATGCTTGAACAGTTGGTGTACGAAAGCGATAAAGTCGGACTCTCCATGAATAATACAAAAACCAAAGTAATGACTAATTCCGACAAAATCACCATTACAGTCAACGGCAACAAAATAGAGTACGTCGATGAATATACATACCTAGGGCAGATAATATCACCAAAAGACCTTACAACCAAAGAAATAAACAACAGAGTACAATTAGCATGGAAAAGATACTGGTCTCTTAAAGAAATTGTCAAAAACCCGCAGGTACCACTTAAAGCTAAGAAAAAAATTTTTGATTCCTGTATTCTACCTATCATGACATACGGATGTCAAACTTGGAGTCTAACAAAACAAAACTTACACAAACTAGAAACCTGTCAACACAGCATGGAGCGAAGTATGCTCAAAGTCAAGTTAAAAGACAAAGTAAAACTAGGAACATTACGTAACCAAACTAAAATTAACGATGTAACATACTGCATAAGAAAACTAAAATGGAGTTGGGCAGGTCATATGATGAGGAGTAAACAAGAAAAATGGGCTAAGGATGCAACCGAATGGTGTCCAAGACAAAATAAAAGAAAGAAAGGGAGGCAGCTTCTGAGATGGGAGGACGATATTCGGAAAATAGCCGGTGCTACTTGGAAGAGGACGACTCATGACCGGAAAGTGTGGCAAGCTCTAGGGGAGGCCTTTGCGAAAACGCAAGACAATCTCAAAACCGGTGTCAATTAACATAAGTGATAGTAACTTTTTTCTAAGATTGTTAAATAAAGGCTATTATTATTATTATTATTATTATTACGCTGATGACGTGGTTATCATAATTATTGGGAAAAAAAATCTTTCTATCATTCTTCCTCTTCTTCCTCTTCTTCGTCTTCTTCTTCCTCTTCCTCTTCTTCCTCTTCTTCCTCTTCTTCCTCTTCTCCCTCTTCATCCTCTTCTTCCTCTTCTTTCTCTTCTCCCTCTTCTTCCTCTTCTTCCTCTTCTTCCTCTTCTTCCTCTTCTTCTTCCTCTTCGTCCTCTTCTTCCTCTTCTTCCTCTTCGTCCTCTTCTTCCTCTTCTTCCTCTTCTTCCTCTTCTTTCTCTTCTTCCTCTTCTTCCTCTTCTTCCTCTTCTTCCTCTTCTTCCTCTTCTTCCTCTTCTTCCTCTTCTTCCTCTTCTTCCTCTTCTTCCTCTTCTTCCTCTTCTTCCTCTTCTTCCTCTTCTTCCTCTTCTTCCTCTTCTTCCTCTTCTTCTTCTTCCTCTTCTCCTTCCTCTTCTTCCTCTTCTTCCTCTTCTTCCTCTTCTTCCTCTTTTTCCTCTACCTCCTCTTCTTCCTCTTCTTCTTCCTCTTCTTCCTCTTCTTCTCCCTCTTCCTCTTCTTCCTCTTCTTCCTCTTCTCCCTCTTCTTCCTCATCTTGCTCTTCTTCCTCTTCTTCCTCTTCTTCCTCTTCTTCCTCTTCTTCTTCCTCTTCCTTTTCTTCCTCTTCTTTCTCTTCTTCCTCTTCTTCCTCTTCTTCCTCTTCTTCCTCTTCTTCCTCTTCTTCCTCTTCTTCCTCTTCTTCCTCTTCTTCCTCTTCTTCTTCTTCCTCTTCTCCTTCCTCTTCTTCCTCTTCTTCCTCTTCTTCCTCTTTTTCCTCTACCTCCTCTTCTTCCTCTTCTTCTTCCTCTTCTTCCTCTTCTTCCTCTTCTTCCTCTTCTTCATCCTCTTCTTCCTCTATTTTGTCTTCTTCCTCCTAGGCGAAGGTCATTCTGTTTAGAAGAGGGTACAAAATTTCTTCCACAAGTTCGCCGAAATTCAAGGGTGACCCCCTGTATTTTGCTAGTTATGCAAGGTACTTGGCAGTGATCCTTGACTCGAAGCTCAGCTGAAAATTGAACCGTCTTAAACGTAGGGTGCTATGTTGGATAAACACAGTTCATCCTAGCATATCATATCATGCTTTGATCTGATGAACAGCACTGGGTAAAGAAAGTCCAAAGATTATCCTGCACATACACTACATGTGTGTTAAGATTGTCACCTACTATGGCTCTTGAGACCATGCTGCTAAGGAACTGGGAACTAGGGCAGTATTAAATATATTCTCGAAATAAAGGACTTTAAGATAGAGGTCTGGACTTTCACATTAAATATAAATCAAAAATTTCAAGTATGAAGGAGTGAAAATATAAGACGGTCCAGGAGGAATCGGCTCTAGAAATATACATAGATAGATGAGCTAACAGAAAACTTTACAGGAAACTTGAAATCATATGAGTTAGCCAGAAATTATATCAGGTAAGATTCCCCCACTGCTTCAGAGGAGGTATAAGTTCCTATAAAGCTGGCTATACATCTCATTTCGGTGAGTTCAATAGAGCTGGTGAAGGAGAAGTGGAGCAATCTCAACTTGTGGGATATCTCTAGAATGATTTGGGCCTACTAGGAACAGGTAAGGCTCATATTATAATGCTGACCGGGTTCATTAAACGCCATTGCATATTAGGGAGTGACGGAAGATGACTAGGTATATCCGTAAATGATATCTGTCATAGCTTGTAAAGACAACGAAGTAGAGGAGATAATGTCCAGTCTTCACATCCCTCAGTAGGAGAGCTTTGGGTGACTTTTTTTTGGATGATTTGATTGAAATTGCATCCATTATCGCTTTCAATTCTTTCTCAGAGTGACATCAGCTTTGATAATCATGTAGCATTAGAGCGAACCTAACTTAGGTCAAAGTATGTCCAATGAAATAGGAGATATCTACTTGAACCTAACCTAACTTAAAACAAAACTTCTCCAGATATTGCGATAATAGAATTTTAAAGATTGAGAAGAGTATCAAGATATACACCTAAAAAATGGAAAAGAGAATCTTCTTATTATGACTTTTAAATTGGTATTACGGTTGACACGTGACTACTACAATACTAAAATTTTCGTCATTCTTTTTACGATGCAACCATTGAAATGACCTATGTAAGTTTTCATATCAAATGCTTATTGGTCGATAACAGTAATACCGATTGAATAAAGTCACTTATAAAGAAAAATTCTAATTTATTTTATCTTATAATAAGATTTCAAATCATCAGTTATGCGGTCATGTTTCGCGGCCATGTTTCGCAGCCGTACAGCAGGACTGGCTTGACGTTTGAACTGAATATTCAAAGTTTTAGAGCTATGGAGAGGTGGTTGGAACGCCACACGTTCCCAAGTGAGGTGTACGCTTGTCGCGCCTTGTTGATGCGCGTTTGGATGTCTGTTTCAGTTCCACCGTCCTTGCTGAGCATGCTGCCAAGGTAACAGAACTTTTCGATATCTTCAACTTGGGTACCGTGTAGCATCAAGGGCCTCTCGCAGGTGGCGCCGATACGCATCAATTTGGTCTTCTTGATGTTGATTCTCATCCCCACTTCTTCGGCGTTGGAGGCCAGAGCATTCAGTTTCTCCTGAATACCGTTGAGGGTGTGGGACATGAGGCATATGTCGTCGGCGTAGTCCAGGTCGTGGAGCTTCTCACGCAGTGTCCACTCGATACCGTTGCTGGCTGTGTTGTTAGTGCGTTGAAGGACTAGGTCTAGGGCAATAATGAAGAGTATAGGCGAGATCACGCAACCCTGCCTGACTCCTCTCGAGATGTTGAAGTCTCTTTATTTAATGGTGCTATACCGCATCTTAAGACAAGATAACACCGGTCGCCCACGACCATTGGGATTGAGATATGCTCAATCAGCGCACTACCATAAATGATAGTTAGCAGTCAGTAGTCAGTTACAAGCTGACTACTCCAACTGCTGGTGGCGAGGACTATCTAAACCTCTGCTGTCATAAGCAGTGACAACGCCCGAGATAATTGCAATGCATTGCTACATTTACCAGTTACCTCCCACCTGCGATCCGGAGATCGTACCCGCGATATGGGTTTCAACCACAGCCACTACGTTGCTGCCTAAGGCGCCTCACCATTATCGGGCATAGTGTGTTTTAACACCATGGGGCACCCCGATTGCCGTAGTACCTATTTTTGTTTTAAGAGTCCTTGTGGTTTATACTCCGCTCATTGAGCTACGGTAAGGAATCTTGTAAATTCCTAGGCACCGCTAAGCCAGCTCAGGTACGCGGGTTTGCCAAGACCCCTCGAGATGTTGAATGGGGCCTCACAGTATAGTTCTCGGATGATATCGATGATGGCCTTAGGGATGCCTAGTTCAGCCAGAGCACTCCAGATGGCGTCGCCAGAAATCATGTCGAATTCTCTTTCGAAGTCAGGCTGTTCCATTCGTTTAGTTCCCATTTAGGGAAACTGAAATATAGTTTTCCGAAAACCATTCTTTTTACTTCCTGGTTGGTCAATCTCCATTTTTTTTATACCCTGAATGGTTTCTCCCATTTCAGTCGTTGGTTTTTATTCACTTTTTGTTTGAGAAATTATTTTTCCTTTTTTTTTATCAAATTAAATATTTGATTCCTCCCTCTCCCTTCCCTCTCAAAAGTTTTAACCATTCATCAAAATGCTTGTCTCTTTTCTACCTAATCATGAAATTTTTTTCTTATATTTTACTTTTTTTATCAAGTTTAAAGAAATTATGAATATTTTTATTATGTTTTGGATATTATACTTGTGGAAGTGGAATGTATTAGGAGGGATAAGGGGAGAGATTTAGATCTTCAAAGTTGTTGATTGTAATGATTTGGAAATCCACATTCGGATTGAAAGGCAAA
Organism: Atherix ibis; assembly: GCA_958298945.1. Lineage (NCBI taxonomy): Eukaryota > Metazoa > Arthropoda > Insecta > Diptera > Athericidae > Atherix > Atherix ibis. The sequence goes on along the minus strand of OY282610.1, from coordinate 20,401,969 downwards.
AAAAAAAATCAGTATATTTTATAGTAGCAACTATCCAATTAGCTGGAAAATACGATAAAATATGAAAAGACAGGACGATATTAAATGAGTGTTCCAGTGAGTCTAATGACTCCGTAATATTATGGCCTCCTATATCGCTTGATTTGGTATCCCATCTAGAAAGTGCAATGTGGTTTTTGAAGCGCCTGCTTATACGAGGTCTGTTCAAAAATAATCGCGAATTTTGAATTTCCGCGGGTTACGTATATTAAATTTTCGATTTTTTTAAGGCGTTATATTGGTACTCATGTCTCTCACTTATGCCGATAAGTTCAGCCATTTTGAATATTCATCTAATTTTTGACAGCTGCTTTACTTTCAAAAAATGGATCAAAGAATCTGTTTATGGAACAAGAAAAACTCACAGGGGGGCCAGATCTAGGGAATACGGTGGCTGCGGCATTATTAGTGTGTTGTTTAAGGCCAAAAATTGGCGCACAAGTAACGGTGCGTTATTATGGTGCAAAAGCCAATTTTTGTTCTTCCACAAATCTGGGCGTTTCTGACGGATTGCTTCCCGCAACTTGCTCATAACTTGCAGGTAATATTCCTTATTGACCGTTCTACCCTCATGATGCACCACACCCATGCAATCGAAAAAACTGTAAGCAAAACTTCACATTCGACCGAACTTGGCACGCTTTTTTCGGTCTTGGCTCGTGCGGCAGCTGCCATTGGGATGATTGAGCTTTGGTTTCCACGTCATAGCCATAAACCCGTGATTCGTCACCAGTTATGACCCTCTGGAGCAAATTTGGGTCATCGCGGACAGAGTCCAACACCTCCTTTTATTCACTTATTGGAAATAAAAATACCATTTAAACACAATGACAGGCAATTTGTTTTTATATTTTGTACAATTTTTTTGATATTTTAAGTTTTCTTATATATAAAATACGCCATTATCCATGAAAGTGGTCGCATATCGAAATGCTTGCATACTTTTGTTATTTTTCAAGTTGTTATTTTGGAAATTATCGGAAAGTGTGATTTTTATGTTGTTTTTTTTTCGAAGTATTTACCAAAAAAGTAAGTATTTATATAAATAGTTACTATTATTGATAACATTTAATAGGAAGTTTTTATTTTAGAAAATAATTCAACGGAATGAGGAAGCTAGGAATTTATTTCTTTCGGTAATTAATAAAAATCTAGTTTATAATGTGTTTAATTGGCTTTTAATGATGATTAATTTGTTCCAAAAAATCGGTTAAAAAATGAAATGTTCATCATTCAATAAATGTAAACAAATTGTGATGTTGACAGTTCAATGTTTACCAGAAAATAGTTCAGTGCCGGCGTACGTAAGAAAATTTAATAAAAAACTTAATGAATATAGTGAAAAAGTGATCGATTATATAACAGACTTTATTGTTTTTAAGCTAGGCGAAGACTGTCTTTTAGCTTTAGAAAGGAGAATTAATATCAAACAGTTTGATAGTGTACAAGTCCTTTGGATTCTTAAATTACCCTTTTGAAAATATTACGAACAAATCCGACAGCATGTGGTGCAGTTAAATTACCATTTTCATTCACAAACACACATTTATATTATAATTAAGCTTTCAATATCCATAAAAAATATTGTTTTAATATTAAAATTTATATTTACTAAATTAAAATGTATTTTTAATTTCAACATAATATCAATTTCTCTCAGTGAATTAGTTTTATTTTTACAATTTTGCTTTGATAAAGGCGAAAATGCCATCCAGACTGCTAAAATTGTGAATAGTGGTTATGGTTTCGATAGTGTCACAGCCAATTACGCGACAATTTTGAGACCCGTCGTCCTAAATGTCGATAGGATCATGCAAATGATCGGAGTAGACCGGCATGTTAGCAGTCGTAGCTGAAGATCGATCACAAAACAGTTTTAAGACCATCTGCATAAAGAAGCTCGATGTTTAGATGTCACACGAATTGACGTGTATCGAATTTCAATCTGCAAAGCCTTGGTCAAAAGAAACGAAATCCAACCTGCAAAGCCTTGGCCAAAAGAAACGAATTTCATAAGCGGATGGTGACTGGGGATGAGAAATGGGTCACATAGGACCATATTGTGCAAAAACAAACGTGGTTGAGGCGCGCCTCAAACGGTGACAAAATCAGGTGTGCATTTGGTGGAACTGGAAAGGAATCATCTAGCATGAGCTGCCTCCATATGCCCAAACACTAAATTCGGACCTCTATTGTCAACAACTGGACGGTTTGAAGCTAGCGATTGACCAGAAGCAAGAATAGGAGATGTGTTGTGTTCCATCAGAACGAGGTCTGTTACGTATATTTATTTTCGATTTTTTGTGCCATTATGTTGGTACTCATGCCTCTCACTTATGCCGATAAGTTCGGCTATTATGAATATTCAGTTAATTTTTGACAGCTGCTTTGCTTGCACGTGTTTTGGCTAGTCCTTCATCATTCCAAAAAATGGATCAAAGAATCTTTATAAATTTTTTTGTGAAAAACAAAACTAATTGCGCGGACACATTCCGAATGTTGACTGTGTTATATAGTGAAGCTACCTTGGACCGAAGCAACGTTTATCGGTGGTAGGAAATGTTCTCAGAGGGCCGAAAAGATGTGAACGACGAAAAGCGCCAAATTCGGTCGAATGTGAAGGTTTTGCGTACAGTTTTCTTCGATTGCAGTAGTGTGGTGCATTATGAGTTCTTGCCACAGGAATATTACCTGCAAGCTATTCGCAAGTTGCGCCAAGCAATCTGCCAGAAACGCCCGGATTTGTGAATGAACAAAAATTGGCTTTTGCACATGATAACACCCCTGCTCAGGCATCCTTGCTTGTGCGCGAATTTTTTGCCAAAAACAATACAACTAATAATGCCGCAGGAAACGTATTCTCCAGATCTGGCCCCCTGTGACTTTTTCTGCAGAGCCCCATTATTGAGGAGATTAAGACGCCATCGGAGGAGGAGCTGAACAAAAAAATGATTTTTTGAAGTGCTTCGAGGATTGGAAAAAACGTTGGCACAAGTGTATAATATCTGGTGGGGATTACTTTGAAGGGGACAAAATAGATATTCATGAATAAAAAAATAATTTTTGAAAAAAAAACCAGAAAATTTGCTATACTTTTTGAATAGACCTCGTACTGGGGTAATAGAAATTATAGTCCAGCTTGGGTGGGCTGAATATGTGCCTTGTATATTCTTGGGGCTTAAAGAAACCTTAACATTTCGAAGCGTTTATTGGTAATATTAAGGATGTGGTCATTCCAACGGAGGTCGTCATTAACATACATTCAAAGAATGCAAAGTTTTTCGGTTTCATCCATTCATGGATAATAGTTCTTGATTTTTTTGGTTCTCTATCGCTCCTTTGTTCCCTTCCTTTGAAAAATTTAACATTTTTGGTGTAACCAAATTTTTTTTTTGTAATGGTGGGTGTAAAGACCAACCTTCGAATCCATCCTTCAATCCCTGGAATAGCTGGCTTTAAGTTAAAGTTAAGATGTTCTCTGTGTGCTCCTGTTAAATTTTCACATTCATTAACTCCAAATTCTGCCACATCCAATATCTAGGCTATATTTTCCATATTCACAAAATCACTATAGACCCTAAGAGATGTTATTTTTTCTTCTCCTTTTTATTATAATAGTCGAAATAAAAATTTTATCAATAATAACTAATCTTTTTTGATATAAACAAACATAAAAAAAAGAAAACATTTTATTAATATTATGGGAAAATTTTTTATGAATGCCAAAGAATACTTATAGTAGATATTAACCCTATATCTAAATGTATAGATTTTGTCTAAATAGATAGATGAGAAAATGTTCAATAATATTTTCTAAAAGATATATTAAAGGACAATAAAGGAGAACCAAAATGAAAATACTAGTAATAATCGATATAAAAATACAGCTTCCTTATATGAAATGTAATAAATTTTTTCATTATCCTTCTGATATAGACTAAAAAAAAAAAACTCTAGGATACACATATCGTCTGTGTACCTTTTTGAAATGTTCCTTCTCAATAATGAGAAAATATTTCGCAACAGGAGCAGCCGCCACAAACAAAAAGACGCACCAAATATGGTGTGTGTATACAGTTTCCCCTCTTTTTTTTCCACTTACCTAATTCCTTATCATCTTTGTAACTCTTTGAGGTGAAATGAAAAAATAACTTTGAAATTTTTTTTTTTCGTTTTCAGATGCAGTACGTTGAGGACAAGAAAAAAATAGCAATAACAACCCTAAGGAATTGTCGTCACAATGGAGTAAAATTGAGAAAAAATAACCGTTTCGGAAAAACTTACGCTCGATAATCGAAAGGTGAATAAGGCTGAGAAAAGGAGACAAGGGAGGACAAAGATTAGCGAGAAATAACGAGACAAATAGAAGGAAACTTTTTTGGCGAACAGAAGGAATGGATTTAGGACAATAAGTTGTGCAATGATGAGACATCCTGAAATCGTTAGTTTATATAAAATGAAATAAGAAAAGGATAACGAGAAGAGTATTTCTCATACATAAAAGGGATCTAATTTTCAAAATTCGCATATACACTCGTAGACACACATCTTAAGAATAGGTATCACAGTAACCCCTGCCAATTGTAGATTTAATTTATAGTATATTCAATAGTATCAGAATGCCAAAGTGGAAGATCCTTTATTATTATTACTATTATTTTTGTTGTTTGACAAACCCTTTTCAGCAAAAAAAGAAAATATATAAAAATCATCTATTCTGCTTAGAGGATTTAATTTCCACCTGTTTAAAAAAAAAAATTGATGAAATTTTCAAGATCTATTATTATCCTTACCATTCTCTTATAATACGTATATCCTTTTTGTAGGTAAACTATACTAAACAGAAATAGATGAATATCATCTAGGATTGCAGTGTTCAGGTAGGGAAATCATAAAATAATAAAATATGATTAAGGTAAATGGGTCTAGGATGAGGTGTTATTGTAACGGAAAATTCAAAATGAACATTTTCAAAAAAATCCAAAAAAAAGGAGTAATAATAATTGAAAAGCGCCGCTGCCGCTACAAGAGCTTACCTATCCTTGTCAGAACCTGTGTGTATGTGTGTTTTGATTTTTGTATATTTCTTTTAATAGCAATTCTTTTTTTTATTTTTTAAACATTTCCTTTTTTTCACAGGATACTCTGAATAGCAGATACAATTGTTATAATAGGTCCTTGTTGAAGATTACCTAACCTCAATCTTTTGATCGAATTAAATTCGAAAAGGGTTACTTATTCCCAGGATTCTAAGCAATTGAATTTTAGCCATTTTAACATTTGTAAAGTATTAGTTATGACTCCTTATTGATATGTTGTATTAAAAGGTAAATGGTATAATAAAAAGGATCAAATTCTTTAAAAATTAAAATAAAAAATATTGTAAAATTAATTCAATTCTTTTTTGATAAAAATATTTTAATTTCTTTTTCTATTGCAACGTGTAGGAGATAATAGGGCAAAGTCTAAGGACGAGGAAAAATACTGCATAAATCAAATGTGACTGTTTGAGTTAATAGATACTCAGCATCAGGGGATAAGTAAAGGGTTTTTGAATAAGAACTTGACAACTTTTTTTTTTTAAATATCTCCCAAGCCATTTAAGATATATCAAAACTTTTATTATTGCCTTAAAGTACGAGGGTCGTTCAATAAGTCCTTAGAAAAGGATAGAAAAATACTGTTTCCCAACCGTTTTCCAAAATTTTTATCCCGTCCAAAAAATAGGATTTCGGAAGTTTTGCAAAATACTCATCCGTTTGAGCAATGACGTCCTCGTTGGAAGTGAACCGTCGTCCGCCAAGCCATTTCTTCAGATTGGGGAAAAGAAAATAGTCACTCGGGGCCAAATCTGGTGAATAAGCGGGATGCTGCAACAATTCCATTCTCAATTCCACAATTTTGGCTATGGAAACAGCGCAGGTGTGCACACGCGCATTGTCCTGATGCAAGAGGATTTTTTTCTTCTTCAGATGGGGGCGTTTCTCTCTGATTTCCTCGCTCAATCGTTGCAATAACGACGCGTAATACGCTCCTGTTATTGTTTTTCCTTTTTCGAAGTAGTCGATAAAAATGATGCCCTGCGAATCCCAAAAGACCGTGGCCACCACCTTGCCGGCCGATGGCACAGTTTTTGCCTTCTTCGGAGCCCGTTCACCCTTGAAAATCCACTGTGATGACTGTCTCTTCGTTTCTGGAGTGTAGTAGTGTATCCAGGTTTCGTCTACAGTGACATATCGACGAAGGAATTCGGCAGGATTGTGATGAAAGAGTGCCAACATAGCCTCAGAGTCCACTACACGATTGCGCTTATTCTCCTCTGAGAGCCCATCTTGCCGAAATATTTTTCACAGACAATTTTTCATGCAAAATTGAAGCGACTGTACCTTGTGATATGCCTGTGGCCTCAACTAATTCGCGCACTTTAATTCGCCGATCGTTCAAAATCAGATCGTGGATTTTGTCGATGATTTCAGGAGTAGACACCTCAACTGGGCGTCCTGAACGATGTTCATCTTTTGTGGATGAACGGCCACGTTTAAATTCATTCACCCAATTGTAAACCATCGCAAACACAGGTGCAAATGTGCTATGAACTGCATCCAACTCGGCTTTGATTTCTTTCGGGCTTAAGCCTTTCAAATGGAGTTGTTTGATGACAGCCCTAAACTCGCTTTTCCATTGTTATGCACAAATAAATGTCGTTAACTTTAATCGACGATAGAAATTGACCTACGCTATGGATCGAGCTGAAATTTTGACAGTTTTCCTGTCGATAATGCTACTTACAAAAAATCTTTACCGACACTACGAGCGCAATTTCTCGGATTTTCTAAGGACTTATTGAACGACCCTCGTACAATCAATGTAATTATGAATGGAACTTGACTTCGGTCATACCACCTTGATCAAAAAGCTACCGGAATTTATTTAGAAAATTAAAAATACAAGTTTATTCATATAAATCTATATTGTCTCCTTCAAAGTAATCTCCATCGACTTTAACACACTTATGCCAGCGCTTGATCCAATCCTCGAAACATTTTTTATATTCGGTTTTCGGCATCAGTGCTTCCTGCGATTTTTCCATTACTTCCTCTCGGCTGTTGAAACGCGTTCCCCGTAATGGTTTTTTAACTCGTTTGAACAGAAAGAAGTCACAGGGAGCCAAATCAGGTGAATTCGGTGGTTGTTGGATGGTATTTGTTGCATTTTTCGTTAAAAAATTTCGAATAATAATGGCACTGTGCGATGGTGCGTTATCATGGTGCAAAATCTACGAGTTTTCTGCCCACAATTCTGGTCTCTTTCGGCAAATTGCTTTACGCAAACGTCTCATAACGCCCAAAGAATAGTCTTTGTTTACTGTCCGGACTTCTTGCAAAAATTCATGATGGACATGAAAACCGTGAGCATGTCTCGTCTCCAGTAATGATCCTTTTGATGAATGTGGGATCGGATTCAGCCTCGCAAATCATGTCTTTTGCGACGTCAACATGGTCTCTTTTTTGCATGAAATTGAGGTCTTTTGGCACCAACTTTGCTGCTACACGACGGAAACCCAAATCATTAACCAAAATGTCTTGGACGGATCCATAGGCATTGTTCAAGTCCTCCGCTATCTCTCTGATGGTTAATTTTCGGTTATTGACCAACATTTCTTTTACTTTATCAATATTTTCGTCGGTTTTCGTTGTCGATGGTCTGCAACATCTTCGATTGACGCACGACCACTTTTTAAACCACTCGTGCCATTGGTAAATGACCGTTTTCTTTAGAAAATCGTTGCAGAAACACTTTTCCAACATTTCCAATTCTCGGGGACCATTAAATCCGTTTTTTACTCAAAATTTAATGCAAGTTTGTTGTTGCAAATTTAAATCCATTTATAAAATTGTAAAAAAATCGCCAACACACACAGTGGATATTGAAGAGGTCCTTCCTATTTATCTTTCTTTTTTTGCTTTTTTTTTTATAGTTATAATACAAATTAGAATATTATAAGATTTAGCATATTAAATTGAAAGATTTGGAAGCACCAGACAGCATTCTAGTAGTTATGATAATTATCTATCAATGATAAAGTATTATCCATTTTAAAGTTTGGAAAAGATAAATATTTTTATTTTAAAAATATAAAGTTTTTATATTATTTACAATAAGATTTAGTAAGACCATAATTTGCCATTTATTATTTAGGATTGGTTGTTTAAAAACTTTCAAAAGTACTAATTTTACTGTAACCACGTTTTGCAGTTTAAGAGATAGTCTTTCTTTAGCACTTATGCTCATTTATTGCTTGTTGAAAAGGTCAACAAATAAAATTTTCATATGTGAGGCTCTGAAAATCCACAAGTAACTATAAAGGTATTTTTGAATTCCCATAAAGTAACTGTTTAGTGTGCATTTTAGTTTGAATAGGTCATTGGCCCATATTTCTTTGAAAAGGAACTAATAGAAAGTGTTATCGTCAATTCTGAGCACTATGGTTATATGATAAGTGGTTCTTTTTGAGGTCTTAACTTAATAATTTTAATCTAGCCTCTATAAGGTTTTAATAAAACGATGCCATATGAAAAAGTTTAGCGTTATTGGCCAAAAAGTTACTAGAACGCGTAAATTTCAAAATTTGATGATGCCAATTAGCCTTCAAGATCGTGCGATTTGACGCTATTGAAATGTTTCCTTATTAAAAAAAAACAAATAAATTTTAAAAGGTTAGAAGAAATTATTGAAATGTTCTCTAAATTTTTAAGCAAATAATTCTACAACTTTGGAAAAAATTATTAAAAATTACCCAAAAAGGATCGAGTCCTGCAAAAAGTCTTCTGGCAAACGTTTCGATGATTTTATATCTTAGGCATAAATAAAAATTGAGTTTTGAAGCCTGTGAAAACTACAATTTAGAAGAAGATGCTAAGATAATTGTGTGTGTCAAAAAAAGAAGTTAAGTAGAAGATATTTTAGGAAGTATTTTTCTACATTGTCAATTTTTTATCGAACTGGTTGTGTCTAAATGGCATTCTGATAAAAATGTTATTAATTATATGATATTAATTACAGAAACTTAAATGATCGATAAGAAAAAATATAAAATGATATAAAAAGATTAAAAAAAAAAAAAGCAAAGAAAAAAAATTCTAAACAAAATCAAAAAAAAAATCATAATCCACCTGCGCATGCCATTCAATGTTACAAAACAGTAGCCAAAACATGTCGAAATTGCCACAAAATCCTTAAAAATGATATTGCCGCATGTCTAATCGCTTTGGCATACTGTGACCCCTTTTTTGACAATAGAAAAATAGGGAAAAAAAAATAAACGTCACTCAATAGTCCTTATATCAATTTCAAATTGGCATTTTAGTGTAAAAATGTTTTCCCAAAATACGGAAACACCACCAAAATAGGATTCGAGGAGTGTTCAGACTGTCATATTATCAGAAAAGTTAGCACCGAGCGCAACAGGATTTAAGGATTCATCTTACAGAGGAGTGTTTTTTTTTTATATCAATCGTCCTTTTTTTTTAGGGGTACCATTTTTTCCTATTTTCTGTAAAAAAAAACAACGATTTTTGTTGTTGATATTGCCTTTTATTGTTACGTGCATTTCCTGATTGGTATTGATACTTGTAGGGATAAGGGATAGGGTCCTTGACTTTGTCGCTTTTAGTTTCTCAATTATCCGATTTATTAGCAAATGTTTACAATTCCTTCGTTTACGTATTTGTGGAAATTTTTGGTGATTCTTTTCGACTTTTTTCTGTTTTGTGCTAGGATCTTACCTGGACCGTATAAGTTTTTTTTTCCCTGCTTCACTTTTAATGGGAAAAGGCACCGAAAATGTATTTGCCTTTTTAGCCGATGATTTTTCCTTTTTATTCACTTGATTTGTTGCATTTTGTTGAGTGGATTTACACATATCCTGGTAGTAGGTAGGCAGAGTAGCGAACAGACGAAAATCCGATTTTGGGGTTAAAAACATTATCCGCATTTAGGTGAATAGAGTGATTGGTGTTGTGGCCCGATATTATTACGAGTATCGTTGGTAAAATTGTCTGGTCGGGGTGCGTGTGAAAAAGGATAATGATCCTTTTCCAATATTTCTATAATGCTACTGTTATTACAACTGGTTATTGTGAACTGTATTATCACTTTATGAGTGTGTTTTGTCACAGAGTCAAGTGTGTAATCGTGGGAAAATTGATGTGTTTCTGTACATTTTGTTGTTGGCAGGATTATTTTCTCATTTTTTTCTGTTTTTTTTCCCCAATGATAATATCTCATCAAAATTTTCGTTATTCTTTTAAAAATGATTTTGTAAAAATTTGTAATTGTCTTTTTCAATGAAAATATATTAATTTTTATCAACAAAAAATCGTTTTGCTTTGAATTTTTTATTGGTAAAAGTTTTGTGGTTTTTTTTTTGTTTTTTTAATCAATTTTTCATAAAAAGTTAAATGATTATATTTATTAATTCAAGAAGATTTTCAATAAGTACACTCAGTCTTTGACAGTATATCAATTTGACGTTTCAAATGACAGCACTATCGTTCTTATATATTAAATATTGTTAGGTTATGAAGCAGAGATGTGAACTAGGATTTGGATGGCATGCTGAATTATGTAAACAAAAAGTTTTATTGATGACGTATCAATTATAATAAATGATGAATGCGCCATTAACTGCCATATTTACAGAACTAAAGTTAAGATTATACCGTGAGTGTAATGCTAGACAGTGTAAAATATGCGCGAACATGTACGCATTTTGCTCGTGCATTAAATTGCACAGGTATGGCGCAAACAAATATTGTGCATTGCACGATTAGTCTAATCATAACGTAATCACTTGAATGGACATCTGCAAAAATAATTAATTGCGACGTATGCCATTAAGGCGAGCAAAAAGGAATTTCAATATTTTGTAATATATTTTTGATCACATAATAATATGTGCACTTTTTATTGATGGCATTCTCGAATTAGTCATTATTGTTCTTATTTTAGTTACTTTGGTATTATGAATAATGTTTTCACATTCATTTATTTATTTTAGTAAACATTTTATGATTTATTTTAATATTTCAATATTAATTTCAACATGAATATTTACGTGTAATGTTCCAGTGACACTGTCATTTTACCAATATATATATCTATAAGAAAGTACGGTCAAATCATGTCTAGGTTTGCCAAATTTTTCCTTCTATAATCTTGCCACGAGAAAAATTTGCTTGTTCACGCGCAAAAATCGTGCATTTACACGAACAGTGCAATATACCAGCGAACTGTTCATATAATTCAACGATTTGGCAGCGAACCATTGTCAGCAGAAAGATAACTACTCCATTAACATTTAATGTTTATTGAATTAAATTACTATTATATATAGGTACAAAAACTGGATTACCATATTGCGAGAGCGAGCACTATTAACTATTATTGCCTGATCAGCTGAATTTTCAAAGAAGAATGATCCGATGATCCCTCCAGTCCAAAATCCTCACCAACCAGTAATATTTTGAGGATGCTTTTACTTCTCAGTAATCACTCGTGGGTTTTTTTAACTTAACAAAACTATCAAGATGAAAATGAGCCTAATTGCAGAAGGTGATTTTGTTCGAAGGCAGTTGTCGTTGTTCCTTAATCCATTCAACAAACTCCATTCGCTGTGCGTGGTAAATAGGCTTCAGTTCTTGAGTCAGTTGAACTTTTTCAAATATTTGAGGAGAATACGCTGTAGAGGGCTTCTCGAAATGTCCAATTCATGAAAACGTTACCAAATTGATATTCCTGGACTCTCAGCAATACTCTCACGAACTACTCTGATGCTTTGTGTTGAACGTTTACTTGAAGGACGGCCATAGCGTTTAATTAATCTCTTCACAGGTGATAAAGTTAAATTACAACTCCGACCATATTGTGTACGAAAATTGCGAATTGTTTTAAATTTTTAAACTATTGCTCAGCAATGAAAACGCTTTCTTCTTTCGGGTAGTGCTCTATTTTGAATAACCATGAACTGTCAGCTGTCACGCTGCTCTTTTCTTCGTGGACAATACCGCACAAATGGCGCAAAACTCTAATCTTTCCTATATTTTGGGTCACTCTATATAATGTTGATATGTTCAAGAATTTTCTAACTAGTTAGTGTGACAAAATTCTTCAAATCGATTTATGGCCATATCGTTGCGCCTTTTTTTGGATGTAGCAGACTTAGTTTATTGAATTAAGTAAATAGTAACTGGGAGCTGTAGTAAAATTGGAGTACATTCTATTTTAAAATATTGACCTAAGGGCGTAGTTTATAATCCTTAGAGGTGAATGGTGACAAGATATCATCTGAGACGTTAGAGACATAGACGATGGAGGCAAGTGTAATCTGAAGTGTAAATAATATGAGCATTTCTGATTATTAGAAATGTTTCTTTCCCAGCATTTTTATTTTCGCTTCATTGGAATTCTGTCATATGTGTGTGTGTGAGTATGTGGTTGATAAGTCGATGAAGCTTGTCCTTATCTGGACGAAACAGACAACCAAGGACATCAATCAAGCACTTAGTGCGCTATTTGTAGTTTATTTGTGTTTTTTTTTTCTTCTCCTGCTGCGTATGGCTTCGTCTACTAAATCCACAAACGAACAGAAGGGATAAAATAAGAATAACAAAACGAAACTGAGACGATAACGTTTTTCCTTTTTAGCGTTTGTCCTTTTTGAATTTATCTAGTCCTTTTTAAACCATTCCACATACTTAATATGTTGACATCTTTTATTTTTTCTTCGTGTCTTTCTGAGGTACACTCTTTTTGCATCTCATTTAAAAGTATGCAAATTTCATATTCTCTATTTTCGTATTTACTCGTATTCATCTGCCATAGTTTTTTTTTGTTGAAATTTTTCAAGGCTTGGACAGGATTTTCCATCTAGTCGATCCGTTTTTCATATTTTCTTCGTCTTTTTTCTATAGTCTAGATATCTGGTCCAGTCAAGTATTCATAATCGTTTGTGTACTCACTTGTCTGGCGGTGTATGTTTGCCATTGACAATATCCTATTTACCTATCAAGATTTGGTTAAACTTGGTGGCAAATACTTAATAAATAGACTAATGCTGATTTAATAGACCAAACGAAGTTTTCTCTTAACTGCTCTTCCAAATTTATATACTATTGGTTGTAGTGATTTACATAAAAATGTTTAGCTTACATTCCAGCTGTTATTTTTTTCCTATTTGATTTTCACTCCCTTTTGGAATATGTTAAGTTCGTGAAGTGTGAAAATATTTAAAAATTACGATTGAATTTTTCTTACCATTAGACTTTATAGACTGGTGGATGGTATTGACGATATTGACACTGTTTAACTTACATTGTGTATGTGCTGGTTTTTTTTTCTTAGTGGACTTTATGTTATCTGCTGTAGGGTTCCAACCACAATGAAATACACTTCTAACCCCATAAATTCGATGAATTTTTTGACTATGGACTCATTTTGAAATGGATTTGGATACCATATAATATAGGTTTTTCATTTGAAATTCAATATTTGTAAAATTATATTTATTATAATAAAAAATATTTAATATAATGGTTGTCCAACTTTAGCCAATGGCGATTTAATAGATTTGCCGACGTAATTATTGCAATTAGCGGAGGTAACAGTGATAGATTTAGATCAGTTTATGAATCTCTGGAAGAAAATTTAATTTTTGAAAAAAACCTTTTCAGTTGGATTCAACATCGGAGATTATGAAGAAAGGAAAATTATTACGTACCTCTTCAGTTTTGTGGATTGTACAATTGTCCATAACCAGCCATGCCTCTATGATGTCAGGTTCAGCTAGTTTAGCAAATAATTAATCGAGAAATGTAGTAAATTTTGCAGTAATAGGAGAGTTTGATTATGTAAATTTATAGCTGCAATGAGCGAAACATTTAGTCCTCTTACAGCTTGTACTAAAAAGTGTCTCAAACTTCACGCGAGATTTGAATTTTGCGCCATTTGTACGGTAAAGTATTGCCAATGAAAAAAAAAAATATGACAGCTGACAGTTCAAGGTTATTCAAAATGGAAGGAATAACGCGTTTTCATTGTTGATCAATAGTTTGAAGATAATGAAGTTTTGGTAGCTACAGTTCGCAATTTCCGTATAAAATATGGTCGGAATTGTGATTTAACTTTATAAACAATAAAAAATTTAGAGAGGTTGTATAAATTAGTGACATTAAACACTGTGCTTAAAAAAATTGGTCAATACAAAGCATCAAAGCAGTTCGTGATAGTATTGCTGAGAGTCCAGGAACAATAATTCGGCATCGTGGTCAAGAACTGGACATTCTGAGAAGCCCTCTACAGCGTATTGACCTAAAAGATTTGCATTTTCATCCTTACAAAATTCAATTGATTTAAGAACGGAATCCTACTGATTCCAAATGCAATTCGTTGAATGGATTGTCACATTTGTCGTTGAAAATACCCACGTGTGATTATTAAGAAGTAAACGCATCCTCAAAGTGTTACTGTTTGGTGCGGATTTTGAACTGGAAGCATCATCGGACCATTCTTCTTTGAAAATTCAACTGATCAAGTAATAATAGTTAATGAGCCTCACTCTCGCAACATGATAATCCAGTTTTTGTACTTGCATTGTAATTTAATTCAATAAAAATTAGTTTTTACGTGTTTTTTGTAACACTTTTTATTATATGTACACGAGTAGTTATCTTTAAACGAGCCTTAAGGTTAGATTACACTATGAGTCTAATACACGTATTTCTGCAGTCAAATCGTTTAATTCTATAATCAGTTCGCCGGTATATTGTACTGTTCGTGTAATTGCACGATTTTTGCGCGTGAACAAGCAAATTTTTCTCGTGGCAAGATTATAGAAGGAAAAATTTGGTAAACCTAAACATGATTTGATAGTGCTTTCTTATAGATATATTATATATGACATCGTTCATTTTGTTAAAATGACAGTGTCACTGGAACATTAAATATTCATGTTAAATTTAATATTGAAATATTAAAATAAATTATAAAATGTTTACTGAAATAAATAAATGAATGTGAAAACATTATTCATAATGCCGAAGTAACTGAAATTAGAATAATAATGACTAATTAAAGAATTCCATCATTAAAAAATGCACATATCATCATGTGATTAAAAATATACGAGGGTGGTTCAATAAATCCTTAGAAAAAGATGGAAAAAAACTGTTTTTAAAAAAAAAGTTTTTTTATTTTTCAACATAATCTCCTTTTAGCTCTAAAATGTTTATCCCGTCCAGAAAATAGGATTTCGGAAGTTCTGTAAAATACTCATCCGTTTGAGCAATGACGCCCTCGTTGGAAGTGAACCGTCGTCCGCCAGGCCATTTCGTCAGATTGGGGAAAAGAAAATAGTCACTCGGGGCCAAATCTGGTGAATAAGCGGGATGCTGCAACAATTTCATTCTCAATTCCACAATTTTGGCCATGGAAACAGCGCAGGTGTGCACACGCGCATTGTCCTGATGCAAGAGGATTTTTTTCTTCTTCAGATGGGGGCGTTTCTCTTTGATTTCCTCGCTCAACCGTTGCAATAACGACGCGTAATACGCTCCTGTTATTGTTTTCCCTTTTTCCAAGTAGTCGATAAAAATGATGCCCTGCGAATTCCAGAAGACCGTGGCCATCACCTTGCCGGCCGATGGCACAGTTTTTGCCTTCTTCGGAGCCCGTTCACCCTTGAAAATCCACTGTGATGATTGTCTCTTCGTTTCTGGAGTATAATAGTGTATCCAGGTTTCGTCTACAGTGACATATCGACGAAGGAATTCGGCAGGATTGCGATGAAAGAGTGCCAAGATAGCCTCAGAGTCCACTACACGATTGCGCTTATTCTCCTCTGAGAGCAAACGCGGCACCTACATATCTTGCCGAAATATTTTTCACAGACAATTTTTCATGCAAAATTGAAGCGACTGTACCTTGTGATATGCCCGTGGCCTCAACTAATTCGCGCACTTTAATTCGCCGATCGTTCAAAATCAGATCGTGGATTTTGTCGATGATTTCAGGAGTAGACACCTCAACTGGGCGTCCTGAACGATGTTCACCTTTTGTGGATGAACGGCCACGTTTAAATTCATTCACCCAATTGTAAACCATCGCAAACACAGGTGCAAATGTGCTATGAACTGCATCCAACTCGGCTTTGATTTCTTTCGGGCTTAAGCCTTTCAAATGAAGATGTTTGATGACAGCCCTAAACTCGCTTTTTTTCATTGTTATGCACAAATAAATGTTAACTTTAATCGACGATAGAAATTAACCTACGCTATGGATCAAGCTGAAATTTTGACACCTTCCCTGCCGATAATGGTAGTTACAAAAAAAATTTTTACCGACACTACGAGCACAATTTCTCGGATTTTCTAAGGACTTATTGAACGACCCTCGTATTACAAAATATTGAAATTCATTTTTGCTCGCCTTAATTGCGCGTTCGTCGAAATTAATTATTTTTGCAGATATTCATTTAAGTGATTATGCTTTGATTGAACTAATTGTGGAATGCACAATGTTGGTTTCCGGCATACGTGCGCAATTTAATGCACGAGCAAAATGCGTACATGCTCGCGCATACTATCATACTACAAAGATGTCACTAAAACCCAGATTCTACCATGTTTTTGAAACAATTGTGCTTATACAATTCAGACAACCTCTATTTAGTGTATGATAGCATTTTTTAGTAATATTAGTAAAAATACTGGCTGTCCAAAATCTTCATCTTGATTTATTTTAACCACGACCATTTATTTTAATAATTATACCTTCATCTTTTTGTAGCAATTTATTATAGACACGGCGATTAATTTCCTCTATTGAACTTGATGCAAATATTGTTTTGCCTTCTTCATAACATTTTATTAGTGTCTGCTTTTTAACTAAACTAGTTTTACTATAAATTCCTTTTCGGTTTCCTCTACAACAATCAACTATCAAGTTGGATATAGTTTCTTCGGTCAAAAATTATGTTGAAAAACTTGTTAAAACGAGAACATTTTTACATCCAAAAATAAGATTATAAACGAATACAAATTGAAGCTGTAAAATTTATTTAGGAAATCACAACATTTTTTATTGGCAGTGTTTTCTTTTTGTCATTCCTTTTTAATAAAGAACAAAATAAGAAATAAGTCAAAAACATAGTCTTTAGTAGTGAATATCCTTTATGTTAACCAGTAATCACCTCTTCACACTTGTAAATATTCAACAAACCACCTTCGAACAGATCATAAATGCTGAGGCAAGTTAACCGAGGCATCGTCTAAAATTACACGACAGTAGCGGAGGCGGTACCCCTATTATATGTTAGTTATAAAAGGATGTCAATTGATCCTGATGCCTTAAGGCGAATAGTGCTTTGTGCTGTTCAGTTAAGCTTCTGAACTGAGGACTAACATCCACGTTCCTTTGAATATAGACAATATAGGCAAGGACATGTACACCGTTGCTATTGTTTTTAGGCGAATTTCACAGGATACGGGCTCACATATTCATCCTAACCAATCTGCAAAAAGGGCTTTAGAATTGCTGTCTTAAGTAAATATTTAAGCAATGCTAGTAATAAAAGGTGATTTAGTACAAGAATGAAAGAGTTCTCAGGATATTCAGTTCAGTGGAATGTGTCGCTGTAATCATTGCGACATTGACCAGGTGTGCAATATGATTTCCGTCTCTTCCCGTATACTTTTTATATTTTCTTAAGAAATTAATCCACTCAGTCTGCTTGCGAGTTCCTCTAACTCAGTTTTGTGAAAGAGGACCGTCACTCAAGTCGTTAACCTTCGTTTAAAACCTAGACTTGAGATGGTTTCTGTAAGCTACGTCGGAGGTAAAGGCTATCCCGATCCGATAGTATGTCACCAGTTTTGTCATATTGCAAGACGACAGCGTATCCTAGAATGTATGCACATATCCTTTCTCATATAAAACCCTACAAACGAATATGATTTCCGTCTTTTCTTCATTGCCAACTCAGTCTCTGTTCTTGACAATTTCCTTATTACCAAACAATATAAACGAAAAAGGTTCAAGAGATTGAAATCGAAATGAAGTTGGGAAATATGAGATATATTAAAGGTAAAGGAAAGAAGAAGAAGGGTTAAAAAAAGGATACAAAAGGATGAGGGAAAAAAAATTGAAAAATGAAAAATGAGTTTTGAATTATTCTATCCGAAATTGAGGATCTGTTCAATGAGTTTAGATCGACAGTTTCGGTAGGAATAGAAGTTCCGTGTTCGGCTCTATACAAGGTAGCCAGATAGACAGGCAAGCAGGCAACAGTTTTGGGTAAATTAACTGAAACCAACCAAATTGAAAACTGTTGAACTGCACTATCTGCACTAGACTGGAGAAAGGGTTATTATGTGCTACACATAGCCTGACAATAGGGGACCTTTGTTCGAAAGGGACCCTTGCGAAGAGCATACACTCAGTGCAAAAGAAAAGAATTAAAGTGAAAATAAATAAATTAAGAGAACTTCAATTTCGATGATGACGCACACAAAACAGAAAATCATTTTGGGAATAGTAGGGCACCAAGCATGCAAAACAAAACAAAGATTGCGCACAAACCTAGATCGCAGAGCCTAGATTTAGTGTATGGAGAAATTATAGAAAAATGGTAAGCACCCTTTTGGCCTATCGGAATCGGGTCGATATAGGGTCGGGACGAGACTTGGCATTACAAATTCAATAATTCAACATTCAACATTCCCGAACGGTACAACCGAAGTTAGGGATGCTATGGGAATGTTACAGTAGTCCTTGGTAATATGTCGGAAGTAGTAGCGATACTGTTATGAATAGGAGACAGAAACGGTGACTGCGCTACTAATACAGTGATAGGTGCGACGACACCGCGGAAGGTCCTTAGCACTAGAATTAGTTGAATAGTCTTTTCGAAATGAAAAGTTCACAGGGAGAAATTCACAGCCGAATATAATAGAATAGAAATTGCTCTGGAATGTAATAAATAAATAAATAACATGAAATTACTTAACCCCTTTTGGTCGTGTTACGTTTACCTTTGCACTTTGATGGTGTTCGATATTTACGATTAGTTCGCAGGTAACGACAAAAAAAAAATATACTTTTTTTTCTGGTTCAACGGTCTTATTTTAGTGTACGTTCAGTTGTTCACATGAGTGCAAAGATGTGATCTGCTGTTCGGAATCCAGACTGCAGAGATACAAGGACGAGGGTCCAAATTTATCTCTTGATTTCTGTATTTCTCTAAATCGTGTTGGCTTAGAATAGTTTAGTTGGGATTGTGGCGCTGCGGTGAATTTTTTCAATTACAATTTCCGGTACATGCTGTGCTCTCTTTAATGGCAATCATCACTGCTAATACAGCTATAACAAAACAAAACAAAAAACGAATACTACCACAACATCAGGTCATGTAGAGTTGGTTATTAAATAGCGCAACATCTTCAGGTCATGCTCTTGCCCTTAAATCGATGCGATCAGTTGAACTTTATCGCGGACATAATCGGAACGAAATACCTCAGTCTACGATCGGTTTCTGTTTGTTGCGATTGGCCGCAGATTCGCATCTCGAGAGCTTTTCATTAAGACCTCAAGTGTTCTAATGTGTTTACACGATCGTTCAGCGAAGGGCCCTCAATTACAGTCAAGTTGTGTTGAATCATATCCTGCCGAATCCGTACGTAAGCGGATTGTTAAGAACGATTATCTGATCGGCGATTATCTAGAGTGGAGTGGGCAATTCACACAAATAATAGCCTTATCGGATATAATAAGAACTTTGAAATCAGTCGATTAGTGTTAGATGTGGACTCATAATAACGAGTGTCGTATTCGGTTGTTTTGTTTAAAATTCAGTCGATCAATTCGACTTTCAGATATTATCAAAAATACCAAATAAAAGCAAAGTTTTTTTTTATATTAGTTTTTATCAGAACAAAATGAATAATTTACAAATTTTTGAAGTGTGCTACTCTGCCTTTTGGTCATTTCAATATCAAAAAGGGGCTCTGAACCTCTGTCTAACCTCGATTAGGTCAATTATATGACAGCAGATCTTATCGATAGGAATAAACCATAGAAAATTGATGTTCACCATTTTAACTATTAACAATTGGTATTTAAATAATTATTTAATAAAAAAAATTTTATCAATTTTTACTATTAAAAAAAAAAAAAAAATTCTCTTGCATAATAAAATATAAACTTTTGAAAAAATTTTAAAAATATTTTTTTTTTTATATTTTATTTTATGGATAATTGTTTTTATTATAAAAGTAAATTTTTAAAGCGAATAGTAAAATTTTTATTTTAATGTGAATCCTTTAGAAATACATGAATTCTTAAGGTGTAACTTATTTGAGTCCATCTACCATTAGAATATCTTTTCTAAAATATTAAACTCTAAAAGGATATACGTAAAATAGGCAAATTATATATAAACTTTTGAAAAATAATTTTAACTCATTAATTTTTAAGGACAAATGTAAATACTTTTAATTATTGTTAGCATTAAAATGGTTTTTTTAAAGCAAAAACCAAAATATTCCTTTTTTTAGATCCTTGACGATAAACCCATTTCATCATATATTCTCTAATAGATAATAAAATTTTAATAGATAGTTACAATATAATTTTAATAATTAAAAATATTCCAAATATAGAAAAGATACTATCAAAGGACATACTGGAATATTGTCCGAAAATCATTAAACTTTTGACAAAAAATTTTAAAATAATATTGATTTTTTAGGATTAATGGAAATATTTTAATCAGAAAATTAGTTTTTTTTCTATAAATTTGAATTTCACAATACTACAAGTCCTTTTGAATAATTGATTAAACTGACTTTCAAATAGAATATTCTCCAGAAAATATTCCAAGTATACATAAAAAAACTCTATCGTAAGGACAGACGTGAATAGTAGCTAAAAATGAATGTAAATATTGGAAAATATGCTAAAACATTTTTTCACTTATTTGCTTTTAAGAACAAATTCAAATAATTTTTATAGTTTTTAAGTAAAAATAATTTTTTAAAGGAAAAAATTAAAATTATTATAAGTCCTTTAGAATATTTTAACCCCAATTTGACATAATTTTCCAATAGAATATCCTTCAAAGAATATTCAAAATATACAACAACAAAAAACTCTATCAGAAGGACACACATGAATTGTAGCTAAAATTCATGTGTGTCCTAAATGTAATTATTGGAAAATATGCTAAAAAAAATTTTTCACTTATTTGCTTTTAAGGACAAATTCAAATAATTTGTTATAGTTTTTATAGTAAAAATATTTTTTTAAAAGAACAAATTAAAATTACTGTGAGTCCTTTCGAATATATGAATCCTCAGTTGAGTCAATTTTCGAATAGAATATCCTTAATAGAATATTCAAAATATACAGAATAAATCTCTATCAGAAGGACATATGCGAATAGTAGCAAAAAAAATGCAAATATGCAAAAAAATGTTTCACTAATTAGCTTTTAAGGACAAATGCCAATATTTTTATGGTTTTTTTTAAAAGAAAAAAATTATAATTACGGTGTGTCCTTTAAAATTACTATTAGTCCTTTGAGGCAACTTTTCAATAGAATATTCTTCGTAGATTATATTCTAAATAAAGAAAAAAAGCACTATAAAAGGACATACATGAATATTGCCTTAAAAATATTGAAACTTTTAAAAAATTTGTAAAAAATATTTTTTGGTATTATTTTTTAAGATTTTCTTTAAAAAAAAACTATCCTTAAAATATAAAAAAAAAACATAATCTTTTAAGGATATTGTTTTTTAAGTAAATATTTTTAATGATTCTATCATAAAAATAGGTTCTTAAAAAAGAAAAAAAAAAATTTAAATGTTCCTTTTTTCGTGAGTTTTTGAATATTAATAAATCCTTGAGAATTAACACATGATTTTTTATGTAACAATAAATAAAGATGAATATTATTAAATATTATTTTTCAAAAAAAAAAAAAAAAAAATATTTCAAGTCCTTCTCTGCAAATAATTATTCGATATTCGGAACTATTATCAGCAAAATATTCTGATTAAATGTAGTCAGTAAAAGACTAAGGGTTGATTGAATCGAATAAATGTAAATATTAAATGGTCCGAATAGTCCCGGTCCGGATGTAAAGACATCTACTTGCATATGCAGACCATTAAAGGATATACCAATAAAAGGGTTAGTTATAGGATGTTGTAAATGCTGAAAGCTTTTTTTTCTTTGAATATAGCTAGTATAACATTTATCTGAGTTGTTGTGTAGTTTTAGATTCAAATCCTGAATTGGAAATGACCAATCCCTTTTGGCAATTAGAACTTTTTACGAATAGTGTTTGTAGATTTATAAGAGATCCAAAAATAGCTACTGTTCGAAAGAAAATTTTGTTGAAAAAAAATATCTGATTTTAAAATTAATCGTTTTTTCTAGAAAATTTTTGAAAAGAAATTCTTTCTAAACCAGACAAACGCTTCCTGGTTTACCACAGTACTCGTAACTTTTGGGGAGCACTACTTTTGAATTTAGCATACATATGTCGTCTCCCTTTTGATTTAGTATGTAAATGAAGAGTACTAGCCCGTTTGTAGAAAATTTCATCGACTACAACAGTTCCTCCATTAGTGAGGTCCTTTTTCTCTATTCCTTTTGCTTATATAATTTTTCTTATATCTACAATATCGTTCCCCAAATGATGCCCACATATGAGCAGATATCTTTAAATAATGTACACCAACTATCCCG
Source organism: Atherix ibis (assembly GCA_958298945.1). NCBI lineage: Eukaryota > Metazoa > Arthropoda > Insecta > Diptera > Athericidae > Atherix > Atherix ibis. The sequence goes on along the minus strand of OY282610.1, from coordinate 20,379,124 downwards.
TAATATTGAAAATAGCACATCCCGCATGTATATAGAATTTTTGTGCTCTAAGGATATGCCTTCGAATATCCTAAGGAAAAGGAATACCCCAGCATCATCAACTGTAGGTCCATTGTTGTGAGGAAAATTAGCATACGCATATGTTTTTTAAATTTTTTATGTGCCATTCTTTTGCGGTCGGATGACTATTTTCTGTACACAGGATCGGATAGGATGATTTTATTTATGGGAGTTTACTGGACTATTTTCATTCAATAAGTATCCCTTACGTTCGTATCCTTTTCAATATTTTATAATAATTCCTATAAAAGATTTTTTTCCTTTTATTTTTGATTTTGTTTGATATCATTTAGTTACGTTTGGTTACATTTAGTATTGAGGTCCTAGAGTATAGTACAAAAATTCCTCCCTTAACAATCATCCTTGACTTTTGTTTTATTGTATTTTTCATTTTAATATTTTGTTTTTTTTTTCTTTCTCCCCTATTAATAATCGAAATAAGGTTTAAAATATTGGCCGATAGTCCTTCAAATTTTTGGCGAAATGTTCTTAAGAAAATGATGCGGTAATTTAATTTTATTTTTGTTAATTTGGCATTTTAAGAAAAAAAATTATAAATAATTTCTTGTAAAACTTGATATTTTAGAGAAAATTTTTGATGATTTTTTTATACATTTTGTACTGTAATTTGACCATAACTTGACATGTGTTAATTTTTAAATACTTAAAAATTATTTTTAAAATAATTAATTTATTAACATTTTGTGCGAAACATTGCAATGGTATAATTTTCACTTTTGTAGAAAAAAGTTTCTACAATTTTGAATATATCGTTTGGGAATAAAATATTTTCATAATGTATAAATAAGCTTAAATCCGCTGTTTTTTAGTGAAAAAAACACGTGTTTTTTTTCATAGAAAGCAAAAACAAATTTATTCAAAGTACTTGCCCTCGCTTGCTATATATTTTTCCTATCTCTCGGGCAATTTGTGGATACCACGCCAAAAAAAGTCATTCTCTTTCGAGATAAACCACTTATCAAGCCAATTTCGGACGTCTTCGTAAGCATCGAAGTGCTGCTCAGCGAGCGCGTGTCCCATCGACAAAAACAGTGAGTGTCTCCAAGTAGTTACGGACCATTTTTGACGTGTGCGATGATGCGTTACCGTCCTTTTTTTCACGCAGAGCACGGTGAAATTTGATCAGTTGTTGGTGGTAGCGGTGGGTTTTGACAGTTTCACCAGGTTTCAATATCTCTTAGTATATGATACTCTGCTAATCCCAACAAACGCACAGCATCGTCTTCCGTTCGAAGTGATTTGGTCTTGGAGAAGATATTGATGGTTGGCCGGGATCAACCCACGATTTCTTGCGTTTTAGGATTCTCGAAATATATCCAATTTTCATCGCCTGTCACAATCCGATACAGGAACGACTTTCTTTTTTTTCTGGAGGGCAAGATTTCGCATATGTTTTGGCGTCGCTCCATCTGCCTATCGTTCAATTCATGCGGCACCCATTTTCCGATCTTTTCAATCTTCCCCATAGCACGCAGATGCATGAAAATGGCTAGTTGAGTAACACACAATTGTTCCGCGAGCATTTTTTTCGATTGGGTATCGTCTTCGTCTAAAAGAGCCTGCAATTGATGTTCCTCAACCTTCCTAGGCCGATTTTCACGCTTCTTGTCCCACAAGTCAAAATTGCCGTCTTTGAACCGACGAAACCAATTGTTTTCGAAAAAGCACTGTCACCATAAGCCTCCATAATCATTCGATGTGATCTGGCAGCCGATTTCTTCAAATTGAAGCAGAACAGCAAAGCTTCTCGCATATTCTCTTTTTTTCTGGCACATATCTATGACCAAACAGCGGATTTAAGCTTATACACCTGTTAAAATGGCAAGTTATAAGCTTTTTGCATATGTTACCATTTAGCTAGATTATAACTCAAGACCATGCCGTTCTAAACGCAAAAGTGTCCGTATCGCTATACCGAGACTGGGCGCATCTCAAGAAACCTTTTTTTTTATGCAAAAATTTTGAGTTATTTGATAAAATTTGTTTGGAAAAATATTCCAAAAATTGTTCAATTCGTCTTTTTTTATTAGGTCAGACTTGTTAGAATCACTTTAACTGTTATTCTTTCCGCAAAAACAAACAAAAAACGAGCATATGTTCTAGGCTAAATAGTTAAATCTATAAATAATAAATAAATATTAAAATAAAAGTTAAAAAGTATAAACTAAAAGAAGAAGAATAAGAATAAGAAAGGTCTCTTAGCCTGGCATATATACAATAAATGAATCGTATAAAATTAACTAGAAAAAAGTTCACATAATAGAAAAAATAAAAAACGATGAAACGAAGAAAATCAATGAGGCAAAATCTCTTGGGGATTGAATCTATTGACAAGATAAGACATAATTTACATATTGTCCTCGAAAATACTAAAGCAGTGCCATGCCGGCAAGCATAATACCATTCCGATATAACAAAGAAAACTAACCGAAGCTATTTTAAACTGTCCCTAACTTATCTACAACATGGAATTGCACCTAATCTGAAAATCAACAAAATGCCCAGGCCGAACCCATGCCGAAACTCGAACGGACGGAAACCCCAAACCCAAAATCTATAATGGACCTAACAACATCAATTCAAACTCCCGCACAGTATTATTGGCATCGCAATCCGAGAGACGGCGCAGCATTGAACTCCGAACCCCATCTACTTTGAAAAAAGTTTCCTCCCAAAACCCCACTCGAATTAAGCTAAACAACAGCGACCACATTCGAACATGCCGCAGAGTATCCAATTCGACTGATTCAAAGCGATGGTCTAATTTGAAGTTATTTTCTACTACCCGGTTACCGTCCTGACCGTTCCCTTTCCACCAAACCCACCCCCCTTACCCCACACCTCAAGGGCCGTATTCCATGGCATCATCATCCATTTTATTAGTAATTTATCTCTATAGCCTTGATAGTCTTTAGTGTCCATTTTGCGTCAAGTTGAATGTTAAGTCCTGAAAGGAGTTCTGAATCATGTGAGCTTCAAAAGTAAAAAGGAATAAACGGGAATGTCCATGGACACTGTTGATAGTTGTTCGTTAGTTTAAGTACTGAATGCGGAAGGGGTCGGGGGGGTTGTTTAGGAAGGCAATCACAAGTCCGACTATAACTTGGCAATTTCGAAGTTCCGCAATTTCTCAGTTCCGTTTAGAGTTTAGCCTGGCTAGGCAAACAAACAATTCGATAAATACGTGAACGTATAACATAAGTGCACAGAAACGATTGCTTTAGCTTTTTCAGTTTTACAAAGTTTTGCTCGTTTCCTAATGTCCGTTCATTGTTGCTCCCAACCCTCACTGTTTGGCTGTCTACCATCCGTTCTAACCATTCGTCCTGTTTTCACATCTGTTTGTACGTTCTTCGATTTTGTCCGCTTGATGGCCTGAACAGGGGCAAGTGTGGCACAGGCAAAGTTTAGTGAAGGACATACGCTCCGCTCCGAAAGGACAACAAACACAGCACTGGGATCAACCCCAAAATATCTTAATAGACTGCTATTCAGCACACTCATACTTAGTTTTGTAGTAAACAAGGACGAAATCTACAATTCCCTTCAAGTGCGGGACCAGTCAGCTGCCCATTTCCAACTCGGATCAGTATGAGTGTAATGGCCACTCAAAATCTTTCAGCCGAAATGTGGAAGGGGAATGGGGCTATGGGAACGGTACAGACATAAAGGACATGAAGATGAAAAGTATAGAACGTCTAACTCCTGATGGCTGGGCACAAGTCAGTAATAGTCCTAATGTGGCCGAATGCCCAAAACAACTCACATCCTAGAATTGGACACCGTTGGACGGACAGAGAATACGTTCGAATGCTATACTGTGCGGCACATTTCCCTTGCCCAGTCGATATTAGGCAATGGTTTTGGTTTGGTCTCGTTTACCCTAGCTGGAAGCTCCGCAGTTCTGGTCGGACTGTACAGAAATGTTAACGAATATACAATTTTAACGAGCAACCATTTTCCGAAGGACAAACACGAAAAAAGGAAAACCATAAGCACAGTTAGGCGGGGAGGTATTACGTTCGTCAGTAGGACGAGTTCAGAAGCGAGACACTCACCATGGTCATATAAGAAGGAGCAGGAGAGAAACCGAACATTTTAGGGTGGGCTAACTCTGAGGAATAACCATTGACGACCATCAAGTTACGGGATTGTGACTGACCCTCGCCATACATATTGTGAACACGTACACATGCATCCCCGTATACGAAACGTTATCCTCCCATGTATAACACACACTCCGGTGGACGGGCATTCGTTCGGGCAGCGTCGTATAGGGATGATAGAATCTGTACGTGTTTGAGTGGCTCTGATGGCCTGGACCTTGATAGCTCGGACGTAGAAGGACCGCCTGAATGTCTTTTACGAACACATGCGGAAAATATTGTAAAGTGTTCGGTGTTCGGTAGTCCTTGGACGCTGCTGCGAATGTAGGCGTTCTGCTGGTAACGATGGACACATGGACGAACGTAGTCGATAGAGGAGCATATGTGCTGTTGCTCTTAATGCTAATGCGATGTGCTTACGTATAAGTTTATAGATTTCCGAAAGACGGTTGTGTGTTGTAGGATGGTAGATGCCGGCTAAGCAGGGATGTCGTCCTACTGCCCGGCAACTCAAATTGAGACACGTACATATGAACTTGTAGGTGTACAATAACATTGTGTTAATAATCAGAGCTAGAGCATATTGGGCTGTGTGCAAGGAAACATGGAAAGAATACTACTCTCGAAGGATGCCAGTTAGCTCGACAAGATGGCAATGTCCTTTCATGGGTACGTGGACTAAAGTTCAATTTCTGTCCGTTAATAACCTTCGCATGGCCAGCATACAACAGTCGTTTTGACTTTCATTTTGTTGCTTTTTCGAATCGGGCAGGAATCTTTTCCCATCGTGTCCTTTTTCAGTTAGCCAAATAGAAAAGTTTTACCAATACTATAGATTCGGTTAGAGCATTTGGATTTAAAATGATGCTACTTTGGCAAATTGGAATGAGTTTAGTAAGAAAACTGGACTAACTACGCAATTCTGATCCCAAAATTGAATGAATTTTGTACATAGTCTGTAGATTTGATCCTTTGGAACAGGGGGACAATGTACAAACAGATGCAAAAAGATATTCTGCTAGTAGATTTGGTACAACTTATGCTCGTAGTATATGCAAAGACAATCAGGGAATGCTATCCAAACAATCGAAATGGTCACAGACTTTTTGGTAAATTTCGATATTTCTAAATTGTACAAAAACCAGGTGAAGCTGAATAATAATAAATTCTAAATTTTTACAAAAAATACTGTAGTCCTATTAGAATAAAGAGGGTACGTGGGGGGAAAGGTAACTTACCGAGAGATATTCTGTCTGATCTGATCCCATTCCTCATTGGCAATTTTGCATTGAAACGTAGTTTTTTCTTACAATTAATAAATTGGAAAAAAATTGTTGTTTTTAGTTAGTAAAAAAATAAAATATAGTGTATCGCCCATTGAAATTGTCATTATTTATTTTTCCGCTAGATGGCTGTACTAGAACAATCAAGTTCAGAATTGTGCTCGTTGAAAAAGTGACACAAATTCTTTTACAGTTTTATGATTTGTCGATTCAATTGTATGTTATAGGGTGTAAAAGAGAAAGAGAAAATTCGGTTTATTTTACAATTTTGCTTTGATAAAGGCGTCTGAAATTATGAATCGATTAAAGAATCTAACAGAACAGAACAACAGCCGACTTATTGAAAACCAAATTCAATGGACGTCCAATTTCGCGAAGAGATTATATCAATTGGACACCAAAAACATGTGATTTAATATCGTTGGACATCTTGTGAGGCTATGTTAAAGATAAGCTTTATGAGAATAGGTTACACCTTAGATTAAAGAATACCTTTCAATTTTCTGTCTGAATTATTGAAACAGCGGCGAAAAATTGTACTACTTGCATACATTTGTCTTGATTCTTTTATGTTGATATAACCATCCACAGACATCAAGTTTTTCTAATAGAAATTTTCAATAAAATATTATGTAAACACGACAGAAGGTAACATTGATTTTTTGAATGCACAATTGTATTTTAGGTTTATTATTGTACAAGCGGCGAAAAATCGTACTGCTTTCATAGATTTGTGTAGATTTCTTTATGTTGACAAGACACCCACTGACATCTAGTTTTCGTAATAGATTTTTTATAAAAATATAAGTTAAACACAACAGAAGGTAACATTAATTTTTTTAAATGCACAATTTTATTTTAGCTTTCTTATTACAAAAGCGGCGAGAAATCGTACTACTTGCATATATTTGTGTGGATTTTTTTATGTAAACATAACCTTCGACTGACATCTAGGTTTCGTAATAGAATTTTTTTTTTAATATAATTCAAATACGACAGAAGATAACATTAATTTTTTTAAATGCACAATTGTCTTTTCAATTTATTATTGCAAAGACGGCGAGAAATCATACTGCTTGCATATATTTGTGTAGACTTTTCTATGTGTACATGATACCCACTGACATCTAGTTTTCGTAATAGAGTTTTTTATAAAAATATTATGTAAACACGACAGAAGATAACATTAATTTTTTTAAATGCACAATTTTATTTTAGCTTTATTATTGCAAAAGCGGCGAGAAATCGTACTACTTGCATATATTTGTGTGGATTTTTTTTATGTAAACATAACCTTCGACTGACATATAGTTTTCGTAATAGAAATTTTTTTTAAATATAATTCAAATACGACAGAAGATAACATTACTTTTTTTAAATGCACAATTGTCTTTAAAATTTATTATTGCAAAGACGGAGAAAAATCATACTGCTTGCATATATTTGTGTAGACTTTTTTATGTGTACATAATACCCACTAACATCTAGTTTTCGTAATAGAGTTTTTTATAAAAATATTATGTAAACACGACAGAAGATAACATTAATTTTTTTAAATGCACAATTTTATTTTAGCTTTATTATTGCAAAAGCGGCGAGAAATCGTACTACTTGCATATATTTGTGTAGATTTTTTTATGCGTACATAATACCCACTAACATCTAGTTTTCGCAATAGAATTTTTTTTTTATATCTTATACACGACAGAAGGCAACAATTATTTTTTAAATGCACAATTATCTTTTAGGTTTATTATTTATTTCGTAAACGTCTCAATTTTGTAGACTTTCGGAGAGTTTTAAAATATGCCATTCTTTATGAAATGGTAGCAAACTTTCCTTGACATTTAGATACTTATCGCAAAGCGAAAGTTTAAGTGGGATTTTATTAAATTTGAAATGGATCGAATTTCCATCCATAAAAAAATAGATCGAATTTCCATTTGCCAAAGCCTTGGCCAAACGGAATAAAACCGACTCAATTCTTAAACGGATGGTGACTGGGGATAATAAATGGGTCAAAGTGTGGTGAAGCAATACAAACGGTGGTTAAAATAGGACTAACGTCCAGAAAGGTTTTGCTGTGCATTTGGTGGGACTGTAAGCTGCTTCTCATGTAGCCAAACACTAAATTCGGACCTCTGCAGTCAACAATTGGACTATATTTGACCCAAATCGAACAATCCGGACCATATTAACTAAATTCTTGATATAAATACACTTCCAAAATGAGTAAAATTGGAAAAAAGTCTCCGAATAATAAGTCACTAAAACTTGAAGGATAGAATAATATCCTTAAAAAAAAAATATGAAAAATATTTTTCTTTTCTTTTTTCGTTTGTTGATGCTAATCACAATTTATGCACCTAATTTTATGGCAGAACACATGAAATTTGTTTTAATTTTGTTGGTAAATTTTTTATTAGTTTTAAAAATAATATCTCTGAAAATTGGAAATTATTTTCATTTAAATTTAAATTATTATTTATTGTTAAGGATAATATTGAATTGATGGATAGATGAGATGATGACCCATTCGGATTGGGTAAGTTTTTATTTGTACGAAAATTATTTCAACAAGAATGGAGCTTTTCAAATATGAACTTTACTACAATTGCTGCAAGAGTAGTGGTGTGGTAAAAATTTTTGGTGAATACTTCGACATATCCATAGATATATTTATAGATATATGTGAATATTTAAAGGTGTAAGTAGATAGAGTGCACAATTTCAAGCGGATAGTGGTTAGGTTTGAATTTCATTTGAAACTTTACTCCTTCGTGTACGTGTAGAGCTTAAGGCATAATGCATGAAGGCATGTATAATTTTACTATTTTTAAGTACATCGTCTATTTCTAGTATATATAGTGTATGTGTCTAGTTGGAAAATAGCTGGTTTAATTCTGTTGCAATACTATTTGCAAGGTGCTTATAGCACCGTTGAATGGCTGCAGAACTAGACCGCAAAATAGCACGAAACACACTTGAACAGAAGCTAACCGGACGAGATCCTTTTCACTGACCTTACAACCCTAGTCCCATAGTCCTGGCTTTATCTAGTATCGAATCTATTTGTGTAGTTGGACGAGTGCAGTGAAATGTCTGACAGCACAAAAATAAACGAAAGTTTCCTTACAAACAAGAAAATTGCTGAAACTTACTAAAGTGTTCGATTTCCCTAAGGGTAGCTTTTCTCTGTCTCTCTTATCCTTGCTGCTCAGACAGTTCCTCTTTTACTAAGGCCATCTTGCCTCTTATTATACTGTAGTACTTTTAGCAAGTGACCAACTTGACTATCCAATGTCCTGTTACCAAAGTCCGCACCGAATTTACATTGTCCTTTGCGGCAGCGAAATTTCCTTTCCTTAGAAAATTCTATATTCCTTTGAGATGTTCTTCCACTTACCATCGTAACAATATTCTAACCGTACTGTTTATTTTTCTATTTGAATTTATATTTTTAATGCTATGGAATATTGTCTATTTACTTTGTTCAGATTTTTTTCCAGGTTTTCTCTTCCTTGTAGATGTTTCCTTTTTCTCGATAAAATTACACATACTGAATCAAGGTTAGCTGTTTAGTTTTCTATATTCTCTATTTACAAGTATATGAAAAAAAGTTTTTTCCTTTTATTATTTCAATATTACAAATACAAATATTGTTAATAATTTTTCTTTTCGATTTTTATTTTCAATAAAGCTCAGGCGAATGCACAAATGTAAATATTCGTTTTTTTTTTTTTTTTTTTATATAAAATTATCAGTAAACGAACATTCTTTCTATCTTCGATGGTATAAATATGCTATGCTATAGGTAAGCAAAATATCCTTAATATTTTCATGTTTTCTGCCATTTTTTGTTATGTTTTTTTTTATTTTTATGAAAGATTTTCTATTTATTATATTACAATATATTCTGTTGTTCATTAATGATACGAAGATGAATAATTTTTTTACCTAAAATTTGTTCAAATTTTTTTTCTTATTATTATTTGTATTTTTATTTTTTTTTGTTGATTTATTTTCTGTTTGAATTTTACAAGAAAATCAACTATTTCCCGTCCAGTATTATGAACGGTTATATACCAATCGATGGAGAATCGTAATATAATTTCGTCTGACATATTCTCTGCACCAAATACAGAATAGATAATTGGAGGAAAAATGTTACCCAAAGACGTTGTCATGTGAACATGTAATGCTCGAAGGGATTTTAAATTCCTTCAATTTGAAGGATACGAAATGGAAAGACTGTATTTTATATAAAAATTATTTTTAATAAAAAATTTTTACTGTTAAAATGTAAAAAGGAATAAATTTCCAAATGGTTGGATAGAATGGTAGTCGGCTGGCTAGTTCTTATTATGGAGCAAAGGAAAAATGTGAAAATCTTATTTGCAATTCAAGAAAGTTTCCTAGTAAAAATTGCAGTCTCAGAGAAAATTTGGAAAAATATTTTATTTTCATTTACCAAAAAAAAATAAGGCACAGTTGAAAAAAATCCCAAAAATTTTAAAAAAAATTAAGAAATAAATTTTGAAAAAAATTCTTGAAAACATTAAAAATAAAAAAAAATTTCTTTTACTTATTTTAAAATTAACATTTAAAATAAAGTAAAAGAAAATTCGGAATAGAATCAGAATTATACCTAATCAAATTGGAAAAAAAGGAAAAATTTCTAAATAAAATTTTAAAATTAAAAGTTTTTCTTTTTCTTTTTTTAATTTAAATTAGAAGAATTTCCCTGAAAAAAAAAGCCATAAAAAATTTGGCAAGTTAGAAAATTTAATCAAAATTGAAATTCCGTAAACAAATTTCAAAGAAAGAAAAAATAAAAAAGAAATTGCAAAAAATTAACATAAAAAAAATCAGAAGGACGCAGAAGAATTTCAAGACAAAAAAAATATAATTAAATTTTAGCAAACATCAAAATGGATGAAAATATTTAAAAACTTGAACATTTATTTAGTTTTAAAGGAATATTGTATAAAGAAAATAAATATTTAAAAAATTTAAAAAATAAATAAAATTTTATAATATTTAAAAAAAAGTGTAAAACTACTGAGAAAATATTGAAAAACGTTAAGAAAAAATTCAATAAAAACTTTCAACAAAATTCTCAACGGTTGGAAAAACTTAAAATGTTCCAAAAAAACAAATAACTGAAAGCCTTGACAATTTCTAATGCGTTCGAAAAATTCTAAAATCAAGAAATTGATGTAAATTTTAGATACCAATAAAACCGTTTAAAAAGAAATTTAAAATTTTAATTTTAAATAGTTAAAATTTTAGGCAAATCGGAAATTTTTTGAAGAAACTATATTTACTCCGAAAGTTTTGGAAAATTTAAAAAATAAAAATTAAAAGGACACAAAAGGATTTCGAAAAAAATTTACATAAGTTGACGCAACAAAAACTGTTAAAAAAAATAAGGATTATTTAATAAATCAGAAAATTCTTTCAATTAAGTTTAGAAGGGGGAAAAAATCAAAAGGATACAAAAAATTAAAACCGAATACTGAAAATTTTCAATAAAATTTAAAAATTGTGCCAAAAAAAGGAAAAAACTGAAAAAGTCTTTTTAAAAACTTTTATTTAAAGAAAAAGAATACAAAATAAATCGGAAAATTTCTAAAAACAAAACACTTTACAATTTTAAATATGTTAAAATTGTATTTCTAAAAATTAGGAAATCTTAAAATTTAGGTAAAAAAATGTCTAATAAGATTTTAGAAAACTGCAAAAAAACAAAAGAAATAATTACTTAGAAAGTCTTAAAAATTACAACAAAACAATTAAAATCAATCAGAAAAGTTGAAATGAGTAGAAAAAATTTCGAAAATGTTTAAAAAAAGTTTGTAAGAAAAATTTGAAAACGTTGGTAAAGAATCATTAAAATCTGAAGTAGGTAAATAAGTTTTGAAAAAAAAAATGGAAAAAATAATCAGAAGAAATACTGGTTCAAAAAATTTAATAGAAAAAAAAGTAGAAAATTTGGCAACATTTAGAAAACTTCGAAGAAGTTTGTAGAAAATGAAAACATTCAAGAAAAGCCATTAAAATTTGAAGCAATTCAGATATTTTTTAAGGAAATTGAAGAAAATTACTCAGAAAGTCTAGAAAAACTGCAATAAAAATTAAAATCAAATAAAGAAATTTGAAAAAAACAACAACAACAAAATGAAAATTATTGTGATAATATCGAATGTGATTAGAAAATTTTCCAAAAAAAAAAATTAGAAATGCTCCGAAAAAATTGTCAAAGTAAATAAGAAAATTCGAAGCAAATCCTTGAAAATTTTGTTTATGTTCAGAGAAGATTCCGATAAATTATAAACACTCAAAAAACAGAAATTCTGATAAAATTTTGATAAAATATAGAAATCAGAAAAAAAGTTCAATAAAATATAGAAATCAGAAAATGATTGAAAAAATTTCCAAAAAAAATTTTGAAATTCTGAAAATGTTGGACAGAATTTTTACTTTCGAAAAAGTTTGAAGAAATTATCAGAAAGTCTTGAAAAACTTTAAAAACAATTCCAATTTTAATGAAAAAATATAAAAAAATTATGAAAATTTCGATTATGGTCAGAAAATTTTTCGAAAACATTTCGAAACACTTGAAAAATCAGAAATTGTGGTAAAATTTTGATGCCTTCGAAAATTTAAAAAAAAATGAATAATTTCGGGAAAAAATTTAAAACTCTTCAGAAAATTCAAAAAAGGACGAAAAAAATCTTTTCAATTTCGAGTATGTTCAAAAAATTTCGAAATTCTCAAAATGTTGGACAGAATTTTTTACTTTCGAAAAAGTTTGAACAAATTATCGAAAAGTCTTGAAAAACTTTAAAAACAATCAAAACAATTTTAATTTTAATCAAAAAAATACTGAAAATTTCGATTATGGTCAGAAAATTTTCGAAAACATTTCGAAACACTTGACAAATCAGAAATTCTGGAAAAATTTTAATGTTTTCGAAAATAAATAAAAATGAATAATTTCGGGAAAAAACATTTTAAACTTTTCAGAAAAAACATTTAAAACTCTTTCGATAAAATATTGAAATCAGAGAAAGATAAAAACATCCTTACAATTTCGAGTACCGTCAAAAAATTTCCATAAAAAATTTCGAAATCCTCAAAATGTGGGACAGAGCCATTCACTTTCGAAAAAGTTTCACCAAATTATCAAATTCCAATTTTAATGAAAAAATGTAAAAAAAAATACTGAAAATTTCGATTAGGCTCAGAAATTTTTTTAGAATATTTCGAAATACCCAAAAAATTAGAAATTCTGGTAAACGGTTAGTGTTTTCGAAAATTAAAAAATGAATAATTTTGGGGGAAAATATTTAAAACATTTCAGAAAGTCTCGTATATTATAGGAATCAGAAAAGGACGAAAAAAATCATTACATTTTCGAGTATATTCAAAAAATTTCGATATTTCCAAAATGTGGGATAGAATTTTTTTGCTTTCGAAAAAATTTGAACAAATTATCGAAAAGTCTTGCAAATTTTTCAAAACAATCAAAACAGTTCCAATTTTACTGAAAAAATGAGAAAAAACTACTGAAAATTTCGATTATGCTCAGAAAATTTTTCTAATTCTGGTAAAATTTAGATGCTCTGCAAAAAAAAAATTGAAACTATTCAAAAAGTTTTAAAGAATACGTGGAAACGTGCTCAAAAAGTCCTAAAATGCTTAAAGTAAAAACCAAAAGGATACAGAAAAATTCTAACAAAAAAATATAGAAAATTTCGATAAAAATCGATTAAAATTCAGAAAGTTAGAAAAATTTCAAAGAAAATTCCAGAAATTTGAGAAAAAATTACAAAACGTCCAAAAGAACAAGAAAATTTCGAAAAGAAATTTTTAAAAATGCCAAGAAAAATTAAACAATTTCGAAAAGGTAGAAATAATGCCAGTTTTCCACAGTTAATGGCAATTTAAGGTATAAAAAGGATAGTTCAGAAACGATTAAGGACGGTGTCGAGGGGTTAAAGACGGTTTAATTTGGTTTTATTTATTTTCATTTGGCAAGAAAATTTATTGATCAATCAGCGTCTGAAATAGAAAAAAATCCAAGGATAATTGTGTCCATTTTGTAAAAAAAAAAAAAAGATTCATGGATTATCGGCATGCACTAGTATTGGTGTCATTGATCCGTTCGGACAAATAACGGCGACGCGAAATTGTTGTCAACGAGTTTTTTGTTGAGCGTTCGTCTATTGCCTGTAATTGCAATGGCGAACATGTGTTGCGCCGTTAGGAAATAGCCAAAATGGGGTGGGTTCATGGTTTGTGCACCCTCGTCAAATCGACTATTGCATGCAGCCGATGGACAACAGGGAAGGAGGTGGCCAGCGACTATGCCGCTATGTACACAGAACTCCCATGAACGAGTGCATATTGTCATCGTTCTCGCAAGGGTGGTTGGGCAGCGGATGCATCGTCGACAATACCTTCGGCAATAAGGGATGATACTGCAGACAGGAAGACGGGGGTGTGTTTCAGTTTGTTTCGATTCGTTGCGCTTTCATCGTCATTACTTGTTCTCGAGCGTGAGTGGCGTCCTTTTTGTCCTGCTATTCCCTTTGTCGTTCATTCATTACCTTCTCCTACCCCATAACATACCCATGATAATATTTAGTACTTTTTTTTTACCCTCTTCGATATTTTTTCTTTTATTTTTTTGTTGTTTTTTTTTGTGTTTTTTGTCTGTTAAATGAATAATACAAGAATTCAAGTTTGTTGTACGTTTTGTCTGATTGTTGGAATTTTTTCCATAAAATTTTCCAGATTTTACACATTTACAACGTTTGATGACGGCAGTCACTCTACTCGTCCTTAATACTTATTTATATCAATATACAATATCATCACAGCTAATGTCTGGGATGTGATTTGTTGTTCTGGAAATGCCTCCTTGAACACACCAACGCACAATTACGTTCAGTGTCATCGCCTCTTTACATGTTCACGTTTGCCCGTTGTTGCATTGCATTGCAGATTGATGCATCCTATCGAATGGTGACGCATTGGCCATTGTGCATTGGGCATTGTTTGCTTATTTATGAGTTCTTCGCTTTTGCAATATTATTCATTTCTGTATGTGTGAGTATGTGTGTGTGTATCGTAAGGGATGAGTGGCTATGCCAATGAATATACGAGATGGTGACGCCAACAACTTTATGGAAATGGCGTCGACTGTTCTAAATTGACGGTCAATATTGGGTCGAAGATTAAAAATGCACGAACACGTCACATTGAATAAATGCTGGCAATCGATAATTATTATCAATATTCTGCTGGTCCCCCCATTTCTTTAAATATTCCTTTTAACATTATTCAATGCTAATCTAATTGCAAATTTATTGTTGGGCTAATTGATTTATTCAAATCAAGACGATTATAAATAAATAATTAACCGTTTATGCTGGGTTATTTTCTCTCTTCTCTTTTGTAATTTCGATGGAGCCAAGAAATATGAATAATTTCGAAAATTACGATAATTATCTGGTGCTATATGTGATTAAATGTTTCGTTTAAATTCTCGATAATAAAAAAATTAAAAATATATAAAAAAATTAAAGAAAAACTCGAGAGAAATTATTTAAGGTTTTTCTTTTTTGAATAATTTTATTAACTATCTGAAAGTAAAAAAAGTTGATTTTATAACAAGGATACTATAATAATAGAGGGGTCTGTACTTAACAAGATATTAAAAGATTTTTTTAAGAGGATCTCATAGGTAATTTCTCTTTGAGCGCTGATGAGTTGTTATCATTTTTTTAATGAGCTGGTGAAGAAAACTTTTTATAGCGAGCAGTGCACAAATTATGACTAATGGGTTTTTTTTATCAATAATGACCGATTTTTAGAGGGTTTTTTTTTATTGAAAGGAAGTCCAAATTCCAGACGAATTGGAATGCATAGTGAAATCCTAAGATTCCAAACCGTAAGTCCAAATTGGTTTAAAAACTTTGTTGTAGGTTTGAAATTTTTTTAAGGTGGAAATTGGAGCGCTGATGAGTTCTTATAAGGAAGATAAGAGGGGAAAATTTTAAAATGAGATGTGGAAGAAAACTTTTTATAATGAGCAGTGCACAAATTATGACTAAGGGTTTTTTTTTATCAATAATGCCCGATTTTTGGAGGTTTTTTTTATTGAAAGAAAGTCCAAATTACAGACGAATTGCAATGCATAGTGAAATCCTATGATTCCAAACCGTAAGTCCAAATCGGTTTAAAAACTTTGTTGTAGGTTTGAAATTTTTTTAAGGTGGAAATTGGAGCGCTGATGAGTTCTTATAAGGAAGATAAGAGGGGAAAATTTTAAAATGAGATGTGGAAGAAAACTTTTTATAATGAGCAGTGCACAAATTATGACTAAGGGTTTTTTTTTATCAATAATGCCCGATTTTTGGAGGTTTTTTTTATTGAAAGAAAGTCCAAATTACAGACGAATTGCAATGCATAGTGAAATCCTATGATTCCAAACCGTAAGTCCAAATTGGTTTTAAAACTGTGTTGTAGGTTAGATATTTTTTTAAAGTAGAAATTTGAGCGCTGATGTATTTTTATGAGGAAGATAAGAGTGGAAAATTTTATAATGGGATGGTGAACAAAACTTTTTATAACGAGCAGTGCACAAATTATGCTTAAATGGTATTATTTTTTTTTATGAATAATGAATGATTTTTGGAGGGTTTTTTTTATTGAAAGGATTATATTCAAGACGAATTGGAGTGCATAGTGAAATCCTAAGATTTAAAAACTGTAAGTCCAAATTGGTTTTAAAACTGTGTTGTAGGTTAGATATTTTTTTAAAGTAGAAATTTGAGCGCTGATGTATTTTTATGAGGAAGATAAGAGTGGAAAATTTTATAATGGGATGGTGAACAAAATTTTTATAACGAGCAGTGCACAAATTATGAATAAAGGTTATTATTTTTTTTAATAGTCACGATGAATAAATTTATAATTTTTGGAGGATTTTTTTATTGAAAGGAAGTCCAAATTCAAGATGCCTAATGGATTTCTAAAAATTCCAAACCGTAAGTCCAAATTGGTTTTAAAACCAAGTTGTAGGTAAGACATTTTTTTACAGTGAATAATTTTCTTGTAGTCTATGTGTAGGTGTAAGTAAATGTCGATAAATTTCGATTGATAAAATACAACAAAATCTAACGTAAAAAGTAATTTCGCTTAAGGTTTTAGTACCTAATAGAAATATGTTTTTTTTTTGGTTTATTGATAGAAAAAAAATATTTTATAATATTCACTTTTCTCAAGTAGATATCCTTTATAGGTGGTGGTGGTGGACCTATTTTTAGTTCAGACATTGACAAAAAGAACGAGGTTCATTTTTTCTTACAAGATCACTTAAGCATATGCCAGAGGCAATTTTATAATGCCACAACCATGCGGCCATTTGATGACTTCGTGTTGCTTGAGGGTAAAGTATTGCAAATTTTTAAACAAGACTCATTCGTAGAGTAGAATAGTGTGAATTTTGCTTAATTTTGTGGAACAGCTTAATAAGTTGTAAAAAATTACAAAAAGGACATTTGTTGGAACTAGGACCTCTACAATGGATGAAATTCTACTTAAAAATATACACTGGGTGTAGTAATATTTCTGATTGGCACACAGGACATTTGATAATTCCAAGTAGAGAATAACGGAAGTCCAATTATGATTATAAAGATAAATCTTGAATATTCCACTGTGTTCGATAAAAATATGTCTGCCTATAACTGAGGATGTAAGTTGCCATCATTTTAGTAGGAAAAACGGATTCAGGATATTTCTTAGCTTAGATGGATTTCTATACACGCCAAAATTTTCACTTGCGATATTTTTATGGTTTTGGAAAAAAACACTAGTAATTATCACGAAAGTTGTACGATCGTAGTTTATTTCAAGAATTTTTGTTCCTTTTAAAAGGATAGTTTATATTTTTTTAAAAACTTAACATTGGAAAAAATAATTAAATCATATAAATTCTTACCTTTTCAGTTGAGGTGTAACTGAGACTATAATTATCCTGTAAATTACTCAATATTCATAAAGACTTTGTATCCGTTATCTTCAAAAATAGTTTAAAATCCTTTTTCTGCATTAAAATCTTCCAAAAAATTAATAACAAATACACAGCCATTCAGGAAATCTGGATAAAATACGGAAGTTAATATTTCATATGGATTATGTACGAGTATAGTATCCTTGAAGTTGAATCGGTTATCAAAAACAGAACTCGACCATTTTAGTTGGGAAAAATTCAACTGATAGCAGAAAAAACCGGATTTTACAGACAGGACATTTTGGCAAACATATCAAAATCGAAAATTTAAAGGGAAGCAAATTTCTAACTGCTCACTTCCTCCCCCCCATTGATGTTTTCATATTGCCTGACTCTTTTTGGTGGGTTCTATTTTTTTCTCTTATCCTTTTTTCTGGAGCAGATTTTTCTATCTCCTTACTTTTCCTTGAGGTTGTGTTTACTTCCTCAAAATCCGCAGATCGCAAATTGTTTGTACTGCGGTGAATTATTTTTTTTTCCTTCTCATGTTAGCTAATCTTATGGGGGGGATGAGACCATAATATCTGATAATGTTAAGAACATAAATTTTACTTTTTCTATTTTCATCCCTCGTCTAAGTTTTATTAATTTTTTTTTATCGGTATTTATTCAATTGTATTCGATTAACTATTTGAGTATATATTGGCTTTTACATTTAGTATGCAATTTTAGTTAATAATTAATGTAATTCAGCACTACCTATTGGTACTTAAGACGATTGAGATGGACGAGAATTTTTTTAAGACTTTTTCTTGAGATACAATTTGCGAAATTTTTTCAAAATAAATTTGGCGGTATTTCTCTAAAAGTGCGTCATATTGTTGTCCAAAATATTATAAGTTTTTTTGGTAATTTCTATTGATGGACAATTTTCCTCTTGTTCCTTTCGTCTTTGGCAGAAGGTTCCCCCTGCTCTTTGAATGGGATGAGATTGAATGTTCTGTGTGGATCACTTAAGTGAGAAGTGACCCAGGATTAGATGGTATGACTGGTCAACTGATGAGGAGTGTTTGGCTGACTATTCCCGCATATGTAAGTAGCCTATACGGTGGATGCCTGGATAGTGGTGTATTTCCGAGTGAATGGAAATTCCCAAAATCCTTCACTATCCTTCCCAAGTCTCCGGACGTGATATGGACTAATCTGTCCTCCTATAGGCTGATATGCTTACTGCCAGTATTCGGCAAGGTCCTCGAGCGGATGATGGTACACCGGCTGAATGTGAAGTCTGGTCTCAGGGAGGAGTTGGAGGAGACCGGTTGCAATGTGATCGCTTATTCTGATGATTTTCTACTTCTGATTAAGGGGGGAAAGTAGGTATACGGTAGAGATAGCGGGAAGCCGCTATATGCAGATGGTAACTGAATGGGGGAATATAATGGGAGTGAATGTGTCAGAAAGGAAGTTTGTGTGCATTTTGTTGAAGGATTTTTTGGCGGCCCATAATTTGTATAGAGGCGATCGGGATCTAATAGGCGCGGGAAGTTTGTTACCTTGGAGTAAAGGTTGGAGAGAGGCTGAACTTTCGGCCTCACTTGCAACATCTAAAGGGGCGCATGGCCGGTTCAGTCGGCATGCTGGTGCGAGTATTTCGCAAAGAATTGGGACTTCGATTCAGAGTCTGTTCCGTTTGCTATATATGCGTCATGCGTATGGGCTGACATTATGCGCCACCAGTATGGAAGGGTGGGCATAAATTCAGTTCAGCATCTGACTGAGGGGATGCAGGTTATCTGGGGAGAAATTCCATAGGACCTGGAGGTGCTACGTTGAAGAATTCACTACCATCTACGGCAGGGTATCACGCTTGCTGATTATCCGGTTACGAATGAAGAGGTTCAGGATCTTAGTCCACGCCAGCGGCGTGTACTGGTCCTGAATAGAATGTATGAAATTTGGCAATGTCGATGGGATGAGAATGTGAATGGCAGATGGACGCACATGTTCATTTCCGATGTGTGCTTCGTTCCTGCGTCTGGTTTTCAATTTGGTCTGTACCTTGGGTATTTACTCAGGGGACACGTCAATATGAATGGCTGCGGGGGCTAGATGCCATTATGGGGCGGCGGAGGAGAGTGCCAAGCACCTTCTCATTGAGTGTGGCCTGTACGGGGATTTGCGTGACTTAGGTGCTTGTGGAATCGTGGTGAATGATGATGGTGTGCATGTGAGTGGTCCTTAATAGATTTGCCATGGCGTCTTTTGAGAAAAGAGCGAGAATGGTGCTTGAATGAGTGTATAAATGATACGCAAGGTGGCTACAACCGGGTGAAAGATCAAGGTCGATTCCGGTTGTACTTTCGGGTCTTGGCGAATCCGCGTATCTGAGCCTAGGTATTTACAAGATTCCTTACCGCTGCTCAATGAGCGGAGTACAAACCGAAGTACTCCTAAAATGACAGTCGGGGTGCCCCACACTGTCGGAACACACTGTGCCCGATAATGTTAAGGTGCCTTAGGTAGCAACGTAGTAGCTGTCGTTAATACTCATATCGAGGGTATGGTCTCCGGATCGCTGGTGGGAGATGCTAGTAATTATCTCGGGCGCTGTCACTGCTTATGAGAGTAGAGGTTTAGATAGGCCGTACCACTAATAGGTAGAATAATCAGCTTGTAACTGGTTACTGACTATAAACTGCAAGTAATGGTGGTGCATTGATTGAGCTTTACTTAATCCCCTTGGTCGTAGGCGACTCGTAGTTTTATGTTTAACGACTGTTCCTTTCGTCTTATTTTACTGAAAAAATTGGCTTAAAATCATTATAAATAATTCTAAGAAGTTATTAGTACTTATTTAATCATTAATATCTCTACATCATATTTATTTTTTAAAGATTTTAAAAATTCTTATCGCAAGGTCCTTATTTATCAAAAATTTTCTCCAAAAAAAAAATACTACAATTTTATCCAATTTAAGCTTTATAAAGTACAATTTAATAAAATATATTTTATATTCAAGTTTGTATTAAATTTTTATTTTATTATATTACATAAACTTTGTCATTTAGAAAAAAAAAAAAAAATTTTCCAAATAATTCCTAGAAGAATTCTTTCAGGAATGAACACTTTTCTGATGTAATTTAAATGACTTTTTTTACTCTAATTCAGTCGTAACTTGATGGTTTATAATTTTTAAATAAATTTCAGAATTTTTTTACTAGACTATACGTAAAATACAATTTTTTTAAGTTAAACGACTTCAAATCGCACAATCCTGGAAGGCAATTGACATTATGAAATCTCGAAATTTTGGTAATATTTCCGTAGCTTGAAAAGCCCTTTTTATTAACTGCATATAGTTAAGAATAAAATGTTTAAGTTTAAGGTATAAAAAAGTCAGTTATCATACGGCCCCTCCTTATTAATTTTCAAAGAAGTATGGACCAATGACTCCTGAGGACAAAAACACATACCAAACAGTCACTTTTTGTAAATACAATTCTTATTATTAAATATATTCAAAAAACAATTATTTATTTTAAAATGGCAAATAATTTGCTAAATTTATTAGATCTTAAATAATATAGATTTGTTTTAAATATATAAAATTTTAGATTTATACTTTCCAAACCGCAAAATGAATAACTAATAACAAAATATTGAATTTAATTAATATTAAATGTAAAAAAGTTCAATATTTGTAAAGAAAAATTTATCTTAAATAAATTCATATCAAAATTAAAAAGAGCAGATTAATTTGTTAAAAATAAAAAGTTAAATATCATTTGAACATGTAGAAAGAAAAAAAAAACTATACTTCTTTTAGTATGCATAACATAAAAAGAACCAGAAAACCGATAGAGTTTATTACCGCACAAAAAGTATTAGTTAATACAAATAGAAAAAAAGGGTTGACATTAAAACATGGAATAGAAAAAATAAAAAAAATAAAATTCTTTCAATATAAATTTACTGGCCATAATTCACCAACTCAATTTTAAAATTGCACAATTTCGCAAACGCATGCACAACAAACCCAGAAATGCTATTGCGTTATGCAACGGACAGTTATTTATTGAAAGGGGTTGGTTGCTCTGGTCTCAGATTTTCTTCTCATACACACACTATTCACGATTATCCTATCTTTTGAATACTAAAAAAAAAAAAAAAAACATACAAGATAAGCGAGAGAGAGAGAGAGAGAGGGATAGAAAATAATATTCCAGAGCAAACTCAATCATTCAAAAAAAAAATAGAAAAATGATATTTTTTGTTTTGTTTTGTTTGGAAAAAGGACACGTCGCACATCTCAGCTCTATAGAATAAAATCAAAAGGAGAAAAAACAAACAATTTAATATATAAAAAAAAAAAAAAAACTCATTTACTTCAAAAGCCAAATGCAGACGGTTGAGTATTTTTGGGCAAATAAGAAAAATTACAAAAACAGTCAAGGACCAGCAGGATATCGTCCACAAAACACACCATTTTTCTGTTTTCGTTATGTTTCAACGTTTTTGTATTTTCCATTCATGTTCGGCTATTTATTTATTTGACTATATTTTGTCCGTATCCTTTTTTTTTCTCTCTCTCTATGTTTCCTTTTTATTTATTTATTAATTTATTTATTTATTTATTTAATAGTGAAAGTGTTGGGATTTATTTTCTTTCTATTGCTTTCATGTCAAATACAAGAGCACCATTGGAATATGACCGTTGGGGGTAATAAGGATACTCATTTGAGATGAGAAGACAAGAAGAAAAAAAATCACAATTACAGGTTAATATGAACTAAATGCTCGACTGTAGATTCAATACATGATCGATGATGTACGGTGCTGGAAATGATTATGAATGCATTCAGTTCCACAGGACCTCTGCATGAGATCGATTCCTTTTTTCTTCTTTTTTTTTTTTTATTTAGAACTGTGTGCATACTTGACGTAAACAGTAAGCGGCAAAATAAGACCACTTACCATGAATTGATTTATTCGATTTTAAAAATAATCATTTTTAAACTAAGCACTTTGTTAACTTTAAGGGAATTTTTTTTTTAATGGAATTTTGTTAGCAAGAAAAAAGGATTAAATTTTAGTAATAATCAGATTATTAAGAATGTTTCAAAATAAAAATGATCAATTAACCAAATACACATTTTATAATAATTAAGGATCTTCTGATATTTACGGGATTTTATTTTTTAATTAAGGATCTTCTGCTATTTACGGGATTTTATTTTTCTGCCCCATTAAAGGGACATTTTTTTATTTTGTTTTAATATATTTAGTACTTTATTAATTTTGATGTCCTTTAGGATTTTAAAAACTATTATTTCCAAACTGAGCACTTTGTTAACTTTAAGGGAATTTTTTTTAATGGAATTTTGTTAGTAAGCAAAAAGGATCAAATTTTAGTATCTATCAGATTATTAAGAAATTATAAAAATAAAAATGAGCAATTAATCGAATACACATCTTATAATCATTAAGGACCTTCTGCATTTTATAGAATTTATTTTTTCATTAAGGATCTTCTGCTATTTACGGGATTTTATTTTTCTGCCCCATTAAAGGGACATTTTTTTATTTTGTTTTAATATAATTAGTACTTTATTGATTTTGATGTCCTTTAGGATTTTAAAAACTATTATTTGCAAACTGAGCACTTTGCTAATTTTAGGGAATTTTTTTCTGCAAATTTGTTAGCAAGAAAAAAGGATTAAATTTTAGTAATTAGCAGATTTTTTTAGAAAGTTTGGAAATAAAAATGAGCAATTAACCAAATACACATTTTATAATCATTAAGGATCTTCTGCTATTTACAGGATTTTATTTTTTCATTAAGGATCTTCTGCCATTTAAAGGATAATAATTTTTTGCCAATTAAAATTAATTTTTTTTATTTTATTTTATTAAAAAAATACCAAAATACCCAGTTCTGTTTAGCATAATATTGATTTTGATGTCCTTTGGGATTTTAAAAATAATCATTTCCAAACTAATCACTTTGCTAATTTTAGGGAATTTTTTTCTGCAAATTTGTTAGCAAGAAAAAAGGATTAAATTTTAGTAATTAGCAGATTTTTTTAGAAAGTTTGGAAATAAAAATGAGCAATTAACCAAATACACATTTTATAATCATTAAGGATCTTCTGCTATTTACAGGATTTTATTTTTTCATTAAGGATCTTCTGCCATTTAAAGGATAATAATTTTTTGCCAATTAAAATTAATTTTTTTTATTTTATTTTATTAAAAAAATACCAAAATACCCAGTTCTGTTTAGCATAATATTGATTTTGATGTCCTTTGGGATTTTAAAAATAATCATTTCCAAACTAATCACTTTGCTTATTTTAGGGAATTTTTTTCTGCAAATTTGTTAGCAAGAAAAAAGGATTAAATTTTAGTAATTAGCAGATTTTTTTAGAAAGTTTGGAAATAAAAATGAGCAATTAACCAAATACACATTTTATAATCATTAAGGATCTTCTGCCATGTATAGAATTTATTTTTTCATTAAGGATCTTCTGCCATTTACAGGATTTTATTTTTTGCTAATTAAAATGAATTTTTTTTATTTTATTTTATTAAAAAAATACCAAAATACCCAGTTCTGTTTAGCATAAAATTGATTTGGATGTCCTTTTCCTTAACCCGCTAAGAACTTATTGAATTTTTCATATGCTTAAAAATTTTAATTGTTATAAAAAATTGTACTCCTTTTTTTTAAAAAAAAAAAATAAAAAAAAAGTTCCCATATCCTTTTTTCGTTGTTTTTTTAAAATATTTTTTTATATTTTTCACTTTAAGCTCAAAAGTTGTTATGTTCGTACAATTTTAATAAAAATTTAGCATTATCCAGTATGTACTTTGGAAAGGAAAGTTAATTTGACTAAATTTTTAGTTTAGATTTTAATTAATAGTTTTATTATAATATATTAATTAAATTCTGCCATTTTATCTAAATTTTTATTATATAAAATTATTCGAATAGTTAACAAGAGAATTTTTGTAGGTATCGAACCTTTTGAAATATATTTTGATGACTTCTACGTAAATTTACGTTTGTAATTTGGCAGTTTTCTTGACTGGTCTTAATTTCTTAATGCACTTAAGTTTAAAAATTATCCCTTACTAATAGAATTGTTTGTATTATTTTATAAGAAAAAATATCAAAAGGTGTCAAATCACATAATCTTTAAGGTCAATTGACATCATCAAATCTCAAAATAATTTGTCTTGAAGTAATTTTTTCAAATCTCGAAGTAATTTTTTATTAATTCTAAGAATTTTGTGAATGATAATTTTTCTTATTTATGTACGAGGTCTGTTCAAAAAGTATCACGAATTTTGCGTTTTTTTCAAAAATTATTTATTTATTCATGAATATCTATTTTGTCCCCTTCAAAGTAATCCCCACCAGATATACACTTGTGCCAACGTTTTTTTTCCAATCCTCAAAGCACTTAAAAAAATCATTTTTTGTGATCTTGTTCAGCTCCTCCTTTGATGCCGTCTTTATTTCCTCAATTGTAGCGTAGCGTTGTCCTTTCGTGGGGCTCTTCAGTTTCGGGAATAAGAAAAAGTCACAGGAGGCCAGATCTGGGGAATACGGTGGATGCGGCATTATTAGTGTGTTGTTTTTGGCCAAAAATGGCAAAAGCCAATTTTTGTTCTTCCACAAAACCGGGTGTTTCTGGCGAATTGCTTCGCGCAACTTGTGCATAACTTGCAGGTAATATTTCTTATTGACCGTTCTACCCTGTGGTAAGAAGTCATGATGCACCACGCCCCTGCAATCGAAGAAAACTGTGAGCAAAACCTTCACATTCGACCGAACTTGGCGCGCTTTTTTCGGTCTTGGCACGTGCGGCAGCTTTCATTGGGATGATTGAGCTTTGGTGTCCACGCCATAAATATAAACCCATGATTCGTCACCAGTTATGAGGCTTTGGTCCAACAGCTCCTTAGCAATGTTAATGCGATGTGCTATTTTGGTCGAAATTGAGCAATTTTGGTACAAATTTCGCGGGGATCCGTCTCTTATATGTTTAAGTCCTCGGAAACTTCTCCAACGCTGATTCGACGATCGGTCAATACTATTTTCTTCACTTCATCAATGTTTTCGTCTGTTGTTGACGTGCTCGGGCGTCCGGCACGCTTTTCGTCGTTCACATCTTCTCGGGCCTCTGAGAACATTTTGTACCACCGATAAACGTTGCTTCGGTCCAAGGTAGCTTCACCATATTCCACAGTCAATACTCAGAATGCGTCCGCACAATTAATTTTGTTTTTCACACAAAATTTAATACAGATTCTTTGATCCATTTTTTTGGAATGGGAAAAAATCGAAGACGAGCCAAAACACGTTCAAGCAAAGCAGCTGTCAAAAATTAACTGAAAATTCCAAATGGCCGAACTTGTCGGCATAAGTAAGAGTTATGAGTACCAATATAACGTCACAAAAAAAATCGAAAATCGAATATACGTAACCCGCGAAAATTCAAAATTCGCGATCCTTTTTGAACAGACCTCGTATATCCACCGAGCAAAAAATAAGCCTCAACGTTGAAGAAAATTTTGAATTTTATAGTAAAAAAAAGTAGATTTTTTTTTTCGGAACGCAATAGGGTAGATATTTTCGAAAAGTCCTAAAATTTCTTATAAATATAATAAAATTATTAAATTAACCATTAGAATATAATATTTTTCGATTAATATTGTATAAAATTTATCATCACAAAAAATTTCGTCAATCATAAAATTGATTTGTCGCATTAAGCAAATAGCATTTTCGCAGTGGTCATCAGTGAAAAAATTATTAGAACTGCCAATTTTTTTTTCTTTTTTTTAAATTAAAACTTTGAAAAGTTCCCTTAGTTAATACAAAAAAAAAACTTTTTAGAAAAGTCCTATTTTTAATGGAAAGTAAGCAAATTTCAAAATGATAGTAGATATATTAAAAATGTAATTTTTTTTACGAAAATTTTAAGGATATTCAAAGATATTAAGCGAAAAAGAATATCAAAATTACTATTTTCCAATAATTTTTTAACTAAAAATTTCGATTGAATAAAATTCGAAAATATTGAGTATCTAAGAAGAGGGAAAAAATTTTCCAATGCCTTTTTTTTGGGGTGGTTTAATATCAGCCAATCTGATAGTCAACGGTATCGGTACTATGGTGGAACGTTGCAAACGCAATAAAACGCACATTAAAAATTTATTTATTTTGAAATTGGATTCAAAAGTGACAAATTTAACGCGACAGACGCACACTGATCCCAACCATACGACCATGAGACCATCAATGATGAGTCCGTGAAAAATTGATCGATTTCGATGCAGTTCAGTGCCTGCGCCTGCACTTTAAATCGATTTTTAAAAAATTTTCCAACATTTTCTTCACCCTTTTTTTCTTTTTTTTTGTTGTTGTCTAATAACCGCTGCTGTTTTCAATCGTTTCACATTGAATATTTCACCGATTTTCCCTATCATCCCTGGGGTTTTTTTTCTGTCTCTTTTATTATTGCCGCTATGCTACGCTTTACTATGAATAATCGTTACTAAAAAAAAAAACAGAACACATACAATATTTTTACGTGTTAAGGATCTACTAGAATATAAAAATTCTACACTATCGAAAATTACGTCCTAATTTTTTATTTTTAATCAGAAAAAAAAATCATAAAAGTTGATAATTTTTAAAGTAGGAAAAAGAAATGAATTTTCAAATGACACGAAAAACATTTTTTTTTTTTTAAAATTGAAGAAAGTCCTTTAAAATACTTGGACTATAATAGGGACATTCTCGGGAAACCTGTTGTTGTGCTTTTGCCGAATAGAGCAGTAATATTCACACCAACCAACCAACTTGAAATTTATTGATTTCCGTGCCTGGAGGTACAAACAGCTTTAATGTGTCGAAATCGCGTTTGTCGGCGAATTTATTCACAACAAATGGCGAAAACTTGAAGTGAACTTTTAAAGGAACTCTTCAGCATATCTTAAGGAGATTTTCTGTAGGAAAAAAAATTTTTTTTTGTTTTTTTTTTTTACCAAATAAGATATTTCAAATTTATTTTCTTTAGGAAATTTTTTAATCGAAAATTAAAAAAATCATAAAATAGTAAATTTTGATTTTTTTTCTAAAATAAACAAACTCAGTTAAACAAAGGAAATTTCTTTAAAAAAAAAAAAAAAAAATATTTACGGAAACTTAAATTTTGAAATAAGTCAAAAAATCGAAAAAATTTCTTTAAGTTTTTAGGATGTTTCTGCTCAAAAATTCATTATTCGCAAAACTTTAAAGATTTTAATATTTTCTTATTCAAAAACACTTGAATTAATAAAGTTCATCTTAGAAAAGTGGAGATTTTCTTTAAACAAAAAAGCCCAACAAAAAAATTTTTAGTTCGAATATTTTTTTTTTTGGTAAATCAAAAATTTTTATAATTATCATAAATAATTTTCGAATTTTTATTAATTTATTAAATATTTTAAAATTTAAAAAATTATTTACAAAAAAAATTTGTTGTTTTCAGATTTTTTATGAATTTTGCCGATTTTTTCGAGACTTTAATTATTTTCATAAAAAATCCACTAAAATCTTTTGTGAGAATTTTTATATTTTACTAAATTATGAATTGTTTATTTAAAAAAAAAATTAGAAAAAATATTGCAAATTTAGACATTTTTAATTTTTTGCAAAAAAATCCACCACCGGAAAAAAATTTCCACTTTTGTAAAAAAGAAAATTCGGTCACTTCTGTATAAAAAAAATCTTCCACATTTTTTTCATACTCTCTGAATAAATTTAAAATTTTTAAATAGTTTCAATATATTTGCAAAAAAATAACTAATATTTTTTTATGAATCAAGAAAAATTTTCATTATGGCCCTCTTCCCGTTCGATTATTGATAACAACTACCGATTTTGTACTATTAATCATAGTAAATTTTCTATTTTTCTATAATTTCCCCAATAAGGACAGTATTTTTATTCTAGATTACCTAGAAATAAGAACAGTATTTTTATTCTGGATTAAAAGATGAAAAATTATCAGAAAATTTATTTAAAAACAAATTTGATGGTTTGAGATTTTTTATGAAAATTTTTATGAATTTTGATGATTTTTTCAAGGCTTTAATTATTTTCATAAAATATCAACTAAAATCTTTTGTTTATTTGAGATTTTTTTGTATTTTAGTAAATTTTGAATTGTTAATTTTAAAAATAAATTTTAAAAAAAATAACGAATTTAGAAATTATTGATTTTTTCCAAAAAATTAATATATTTTCTTTTATATCAAAAACTTATCAGAATGCCTAACATGTACAAGTGCAAATATCTCAAGGGATTGAAATTTGATTTGAACACATACGAAAAAAATAAGAAAATAAAAATTTACTGCACATTTTATTTTACATTTCTATCAAGTAAAATTATTGGACAAAAATAATATTAACTGGGCATATTGAGATTGATATAGAAGACTGTAAACGACAGGAAAAAATCTAAAAAGAAAGGGAAACATTAGCCAAAGGCCTTCTGTGGAACCAAATAAGAGCAATCTAGGGAATAAGGAAAATTGAAATTTGTGTACAAGGAAGTGAGTTCAATTCAAGAAAATGAAGATAGCAACAGCAACACCAGAAATACTATTTTCGTAATGGATGTGGGCTCTTTAGTCAAATGAACATTAGTCATACTGTCAGTAGTAAGTAGTGAGTGGCCAACGTGAAGCCAACTCAACTATTCCCCCCCCCCCCCTCCACACACACACCATTTGTAAATTTGGTGACCACACCATTTGTCATCGTTTTAGCCGTCGGATTCCTTACTAGCCCTTCAGTTGTACCATGTACCATCATAGATAGAAACTTTGCCTATACGGATATGGGCACGTCTCAAACTAAGGCTAAGATTCTGGCAATGATGTTAACCCCTTTATTTTTTTGGTGGGTCGAAACTTTTACGAAAGGTTACCGGTATCATATTGCATTCATGAATAACAAACAATATTTTTAATCCAGATTCATTGAAATGTTTTATTGTCATATAAAATACGAGAAAGTATCGAATGTCGTGCTAATTCGCTAATGCATTAACAGCCGATCATGGTTTTCCTCAAGACAAGAAGGCTCGTTTATCTGTCAGACCATCTGCCTACCCTTTCGTCTACCTTGTCTTGATGTGTCCGACCTAATCAAAATTTGGACCGTCTGTCCATCTGTACGTCCAACCCATAGTCCACCCTAAAATCATCCTGGAATCCAGAACTCTTCTACTCCAATTCGAGTACTAGTCATGTCCTTTTACAACTACGAATACTATTTATCAATATACATAAAAAGCCATACACATAAATTTGCCAAATGCCATAAAATTCAACAAATAAAAAATTTCTGTTTTTTTTAACATCTCGTGGTACGAGTATTTACTAAACCCGTACATATACAAGCAAAAGAATGTGTCCTTTTAGAAGTTGATTTGGCATTTGGTTTATTTTATTGCATCAACTACTTGGTCCATCAGAGGCAGCCTAAACTACGAGCCATGCCAAAAACTAAATCGAACCGAACCAAACTGAACCCAAAAAAGGGGGGGATATACTCGTATCAGATTCGATCTCCTTCTTTCGTCTCCGTTTAGTTGGGAGTTAGTAAAGAAAACATAAAAAAAAAAAGAAATTTATAGAAGAAGAAAAAAAAACCCACAACCAAAATGAAACAGTCGCATTTATCTCCATTTGACCCTCTTCAAAGTCCTTTTTTTGCCATTTTATCCATACGACCCCTATTGGTGTTGTCCTTTTAAAAAATTTAAGACATGTAAATGTCCTGTCCTGTCGTGTCCTATCCTTTTTACATTGCAACCAAAAATAATAAAATAACTGAGAAAAAGGACGAACGAAAAAAAAAATGAAAAAACAAACCAAGAACAAAAATAGACAGAACAAAATTATAAATGGTAAGAAAAGGAAAAGTCGACCAACAAAAAAATAGCAAACCTGCACATATAAATAGGATATAATTTCCCTTTTCGTTCTGTTCAATTTTATATTTTGGATCCCTTTTTAGCCTGTAGTCCTTTCTTATACGTGCACTCGTACTATCATTTCTAATATGTCTACTGGATCTTCTTATTTTAATTCCGCTCAATGACTATCTTTTAGGCGGTTTTTTCTCTTCTTTTTCTTTTTTATCTATGCGCCTCCCTCTTCCTTACCCAATACTCCTCACCCTAAAAAATTTGCTACATTTTTTCCCACTAACTATTTTTAAGGAAAATTCCTCACACGTACATATTTGCAAACGAAAAAGTGTGGCAAGTTGAGTGAATGAATTTTTTGGGCACTAAATTCCAATATGTAACAAAACTGGCCATAAAAGAAATCTTCTAACTGGAAAAGGACACAGTGGTATGAGAAATTACGTTGAGAGTGTAAAGCTGTCCTTAGTCCTTTGGTCGACTCTTTTCGGCTAGCGCCTATCATATCTTTAGCAGCAAATAAAATAAATTGGCTGGTCTGCTTTTCCTATTCGGCTTTGGCCGCATTACCGTTCTTAACCATACTTTTAGTATTTGCATTTTGGGTATGGTCCTTTCGAGCCTCTTAAATATATTTTCCTTTACCCTTTTTACCATATGATAACCACAGAATTGGGTCCACCCTCTCTATTGAGAATTAGCCACCAACTCTTATCATTCAATAGACTTTCTTTGGAATTTTTTCTTTCGTGTTCGAGTTATTTTTGCATTACATTTTTTCGCAAATCTACCCTATTATAGGTGGTGATGGTTGGCTATATGTCTAGATGAGATGTCCTTACACACATGTGTACTATCTTGTTTACCATACAAATAAAGCCAGTACGGATTGTTTGTGTACAAGTGTGCCAATATGTTTATTTTAGTCAATGTGAAAATATGTTAATACTCGTATGCTCCTGTTGGTTTGTCTCCTTTTTTCTCGTTATTCTCATTTTGAACAGTTTTTGTTTTTTAAAGCATTAGAAAAATTTCATGTGTTAACCACGGTCTATGGTTAACATTAGGACTAGAGACACTAGCCATGGGATGAGTAGAACTGCCCAAATAAATACGACGGTGTCTGCTAAACCACATGCCAGAGCCGGAGGATATGAGTCCTAACATATATTACTATCTGAAAATGGGGTGGCAAATGCTGCCCAAGGGACCAGTTTGATGGATACATTCCACATACTTTGAGATATCCTTTTTATGGACTGTAGAATAGCGAGGATGTAGTCAAACACCATCGATGCCTTCAGGAGCGCATCAGAATTTCGGTGGCCTGATGCCGTTCCGGATGGTTAGATTAGCCTTGCCACCTCAATGGAAACCTTACTTTCGATCTGGTTAGCTGTTCGGCTGTTCGACTGTTTAACTGTTTGGTTTGGCCTCTCAACAATCCACTATGAAAATTGGGGATCTTTTTAAATATAACTAAGTGCATGGACCAGGGGATCATTAGGCTCTCTAAAAATGCGAAGTAATTTTTCTTTTTCCAAATTGACTATCAGGTGGTGTGGCCATCCTCTACTTCCATTACAGTTCCTTATTGGCTTTTCGATTTATTTTACAGTCTCTACTGATCCGAGGCACATGAAGAAAATATTTGCTTGTACAATTGCTATTGATTTAGTTTCGAATTCCTATTTCTGTTTTGTATTTTTGTAATTTTTTCCTATTTGATTCATTATTTTTAATTTGGAAAAATCAATATTCGATATTTATTAAAAATTCGTTGCGTATTCAATTAGAATTGGTGTCTAGATTAACAATTTCAGTTATCATTTTAATCACTTCAACCAAATGAGTGGTACCAAATGTGACTGTTCTTAAATAAAGAAAACTAGTTAATTACAATTTCCACTTAAATTTTTAAATTATTGATCAAAATTTTATTAATTTGAAATTTTTAGCACTAATTTTTGGTATCCAGTTCTAAATGTACATATTTTTATAGTTTAAATAACAAAATTTTTATACTTTTCAATTAGAAGTAGTAAATTTTTATACGTGTATGTTCATTATATCTAATTAGTGAGTACTAATTTTGTCATATTCCTGATTTATAAATACTAAAAGATCACTTTTTTAATTACTTTCTAGTACTAATTTTTTTTTTGTATTGTATATTAAGATTAATATTAATGGTGCCCATTTTTAAATTTTCAGTACTAAATGTTCATTTTTCATATTTATGAGTACTAAAATTTCATATTTTTACTTTCTAGTACTACAATTTTTGTATATTTAGATTAATGCAATTTCGTACTTAATTAACATATATTTGAATTACTTAATTTTTCGTATTAAAATGTATTTTTTGATAAATACTTAAATTACCCATTTAAAAATATTTAGTATTAAATTTTCACATTTTTGATATATGAGTACTAAAATTTACTTATTTCTAAATTTTTTGTATTAAATAGTAAATCTTCTCATCTTCAAGTTTTTGTTATTAAATGTTCATGTTTCTGATTAATGAGTACTAAAATTTCATATTTAAAAAAAAAAAAATGTTTTTAAACTTTTAGTACTAAATTTTTTATTATTCAGAAAACTAGATTTCTAAATTTTACTTGCTTTTACATTTTTAATATTAAATAGTAAATTTTCTCATCTTCAAGTTTTTGTTATTAAATTTTCACGTTTCTGATTAATGAATACTAAAATTTCATATTTTCAAAAAAAATTTTGTTATATTTTTAGTACTAAATTTATGATATTTGAAAAAACTAGAGTTCTACATTTTTTTTGTATTTTTAGATAAATAATAAATTTTCTCATCTTCAAGTTTTTGGTATTAAATGTTCATTTTTCTGATTTATGAGTACTAAACCAACATTTGTTATTTTAATTTTCAGTATGAAAGAGATTTCATTTCTTTTTAAATTTTTAGTACTAAATTTTTAATTTTTTATAATTAACGAGTACTAATTTTTTTGTATTTTTAGTTTAATATTAAATTTTTGCATCTTCAAGTTTTTGGACTAAATGTTCATGTTTCTGATTTAGGAGTCCTAAACCATCATTTGTTATTTTATTTTAAAATAAAAAAAATTTTTGTAATCAATTTTTTATTTTTCAAAATTTTAAGTACTAAATTTGCATATTTTTAAATTGTTTGTACTAAATTTCCACATTTCTGGATTAATATTGCTTAGATTTCATTTCTTTTTAAATGTTTAGTAATAAATTTTCAAATTTTTAAATTGTTTGTACTAAATTTCCGCATTTCTGGATTAATATTGCTTCAATTTCATTTCTTTTTAAATTTTTAGTACCAAATTTTGGATTTTTTATAATTTATTAGTACTAAATTTTGTTGTATTTTTAGATAAATATTAAATTTTCTCATGTTCAAGTTTTTGGTACTAAATTTTCATATTTTTGATTTATGAGTACTAAGCCATCATTTGTTATTTTAATTCTCAGTATGAAATTTTTGTATTTTAAAAATTTTAAGTACTAAATTTTCACATTTTTAAATTGTTTGTACTAAATGTCTATATTTATGAATTAGTATTGTTAAAATTTCATTCATTTTTAAATTTTTAGTACTAAATTTTTGATTTTTTATAATTTACGAGTACTAAATTTTTTTTGTATTTTTAGATTAATATTCAATTTTTGCATCTTCAAGTTTTTGGTACTAAATGCTTATGTTTCTGATTTAGGAGTACTAAACCATCATTTGTTATTTTCTTTTTCAGTACAAAATTTTCGTATTTTCAAAATTTTCTGTAATCAATTTTTGACTTTTTAAAATTTTTGGTACTAAATTTGCATATTTTTAAATTGATTGTACTAAATTTTCATATTTCTAGATTATTATTGCTTAAATTTAATTTCTTTTTAAATTTTTAGTACTAAATTTTCAAATTTTTAAATTCTTTGTACTAAATTTTCATATTTTTGGTTTATTATTGCTTGAATTTCATTTCTTTTAAATTTTTAGTACTAAATTTTGGATTTTTTACAATTTATTATTACAAAATTTTTTTTTTTTTTTAAATATTAATAGTAAATTTTCTAATCTCAAAGTTTTTGGTACTAGACGTTCATGTTTTTGATTTATGAGTGCTAAGCCATCATTTGTTATTTTTATTCTCAGTATGAAATTTTTGTATTTTCAAAATTTTAAGTACTAAATTTCCACATTTTTAAATTGTTTATACTAAATATCCATATTTCTCAATTAGTATTGTTAAAATTTCATTTCTTTTTAAATTTTTAGTACAAACATTTTTGTTTTTTTATAATTTACGAGTACTAAATTTTTGAATTTAAAGATTGGTACTTAAGTTACCCATTTTTAAATTGTTAATACTAAATTTACATATTTATTTATTTAAGTTTAAAGTACTAAATTTGAATTATGAATTTTTGAAGTACTAAATTTGAATTAAGAATTTATGAGAACTAAATTTTTACAATGTTTCAGATTTGAAGTAATAAATTTTTATATTGTATTTTAAAAGATTTTAAACACTAAACTTTTATATTAATAATAAATTATTAGCATCAAATTTTACGATTTATTTGATTCGGTGTAGTTAATTTTGATATATATAAATTATCAGTGGTAAATTTTTATTTTTTAATGTAAACATTTTCTATTTTGAAATTATAATTAAATGTCTTTTAAGAAATGAATACTAATTTATTTTGAGCCCTAAATGTTCGTATGCTGACGTCTTTAGTAATAATTATTTTACTAATTGTTTTTTTTTATATTTTGGGTACTAAAAACTATTTTCGAATTATTATCTGACTTTTCTTATCTTAAAGCCTTACAGCCCTAAAAAAAAAATTATTGAATTTTTGAAATTTTTATGGAATTAACAAAAAATTCTTTGAAAAAAGTTAGGAATCTCAAAAAAATAATTAATTCTATTATAACTTTTGAAGGTTAGTATATACAAAAAAAAAAAATGTCGGACACCCTCATTTATTCTGATTTAAAAGCAAAGCAAATTTTTTTTTTCCCGTCTAATAATTTCAAGTACAAATTTGTTTGGACATTCTTTTTTCCATATTTCTGAGCATTTATAATTTACTATTCATTATGGGTCATATCCAGGATCAATATTTTGTTTTGTTAATTCTTTTTTTATTTATTGTGTCATTATTTATTTTTTTATTATTTTGTTGAATCAAATTCTATGATAATAGTGAATAGTATAAGGTCAGATGTTATGAATTTATACGGAACGTAAGGAATACAGTACCAGTCACTCTTTTTTCATAATTCACCTATTATGTGGCATGGCGGAATTTTTCGAAAGTCACGTTCTATCACTTTACCCCTTTTGTTGCCCATCAACAATCAATTGTCCTTCTGAACTTCAATTCAAGTTTAATGGACCTTCTTCCTTTCTATCTAGCGTTAAGCCATACGCGAAGATGACATTTTAAAACAGTAACCCCATCGGAACAGTTGTTGTTGGTTTAAAGGCTATACTGATCACAAATTCGTGAATTCTCATACAGGCTTGTATGTGTGTGTCTGTGTATATAGATATCCGCAACTCCAGATATGAAGACTTACTGGAATAAGCCCACTATGATATCAACAATCAACTCCACTCAAAATCAGATCGGCATCCTTTAAGGAAGCAGAAGCGATTCCGCTACGATTACAATCTCGACTAGTGTACTGGCTATTCTGTCCTATGACGAAGGACTCTTCTTGGCGATTTTTACACTCCGTTCGGTGTTTTTCTTTTTATCTTTTGTCTCTATTATTCGTTTACCGATTTTTATTATATTCTCTTCAATTTTTTTGCTTTTTTCATCCATTATTTCCTGTTCTGCGGTGTTTTTTTTTTGCTAGAAATTTTACTCCTTGTTTCTGATGACACAGCAAATTCAGTTTTTTTTTTTTTGTTTTTTTTTTTGATTGTCATCCATTATTTTAGTTATTTTTGCTTAGATAGAAGTATGCATATGTAGTTGTGTCTATTTGTACATGTGTAATAATATAAAGAAGAGTGTCTGTTTTAAAAATGTTCCTTGAAATGATGTTTTTTTTTGTTGTTGTTTTGTCGATATTGTTCGGTTGTGAAAAAATGGGACAGACAAACTTGGTAGAGTTTAGCTAACCAACCAAGCATCACCGGTTATTGTTACGACAGCAATTTGATTATACGGGTGGTGAAGGTGGGTGATA
This sequence comes from Atherix ibis, assembly GCA_958298945.1. Taxonomy (NCBI): domain Eukaryota; kingdom Metazoa; phylum Arthropoda; class Insecta; order Diptera; family Athericidae; genus Atherix; species Atherix ibis. The sequence goes on along the minus strand of OY282610.1, from coordinate 20,342,414 downwards.
GGTGTCAGCAGCATCGGTAGATAACGACCAAATATTCGACCACGTGACGGCCGCCTACGGTACTCACCCTTGAATCTGGCATTGAAAATGAAATGAACCGTGCTCACTATTATCCTTTTTGAACCTTTTTTTCGCCAATTCTGTTACCACCAAATTCTGTTTGCAAATATATGCGTCACATGTGCGTCTTAGTCTTACCTTCTTCAAGCACACACTCCCCAGCTATCATGGAGAATGCTAGTTTTCACCACTAGCTAGCCTGTTTATTCTGTGGACGTGTGCTTCCCGTTAGATAATACATATTCCGTAATGTGCTGAGCGGTGGGGCTGGATTTTGGTTACTTTTTTTTTCTTTGTTTTTTTCAATTTTTGCATGAGAACAAAATCTGATCCAGAAAAATTCCGAGTCGATTTTATTGTTCGTACAGCAGATTTCTTGTCTTCTGCAGGAACACATGATGTACACTAATACAGAAACAAAGTCCTCCCTGAACGTATGGAGCCTCTAAACATGGATAAAGAAAATAGACAAAAATATTACCTTGCAATATGCGAAATTATATATGAAGTCGATTTAAAAGAAATCATCTGTCTCATGATGAGGCTCTTAGAATGAGGGCGATTTGCAATTCCGCAGTGGCAATAGTAGGCTTGAATGCTGTTGAAACTGAAAAGGGCATATTTTTTGGGCCAGCTTTTTCTAAGCTGTTTTCCCTTATGATAAAGTGTAGGTAAAAAATTATACACGATGATGATGGTAAAAAAAAAAAAATATAAAAACAATAGTAAAAAAAATACCGAGTTTTATTACGAATTAAAAAGTGACTAACCTTTTTTGCTGACTATTCGGTGAAAGATAAAAAAAAACAATTCCAATCTTGAAATGACCCTCTTACTCTATACTGGACGTATTTAAATAAAACTATAAACGGTTCTTGGTAAATACCCTAACAATATTATAGGATGCTGCTTACTGTCTATGATTTTTTCAAGTTAACTATAAGTTTTTGAATATATTCCGTTTCGTTGTTAGAAATCCGATGATTTTCTTGATGGGATCGCTTTGATAATGTCACCAAAATTAGGTCGTTATTTTCTAAAAAAAAGAAAAGGAAAACCTGGAAATTTAGATTTGCTCCTCCTTAAAGTGAGAAGCATTAGATAATTAGAAAATATTCATCTACTTCTTGGGTTAGAAATTTTCCTCTCAAGAAGGCACCGTACTAGTGGCGGAATTTTTTGCTAGTTCATCAAAAATAATCTTACAGTTTTGGGCATTTGAATCAGAAATAATCATATCGATCCTTCTTTGGTATTTTAGTATAATTTCCATATTACTAAATATTATTTATCCATGAAAATATTTGAGATAAAATTGTTCATTAAATTTTCATGACTATGCGAAGATGTAAATTTTTCCAATATTTTTATGTTTTTTAGGTTGGCAACTCTCTCTCTCTCTCTAACTAGTTATTCCTGTAAATGTCAAATTGACAGGCGATGTAATTTTATTTGGACGGTTACTGACAAAAAAAAATTGCCAAAAATAAGGCAGAGGACCAGATCCAAAGGAAGTGATGGCAATTTCATCATCCTCTTTGGACGCTCTACTTGCGTTTGCCATAAGAGATACCTAAACCTAATGCTCATAACCTCCACTCAAGAGGATCAAGATTGGCCATTTCTATGATTGAGAGTTGTACTCAACTACCGTTGTATAACAGAGAGTTAAGCTTTTAACAGAATGAAAATGTGTATGGTTTTAAATAAGGAAATCAATGGAGAAACTGTCCAATATCCACACCTCAGACTGTGACCCCAGCTGTCGGCCAACATTTTCTACATTACAGCCACTTCAAAGTCTACGCAAACAGTTAGGGCTCCTTCTGGAGAATAGGAAGCCCCTGACCATGAGTTCCCATTTAAAAGCGATTCTCCCTTTGAGTTCCCGTAGGAACACCTAACAGAATTTCAAGGTTCGCACCCCTGAAGCACTGATAGTCTTTTTATCTCAAGATTGAAGGAAGGTTCATAACGAAAAGCTTTTGCAAAATCATTTTGTGTTATACCCTCTCGGATAAATACGTTCGCCCCTTGTTAGCCACTGGTCATCATTGGGATGATAAGATGTTCTATACTTAACATCCTGCCAGCGAGGCAGAAATCAATGCATCAGTTTTTTGAGATGTAAAAGCAATTCTCCTAATTGACTACCCAAAAAAAGGGTGAAATTGTCACTGGCCAACATTATTAAAAGCTTTTGGATAACTTGAATGCAGCCATTAAGGAAAAGTGACCGAAGATGACCAGAAAAAAGTTGTTGCTTACCCATTCCACCTGTTCCCAAAACTGAAAACATTCCATTTTTGTCATGGAAAGGAATTTCCGCCGTCAGATAAAGATACCATAGACGCTATAAACATATTTTTTAAGGTCTTAAAGTAACGCACTATTCAAAGGCGGATCAATCTGCATAAAGCTAAGGAAGAAATATATTTAAAAAAATTATAATATTTTTTTTTTAACTGTAAGCCGGAAACTTTTCAATCCAACCGCGTGAATCTTTTGCGATTCACCACAGATCATTTGTACATAATTTTAATGAATAAAAGTGATTTTCTTTTTATATTAGATATGAATATTATTTATACTCTCAGCTGTATTCGATATTAGTTTCGGAATAATTAAAATGTTGCGTTGCATTTGATTACAAGTCATGCTGGTATTCACCATCCTACTTACCAAATGGCATTGAACGTTTTTGGTCAGACTCGATGAATTTTGGAAGATTTCTATTCAAACTTTAGACAAAATTCTGATCAAGCAAACTTCACAGAATACAAGGTGAGCCATATTAGATGGACCAATCAGGCAACACTATAATTTTGACATCTTTTATCTGACAGCTGTTTATTAAACTTTAGTTCATTTTGATTTTTCTGCCTTGGAGCAGTACATGCCACCTTAATGCGCTGAAATCAGAATAACTTTTCAATTTTAAAAATTCAACGTGCACAAACGAGTTTTATCTTCTGGTACTGATCTAATCCTAATCCCAGGCGTCCAAATAAAAAGCAACCGAGGCGATCCGCATTTCTGCGTTTTGATTTGAAGATATTCCCGTACAAAAATCAATTGAAGCCGATAAATCGCAAAATTCGTCGTTCAAATGGCGAAGAATGTGGATGCCATTTTTCACGTTAAACGGAATCGTAAACAAACAAAATATAACCTCAAATTATTGAAGAGATACCACTTCACTGTGTGGTTAGAAGAGTTACTATATGGTGCGGTATTTGTGCTGATATGGCCATTTATTTTGAAGATGAATATGGTCAAGCAACAAACGTCAATCAGGAGCGTTATCGGGCTATGAAAACCGATTTTTTTAATGCCAACTAATCGTGCAACAAAATGGCGCTCCATCAAAATACAGCTCAAAACACACTCGATTTTGTGAAACCATTAAAAAAATTATTTTAATGGTAAAAAATGAATTTTTTTTTTAATAAAAAATGTGGTAATTTTGACAGGCCCCCGCGTTTGAAATCAAAGGTTTGCATAAACAAGCCAAGAAAAATTTCCCATCACCGAAAAAAGACGATACTATGCCATTCGAGCTCAGCACAATATCATATTTAAAAAATAATCATAAAAAATTGCCATGAAGCGAGTTATATAATTTTTTAGTACTTTAACAGCAAATACTATTTTTTTTTATATGATTTTTTCCAAAAACCAATAAGTCCATCTAATATGATTCACCCTGTATTTTCTCTCCCAGTAACCAACCATTTTCTGTGGCGTTCAACTCACCATTACCCATATTCAAAATGAATCTCACTTAACCAAGAATCCCTTTTTGAATCGGCTTTTTTCTCCTTAATCCAATAACGCTCTTTCTAAATCTGCTCTTTAATTGTCTAAAAGAAGCTAATGTGCTCTATAAAATCTAATCACTTCTAATTGCTCGCCCTAATTAACTATAGCTGGCAACCACCAAATAGCCTCATGGATGTTGTGGTGCAAAAAAATGTCCTCCGACTCTTGTCTCAGGATCTTACATACAATAAAAATAAATTTTATACCGACGGGACAATTATTCTACAACGGCGCTTTTAGATTTATTAAACCATCAAATTTTTCTACAAATTCGAGGCCATTTTTTTTTATAATGATTAAAAAATTCAAAGTGTTGCCATATGGTATGTAAAAAAAAAATATTTTTTTTTTGACTATAGAAAAAGTGGCATTATTTTAACAAAAATAATTCATACTCTTCGAAATATTTTTAAGGACAACACGTCAATATGTCAGATTTCTTGGTCCTTTTTAAATTATCCTTTTATACTCCGACTTTCCAATATAATATATAATAACATAAATGGGTGCACATATTTTGCAGGATCATAACTACATAAAACTCATGTCTATTGATACATTTTTGCGCTTAGTTTTTTTTAAAGGGTTTAATTTTCATAAACAAAACAAAAAAAAAAACAAAAAAAATAAGATAAATACGAAAGGATCCATTCCGAAGATAATACATAAATCTTAAATATCATTCTGTTAAGGGTTAATCTATGAGATAAATTCAAAGCTCATAACATCATTTTGTCTATTCATTCGTGCTTCCCTTCTCGTTCGTCTTTCGTATTTATTGTCTATTCTCTGACTAACTGACTAACTGTTCCTGTTACATTCGGTTTTCTATTATCCTTCCTGTATACCATCCAGGTTTTAACGATTTTTCCTCTGATTCAATACTCACTTACCCTTTTTTTTTTTTTTTTTTTGGACTAGTCCCTTTTTTGATCTATGTACCCGGCGGTAGTATGATAGTTTTAGCTTCCGAAAGGATATCACATCACATATGGTTTATGGTCTTGTTCGCTCACTTTATCTCCTTTCCATTTATCTGTTTACTTACTATTCAACTGTAACCATTGTGATCTGACATATTTACACTTGAATTAATTTTTAATAAAATCTTTTTTTTTTATGTAAAACTGGATAAAATCGGTTGAAATAAGGACGATTTTTAAAGTTTTGCCATTCATAATGAAATCTATTTTTAAATTTCTACAAAATCAAAACATATTTTTGCTTAGTAGTTAAAAACTATTTATACTAATAAAATTATTTAATGTAGACTTGGTTTTAAGGTGAGTTTAGAAAAGTCACGAAAAAGGATTGTTTGGTAAAAAAAAATAGGAAAAAGGATTGTTTGGTAAAAAAAAAAGAATTACATTTTCCGAAAATTTATTGCACATTTTTTTTTAAAATTCTGATAAAAAAAAATCATACAAAAATTTAAAGAAAAAAATCATTTTCTCTTCTCGTCGTTGATTTGAAATTTATAAATATTATCGGTAATATTTCGTTGTATTAAAATTGCTCAGCCGAAAGCAAAAATTATAAAACTGCTATTGCAATAAGGATGCGATTTTTTTATGAAGAAGAAAAACTACTAAAATAACACAAATAAATCTTACGTTAATACTTACTCACTATATAATTATAACTTTATTATTATGGCAACTAAAATTACCATTTAACTATTATGGTTTTTTTTTCACCCATTGACATAAAACAGTCAAAGTTCATTTTTAAAACACTTGATAATAAAGCCAACAAAATTCTAAGTATAATTATTATGATGAAAAATTATGGTACAAGAAAAATGCTCCCTTATTCTTTTAGGCAGGATGTATAGAATACTTCAAGGAGCAGATAAGGTCATTAAAAAATGTCTAATAGAATGAATAAAGAAATCAGGCCAGATGCCATAATGTTAAAGATTGTGATTCGCCTGAGGTGGTCATTTGAAGGGTCAGTGGTGTAGTGGTCACTTATGTCGTGTTCCGTCGGCAATGAGTTTGTACAAAGACATCTTAGATCCTTTAATCTTAGACATTTTGATTCTTTGCCCTCTGGACTATTCTGAAAAGAAGTTCGCCATAGCCCTCATGGAAGGGATATTTTCCATACTAAATAATACCGAATAAATTTATCATTGGTGTTTATATGAGTTTTGTTACGGTAGTAAGTTTATTGTGATTTTGCTCCTTTACTAGTCATGCATAAAATTTATTATCTTATAGATTTATTTATTATATTATATGAGTCATTTTCAAAATAAAATAGTTAACAAATTGTGAATTTTTATAGTTAAAAATACTTGAATTCGTAAAAGATATTTTATTTTGATCCTGTACTATGTGTAGGTCTGTTCAAAAAGTATTGCGAGTTTTGTACTTTTTTCAAAAATTATTTATTTATACATGAATATCTATTTTGTCCCCTTCAAAGTAATCCACCAACAGATATTATACACTTGTGCCAACGTTTTTTCCAATCCTCGAAATACTCCAAAAAATGATTTTTTTGTAATCTTGTTCAGCTCCTCCTTCAATGCCGTCTTTATCTCCTCAATCGTAGCGTAGCCGTTCAGTCCTTTCATGGAGCCGTTCTCTCCATGAAAGGAACAAGAAAAAGTCACAGGAGGCCAGATCTGAGGAATACGGTACCTGCGGCATTATTAGTGTGTTGTTTTTGGCCAAAAATGGCAAAAGCCAATTTTTGTTCTTCCACAATACCGGGCGTTTCTGGAGGATTGGTTCGCGCAACTTGCGCATAACTTACAGGTAATATTTCTTATTGACCATTCTACCCTGTGGCAAGAACTTATGATACACCACGCCCCCTGTAATCGAAGAAAACTATAAGCAAAACCTTCACATTCGACCGAACTTGGCGCGCTTTTTTCGGTCTTGGCTCGTGCGGCAGCTTCTATTGGGATAATTGAGCTTTGGTTTCCACGTCATAACCATAAACTCATGATTCGTCACCAGTTATAACCCTTTGGTCCAACAGCTCCTTAGCAATGTTAATGCGATGCTGTTTTTGGTCGAAATTGAGCAAAAATCGAAAATGAACCAAAACACGTGCAAGCAAAGCAGCTGTCAAAAATTAACTGAACATTCAAAATGGCCGAACTCCACGTAACCCGCGAAAATTCACGATACCTCGTATATGACTGCCGGGTTGTCGATGAAATTAAGGTCTATAGGCTGGATAATTCTTCCGTATGAGAGTGGGAAAGATCCTGCGAGGAAATGTTTCGGTAGCCCCATTTATTATCACCCTTTTTTGAGGCGCCGGCGTTAGGCAGGACGCCAAAATTATTGTGATAGTGTCGGGCTGGAAGACCGCGACGCCAAGCTGGGACGTCTGGACTTCTTTTTTTTGCCAAACCTCTTAAATTCCCCAAAATAAGTAATATCATCATTATCAACCGGACTCCCGGTTGTTGATGAGGATAATTACTTATTTTGGGGAATATAAGAGGTGAGGCAAAAAAGGTATAAGAGCGATCTGGCAATAATGCGGACTTCTCCTACGCAGAGGTTGTGCGTTAGTCTCTGCTAGACGTATACTAAGCGTGAATAGGGAAGTTGTATTTTATAGTGCTGTAAAATTTCTGGGGGGGGGGGGGTGGAGGAGTGGTGAAAAGTAAAGGAAGACAAACTTGGCTCATTAAAAACTGCTACACATGTGGTATTTTACTAAGTTAGACCTGTGATTAACATTGAAGCTGATGAGTGAGTTATTGAAATAATCAGAAAGAAGGATTTGTCCCATCAAAAGTGCTTGAAAAGTCTCAGAAAAAATGGATTCATCGCATCAGATCTTGGATAACAGCCTCTGCCACGTGGTAATCATCGAGCAACGCATTCTTATCGGAAAGAGGAATTCTTGCGTATCTACCAAAGTCCAGCAAGATAAAAAAAAACACATTAAAGGACAACATTTTTATATTGTCAATAACATCCAAAAGATTGTAACTGTGAAGCTAAAGGCGATTGAATCTAGTACAGCTACGACCAGTGATGACATAACCTCGCCTGAGATACAAGGAAACTATTTTCAATGTATGAAAATTAATTAAATCTCTTTTGATTACTTTGCTACCATCCCTTAGATATGAAAAATTATTTGCTTTTTTACAATCAAAAAAACAAAAAAAAGTCTTACTTTCCTTTAATCAAGGACACTTTAGAATTTGATTTTTAAATATCGACAAAAAACTCAAAAAGGATACTCAATGCCCATAAAAAATTCATAACAAAAGAAATATTGCAAAAATTACTGCAAAAAGACGAATCCATTTTTGATACTAAGCATTATTTACAATTGCTTATTTGGAATTTATTTTGCAAAAACCAAAAAAAATTAGGAAAAGGATTCCTACAAGTTAACGATTTAATCAAATAAATTACTTACTGACCAGAATAATCTGGGCAAAAAACAAAAAAAAAATTAATCACTCTAAGCAGTTTGCTGACGATTTCAGTATTTGTGCGATTTTATAAGATTTCCACTAACTATGGTAACCACACAAAAGTTACAATTCAAGGAGAAATAAGGAAAAACAATTTTCCATTAAAAATAAAAGCATTTTTATCCATTTTATTTATTCCATCAATTATTTAAATTTATTATATTTTCTACGTAATTGATTGAATGTGTTGATTTTGCAAAAAAAAAAGAAAATTCCTCTTTTATTCAAATTTTTCTGCTTTAAATTTTTAAATTTAATTGAAAACATCTTTTATATAAATTATATTAATTATATTTGATCCTTTTAACTTACTACATATTCATATATATATAATATGTCCGTGAAATTATTTTCCTATGTTTTTTTGTTTCTGCTTTTAGTTTTAATGATGGCATAAAATTTATGCAATACTCAGAAACGGAATTGAAATAATCGCCATTCTCATTCGTACGAGTAGCATCCTTTTAAGTCGATAACGACGTCCAGTTGCAGATAGTACGTGTGTCCTGAATTATAGAAAATCGGTCCACCTTTTTCTTATTAGAATTGATGTAGCATAACAGTTAACCAGTCATTTTTCTATCCAGGCAACCAGTCACACTAGGGCAGGACCCCTCCTCCTTTGTTGAAGCGAATACAGATGAAAAGAGTCAACACTCCTCCGAAAGGACTATTCCAAAAGTTCATTTTTATTTTGATTTTATTCTACAAAACAATATATTGTATTTGTGTACATAACATATAATATTGTACTCGACCATTCCCCCATTCCAATAGGCTTTTTAAGGGAAAAGATTGTACAAAACTAAAATATTCGAAACTAAATAAACAGGAGAAAAAAGGATAGAAATAAGAAAACAACAAAAAATTAGAAAACGAGACAAAAAAAAAAGGAATTTTTTATGAAATGAAAAAAAAAATAATAATAACAAAACAAAATGCACGTACGCATACAATCAGGATTCTGAACACAAAAACTCATGCATTTAAAGGTATTTAAAGCAGTTGTTGGTCCCTTCGTTCGATACCGCGTACCAAAGAAGGATGAAAAAGGATATGCACGAGGGTAAAAACGCTGATAGGATAGTATTCGAAGCGGGAAAACACATCCATCTGTGCGGTGTATTGGTCGTACGTTATTCCGGCCAAATATCCCTTCTCCTTTTATCAAATTTGGGAAATATCCTTGCATTCAGTCTCATCTCTACCACTACCACTCTTATTATTATTATTATTATTATTATTATTATCGGACTTCAATGTTACGAATTAACTACTCTCCAGGAGGGTTCAGAGACTCTCGGCTTCTGGTCAGTTCCCTCTTATGTATTTAAATCAGGAGGGATTTTTATTCAGTTCCTTATTTCCAAATGTATTTGCTAACTGGCCAACAGCAGGCAGGACTGGAAAATCATTTATATTGAATACAGTCTCTTACAAAATGCAATAAAACATTTCACAAATATTCTCTCTTTTTTGTTTGGGGTAAATAATATTTAATATTTAGTTGTTTTTTTTTTAAATTTAATAAAATTTTTTATAATTCTCAATAAAAAAAATGTTGTTTAAACTAATTTGCAAAAATACCAGGTGTATAAGCTTAAATCCGCTGTTTGATCATAGATGGCGTGAATGAGCGTATTAAGCTACCATGGGCACACCAAACTTTTTTTTCATGAGTTTGACATCTGTCAACATTAATCAGTGTTTTCGTACAACAACATACATTTTTCCTTTGGTAATCATGTTTAGTTTTATGCCAGAAAAAGAGCATGTGCTGGAAGGTCAGCTTTTCTGCTTCAATTTGAAGAAATCGGCTGCCGAATCGTATCGAATCCTTATGGAGGCCTATGGTGACAGTGCTTGATTGGAAACAACGTGCCCAGATTGGTTTCGTCAGTTCAAAGACGGCAATTTTGACTTGTGGGACAAGAAGCGTTGGAAGGTTGATGACCATCAATTGCAGACTCTTTTAGACGAAAACAATACCCAATCGCAAAAAATGCTCGCGGAGCAATTGGGTGTTACTCAATCAGCCATTTTCATGCATCTGCGTGCTATAGGGAAGATTGAAAAGTTCGGAAAATGGATGCCGCATGAATTGAACGATAGGCAAAACACATGACTAGGCTCGCCAGACAAAAAAGAAAGTCATTCCTGCATCGGATTGTGACAGGCAATAAAAAGTGGATATATTTCGAGAATCATAAACGCACGAAATCTTGGGTTGATCTCGGCCAACCATCAACATCTTCCCCAAGACCAAATCGCTTCGGACAGAAGAGGATGCTGTGCGTTTGGTGGGATCAGCAGGGTATCGTCTACTATGAGGTGTTGAAATCTGGTGAAACTGTCAAAGCCCACCGGTACCACCAACAACTGATCAAATTGCACTGAAAAAAGGACGGTAACGCATCATCGCACACGTCAAAAATGGTCCGTAACTACTTGGAGACACTCACTGTTTTCATCGATGGGCCACACGCTCGCTGAGCAGCACTTCGATTCTTACGAAGACGTCCGAAAATGGTTTGCCTCGAAAGAGAAGGAATTTTTTTGGCGTAGTATCCGAGAGATGGAAAAAAATGTATAGCTAGCGAGTGCAAGTACTTTGAATAAATTTGTTTTTGCTTTCTATGGAAAAAAAACGTGTTTTTTTTTGACAAAAAAAAAAATAGCGGATTTAAGCTTATATGCCTGGTATTTCCACCAATAAAAAGTTTTTAGAGAGGAGGAAACGATTATACATTCCTGACTGTACATGGATTATTAACTTAAGAAAAATAAGTAGTTTACCTTAGATTCGTAATAGAATATTTCAAATAAAATAAAATAGTTCTGAAAATTCACATCTTTTGAAATTATTAATCAACAATGCCCATTAAGAACAGGTAACACACGTCACGAAATTTCAAAATTATTATGCAAAATTGAAAACTTGAACGGACACAGAATTTTAGGCTATCGTTAATGGCTACTGGTATAGTATAATTCGGAATAAAAGTTTCTACAGCATTTAGGGCAGCTCTCAATTAATTCGGTAAAAGATTCTAAATCATCAAAAACGGATTGAACAAAGATGGGAGTGATTTCGACCAGAAACAATAAGACAAGTGGACCGAAAACTAACTAACAAGACAAGAACAAGTGGTTGTGGCTCGTCTGTAGAATCAATCTAACAATTTCATAGCCTCTGGGGTGATGGTGGCAGACAATATGGCAGTAAAAATAGATACCAAGGACCTATTCCATATGCGTTCCTGCACGTACATACGATATATTTTTAGACCGTTTATGTTTAACCAAAGAGCACGACGAATAAATATGATGTTTAATTCAGCTTCAATATGCAGATTCTGATATAGTACAGATGGTGAGAGGACGATAACGATGTGAAGACTTTTGTCGAATGAACTAAGGGAGCGTTGGTTGGCTACCTGAGTTTTCGAGTTAACTTATTGCGAGTTGAAATTTGGCTAAAAGTAAATTGCTCATAAGCAAAGCCATTTGAAATGTTTGAGGAAAGGTATAAATGGTAGGCGGTGGTTGTAATTCGTCTTTGATAATGGATCAATCTTGGAAATTCTTATCACAATACTTATTGTAACTGGAATGTCTAAAAGTACCGTTATATTTATTTAATATAATTTAGAACCATACGATGGAATGGCCAAAGAAAATCACAACAGATCTAGAAAATAAACAGAAAACCCTTAAAGAATAAGCTAAAGAGATATATTAGAAACAAAAAAACGACACAAAATATATAAATAAAATCAACCCTCGTTATTTGCTGGCCATCGAATCGTATACAACTAGAGGGATTGTTCTCGTCCTTGTTTTTTGTATATTGAAGAATTTGTTTTTGTTTGTGGGCGCATCAAAAGTGGGTGGTAGGTGGTAGCATTGGAATGATAACTGCTCGAACAGCTACCATATTTCTTGTATCCTTTCTATTAGAGAAGCATACGTTTTGTTCGTATTCTGTACTCTTTGAATAAATATTTATACCTGTACGCACAAATGGACACCGCACAGGTGGAACAGTCCTTGTTCATTGGATCGTTATTTTGTTTCTTGGCTCTTATGCTTACTCAACCGTCCATTTGGCTATCGCTATACTAAAGGACACTAAGACGAACAATAGAATTGCTGGCCTACAGTTAAGAAAAGAAGCTTTCGAAAACCATCCAGAATAACGAAGATGAAGTTTCTTTCTTACGTATAGAAGACGAACGAATCATTTTAGTTTAAGATGAAATTATTTGCCATGTTAGAATCGTTTCTTCTACTTCAAATGTTAGAAATTTCGAACGTAAACATAACTCATACTCTGCGATTGTACGAGTAAAGTTCCTTTTCGATAAGCTAACATCATTCAGGACTCCATAACAAAATGGGGCTGCAATATTCCATTTAAAAACAAAATTATTTTTTTTTTTTGGTTTTTGGTTGTTTTTTTTTTTTTTTTTTTGAAGAAAATTCTTCTGTTGGTCGCACTTGAATGAATTTTTACGCTTGCCTGAATTTCTTGGCCTTGTGTCGATTCGTTGGTGCGTCGAAAAATTCGATAATCTCCTATGGATCGCTGAATAGAGTAGTGGGTTGGCTATTTCTAGTTAGGTAATCCTTATACTAGGTACGAATTGAATGATTGGATATTGTGTATAATTTTTTTTTCATCTTTTTTTTTTCATTTTAAAAGACTAGAAATACAAAATAAAAATTTCCTTTAAACGAATTGGAATAATTTCATTGCCCGCAAAATAGAACAAACTCCTTAAAAAAATTTACCCAATAAGTTCTATGAACTTTATTTTCCTATAACAATTCTAGTTCATCTACTCCTATTTATTATGATTTATTGCTATTATCTTTTCCGATTAAATTTCTGATTCGCATATACGAGTACAATATTTTGCCTAGTACTGAATAATTCATCTAGAAAATAAGATTCTATCGGTACGACCGTATTTATCATACATACATAAACAAAAAAAAAACATATTGTCTATTTGAATTTAAATATAGGATAACAAAATTTGTTTGCCCTTCAACTAGAATTAATAATAATTTTTTTGGTTAAAATTTACTATAATTTATGATATTGTTTTTTTTCTTCTCGAAATTTACAAAAATTTCTCATCGAAAGTAAAAGAAATTTTCGATTTTTAAAAATAAATTTAATTAAAAGAATTGAGAGAAAAAAATAATCCAAGTTAACGTGGAAAAATAGAAAATACAAAAATATTTATTTATAAAATATTAAACAAAAATTGAGTTGCTTTTGGTGTTTTGCATTCGGGATTACTCTAAAAACTCACGTAATTTCTTGTTTTAAAATTATTGCTTTCTAACTAACACTTCCCCAAGTAAACGAATCCAACGAAATGTGCAATATTACTACAATAATGGCTGGTGTTCCACAGGGAAGTTTACTTGGGCCCATTCTCTACAACAATTATACATATGATATCCCAATTTGTCCCAATACCTGGGCCTCTAAGCTACGAACTAATCTCTTCCTTATCCATGAGTGTTTCCTTATAGGCTATCACTCCTTCCGCAGTTGCCAATTTAAGCCAAATCCTTACTATGATCTTATCATGTCCAATATTTGAGGTCTGTTCAAAAAAGTATAGCGATTTTTTTTTTTTTTTTCAAAAAATATTTAATTTGTTCATGAATATCTATTTTATCCCCTTAAACGTGCCAACGTTTTCTCCAATCCTCGAAGTACTTCAAAAAATCATTTTTTGTGATCTTGTTCAGCTCCTCCTTTGATGCCGTCTTTATCTCCTCAATCGTAGCGTAACGTCGTCCTTTCATGGGACTCTTCAGTTTTGAGAACAAGAAAAAGTCACAGGGGGGGGCAGATCTGGGGAATACGGTGGCTGCGGCATTATTAGTGTGTTGTTTTTGGGGAAAAAATGGCAAAAGTCAATTTTTGTTCTTCCACAAATCCGGACGATTCTTTGATCCATTTTTTGGAATGGGCAAAAATCAAAGACGAGATAAAACACGTGCAAGCAAAGCAGCTGTCAAAAATTAACTGAACATTCAAAATGGCCGAACTTGTCAACATAACGTCACAAAAAATCGGAAATCGAATATTCGAACAAGACATTTTCCAATCCTCTGGAAATTGACCATTATAAAAATGATTTCCACATCAAATAAACCAATAAACCGCCCACTTCCTACAGACCAATAAGCCTTCTACAAATTCTTTGAAAAATCTTTGAGAAAATAATCCTCTACCGCTTACATCCCCTATTCGAATCCTCGCATTTAATTCTCAACCATAAATTTGGTTTCCGTTCAAAATACTCCACTACCCAGCAGTGTCATCGACTTGTCGATTTTATTCCATCCTCTTTAGAAAGGATATAAATCAAGTTTTTGATAGAGTTTGACACTCGCGCTTACTCTGAAAACTCATGTATTTCCTAGTCTTAAAATTATTCCTTTCCAACCGACACTTCCAAGAAAATGAATCTAATGAACTCTCCTATATTAGCTGGTGTTCCACAGGGAACTATACTTGAACCTATTCTCTACAACAATTATACATCCGATATCCCAATCTGTCCTAATACCTTCTTTGCTACATAAGTCGATGATACGGCCTTCCTTACATCTAGCGAAAACCCAAACATGCTTTCGGAAAGTTTCCGAATCCAAAAAACCCTCCAGAATAAGTTTACCAGGTGGAGAGTAACGGTTAATGAACGTAAATCTACCAACGTAACTTTTACTCTGCCATGAACCCTAACCTCCCATATTCATTAATGGCAGGGAAATACGATAACACACCGAAGTTTGACACCCAAAACTGAACTTAGACAAACGGTTGACATTGCACCCACATATCAGATTTAAAAGACAAGAACTAAAAGATGATACCTAAAATTACTTGGACTTCTAGCCAAACTTTTAGAAACTTTTTAAAAGCACATTTATACAATGCTCTACTGAAACCTATCTGAACTTACGGACTTAAATTCAGGGGCTCTAATAATTCTATAAATTACCATCAAATTCAGTCCATCCAATCAAAAATACTCTATACAATTGTCGACGCTCCCTTTGATGTTCGCAATACTCATTTCCACTTTATCTCAAAATCCCTTATGGTCATAATATAGCAAAAAGTTCCAATCTCGTAACTCCACTTCCTTTCCTAAAAGCCACTCATCGAAGACTTACGCATCACTGGTCGCATGATTTCCTAGCAGTCTCCAAACATTGACTCAATTAGTGTAAATTTGGGATAACAGGCACATGAAGTTGTTGCTTCCATTAGTGGATGCCTTTTATGGATACGGTTGCCCAAATTAGTGGAGAGAATGAGGGTGGATAATTCACAATTAGATACAGAAAGCGTCATCGAGTGGTTAAAGGATTTTTATATATTAAGCAAAAGGCACGTATGACTCCAAAAATAACTTCACAATAATCACAATTTGTGTAGGTGGTTGGGTTGGGTAAAGAGGGCGGGGGGGGGGGGCTGTATGGTTGGTGTGTGGATAGTTGTCATATATTATGAATGAATTTTTTTTAATACCATTTTTTAATGGATTTTAACTCCCCATAACCTTTCACGTTAATTAATATTATTATTCAAATGGTGTAGTTGTAAATATCTGTGAAAAAAAAAAATTTAAACTATTAAAGTAAATTATGATTATTTATTGTAAGAAAAAAAAAATATTTCTTAAAAAATTAGCTTAAAAAGCTTTAAGAAAATTTCATAAAATATAAATCGTTTTTTCTGAAAATTCCCGAAACTCTTTTATCGGTCAGTTCGAAATGGAATAGAGTGTACTATGTGCCTTGTTGCTCTACACTTACCGAAAAGAGACAGAACACATTTTCGCAAAAGGGATAAACCACGTCCCTCGCCTCATTTGCTGGCAAAAATCGAAAATTGTTCTGTAAAAAGTTAGTAAATTTGTTTCCTTTTGTTGCATATTTGATGGTCACACAAAAATATATTGTAATAAAATTCTATGATTTCTAATTCAAATAATTTAATAAAATTTTTATGGTTTTTCTTTTTAAAAGAAAAATATTTTCTGAAAAACATTTTTATGATAACTTTTGATTGTCGCAGTTCGAAATGACATAAACTGTCCTCTCTGTATGGATATGCGAGGAGAAGCTCTCTTCCACTGCTATTCCGATTAGAGTTGATACAGTACAGCTCTTCTCTAACAGATGGCACTGCTAACAAGCAGTTTGTTATTTTTCTTCGTAGAAAATTGTTTTTCCTGTTCTTTTGCTGATTTTTTAATTGTTTTTTTATTTTTTATTTATCATAAATATTTTAAGAAAAATATCTTATTTTGTTTTTTATTTTTCTAAACGATTTAAGAAATAATTTCTGTTTCGGATTTGATAATTTTAATTTTTTGAGAAACTTGCTACGATTTGTGGCATTTTTCTACAGGAAACTTTCTGCTAAATTGAATAATGGGGGAAAAAAACCCACAGGAAAAAGTGTATGAAATTTCTCAATTTCTAATAGGTTTTTCTGTGTTTTGTAGTTGATCAATGCGTACAGTGTATACTGGAGATATTGTAGTATTCACTGTGCTCAAAGAAAGCGAATAAATACAATATTTTATTTTTCTAATCGAGTTGCCTTAGATGTGAACGAAATAGTTTACATTAAAGGCATTGTCAGTCGCTCTAAACACTTCATCGATGAATTGAAAATGGCGCTGTAACGCCACTATAATTACGGATGCATACACTTCCACTGGACTCTGTAGAGTTATGCCGACATGCAGAAGGTACCGTTTCATGTACGTTCTGCTTGTCCGCATAACTCTACAGAATCTAGTGTAAGTGTCTGCATTTGTAATTACAGTGGCGTTACATCGCCATTTTCAATTCATCGATCTGGACTTAATTGGCAACAAGCACCGCAAATGTCAAGAATGGAAAAAAATTGTAAAAATGTATGCAATTTTTATTTGAATTAATAAATTAATGCTAACCATTTGCTTTTTAAAGATTATTTCATGGAAATGTGTTAGTCAAGACTACATTTTATGTGAGCCATGCGAAAAGTCCGATTTAAAACCTCTTTTTCGAGCATCTCGGCTGGTATCCCGCTAATAACACGTGTAATATTGTGTTCCAAGGCTACATGTGACGCTGGTTTATCGGCATAGACGAGTGACTTTACGTAGCCCCCATAAAAAGTAGTCTAGAAGCGTCAAATCGCACGATCTAGGTGGCCAACTCAGTGGTTTAAAACGTAAGATAAATTGCTCACCGAACTCATCTCTCAATATGTCCATTGGTTCACATGCTATACGGAATGTAGCGACGTCTTTTTGAAACCACATGTCGACCAGATGGAGTTCTTGCATTTTGGGAATAAGAAAAATCAAAATAAACGAGCGTTAGCGGTCGCCATTTATGGTAATGTTCCGGCCAGCGTTATCTTTAAAGCTCACAAAACACTAGTTTTTTTAGGTGCAATGGCAGTTGTTGTTTTGCCTGTAGTTATTCATCAGACCAAATGCGACAATTTTGCTTATTTATGTACCCCAATTAATCAAAAATGAGCTTCGTTTCTGAATGAAATTTTTTTGTTCCTCAAGTTGTTCTCATCGAAAATTCGACGCTTTCTCAGATCGTTCGGCTTCAGTTTTTGCACGAGCTGTATTTTATACGTTTTCAGACTAAAATCCTTGCGTAAAATCTTCCACAAAGTCGAGTTACACAATTTCTGTCTTAATATTTTCATCTATACCCACTCTACGCACACAGATTAGTGGTTTGATGTCAAATAGACTTAAATTACTGTTAAATATGACTTGAATTGCTTGCTCAGTAGGTCGATTATGACGACCATAAAATGCTCGAAGTGAGCAAAATACATTTTTTTCGGATAGCACGAATTTTGATAATAAAATTTAATAAATAAATAATATGTAATTCTATCCATAATAAAATTGCAGTATTAAAAGAACTCTTTTGACTCTAATACACATTCTGTATCATATGTAATTTATTGAAAATAAAAATATAAAAAATCAAACAGCAAACAAAATCATCCGATGTATTTATAGTATAAAAATAAAATTAAAAAAAACGATAGTCCAATAATAATAACTATTATGAAATTCATAATTTAATTTGAATATACTCGTAGTATGGCATGCCTTTTGCAAGCTGAACTTTTCAGTTTAGAAAATAAACTAAATTTCTGGCATTCAATGATGTGAATCAAAAATAAACTGATATGGGAAAATTGAATATAAAACGGACTAACAAATCATGTTTAGCCAGAGTTCATGCAATTCACGACCGGAAGGAAGGAAGACCAACTGATGCACTG
Organism: Atherix ibis; assembly: GCA_958298945.1. Taxonomy (NCBI): domain Eukaryota; kingdom Metazoa; phylum Arthropoda; class Insecta; order Diptera; family Athericidae; genus Atherix; species Atherix ibis. The sequence continues at coordinate 20,323,713 of OY282610.1, read as the reverse complement.
CTTGCAGTCAATTCTCCTATTAATTGACAAAAGTTTAGTTCAACCCGAAGAGTTGAGTGCTGAACACAAAACCGGATCGAAACTTTTTGAGGCAAAACAAAGTTTTTGGCAAAAGTTGACCAGATCCTGAAAGCCTTTCTCATGAATATAGTAGAACTCTTACTCCATTCTAATATGATACAGGATCCGTTAAATGGGGAGAAGTACAAAGAAGAAGAAGTTGAAGTTTTGTTAGAAAAGGAATTTATCAGTCGACAGAGTTCTTGAGGGCAGAGGCTAATGAAACTCTTTGTACTAGAAACAAGTCGTCTTGTCTAAAATTGATAGATGTTCTACGTCTGCTTTTAATATAAATATTTAGGCTATAGTTTTGCTCTTCATTTTCCAATTTAATAGATTTGTTTCTATTTCAAACAATAAAATTTTATTATATCATATTTCACATATAAAATGGGAATTTTTCTGTTTCATTAAGGAAAAATAAAAAAAATACAAATACTCTACCAACTTTTATTATTATTGGGTTGTTCGAAAAGTAATTTCATTTTTTTTTTTATATAAAAATGAAAGACGATTTTCTTATAGTGAATTAATATTTTATTCAATTAAATATTGAATTATTCCACGCTCATAAAATTTTTGTTCTTTGCTGGTAAAAAACTGATCCAAGTGATTTTGGATCTCCTCATTTGAATTAAACGTTTTACTGTTTAAAAAAATTTTTTGTAGAGACCGGAACAAATGGTAATGGGAAGGTGCTAAGTATGGAGAGTATGATGGGTATAGAAGTATATCCTATCCAAGCTCTAAAAGCTTTTGCCGAGTGGTCAAACTTGTATGTGGTTTCGCATTATCCTGTTGGAACACTATACCTTCCCTATTGACCAAATCTAGCCTTTTTACTTTAAGTGAATTATTCAATTTGTCCAACTTCAGAATTGATCGTTGGACAAACAGATAGCATAACCTTTTTTTGATGAATATTAGCTTTCGAAGTTCTTTGATCCTGTTCATCTTTTCTACTCCAGGATCTTTTACGCTTAACATTGTTGTAGACAATGTGATGATACGCTTCAAAAATGGATAATTTTCTTTGCGTTTGAGAAGCAAATCACAAACGTCAATGTGACGGCACAATTTTTTTTCTCGGCCCCAGTGATGATACGCTTCAAAAATGGATCATTTTCTTTGCGTTTGAGAAGCAAATCACAAACGTCAATGTGACGGCACAATTTTTTTTCCTAAAAAGATGAGGAACCCATATGTTGAGCTTTGGCATTAAACCTACCCGTTTCAAATGATCATAAACGGTCGAATTCGATAAATTTAATCGCTCAGCGATCTCACGATTAGTTATTCGCCGGTTTGCAACAATGAATGCCTTTATTTTGTCTTCATCAGATTCAACTGGCCTTCCAGAACGTGGTGCATCTTCGAGATCAAAATTGCTCCATACACATCGGATAATATTTTTCTTGCTTGAACAGCATTTTTATCTTTTCTATAGTAAAAAAGTAAAATATGTCGAAAATGCTGTTTAAAAGGGTATCAACCAAAAACTACTTTCACAAGCAAACCTTACTATGTCAGCTGTCAAAATACGAAGTCTGTTCACCTCATATTTTGACAGCTGGCATAGTAAGGCTTGCTTGTGAAAATATAGCGAATTTTGAATTTTCGCGGGTTACGTATATTCGATATATCTCACTTATGCCGATAAGTTCGGCCATTTTGAATATTCAGTTAATTTTTGACAGCTGCTTTGCTTACGCGTGTTTTGGCTTGTCTTCGATTTTTGCTCAATTTCGATCAAAAACAGCATCGCATTAACATTGCTAAAGAGCTGTTGGACTCTGTGCGCGACAACCGAAATTTGCTCCAGAGGGTCATAACTGGTGACGAATCATGAGTTTATGGTTATGACGTGGAAACCAAAGCTCAATCATCCCAATGGAAGCTGCCGCATGAACCAAGACTGAAAAAAGCGCGCCAAGTTCAGTCGAATGTGAAGGTTTTGCTTACAGTTTTCATCGATTGCAGGAATATGTTGCATCATGAGTTCTTACCACAGGGTAGAACGGTCAATAAGAAATATTACCTGCAAGTTATGCACAAGTTTTGCGAAGCAATCCTCCAGAAACGCCCGGATTTGTTGAAAACCAAAAATTGGCTTTTGCCATTTTTGGCCAAAAATAACACACTTATAATACCGCAGCTACCGTATTCCCTAGATCTTGTCCCCTGTGACTGAAGAGCCCAATGAAAGAACGACGCTACGCAACAATTGCGGAGATAAAGACAACATCAAAGGAGGAGCTGGACAAGAACACAAAAAAAGATTTTTTGAAGTGTTTCAAGGATTGGAAAATTCGCTATACTTTTTGAACAGACCTTGTACATATGATTATGCGGCTTAAGTATAAAGTTGGTTGTGAAAAAATACAATTAAGTCCTCTGTTAAGAAAAAACAAAATTACTTTCCGAACAACCCAAAGATTGACATTAGACAATCTTTAACACATTTTTAATCAATTTTTACAATAATTTTTCTCTATTCATCTTTTAAGAAAGAAAAGTTAGAAAAAAAAAATCATAAAAAACTGTTCCATTAATTTTATTGTTTTTATTTATTGATAAGAAATAATTTATGAAATTGAAAGTACAGTAAAAATTATCCTTAAAGAAAAAGAAAGACTCCTTAACATTTTGCATTTATTCAAACTAAAAGAAAAAAACCATTTATTATATGAAAAGATAATCTTAAGTGAGACGTATTTTCACAAGGACACTACCAAATAAGAAGTTACTTATTAATAGAAAGGATTTACTGAAATTTACGTAATTATATGTTAGGACGACTTATAAAAAGCGTTACAAAGTTGCAACTTATGTCAGTAAAAGGACACGATTTATACCATATCAATAAGGTTAAGAAGTAGTAGTTGAATAAGCAACAAGAAAGAAAGAAATACTAAAATTTATTTATTTTCTATTCAACAATTTTATTATAAACAAATACATTGACAAAATTTTATTTTATCATAATTTGCTCTAAAACATTTATTATTTCTTTAATTGATTGCGATTTTTTTCCCATTCATTTTATTGCAGAAATTATTGAAAAAATTCCATTTTTTTTTACCTCAGAGACTGAACAAAAAAATAAAACTTCTTTAAAAAAAATAAGGGAAATTTTTAAAAATTAGAAATAATTCATAAAAATATGGAAAATTACAATTGTTATAATAATAATAATAATAATAATTGTTTGTAAAATTGTAGGAATAAAATACGATAGATAGAAATTGAAGGGAAAAATAAAATAAAATAAAGGAAAAACATCTATATTAAAAGCCATTAACAGACAGTAGGGGTGTCATTTATGCTGTACTCTTACGACTATTTAATAATGAATGCAATGCATTGTAAATAAAATCCCTATAATCCTTCTATGCTCTTGACAATCAGAACAATGCGCGTATGTGTAATTACTTAATCCAAAATGGCCGACAAATAGCCCCTCGACGTGATCCTTGATGTCGTGACAAAAGCACTTTCCGCCTTACGTGAAGCCATCCAGACAAAAAGTACTATGTCCTCCAACACAAGATTCACCATATTCACTACTATTGAGCTATTCAGGCTGCCACCCAACTGGGTGAAAAGGGAAAACTGAAAACTGGCTTACAGGCTGATATCGAGGTCGTCTTTAGGTAACCAAGAAATTCAAGAAGTTCATTCAATAGTCGGATTGTCGTCCGCCTTGTCCTTGTTCTCATCCCGTTCGATATCATTTTAAATGGTGTCGATATATCCGTTCTTTCCTCCATCCAATATAGAACACGTATGGGTGTATTGTCATAGTATAAAATGGACCAACAATAATCATATCCTTGCAAATGAATGGACAAACGCTATTGGCAGGAGCACGACGCACCAACTAAATGAATTGAGTCAGAGAACAGGGAATTATAAAGGAAGTGGTGCCAAGGAGTAGAGCAAAAACCAGCAATAGAAAAGGACAAAGAAATAGCTCGAAGATATCCCACTAACAGATGACAGGACATTAAGCAAGATGGGCTGACGGGCACCTGGGTGAGGGGGTTATGCCATATTATGTGTGGTCGTACACTCGTATGATGGTAGGTGGTGTTCGGTTTTGGCATTACCATTAAACCCTTTTCATTTGTCCTGATGACTCTTGATATCCCTTCCTAGGCATTCCATTCCTTTGACCAGTCGACTGAGTTCAGACTTACCCTTGCCGCTTGGCTAATCTTGATGTTGGCCGATGTTGGCTGGCCTATGCGCTCGTCCATGTGTGCGACCAACCGCATCGTCAAGTCCCTTTTTTTGTGTTCGAACTGTTCTGGCAATAACAAGCTATAAGGGCAGAGGCATGGACATAACATACGCACACGCTCTTAAGTTGTGCTTGGTCAAAGGACATCCTGTCCAGAAAAAGGGTGAAAACAATGGCGACTCATGCAATCAATTGTATGCTGTTCGGCTACTTTAGAAGCGATGATTTTCCATACCCCAGAACGATGACTGTACGAATTCAGTTGGCATTTTCGATTAACAGCTCCACATCAGGTTCATAATCGCGTACATCCTTTGAAATTTTCAACAAGGAGGTGTGAATTCGTTTGGATGCGTTCCGAAATGAACGGAAATCGAAAAGGATTCGATTTGGTCGTGGAAATTAACAACCGCCCTCCGGGCAATTGATGTGTACTCCTTCAGTAGTTTTCAGTACGTCCTTTAACATTTAACCATTAACTGCAGCGTTTTGGTGGCATTCGACTATTTTCCACTCTACCATAATTATCGAAATGCATCAAAACGATTAGCAAAAGTGAATTTGAACAATAAAACCGATAATTTACAATTTTCCTATTCCATATTCTCGGTTATCTCGCGTCCTCGACTATCACATCAAAAACAGACCCACCCACACCCACCTTCTAAAAGCAACTTTGAATATTGTCGAATTGCTTTTGATTATATTTTCTTCACAATTAGTTATGCAATCAAAACCAATAATAATTAAAGGATGTTCAATTATTATTTTCGGATATTTGGAACACCTTCAAATTTACCTCGATTTTCACTTAAACCTGATTACGATAATTTTCCAATGTAATCTAAACAAATGTCAATGAAAAATTATAACAATCAAAAAGGGGAATTTTATTACAGATTTTCATAAATTTCAGTTTTTTTTTTTTAATTTGATAATTAACAACCATAAAAAGCAATAATATTTTCGTTAAGTATTAAAATTATTTTATAACTCAACCAGGATGATTTATAGCATAAAATAAGAGGTAATTTTGCTTTTGTTTTTGCTCACTTGTAGGCTAATATTTTTTCAAAGGGACTATTATGAGCTATTTTCGGAGGTCAATAGCTGGTTTCGAGATTTGCAGTTTTTTAAATCAGTGTTTTCCATTTTGAACACAGATGGCGGTTAGTAGCCGGTTTCGAGATTTACAGTTTTTTAAATCAGTGTTTTCCATTTTGACCATAGATGGCGGTTAATAGCTTTTTCCATTTTAAGCATAGATGGCGGTCAATAGCCGGTTTTGAGATTTTCAGTTTATTAAAGCAATTTTCCATTTTGAGCATAGATGGCGGTTAATAGCTTTTTCCATTTTAAGCATAGATGGCAGTCAGTACCTGGTTTTGAGATTTTCAGTTTATTCTGTCAGTTTTCCATTTTGAACACAGATGGCGGTTAGTAGCCGGTTTCGAGATTTACATTTTTTTAAATCAGTGTTTTCCATTTTGACCATAGATGGCGGTTAATAGCTTTTTCCATTTTAAGCATAGATGGCGGTCAATAGCCGGTTTTGAGATTTTCAGTTTATTAAATTAGTTTTGAACACAGATGTCGGTCAATAGCCTCTTTTGGGCTCTACAGTTTATTAAATTAGTTTTTCGCTTGAGCACAGATGGCGGTCAGTAGGTCTTTTTGGACTTTTCAGGTTATTATCTCAGTTTTCTATTTTGAGCATAAATGGCGGTCAGTAGCCGGTTTTGAGATTTTCAGTTTATTGTGTCAGTTTTTCATTTTGAGCATAGATGGCCGTCAGTAGCCGGTTTTGAGATTTTCAGTTTATCAAATCAGTGTTTTCCATTTTGAACACAGATGGCGGTTAATAGCTTCTTTTTGGCTTTATAGTTTATTAAATTAGTTTTTCGCTATGAGCACAGATGGCGGTCAGTAGGTCTTTTTGGACTTTTTCGGTTATTATATCAGTTTTCCATTTTGCCCATAGATGGCGGTTAATAGCTCCTTTTTGGCTTTACAGTTTAATTAATTAGATTTTTTCTATGACCACAGATGTCGGTCAATTGATAATTTCAGCTTTACAATTTATTAAATTAATTGTTCGCTAAAAGCACAGATTGTGGTCAGCAACTATTTTTGGACTTCACGGATTATCATATCAGTTTGTCGTTATGAGTACAAATGGCAGTCAGTAGCTCTTTTTGAGCTTAACAGTTTACCATATCAGTTTGTTGTTATGAGCAAAGATGGCGGTCAGTAACTATTTTGGGACTTTACGGTTTATCATATCAGTTTTCCATTTTTAGCATAGATGACGGTCAATAGCTCCTTTAAGACACTACAGTTTAATAAATTAGTTTTTCGTTATGAGCGATTAGTAGCCCTTTTTGGACTTACCAGTTTATTATATAAGTTTTCCAATTTGAACACAGATGGCGTTCGGTAAATATTTTTGGGCTTAAAAGTTATCAGTTTTTGGAGAAAACTTTCAATTTGATAAACCTTTTTAAGTGTCAATAACTGGATTTTTATTAGTTAATTCAGTGGTAAGCGGCTATTTTAAATTTCAACTGGACCCCTTTGGCTAAATAAATGTTATTAGCTGAGGTTCACAACCATTTTTTAGAGCATGGCTGTTAGTAAATATTTCTTAAATAAGCTATAAACGGTTGTTTTTTTTTGCAATCAACGCCATCTACGAGTTTTTATGCAAACTAACTTTTTGAATATTGTATTTTTTTTTCAAGTAGGAAAATTAATTTTATTTCTGAATATTTATGAGAACAGCGAAGCAGATTAATTTAGAAATATACAAATTTAATATGGAATCAGCTCGCTAAAAATTTTAAATTCAGCAATATGGAAAATTATACAAATTTTAAGGAATTTGATTTTAATAACTGATAAGTTCTTTGGGGTTATGATGGTGCAAAAAGTAACCGCTTTTTAAAAAAAAAAAAAAAAAAAAAAACTAAACATTATTGAATTGATGGAAGAAAAAAAATTCTGCCAATCATTTTCGATTACTCAGTTTGGTGGTCACCCTCTTTTGCAAGTATGCAACCATTTGTGAATAATTGCGCGTATGTGCGTGTTTGTGTGAGTATGTGTATTTTGCATATGTGACAGGCAACAATATAACGACGGTTGTTTAATGAGTGCAATTTCCATTTGACTTTTGATTTGTTCCTCGTTTGTACACTTTCACATTTTCTCCTTTTACGAATCATTTCTATATTTTATTTGGTTTCACTATATCGTTGTAGGTCTTTTTTCTATTTTCGCTAAAATTCACTCAGGCCATTGCCTACCATCTATCTACTCATGTTTACTGATTCGTTTGCACTGATTCCGTAATAGTGTATTTTCCGTTTGCACTTTCAAGAGGTAAAAAATTTGCAAGCAAATAAAAATCCTAACACAAAATACATTTCAAAACATGCTCAAAAATATGCTGTTTTATAAAAGCAGAAATAAAAATTTAAAAAAGAAAAAATTTCGATGAGGAAAGGATGAAGTCAGACCATTGCACAAAGTTCATCATCACAAAGTCATGTGCTCAGACAAGTACGGTATTAATGAATGCACTTCACACAATCCTACATGATGCATCTAGCAGTATGGGTGATAGGTGTACAGTGAAGGGGGGGGAGTGGGTTTTTTTTTTTTGGGCTATGTGGCTGGCATAGTAGCCTTATGATTTTGTATTCGCTTCCACTTCAGCACCCAATTTGAGTTTGAGTTTGTATATGTCCCTTCGAGGACGACCACCTTAAAAAAACCGTTTGTATGTATATTTTTTCATTTTTATTTATGCCGTTTTGTTCGAAAAAGAGGGCAAAATATGTAAAAATCTTTTACAAAAAAAACAGTTCGTAAAATTAAAACAGGAGAATAAAAAATGAAAAAACTTTGGACGATGCACATGGGCGTAGGAGTGGTTACGTTAGATGGAATGCGGATAGCGGGCAAAGATGGCAGACCAGATCACCAGCAAAGTTAGTGAATTGGTTGAATGGTGGGCGATGCATGACGCGACAAAATCTCTGAGAGTGCAGCACTCGCACCGATACGCAAACAACGCTGTGCATGGATGGCAACTTAGTGTACAGGCGTATACAAAACACCTCTCAGCAGTAGTCATGAATGAATGCGAAAGGACACGATGAGCCGGGACATCACTCGGCCGTTTTCTGAGGAGCCTTCACAGTGCACTTAACGGCTACGACGTTGGTCTGTGCACACAATTTAAACAAATCGTCCTTTTGATTGTACGTACCGCCGCGCCTGACAACATGCATTCGATGCATAAACGTTGCAACTCGCATGTATCCAAACCAAGTTGCCATTTACCATTCCACACCGCCCACTATAACTGATTTCAACGCATCCTGAATGGCAAGCTAGACCGTTTGTTGGTTGTTAAATTTGTTCGTCATTTTTCTTTTCAGTTTTTTTTCTTCATTTGTATTTTTTTTTTAAAATAATTTTGGTGTTTTTTTTTCGAGTATGACAGACAGATTTGGTTGGCTAACTTATCTCATACCCAACAACATAGGCTCAGTTAGCCTTGAACATTGATGAAATCTCAAAACAACAGGGACGGGAGCATTGATCATGGGTTGAGTCAGCTTGATTTACAACTGAATAATTTTCTTGTGTTTTGAATGCATTTCCATTTGCACTCCTCATTATGATCACCACCAATGTGAACGTCATTCCCATTGCCATCCGCCTCACAACCGGTATTTTCATCCCCATCAACAGGGTCTCTCCCACTGTCATAACCATCACATCATCTTCGTCATCGTTCCTGTCATCACCTTTTCGTACATGGCCGTGTATTTTAGATCCTATTCCGTATCATCTTATCGTCATCCTTACACGCTAGTCATCATCACAGTGTGTACAAACGATTATTGCGACCATAGGCCATGTTAGCGTAGGACATTTTGTCAAATTGGTTGCCGCTTCCATTTTGAGGGTGCCATTGACAAATGAAAAACCGCTCACACTACACACCGAGCGCATTCATTATAATAAGGACGAGGAGCATGTCGATAATGATGATGTTTCGTTGCATTCTTTCATTATTTTAGTAGGTTTTTCTCTTTTTGTAATATTTTTCGCTTATTTTTAATTTTAATTTTCATTTCAATAACATTAGTACTCAAATGTATATCCTATGCACCACGACACTGAATTCCATTGGGCAACCAAGAATATCGGGATAAGGAAGTTAAGGTAGAAATGGAAAGGAAAACTATTTTTTTTTTTTGGGAAATAGCGTAGCGCCATGCCACAGTGGGATTCGAACCCATAACCCCTTGGATTGTAGTCCAGTATGCTAATTAATGAGCTACCGGAACGATACTAAAAAAAAATGTATTTAATTTATTTACTTTTGCTGACGTTTTCTATTCTTTAAGTGCGACATAATGTAAAATACGATTGTTATTTTTCTTTGTTCTTACAAACATATTATATAAAGATGATTTAATATAAAATATGAAATTAATTAATTTTCGCTTACTACAAAACAATAAAAAATATTTAAAAAAATTATATTTTTATAAATTTAATATAATATTTTTGAATTTTTTTCTAAATTTTCTTTAAGTTCTCTCTAATTTTTCTATAATTTTTCTCTAATTTTCTTTTAATTTTTCTATAAATTATTTTTAAATTTTTTCTATAATTTTTCTCAAATTTTTCTTAAATTATTTTTAAATTTTTCTATAATTTTTCTCTATGTTTTTTCTCATCTTTCGCAAGTTTTTCTATGCTTTTTCTCATACTTTTCTCAAATTTTTCTTAAGTTTTTCTCTAATTTTTCTAAAAAATTTCTACAATTTTTCTCTAATTTTTCTAAAATATTCCTAAAATTTCTCTCTTATTTTTCTAAAAATTTTCTCTAATTTTTCTCAAGTTTTTCTCAAATTTTTATCAAATTTTTACCTAATTTTTCTCTAATTTTTCTAAAATTTTTCTCAAATTTATCTCTTATTTTCTAAAAATTTTCTTTAATTTTTGTCAAGTTTTTTCAAATTTTTTTCTAATTTTTCTATAATTTTTCTCAAACTTATCTCAAGTTTTCCTATAATTTTTCTCTCGTTTTTCTCTAATTTTTCTCTAATTTTTCTCTAATTTTTCTCTAATTTTTCTCTAATTTTTCTCTAATTTTTCTCTAATTTTTCTCTAATTTTTCTCTAATTTTTCTGTAATTTTTCTGTAATTTTTCTGTAATTTTTGTCTAATTTTTGTCTAATTTTTGTCTAATTTTTGTCTAATTTTTGTCTAATTTTTGTCTAATTTTTGTCTAATTTTTGTCTAATTTTTGTCTAATTTTTGTCTAATTTTTGTCTAATTTTTGTCTAATTTTTGTCTAATTTTTGTCTAATTTTTGTCTAATTTTTGTGTAATTTTTGTCTAATTTTTGTCTAATTTTTGTCTAATTTTTGTCTAATTTTTGTCTAATTTTTGTCTAATTTTTGTCTAATTTTTGTCTAATTTTTGTCTAATTTTTGTCTAATTTTTGTCTAATTTTTGTCTAATTTTTGTCTAATTTTTGTCTAACTTTTGTCTAACTTTTGTCTAATTTTTGTCTAATTTTTGTCTAATTTTCTCTAATTTTTCTCTAATTTTTCTCTAATCTTTCTAAAATTTTTCTAAAATTTTTCTAAACTTTTTCTCTAATTTTTCTCTAATCTTTCTAAAATTTTTCTAAACTTTTTCTCTAATTTTTAAAATTTTTCTCTGATTTTTCTCTAATTTTTGTTAAGTTTTCTCAAGTTTTTCTCTAATTTTTCTCACGTTTTTCTCAAATTTTTCTGTAATTTTTCTCAAATTTTTCTCTAATTTTTCGCTAATTTTTCTCTACTCTTTCTCTAATTTTCCTCAAATTTTTCTCTAATTTTCTCTAATTTTTCTCTAATTTTTCTCTAATTTTTCTCTAATTTTTCTCTAATTTTTCTCTAATTTTTCTCTAATATTTCTCTAATTTTTCTATAATTTTTTTCTCATTTTTCGCAAGTTTTTCTCTAATTTTTCTCTAATTTTTCTCAAATTTTTCTCAAATTTTTCTCTAATTTTTCTCTAACTTTTCTCAAATTTTTCCTTATTTTTTCTTTTATGTTTCTCTAATTTTTATATAATTTTTTTCTAATTTTTGTCAAATTTTTCTAATTTTTCTCTAGCTTTTCTACAATTTTTCTGTAATTTTCTCTAATTTTTCTTTAATTTTCCTCTAATTTTTTTCTTATTTTTCGCAAGTTTTTCTCTAATTTTTCCTAATTTTTTTCTTATTTTTCTCTAATTTTCTATAATTTTTTTTAAATTTCTCTGTAATTTTTTTCTAATTTTTTTCAAATTTTTCTCTAATTTTCCTCTAATTTTTCTACAATTTTTCTCTAAAAATTTAAGTGTGCATTAAACAAGTTCGAATGAATTTTCGGGTAAAGTAAGTTACTATTTTTGCAAAAAGTAAAAGAGACGTTCTGCACCAAAAAACGGTAATCAAGGTCCTATCAAACCTTTCTCGGCAGTCGAACAATAAGTGACTGTTTGGCAATTGAAATTAGCAGAAGGAAAAAACTCATACAGATCCATCCACCGATAAACGCGTAGATATAACAGGGGTCGTAGCAGCTTCTAAACCGGCATACATTCTATGCATGGCCAGCATATAGGAACACCTCCTGTCATCCCAAATTGCGTATAAAGCGTCATTTTGAGATATTTGCCAAGTGGTTATTGTCTGTCACTTTACCTTCAGACCGCAAGTTCTCTCCTTGCAATTCCCAAATTACAAATCAGTTTTCGTATTCGCGTTTACATTTTATCCTCTTCAATAACTGCTTCTAAAAAATAAACGAAAAAAAAATTTATTCACTGCAACGACTTGCTCCTTTCTCGAATCTTTTTTAAATTTGCATTTATATATACGTCTGTACTTTATTTTTTAAAATTTATAAATAAAAACAAATAAAAACTGGCATAGACAAAAAATGAATTTATCTCATACGTTGTTAAATATGGCGACCACTTATGCTCATGTCAGGACCGTAACTTTTGGTAATCTCATCAAATTAAGGGACTATCGTCTCGTCCTTGCGATTTATTCCTTTTCAGTTTCATGCAGCTTTTGTCCAAAGGGAAATGTTATATAAGATTTTTTTTTTCTACTTTACTTCAAATTAATTATTTACTTTGAAATAATTTTTATATAACCAACCAACCAACAAACGCAAAAAAAGAACAAAGCAAAAATGGCGACTGTTAACATTTAAGGCAGAAGAAATTTATGGTTGATGATTGCTTTAATATAATATAAAAATAATAATCGAAAGAATAATATATGAATTTATTATTTTATGGGAAATAATTTTAAACCTCAACTCTTTAAAATATGAAAACTTTTTTTTGAACTTGAAACATTACATAAAATGTCTCTAAAAACGGTCGCAGTTAGTTAAAGTTTATTTATCGGCTCGTATTTGCTGTACTGATACTAAAACGATGAATTGAAAAGACTTTCACAAAAATCCTATAGAATTAACCGATACTATTACTGTGAATATCAGCCACAGGCTACGTAAGAGAATCGAACCTACAGGAAGTCACACCAAAAGTTTTGCCATCCGAAACCAAGCTCCAAACTCTGCTTAAATTAGAGACCAACTGGGCTTCTGGTTATGTATTCAGTTGCACATTCATTATGCATTACAGGATTCTAGGGTCGACTACCATTCGTACAGATATAATTATTCATTCATGCATGGACCCAACTTTGTAGCGGATACTCTTATAATAGAACGATACGGAGAAGGGATCAGGTCCACCAAAAGCTCTTAGACCCAGGGGCATGACCAACGATGCTCTAATGGCAACCAGCTCACTAACGAGCAGCAAAACTAAAGTGAACACTGAATTGTCGATGTGGTTCCGAACTTAAATCTTCTCTAGTCTCACATATGTACGTGTGAGTGTATCCATAAATTGGAGCACATCCAACCGAGCATTTGTGAGTTGGTAGCATAAAAATGATCAGAAATGTCCGGATTATTGTTTGTAGCTATTTCAGTAAGAATTTGTTCTTGTAATTGCAATAGAATCCATTGTCGATACTCCAAATAACAAAGTCAGATGTGCCCACGAAAAGGGTCGGTACCCGCAAGCGAACGTCCGAAATCGTTGCGATGCGTTTTGTTCCTTGATTGTAAATAAAAAACCGATTGCATAAAAATTAATAATGACACATACATTTGTACTTAGATGACAATTGTACTTTCAAATTAATTCGTGATGATATGTACAGATTCGGGCCCCATTAAGGATGAGATTACGCCATTTTCGCACGTACATATTGTACATCCATGCCCGGTTAGTACGTCTCGAAGTAGTCTCTGTCCTCGACCAGATTATAATTTACAAATGACTAGTACGAAAAAGTATAGCCATAAATGTTTGTTACATATTTGAGAGTTGTCCTGTTACTGAAGGATCTGATACTTGGAAATAGTTAAAAGTCAACAAAGTAAAAGGATATCGCCAACTCAGCCTTTCGTGCAAAACTTTTCCAAGCATTACGAGTGTGTACTCGTAGGAAGGTGGGCATTTTGGGGCATTCGTATCTTCATTCTATTTATAGGGATATGTGTGCGAGAGTATATCTATACATATCTACAGACATAAATAGGAGTGAGAACACTTTGGAAATAGTGTATAATTTTCGTCCGTTCGTCTAAAATTCTTTCGTTCGGCAATTTCCATTGCTGACGGAATATGCATAAAAGTAAGGTGCGGACAGAATTGGGGATTTTATGGAGCACAGGACACCATTAGAAAGGATATAGTGAATTTTATTTATTACCATGTAAAAGGACAAGGCGATGTATGAATATCTGAATGCCGGCTTCACTGAGAATGGGAACAAGGACTTTGTCTGTAGACCAGAACGACTACTCGTATAATAGCAGGGGATATGGGATGACATCATATACATACATGCATGGCCAGCAGTATCGTCAGGTATGAACAGACATCCAACCAAATAGAAGAAAATGTAAGTTTTCGTTCAAGTCCTGTATTGGATCGGATGAGTGGGCAAAGGACGAGTACTCGGCAAAGGACTAGTACGTAATATCCTGGCATGTGGAAAGGTATCACCAATGGTGTGGCTATAGCCATCGATAACAGTATTTAATCTGGGATGTTAGTAAGCTATGAATTCGGATTTGGGATTATTCAGGATTAAGAACTTGAGGAATCGAACTGAAGCAAACTGGACGCTCGTTTCTTTGTTAAATATCCAATATTGTAGGTTCTTGTTTCCTTTTTCTTTAATTCGGATATCTCTGCTCTTCTCCTCCTTCAATGGCAATATTTCCTCCGGTTGGGCGCCATCATTTGGCACCATCCGAACCTCTTCTTTTATCGTCCCAACTACTAATCACTAATAGGATGAAGTGAAGTACGGATACGTACACGTATATGAACATTTCTATCTACTCTAGACTTTGGATATAAGGATATGACCAAATACAAGAGGTTTATAAATGCAAATGTAAGAGCTCGAGGTGGAGAACAGAGTCTGGGTGACCATGATTAACGACCTTAGCCGAAAGCATTCTCGAAAAGGTACTTTTGATAGTCCTTAAGGGTCGAGTTATATTCTCTTTGGTTTTGAACAATTTTATTTTTGAGCATAGTTAGTCTTTCAGACTGTCGATTTGTTTGTTTATATTTTCGTTTTTCGGTTAGCTCAAAAAATATTTATTATTTCCTTTTCCAAAAATTTCAAAAACTCTCAAAATGAATAGTTTTATGTGTAAAATTTTCATGCCATTTGTTCAAATCCATGTGGTTAAAATTTTCATTGTTGCGACATACCAAAATTATCAACAAAAACTTTATATTAAATATAAAAATATTCTGTTCAAGAGAAAAAATTCCCACGAAATACTGGTTTATGGAAAATAAAGGAAAAAAAGGACACACAAATTAAACCCCTTTTACAGGTACACTCAAAAGTATTTAACATAGGATAAATTGCATATAATAAAAAGGGGTCATAATCTCTAAGAGTTCCCGAAAATATATATAAAAGAAGAGGTTCAGATGTCACTGGACCAAAGGACATCATTCGTTTTGTGAGTATTTATTCGCTACGATGAATTCAACAAGTCCGATGATCGGTCTAAGGTCACTGAATCTGTATAATTTGGTAGAGATCCCTGTCCATAAGAGACATGATCAGAACATCCCAAAAGGATAGAAACTGGTCCTGGAATTTTCAGAATTTACACGTGAACTTGGTGTCTGTACTCTGCACTTAATCTGAAGGTGAAAACTGTTAGGGATGCCACTGATTACGGAAAATAGTCACTTGGATTATAGTGGTTGTGTCGTTAATTTGGAATACTTGCTTTTTCTGACTTTTAATAACGAGTTCGCACTGAATCTTCTGTGTGGGGAGAAATCCAGTCCAATTATTTGCTAGAAAATGATGCTGTGGAATTGCGGTTGGGAAGTACATGAACTTGGCGACATTTGATCTTTGCCCGGTCATCGTTAGTGTGTCCTTAATAGTCAAGAGGATGTAATCAATATAAGAAGAAGTGGATGCAGGGATGCAACAGTAAATCATCCCATTCGTATCATTTCGATCCGGTTTTATTCGAATCGACTTCAAGCCTTCACCAATGGTACGGAGGGTATTCCTGATTGTTGATGGTTTTTTTTTAGGTGCGAAGCTTGTCATCTCAATTCAATGGTCTGAAAATGATATTATTTAAAAGGGTCTGTATTGAAATTTCTTAAATTATCACCTGTTGAAATTCCGAACATCAACAAAGTTCAGAGGTGAAGTAATTTGACAAAATCCAAAAATATTTAGTGAAATGTTTTTTTGGAATAGTTTTTTTATAAGTTTTTTTAAAAAAATAAAAAAAAACTCACACAATTTCCTTGAGATTATCCCTTTTTCTAGAACATATTGATTTTGACCAAAAGGAATTTATTAAAGTTTTTTCAAAAATCATCTAAAAAAAAAAATATTCGAAGAATTTCGGTTAAATAAAAAATAAATTCAAAAATCCTTTGACGATGATGATGATGAACAAATAGAAATATGAGGCATACAAATGTAATAAGGATGGCCGGAAACAAGAAGGTTTTTGTTCGGTTATAGTACTTTTTAGGGGAGTGCATGTAATAAGCTTCTATTCGTTGGTCGATAGTCCAGAGTTGATGTGTTTTGGTGTCCTTAAAATAAATCCATTACGGCTACGAAATATCGAAGAAGCAATCAGCCGATCCTTTTCCGTTTTTCCTATCGACTTGACTTTCTTATCCTTAAGCGAAATTCCCTTCAACCACACAAACAACTACTAGACGATTTTGTAGAAAACAACCAGGATATAGTTGAGCATGCATATTTACGGTGGATATTGCACCCAACCGAGACTAGAGCGTCCCAAATGTGTGAACTGAAGGAGCGAAGCATTTAATCAGCGCCCCATTCATTAGCAGAGGATTAATTAATTTATTTGGTCACCGCATATACGAAAATTCAATAAGTTATGCGAATCACGGGTATGTGTAGTTGACACCAAATGAAACCACTGTTCAGTATATACTCGTCTTTAGCGTTCGGTTGTGTATAAGCAATGTGCACGGCGGTGTATTCGAGGATGTTGGTCGAGGATGTTGGTCGCGGCATTCGAGGATGTTGGGATGAACGAACGAACGGGTACAATTCCGTACGACCACAAGAACAGCATTGCCTCATGGTAGTGGTCTTTATTCGACGCCGTTACTGTTGGCGTAGCTGTCGGCCGTTGCTACTTCCATTCTCATCGCACAGTCTTCTCTAGTCCAATCCTCCGACAGTCTCAGTTCATTCGTTACCGATGTTCTTATACGGCATGAATCGGCAAAGTACCATCAAAAAGCATCGTCGTCCAGGCGACAACGACAACCCTTTCGGCTGTCCTACATTTCCACCTTGGGCTCAGCCAACACCCGCTACTTTCCGGTTTCCTGAAAGTAACCATAAATGCCAACATCGAAGTTTACTTTATGGAGTACTGTTGGTCGACCATGTGCGCTCCAAGAGGGATGAGTGGTGATTTTGGTTTTCTCGAAAATCCTTTTCACTAATTTTCAATCATTTTTCACGTATTCATTTAATCAGTTTTACATGTTTAAAACCGTCAGAGGGGACATGAAACCGGTAACAGAGAGTATGCCTGGCAGTTTGGGGTTATCGTAGTTGGGGGGGGGGGGCGATAGTGTATGGTTTTTCTTTTACACCAGCTATTTGTAGTCCTTGTGATGGATGAGTGTGCGGAATGGCAAACATATGGTTTGATAGTGTATTTTATATCCTGGAGCATATATCACCAGACAAATCATGATGTGAGTTGAACTGTCAAAGCACCAGCCGCACCTACACCACCAGCCTTTGGACAAGCACCAAACAGTATACAATATTCGACGACTCAGCAAGTACGTCTATGACCAGTGTCGTCCTATTTAATATTGGTACGATTTGTTGGCTGCTTCAGACGGGCATCAATGATAGTGTAAATAAATGTACTTTGGATTAGAATCAGGATCAGGATTGTGATAAACATCAAAATAAATATGCGTTGGATACTATTTCATGTGAACAACATCGTTTACGAGACTTAAGATTATTCACTGTGTATTTTTTTGTTAAAAAGGAATCGCCAACTTGAAATAGATTCAATCATGGATTCTTGTAAATTTAATTTTTATAACACCTGCACTTGAGTCAATAATGCTAGGATAAAATTTTTAAAAAGCTTTGCTTTTCAAATGGAACTTTTCAATTCATTCGCTCATCACATTTATGTATTCTCTGTGTACGATCACCTTCAGCATAAATAAAAAATACGAAAGCAAAATAAAAATTTCGAAAAGTTTTTAAAAGCAACAAAAAAAAAAAAAAAACTCCCTAAAATTTTTACCTCATCGGAAAAGGGATTTTTTTCTCCATATTCGATTTTTTTATGCTATAAAAATTGTAAAAAAATTTCTCTACTTTTTACACGCTACCACAGCAATGGCAGCCGCTTAAATGGAACCACTTCAGTAGTGATTAATGAGAGTTAAAACAGATTTACAATACAAGTAAATATACTATAAGTAATATTTTATTTCGAAACTAAATAGTATGCAATCGATTATGAATGTTTGTGAAAGTGTTTTGTACGAGGATTACAGTAGCCATTAACATTTTAAGATGTTATGAAGGCTCATTAACATATCCTTACGCATACGTACGTACTTGTATTTATCGGTGAGTGTACTGAACTCAACCTAAGGAAGAACCCTCAAACAAACAGATAAGCATCTTGTCAGCGGGCATCGAAAAGGTGTCGTCGAATAGTTTGCACAGGACGAAGGACTTCATTTGCATAAAGTTGGCCAGCAAGCATACTTAAGAGGGAAAGTGTTTGAGATTAACAAATTTTAAGTTTGTACATCAGCGCCCGAGAACAAACCGATGGATGAGTAACGACCTAAAGGACGACCCTCTGCAAAACAAGCCAACCGATACCGATGTCGATAGTTATCTGGAATCCGGCCTTGCCCAACAGCAAAGTTTGGTCTGCCGGCTCAGTAGCAAATAGCAAATAGATTTACGTATCAGGCCCAGTGGTGAGGAATTAATTTCATCATCATCATCAGCATCATCATCTATCTCTCGACTCACAAGATAAAAGGATTCACTGACATAAGCATATGCACTACATCCATTCGTCTAGATTCTGACCGTCTCTGTACCTTTTGTGGTTCCTTTTGTCTCGTCCAACTAGAGTCCACTTTCTTCTATGCTTGTCGGATTTTTCCATTTTTACTCCTGTTACTTTCAGTCGCTTTGCTTATCACTCAAATGGACTTCAACATTTCGTTCACTGTCTGCCTCTTTGTAGCTCTTACAATCGGCCGTGCATTTCGGTTCGTCCCTCTTCAAATAGTCCCTGCTACACACTTCTCAGGGATTCTTCATGTGCTAAGGCATAACAGCTCGAAGGATTTCGGCATATGTTTGTGGGCATTTTCTCTAGATTTCTTTGAATAGTTCAGTAAGCAGAGAAGTTTGTCCGTTTACCTAATTTCTAGCCCATCCACCCTATTCATATCGTTGTAGCCAAGAAAGGCAGAAAAGCTAGTAGATTCAGGAATGTGAGTGTCCTTAATCTAAACAAACGTAGAATCTAAGCGAGTAGGCAGCTCTTAAATTTGCTTTTGTTGATGAACATTTCTGCCTTCAGAAACTTTCCGATATTTACTCACACAAACATCAACACTTAAGCAGGCATATTAGATGTTCATGTATGAACGGACAAGGGTATACGTACAAAACTTTGAAAAATTAGATAAGATACTAATTTCATTATAGTCCTGTGGATTTTTGAGCAGCCACTTCAAAAAGGACCTCACTTTTAGGATTTTGTTCGAATTTACCTCGATAATATTAAATTAAAGAAAATCTTAAGTTATACAAAAAATATTATTAAAATCGCTATCTGTAAAGGTCAGAGAATTTTATTTCTTTTTTATTATTTTAAAGTAACGAAAACTATTTGCTGAAATTCTTTGAACTTAAATCTCCTCCAACTAGATGCTTCTCAAAGAAAAAGACCTAAGACTATGCTCCAGGTTAAATTGAAAACTTCTCATACAAACCTAAGAAATTTCCATGACTCAGTTTAAGCGATCAAATTAATTTCTCTGCAAAAAATATTCTTTGCATATTAAAGCATTTTTTCGTAATAAAATAAAAAATATTCACATTTATCAAAAAAAATATGATAGGCTTTGAACAATTGCTGACAAGTGAGCAAAATAAGAAACAGAAAATATAGAAATTTCTACAAATGTTAGTGAACAAAAAATTTTATTCTTCTAGTTATGATTATGTTAATATGAATTATTTAAGATTTTCTCTTTGAGGACATTGACGAATTTACAAGCACCTCTTATCCTTACCACATGTGGTATCTAAAAACTATTTTTTCATAATAAAATAAAAAATATTCGCATTTATCAACAAAGAAAATGTGAAAAGTTCTTAATCGATCTTTACTGGACTAAAGTATAATTTTTGGACTGAACAATTGCTGACCGGTGAGCAAAAAACAAAACAGAAAATTATAGAAGTCTTTACAAATTTCCTTTTTTTTTAATCAATTAAACACTCAAAAATAATAACATGCAATTTTTTGAAAATCCTTCAAGGTATCTTAGGTATTGTGTTTTAGCTCGAGTGTGAATAAAAGTAAAATTTACTGTGCCTTTTTAGTGAATAAGACATTTTGTCCTTCTAGTTACGATTATGTCAATATAAAGTATTTAAGATTTTCTCTTTGAGGACATTGCAGAATTTACGAGCACCTCTTATCCTTACTACATGTGGTATCTAAAAACTATTTTTTCGTAATAAAATAAAAAATATTCGCATTTATCAACAAAGAAAATGTGAAAAGTTCTTAAGCGATTTTTGCTGGACTAAAGTATAATTTTTGGACTGAACAATTGCTGACCGGTGAGCAAAAAACAAAACAGGAAATTATAGAAGTCTTTACAAATTTCCTTTTTTTTTAATCTTTGAAACACGCAAATAATAACAAAATTTTTTTTTGAATATCCTTAAAGGTATCTTAGGTGATAGTGTTTCAGCTCGAGTGTGAGTAAAAGTCATATTTACTGTGCTTTTTAGTGAACAAAAAATTTTATTCTTCTAGTTATGATTATGTTGATATGAATTATTTAAGATTTTCTCTTTGAGGACATTGCAGAATTTACGAGCACCTCTTATCCTTACTACATGTGGTATCTAAAAACTATTTTTTCTTAATAAAATAAAAAATATTCGCATTTATCAACAAAGAAAATGTGAAAAGTTCTTAAGCGAATTTTACTGGACTAAAGTATAATTTTTGGACTGAACAATTGCTGTCCGATGAGCAAAAAACAAAACAGAAAATTATAGAAGCCTTTACAAATTTCCTTTTTTTTTATTCTTTGAAACACACGCAAATAATAACAAAAAATTTTTTTTTTAATATCCTTAAAGGTATTTTAGGTGATAGTGTTTCAGCTCGAGTGTGAGTAAAAGTCATATTTACTGTGCTTTTTAGTGAACAAAAAATTTTATTCTTCTAGTTATGATTATATTGATATGAATTATTTAAGATTTTCTCTTTAAGGACATTGCAGAATTTACGAGCACCTCTTATCCTTACCACATGTGGTATCTAAAAACTATTTTTTCGTATTAAAATAAAAAATATTCGCATTTATCAACAAAGAAAATGTGAAAAGTTCTTAAGCGAATTTTACTGGACTAAAGTATAATTTTTGGACTGAACAATTGCTGTCCGATGAGCAAAAAACAAAAAAGAAAATATAGAAGTCGTTACAAATTTTCTTTTCTTTTAATCAATTAAACACTCAAAAATAATAACATGCAATTTTTTGAAAATCCTTAAAGGTATCATAGGTAATTGTGTTTTAGCTCGAGTGTGAGTAAAAGTAAAATTTACTATGCCTTTTTAGTGAATAAGACATTTTGTCCTTCTAGTTATGATTATGTCAATATAAAGTATTTAAGTTTTTCTCTTTAAGGACATTGCAGAATTTACGAGCACCTCTTATCCTTACCACGTGTGGTATCTAAAAACTATTTTTTCGTAATAAAATAAAAAATATTCGTGTTTATCAACAAAGAAAATGTGAAAAGTTCTTAAGCGAATTTAACTGGACTAGAGTATAATTTTTGGACTGAACAATTGCTGACCGGTGAGCAAAAAACAAAACAGAAAATTTAGAAGTCTTTACAAATTTCCTTTTTTTTAATCTTTGAAACACACGCAAATAATAATAAGAATTTTTTTTTGAATATCCTTAAAGGTATTTTAGGGTATAGTGTTTCAGCTCGAGTGTGAGTAAAAGTCATATTTACTGTGCTTTTTAGTGAACAAAAAATTTTATACTTCTAGTTATGATTATGTTGATATGAATTATTTAAGATTTTCTCTTTAAGGACATTGCAGAATTTACGAGCACCTCTTATCCTTACCACATATGGTATCTAAAAACTATTTTTTCGTAATAAAATAAAAAATATTCGTGTTTATCAACAAAGAAAATGTAATAAGTTCTTAAGCTAATTTTACTGGAAAAAAGTATAATTTTTGGACTGAACAATTGCTGACCGGTGAGCAAAAAACCAAAACAGAAAATTGTAGAAATCTTTATATATTTGCTTTTTTTTTAATCATTGAAGCACACGAAAATAATAAGAAAATTTTTTTTTGAATATCCTTTAAGGTATCTTAGGTGATAGTGTTTCAGCTCGAGTGTGAGTAAAAGTCAAATCTACTCTGCGTGAATAAGAAATTTTCTCTTTCTAGTTACGATTCTATTAATATGATTTATATAAGAATTTCTGTTTAAGGATATTTGAAGATTTAAGGCGTACCTCTTATCCTTACCACATATGGTAGCTAAAAACTATTCTGAAAATTAAATTCAAATGAATTTAAAAAAAAACAAAATCCGACAAAAGACAATTATATAAAAAAATAAACTCCAAATATCACAGCTGAGCTATTAAAATATAAAAAAAAAACAATAAGACCTACAAGGACATTTTGATATAAAATTTGCAAAGAGATGGAAAAATAATCAAACCATAAATTGACAATATAAAAGAAAAGAGACACAAATAGAATAGGAAAAAAAAACTAGAAAAAAAGGAAAGAAAGAAGAATTTCGTATATTTGAAATCCTTAAATCGACCCTTGTCTCCTTTTTGAAAATTTATGCAAACCTCATTGTCCCTTTTTAGAGGGTGGCAGAGATTCGATGCTGTTGGGCAGAGAATATGGTCGGGTCGAGAAAAAAGGAATGCCCAGCTTAGTGTAGGCGATATTCAAGAACCCAAAAGCCAAAGGACTTTATTCTATACCGTCTAGGTATATACGGTACAGGACGATACGGTATGGAACGGGTTAGTGTGATACGAAATGCAGTAGTAATAGGAATGTGAGCCGTAATCGTTACATGTGACATTTACGACAGTGTGTGATGTAGTGCTGTGTGTAATGTAGTGTCCTTTTTCGGATCATTCCTTATCCTATGACCCATCGTTGATTTGCATGACACATTAGGGTTGGCTTCCTTTTTCGAACGTGACGGTAGTCTACCCAAGTTTGTTGCCTTGTTTTGGTCTAATCTGGCCTCTTCCAGCCTAGTCTGGCCGTACAGATAGCACGACCGTTGTATTAGTTGCCATTTAACTAAATCAGACCAAATGTATGTGTAAGCATAAACCAACAATATACTAATATTACAAAAGTTAGTATCTATCAGGGATAAATACTGAAGTCCGAGAATGTGTTGAATTGTTGAATCGAACCGAAAAAAGTCTCCAAAAATTTAACCCTTTCTCTATCGAAATTCATATAATATGAAACAGGGTGTCCATTTTCATTTAGGAAAAAGGACGGCATTAAAATCCTTTCGTGCCATCGTTTTGATTCAAATGTCCCTGAATGGATATTCAGCATAAAGAAATTATATGGAATGGTTTTTAGGACAAGGGCCGATCTTGATTCTTATTCTCTTCGTTCTCTTCTGCTGACTCCAACTTTTTGTCCCTGCTTGAGCTATGAAAATAGCTTTTATTTCTGTTCCATACATTATTCGTACGGCCATAATACTTGGAGTATCCCTTGAAAAGTTTAAGGACACTACGGGCGATTTTATCTATTTCCACACGGGTGAACCGTATAACATATAAGAATATACGGCCATTCAGATGGGTATATCGACATTCATACTCACATACATTCATACAAATATGAGCTAGGTAGATACTCGTAGGTATATCGGTGCATATGGAATTTATTAAAGCACAAGTAGATGGTTCGTTCATACATAGGAAGGAGAACGTGCCCGAAACAGTTTCGTATATTGGACAACTTGTCCATTCTCTGGTGTCCGTCCTTTTTCGATAAACTGTGCATGTGTACCTACGAGTATGCGAACGTTTTTTGCCTGGTCCAGCTTGGTCTGCTCTGGCCTAGCCTATTCGATGTTGTGGCCAATGAAATAGTTCAATATACGCACGCACGTATCCTTTTGTCCTTCTGATCCTTCGACTCCATTCTTTTGTTAGCTCTATCCTCTTGCTATGTCCTTCGACACTATATCCTTTCACATTCCATCTTATACTATCAGAGCGTATACAAAACAAAACATATATTTTATATGGAAGAATATAATTGCCTGAATTTGTTTAAAGTATCCTCGCTACTAGCTGGATTATGGCTGGTCGTCTAACGCCTGCCAATATCACCATTCACTAAAAGACTACTCCTTTCGATAACTACCTACCCTAATACTTTTAATATCGTTTTGGTATATTTTCTTTTGATAATTTCCCTATCCCCTATGAATACGAATTATTCGACTGATTTTTTTTAATCCCTTTTATGAATTCTTATTTGAAGAGATTTTTTTATCCAATTCAAATTTAGATCTTAATTAATATAATTTTATATCATCAAACTTAAAAAAAAGGATGTTCATAAAAAATTACTAAGCACAATAGTTTTTTTTAAATTTATTTATTATATTTTTGTTATTTTTGAATTTCATTTTAGGTAAATTTTTCTATATTAGAAAAGCTTCTCTTAACGCAGTAGGCAAATGAATTAAAATCTTAAACTTTAGAACGATACTTTAGAAGAAAATATCTATGAGATTGCTTGGAATTGAAAGAGATCAAAGTCGGACTACCCCCAAGGCAATGTACTTGAACCAATTATTTGTGACTTGTTCACAAGTGATCTTTCTAAAAAGGCTTTATTCAAAAAGAAACTAGATATTTGGGTGCCTCGTGAATTGAGTGTGAAAAATCAGATGTACCGACTTAACATCTGCGATACGCTGCTGCAGCGCAATGAAATCGAGCCATTTTTTAAGTGGATCATAACTAGCAATGAAATAAAGGGGAGAAAAAGAGTGATGTGTATATGGTGGGACTGGACGGGGAACTCTTAACTCAGTGCTGTTTTATGAGCAACTCGAGAGATTATATCAAGCGATTGAGAGAAAACTGCCAAAGTTGATAACTAGGAAGAGTGTCGTCATCTACATACCTCTTTGATGACTTACCAAAAATTAACAAAGATTGCAAGATACACTACTTATTTGAATCACTGCAAAACTTTTTTAATAGAACCAAGCTGGCTTCAACAAAGACTAGTGAAAATTACTTGATTCAGTTTTGCAACCAGAAATCTGAGAAGTTCTATATTTACAGAATCATAGCTTTGCACGAAAAATGTCGAAACATTATCGATAATATTGAAAAAAATTTGGTTCGAATAAATTGAATTTTAATACTCGAATTTAAGCGTTTCTATTTATACACAAATAAAGTAAAGTTTTACCCACGAACTTTTTCGACTTATCAATAGAATAGCAACATTTGCTGATAATGCGACAATCAACTATAATATAAATAGAAAACTGAACCATTTAAATGAATCTAAATTAGTTAATGTAGATTTTATCAATAGAAAGATTGAATAATTATCAATAGAAAACAAATACCGAATTCCAATATGGCCATGTTCGAGTACCTTAGTATATTCCTACAATAGATGCTAAGCTATGCTGGGAAGTTCACACGACAAAAACAGGAGCAGAACCGGATATACGCTACAGGAAAATAGACTGGCTATCAGGATGGAATTCTAGTTTGTTAATAGAAAATAAATTATTACTCTACAACCAAGTCCTTGAACCTGTCTGGACATACGGTATCTAGTTCTGGGGATGCACTTAATAAAGTAATTTAATTATAATGCAACAGTTTAAGAACAAAGTACTTTGATGCATGAAAAATAAAAACCCTCTTAAGGATCTAAAAATGCATATTTTAGAGAAAATAATCAAAAGAAAATGGCACAAAGTCAACCTTTGGCAACTAGTAAATGTTAAGACTATCAAACTCGTAAACAGCAAATGTACAAAACGCAGCCTCAAAAGGATTAAACATTTTGGGCTGGTATAATCACAAAAAAACACCAGGTATAAGAAAAACAGAAAAAAATAAAATAATCACTGGATAAGCTCCTTGGAAAAATTGGTCGGGTATTTTTATTTTTGGTAGATCGCGCATGACACGTGACGTCTGTCAGAGTCAAAACCACTTACTTAGTTAGCATTGCCATTTCATCATGGAAAGCTTTACACCAAAACAATGCTTACAACTTAGTGAATTTTATTATCAAAATTCGTGCTCTGTGAAAAATGTATTTCGCGTACTACGAGCATTTTATAGTCATCATAATCGACCTATTGAGCAAGCAATTCAAGTCAAAGTGAAAAAATTTTACAGCAATTTTACGATATTTGACATCAAGCCATCCTGCCGTGGCGTTCAGTATTGGTAAAGGCCGCGATTTGTCCATCCTTCACCATTTACAGTAATTGGAACCCTCCATATAGATTTTACGCAAGGATCTTGGTCTGAAAACGTATAAAATACAGCTCGTGCAATAACTGAAGCCGAACGACCTGCCAAGACGTTTAATTTTCGGTGAGAACAACTTGAGGAAAATCCGTTTTTTTACAAAAAAATTTCATTCAGCGACGAAGCTCATTTTTGATTAATTGGGTACATAAATAAGCAAAATTGTCACATTTGGTCTGATGAAGAACCACAGGCAAAACAACAACTGCCTTGTACCCAAAAAAACTTACTGTTTCGTGAGCTTTAAAGATGACGCTGCCCGCAACGTTACCGTCAATGGCGCTCGCTATTGCTCGATGGTTTCGAACTTTTTTTCACTGAAAATGCAAGAACTGCATCTGGTCGACATGTGGTTTCAAAAAGACGGCGCTACATTCCGTATAGCACGTGAACCAATGGACATATTAAGAGATGAGTTCGGTGAGCAATTTATCTCATGTTTCAAACCGCTGAGTTGGCCACCTAGATCGTCCGATTTGACGGCTCTAGCATATTTTTTAAGCGGGCTACGTAAAGACACTTGTATATACCGGTAAACAAGCGTCACTTGCAGCCTTGGAAGACAACATTACACGTGCTATTAGTTGTATACCAACCGAGATGGTCAAAATCGGAACTCTCGCATGACCCACTGAAAACGTAGTCTTGGCTAACACATTTCCATGAAATTATCTTTAAAAAGTAAATGGTTAGCATTAATTTATTAATTCAAATAAAAATTGCATACATTTTTGCAATTTTTTTCCATTCTTGACATGGCTTGTTGCCCATTAAGTCCAGATCGATGAATTGAAAATGGCGATGTAACGCCACTGTAATTACAAATGCAGACACTTACACTAGATTCTGTGACCAAATATACAAACCGTATTTCAATCTGATATAATACAAAATCATATATTTCTGCATTTAATAATAATTAATTGTAGAACTTAGATAAATATTAAAAATTTTACTTTTATTAAAAATTAATACCAGGTGTATAAGCTTAAATCCGCGGTGTTTTAGGCCCATTTCTCGGGCAATTTGTGGATACCACGCCAAAAAAATTCCTTCTCTTTCGAGGCAAACCACTCATCAAACCATTTTCGGACGTATTTGTAAGAATCGAAATGCTGCCCAGCGAGCGTGTGGCCCATCGACGAAAACAAGTGGTAGTCGGAAGGGGACAGGTCTGGTTAATAAGTGGAGTGGGGTAGCACCTCCCAGTTGAGTGTCTGCAAGTAGTTTTGTACCATTTTTGACGTGTGGGATGGTGCGTTGTCGTGGAGGAAAATCAGTTTGTCATGTCTTTGTTGATAATCCGTCCTTTTCTCACACAGAGCACAGTGTAATTTGGTCAGTTATTGGTGGTAGCGGTGGGTTTTGACAGTTTCACCAGGTTTCAACATCTCATAGTAGACGATACCCTGCTAATCCCACCAAACGCACAGCATTGTCTTCCGTCCGAAGTGATTTGGTCTTGGAGAAGATATTGATGGTTGGCCGTGATCAACCCACGATTTCTTCCATTTAGGATTCTCGAAATATATCCACTTTTCATTGCCTGTCATAATCCGATGCAGGAACGACTTTATTTTTTGTCTGGTGACCAAGATTTCTCATGTATATTGGCATCGCTCCATCTGCCTATCGTTCAATTCATACGGCACCCATTTTCCGATCTTTTCAATCTTCCCCATAGCACGCAGACGCATGGAAATGGCTGGTTGAGCAACACCCAATTGCTCCGCGAGCATTTTTTGCGATTGGGTATCATCTTCGTCCAAAAGAGTCTGCTGGTCATCAAACTTCCTAGGCTGATTTTCACGCTTCTTATCCTACAAATCAAAATTGCCGTCTTTGAACCGGCGAAACCAATCTCAGCACGTTGTTTCTGATAAAACAACGCCACCATAGGCCTCCATAAGCATTCGATGCGATTCGGCAGCCAATTTCTTCAAATTAAAGCAAAAAACCAGAGCTTCACGTATATGCTCTTTTTCTGGCACAAAACTAGACATTATTACCAAAGGAAAAATATATGTTGTTGTACGAAATTGCTGAAAATGTGCACTGATTAATGTTTACAAATGTCAAACTCATAAAAAAAAGTATAGCGTGCCCATGGTAGCTTAATACGTACACTCACGCCATCTATGAACAAACAGCGGATTTTAGCTTATACCCCTAGTAAATTTTTAAATAAAATTTCTAAACATTAAAAACAAATTTTTTGCTTATAAAAAAATTTTTTTTTAGTAAATAATAGAGAATATTTCTGATAGACCATCCTATAGTTTATAAGAAAAAAATATCCTATAAGGATTTATTCCTTTTTGTAGTAGAAACTTTAAGTTATAATAATTGCGAGTAAAATGTTTGACAAGCAACAGTTTATATGATCGAAAAATAAGGAATATCAACCAGTAAAATAAAGGACTTAGACTAACCATAGCAACAGTAACAATAATAATAATAATAATAGGAACGACAAAAAATCAAAAAATTCTCCTTATAAGATTACAATTAGACGCGTTTATATAAAAGCTGTTAATGAAGGAAAAATATGTTCCATCCTCTGTCTTTTTACTTAACCTAGCCCTACAGAAATCAACCCCTGTCGACAGCACCTCATCCTGGTTCTCATGCATTTCAATGTTTACCTATTATCTGCCCTCTAGTCAAGGAAGTTTGATAGAAAGAAAAACTGTACAATTTTCTTCATGAGGTGGAAGGTGTACACTTCTATTACTATCCTTGGAAAATTGCAAGTTAACATTTTGAGAGGTTTTATTATCAAGAAAAGCATGTCCTAGATGACAATGGAATTTTTTTTTTATTTTACATTTTATATTTCTAATTAGATATATTTTTGGACTTTTCGTTAAGTTTATGAATATCTTTTTGTTTGTTTTTTTTTTTTAATTTAACAAATTTTCCATTTTACGGAATTTTAATTAATTTTCTTTAATATCCTTGATGTTCTTAACAGTTTTTTTTCCAATTGGATTAGAATTTGCTATTATTAAAAAAAAAATAGAAAATATAATAATTTTATTGAAATTAGTGATTTTTTTTCCCTTTAGTAAGGTTAGGTGGTAACGGTTAGAAAATTATCTCATTAAGAATATTAAAAAATTTAGACTTCATTGTCGAATGGAAATTTTGTCCATTTTTGATTCCCATAAAAGGAATCTGGTTTTTTTTCCTAGTTTTCTTTTGGTAATTTTAGAAAATATTTCATTTAATATAAATTTTATAGAAAAACATATTTGTATAGACGAGAAAAGGATTAAAATTCCTAGGACTCTGGTAATAATATTGTTTTGATATCGTGAAACAATGTAGAAGATTTTCTTGTTTATGGACATTTTAAAAGGATTCCCACCATTCTTGAAGTAATAATTGAATAAATGGTGTTAGACTCATTATTTTTATAATGAGCTGATTTTCTTCCTTTTCGTCTTTTTCTATTAGTGTAAATTAAATATTTGTTTTTTTCTATTTTTTTTTATTTGGTTAGATTTTTTTCTTCTACTTTTGATATTGTGTTAATTTGTCCTCTAACACTATTTTCATGTACTAATTAATGTCCATCCTCATTCGAATTTCATCCTTTTCGCCGCTCTTGTTTATTATATCGTAATTTTTCTACGTGTCTCTATGTACTTTATTTTTTACAGTTAAATTTATTATTGTCCTTACCGGAGGTTCAATGTATACCATGTCAATTTGCAAAACTCTTCTACTTACTATAATTAGTACATATTTCTTGTTATATATCTGCTACTAGTCAACATTTATTCACAATTAAAGAAATCTTTTAAATTATGAAAATGTTCTTCTTTCAACAGTATGCAACAATTTTAGTTAATAAAAATTTTTCTCATTCAATTCAAGTCGAAACATTTCAACGAATGCCACAATAAAAGGGGTAACTTTTGAAATTCCTTCAAGTACGTACAAATTTACTATTGAAATTTTAATGCTATTTTATACATACGCATTTGGTTTTTTTTTAATTTGTTTTTTTTTTTTTTTGTTACATTTTATATACTTTCACATAAAATAGTAGACTAATAAACTGTATTCAAGCTCTAAAATTACATTCTAAATATAATCGAGGAAAAAAATTACAATTAATAGAATTAAATAAGTGAAACGAAAGAATTTTACACTATGAATTTTGGCAAGTTTATTAAGAATTCCTTTGATTTCTATCCTTGCAGAAGGTTCTTTTTTTGCTGCCAAACAAAAACAAAAATATATATTAAAATCTTTTCACTTTTTAATATAAAAACAAAAATATATATTTAGAAAAAAAGAGTAATATTCTCTGTTTTTGGAATTGAAATTAAAAAAATTTACTATTTTTATTTTAATTCATAAGGATTCAAGGTGAAATTCTATAGAAAGTTTAGATTTATTCTTTTTTTTTTGCAAATTAGGATATTGATAAATATTTAAATGGATTTTTTTTTATTCTCCTCCCACCTAATCTGCAAGTATTTACTATCGGTTTACAAAAATCGATTACCATAAGCCGATTACTTAGAATAGGACAGAAAAATTTGTTAATCTACTGTGAATTTTATTGAATATTTAATGAGGAGTATATATCGTATCCTAGATCTTTATTGATGTAAAGTTTTTGCAAAATTTCAAAACATTCTTTTTGTATCATTTTTTTTTTATATTTTAATTATTTTCTATTATTAATTTTACTATTGTAAAAAAAATTTGTACAAACTTATAACATTTTTTTAAGCGCTTTTGGAATTTTTTCCCAATTTTTATATCACTAAAATTTTAAAATTTGATATCATCTTTAAAAATTCTGTTAATTTTTTATCTAAATTTAAATATTTCATAATATTTTTTAAATTTTTTGCACATTTTTTTTTGCCTGAAAAAAGTATAAAAGAAATTCAAATTTTTACAACTTTCCAACCAAAAATTAAAAAAAATTTCTATTATTTATTATTAGTTTTACTTAAATTTAAATGAAAAATATAGAAATTATTTGAAATTTTCAAAAAATGTGTCTCAAAACTGTATGATCTCAAGGAGGACTAGAAAAATTTTTACAAGAAAATTAAATTATTAAAGTTTTTAATATGGATAAACGGTCAACTATGAGGACTAAAATATATTTATTTTCTTGTGTGGAAAAATTGCAATAAAAATATAGTTTGTATAACCCCTTAGAGAACGTTGCTCTATAGAACCCGTAGAGAGAACGTTGCTCCATTGTATCACTTTGTGTCTTAGAACACCAATAGCAAAGTTAAGGTGGGCGAAGTATCTGTCAACCGACTTCCTCGGTGGATTCAATCCTAATCGAAATTGGTCGAAAACTTATCTACCTTCGCAAACCCCAAATCAAAGTTATTTATAATAATTTTTGCTTTGCCAATTATCCTCTTTAGTATTTTTGGAACTATTATGACTACCATCAACTCGAAAAGAAATGCATCCTTCTTGTATCTAATAATTTCAATATTACACGTACATCCTTTTACCTTTCTCTAATGACTTCTAAACTTCCCTTCCACATCCAGATTGGAAGCCTTATCTCTTAATAAGTTTATGAAACATAATTAAACTTTTCTATCGAACAGTGGTTCGGGCCCAAGAAATGTTTAATTCTATTCGCATATGCGGTGACTGACCTCAATGCAACTTCTTCATCTTCTTTATCTTCCTCTTCATCTTCTTTATCTTTTATCTCTTTCATATTCTTCATATTTTTCATCTACTTTTTCATATTCTTTTATTTCTTCTTCACCTTCTTCCTCATCTTCTTCATCTTCTTCATCTGCTTCATCTTCTTCATCTTCTTCATCTACTTCTCCACATTCTTTTATTTCTACTTCATCTTCTTCATCTTCTTTTTCATCTTCTTTGTCTTTCTCTCCATCTCCTTCATTTTCTTCTTCATCTTCTTCACCTTCTTCAGCTTCTTCATCTTCTTCATCTTCTTCATCTGCTTCATCTTCTACATCTTCTTCATCTTCTTCATCTTCTTCATCTTCTTCATCTTCTTCATCTTCTTCATCTTCTTCATCTTCTTCATCTGCTTCATCTTCTTCATCTTCTTCATCTACTTCTCCACATTCTTTTATTTCTACTTCAACTTCTTCATCTTCTTTTTCATCTTCTTTGTCTCTCTCTCCATCTTCTTCATTTTCTTCTTCATATTCTTCACCTTCTTCAGCTTCTTCATCTTCTCCATCTTCTTCATCTTCTTCATCTTCTTCATCTTCTTCATCTTCTTCATCTTCTTCATCTTCTTCATCTTCTTCATCTTCTTCAGATTCTTCATCTTCTTCTTTTTCTTCATCTTCTTCATCTTCTTCATCTTCTTCATCTTCTTCAGATTCTTCATCTTCTTCTTTTTCTTCATCTTCTTCATCTTCTTCATCTTCTTCATCTACTTTTCCATATTCTTTTATTTCTTCTTCATCTTCTTCATCTTCTTTTTCATCTTCTTTATCTTTCTCTCCATCTTCCTCATTTTCTTCTTCATCTTCTTCAGCTTCTTCATCTTCTTCATCTTCTTCATCTTCTCCATCTTCATCTTCTTCATCTTCTTCATCTTCTTCTTCTTCTTAACCATGTTTTGTGTCCCATGCATGAAGCAGGCAACCGTTCAATGTTCCGTCAATTCTAATGGTGAGCGGTCTCAACCAGCAGATCTCTCCCACGTCATTCCACGCACATTGTGCAACTACCTGGTACTGAGTCTAACCAGCTCCATCGATCACAGGACTCCTCACCTTCCGGCAAAGACTCCTCACCTTCCGGGCTCCCGATCCCGGTCTTACCAGTCAGTTCCGCTTTTATGAGTATCTGTTGAGTACTCTTTATGAAAACACCAAAACTGAAAGAGTTTCTGTAAGGAAACTTGTGATATCATGGAACTGCTAGACCAGTTCAGGACCACGGGTTTGACAAGACCCTATCGAATCTATAGTACGGATCTACACCTAAAAGTGTCCCTCCTACGGAAAGTTATTGAGATCAATGGCACCCAAATCTGTGGGCTTTGTTGTAGGGCTTTTCTATATAGGGTGGCTCCGTATATAGAAAAAAAAGCCGCCCTGAAAGCTTTTCGCCGCCTATTGAATGATCTTGTACTCAATGGAATTTGATACTATCTATTCTCATGTAAAGGAGTGCCACATTGCGTTTGTTACTAGGACATCTTCGAATTATGGAAAATGAACATACTAATCAGTCGGCTAGATAAACTTTCCGACGTTCTGTGCTTACAGCTATGGCTAATATGTCCCGCCTACAAAGAAAATGGCGGACAACATCCTCAGCCATACGTAGACATACAGACTGGACCAATAGTAAAACGTTCTTAGCATCTCATTGGCCAACTACCAACAAACCAGTCTACTCAACATCCTTACGAAAATTCTGAGCATGAAAACTGCTCATTTTGAGCGATTCGACAATTTTTTTTTATCAGGCTCATAGATTTCATAATTTTTTTCCCCAAGTTCACTTTTTAACATGGTCAAATTTAGTAAAATGCTTAACAAATTCTAACTGATCCAGCATACGAAAATAAAGACCAGCTTCATTGAGGAAATTTGTAATATCGACCCACATGAAACTTGAAGTTGCCAAAGTCCCTCACGGTCGTAGTGCTGTAAAGTGGTGCCCTGCTCATATCTGATGGACCATAGATATTGAAAATAAACGCCATAAATTTAAATATTTCATAATTTTTCTAAAAACTTATTACGCTTAAAGAAATCTCTAAAAATGACCGATTGAAAAAAAAATGTATTAAAGAAAATTGGAATATTAAAAAAATTTCAATTAAAAATTAAAAGTTTTCGGTTTAATGAATTTTTTATTAAAGCTCGTGTGTTTTTATGATTTTTTAATAAAAAAATCTAAAAAAATTAAATAATTTAAATAAGTCTCTGTTAGTGAGAAAGGCGAAAAAAAAATTTTTTTTCTTAGTAAAAACAATAAAATAATTTCACCAAAATTGAACTATTTTTAAAAAAAAAATTCGTTATGAAAAGTTTCTACAAAATAAAATATGAAAAACGCGGACCAATTTTAAATAATAGCAAAAAAGCTCTTCTGAAATTGCTCATGTATTATATAATAAAAAAATCGTAAAAATTTCCAAATAAAATAATATTAAAAAATCCAATTTACTAACGATTTTATTGGCGTTTTTTTTTATTCGAACAACAAAACACAAGTTAAAAAAAAACTTCAAGTTTTTATGTAATTTTTAAGGGAAATTTTGTTTTTATTTAAAAAAAAAGTTTTTGGTTTTTGAATGAAAACTTTTGGTTGATATTTTCTCCACTAATCGTGTTATCCCAGCTTCGAGAGTAATGATTTAATCCCGCTTACATATGTTTGCATACGAAAATAGGAATGGCTGCCTTCTAAACAAGAATTAGGCGTTTGGAATTTTCGGAACATGAGATACTCTGTGGGATGGGACTAACTAAAGAACGAGCCAAAGAGGCGATATAACGTACAAGCTTCGAGGATAAAGTTACGTGGTCTGCGTACAATTGCCACCAAATGTAAGCACATCGAACGGTCTTTTGTTATCCTCTTTGCCGTTGTCGCCCGAAATCTCAACACATAATTTAACTGTTCGTGCACGAAACTATTTGCTTGTGATGGCATCGGATTTGTGGGCAAGAACTCCAATACTAAGATTCCTACCATTAACTATATGTTCACATATAGTTTTATCCACAACGTTAAGTATTTGAAAGGGATTTGACACCCATTCTCAGTTTTATTCTTACTTAAATTCGAATTCGGCAATTCTGCTATACCCGCCAGAGCTTCAATTGTCATAGTTCCTTAAGTATATCGGCAAGAAATCCGAAAAATTTCACTCAAATCCATACCCCCCACCTCCCCCGCCAGAAGCTCTTCAGGTTTGATGGATGAACGGACCAACGGATAAGTTATCGCAACCGCTTCTCATCCAATCGTGTGGGGCGCACTGGTTTTCGTAAGAAATTTAACCCTTGATAACAGATGGCGTCACTAAACTGTCATAAATCAAAATGTCCTTTTCACCAACTAATTACTGTAGTACTCTTGTGCTACCAAAACCAAATCCTGTATGTGGCTACTGCTAGGTGTCCGCCACCAACCATCCACAGTGCGAGGGCGAGGGAGCATGTCAACGGATAAATATTCCGTGTGTTGACATTACTGTTGTCGGAGTTGACAATGTCCTACCCACCGCCACACTACTCTACCCAATAATGCCTCTGCTTTTTAAGACTATTCCGCTTTTTACACTCAACTCTTGTCGGCCATTGTTTTCGTTCACTTCTAAATTCTGTAAATGGAGTTGAACCATTTTTTCTCGTTTCTTATTCTTATTCGTATTCTTGCAGTTTTTTTCCCCTCGTATGTCCTTGTTACTAATTTCAGTACTAATTCAAATCGCATTAATATTTCTTTAATAATGTTCGCTTTACATTTTTTGCATTTATCCACTAATAATTAATCTCGTTCATTTTCACCACTTTCTGAGTAAACGTGTTGGGTTTTTCTGAGAAAAACTAAAAACAAAATACTTTGATAACTTAAGTTGAGGTTTAAGGATTAAGATTTTATGTTTATTTGGTAAAAGGATGGTGGAAAAATAGTTGAGGCTTTGTTTTCATTTTGGTTTCAAAATTTTTATAATTATTATAGATTTTGTAAGCATTTTTGTGCATGAAAAAATATGTTTGCATTGATTTTTAATTTTTATAAATAAAATTTTTTTTGTATTGTTTATAATACATTTTTCCTTTCAGCTGATATTGGTTAAGGACTCTATTGGACGAATTTGCAATTCAACTGTTACCATTCATCGGTAATACGGTCAAACTAATGTCGCTAAGCTGATGTCGCTCAAATGATCAGGCTAAACTGATACCACTCAACTGATGCCGCTGAACCGATGCCACTCAATTGATCAGGCGCAACTAATGCCACTAAACAAATGATGTTCAACTGATGCTGTTTAACTGATGCCGCTCAGCAAATGCTTTTAAACTGTGCTACTAAACTGTTGCCGCTCAACTGATGCCCCTCAACTCATGCCCCTCAACTGATATCGCTGAACTGATCAGACGCAACTGATCAGGGGAACTACTACTGCTAAACTGATGTCATTCAACTGATGCCGCTTAACTAATACCGAGCAACTGATGCCAATCAACTATTTCTGCTCAACTTATGTCGCTCAAATATTGCCACTCTGCTGATGTCGCTCAACTGATTCCACTTAAACTGATCCTGCTCAAACTGATGCTACTCAATTGATGTGACCAAACTGGTCCCATTCAAACTGATGCCGCTTACCTTATGTTGCTTAACTGATCAGGCGCAACTAACGCCGCCAAACTGATGTCACTCAACTGATGCCGCTCAACTGATGTCACCACACTGGCCCCATTCAAACTGATGTCGCTTACCTGATGTCGTTCAACTAATACGACTCAACTGATTCTACTCAAACTGATCCTATTCAAACTGATGCTGCTCAACTAATGTTGCTCAACTGATTCCGCTCAAACTGAATCCGCTTAATTGATGTCGCTGAACTGATGCCAATCAACTGATGCTGCTCAACTGATTCTACTCACTTAATGTTGCTCAACTGATGCTGCTCAACTAAAGCTGCTCACTGATGCTGCTCAACTGATGCCGCTTACGTGATACTGCTAAACTGATACTTCTCAACTTATTAGGTGCTACTGATGCCGCTTAACTAATGTTGCGCAACTGATGCCAATCAACTAATTCTGCTCAACTTATGTCACTCAAATGATTCCTCTCAGCTAATGCCGCTCAACTGATTGCACTTAAACTGATCCTGCTCAAACTGATGCTTCTCAACTGATGTCACCAAACTGGCTTCACTCAAGCTGATGTCGCTTACCTGATGTCGCTCAACTAATGCGGCTCAACTGATTCTACTCAAACTGATCCTGTTCAAACAGATTCCGTTCAAGCTGATTCCGCTCAACTGTTTTTGCTCGACTGATTTTGCTCGACTTATTACGTTCAACTAACTCCGGTCAACTGATGCTGTTAAATTCACACCGTTCAAGATGGCTCAACAACTATAATAACCTTAAAAATTTTTAATTATGGATAACAAAATTATGAAAGTACAATCAAATTTTTGTTTTAAATAAACATTCGGGAAAAATGAATTGAAAATGAACAAATTGAAATAATATTAAAAATTAGTTGAATTCTTTTTTAATCGGAGTTTTTTTTTCACTGAATAAGAAATTTATAATTGTAAACTGATACTTACTTCGAAAATCTGCAATTCGTTGGTAAGAATTCATCAAAAAAATTTTTTTATTTCAAAGAATATCGTGTGACCACATGAGAATAATAAAAAAGACATCCCATTTTTCTGATTTAGCTAAATTGAAGTTCTCTTTTTGCACAAACAAATTTCAAAAATTTTTAATATTGGAAAAAATTTACAATAATTTTGTTGATGATTGGAATCATGTCCTTTAATTAGACCGGTTCAATAGATACCATTGCACAAAATATTTATCCACACAATGACCGGTATACTCCGATGGGCTAATATTTTCCTGGTACTCGCTGGACAGGATCCTTCATGTAATTTGTCCGACCGCATATTTTTCGGCTATTGTCGTCACTATATCATCCAGTCAATGTTGATTGAAGCGTTCCAAAGTTCACAATTGGCTTACCTACGAATCCTGTTTTTATTACAGGACGCTATTCTGAGCAATATGGTATATGAGCATAAAATTTTCAGTATCTATTCAAAGAACAAAACAGGAAAAATTCTCAATTTAAATAGAATCATGACCCGATCAGGTCAATTTAAATTTTAGTTTTCCTGTGCATGAAACTGCTGGAATGAAAAAAATATGAATTTTTCCATATGCCTGTGACGTCAGAAGATGAAATTTCGTGCTGAAAAAAATCAAGAATAAAGAAGGGGTGAAAAGAGTTCAGTGTGTATCCGAACAATTGGCAGGATATTGGTTAGCAGGACGAGTTTGTCATCACGCCGCGTAAATATTGTCATTGGCCTCGGATAATTACCGAACCAAGTACAAGGAGCAGGGAGGTACCGCGCGACTGGGTAACTTGGTTACGAATTATTTACTGACAAGGCATCAGCTCCAAAGGTTATTCGAAGGTAACCTCTGTAATCCCTAAACTCTTTCGTGCTCAACGCTTCTTTGCGGCCTGTTCTATTAGGGAATTAGTATTGCTTTATTGTCCATCGTGTGTTTCGTGCTTGGAACATTAACAATAGAATCGGCACAAGAACATTTGTCGTCAGAACAGTCAAAATAAAAGTCTTACATTGTTTCTGTATAATTGTAGGTGATATCAAAAATGTGAATTGTTTATTTTTCTATAGAATATGTAGCAGTTTATTCATTTTCTACATTTATCTCTATTTAATAGGTAAATATCAATACTAAGCAAATGTTATAGTTATTATTGGTTCTCATATTAGGAATTAACAACAAAACTGTAAATGTAGGCACAAATATATTGAAAATTCGAACGTGCTAACGCTATAGAACTACCGAATAGAGATTGGTTTTGAGTAGACTTAAAAAAAATTGATGCAAAATCGAGGGTTCACCTCTGGGAAAATTTCCGTTCAGTTGCATTTGTCGCTTTAGCTGGCCAAAAGCTGAACGAACTGTCGAACATTCTGTGCGGTGAACTGCACAACCCCATACCGACACCAGTTGTCTGAGCACTGCACCTCAATTTGCATTCGAATTTGAATTTTCATTCGTCTCCGAAAGAGTGCAATGTTCATAATTTCTGCATATGTCTGTGACCATCAGCTGAAAGTTACAAGTTCGAGTATAGATTCCTGGGTCTACGCCTGTTCGAGTATGAGCGGTGGCTGTATCCTTACGTCTAGATGTGTGCTCGTACGTGCCAGGAGTTGGGTTTTGTGCCGTTACCATAAACTTTTCACATTCGAACAAATCCATCATCGTCTCGTCGTCGACTAAATCGTTCAATGAGATTTTCCTTCACATGTGTTCGGGCACTATCATATCCAAACACAAACCGTCCAGGATTTCTATACCGTTCCCAACCCCAGCGACTGGTTGCCTGTCCAATATACCCGTTGGTATGGGGTCATTTACATGTGACTGAATACCGTGTCCTCTGTTTGCTTTTGTTATTCTCATTTAAAATCTCATTATAAGCGCATAACATGCATTCTAAGTAGTTGCAAATCAATTTCTCTACCGGCCACAAGGACCAAATGTGTTCATGTACTTGTACGCGTACTTGTAGTGAACTATTGGTGATTGCACTTTCAAATGTTCAAAACATCCATTTTAGCATGCACAGAGTCTAGTCTACAAGCTGCCATTTTGATTCGCATAAGTAATAAAATTCATAAACTCAAATTGTGTGCTTTTTCTTTTTTAATTCGTTTCGTCCTTTTTTTCCCCCATATAATCAATAAGGAAACTTGTTCATAAGAAAATTTGGTTGTGAAAAGTTTCAGAATTTTCCATGTAATTAAATGAAATTTCCCCTTCTCTTTGAATAAAATCTTAAGTCCTTTCCGAAGAAAAAAAAAATACTTTTTCTGTTATAAAAACAGGATTTTTAGTTTTAAGGGAAACAGTTATTCTGATCGAAGTCGTGCTCTAGATATCTACAAGCGCTCTAGGAAATCAGTTTGATTTTTTTGTTGAAAATTTTCCAAATCTTAAGAAAGAAAGTTTTCGGCACGAATTTTTATAGAAAAATATTATTGAGCACTTTTACTATACAAACTATTAGAAATAAAATATCAATAGAAAATATCAGAAATGATTTCAGTGATAGGACAAGTATTTTGAGATTTTATAGCTCCTTTTAAAAAGCAAAAAAAAAATGCTCCTTTTTGATAATTTTATTAACGAGTCTAGTGAAAGTGTACAGAAATTGTCCTTTTTTTTGCCTTTTATTTTATTTAACCTCACCATCTAAGCAATGCAAAAATGGTCTTTTATAGAAAATAATTATAGTCACACAATAACCTAGACTACCCATTCGCCATTTTTGCATCTTTACATCGTCAATCGGAAGCAGATCCGAACAATATTCGCCTTGACTTTTATGTACGCTTATACAATATAAGAGCAGGAGTATGTTCATGATTAATGTGAATTTCAATTAGAGACTAAAGACCAGGAAAAGGATGATGCAACTGGATACTAGCAGTGGATAGTTAACTCATGCCAATGTCAGACGTTTGGTAGCAACCGAACCGCAATCGTAGAATGCCAGCATCGAGCGGACATGGCATAAAAGAAACCTCATCCGACCTCTGCTAACCTAAGTCAAGTCGAATCAAGTCAAGTTCTGTCTAAATTATGCACATGGCCTTAGTCTGAGTCTAAGATTTTCTGATTGTTGTCCTGTCCTGTGTGTGCCTTACACACCTCATTGCCAGACAATGGCCAGGACCGTACAAGAGATCTCCATTCATACAAAGGACTTAAGCTACCATTTGGCATTATCCTTTATCTCGTCTATGATGGCTGTTTGAC
Source organism: Atherix ibis (assembly GCA_958298945.1). Classification (NCBI taxonomy): domain Eukaryota; kingdom Metazoa; phylum Arthropoda; class Insecta; order Diptera; family Athericidae; genus Atherix; species Atherix ibis. The sequence goes on along the minus strand of OY282610.1, from coordinate 20,282,258 downwards.
TTCGAGTCGTCTGTATAGAATGTAGAATGCACAGTTTGTCCTTCAGTTCCGATTTGTACGAGTATGCTTCGGCTACCGGAGCAATCCCCAACAAACGCACACACGTAAATGGTTAGTTGTTAGTCGTTAGTTATTACTTTTGTTGACTCTACTTCTCATTAGCTAGAATACGTTGTAGTGCACATGTGCCTTGTTGAGCCTGAATAAATCCGGAGGCCATCGGGCAACCAATTTCTGTAAGTCAAGCTTCCAACCAATCCCATGCCCTTTTGTTCTTTTACATTCAATTTAAGAATTTCAACTTAAAATGCTACAAAAAATATCGAACGAAACTGACATCGATCATTGACGATAATTGTAGATAATTTTTCTCAAGTTTAAATGAATTTTAAATTTTTTATTCCCTAAAACTTTTAACTTTAATATCTTTTCTCCCCAAAAAAATACAACTTTTTTTTAAGGATTTCTCACGAAAAAAGGAGAAAATAATTTAAGGTTTTAATGCAAATATTTTTCAGATATGGGAAATATTTTGCACTGAAACCTTAAAGATTAAAGTAATTTTGAAAAGTTTCAACCAAACAAGGACGTAAATATGCTGCATCAATACTTGCCTATGAATTGGTGGATCTTTTGAACACTTACTGACAACTAAGTTAAAAGATGAATTTATTAATTAAATTCATTCAATGAATTTATTAAGGTTACACTGAGTAAGTGCTCATAGGTAAGCAAAAAAAAAATTCAACTATCCACAAAATAAATTAGTTCCGAAGTACGGAAGCAGCGGAACATGCTGCATTAATACTGACCCCCGAATTATTGGATATCCAGAATAATTGCTGACAAAAAAGTAAAAGAATACGACATAGAAATCTTATTTATCAATCTTGCCTGAGTAAATCCCCATGCGTAAGCAAAAAATCACTCAAAAATTCACATGTAAATTAGTTTTGTAGCACGCACGCAGCGGAAAATGCTGCGTCAATACTGATCACCAAATTATTGGATATCCAGAATAATTTCTGACAAAAAAGTAAAAGAATACGACATAGAAATCTTATTTATCAATCTTGCCTGAGTAAGTCACCATGCGTAAGCAAAAAAATTCCTAAAATATCCACAAAATAAATTAATTTCAAAGCACGCAATCAGCGGAATATGCTGCGTCAATACTGATCACCAAATTATTGGATATCCAGAATAATTGCTGACAAAAAAGTAAAAGAATACGACATAGAAAACTTATTTATCAATCTTGCCTGAGTAAGTCCCCATGCGTAAGCAAAAAATCACTCAAAAATGCACATGTAAATTAGTTTTTTAGCACGCACGCAGCAGAAAATGCTGCGTCAATACTGATCACCAAATTATTGGATATCCAGAATAATTGCTGACAAAAAAGTAAAAGAATACGACATAGAAATCTTATTTATCAATCTTGCCTGAGTAAGTGCTCATGGGTAAGCAAAAAAATCACTAAAATATTCACAAAATAAATTAATTTCGAAGCACGCAAGCAGCGGAATATGCTGCGTCAATACTGACCCCCTAATTATTGGATATCCTGAATACTTGCTAATAAATAAGTAAAAGAATACATCACAAAAATCTTCTTTATCAATATTTCACCAAGTAAGTGCTCATGGATAAGCAAAAAAAGCACTAAAATATTCACAAAATAAATTAGTTTCGAAGCACGCAAGCACCGGAATATGCTGCCTCAATACTGATCCCCTAATTATTGGATATCCTGAATACTTGCTAATAAATAAGTAAAAGAATATATCACAAAAATCTTCTTTATCAATATTGCACCGAGTAAGTGCTCATGGATAAGCAAAAAAAGCATTCAAATATTCACAAAATAAATTAGTTCCAAAGTACGTAAGCAGCGAAATATGATGCGTCAATACTGACCCCGAATTATTTGATATCAAGAATAATAGCTAACAAATAAGTAAGAGGAAACATTATGCAATTGCTGTTTATCTTATTTATCAATATTGCATTGATTAAGTGCTCATGGGTAAGCAAAAAATCACTCAAATATGAACAAAATAAATTAGTTTCGAAGCACGCAAGCACCGGAATATGCTGCGTCAATACTGACTTTTTTTGCTTACTCATGAGCACATGAATTGGTGGATATGCATAAAGAAATACGTTAAACAAATGCTGTTCATATAATTTATCATACTTGCACCGAGCAAGTGCTCATGAGTAAGCAAAAAAAATAACTCAAATATGCTCAAAATAATTAATTTTTATTTTAATATTTTTATTTGATTATGAATTTCATAATAGAATTTTTAAATAGTTTAATTTCGGAAAAATTTCTGGCCAAATTAAGGATATTCTTTTCCATGTAGGATAAAAGTGATTTGGCTTCAAGTACAACCAACTAGCACGAATGCTAAGACGGATATCCGTCACTTTAATTTGAGCTAGTTTCCAATAATGATTACCTGTGAGCACAACATGAAGTTTTCGAACTGTGAAGACGCAGCAATTCCATAGCTGCCTTAAAATATATATAAAATCATGCGTAACTGCGAGAATGTTAATTTTCAAATGGAAACAACTGGAGCCTTTACTATTCTGTATTCGGTGTTCTCGTCCGAAATTACGACCATCCATCTATCATCGTCCATCTGGAAGTTTATAATGCCTGCCTCTGTGGCAGCCTGAACGGAAGGTTACTGTACTAGAGCTCAGGGATCTGCGGAGCGTGTCCCACATATTCCCTGTATATAGCATGCAGTGGCGAACGATGGACTCGTATTATGCACATCACATTTACGAGCGAATATAATTTTATTTCGTTTAGATAGCGAGTTGCCCATGGCAATTTTCACTCCTTTTCTGCAAATGCAAATTGCCGCGTCTACAAGTGGTATTTCGTACGGTGAGTGGCCCGCAGTGGGAATGCCGTATTGTCAGCCTCTTGCATCCAATATTCGATATGGCTTAGAAGTTGCAGATGCGGGACAACAAAGACGGTCCAATTCAGTCAAATAGTGCTCCATTCTGATTTTCATAACACTATGTACAGATTATCCCACTCCACGTACACAAAGTGTGGATGTGAATATACATTTTCCAAAAATTCGGCCAACACAATATTAAGGATTCAACGGACTAGAAATATTCAACATGGAGTCGAGTTGGCAGTTAAGTTTTTGACGATGGGCACCGCCTAAGCGTACTGCCGTATGGGGAGGATGATGGGAATTGCGACCAATGGCACCATCTAGAAGCCAGCCACCGAACTGGGTATGGCTTGGGCACTAAATGTGAATTTTGTTACAACGTACGGATGGATACCACCATTCCATCTGTGTTCACATGAGTGCATCCATGAGTTTTGTTCGGACTCATTTGAATGTCAGGCAAAGTCCTCATGTGTGCTCAGTCAAAATTACCCAAAATAAGAGAAATTCTCGTCTGTTTATTTCTCGGAAACTTTAATGGATTTCAAGTGCGACATTTACCATGTACCCTATCTACCATGCACGTCTGTACAATTCTGCGTCCATACATCAGCTCATATAGACAAACGTCTTAGCTTTCAGTAACAGTCTTAAATCTAACTGTTCTCGGTCCCTTCCAGCTCATGTAACTGATTTTAACAAACTGAATCGTACTGCATGAGTGCAGGCACATCTCCCATTAAAAGGAGATGATTTTACACAAACACCCCAAACTTCACCAAACCCCCCCCCCCTTCCACCCTCCCACACCATTGCGCCTATAATAATTTCTGTTGTGGAACGCAATCGAAACGAATTGCTTTTTTGGTTCGTCAGATAATAAAATCTAAACACAATGAATGCGCTCATAAATTCTCTTTTTACATAATTTTCTATGTAAATTTACAAAATTACACACATTAAACCAAAAATAAAACCTTATCAACAATTTTCGAATTTGGTTGTTTTTATCTTCAAAATCCACTACAGCCTTCGTTGGCAAAATTTGGTTATCGTTCGCTATTAACATAAACAATTATACTATTTGGAGGAATTTTTAATGTTTTTATTTCTTTTTAAAAAAATAAATACATTTTCGTCCTTAATTTCAGAGCAAATTTCAAAATAGTTCGAAAAAAATTCACAATTTTCGTATTCTTTCAACTGAAAAACTGATAATTACAAAAATTTCAAACTGGAAACGTTTTAAGGCTTTAATATTTAGTATTATTCACAGGAAAAAAAATATTTAAAAAAAACCGATCAACTAAGGATATACGGAATTATTGAGAAATTATTCCAGTTTAAGAAAAAATTATTAATTTTATAAGAAAGCTTGGTGATTTTTACAAAAATTCCGACTTCTTAAAAACTCATCAATATGCTACCAAAAATTTGAGTTTAGAAACATAAAATTACAAAAATTTCCTTAAAATCCTTTGAAATTTTTCTAAGTTAAAAATATGTTAGAAATTGTATTTGTATAAATCTACATTAAAAAATTATTAAAAATTAATGACGACCGTAGAAAATGTTCCTTGTAGTTTTTGATTATGATTTTTTTTTGTTCAAAGTTTTATTTTATAAAATTTTTGTTAAAAAATTGAATTTCCAGAATTGGAACTAAAAATTTAATTTTCGATCAGAAAATTTCACAGCTCAACACAGTCATCGTGATGACCTTTGATAATCTTAAAAACTTAAGAGCTTCCTTACCTCCACATAAGTCCTTACCAACGTTATTATCAAGTAGCAGTGAATATTAACTGTTTCGAGATCTGGTATACTTCTTAGGGCAGTATCCTTGGACCACTGCTAAATTCCATTTAAATATCCAAAAAGCTACCAGTAACTAATAAACTCATATTAAAAATTCCTAAGATTTTTACAAGATAGAGAGTGAAGGTAAAAAACCATCAAAAACTATATATTCCTATATACCTTAAAGGTAATATTATTCAGCCAAATAACAAAATAAACTAACTGGGATTATGCCTGTCTTTTAACCAACAAAAACATAATTCTTAAACCAATCTGGACTTATGTTATTCAATTATTGAAAATTCACTAAACGTTCAAATTCTTCTCAAATCCAATCCCTTCAATTGTAGATGCTCAAAAAAATCCTTGATGCTCTTAAGCTTAAAAGTCTTCTTTACATATTGTTTTTATGTTTCTCGTTATAAAAAGTTTTTTCTGCGTTTTTCTCGTTATAAAAAGTTTTTACTACGTTTTTCTCGTTATAAAAAGTTTTTTCGTACACAAAACGAAAAAACTTTTTATACGAGTTTTTTGTTCGTCTTTTAACCAACAAAAACATAATTCTTAAACCAATCTGGACTTATGTTATTCAATTATTGAAAATTCACTAAACGTTCAAATTCTTCTCAAATCCAATCCTTTCAATTGGAGATGCTCAAAAAAAATCCTTGATGCTCTTAAGCTTAAACGTCTTCTTTACATATTGTTTTTATGTTGCTCGTTATAAAAAGTTTTTTCTGCGTTTTTCTCGTTATAAAAAGTTTTTACTACGTTTTTCTCGTTATAAAAAGTTTTTTCGTACACAGTTTTTATGCGTTTCTCATCATTCTTGATTATCATCTTACTGATAATCATCTTACAAGAAAAATTTTCATAGCTGTATTGTAACAATACTTCATCAATTGTGAATGAACAATAAAAAAATTTTTTGCACGTTCCATTTTGCTTTAACTTAATTCAATTTTAGATAAGATTGATTCAGGAGTATTTATTTAAATTGGGCTTAATTGAACTGTGGAAAATTCAGCAAAAAAAAAAATACAGATTTGTCGTTTTTTTTATGTGTTCTTTTCTCTTGTATGTTATCAAAAGAGTAAATAGTTTCTGCACGCATATGAACTACAAATAAATCTAACCACTTGTGTATGCATAATCATACAATTAAGATAACAATTAAAGTAATTTTGAGACGATTTACGTGACAAACGTTGGAAGTCCACGAAACTTTATCTCGGCTAGCGTGCAACTGCAATAGAGAGGATAACGGCTATGGTAAGGACACCAGCAATTGCATGCAGAACTATAAAGTCCTTCAAGTGCATACTAACAATTGTGAAACTCATGAATTGAGATACGAAGACCCAGCAGCGAACAATTCCGAGGAGAATTGCTCCTTCACTCTGGATCTCCGTGAATGCCGTTCATCTACTCCTCCACATAGCCAACCACCCAGAGTACTGTACGCTCCAACAAACTGTACAGTGCCAGTAGCCCTAATCTAAAGAGACATTGCCTAATCCATTCCAATGTTTAGCAGTTTATTCGGTGTGCAAACAATAATTTCGAATGCCCTCGAAATGCTCACGTCCTAGTCTGAATTCTCGATAAGGAACTTTTACGTTCTTCATGTCCTCTTTCGAACAGTTAACATAATCCTTGTGGCTTGGTCATACGAACAAATTACTATACACGTAAAGTGTCCCGCGTATACACCGAAAGAATTTTGCACAAACTTTTTACAAAGTTAACTTTTTTTTCTATTTCTTAAAAAAATATTTCGTATTTTTCTTACGTACACTAATCTTAATTAATTTCTAATAAATCTACGATAAATAAGAGCAAAAATTAATATTATTTAACACAACAACAACAAATAAAACTAAATTTAATCCTTAAAAAGTTGTTTGTCATAAAATCATTCATAAAATTTACAAAAAAAAAAAAAAAAAAAACAATTTTGTAAAATTAAGAAAAATTTCATTAAACCGATAATAATTTATAAAAATTTCCAAAACAAATATTCTTAAGAAACACCCCCTTTCCCCTCAAATAAAAATTGTTCCATCAGTATTTTACCGAGAAAAAAACTACGGTTTTTGTTTTCTTTCTTTTTTCTTATATAAATAAATTCACAAAATACAAGATTGCTCACTTTCTTCTAAAATTAAAGTAATTTTATAAATACTCTTAAGCTCATTAAATATAAAAATACAATTCTCCCCTATCCGCTAAATTAAAAACGATTTTATTAATAATTTTCTTGAAAAACAATTCCAAAGAAAAGCACAAATGCTTCACCAGAAAATTGCCATTATCGTGAGAATTTCCTATGAGAACATTTTAAAGAAAAAGTCAATAAAGTTAAAGATTCTTTTTTTTTATTGAAAATTAAAAATAGGTTATTTTTTTATACAATACAAAAAATTATTCAACAGTTAAAAAGTACGAAAAGATCTAGAAGAGAACAATGCAATTAAATCGAAATTTTTGCAATCATCTTGAATAGCAGCTCTAACTTCGGGTTATCATAACCTCAATTAATGGCCACCTAGATACTAAAATTTAATATTCAAAATGGTCAAAATTATAAGAACAATCAGGCCAGCAGAAGTATGAGTAGCGTTGGTAATCAAAAAAAAAAAAATGGCGGTCGCAATTCTACAAGGAAGCGAATATCCCATGGACAGCGAGCGTATACAATAATAAATAATGGCCAGCAAGGGTGGACAGAAGTTGCCTGAGGGTGACTTCTACTTGAATCATCAGCAATTGCATGACCAGCACTACCGCCAAGTATTTCCGCCACGTTGCTACTATTCAGCGTTTCTTGATAATGGCACGAGGTCAGACAATACTTGATTTAGCTTCGAATGTCCAGCCAAGCATCTTTAAGGAGACAATATTTGAAATGTTAAATTTTTTGCCATTCAAGCAAATTTCCGCAGCACGCTTAGAGCACATCGAATTCTTCCCAGAAAATGGCCCAACACTTTGGAGCGTCTCTTTTTTGTTGATATCGCCACAAATTTTCAATCTGAATTTAGAGTAAGGATTATGTTGGCCACTGGATCTCTATTGCAACAGAGTTAAAAGATTCATCCTGAGAAGAAAATTTGTATTTTGTATAAAATGGAGAAAAATGTTAGTTACCGATGGACACTCTCCTTTATTAGAGCTCATCATTGGCGCCCAAGTGGGGTTGTTTTTAAAGAATTTGATTGCTCGCTTCCAACCAATTCATTTATTATTGAAGTGCCGGTAAGCGTTATTTACATTCGGTCGGATTATTACACTATAGCCCCTGATTTGTCTCCCTCATTCCCTATCTGGTTCTCCTGCTGAATCAAGTTCAATTTTTGTTTCTTCTCTTTACAACAATTCCAATCTTACAATAGACTGCATAGGAAACTTTAACGTTCTTTAGATAAGAAGTAAACGATTTGAAGGATATTCTGCATTAAATGGGCGCGGACTATGGTTGCTAAGTCATCAATAATGCCAGGGAAGACGTGATAAAATCTTTGGTTCATCCAAATACCGGTGGATTGATTAAAATCGCAAATGCAATAATCACCCTGAAGATGGGATGGTGTTGACTGGAATACGCCATCGAAGAATTGTACCGAAAGCGATAATGTATCTTATTCGCGGGACAATATTATTTCGAAGCCCTCTAAAATAAAAGTGATAAAAGCCCACCCATTTTAGGATGTCCACAGGACTACTCCGTTCGACTCTTTGAAAAGACGAACAGCTAATATGGCCGTGGTTGTTGGTGGGTGGTGTTGGTAGCCCGTTCGCTACCATTTGAACGTGGCATTGTTTGTTCAGACATGTTGTGAATAGATGTGAACGCATTAGGGCAGCTCCACATTCAGTCGTGCAATCTAAATACTTAATATAAAAACCCATTCACTAATACGCTGAATCACGAATGATGTGGATATACCCACACACGTTCATATACGAGTTCACATCGTTTCTTAGTCCGTGGTGTGTAGGCAGCATAAAACGGACCATTAAGCATATGCAAAAATGGCAAACAGTCATGCAGGCAGCCATTAATTGAAGGCGACATCCTCTGTGAACCCTTTGGCTGAGTCTTGAGAGTCCAGCAACGACAAAACTAAGCCACAACGGCGATTCAAGTGTATCTCCAGTAGAATCGGTGTGCTAATGCCTCGAGGACTTTGCCCTCCTTAGATGGGCGCGGATACAAATGCTGCCATTCCTGGGGTGAAGGGTGTGAGAGCTCTCGACTATTTGAAACAAAAAAATCGTGAGGCGGCCATAACCGAACACATAATCGTATACCCTTTCATAGCTACTAATTTAAATGGTCTCCCAGCCGTGGGATGGAACTGCTTGCTGGTGACGATTACAGAAGTTCCAACAATCTAAGCAATCTCGCCACTTCTCAACTTGATCACACACGTTTGCCTGAGGGGATGAGGTGATGTCGACCACTGTGTAACCCCGTTTTTCGGACTCTGCAAATTATGCTTCCACTGCTGCTGTGTCGGCTACTGCTACAATACTTGAGGACGGTGCTGATGCTGCTATTCAACGCCACTTCAATTCATCCCCAAACACAGCACCTACTACGAGTATGCTAGCTTGAATGAATGCCCGGACAATAGCTGGAATACGAACAGACCAGGCAACTTTCAGAGATAACAGGCACATCTACCGCTCCGATATTTGTACATACGAACACCAATAAGGTTCGATACCAACTCTGGTACCAATAACGATGTCGACACCGACACCGACACCGACACCGACTCTGATATTGTCACGAACGTGGACAAACAACATTTTATGTTGTACGTACGTTGCCATAAAGCCAGGATAACGCGCAATAACAATTCATACATAATAAATTTATTTATCATTAAGGGAAATCTGTAAAAGGGTTAAGAATCATCCCTTGTCGCCTTTAACATTCCATTGACTGCTGCCCCGGTGGCCATTCCACTCCTTTGCCATTCGAAATCACAGCGACCATCCCTTATTCCTATGGCACTGCCATTATTATCATTGCCACTACCGATGCGATCCGATGCAGCTATTCTATCACCTCTTCCAATAGCTTTCACTACTCTTGCGGTTTCCATGCTACAGCAAATTTCATACAAGACGATTATGATGGCCGTACGCTAATGGCTTTCTTTGTTTTATTTGCCATCTTTTCTAGGAGTTGTTTTTCTCCATCTGTTCCCATTTATCCTTTTTCTATTATCTGTTCAAGTCATTTTGGATTAATTCTCTTTTCAGTCATTTGCCATCTTTACTCGAATATCCTTTTTTCTATGTACTTCTTCGTCCTTTACAAATTAATATTTCCTATTCGACCATTTTGATAATTTCTTGGTCTTTGATTTTGTTTTTTTTTTTCATATTTTGTTTACAATTCCGTATTCCATTAGCATTTGTGAAAGGCAGAATTTTATGGCTCCCTCTTAAATTGGGCTTACCTACATATCTGTTCACGGGGTTGTCCTTTGTTACAAATATGAATAGGCATATGAGCAATACAACTTAAATCTATCGCATACGACTTTGAAGTGGTTCCTTTTTCCATATTTAGACTTTGAAGGGTTTTCAAAAATTTACTAAAACTGAGAAAAATATTATAATCAAAACAACAGCAACAAATAAAAGCATTATTTTAAAATGAAATAAAATTTATCGACGAATTATACGAGGTCAATTATACGAGATTATATTGATTGTACAGCGTTTGCTTACGATTGAGCAAACCTGCATTTTATAAATCACCTTTTTGAGTACTGCTAATAATTCATTAAAATAATTATAAGGATTTAAAAATATATTTCATTGTATTTGAAATATTTTCGAAGCACCAAAAATCAAGTTAAAATGCACTATTGCTCCTTTCAGAGGCAAAAAAAAAAGGTTTAGGGAATGCAGAAACCATTTCTTTTAATATAACTCACATTATAAAGTAAAAGTGTCTACAGTTTTTTTTACTGAATTATATAAACATTTTTAAGTAAAAGAATGGATTCAATTCTTGCTTAGAATCGAACAAAACCGCTTTAACAAAATGTTATTATCATCGTCTATATGAAAACTTGTTCTAATTTTATTTTTAAGCATTCCGTAAGATTATTTAAGTGTAATTTAAAAGCGATTTCGTTTGCATTTTATTACAATTAAATCAAAACTAACAACAAAAAATGTTCTCGGTACCAATTTGATAAGTTGACAAAATATTTTTCGAAAAGAAATTAAATTTTCCACCAGATTATTTGAGGTTATATTAATTGTACAGCGTTTGCTTATGATTGAGCAAATCTATGCTGTATAAATTATCCTTTCGATATCTATTTATAATTCATTAAAATAATTATAAGGATTTAAAAATATATATTAATGGTATTTGAAATGTTTTCGAAGCACCAAAAATCAAGTGAAAATTCACTATTGCTCCTTTTAGAGTAAAATAAAGGTTTATGGAATGCAGAAACCTTTTCTTTTGAATATAACTCATATTATAAGGCAAAAGTATCTACAGTTTTGCCATTGAAGTTAATAAACATTTTTAAGTAAAAGAATGGATTCAATTTTTGCTTACAATCAAACAAAACTGCTTTAACTAAATGTTATTATCATCGTCTATGTGAAAATTTGTTTTCATTTTATTTTTAAACATTTCGTAAGATTATTTAAGTATAATTTAAAAGCAATTTCGTTTGAATTTTATTACAATTAAATCAAGACTAACAACAAAAAATGTTCTCGGTACCAATTTGATAAGTTGACAAAATATTTTTCAAAAAGAAATTAAATTTTCTACCAGATAATTTGAGGTTTTATTGATTGTACAGCATTTGCTTATGATTGAGCAAATCTATGCTGTATAACTTATCCTTTCGATATCTATTTATAATTCATTAAAATAATTATAAGGATTTAAAAATATAATAAAGTATTTGAAATATTTTAGAAATACCAAAAATCAAGTGGAAATGCACTATTGCTCTTTACAGAGCAAAGCAAAGGTTCAAAGAATGCAGAAAGGTTTTTTTTTTAAATATAACTTACATTATAAGGCAAAACATTTTCATCACTGAAGTTAATAAATATTTTGTAAGCATAAGAAAGAATTCAATTTTTGCTTAGAATCAAACAAAACCGCTTTAATTAATAGTAAAGATTATCATCGCCTATGTGAAAAAGTTTTTTTTTATTTTTAAGCATTTCGTAAGATTATTTAAGAGTAATTTCTTTTTGGATTTCATTTAAATTGCTTAAATCTGAATACAGGAGTCCGTAGTTAACGTGTTTCAAATGTGTTTCACTAATAGCAATTGCTGTCTAACTATTCTGGAGTCTGGTATATTTAGAAGAGATGAAAAGAAAATCCCAAATTTCAGTTTCAGTAAAATCAGAGAAAACTTTCAAGTATTTACTAAAGGATAATTGCTTTTTTTTCCACAGCATAAATATAAATGCTCCCTCATCAGCTAAGTTGTTTAAAAAAAAAAGTTGCTCCAACAACGCTACGAATTACCTTGATATTAAAATATTTTTATATATTTTTCGGTCTTCATCCCCAGGATCGTGAAAAATAAGTTGAAATATATTTGCTTAAGCTGAAGCATACACAGTTCTTATTCTATTGAGAGAATACTTAGTCATTTTTCACAACAAAAAAACCTACAATCAATAGAAGAAAAAACCATTATCCGAATTGTACTTATTGAGCCTTAATTTTGAAAAGGGAAAAAAAACTCACACAATTCTTACGTAAAAGCTATTTGGCAACAGGAGTTGGCGTAATGTTCGCATTTGGTTGCTTTTATTTTTTAATTCTTTCAGGGAATAACAATAATTTGGAATTTTTTTTCTGATTGCTCGTTACGTATTCCTATACTCCCACGCGATCGAATATTATTTGTCTCGCTGTCGTATTCGTTTGGATAAGAATCGTGCTCAGTTGGTGTAGTTCATCACCTCTCGAACTTTTTATGCAAGAAGCCCGCGTGTTGGTGTGAGTATATTGTACGCACATGGAAGTATTGCTGGTAAGGAGCAGTTCTTTTGTTTCACAATTCAATGTCATCATGTATCCGATGATGACATTTTCTGTAACTGATTATGGTCTATTTCTTACGATGGCATCCACTTTGCCTTTTGCGCACCCCGTCTCATCCATAATCAGACGTTTAGCAAATCAATTGTTCTCGCCCGAAACGGTTCAGGGATTGTTGGTTTCGTTTTTCAACAGTTGCCCCAAGACGTATGAGTAACGAGCACATGACAGCCTCCGCAGAAGGGCGTAGGTCAGCTTCGGGAGGGGTGCGCTCGTATTTCTAATTTGAGGTTCAGGTACGCATAACTGATCCGTTGACAATGCCAACTCTTTGTGAAAATGTTTCCAAAAAAATAATCGTTTCAGCCCCCTTACGCGAACAGCACCGTTCGCTTTAAGGTAATGTACCGTAATTTCTCTCGGAAGAATGGCTTTTGTTCGAATTTCATAGTTTTTGGTCTTGACAGGCTTGCTGCTGTGTTTCGACAAACACTCACAATACATGCTGGTTCAGTACTTTTCGAGTCCCGATCAAAATACGTTGCCACATCTCCAACACCCTCCATATCCGTTTCCACATTCCTTACTTCTCGTATTCACACGCCTTCACTATAAGTGCGTGTGGCTGGCGACGAGGACATTAACGTTCATGTGTTACTTGTAAATTATCGCTCCACGGGGGTTTGGCCCCATAACATCACGACCAAGGTAATTCCATCATGCAAGATAGTTTCCAGGCAGGTGGTGGTTATATGTGAGTTCAATAAGGTCGCCGCTATTTAAAGAAATAGAAATCGGCCTAGCACACATACGAGTAGTTGGTTGTGGTTGATTCCTTTCGAATATAGTCGAGCACGTGAGTAGACCCGGAGACAATGGCATCGCTTGACAGGACTTTCGATTGGAGTCTGCGATTACATTTGAAAATGGCTATGACCAAGAATCGAAACGATGGAATGGCGATATTGTTAATGGTAACTGGGAAGACATATCGCGTTTGTGCGCCGATAATCTCTAGCGTATAATAAGAAAAGCTTAGAGAGCTAGCTAGCTAGCTTGCAGCATGAACAATAGCAGGTTATATGTGCGAAGTCATATTTACGAGTGTACATGTACTGAGACAGTTTCTCCCCCGACATCCAGCCCCAGAACCGCTCGTACACGGATACCAAGAGCACTAGTGGGCAGTGATCTCTAGCCTTCTATCTAACAATTAGCTCTACAGCATCGTGAACCATTGTTCCTAGTTGGTAATATCCCATAGAGTGCTGGGCTTGCACTATACTTGACGCTATTCAATGACGAGTACTCTTAAAAACATCCATTCAACTATTCATCCGAAACTTCCGAGCTGGAATAGTCTAGGCCGAGAACGGTTCGAGTTTCATTTTCAAAGATATTTTCTAATAGAAAATCCCCATTCTTCCTTTCTTTCGGATCGACTATAATTGACCGAATGGCGTATGACACATGAACATCTTTCGCACCTATTGTACTTGATTAATGCTCCTCTTCACATTAAATATGGTATTTAGGTGTGCAAGCAAGTATTGGCAAATTTCACAAAACCTATACACACATTCAAAATATTATATAAAAGAAGAAAGATTTCTTCCCTTCCCAATTCGACCGGATACTTCCTTCATAATTCGAATATAAAACAATGAGTGTTAATATAGTATCCTTAAGGTAGGAAAAAAAACTTAAAGATTAATATTGTAAGAGTTTGTGACCTTTCAGCATCTTAATTTACTTGATCCAAATACCAAAACGCCTATTACCCAAACCAGCACACAGAAAATCTCAAATGATTAACGGAATAATTTTACGAATTTGAATTGTATTTTTTCCGGTTATTATCCAGAAAAAAAAATATTTTTGAAGGAAATTTTATAATATTTTTATTTGCGTTTATCAATGGAATGGGCTGGGATGCCATATATCGATGGCATTTTGATGATTTTGTCGTTATCAAAGAGGTGGCGCACAAATCAGTAAGGCCCCGTTTGTTACAGCGGGTAACACTAACGGCCAGAAAATACCATGATCCCATGATGCTTCGTCGAATCAACGGCAAAACCGACCGTACGATCGGACTTATGAGCGAATCCGAGGAGATCGGCGTCATGACGATGATTGGGTGTTGGGTTTTTTTTTATTTGTCAAGTAGAAGTTAACGGGTGCTGTACGCATTACACTGTTGCATAATTTTTTTTGAACTTTGTTTTTTTTTTTTTTTGGTTGAAAGTGTAAAAAAAGTTAAAAATCATATAATTTTTTTTGGAATTAAAAATGTAAAAGTTATCAAAGGAAAAGTTAAATTTACAAAAATAACTAAACTTTTTTTGAATGAATTTAAATTGAACTAATATTTTTATTCAGGATTCCTCTCCTCCCCACAGATACCCGGTCCAACAGTTATATAGGGTTTCCCAAAAAGAGTGATATGATTTCTTTTCAACAACAAAAAAAAAACGCACTAATTGTTAAGGAAATTCAAATGTTTTTTATTTAATGTGAAGTACAATCGATACAATTAAGTTCTGAATAAAACGTTATTCAAATGGCCTCCACGACTTCTTTTGCAGGAACGAATTCGATGACTGCTAAAGCTTGAAGAGAGTCTGGTTTATTGCTAAAGACCAATGACTTCAAATAACCCCACAATAAATAGTCTAATGGTGTTAAATCACAACTTCTTGGAGGTCATTCAATGTCACAATTTCTTGAAATAATCGAATCTCCAAACTTTTCTCGCAATAGTTCGGTTGTTGCACATGCTGTGTGGCACGTAGTCCCATCTTGTTTGGTACCAGATGTTGTCAAGATCAACTTCTTCCAATTTCGGCCATAAAAAGTTGGTTATCATCGATCTATACCGTTCTCCATTGACAGTAACGGTGTTACCAACTTCATTCCAAAAGAAGTACGGACCGATGATTCCACCAGACGAAAAACCACACCAAACTATCAATTTAGGTGAATGTAATGGGTGTTCATGAATAATTTGTAGATTTTCTTCACACCAGAATCGACAGTTTTGTTCATTTACCGCACCACTTAGATGAAAGTGAGCGCACGAAAAGTTGCAATTGGAGAACGATTATTTTGATAATTAAAGTGAATAATTTGTAAACGTTGTGATAAAATTGTAAACATTACTGAATACAATGGAAAAAAAAAGACAGATCATGACATATTACAAATGGCCAAAACGTCACTTAGAAATCATATCACTCTTATTGGAAAACCCAAAAATATGTTGTTATTTAACGTGACCTGGTTGTCCGAACCTCAAGACCACGAGTCGCCTACGACTATAGGGATCGAGGAATACTCAATCAACGCACCACCATTACTGGCAGTTAACAGACAGAATGAGTTAAAAGCTCATTCTCCACCTGCTGGTGGCGAGGATTATCTAAACTTCTGCTGTCATTAGCAGTGACAGTGCCCGAGATAAATGCAAAATGGTTATTACCAGTTACCTCCCACCTGCACTCCGAAGACCGTACCCGCGATATGGGTATTAACCACAACCACTACGTAACTGCCAAATGGCACCTTACCACGATCAGGCATAGTGTATTCCACTATGGGGCCCCCGATTCCCGTGGTACCAATTTTTATTTTAAGATTACTTACCCGGTCCTACAATAGCACTGTGCTAAGATGAGCTGAAAGAGATAGATCATCGTCGTTCATAAAAGGCGCACTCCAAATTTTTTTTTTTTAGGCCGCGCAGTGTTATAGTTTGGAATTGCAGATAGGCCAGAGAGAAAAGGATCAGCCAAATCTTTTTCACTAACGATCGCCTTCACCTGTTTTTTTCTTTCTTTAGTTTTTGGGCTTTATTTCTTTCAACAACAAAATGTTTCGATCCATTTTTATACCTGACCTCTCAATTCCCATTTCTTCCCTTTTTGCCAGTATTGCTTTTTTTAGTTTTTTTTTTTTAATTCCTATTTTTCTATATGTTCTGGCATGATTTTTTCTGTTTATGGTGGTTGTGGGAGCACATCTGAAAACTTGGAAATAAAAATCCTTACCCACCAACCCGACCCCCTCCCTTCCACCCCATCACTCCTACCCAATATTTGCATAAAATTCGCGAGAAGAATTCCTAGCAGAAACATGTGTTCTTCGAGTATGGTCGTCATTGCCAATACTCCTGCGGAACTTCACTTTCATGGAAATTTTAATTTTATCCATCCTGTTCTAATACCCAAAGAATACTTACTATGTATTTTTTTTCTTTTCTACCATAACAAGTTATTATTGTTGCTGGTGAAATATCGTCAAGAAAAGGGGGTGGATTTGCTTATTGAAATCCAGCTTGTTTGTCTGGAAGGTGTTCTTTGAAAAAATTATATCAATCGAACTTCGGTTGTTTTTTTGTTTGTTTTGCTTTTTCTTCTGAAAAACACCTACATGGACTCACCTACGCCCTAAATTTATTTATTAAATTTATATTCCAATTACAGAGCAGAGGGTGGTAAAAACAAATATTCGAATAGGATTATTTCAATGCTCCATAGTTATTGTCTATGTGGTAATATTGTAATGAGCATTTTGCAAATGACGGCAGTCTAACCGTCAACTTTTGCCACATTTCTTCAAATACTGCTTCACGTGATAAATTGCATATAAATGATAGGCGAATAATACACCTGAAATGGACACACAAAAAAAACGACTAAAACGATTTTGACACATGCAACAGGATAGTACTCGTGTTTGGTCCCGTGATCATATGGTAGAAATTGCCATGGAAATATTATGAAAAAATTCCAAAAGCGAAATAACCAAAGGACGTGGGATGAAATTTTTTTTGGTTCACTAATAAACAAATCATACAATTTCATATAAGTTAAGTTCCTTTATATTTTTAATCTCTAAGGTATGCTTTTTTCCCTAAGAAATTTTATACTAAAATTTTAGTAAATATAATCGATCATGCTTAACTTGAGGTTAAGTAAACTTTTCTGTTATTCTCCCAATTTGGCTCAGGTCCTTGAAAAACTCACCACTCACTATTAGCTCACTATGTGCACATAAGACGCTCGTATCACTGATCGTCATGGTAACACTTTCCAGTCACATCGTTGACATTCTAAATAAGTTCTCATCTCTTATCTACTGGATTGACAGATCACGTGACGTGTGTGAAAGTCAAAAGTGCTCAGTTAGCTTTGCCATTTCATTATAGAAAACCTTACATCCGAACAGTGCTTACAAATTATAGAATTTTATTATCAAAATTCGTGCTCTCATAATTTTATGGTCATCATAATCGACCTACTGAGCAAGCAATTCAAATTAAAGTGAAAATATTTTGCAGCAATTTCACGATATTTGACATCAAGCCAACCTGCCGTAGCGTTCAGTATTGGTGAACGCCGCAATTTGTCTATCCGTCACCGTTTACAGTAATTGGGACCCTCCACATATATTTTACGCAAGGATCTTGGTCTGAAAGCGTATAAAATATAGTTCCTGCAAGAACTGAAGTCGAAGGACCTGCCAATACGTTGAATTTTTGATGAGAGCAACTTAAGGAACAAAAAAATTGGGTACATAAATAAGCAAAATTGTCGCATTTGGTCTGATGAAGAAACACAGGCAAAACAATAACTGCCATTGCACCTAAAAAAAAACGTACTCTTTGGTGAGCTTTATGGGCCAGTGGAATCAGAGATCCGCATCTCTTTAAAGATGACGCTGGCCGCAACGTTACCGTCAATGGCCCTCGCTATCGTTCAATTGTTTCAAACTTTTTTTAACTGAAAATACAAGAACTCCATTTGGTCGACATGTGGTTTTAAAAAGTCGGCACCACATGCCACACAGCACGTAAAACACTGGACATATTGAGAGATGAGTTCGGCGAGCAATTTATCTCACGTTTCAAACCGCTGAGTTGGCCACCTAGATCGTGCGATTTGACAGCTCTAGGCTATTTTTTTAGCGGGCTACGTAAAGACACTTGTATATGCCGATAGCCTTGGAACACAATATTACACTTGCTATTAGTGGTATACCAACCCAGATGCTCAAAATCCGACCTTTCGCATGGCTCACATAAAACGTAGTCTTGGCTAACACATTTCCATGAAATAATTTTTAAAAAGTAAATGGTTAGCATTAATTTATTAATTCAAATAAAAATTGCATACATTTTTACAATTTTTTTCCATTCTTGACATTTGCGGTGCTTGTTGCCAATTAAGTCCAGATCGATGAATTGAAAATGGCGATGTAACGCCACTGTAATTACAAATGCAGACACTTCCACTGGATTCTGTAGAGTTATGCCGACAAGCAGAACGTACATGAAACGGTACCTTCTGCATGTCGGCATAACTCTACAGAATCCAGTGGAAGTGTATGCATCCGTAATTATAGTGGCGTTACAGCGCCATTTTCAATTCATAGATGAAGTGTTTAGAGCGACTGACAATGCCTTTAATGTAAACTATTTCGTTCACATCTAAGGCAACTCGATTTAAAAAAAAATAATTGTATTTATTTTTTACTGTAGAAACTATTTGCCAGAATATATAAAATAAATAAAATTTACCAAAAATTATTTACAATTACTAAAAGTAACTTTTAATTATTAACTATCATTTTAATTTATTTTATGAGCTAATTTTTTTTGTTATTTTATTTTTTTTTTAATTATTTTCGGCAATTAGCTAAAATTTTCCCTAAATTTTGTACAAAGAAGAGGGCTTTTGACAGATAACTGACAGTTAATTATATAAGAATAAGCAAAAACATTTTTATTATGAATTTATTTATTATAATCCTATCAATATGAAAAATAAAGCGATTTGTTTATTATTTTTTGTATGTGTTTTTTTTTTAACTTTTCAACTTGTATGTACGAATAAAAATGTGTGATCTAAAATAGATAAAAGGGCGATAAGAAAAACTACTCGAAAAGTTATAGTAGAAATTGTATGAAAACCGATTCAGATGAAGAGAGGGTGAGAAATAAAGAAAATCATAAAGCCAGAAATACAAAAAGCACAGCGGATAATCAAATTAACAATTTACCCTTTTTTTATTAAGTTATTTTTTAAAAAGAGAGGGAAAAATAAATATTATTTTATTTATTTATTTGTCAGGGGTATTTTTGCCCTGCTATTTACTATTTAAAGGATTCCATAAATTCGGCCACGTTACCCTTACGAGGGTTATTCAACAAGTACTTAGCCTACAAAAGAAAAACGAAAATTTTGGAAAGGTGGCAATTTATTTTTCCACATAATCTCCTTCAGGCTCGATACACTTGGCCCAGCGATGCTCTAACTTTTTTAACCCGTCCAAAAAATACATTTTTTCGAGGGAAGCAAAATAGGCCTCCGTGGCGACGATGACCTCCTCATTCGACCCAAATCTATTCCCGGCGAGTGATTTTTTCAGGTTTGGAAACAAAAAGTAGTCACAGGGGGCCAAATCGGGAGAGTACGATGGATGGGGCAGCAATTCGTAGCGCAATTCGACCAATTTGGCCATGGCGACGGTAGATGTGTGAGCCGGCGCGTTGTCGTGGTGGAACAGCACTTTTTTCTTCGCAAAGCGGGGCCGCTTTTTCTTCAATTCGACGTCAAATCGGCCCAATAAGTCAGCATAGTAGCGCCCCGTAATTGTTTTACCCTTCTCGAGGTAATCGATGTGGATCACACCTTGTGAATCCCAGAAAACGGTGGCCATTATCTTTCCGGCCGATCGAACAGTCTTCGCCTTCTTCGGAGCACGTTCGCCGGGTGAAGTCCACTGTTTCGACTGTTCCTTGGTCTCTGGTGTGTACCAGTGAAATCATGTTTCGTCGACGGTCACGAAACGACGCAAGAACTCAGCTGGATTGCGCTAAAACAGCGCCAAACACGTCGCCGATGTGATCTCACGGTTGCGCTTGTTTTCCGGTGTGAGCAAACGCGGCACCCATCGCGCCGACAGCTTTCTCATGCCCAGTTCTTCGTGTAGAATATGATGCACCGTTCCTACTGCGATGCCCACAGTCTCAGCTATCTCGTGAACCTTCAATCGACGGTCTGCCAACACGAGATCGTGGACTTTTTTAACGTTTTCCTCCTCGGGGCACCTGGGCGTGGCTCATCAAAAACCGACGTGTGGCCACGAACAAACTCGTTGAACCAATTCTTGACGGTCGCCATCGAAGGAGAAGAGTCACCATAGCATCCAAGCGATCTTTGATTTCGCTGCGCGTTTTCCCTTCCAAAAACAAGAATCTAATCACCGAACGATATTGTTCTTTTTCCATTTTTGTGCAACCGACCGACACACTCGCTTTCAAAGGCTCTCAAAACAAAACTAATGAAGGGAATGGTTAATTTCTTTTTTGACAGCAGTTCCATCGGGCGGTGAGGCTAAGTACTTGTTGAATCGTAAATCAGCGCCATATTCAAATTGTACCACGTTGACCTTAAATCAGCGCCATATTCAAATACCGTTGCACGCCTGTTCTATCGAATATTGCAATGTCATTTTCGAAATTATATTCTTCGAGAAAAAAACCTCTTGATTTGTACAACTTTTAGTAAATTGATGACATTTATTTGTTGATATCAAAACTATATGAATCTGTAAATTAATCGTTTTCAAATATGAAATATTCAATTTTTAAGTTTGAATTTATAGAATTAAAAATATAGACAGGACATGATGCCTACTCAAAGGATTTAGGAAGAGTTCTTAGAGATCTTGATTTACCAATTTGATGGTCAATTGCTTGTGACCAAAGATTCAAACCGTATTTCAATCTGATATAATATTGTACAAAATCATATATTTCTGCATTTAATAATAATTAATTGTAGAACTTAGATAATTATTAAAAAATTTACTTTTATTTGCCTTCAAGAGATTGGGTGTGAAAGAGATTAATATTATAATAGTTGGCAAGATACAGTTGAGCTCACCTCTAAACGGAGGTAGGTAATTTCATTTGAACAAGAAACAAAAAACAAGAAAGAAAGAATTCCTATATTTACGAATATTTCTATTAAAGACATTTTAATATCTGAATCTTCAATTTTATACTACTCGTATTTGACATCAAACCACCAACCTGTGTGCGTAAAGTGCGTACAGAGGAAAATATTGTCGTCGTAGCGTCGAGCGTTGGTGTCACTTAAAACGTACTCGTGGGCAAAATTTACATAAAATAATCTTTGAAAAGTAAATGGCAAGCATTTATTTATCGATTGGAATAAAAATTTCATATACTATTGCCATTTTTTTGTATCTTTTTTGGAAATTTGAAAATCAAACACTTAAAAATGTCTGCGTTATTAGAGTTGTTTATTTTCTATTGATTTTAAGATAAGTTGAAGATAGAATACCAAACATTGCATTTTCGCCATATTTTATTGTTTTATGTTACTTCCGTAAAGAGAAGAATATGTGCCAAGATTGTAAAAAGTTGTATAAAGTTTATGGTGGCAACGATGTTTCAAGAAATTCCATGGTCGTCACTTTGATCCCAAAAAACGTTCCTCGGCCAGGAAGAAAAACCGGGATTGATGGCGACAAAATAAACGTATTTGGTCTCTTTAAAGCTTCTTCCATGGAGTATGACCTTCAATTCAGATGAGGCTGTAAATCAGTGCCTTATTCAGTTCTTTTAGACAGGTCCTTCTATGAACGAGGAATTATGAAGCTCTTTGCTTGCACGTATGACAGCTGCTTTGCTTGCACGTGTTTTGGCTCGTCTTCGATTTTTGCCCATTCCAAAAAATGGATCAAAGAATCTGTATCAAATTTTGTGTGAAATCATGAGTTCTTGCCACAGGGTAGAACGGCCAATAAGGAATATTACCTGCAAGTTATGCGTAAGTTGCGTGAAGCAATCCGCCAGAAACGCCCGGATTTATGGAAGAACAAAAATTGGTTTTTGCACAATGATAACGTCCCTGCTCACGCATCGTTGCTTGTGTGCGAATTTTTGGCCGAAAACAACACCGCAGCCACCGTATTCCGCAGATCTGGCCCCCCTGTGCCTTTTTGTTGTTTCCGAAACTGAAAGGACGACGCTACGCTACGATTGAGGAGATAAAGACAGCATCGAAGGAGGAGCTGAACAAGATCACAAAAAATGATTTTTTGAAGTGCTTCGAGAATTGGAAAAAACGTTGGCATAAGTGTATATGGTAATATCTGGTGGGGATTACTTTGAAGGGGACAAAATAGACATTCATGAATAAATAAATAATTTTTGAAAAAAAAACACAAAGTTCGCGATACTTTTTTGAACAGATCTCGTATACTTGGGCCCATCCTCTACAACATTTATACATCCGATACCTGGGCTACTAAACTAAGAACTATTCTCTTCCTTAACCATGAGTCTTCCCTCAAAGGCCATCACTCCTACCGAAGTTGCCAATTTAAACCAACTCCTATGACGGTAAAGGTTAATGAAGGTAAATCTACCCACGTGACTATTACTCTCCGCCGTGAACCATGTCCACCCTCTTATACCTTAATGGCAGTCTCATAACACAATACACCGTAGTTCGGTACCTAAGACTGAGCTTGATACCTACAACTACTTCGACTTCTACAGAAACGTTCTAAACTTACAATAGACAACAAAGTACTTTTCTACAATGCCGTACGGAAACCCATCAGCACTTACGGACTAGAACTCCGGGGCTCTACTAAGCCTTCCAATTTCCGTCAACTCTAATCCCTTCAATTAAAAATACTCAAACTCCCTTTTGCTTATGATGTGGCTGTCTCTCATTATAAAAAATTCCACTCTCATATCTCCAATCATACAAATCCCCTTGTTCAAGAACTATCATCCACTTCCTCTCCTAAAACCACCCATCGAAGACTGGTCCGCATGAGTATGGCCAATGAAGACCATACTCAGAGAGTACGTGTTTCAGCTAGCCTTCTAGAAAGATTGTGGGGGGATACGAAATATATTTAGTATGCTATATGGCGGTTGGAGCAGACCAGGAAGAGCATTTCCATCTAAGGCTCAATCCATTTTTTTTCTTCTCTCCTTTCTTTTGTTTTCTTTTGTTTGGTTTCCTTTAGGACTCTTTATTTTTTCCTTTCTTTTTCTTTAAAACTAAATTTTTCTTTGTTCTTCCGATTTTTTTTCGCCAATCCATTTTCTTTTTGGCGACTTTTTACCTTCCCTCCCATTCCCTATTCCTCTCCCTCCCTTAAAGTTTTTTTCTTTTTAATTTTTTTTTAATTTCTTTTTCCCACCCACTTCTTTTCTTTATTATTATATTTTTTTCTACCTTCCCCTCCCATGAAGAATTTAACACCGGCGGTTGTCTTCATTACCCTCTTTGCGGTTTTTTGGGGCATGATATTTTTCTGTCTATGGTGGGTGTGAGAGCACATCTTAGCATTAATTTCGAATACAGCCCCCCCTTTCCCCTTAATCAATCTTATCCGTAAGATAGTATCAACGTTCACAAAATATTTATTTTTAATTCAAATTTTAATGCCTAACTCATCACATTCCAACACCCAAAAAATACCTTTTATTAATTTTAAAAGTTGTTTTAAACTCTCTAAAGTTTTAAGAGAGTTTGAAAAAATTTTAAAAATTAAAAAACCGATTACATACGAAATTGTTAAGAAAAGAAAACAAAATTTTTTTAATGCGCCTATTTATATGCAATTTTTCATACTACCAGCAATTTTGCAGATCTTCGCGTGCGTCGTAGCCTTGCGCCCAACTACATCAAAAAATCTCTTCATTTTTTCGAATAAGTTTTAAAAATCAAATATTTAATATTTTTTTAAGTAACTATGAAATTCTTTCTAAAAAGAACATCAGTTTTCCTATTCTCTGCTTTTTGTGCACTACAACCCTGTGTGGGTTTGGGCTTGCTTTAATGCTTGTCTCCCCAATCATCTCTGTCTATCGCTTTCTGTTTTCAATTCTTGTATCCAACCTTGTTCAACATTACCCCCCTTTCTATCTAGCCGCCGATTTCTTTGGTCTGACCTGATTTCTTCTGCTTTCGGGTTTTGGTATATATAACAGGTTGCCTGCGGACATAACCAATTTTTATTGTTTTCACTATGTCAGCCTCCTTGAAGAATTGTAATAACTCATAATTATAGCGTATCCTCCAAATACCATTTAGATCCAATGATGGGCAGTATATTCTTTGGAGTATTTTCCGCTTAAAGGTCCTCAGTAAATTTTAATTTTGCCTCGTGGGTGCTACGTTTCTTAACCATAGACCACCCACCGGTCTTATTAAAGATTTGTACAGGGTACACTTCAACTTTCACTGATTTTTCAACTCCATAGTAGCTTCTATTCCCCTGTGTGAGGTGTTTTTTTAATTTCAGCAGTAACGTTGTTTGTTAGATTGAAATTTGCACTAATTTATTCACTCTCGTTAACTTTAGGGTGTCCCAAAATGTACGCCAGGAGGACATGACTCATGCAGTAATTGAATTATTTCTGGGGCTGTATGGCATGTGGCACCGTCTTGTTGAAACCACATATCGTCCATATCCATATCTTGCAATTAAGGCACAAAGACCTGCACTATCATATCGCGATAGCGAGCACCATTAACTATTATTGCCTGACCAGGTGCATTTGCAAAGAAGAATGGGCCGATAGTGCCTCAAGCCCAAAATCCACAACAAACAATAACGAATCATAGCGATTGTGAAGGGGATCAAAATTTCCTTAAATATAAGTTTACTAATTACTACCCTGCAGGAAGGGTATTAGAAGTGGAATAATGTTCATATACGAGATATGACAGAAAAGTAATGAGACCTTGGACAGCTAGAAATCGACGGAAGCGCCGATAGTATCAAATGTTTTGAGGAGCGAAAAAAACTCAGACAGACCATAATCAGGTTATTGGTGGAGAGGGGGAAGTGACGAACCACACAAATAATTTTAATAGAGAAGTCCTTTATATTTTCATCAGTTTTCGATGTCGAAGGAACTTGCTGAGCGCGGTGCGTCTTCTTTTTCTTTTTACCATCGTAAAACTTGTCCTCTCGATAAGGAATTTTTACTACAGGCTTAATTTTGTGACTCAAACTCGCGCATCCACCAAGCTTAACATAAAATTTGATGGCATATCCAAATTTCGGTGTCCTATTTTTCGTGACGCACTAAAGTGTCGGTTTATTTACCAAATTAGGTTGAAGCTTACACCTTCAAATATATTTTTGCCGTACAACTTTGAGGCGATCCACGTACGAATAACAAATTTTCTTCTATACTTAATAAGGCAATAAAAACTTGGATCGTTGAAAATGTTCAAGTTCGGTTACGAATTAATATTTAAGTGGGGAAAAACTATTTAAATAAAATTTAAGTTTTTTAAGCGAGTAAAGATGATGGATACAAGATCAGAGAATTGCTTAACAGCCGTACGATTATTATGGGAAATTGATAAGGGTTCGGAAAGAATATATGCAGGACTATTTGAAAAGGACGAAATACTTTCTGACAAGTACATTGAGTATGAGTATATTTGCGTTTCTGTTACTACGAATGAAAAAATATCTACTCGCTAGTATGGGGTATTAGCGAGTGTGGGGATAGAAAACTGCATTTGCTCGTTTATAAAACTCGACAGAAGTCGAAAGCGGCTACCGAAACGCTATGCAGGAAAATTTTGATGACGATGAGTTTGAAGTGGTTACTATGAAGATGACAAGGGCAATAAGATAAGGACAGATACTGGCAGAAGTCAATTTCGACAGACTATGATGAGGAAGAATGGTAATTAAGTCATTGTAGGGGAGCATCTGCAGAATTTCTTTACGAAGAACATGTGAGCACTTCCAAATACTGTATACTCTATTTTTATATAATCTCACATACAGAAAAGTTGATAAAATGCTTCTAAAAAAATAACTAAATATAAACAGGAAAAAAATGGGAAACGTTTTCTGTTAAATTTAAAATAAACATAAAACGAAAGATACAGTTGGATATGGAATTTCTGCTCTTAAATTAAAAAAACATTAAATAAAATTATTTAATAAAAAGTTAATAAAATAGTTCAATTTTTGTACTTGCATGGTTAGAGAAGTGCATATACTAGACCAAAAGTGAATGTTTATTAAAACATTTTGTTAAGTTTTATTCTGATAGAATTCGAATATTTGCTGGATGGGAAGAATTTTTACAAATTGCGGTGAAACATTTTTATAAATTGCACAGACATTTTTTACTGAAAAAGATTCTTTGTGAAGCAATTTTTATTGAAATTTTCTTTACCAAAATGTTCTTACAAAAGAAAAAATGTTTACAGGAAACACTTTTACGGCAAAAATTTTCACAGCACAAATTTATATGGAAAAAATTCCCAATCAGCAAATTTTTACTTAAAAAAATTTTACAACAAAAACTCTTACGGAATAAATTTTGCATAATTTCTTTAAAAAAAATTGTCAGTGAAAGAATAAGACATTTTTTTTTTAGGAAAAAATGTTGTGGAAAAAATATTGATAGAAAAAAATTTCCAGTGGAAGAAATAGAACGATTTCTAGAACAATTAAATAATTTTGCTGAAAAATTGCTTACGGTAAAAATTTTATAGCAGCAATTTTTATGGCAACTATTTTTTTTTGAGAATAATTTCAGTCCACAAAGATCGATTAGAAAAATAAAACAATTTCTATAAAAATTTAAAAAAATTTTAATGAAGAATTTTTAAGCAAACAAATTTTTTCTCAAAAATATTTTAAGTCAAAGAAACTGGGTTGGAAAAATAAAACAATTTCTCTTAGAAGTTAAGTAATTTTGAATGAAGCATTTGTAAAAGGTAAGTTTTTTTTGCTGTAAAAAATACAATATTATGGAAAAAAATTTGACAGAAAAAATTTGTATAACACCGAATTTTATGGCAATTGTTTTTATTACGAATAATTTCAGTCAACAAATTTTTAGTGAACAAATAATTACAGTCAAAAATATCCAGCAGAAAATAAATAATACAATTTCTATAAAAAGTGAAATAATGTTTAAGCAAACAATTTTAACTGATAAGATTTTGAAGAAAAAGTTTTTATGGAAACAATTTTTCTTAAAAATAATTTCTGTCAAAAAATGTTTAGTGAAAAAAATAATAATTCAAATATTAAGTGTAAAATTTGTTTAGATTTGCTGAGAAAAAATTGTACTAAAAATATTTTTATGGTCGTAAATTTTTAAGGCAAAAAATTTTCACTGGAAAATAATTTCGCTAAACGAATTTTTGCTAAAACAAAAGAAAGTTTGTCCTTAAAACCTGTTTTTAAAGTATTTTTACTCTTATTCAAGTTACAGTAAAAATGTTTTTCTTTTTTAAATTTTTTTTTTCGTATTTGCTGTTAAAAGTTATACGATAATTTTTGAGTACAATGGAAGTAAAATTGCCCAACAATCGTTGTGGCTGTAAATTTTACTTAGTACCTTAAATCAAATTTATCCATAAAGGAGCAAATGAGAGCAGGAGGCATTTTTAAAAAACTAGCACACTTAGAATTTTTAATGTTATCCACATAAAGGCAGGATCAAAGGATTTGCGAAATGGATCAAAAGCACCGCAATCCGTCTTAATTTGTTCTTTTTTAATTATTATTTTTATTTACCGTTGATTCTGAAAGGAAGCCGCAATTGAAGACAACGCCACAACACCGTAGCGTTCGTGTGTCGTCGTAGCGGTAACCGCACGCACTCCTGGAATTGAAAAAGTTTCTGTTTCCTCTTCAAACAATATTTTACATTTCGTTTATTCTAAATTCAGTATTGCCATCACATACGTGTACAAAAAAAATTACATAACCCTTTTACCTTATGCATAAATAGGGATCGTATCAATTTTAGGGTGCATCTAGGCCAAAGGTGCAAAGAACGGGAAAACAAATTAGTCCGAGAGAGGGTATCGAAACTGGTTTCTTTTAATTGAATTTCGAAATTTTCAACGCTTCAATTCGAAACTCGTATGCAGATGATTTTGAAATTATTCGTAACAAAGAAAAATTTTAATCTATTGCCTAAAAGAAAGAAAAATACTTCCAACTATTTATTCATGTGCATTCGGAACTTCAAAGTTGAAAAGTTTTCTTACTCGCGAAATCAAGGATTCTAATACCAAGGAGGAGTAAATGGAATTTAAGCATTACTGGTTCTTAAAAACGGAAGCAACTAGTTGGGAAACAGAAAAATGTGTTTATGCATAACCACACACACCCCCCTCCCCCACCCTCTCAACCACCTAGAAAGGTATCATGGAGAGTACCCATTGATTTTGAAAACTTAAAAAAAAAAATATCCAAAAGGAAATATTGCCGAAGTAGAGAAAGTCGCGTTAACTTTCCACTGGCCACGCTCGGACTACCAACCACAGTGGATCTTCCGCAATAACCTCCTCATTCCAATGCACAATTGGTCAACTCGATATACTTTTTATGCCTCTAAACACAAGTATGGGGGACTAAGAGTGGGCTACTAACGCCTTACTCAAGCGAGTTGTAAGCGTAATCGAAAGGGAGTGTGTACTTGATAAAAAAAAAACAGTTTCTCTTTTGCTGGAGAAAGTCGCCACTACATTCTCAAGAAAATTCAAAAGCGAAAAAAAAACCTTCGAAAATTTACGTAAAGAACCCGAAATCTGCACTCTCTTCAATTTCAACACACACTCAGAGTTTTTCTCTTTAAGCTAACTTTCGCACGGTTTCCCCTTTTTTGCAGTCACAGCTGAGGGAGATTTCACATTCCATATTGTTTGGGTATCAACATTATTGCTTTCCGCTCGCTCGCAAAACCATCGATGTGTTGGTGACACGTGCTCTAAATGCTTCGGCGCCGCTACGATTTCGATTCGAAAAGTTGACATTTGCTGTGGCGCATTGCTGCTAACGTCAAAGTGTTTGGAGCGGAACAACTCTTTTAAGGAGGAGGAGCACGTGCGTACGCGAGAGAGCATCGCAGTCTGTCGCTGACATTCCATATGCATGCGGTGGCGTTGACGCACCGCCATAGCAACGTTGAGCGCTCGAAATACACGTGTACGAGAATGGTCTTAGGTGTGTGCGTGCACCGCTGGAGAATTACTAATTCTCGCGGTGGACAGTGGCCGTTCGTGTTTGCCTGTTCTCGGTCCACGCGGTGGACGAATACGAGCAGTCGGCTATGGCTCTCCGATGTATTAGTGTCCAGTCGAGGGAGTAGACATCAGATTCGATTGGTCAGTTGGACAACGGCGAGTGTGTATGGCGGACGGTTCGCTGCGGCGATCGTACGTGTATGGAACCCGGGGACTCTCCCATCTCTTTTCATTAAATGGCATTCTTCCGTCCGAAATGGTCAGTAGCAGTGCTATCCTGTTCCATCCACAATCCATTGATAATTTGCTCTCCTTTTCACATCAACGTGGGATAAAAGCACATATGCATTTTTTTATTACATTTTTATTTTGATTTTTTTTATTTTTTTTTGTGTTTTTTGTTTTCAGTCAAAGGTGGGGTCGGTCGATGGTATCTGAAGATTATTGATTTAAAGGTATTTTTTTTTTGTTTAATCCAAATCAATCTATTACTAAAAAAAAAAATGCCCTGGATTAATAAAAAGAAAAAAAAAAAAAAAATGTCAAATAGGACAAGATGCAATAAATTTTTGGGCGCAAAAACTACATTTTTATAAAAATTCTCTTTTGGGTTTTTCTTTTCTTTGTCAACCAACTTTAAGGAAAATTAAATTCTTTATGATGAAAAAAAAAAAAAATTTACTATCTTCAATTTCAAAAATGTTGATTTAATTGTTAAGTGAGAAATGTTGAAGTTGTTGGTAGCTATTACGAATGATTTGAGACGGTCATTTGCATGAAGTTGAAAATTTGTACTGATTTAGGGGTGGAGAGTGGACACTAATCTTGTTGGGCTATCGCACTGACAGGAATGGCATAAAAATCAACAACGCAATCCTGTCAGAATTTTTTCGAAACTCGATTTTTCCTGATTTCTTGCGGGCATTTCTGTTGTTTCGCGTCATGTAAACAAGGAAATTGCTGGCAGCCGTGATGACTCGCTTCCTTTAGTTATAATCGCACACCCAACAGGAGCGTTGCCCTCAATTTCATCCTTCTTCTCAACATCTGTATTACCCTGTCTATCTCTCTTGCTCTCTATCGCTCCTTTTATATTTCAGAATTTTTCTTTTTGCTTCTTTATAAACATTTTATACAAATACAAATAATACTCCTTGTACACGTTTTATAGAATTCCTGTAGCATAGAGGACACTCCCTCCTCACATTCTCGTCCCTAAATTAGCATAAATACTTCGCATACCATATGTGAAAATATATATACTCGCACAAATTTGTTACATACACTCTCGTATCTATTTTATAATTTGTTCATATTTTATTTTTTATACTTTTTTTTCCCCATACATATTTATTATTATTATTATTATTATTATTTTACTTTTATTTTTATTCCTTTCTTTTTTTGGTTTCTTTGAAATTTTGCTCAAAAAACTTTTTGAAAGAAACCGAAACTGAAACTGACAAAACTAATCCGGAAAAAGGACTTTCTCATCTGTTATCAAATTATTCTTCTATGAACTTTTCAATTTCGAAGTTGTTTTGTTGATTTTTCTCATTTTTTTTCCACCCCGTTTTGCTTATTTTTGTTTTTGTTAAGAAAATATTTTTTCGTTACAGAAATGGAAAATGTTATCGTTTTTTTTTTCTTCTTCTTATTTCGTCTGTGAAAATTTAATTCCTCTTTAAATTCTCCAATAAATATAGTTTTTGTGTTTCTTTTATTTATGATTTCATTGATATTACAGCAAAACAAATATCAGTAAATTGCATAGCATTAGGTGTTGGACATAATTCGTACCTGCTGGTATACTAATCACACCTGGGGTTGGCTTTAATAGGCAATTGAATAGTTTTTTCTAGTGACCGCTAGATGGCAGGAGAAATGTTTCTGATCAGATTCTTCTCTATTAGGAATTTCTATTAGAAACGAGTGTGTGTATGTGTGCATATACGATCCCATTGAATTTGGTTCTTGTTGCTGGAATTACTGTTCGCCTGTTCGCAGACTTACTTTTCGACTTGTCTGGATTTTGTACATGATCAGTTCCGATCGTGCTTGAATCATTTCCAAAAATATTTTCGAAATTCTTCTCGTTTTTTAACTTTTTTTTAAATATTTTTTTTTGAATATTTTCATCAGAATGTAAAATTCAAAATCATCAGAAATAATTAAATTTTTTTTTTTTTGCAATAAACAAATAAAAATTACTATGAAATTATAGTTTTTTTTCAAAATGCCAGCATAAAAATTTTTACTCCACAAACATTTTAAAAATATCCTTTAAATTTGAAACAATTTTTTTAACGGATTTTTCAAAATGCATAGAAATCGATTATTTAAAAAAGAAAAATTTTTTTTCTAGGCAAAATTGCAATTATTATTTTTTTTCAAAAAAATTTGTTATCCCTAAAAACGTATTATTTTTGGTGTATTTTTTTTTTACAAATAACTATTGATTGAAGAAGAGACATTAATCTTATCAGATAGCAGCAAAAAAAAAACTGGATCTTGTAAGTGTCAAGAAGGTAACAAAAATACAATAAAAATTCAACCAACACCAAAATTATCAAGAAGATTTTAGTGTTAACGTTAGATCACTATGAATGTTCCCCTTAAAATCAGCACAAACTGTCGTCTCTCAAGATCACCACAATCTTTCCCAAAAGATCACCACAATCTTTCCCTCAAGATCACCACGAAATCTTCCAGGATTTTACACCTTTTACAAACATTTCACTGATTCGCAAAAAAATTATTCATTGCATACAAAATTTCCAAAAAAAAAAAGACAATTCGATGGGGGAGAAGGTAAAGTAGTTAAATAAATAGACAGGTGAGTTTTTTTTTTTTTTTTTTTGTTGAGAATATCATTTTTATTAATAATTGTTTTCTTAATGTTTTTTTTTTATTTGTTTTGTATTTTTTTTATGTTTCTCTATTTTTTTTAATTCTTTTTTTTTTTATTATTATTTTTATAAATAAAATTTACAATTACATTCATTTGAAATATTTTTGAAATTTGCTTAATTGTTTTGTGAGTTTCTCATTTATTTTCACTTCTCATCTATGCATGTAAATACATATACATACACGTATATATATGCATTAATATATATAATATATATTTATATTTATAATAATTTAATTTACTTAAAAAATAATAATAATACTAATAAATTGATTTAATTTAATTTAATTTAATTGTTTATTGTTATCAATAATGTATTTAAATTTACTTTTTTGTTTGTTTGTTATAATTAATGGTATTATTGTTATTATTATCATTATTATTACATTTATTTATTATAATTATAAATATAATTAATTAGTTTTAAATTGTGTAAATCATTTATAATAAGTAAGTTCATGATTTATTTAATGATTCTGTTCGCTTTTCAGCTTTTTACCACTATTCAACGCCATCTATTGGAATATCAACGATTAATGTCATATTTTCATATTTCTTGTGTTTTTTTTCTTAATTTTCTAAATTAATTTTCGTTTTCTTCTTTTTTATTTTTTTTTCTCCTAAAAATCATTTTCTAAATTAAATTAAATTTTTAATTCTTATAAATTTCGAAATTAATAATAAAGATTAAAATTATGTGGTTTTCGTTTATTCATTTTTTTTGTTGGTTTTCTTTTTGTATTTTTTTTTTTTTTTTTTTTTTTAATTAAATCATCCCTTATTCTTGTAGTCTATTATTTTGCTAACAATATTCTCTCGATTTTTTTTCTTCTATTACTTAACAAAAAACGAATACATACACATACATACTATTCTCAACACATGTACTAACAAAATGTATAAAGTTATTATTAATTTTTATCGTTTTAGTTGGTTTATTTATTATGATTTAATTTTTTTTTATTGTTTTAGTCTACAATCGCTTATGTACCATTTCGTCTTTCATCAGTTTGGTGAGCTGTTGTTTAACTCTCTTAAATATCAACTATTTTATATTTCTGTTTTCAAAATCTTTTTAGTTAATTTTTTGAATATATTTTTAAGTAAAAAAAAAAAATTATTGAAAGGTTTTTCCTCAACGTAAATAACCGAAATAAAAATAATTTTAATGGGTAAAAAAAAAGAAAATTGTTTAACAATTTGTACGTACACGAACCTACATTAACTATCATCCCTCATCGAAATTAATGGAATCCTACATATTATTGCACTTACCTTTTTATTAATTATAATAGTTTCCCTTTTAAATCTATTTTGAAATGGAAATATTACAACCTTAGTTAATTATTTATCTAAAGTTACTGACAGTCGATTTAATTTTGTGTTGGCATAAAAAAAATTCTTTCATTAAAAAAATTAATAAATTGAAATAAATAAAAGTATTTTTTTAAATAAAATTTTGGCGAGGGGGGGGGGGGGTTGGTATTTGGTAAATAATGTCAAAGATAAAAGTTCAAAAAGTTACCGCTGCAAGAATATAGAGAGCGCGAACACATGTATTATTCACTAAACACGTTTATGGTACATAATAGAAAATACAATAATCGACCACAATTTTTTAGTTTTTCATATTTTTATTTTTGACAGATCACGCATGTCACGTGTCAAAAGTGCTCTTCTATCATGGAAAGACCCAAACAGTGCTTACAATTTGTTGAATTTTATTATCAAAATTCTTGCCTTTCGAAAAATGTGTTTCGCTCACTTCAAGCATTTTATTGCTACTGAGCAACCATTCAAGTTATAATGACAAAATTTTGCAGCAATTTTACGATATTTGACATCAAACCAACAACTATGTAGATGATTTTACGCAAAGATCTTGGTCTGAACGCGTATTCAAAGCGTCGAATTTTCGGTAAGTGGGCTTTAGAACAACTTGAAGAAAATCCAAACAATTTCTTTCAGTGACGAAGCTCATTTCTGGTTGAATGGGTATGTGAATAAGCAAAAGTTTCGCATTTGGTCTGATGGAGCACCACAGACAAAATAAAAACTACAATTGCAACCAGAAAAATTCACTGTTTAGTGGAATCAGAGGTCCGTATCTCTTTAAAAATGACGCAGCTCGCAACATTACTGTTAACGGCGCCCGTTATTGCTCGATGATTTCGAATTTTTTGTTACTGTAACAAGACGCCGCTATATGCTACACAGCACGAGAAACAATGGATATTTTGAGAGATGAATTCGGTGAGCAATTTATCTCACGTTTTGAACTGGTGAGTTGGCCGGCCGCCTAGATCGTGCGATATTTGACGCCTCTAGACTATTTTTTAAGGGTACTACGTGAAGTCACTCGTCTAGGCCGATAAGCCAGCGTCACTTGCAGCCTTGGATGACAAAATTACACGCGGTTATTAGCGAGATACCAGCCTACTAAAAAAGTAGTTCCAAATTTGACCTCTCGCATGGATCACTTAAAACGTAGTCGTACACTGTTGCAATTTTTCTGTGTACTTTTTGGAAATTTGAAAACTTAAAAAAAATCAACCGTCGTTATAAATTAAAAACAAAAAAAATCAAACAATTCCGGAACAACTTGAAAAATACCAAAGAATTCACCCATCGGTAATCGATAATACAGTTTTTTTCGATACTGCATTATCTACGTTTTTTCTGTTTTTTTTTGGAAAATTTCCATTTCAGCGGTAACATTTTAACACTAAAAATAATAATAAAACTGAAAAGTTTCAACAACAAAAAAAAAAAAACTTGAAAAGAAGAAGAAAAAAAAACATATTGTATTTGTGTGTGTATATACATATACATAAAAAATCTCTTTATTTTTATCATACATAATAAAAATGTAGGTAACAAAAACAAATAAAAAAAATTAAAAATGCTGAAGGAATTTCATAGCTTTTCTTTTTACAATTATTTTAATTATTTTATTTTTTTTTTTCGTTTCGTTCTACTTTGCTCATTCCTTCCCCCATTCCTCCTCTAGATGGAATTTAATTTTAATATTATTACTTTTCTCTTCCAATAATATCCAAAACATACAAAATAATAGTAACAAAATAAGTTAATTAATTAATAAATAAAATAATTACATAATTTAATTAGAAATTTTCTTCTTATTCAATATTGTATCTAATAGAAAAAATCGAGAGAAAAAAAATTATCGTCAAATTCACACAATAAAATTAATACTTTTTGCCGCGTTTGAAGAGAGATTACCTTCTTTTGTAGGTGTGTGTGTGTAATTGTGCTTGTATATGTTTTAATAATAATTTGCAAATTTCTTCCCTTTTTTATTTTAAATATTATTTAATAGTGTTAATAAAAATAATAATAAAGAATTATCAAAAAATATTCATAATAATTTTTTTCTTCTTTAAATTAATACAAAAATTCTCAATTAATAAATTTTTGATTTCTTCTTCTTCGTCTTCTTCTTCTTAATTAAGTACTTGTTCTTTGTAAAATCAAAAAATCAAAAAAAAAACAATATTTTTAAAAAGTTTGTGTTTATCAACGCCATCTATTGCAATACTTTTTTGTTTAGGTTCAATTTATCTTTTCTTTTTCAGAAATTCATAAAAATAAAAAAATTTTACACGGTATATATTATAGAAAAAATATGTTATATGAAATAGAAAATGTGTCAAAAAAAAAACGAGAAATAGAAAAAAAAAAACGAGAAAAAAACAAAATGAATAAAAAATGAAGTTTTCTATTTTTCGTATTTGCTTTTTGGTTTGGCTAAAAAAAAAAAGAAGCTTCTTTTACGTTTTCTTTGTGTTTTGTTTTGTTAAAAATATTTTTAAAAAATAATTTTAAACAAAATAAAAACAGAGTATAAATTAAGGAGTTCTTACTGTGTTCTCTTTGCACTCTTTTTTCCCCCATTCTTGTTAATACAGTTTAAATACGATAATTATTCAAATATTGTAGTTTTGCTCGCTACTTTTTCTCTTTTCTTTTTAATTAATTTTTAAGTGAAATCCAGAATTCATGCGCACGTTTGTTTCCTGTTTCTTGTTTAATAAAATTTTTTGTTTCCTGTTTTTGTTTCCTCAATTTATTTACTTTTCTAGACTATATTTTTTGTTGTTGTTCTTATTGTAGATATTTTTTTATGATTAATTTCTGTAATCTTCTATTAAAATTCTTTATTCTATATTTTAATGTTATCAAGATTTTAAAATTTTGTTTCTCTTTTTTTTTTCTCTTCATTTTTCCCATAAATTATATTAACTATAATTAATTTTTATTTTATTTTATAATGAATATTTATAATAATATATATAATATACACAACATATTCCATTTACTTATTTATTTATTTCTATTTATTTATACATTTACAAACTTCATATTAATTTATATTTTTATTTAATTTTCATACTATTCATATATGTCTGTTTTTTGTTGTTGTTGTTGTTGTTGTTATTTATTAATATTTTAGCTTATTTTAATATTGATTTATTTTTATATATATATATAGATACATATAAAATGAAAGAAATGCATTATAATAATTTTTTCTTATTTTTATTTTTAATATATATATTATTAATTTTTTTTTTGTTGAAATATATTTTCTTAAATAAATCTAAAAATTTTTTAGAAAAAAGTACGTGCCCGCTTTAAGTGATGCCCTGTTTCGATGTGTGTGGTTTAGTTTTTAAATATTAATTTTAATTTGTTTCTTTGTTTGTTGTTTTAAACTTAATTATTTATTTGTATTCGTTTTTTTTTATTTATTTATTTCTTAATTTCGTTATATTATTTTAATACTTATTTTCTCTCTTTGTTTTTGTTTTTTTTTTTGTTTTTTTTTTCTCTTTTTCTTTTTTAATTATTAATATTAATTTAATTTTACTTTCTTTTATAGTTAATTTGTAGTTTCATATTTTTGTGGGTGTCTTTTTTTTTTTAGCATAGTTCTTTTCGAATTTTCCTCTATTTAAAAACCCAATTTTTTGGATCTTCTTCGTTTTCTTATATTGTTTTGTCTATTTTTTTTTTTTTTTAATTAAATTTAGTTTTTTTTTCTTCATATTTTTGCCATTTTTATATATTTTAATAAAATTAATTGCCATATTTTTCATTTTGTTCTCTATTTTATAAATCTAATTTTAAAATAATTATTATTATTATTATTATTAGTATTTTCAATTTAAATACTTTATATTTGCTAGTTTTTATTTTTTAACTAATAATTATTATTAGTTTTATGATAAAATGTGTTTTTGTTTTCTCTTCTCTTTTATACAATATTTTATTTGTTTTTTTTTTTATTATTATTATTATTATTATTCAGTTTTTATTTTTAAATTAAAAACAACAACTGCTAACGTTAAATGAAAAAAAAAACAAAAGGTATAAATCTGAAAGTGTATAAATTTTTTCGCTTCTATTAAATTCATAAAAATATAAACAAAACTTAAATAGTTAATTGGTTTTTTTTTTAATTAAGGCAATTGGGGTAAAAAATAACAGAAGGAATATATATCGAAATTTTTAGAGAAAATCAATAATAACATTTATTATTTTTTAAAAATTATTTTAAGAAAAATATCGAAATTAACTTTTATTAAAATAAAAAAAAAAAAGACACCGTATCAAAATTTAAAAAAAAAAAACATTTAAAAAACGAATAAATAAATAAAAATTCAGATCAAACCAAAAAAATCTTCCCTAAAAAGAGGAACACAGAGAAAGAAAAAAAAACCGGGAAAATGAAACTAAAAAAGAAAATACTACCTCTGCCCTTCTAGGAAAATTTAACGAAAAAAATGCATTTTCTCTTTTAAATTTACATACACACACACACACACACACACACAAAAAAACAACAAATATTTCTTATAAAAATATGCTATTTTATTATTTCCAACAAAAAAAATATTAGTCTTTTTTCCAATTCAATTTAGTCATTTTCGAATAATATTTTAAGCAAAGTAAAAAAATAAAATAATTTTTAATCGAATTATTTCAACAAAAAAAAAGAGAAAAATTTCCTTTACCTTAAAAATAAAAATTAACCTTAAAAATAAAAAATTAAAAAATAAAACAACAAAAGAATAATAAATAAGGAATTTCATACTTAGGAGGGGAAGGGGGGGGGGGGGTAGTCGGTAAACAATAATTTAAAAAAAAAACCAAATATTTGATATTTTTAAATTTTATTAATTTTGACATTTCCAGAAATTGACTAAATTAAATAATTAAAAAAAAATTATTCTTCTTCCAAATTCTAATTAGCCATTATTAAATTTTTACAAGAAATATTTTGTTTTTTTTTTTTGTATCTTTCACTTATCAATTTCGAACAAGTAGTATTTGATCCTTTTTTAGTTTCATTTCGAATATATAATATTATTAAGAGAATTTCTTTTCCTTAAAAAAAAAGATATTCTCTGCTTTTGAAAAAGAAAATTTTGTTTTTTTTTGGTTTTGAAGAAATTTTTTTTTTATAGACATAAAATGCAATTTTCTTAAGTTAATATCCTTGAAGTTATTTTTATAAGAGAAAACAAAAAAAAATTGGAAAAATTTCGATATAAAAAAAAAAAACACATTTCTAAATGAAAAGCTTAAATTTGTTAATTGAAAATAAAGATTTTTTTAAGAATTTTATTGTTTTTCTTTTTACCATAAATTTTACAAAATATCCTGTTAATTTTTGTTTATTATATTATTATTTTTATGTGTAGTGTAATATTTTTTTTTTATTCCTTTTTTTTTTGAATTTTACAATAGTTTTTTTGGAATTTTTCGGATACATTTTTATTACCTTTCTAAATTCTAATATTAATATGTACATGAAGGTGTATTTTTATGCGTTATATATTATTATAGCCTTAGGGTAGGTGTAAATGGTATTTTCTATTTTAATATTATAATAATTCAATATGCAATAAAACTTAATTTATTATTATAGTACAAATTTATTGTAATTTCATTAGATTTTATTTATTTTTTTTCAATATAAATTTTATTCGTCAATTTTTAACAATTCACACAATCAATTCTAGAATTATTTATGTTTGTTGTGTGTATGTGTGTATATGTGTGTGTTGGTGTATTTGTAAAA
The DNA here is from genome assembly GCA_958298945.1 of Atherix ibis. Lineage (NCBI taxonomy): Eukaryota > Metazoa > Arthropoda > Insecta > Diptera > Athericidae > Atherix > Atherix ibis. The sequence goes on along the minus strand of OY282610.1, from coordinate 20,242,363 downwards.
ATTTCAATTTTATATAATTATGTTGGTATGTATGTACGAATATTTTTATATTATATTGTATAATGGGTGAGAAAAAGATTTAAAAAATATTCGAATTACCTTAATTTATTTTTAATTATTTGAATTTTTTTTGTTTTCGATTTTTTTATTTTATTTTTTTTTTTATTAGAATTGTTTACGACATAATTTTTTTTTTTGTAATTCTAGTTGTTGTTGTTGACGTAATAATTTTTATAAATTATTTTATTTTAATTTGCTTTTTATATAAATTATTTCATAATCGCTTTGGTATTTAAATGCCTCTCTAGAGAATTAATTAATATGAGAAAAATTTCCATAATTAATTCTTTTTATTGATAATTTATTTCAAATAATTTATTAAATATAAATAAATAAAATATAATAAATAAAAAAATAAATATTAGTAAAGTTATGATGATGATGATAAGAAGGAAAAAGAGAAGAACATTTTCAACAAGAAAACAAAAAAAAAATAAATAAAAAAAACTATTCTATTAATAATAGTAATAATAATAATTTAATAATAATTCAAAATTAATCATTAATAATAATAATAATAATAATAATTTAAATAGTAATCAATAATAATTTTAATAATTTTAATAATCATAATAATTGGTATAATAATAAAAACGAAAATTTCTTCTCACTTACATATTAAATGTTCGTGTGTGTATATAACCGCGATGTCCTTCGTCTTCCTTCACGCACAGTGAGGAGAACAAGAAGGAAATCACAACACCCCCCCCCCCCCAAAAAAAAACAAAAAAAAAATTTCAAATCTTTGCTAATAATTCACATCTTACATTTCTACACAATTTTTAATTTATTTTAACATTTTTTTTTTCTTTTTTTTGCAAATCCATTTTTTCATTACAGTCCTTTTTTTGTTATTATTGTATATAATCAGTTTACATACACCCCGACCCCATTCCCCATATTAATAATTTTTTTCTTCTTCCTTCTACTACATTAATTTACATACATTCCAATTATAATAAAATTGATTTATTATTTTTTTTCTTCATTTTAAATCGTCATAATTTTAATCCTACACATTTTCTTAACATTTATTTTGTATCTTTTTCTACGTACGATTATAGATAATAGTTTTATTCTAAATTGAATTCAAGTTCGAATTCGGAATAAACAAAATAAATTCGCATAAATTCATCAATAATAATTATTTTAACATATTTTCTAATATTTTACAAGTAAAAAAAACCAATTCAATTGAACAAAAATGAATTAATAGAAAAAAATTTTTTTAAAGATGCCACAAAAAAAAAAAAACATTTTTTTTTTAATAACCGAAAAACAATTTCAATAAAATCACCTATTTTTACGGTATGAAAATTGCAAAAAAAAAAAAGAAGAGAATTTTTTTTTTATTACATTTGCTGGGACGACTCCTACCGACTTTTAGATATACTAACTGACACTTTCAGCAGCAAAAAAAAAAAATTTATTGTATTGTATTTGGAACAGCAACAACAGCGAAATGATTGTCATTATGCATTTCGGCTCTGTCTCTCTCTCCCTCTCTCTGTATTTTTTTTTATTCTCTTTTAATCCTTTTTCAATATTTCAAACGAATTGCTTAAAATCGCCCTCAATTTTGGAATTTCAATAAAATTTTCTGAGAGAGTGAGAGGAAATTTCCTTTTTTCACTTATTTTGAGGATAGTTTTTTTTTTTTTTTCGTAAATGTCCAAAAAAAAAAAACCATATCCTTTCGTTGTATGAAAATAAAAGTGAAACAAAAAATAAGCTTACTCACATCAATGTCAAAATCATCCCGCAGAACAGACAAAAGTCGCCTCTACCCAACCACCATTTTTTTCGATTTTTATCGTCTTTTTTTTTTTTTTTTTGTTAATTATTAACTATTTACATATGTGTGTGTGTGAGGGCGTGTATTATTATTGGTGATGGTATAAGACGACTTTGATGGGAATTCGTTTGCTGTCGCTGTGATATTATTTTTGTTGTGGATCCGCTACTGCTGGTCCCAATTGCTGTTGTAGTATGTCCTGTTTTGATGCTGTTTGAGTTGCTGCTGCTGATAGTGACGGTTGCGTCAGGTCACGTCGAAGAGATGATTTCAGAATATCCTCGACATGACCCTAGACGAGGGCGGTATTTGATGGTGATGGTAGCCGACCCAGGCCGGATAGAGTCATGCGGCTTCTTTACTTGCTGCTGATGCGCTCGAATCATCGTCGGCGGTGAGAGCGCCACCACTGCCGCCACTGGCTATCATCGGTAATTGGGGGATGTGAGGCAGATGACCATGGCCGCCCGGTCCAAGACCAGCCGCGCTGGCTACTTTACCCTGATTTACAACACACTTGCGCATGTGCTTCTCAAGAGTCGACGGAACACTGAATGGCATATCACAGAATCGACATCGGTAGACGTCCTTGCCGGTACGGCCGTGAGTTTTCATGTGGCGCGTCAGCTTCGAGCTCTGGGCGCACGCGTACGAGCACAGTTCACACTTGTATGGCTTTTCGCCAGTGTGGCTACGTCTGTGCACTGTCAGATTGGAGCAGTTCTTAAATACTTTGCCGCAGAATTCACAGGTATCATTGCGTTTACTATCCTTTTTTAGAAGGGGATTCTGCAGTAGCGAAGAATTTCCACCGCCGGGCACCAGTTGTTTCAGTTTTAAATTGTCGAAAATTGACTCGTTACGATGGAGACCGGACAGACCCCACCAGTCGGCACTTTCGAGCTTGATACGTTTCGACGCCTCGAATGGATTCTCGAACGGATTGAAAAGAGGAACTTGTGTTGGCGTATGCGCCGATTGTGATTGCAGCATGTTTTTCGCGAACTCCTCGCGCAGTCGAAACGCTGCAGGAAGACCATTCAATTTGTCGGTGAGCGGTGCCAGGGCGCTGCTGTTGTTATTGTCACGATCCTTACTGTTCAACTGCAGCTTTAGGGCATTTTCCGACTCTTGAAGTGCTTGCTTATACGCTTCTGAGTACTGTGCTATATTCGAGAGACCAAACTTGTCCATCAGTTCACCAACTAGAGATGCCGGTTGAGTGTGCATCATATCCTTTTTATCCTCACTCTTTATGCTGACAGTTAAATCTTCGGCCTCGTCTTCAATATCTTCACCATCATCGATATCATCTTCGTCCTCTTCGTCCATAATTTCGTCTTCGTCAATTTCGTCTCCCGAATCTTCGCCGTCCAGCGTTTCCACCGATCCAGCATTACTCGTTCGGTCCTCAGGTGTTCGATGTACTTTCATGTGTCGCTTCAGTTTGTTAATGTGAACGCATTCGAAATCACACGCTGTACACTTGTACGGCTTTTCGCCAGTATGAATTCTTCGGTGGACGATCAAGTTATTCTCAAAGCGGAACTTCTTTTCACAATAATCGCAGGAATAAATCGCATCCTGACTTAGTTTGGCGGGCGGTGTTGAGGCGGATCTTGGCGTTGTATTTAAACCTCTAACCTCATTTGACATTATGTCGTTTTGTTTTTCGGGCGGTGTCAGACTCTGCGGCCTAGAGTTATTCGTTAACGGTGTAGGGGGCAGTTGTGATGGGGATGGACTCGCAAAAGACGGCGACTGCTGTTTGCGGGGACTCGGCGAGCTCGAGTTACCACCGTTTCCAGCTCCCGGACTCGTTGTTCCAGCCAGCTGACGCAATCGCTGCGAATAAAAATCCATCTGTGTTTCCATACCGAGATTACTTTGACTATTGACCGGTTGCACTGAGCCGCGATTACCGCTCGAAGGCGGTCGCTCCTGTGCCGCACTTACTGCGTTACCGAACGGTTGGTTGTGTGGCGCAAGTGAGTTCGCAGCCGCAACTGCAGCTGCCGCCAAATTAAGGCCATGGTGGCGAAACTGCTCGGACACGAGTTGCTCCATGCGAAAGTGATCGGGATGTGGACGTGAGAAGAGTGGCGTAACCGGAGGAACTACTGGACCTTGTGCAAGGGGCGGCAATGGCATCCGCAACAAGCTGAAGGGATTCGTATGAAGATCGGGCGGCGGCAACAACGGATGATGTCGCATACTTGGTGGGGGTGGCAAACTCTGAGCATTCTGCACACTCTGTGCAAGGCTTTGCTGTTGTGATTGCTGGTGTTGGTGTTGTTGTTGTTGCTGCTGCTGTTGCTGTTGATTTTGTTGTTGCAGTTGCTGTTCGCGATGATGATGCTGTTGTTGCTGCAGTTGCTGCTGTTGTTGTTGCTGCTGCTGTTGTTGCTGTTGGTGCTGCTGCTGAAGTTGTGTTAACTGCGACTGTTGCAGCTGCGACTGATGCTGCTGCTGATGATGGTGCTGGTTTTGGTGCTGATGGTGATGATGATGCTGCTGTGGCTGCTGCTGACTGCTTTGACTAGTAGCACCATTCGAGCTCGTCGAAGATGATGTCGAGCTTGTACTTAAATCTTTAACGTTTATTGCATTGGCGCTGGCACCACCACTACCACTTACGCCATTTGAGCTGCTACTGCTACTATTATTATTACTGCCACCGGACGCACCCATACCACCTGCTCCACTAATTGTACCACTCGCTGCCAACAATTTATGTGACGACTGACCCAATATGCTGTACGCACTAAGCGCCGCTGACGCCACCGATGACGACGCTGACGATAGTGATGACAAAGACGCCGATTCAACGTAGATTTTAACACCGTGCGTATGTTGGACGTGCTGAATCAATCGCCAAGCGGAATGTAATCGTGTCTTACATGTCGAACATGTGTAATTGCTAGGCTCTGGAATGAGAACAAAAAAAAATGTTTCGTTGATTTTCGTATTTCGTTCAAAATATACCATAATACAAAAAAAAAGAGGATTGAATAGGAAAATTTTCAACTATTCGTAAAATAAATGAAATTCAAAAAATTATTGGAGAATTTTCAAATTTTTCTAATCAGTATCGGAAGTACATAATCTAAAAACCTTTTTTCAATTAAAATTCAACTGAGGAGACCGTCGATACGGCTGCTATTGTGATTGACAAAGGAAGGTAATAGGGACATTATGATAAAAATGGCATTGGAGAAAATTTTCAAAATTTAAGCTTTAATGAAATTTTTGCAATATTGTCGCAAATTTCATTTGAACCCCCATTGGCAAAATTAATTGTTTTAATACCCAAACCCACCTCCCCCGCCACCCTATACCACTTCCAAACCATATAGAACACTAGATTTTATGGCAAAAATTTAATTAATTTAATTGGTTTGCCAATAACACAATAGCGGCTAATATTTTCCGCAATTTCGCCAAAATATTCGCAATAATATCGCTGATCGATTGCCAATAATTGCTTGCGTGTGCGTGCTATTATTTATAGCCGGATCCTGATAATGGAAACCGAATTTGATTTTGATTGAAGAGGAATCATATCCACACAAGGTTGTCAAAGGACTTACTCAGTTCGAACAGAGCAGTTACTCTAAATCGCTTCGTCGGGGAAAGTCCCAAAGGTAACCAATATTTTACCGAATGAAATTTTGATAGCACTAATAGTATGAACACTGTCCGGGATTATGTATACAAATAAGGTCAGAAAGGAAGCGGCGTTTTTAATTAAATTAGTCAACACATTATCGGCATAAAATCGATTTCTGATGGTCTTCCATCACCAACCCACAATCGAATTCGTACAGGTTACTTTAGCCAGATCCAAGACCACCACTACCCTCCCCCCCCCCCCCTCCACCAATCTTCAAGCATTGTTGAACTCTTTGAAGTGCCGCCGATATACGTTATAACTGATAGAATCCAGGTTGTTAAGCCTTTTCCTATAAAGCGTGTTAATTCACAAATTACAGGCAGGGACAATCCTGTTGACCGATAGATTTTCCACCCTGAATTTCAGCAGCATCCCTTTAGGATCCATTCAGAAATTTTCGTTCACTTACCACACTTTTAATGGCCTGCATTTTTATCTCCTCGCAGAAGAAAGCATGAAAGGAATTTTATCGCTCGAAGGGCCAACCATCGTATGCATCGTCAGATTCAGACTTCAAAAATTAATCCACCATCAAATCTATTATTTTTGATTTCCGAAATTTGAAAATAGATTTTTGACTTTTATTTTGTTTACTACAAAAAATCAATTTTGCTTGCTAGATAAAATAAAAAAATCGACTATTCGACAAATTAAAAGAATGCCAACAATTAAATAAATAATTCCGTATTTATTTCGATTTGTAGAGAGAGAGAGAGAGAGAGAGAGAGAGAAAAAACCCTATGAAAATTACCGCAAATCAAATTGAAATTATTCAAAATGCGAGATTTTGTCAAACATTATTCACGTACGTGTTGTAATGCGCAATATCGTACCGTGTGCGGTGCGGCGCGATAACGTGACATGCCATCACGCGTAGTGCGGCTGCCGTACCGTACACGTACGTAGGATGAAAATCGTTTGCTGATGAAATTGAATAAGACAATCTCTACATTTAATCACCTTGAATGTGAAATTTGTACCGAATCAATTTGAATCTAATTAGAAAAATATTCCAGGCAGACGGGAGTGGAAGGTAAAAATTTAAGGTGCACACATGATAAACACAATTGAAAACCTATCAACTCTCAGAAAACTCGTCTAGACAATGAATATCTTCCCACTTTTCTTTGGAAATAAGCTTTAGGCTCAGATGGATTCGTTTAAAAAAAAAATAAGTGTACGACCACCTTCAATTAGTATTAATTACTAAGTAAAAAAAATTTTGATAATCTCATCAACTACAATAGTTTGGAAAAGTTTCATTAGAAATTACCAGAATTGGGGAGATACTCGTATTATTGCAGCTCCAAAAAAAAAATGGGTTCCATCTTTTGCAGCTCCCGTTTTAAAGAAGTTTTTTAACCCGAAAAAACCTATTGCCTGTTCCAAGACCTGCCATTTGCTACTAACTGCTACCACCCAACCAGCCTCGTAAAATAACCTTTTTTGGAAAATTGTAAAATTGGCAAAAATGTCCGTTAAAGATGGCGTTATATTCGAAACGTTCAACGCAGAAAGATTTTTCATCGAGGTCGGATTGATTTTCCAAAAATTTTTGATGAGAATTTCTGCCTTCAGACAAATATTGAACACAGGACACGACAGACAGACGCACAAAATCAGTATCAGCTGGTAATTTTCCTTTGGACCGTTTATTTTTGGTTCATTTTCTTTTTATCATATATTAAAATACATTCAATTGCGTTCCCAACAAATATGACACAACAAAACTAAAAGGATCACAGTTGTTCCTTATACTTATTACTCGACTATCGTGTCTCTCATATCATAAAATTTCTGATTCGAAACACACCAACCCATATCCCCCCCACCCCTTCACCACCTATCTTTATTGTTTTTATTATTGATAATAGTAAAAAAAATTTTTCCCTCTTTTAAAAATTTTCAACTACTATTATTATTATTACTTTTTTTTTTTATTTTATCCTCGATAGGTACACGCAGTGTTTTTGACTGAGATCGGTACCTAAAGTGAATGTGATGATGATATCGTGATGGAGGGGGAAGTTTTAAGGGTGACATTTTTGGGTTTTTTTTTCTTATTTTATTTTCTTTTCTTCTATTAAATAGCAGCCAAGACCGAAATGATATTACCAATAATAGAGATGGAAGAAGAAGAAAAAACCAAACAGCACAGATGATTTGTAATGACGACAAGGAATAAGGGACAATAACGATACGGTGCCGACCAACAATAGTGAACCAGAATTCACTACTTTTACGTATTTTAGTACACATATGTGCATACATATAATATGGGGCCAACCAACCAACAACCAACCAACCATCTAGCCATCCTTGCACCCATCCACCCACACACGTGGATACAATGGCGCTTCCAGTCAACACAACTAACTGTCCTGAATACAAATGACCGGTTATGATGATGATGGACCACAAATGTCGATATATGCTCTGCGAGGCTATTTTAAAGTTATGGACGAGGTTTGTAGCATCCTTTATGTATAGTATTATATAAATTATTTTTTTTTTTGTAGATTTTTCACATTTTTATTTTGTGCTTCTTTACAAATGTGCACATGTGTTCGTTTAACTTAGGCCGCAGTGCGTTCACTTTTGACTATGGAACAGACGCGCTTTGAGTAGTTTTTACCTTATAAAAAAAAAAATAAGCTGAAAAGGTGTTTTTTTTTTTAAACGGACATTTCTATTATAGTTTTATTGTAATATGAAATTTTTTTTTTTTGGTTAATATTATTAATTGGTGTTTTCATAGTGGAATTAATCAAAATAAAATTTTACAAATACTCGAATCGTTACACGAATTTTTTGAATATCTTTTGCGAAAAAACAACAACAACAACAACAACAACACAATATAAAGGATATATCAAAATTTGTATGGAAAAAAAACGCGAAATATTTTCCAATTTTCTGTCATTTTTCTAAAAGAAAACCAAAAAACAATAAACATCAAGCGAAATTTGGTAGAAAAAACATTGCACAAATGATACGAAATTGAATATTTTTTTCCCCGTTTTACTGCTATGACAGGACACAACACATGTACACGCACGATGATTTTAAAACAGACCAAAAATTATAAGAAATACTGGGTAAAAAAAAAACATATTTTTTTCAGGGATAGAATGGACGTGAACAGAGTGGGAATATGACAAAAACCGATATGAGGATATTCGACTCTCTTGTGGACGGCTGCTATCATGTGTATGATATCCTTTTGCAAGGATAGTGGGCGATATCATTTCGCTGGGCCTTGTTCGATGGTAGCAGATGTTTCGGATGCGCGATGACGATAATGATGACAACGGTATGCACAGTAAAACCGCCACGCCACCATCCACCAATCCAATATTCTCCTTCCTTTCCTACCTATCTATCTATCCAATACCTTCCCCCCGTTTATTCATAGAACAGCCAAGTTGGATGGCCGACGCCCGATTACTATAGCCACACCACTGTTCATATTCGAATCATAAATAAATGCTGCCCACAGCAATATGTTACCAAATATAATGAGCGAAACAGACGAAAACTATAAGTAAAAAGAAAGCCAAAAAGGATAAGAGAAATGAATAACCAAAAATTGTTGGAGCCATTTTTTGGGAGATGATTTTTTTCTTCCCCCAACTGAAAACCATCCCCATTCGCATCAGCATCACAACCTCGCCCACCAAATGGTAGGATTCAGTTTTTTTTTCCTCCCAAATAGCCACGAAACAGTTTTGCATGATTGGTTCCGAAATCGGTTTGTTTTCATTCGAATTATTTTTTCTCTTATTTGAAATCCTTTTTTAATGATTTTTTTTTCTTCTAAAAGGATAAAAAAAATAGTTACTTAATTTAAATTTTCATATATTTTCAAAAAGGATTTTTTTTTTTTCGGGGCAAAAAAAAACATCGAAATTCACTTTTGATTTTAGGAAAATATTCCTCCCTTAACTAGGAAAGTATGTAAATTATCATTAATAAAAATAAAGGACCTTTGTCAGACATCACACATATGGATAATGTAATATTATCTGTTGTTTTGTTTTTTTTTGTAATGAAAACTATTAAAAATGGTTTTTTTTTTTTTGAAAATATGGTACATTATAAATATGTCCTACTAGAAGGGATGATATTAAATTTAAAAAGTACAATAAATAATGAGGGTGTAAAATCTATAAACAGCAAAACTAGGAATGGAGAAAAAAAATTGCAACAACAGTGATAACAGTGGAAAATGACAAGGAATATCCTCCTCCTATGTCTTTAGGTAGTTTTCTGTCGTCAAATCTCAAAAAAAAAAAATTCCCCAAAAAAAAGAGGGAAGGGTATGAGATGAATATTGAGAAAAAAATCTAGACTATTGTGTGAAATGAGAAAGTTAAATAAAAAGTAAATTTATCATTTTAATCATGTGTAATCCATACCACCCCATCGATTTAGAGGGGTAAATATTCAATTTTTTTCGGTTGGGTGTTTTTTTTCTTTCTTCTTTTTATCCTTAATATAGAACGACCTCCTATAACAAGGGTGTTAATAGTCAGTCTTTGACAAAAACATACCATACACACCATATAGAACACTTGGCCATAACACAACATGTGACCGTCACGTATTGAATTAGTTTTGGCAATTTTGACGATTTTCAAATTTAAAAAATAAAAAAAAAAAAAAAAACTTACTATAAAAATATGTTTAAAAATAAGGGAAAATTTTATGAACAATATATAAAAAAAAAAGTTAATCCTCAATTTATATATATGAAAAATGTTCACTTCATCCCCTAAGGGTGGAATAAAATTTGCCGCCAACTATTTGTGGAAATTGTGGGTTACCCGCTTGGTTTTTCGAATGTGGTTTTCTTGTCAATGCAATTTCGATTTTACCACCAACCACTGTGCATATAGTTTTTTTTTTGTATTTTATAAAATCCCCAATTTCCCTATTAGAAAAAAGATATTGTATTTATTATTGTTGAATTTGTTTTTTTGTTTTTTTTTGGTTGAAAATAATTATTTATTTAGAAAAATCCTTTTTCCATTTTCCTTTTTCGATTTGAGATTAGAAGAAATACGAAAGGAGATTTTCTTTGAAGGTAATTAATTTTCATATACTATATTAGAAGCGACGAAAAGGAGACACTTTTAAGGGTAGTTCACTGAGACTTTTAGATAGCATGCAGCTTCAATATGGATCAGATTTCGATTTACAGTTGATTAACTCCGAAGTACTTTCTAAAAAAAAAACCGGTTAGTATGCGAATTTATTGTGATTGGAAATAACATCCTTTCGACTATGCAGAATAACAGTTTTAATGATTACAAATTGCTTCTGGGCTTTTGTTCAATATTATTTTTTTGAAATCTCCCGCCAAAAATTCACACAATTTTTAGTTGCAAAAATCACAAAAATTTTGTTCAGATTTAATTTATTAAAAAAAAATCAACCTTTTTTAAGGATGTTTTTTTTTTCTCTCTTTTTTTTTGATGCAAAATAAACCAATTTTTTATATTTTTTAAAATAAAAAAAAAAAAAATTATAAAAAAAAGCTAATTATTATCCTTTGATTTGGTTTTTGAATGGTGACCCGTAACCACACCTATTTATGGGTTGGAGATAAGATCATCACGTGCCGGAAAGAATACAAAACGGCACACACCAAAGAAGAAGACTCCCAAATCTGTATGAAAATGGAAAATATTAATTCAAGTGTCTAAGAATCGTGCCACAGCCGCCACGTCCTATCATTTAAAAAAAAAAAAAAAAGGATATTTATTCGCTACCGCACAGTAAGTCAGCAGTCAGTCATCCACTCAATTCTGGCTTTTTTTCCTATTTCCGATTTGTAATCCTTTTTGTTTATTTTTTTTTTTACTCAAATATGCATTTTTTATTTTTTATACGTGTAGTTTAGTTTTTTTCCACATTAACTGGCCAAGGAAGGACTCAAAAACCGTATATATATGCCCTATTTATTCACTACCTTTTACATTTTAGTTTTATGCATTTAATTTAATATTAAAGCATCCCTTTTCGATTGTTTATCAACATCACCTTTTAAGAGGAATTAAATTTTATTCAAATCTTTTTTACGACAGTTAAGAGGGAGGTTCATTTTGTTGTTGTTGTTGTTGTTGTTGTTGTTTAGAATCAAGAAATAAGGCAGATGTCAGTGATTACTGTTTGCATGAAATTAACATAGAACTTAAAAATAAGTGAGAAAAATATAATATATAAAAATTAATTGAAGTTAATTTAGTAATAGTGGAAATGGGAGAAAGCGTTAAGGGGGAAGAGGGGTAATCATAATTTTTATTAATTTTTTTTACGTTATTAGTGAATAAATATAAAGGGGTGGAGAGGAAGGGTGATGTAGAAAAACATCAGAAACCGAAACTTGATCAAAAATTACTATCTGAAAAGTGGCTAATAGAAAATGACAAAAGTTCATTGCACCTTTTCACCTTTGGACCTTTGTCAACGAAACTATCATAACCCCATTATCACTTCACGAAAGTTGGATAGTCCCTCATATATCCTGACTACAATTTTCCAAATTTTTTATTAAAAAAAATTATTAAATTTTTTGGTAATCGTAATTTTTTCGATCAAACTTACTAAAAAAAAAACCTACAAACATAAAAAAAAAAAAACATGTTCATGATCGTTTTTTAAGGACAACGGAAACCTGATGAACGCGTGCGCAATCTAATAAAGGTGAGTTCAGCTGGTAAGTTTTTTGTTTGGTTTTTTATTTTTTTTTTATTAATGTTAAAATTAAAAACGATGCGATCCAATACGATGTAACGCGATGAATATATAAAGGATGAGGGCTACTAGAATCGGTAAGGCAGACGGCTTGCTATAAAATAGAAATCATCTCCGAAACAGAGAGATCACTATTTAAGGGGACATTGAATGGATGATCTGGAAGTGCTGAAAGGACTCACGATGAAATTACGTGCTTCATTTTGATAATGCAAATGTTCTGCTTGGGGTTGTGAGACGCACAAGATAGCCACGCGTTTTGAATAGAAATCAGTATATTCTAAAGACAAAAAGGTATCGTCGCATGATAAGGGAAAAAGAAAACAACAAAACAAAAGGACACAAAAACCAAGACGAAAATAAAATTTTGTGAAGAGGGAATGAGAATGGATTATCATTAAAAAAAAAACAAAAAAACAAAAATGAATCACATCGAAACAAGGGAAGTTGAGGATGGTCGATATCGTAGACCAACTTTGAAGACGAAAAATGCTGATCTCTCCACTGATGATCATACTGAACGGATGAATAGGAGTCTGAACCATTCGTGAGATGCCCGTCTAAGAAGACTTCCTTCCCTAAAGGATGTCGTCTGCATTTGATACGTGCCAATCTATTCTATTTAAGGTGGTTTTTCTCTTATGGCACGATCCATTGTAATTTTTATTCAAATGCGAGTCAATTAAGATGATCACCGATTTTGTGTGTGTGTGTGCGTGTAATGTATCGTTTCCATCTGCACAGGATCAGTTATCTTTAGAGTTTGTTTTTTACTTTGAATTTTTTTTGGTGTTTTTTTTTTTTGTTGTTGCAATTTCTCCTTTTTTGATTTTTAACAAGAACAACAACAACAACAAAACACAATTATTATTGTAGAAAATCGAAATTGATAATAAAAATAAGCTAATCAAAATGTAAGTTAAAAAAATATATAAAAAAATTGGAGTCTCTCAAAAACATCTGAAAAAAAAGAGATTCTATCAATAAAAATAGCCATAATCGATACGATTATTCGATTAAATAAGGGAAGAAAAGGCCGATTGATTGGATGAAGGGTAAGTGCGATAAGAATCTTAAATAACTCTCAAGAGTTAAGTGACCACAGCAGATCCGCCAGCCAAATTATTCAGTTAGGTTACTACCACTAATAATTCAATTTATCGACAAAACAAAAAGGACTAAAAAGGATAACCGACTAACCAGCATTTTTACTGACAGAAACTTGATTCTATTCGAATGGTTTTTATTGTTTTGGTTTTTTTTGTTGGTTCTTCTGTTTTTAGTCTTTTCTAAAATCCACCCTAAAGGAATGAATGCAAAGGAAACGGGAGTTTTGGACATGTGAAAGTTCATGTTCTCAAATTGACCACCCGCTGCAATGCTATAATCGATGTCGGGAACCGGCCAGACTCTGTGTTTTAACTGTGAACCTACCCACCAAGGATCGTATCGCATTGTTTTAGAGCATCCTTTTTGGCGTTTGACGTTCCGGCTCTTGAATTGAATTGCAACAATCAACTGCCATATCGGAGCATAGAATTGTGGTAGACAACACGAGAATGGTGGAAGAAAAACCGAGGAGCTTTAAAAAAAAATCTTCACCAAAGTTGATGACTGTAACAACGGCGCTCGTCCGAATGGACTTCCTTTTTAAAGTTTCCTTTGCACTTTTTCCCCATTCAATTTTGAGCGTGTATGTAATATAATAAGGCAGACGAAAACAGGAGGCTGAATAAAAATGAATTAAAACAAGAGGTATATGCAAATCATCGCAAGGAGAGACAGAGAGAAAAAAAAGGAGCATAAGAGAAATGTTAGTAGCGATGGGGGAGGCTGAAAATAGGAATTTTATAGAGAGAAAAAGAATGGAGAAAGGCCGGGAAAACAATTTATCCTTCGTTTTTAATGTGACGTAAAAGAAAGCAAAAAACGAATAGAAAAAATCTCATTGTATAAGAAACTACCGAACATCTGATAAGGAGTTGCTGGGCCAGATTCATCGAACAGTAAGGGGGCGCTTGCAAAGAGTCCTGAACGCATGCACGCATACATGTTAAGTGGACCTATTATACTTGTCGAGTGTGCACGGGTTAAGTAGCGAGACGGCCCCGTTCTCCCTTTTTTTTATCCCATCAAGGTTCTCACAACAAAAGTGGTGAACTGACCCTCCACGACCTGATACACTATAATGAACCCCATGCCGGTTATCCCAATCGTTTAATTCAACTATACGCAAAGTAATTCATTTATTCTGGGCTCGTTCACAACTAGTCTACGGTGACCACATTCGAATCTTTCTATTCTTATCCTGTTTGGGGATAATTCACAAAAATGGAAATTCCAAGAAAAGAGTTGTGTACTATGCGGGCATAATTTTCTGTTTATCAATAATAATGATAAAAGGACAACAGTATACAACGGATTGGCTTGGGTACATACGAAAACACATGTGTAGGGGTGGTAGGTGGTGCCATCAAATTATACTTAGTCAGGATATTTTTCTTTTTTAACCATAGAGTAGCAAGGATAAAAATGTACCAGATTGAATTTTAGAAAAATCCTTAAAAATGTATCTAAAAATGCCTTGGCAGTCCTTACACCCCTCAGTCAGATAGGAAACGATTTTTGAAAATTTTCAATTCGAAAGAACAACAAACAAAAATTAGGGAACGTCTAAACTTTGAAATTTTTTAAATACTATCTCAGTAGGAGATATACAATATTAATAATTTTCTTTCGGATTTGTTCAGACCATTGCCCCTCCACCAGTCCCCCCTCCCCCCTTCCAAATTGTCATGGTGCCAAAATAAGAAAAAAAGGGCCGCATCACAAACTTAACCAAAATAATATTGCAAACAGAATTGTTTTATAGTGGACTTGTTTTTTTTTTTTTTTGTATAGATTATTAAACTGCGTTTCCAATGAATATCCTTTTTGGTAATATGAAATAAGATCTTTAACAACGATTGTTGATATAAAATGATAATTTTTGTGGTGTAGAAATGGCCATTTTCATATCCTTTTTGCTTGCCATACTAAATATTTTAATTTAATTCGATTCTACTCGAAATGTACAAAAATTCAATTTGACTATTTTTCAATTGGCATCAGTCCATAAATGGTTCTTTTCCGGTTTCCGAAAATGTTTCATTTCTAATTTTTCTTTTCACTTCTCCCGTTTGATCCTGGCGATTATGATAGAAGAATCAGTTTTTGGTCGTCATGTCTGAGAAATCCTGATATTCACTGTTATTTAACATATATCCACATAGTATCCGCCAAATTGGTAATCCGACACGACCAGCAACTCAGCTTTTTTCAATAATTTTCTTAAAACTAAAAATTTTTGTTTACGAAAAGTTTGGTTAGAATTTTTTTATTATATCGATTGTTGTTCGTTTTCTATGCATTCGACCAAGAAATCCTTTTCATATAGAGAGATAACCTAAAATAATATTCTATAATATAATTTCCGTAATTTTTTGTACTTATTTCGTACTTTTTCGTTTTGTTTCTGCGTGTTTCTTCTTTGTTTCTTCGTATGTTTCTTATTGTTTCCGGTGTTTTTTCTACTACTTTTCTATTATTATTGTGCTCCAACACATGAGTACATATTTCTTATTAAAAATATTTATATTTTATTAATTTCCTTTCGTGTATTTATTATGTTTCTCAAACTAATCTTGTTTATATTATAAAAAATAATTGTTTAACAAAACAAATGCAAAACGAAAACTTTGGTTTTTTTTTTTATTAACCATATATTTTTATTGAGAAAAAAAACCTAATGCGTTGAGGAGGTTATTATAATTTCCAATCCGATTCCCCCAATCACACATCGAATCAAGTCTATCAATCCTTCGTCCTTATCGTTCGGGTCTACTTAGTCGGGAACTTATCGACACTTTATGATGTTCACTGGTTGTTTATATTGTTTGCAGAGCGAATTTTCCAATATTGTATTGTGTGGTAAAAGTTCACCAATGGACATGTTATTTTTACACCCCAGTTAGAATTGAACAGAATTGCTCCGTCTTCGGGCTAACCTACTCCCAAGGCACTGACTGTATTCTATTGCTTTGCTATTTACAAATGTTCTATGCTGCCAGCTTTCTCGGCTAATATTAGAAAAGATTCGGACAAAGTTAAAATCTGAAGAAAATAGGAAGGAAAATATTGTCAGAGAAAAGTACAAATTCTGAAGAAGTAGAAAGGAAAAAAGGACAATGGAAACACTCAAAGTTCAATGCGAACAAAAAAAAAAAAAAAAAATTGGCACAGAATGTCCTGTAGTCGGTTCAGAGATCAGCTTTTTGGACTGAGTGGTGCGGAGTGTTAGGGTTCAATGCGGCAATGATTTATTCGTGTACAGGATAATACGATTACGTTTAGAATTGGTCAATAAAACGAAGATGAAAAAGGGTCATTCTTGGTCGCAATTTATCATATTTTCGAGTTAGTTACTCTGGATGCTTGGGCTGGCACTTGGCCCATAGATGAGTCCATTCCTTCGAACGGTCGGTCCAATGTTAACGACTTAGTTGGCTGGCTGCTTTCATTGTTGTCATCATCCCCTCTCTTTTTTTGGTAGCCAAGTAAATTTTTTCGCCATTCAGTTTTTGACTTATGTCCGTTTGGTTTATTGATATTTGATTTTTTTTTCATATTTTTTTTTTGTCTATTTTCGACCAAAACGAAAGAAGGAGAAAGAATAAACTTGTCACCACTTCCTTTGGAAAATGCATTCAAATAAGTTGCAGAATAAACTGGATGAAGGAAGGACTAACCAGCATTTACCAATAGTACCCATTTCTATTAAGTAAATACCAAAGTGGCAATGGGGACTTCCTCTTTTCTATTTCGAAAGAGGCATGAACTTGACCCCCTGCCTCCCATTCCCCTTCTCCGACCACACTATTTTATGAAATTCATAGTAAATTTTTGCTGTTCGAATACACAATACTGGATGCAGTGGCGGTGCGTTACTGGAAAATGTGTTTCTTTGCGTTTCTTTTCATTATCCTTAACCTTATCAAAAAAAAAAAAAAACCATTATTAGCCCACGATTTTTTCTAGATTATTTTATTTATATGCCCATCGGATAGTGCGACCGTTCATTGTAGTATTGCGGTGAGCCAAGGGGTAGTTAGTTGTCGTATTGTAAACTTAAGATCCGAAAATACTGAGCCTATTCGTTTCGGTTTCAGTTTCATTGTTAAGTGAAAGCAGAAAAAATGGAAATCACCGGAGATTTGGAGTCGAGGGACCAACCCGAGTCAGACGATGGCCAAGACGATCGAAAGGGATAGAATGTACAGGACATCTTTGCATTACGGTCAAACTGTGGGATTTCGCTAAAAAATTTGCATAATTTTATGAGCACAACCATTGACCGTACATACCCAAAATGGACGTATTATACACACACTAACACCACTTGACTATGCATATATAGAAAAGGAATTTAAATCAATACACGAGGATTTTTTTTTTTTTTTAGAATGGACAGAAAATCTTTTTCGGCACAAACTGGGCGATAGAAATCAAATGTCCTGATTAAGGATGTCGTTATCTCGATTCTATAGAAAAGGAAAGTTGAAAATTTCATTCCGAAGGACTCTGCAGTAATGGTGGACCAAATTAAGGATATGATAACGATGAATATGGAATGAGTAAGGTAACTGCTCCGAAATTGGGATCAGCCTATATATATTGTATATACACAATATAATTCAGGATTCCTCTTCCTCTATGATAATACCCTCTTACCCTTTCAACTGATATTCATACAAAAACTAGGAAAAAAACATTGACCTTTAAAGATTATTTGGAGTTTATAAATTTTGGTTTTAGCATTTGAACTTGAAAATTTATTAGCGTACTTATTTTTAGCAATTACGCCACTCATTTCCAAGCCCCAATCAAGTATTTATTCTAGGCTAAAAAAAAAAAAATTTTAATACAATCAAAAAAAAGGACAACCCCTCCCCCCATGCTCTTCGAAAAACTTTATTTTTTTATTTGAGTTTTGTTGTTTGCCTGTACAAGACATAAACATGGTTAAAAATAAATTCCACTTTTGACCAGTAAAACCATTTTTGAAAACAAAAAAAACCCATCGAAAATTAAATAATTAATAATTTTACTATAAATGACAGTGAGTCTATCTGGTGGACTTTAAAATCAGTTAAAAGGACTTTTGTGAATTTATGTATAATAATTATTTTGGGAAAAAAGTTTTCATATTAAAAATTAACAAGAAATCTTCTTATAAGGACGAAACGTTATGGGCAAGCGAAAAGCATTCATTTTAATTCGGACAACTGAGAAGAATATAGAAAAACAAAAATCGACTGGGAAAGGAGTGATTGGGTTTTGAGTTGGTCAAATATAAAAACAGAAAACAATTTAAATATTATTTAGAAAAATGATCTTGATGCAAAGCTTTAAAGTAACGAGCAGAAAATGAATGTTCGTTGCCGTGGATACATCCTTTTTTCGTTTTGTTTTCGTTAGTATTTAGTCAATGTCGACGTAACAATGCATAAATACTGCTCGTAGCTAACCACTCAAATTAGAGGATTCTAAATAGTAAATAGTAAAAGGGAAAAAATTAATAAATCTCTCTAACTGATCCACCTTCACATTCAATACAATCAAACCAAACTACACCAAATCAAAAACAACAACAAAAAATAGGAAGAAATACCCTCAAAAAATTGAGGGCAGCAAAATTCAGCCCCGTTAGTTAAATTTTGCATCATGCCACAATATAATTTGTTAAAGGAAAATTACGCACACTCAAACGCCAACATACACAATACGATCGCATAGAAATTTTAATTTGATGTCCTTTCGGTACAGGATAATATCAACAATCGCGGTCAAAGGATAAACTCTCTGATATCTGCGGCAACAAAGCAAAAGAAGACAATTATTTCGCTTTGTTGTGTTCAACGATGACATCGAAAATCTCAGCCATCCAGCAAAAATGTTGTTTGATTGCACACACACACAGCAGCAGCAGCAACAACAACAACAACAACAACAACAACAACAACAACAACAACAACAACAACAACAACAACAAAATAATATTCTCTAAAAAAAAAAAAAAAAAAAAAAAACAGAAAAGCAAAACGCCTCACAAACTTATATGACCACCAAGAGTAAATATTCTGCCATGGCTAAATTGAAAAAGGATAACGAAAATTTGATTATATTAAATAATAGATAGGATCGACCAAAAGCGTGAGTATTTAGAAAATGTCAACGATAAACAGTGTAAGGGACATAGTAGCTCTCCTGGTGTACATACACTGACAGACGATAGAGACAGGCCACGAAGGATACACAGACGATAGACAAAAACGAAAGGACAATTGAATATCGCCAAAGAAATTATAATAAAATTCAAAATCTGTTTTTCGGCCTTTTTAATTGAAGGTCATTCATGCAAAGGCAATTAGAGACTCAGTTGCCCAGGCTAATATGATGCGAGCGAGCATTTATTATTCAATCCACGATGATATTCCCTTCCAGTTAGACTTTTGCTAGAATTTTTGGTTTCAGCTCGCTTGTAAGGATATCATTACTGTTGGTTGTACTTTTATAATGAATGCTTTATTGTTAATGGCAATTTCCATGTAAAATCTCTTTAATCGATGAAAAAGGATATTAGTTTATCCCGAAAATAGAAAAGTAAAAAAATTACTCCTAATAAGAAAAATGATACAATTAATAAAATTCAAATACGTAATTTTTGGAAGAAAATCTGTAAAAATTTTGATAAAAATTCGATTGCGTCAATGTAAATAAATGCTGTTTCCGCGCTCACATCATTTTGCATATGACAGGACATGGAGTATGAACGATTTAACAAATCAGAAGACAAAAAAAAAATTACACCCTGTAAATCACTTTTTTTTTTATTACAATGGGACTTCCACTTCAAGATGCAAATAAACAAATACGATTCAAAGAGTCGTAAATGTGTACAAATTTGTATGTGGGAGTAGTCCACCAAAGATCCTTGCGTTCGGTGATTTTCTGGCACTGGTAAAAAAGCAAAAAGAAGAAGACTCATTCCGGTAAAGGTTATGCATGCCATTTGGGGTTTTTTGGTCATTTGGGGTAAAGGCAAAATTCTCCTATTGCAAAAAGGGAATTTGTCCTGATGCAATTTGCAAACGTACAAGCGTACACATTTTAATCACTTTCTACTGTATTGAATGGGAGCATTTTAGTGGAATTTGCATCGGCAGAGTGGTGGAGAGGTCCAGCGACAATTTACAGGATTTTCTCCTTTTTACTTTTGTTTACCATCTAAAGGCAACCACCGTCACCACCCATTCTGTTCACAGCTACTTGCCAACAAATCACAATGGAAAGGGTTGTTTGTGCATTCGTGTACTCGTTCGTATATGCGGCGATCTTTTAATCTCTTTCGACTCGTGTCCTGCTCTCCTCCATCCTGCCATGCTTGGTTTTTCGCCGATTCATTCATCTAAACAGAAGTTTTCCTTTTCTTCTTTTTTTTGACAACATTACACCCCAAACACTCATTTATAGCCCTTTTCGAATTCAATGCTATCCATCATCATCATCATCATCATCATCGTCGTCCTCGACACTGTCGTCATCCTTGCAGTTATGCCGTTATATTTGACATCATCATTTTCAGTTTGCAGGCACGACGAAGGAGAGACCAACAAACTCTCTGGCGTACAGAAATCAGTGTCCAATGTTGGTTCCATTATATCCAATAGGTTATGTACACCGAAGGATATCAATGCAGAGCCATACACAGACCCACATAAACACAGTTTCCAGAACGTATACCACCACCTTCAAACCGCCATCATCCAGCAGCATGCAAATGTCAAAGGCTTTTGAATTTTTTATTGAGATGTCAACACACAACACAAACTCGTCCTCGGATATTTTTTTTTCTTCTTTTTTTTTTTGTGATGTCCAGTCCAGCTTGAGATGCAGTTTTCAGTTTTTCCCTCTCTTTCATACTTGCCACTTTATTGTTGTTGGCAAAAAAGAAAGGGTGCACCGATGACGTGAGAATGCGGTAAGGATTGTTAGAGCCATCATACTTCGATGTGCGTTTTCATATGAAACAAATTTGAATCCACCACCACTACTAACTGGAGGTGAGTTGCTTTTCTTCTTCAGTTGAAAGTTTTCTCCTTTTTTTCTTTTTTCATTTTTTTTTTTTTTAGTCATTATTATTATAATTATTATTATTTTGTTAATCACATGTCTCACTATAATCATCCCTTAAAAGATTCGATTCTCTTACCTCTTGTCCCGTTTCCGGTTGGTTTTTTTTTTAAAGCCTCCGGTGGTATTTCGGTACGGACAAAAATACGGACTTAAAATTGTGTGCTGCTGTTCTGGACCAGAACGAGCGCATTTGTGTTACACCATAAGGGATGTAAAGCACAGCCAGGATCATAGCTATCAGCATTAAATTTTTTTACTAATACCGACACTATATAAATAGTATCGGATGGACGCGTTATCGGATGGTATGGACACATTACTACTCAACTCAACAATCAACAAGATACAGAATGAGAGAGGGGTGGTAGGCGGTGTGTGGGGGGGGTGTATGGTGCAAAGGGTTGAGCGCATATACACTGTTACAGAAAAAGTACACTGTTTTTCGTTGTTGTTTGTATACAATTTGTCCAGTTCTAAATCGTAAAGCAAACGTTTTTCCAGAGTCACTTTTAAACCATCACCTTCTACCACCTCTCACCTTTATAACATTACCTCTCATCACCCCGGAGAACAAACACCCCTTTTGGTTGGGAAAATCCTTCCAGTATGGTGGACATAATGTACTCAACCTCGATTCAAACAATTTAACGGTAAGTGTTCTAGGTGACCAGGTGAAAAGTGTATTTTTGGCCTTTCGTTTACTCTTATTTTTAAAAAAAGGGGTTCTTTTGCATTGCTTTCCCCACGACAATCCCTTCCCTCTGCGATTTTGACAATTTTATTTGTTGTTGTCTTCAAACCGTTTCTTCCAACTACGAAATGATTTTTTTTTTTTTTTTGACGGATTTTGTTGGGATTTTCGTTGTTTAGTTACGGTCATTAAACATGTTCACCAAACTGTAAATAATAGGCGTCCGATTTTCATATCTTCTTCTGCTTTTCTTTTGTGGTCTATATAAGGTCAAGAGGTGAAAAAAAAAGCAGTTACCAAATAAAAAAGTTCTTCTTTTTTTCAAATGTTTGATATTTTGAAATTTTTCTTTTCTTATTTCTACAATTTGATAAAATATTTTTTTTTGTGTGAATTATTTTGTCTTAAATCATTTTTTTTGTACTAAAATTAATTTTTTTTATGCTAATATTTTGTTCTTATTACATTGCAATGAGAGAAGAAGACAAAAAAACAAACACACACGATAATGGGGATGAAAATAGAGAAAAATAAATTTAGAGATTCCCTATCCACCTACGAGTATGTACTTTGCCATCACCTTTAGAGTCTGACCTTACTAACTGCTGATAAGGGTAGTTGGCCAAAAAAAAAAAAACAGAAGCGATAGGGGAAATTCCTCTTTTTTTATTAATGTTTTTTTTTCTTCTTCATATGCCACATACTACTTAACGTAATGAATAATTAATCAAACATAATTGATACGATGTCCAAGCGCCCCATGTGAAATGAGTGCGCGTTCAAAATTCCCTTTGTGACTGTGGAATGAGCTTATCCTCATCCTGCCAACGTTTGAAGTGAATGCCTGCCCTACTACCCCTCCGCCAACAATTCATATTTCTGCAACAATATTCCTTCGAGCTCCTTTCACTTATACACTTCCATTTTATAATCGCAAACTGGACATGACAAAGTAGACAACGGTACAGAGGAATATTTTGCAATTGAGGCACCACTTCAGCATCAAATAAACGACGGACATATACTGGACATCGTACGATTACAAAAGGATTCTGTTTTTTATATGCAATCAAAAAAAAGGTACAAAATGCCAAAAGGCCAAAAAGCCTCGAAACAAAAATGCCTGCGAGGCATGAGACTAAAAATGAAAAATTTAAAAGCAAAAAGCGAAGGAAAAAAAAACGTTAAAAAGTTAGAAACTTAATCCTTTGGTGCATTATGGCTGCCGCCTTGCTCTCGTCCTTCGATCCCTCTCTTTTTTCTCGGGAAACGTATCACTTTTCGTTGTTTACATTATTTTTATGTGCATTGACATCAATGATAGACAGCTACCACTGTTTCGGGGTCCTTTCTGAATACTTTAGTGTCGACCGGTGTTGTCCGTACGCCTTTGTCTACGGCACGGCACAGCACACTGTCACGAGTGTCACTATAGTTAAGCTATTTTAACTAACCAACTCCTTTTAACTTTTGGCCATTCTTCCCCCTCCCTACCCTCAATTCCACCGGTATTAAATTCATTTTCCGTTATAAGTTGGTATTTCCACCAAGGAACCTACAATGAATTCCGATCCAAAAGGATCGTTGCTACTTTATTTTTACTATTTTTTCATATCAACAAAATATTTGGATAGATTTGGCGGTTGTTTTGAAAGTTTCTTTTTCGAAATTTTTCATTTTTTATCTCATTCTCTTGTGTTAAAATATTTGTTTTTAGATATTTTTTTTTCATAAAATTTTTCTTCATTTTTGGTTATTTTTTTTTTTTTTTGTTGATTTTTCTAGTCTACATTTTTGTAAGAATTGTTTTTTTTTCTTTCTTAATAATTACTTATCATCGTTAATTAATCGGTCTGTATTTATCAAAGGAAATACAGACCAATTACATAAGGACGATCACAATAAAAATAATCCAAAAATTTTGATTGAAAATTTTCTTAATCGTTAAGGACTTGACAGGTCATAAGCGATAATTTGTCAATATAAATGGACCCTACCACCCCTCCCCCCCTCGCCCTAATATTTTTCTCCAAATATTATCGTTAATGTGACATTTTTAAAAAATTTCAAAGTTTGAATTTTCATTAGTCAAGCAAATTTGGTTCCCATATTTTTTTTAATGACCTTTTAGAGGTCCATATGAAAATTTTTTTGGAAATGTTGCTCGTTTATCCCTCCAATAAAAAAAAAGAAAAGAAAGCTTAAGCATCAATATATGGGGCTTAGGCTTAATAAATCAGAAATTTTACTCACCGCTATGCACCGTATTCGATTCAGCGTCAGCAACTTCGATTTTCGATTTTTTAAGCGAATGCCCACTACCACCAGTACCGGTGGCACTACTGGCTCTACCGCCTGACAGAATGCTCTCCTCTTCATGACTCGAACTTCCATCCATCCGTTCCTGCTTAATTTCTACACTATTTGGTTTATCCTGTTCGGTTTTTGTCTCTTCGAGACTGCAACCCAAAGGACTTGAGCTAAGCGCACGTCTTTTTGGTGTCGTATTGTCATTTTCTATTAACATAAAAATAAAAAAAATAAAATAAAATAAATTAAACGAAAATTGTCAAAGATCATCAAGAATATAAAAAGAGACCATCCAAAATCGGAATCTATTAAAGGCAGAAAGAATAGACGGGAAATAGAAGGGAAAACAAAAAACATCTCCCTTATCAGTCGTTATAGTGTTGCCAGATCAATTTTATTTTATTAAATTTTATTTTTTTTAGGTTAACGGGTGTTTTTAAAATTTGGGCTTAACTGTTAATAGCATTACAGGAAAGAATGTCATGTTCACTTACCATCAGCCAATCTTTTTGGTGTACTTGAAGCGCCATCGCCCAATAAATCGGCTGGACTAGGTGGTGGTGTATGTACCCGAGATCCAGAAGGTTTTCGCGCTGATATTGGAGCCGATATTGATGGCCTCCGATTCACCAAACTAAGCGGTCGTCCATCGTCTGCATCTCTGTCATTTGTAGGACCTTATTTTGAAAGAAATTTTTTTTTTATTATTATTATTATTATTATTGAATAATGTTAAAATTTTGTCTGACGAAAATTTTTTGTAAAATTAAAAAAAATAAATATCAAAAGTCCTTTTTTCTTTTTATATTTTTATAATAATTATTTTATTATAATTACCTTGTGAATAACATTGTCCATAATTTTCTTTGTTACACTGCAGAACTTTGTGTTGAATAAAACGGACAATATCTGAGAGGGCGAATATTTTTTGACAGGACCCGCATGTTAGGATATCCTGTATTGCTGGCTCTGGTTCTGTTGTATCTGAGTCTGCTATAAATAAACAAACAAGAAAACAAAATTAATTAAAACAAGAACGTCTACACTTAAGCTAATAAATATAATTAAAATGGAAAATATTCCGATTTTTTTTTTAAAATCCTTCTGTTTTCTTCTTTTTTTTTGTGTGTGTGTGTGTTGTTAAATGTTAACATACAAACGCAAATTATCCGTTAATTTCTTAAATCACATAAAAAATAATATGAAAGAAAATTACATTAAAAATGGAGAAAAACCAAGAAGAAGAAAAACTATATATATTAACAAGGATAACCTGAAACCATACAGACTTTCCGGTCACATTATCTAAAGGATTTATATGTTCGCATGTATTGAAGTGTGAAGTGCAATAATAAATATTTCGTTATTGGCGAAACAATTAATTGCAGGACATTCAATTTATTCATTCAATTATTTATTTATTTATTCGCTATATAGTCTTGTGTCCTTTGTAGAGGAATAGGTAGGTGTGTGTGTACCGAATGGGTTTCTTAACCCTAATAGTGACAATATAGAATGTGAATAACAGAAGTGGATTAGAGAAGTGTACATAAATACATAAATTGCACCGAACCGCCGAAAACTGTTTGTCACCAAACTCCAAATGGACCACTTGGCGAATTTTAGTTGTTAATCTACTATTTGGTCCTTGGCATATTACACTATTTTTCCCATAGTAACCTACTAATAAAATGTATCGTACCTAATGGGGTCTAAATACAATTCAAGCCTCACTTAATTCGATATTTCAATATGTCTTTCGGATATTCTGACATCCACCACCACCAACATTTAACCATAAAATTGTCATCGACAATAAAGGACAATTTTTCGTAAGGTTTTTATGTTCACGAACTTCCCAATTGATACGAATTAGAAATTAGTTAATGAATTTCCATAATGTTGCCATTTGATAATGATGATAGTCGTAAAAGGGTGGAATGGGTCATTTTTTATTTCATAATCAAATCTAATAGGTAAAAAAAAGAAGAAAAACAAACTCTCAAAAACACACTTAAAAATAAATCATTTCAACTACTTCCTTAGGTCCTTTTTTTAAAAAATTTTGTTTTTTTACTTTTAATTTGTATTAGTTACTTAGTTGGTGTTTAAAATGAAGAAAACTATCCTTATTTAGTGTACTTTTGGTCAAATACGAATTAGAAATTTGTTTTCGAAATTTTGGATTTTTTTGCGCAATAAATTGTGTGGGTTCTGTTATGCTGCAATTGCCTTGTTGCATTTTTATAATTTTCATTATAAAAATTTACTAAAAAAGGCCGGCTTGGCCCGGTTGTACAGTTGTTAGCGTACTAGAACTACCACTGAGGCATGGTCCTACGCTAATTCCGAAAAACTACTTTAATTTCCTTATCTCTCGTTATACTTTTCGGTAAATGGCCTTTACTAATGTTACTTGAACACACAAACAAACAAATAAATGATCCCATTTGGATATTAGAAAATTTTCTGTTGTGCAAACATTTTTTTTAGATATTCCTTTTTTTTTGCTCGTGTACGAATTTGATTTTTGTTCGTGCAAAATTTATTATCATATTTTCCATATTTTTTGTTCTTGTACAAATTTGAATTTTGTTCGTGCAAAAATAATTTTTTTTAAGATTGTCGCTTTTTTAGTTCTACGAATTTGATTTTTGTTCGTGCAAAAATTAATTTTCTTAAATTTTCCTCTTTTCAGTTCTTGTACAAATTTGACTTTTGTTCATGGACAATTTTTTTTTAAAATTTTGGTACGAATTTGAATTTTGCTCGTGCAAAAATTACTTGTTTTAGATTTTTCCTATTTGTGGTTCTCGTACGAAGTTAAATCTTATTCGTACAAAAACTATTTTTTTTTTGGATTTTTCCCATTTTTAGTTTTATTACAAATTTAAATTTTGTTCGTGCAAAAATTAATTTTTTTTAAATTTTGCCTATTTTTGGTTCTTGTACAAATTTGATTTGTGTTCGCGCAAAAATTAATTTTTTTAAATTGTCCCTTTTTTAGTTCTTTTTCGAATTTGAATTTTGTTCGCGTAAAAATTTTTTTTTGAATTTTAATTTTTTAAATTTTGGTACGAATTTGAATTTTGCTCGTGCAAAAATATATTTTTTTAGATTTTCCCTATTTTTGGTTCTTGTACGAACTTGATTTTTGTTCGTGCGAAAATTAATTTTCTTAAATTTTCCTTTTTTTAGTTCTTGTACAAATTTGACTTTTGTTCGTGGAAAAATTAATTTTTTTAGGTTTTCCCATTTTTAAGTTCTTGTACGAACGATTTTTGTTCGTGCAAAAATATTTTTTTTCTGATTAGCCCTATTTTTAGTTCTTATGAGAATTTGATTTTTGTTCGCGCAAAAATTAATTTCTTTAGATTGTCCCTTTTTTAGTTCTTGTACAAATTTGAATTTTGTTCATGGACAATTTTTTTTTAAAATTTTGGTACGAATTTGAATTTTGCTCGTGCAAAAATTACTTGTTTTAGATTTTTCCTATTTGTGGTTCTCGTACGAATTTAAATCTTATTCGTACAAAAACTATTTTTTTTTTGGATTTTTCCCATTTTTAGTTTTATTACAAATTTAAATTTTGTTCGTGCAAAAATTAATTTTTTTAAAATTTTGCCTATTTTTGGTTCTTGTACAAATTTGATTTGTGTTCGCGCAAAAATTAATTTTTTTAAATTGTCCCTTTTTTAGTTCTTTTTCGAATTTGAATTTTGTTCGCGAAAAAAATTATTTTTGAATTTAAATTTTTTAAATTTTGGTACGAATTTGAATTTTGCTCGTGCAAAAATTACTTTTTTTAGATTTTACCTATTTGTGGTTCTCGTACGAATTTAAATCTTATTCGTGCAAAAACTATTTTTTTTTGTTGGATTTTTCCCATTTTTAGTTTTATTACAAATTTAAATTTTGTTCGTGCAAAAATTAATTTTTTTAAAATTTTGCCTATTTTTGGTTCTTGTACAAATTTGATTTGTGTTCGCGCAAAAATTAATTTTTTTAAATTGTCCCTTTTTTAGTTCTTTTTCGAATTTGAATTTTGTTTGCGGAAAAATTTTTTTTTGAATTTTAATTTTTTAAATTTTGGTACGAATTTGAATTTTGCTCGTGCAAAAATATTCTTTTTTAGATTTTCCCTATTTTTGGTTCTTGTACGAACTTGATTTTTGTTCGTTCAAAAATTAATTTTCTTAAATTTTCCTTTTTTTAGTTCTTGTACAAATTTGGCTTTTTTTCGTGCAAAAATTAATTTTTTTTAGGTTTTCCCCTTTTTAAGTTCTTGTACAAATTTGACTTTTGTTCGTGCAAAAGTTAATTTTTTTTAGGTTTTCCCCTTTTTAAGTTCTTGTACGAACAATTTTTGTTCGTGCAAAAATTTTTTTTCCGATTAGCTCTATTTTAAAATCTTATGAGAATTTGATTTTTGTTCGCGCAAAAATTAATTTTTCTAGATTTTTCCTTTTTTAATTCTTGAACAAATTTGAATTTTGTTCATGCAAACTTTTTTTTTAAATTTTGGTACAAATTTGAATTTTGTTCGTGCAAAAATAATTTTTTTTAGGTTTTTCCCTTTTTAATTATTGTACAAATTTGAATATTGTTCCTTCGTAATTTTCTGTTCGTTTTGATTTTAGTTTATTCTTTCATCCTTAAATTTATTCACTATCATTTCGACCATCATAACAATCGAATTCTAGTGTCCCTATTCTGGGCTAACTAAACTATTGTAACTCTAAATCCGTAAGAGTCCTTTGCAAACGAGACACGAAACATAAAATATCGAAAGGGAGGCGCCAAGATATCAGAGATAATGTCGATATTGTTTTTATTTTCTTCGAGTAGTTTGTGCGTATGAGTGTCTACACGTGTGCATGCTGATTATTTTTTTTTATTATAGCTTTTGTTCGGTAGTATTTATATTTCTAAAGAGTTCATATGAACTTTTGATTGACGCCAGGCCAGCCCCAATCAGAGCAGTTCAGCTCAATAAATGCGACCTGGTGGGATGTTTTGTTGTTCCTTTTCTTCTTTTGTGCAGAAGCTTACGTTACCGAATATGAGGCATAGTCTACTAAATTTTCAGATAGAATCTTTGATTACTAACAATCTCCCACTATCTTATGGTATAACATACTCATCCTCACCAAGCGGCATCGCATCAAATTTTTTCCTATGATTGTTGGTAAATTTTTCTGCGTTTCATAATTTTGAAACGAAAAGGCGCCAACAAAAAAAAAACGCCGCAAAGAAAAGAAAAATATCCTCGAAAATACCGACAGTTTTAACATTTTTACTGTGCACTTTTAGGCGTTTAGCTCTTTTATATTACACATCGAAAATGTAACACATCTACTGTAAAATATTTGTTTTTTTCAGTAGATCATCAAAATTAAGTTTAATTATATTTTAAATGGTGATGATTTCCTATAAAATTATTTTAAATAAACAAGAGTGATTTGGGAAGAGGTACAAACTAACCAAAAAAAAAAAAGAAGAAAAATCGCTTTTGAAGAAAAAAAATTATGTTAATTTCTTGCAAAGAAAGAATTTTTGTAGATATAAAAATTTAAAAAAATTAGTAAACAAAAAAATGTACTAAAATGAAAGGTAGATTATCGAACAAGAAAAAAAATATCTTAACAGATTGTGACGACCACCAGCAGGCTGATCAAGAGGGAGGGAGGGAGGTAGGGCTTAGTGATGTTTACAAGAAACTCCAAAATGAAGACTTTACCCAAATGGCTTAACTGTGTTGGGGCTATTTATTCGCTACCACCAACCACCAAATAATCCAATCTATTCGATGATATTGGAACTAGATTCGATTTGATTCTATTCGAATCGATTGCATTCGATTGGCTTTAATATCTTTCGAGGGAAGGAGATTTTTTTTCTTCGATAGTAATGGGGTTTCACTAGAACCAGCTAACTCTGCCATTGGCATTTCTACCAGAAAACGGGAATTAAGATAAAATTTATTGGACTATTTATTAACTGAGAAGAACTGCGACTGTATCTGATCGTTGGCTACATCGATATTAGCATTCGAAATGAGCCCAGCCACACAAAACCGATGACATTGTCAACGAATCTCAACATTGCACATAGGACAAAATTACACCAACCAAATTACCAAATCCTACAATGACAACAACGTTAACTTCTCTAGACGACTAAGGCTTAAGAATTTTGTACAGATTTGCAATCATTCTTTAAAAAAAAAAAAAAATCACATTTTGAGTTGAAAACAAAGAAGAAGAACCAAAAAAATCGCCAATCCGGATTAAATTAAGAGAATCTCTCTCATTCCGTTCATTTAAAGACGACTATTATCATCACCTACAATAATCAGGCTTATTTTTTTCCAATTTATTTCTTAAATTTAATTAATATTAATAAAAATTAAAATCAAATAATTCATAATAAAAATCAAGTCAAACATTCGTTGTTTTTTGACAAGATAAAAAATTTATTACCAAATAGACCCAACATTTTAGATAATAAAACTAAAAGGAAGAAAACAGTTTTTTTTTTTATTAAAAAGAAAGAAAACAGTCAATAAGGATAGATAATGTTAAGAAATACACAAAAATAGAACAAATATACAACTTCCAAATCAATAGAGTCACTGTTTTTTTATTGATACATCCCTGCCGCCTTAAGGATCAGCAAAAAAGAGAAGCAGAAATATCCTAAATATTGTCTGTGCTAATGAATTTGACAAGCAATAATCGAATTGCATATGTCCGATGTCCGTTTAATTGAATTGTGTACGGTATGATGTCAATAATAGTTAATCCAAAAAATTAGGATTAATCAAGGGCAACCAAAAAAAAAACCAAAAATACCCTAAGAGATAAAAATGACTACAGAGCAGAGTAGAAATGAGGAAAAAACCGATCGGAATATGGGCTAAAAATTGGGATTATTATCAAGAAGGGATAAAGTGGAAATGACAACTAGAAAATAAAAAAAAAAATATAAAAAACAGGGAAAAAATAAACGTACAATATAAGAAGTGATAGTAATAGTAATAGTAATAATAATAATAATAATAATAACAATACAATAAATAAACTATTATAATATACGGATAATAAGAGAGGCAGGAGTAGAGAACCCACTATAAGAAGGGAAAACCTATTCTGAAATACTGTATGCCAACAGGACAGTATTATCAAAACATAAAAAAATAAGACAAAAAATATATTTCTTATGTTTGACTTCGAAAAAAATATCAACAACACAATAAAACGACCAAATTATCATATATTTGGTTGGTAAAGAGGGGATGAGCGAAAAAATAACCAACAAGAATATCATGTAGTGATAACCGAAGGAGGAAATCGAAACTAGACTAACAACCCCCCGACAATAGGAGTCGTGTATCATCATCGGCAATACGAAAAGCATATTGTTTAACTAATAAAAAAGTCATCACAACTTAGTGTACAGTTGATCAATCGAAAAGTTATGCGTATCGATATGGGAATAAAATCAACTATGTACAGCATATTACTTGTTGTGATGGTTGTTAAGGGTTGTTGTGGACAGCGGGGGAGTTCGACCATACATAAATATATATAAACCGACATTTCTGCTCTTCAAAAAGGGGATGAGAATTATACTCTATGATCTAAGCCAATAATGCCAATCATAAATAAATAAAAGAAGAAAGTCCAGTAAGAGTAAACAATTTTAGGCTAACAGAAAGACGAATTAACCCCGAAGCGTTGGTAACTGAACTATTCGAAAAGTTGTCCCATAACCAAAAACTCACCTGTGGCCTAGAATGAAAATATTTGGACCATCGATGACGTTACAAATGCAAACACTTAAACAAACGTGGTTCGTGTTGGTTGGGTTTAAAAACAAACTCATACAAAAGCAATTATTATTTGGTGGAGGGGATGATCCTCATACGGTAAATAAAAAAAAAAATAAAAAACAATGAAAAACGGAAAAGGATAAAAATATGGACTATGAAAAGAGAAACAAAAAACAACAAAAACTGATGACGATCATCGAACGCTTTATGGTTTTTTTTTAAAGGACTTTATTTGAAACCGCAATAACGAGGCAGACAAGGACTAAAAACAACAACACACTCGCCCATACACACACATAGAAAATAAAAATAACCAAACAAAACCCGTAACCCCGAAGGTGAAATCAATTACGGAGTGGATGGTATACTAGCCGCTGTAATACGTACAAGGAACGTTAGTGTTATCACCCCCCTTCCCCCCACAATCTTCTAACAAAGTTCATGTGTAGGCGAATTTTCTCGATTTGCGTACATTTCGGAAAGAAAATTCCCATTTTTCATTGTTTCTTGTTCAGTTTTTTTTCAAATATTTTTAATAAAAAAAAATTTTCTTTTTTTTAAATTATATTAAACCCCCGTTAAAGGAGTTAAAGTCCTTCAAGTTGCGTTAAAATTTTTTTTTTGATTTTTATTTTTAAAAATAAAATCAAATTTTTAAATGCATTTAAATTGTTTTTTTTTGCATTTTCTTAAAAAAAACCTTTTCCGGTGATTTTTGAAAAAAAAAATCTTTTTCTTTTTTACTTTTTTCATCAATAAAATTTATTTTTTTACAAAAAAATTATAAGCACTCGTTAAAGGAGTTAAAGTTTCTCAAAAAATTGGTTTGCTTATTTTTAGAGAACAACCTTAAAAAAAATTCCCAAGAACAAAACAAAAAATCCCTCAACAAAAATGTTCGCCAAAATTTAGAAATTTTACCAAAGAAATTTTTGGCTTTGTTTTCTTTTTAAATAAAAATAAAAATTTTTTTTTGAACAAAAAATTTTAAGCACTTGTTATAAGGAGTTAAAGTCTTTCAAGTTGCGTAAAAAAACTTAGAGAATAACACTTAAAAAAAAATTCCAAAAAGAAAACAAAAAATCCCTCGCCAAAAATTAGAAATTTTCCCAAAGAAAGTTTTGGTTTTGTTTTTTTTTCAAATAAAATCAAAATTTTACATGCATTAAAATAGTTTTTTTTTTATTTCCTTAAATAAACCTTTTCAGGTGATTTTTAATAAAAATTGAAATTTTTGACAAATTTTTTTTTTAAATTTGTGCATAATTAAAAAATTTTGTTTTAAAAAAAATTTTAAGCACTTCTTAAACGAGTTAAAGTCCTTCAAGTTGCATTAAAAAATTTGGTAAAAAATGGTTTTGCTTATTTTTAGAGAACATACTTAAAAAAAACTTCTAAAAAACAAAACAGAAAATCCCTTAACAAAAGTGTTCGTCAAAAATTAGAAATTTTCCCAAAGAAATTTTTGGTTTTTTTAAATAAATTATTTTTTGGTTTAAGAAAGTATATAAAAAAAACAATTTAAATTGTTTTTTTTATATTTTCTTAAAGAAACCTTTTCCGGTAATTTTTGGAACAAAAAATTAGAAATCTTTGACGAATTTTAATTTTTTTTTTAAATTTTTTCATAAATAAAAACTTTTATTTTTGGTAAAGAATTTTTTTTATTAAAAACCGATCAAAAATCTAACAAAAAATGTTGAAGCAACGAAGTTGCATGTTAATTGTACTTAAGGTCTCTCCAAAACTGATTGTACTTAAGGTTTCTCCAGATAGGAGCCATAGAACATTTTGTGGCGCCACGATCATGAGGCCATTTGACAACTGCATATCTTGCATAGGTTTGGACTGTCAGCTTCCTTATTGAAAGTGGTCGAACGTTATTTGGAGGGAAATATCTTTTTTTAAGGGCCTATTTAAATCGTTAATGATTGGATTTAGGAGCTGCCGACAAGGGTCAGAAGTCCTTTTCAGAATTAATTATTAAAAAATTATTTTTTTAGGTAATAAATTTTTATGTTTTTTGATTGTGTATTGGTAATTTGGAATATTTCTCCTAATCGAAAGTTTTTAATTTTTTTTTATTAAAAATTCACAATAATTAATCGAAAGTTAATAATTCAATTTTGATAATATTTTTAAAGTGGGTATTTATGAAGTAAAAAGAAAAGAATCGTTCACAACCCAAATAATCGATCGGACGGACCGGATGGACAGACCATATTTAATATGAAATATTGTGATTTCGAATTGTTACTATTAATCAGTGTTAGTTGTTAGTTAGATCTTTATTCCCCCCTTACCACCGTATGTATTAGTTAATAGAAGCCATCGAGCAATACTGTACCAGTCACCCCTAAACTGTACGTGATGCAGACCTATTACTGTGCTGGCATTCACTCAGTCTCATCCCTAAATTGCATTTCGTTGTAATATTCGAATTTGTTCAAACATCGCCAGTCAATTTGAGTCGATTTTGCCAAAACAGGATAATAGGAACAGGACAATTTTATATATGCACACCCACTACATGGTGGCATATGTGTTTTTGGGGCGCGAACAAATTCTATTTTCTTTGGTACCAGAGTTTAACTGCACTAACTTAACTTTGGCTACCCTCATTTCACAGTCGCATACCACATTACAACGTTCGCCGCACATAATATCCACACACAAAAAAAGGGGGCGAAAATTCAGTCATCCCTCAATCAAACCGCAAATTTATTTATTTTGATATTTTTGGTATTTATTGCTGGTATCGCGCGTTTTGGTTTTGGGATTTGTTTTTTTTTTTTGCTCGCAATCTGCCAATTCTTAGCCATTCTCAATCACTGACTAGACTAGCCTAATCTACACTGCACAGCAGTCCCTTTTACTGTGGTTGTAGGTAGGTGGTAGGTGGCAAGTAGGCATGTATGGTCGGTCATAGGGAAAATTTTTTATGTAGTTTGGTCACCCTTCGCCCCGACGATGTTCGGCTAATTTAGGATACAATAGACGTGGTCGACGATGCCTCTACGAAGGGAAACCGCAACCAGCAATTTTTCGCTTAGTTCTCATCACGTATGCGTGACTTTGGTGCGGCGTTTAGCTCAACGATACGGCAATTACCAATTTCCGGATCTGATATGCGGCCTGGCCTTGTTTTCCGATTCGCCAACTCTCCTCGAACAAATCACAATCCATCCATAAAAGTGTCCAATTTGTACGCGGACTTGCCCGACAGGATGTTAGGTCCTTCAGAGCATAGAGCAGTTCCAGAACCTCCTCAACTTGGCTAGACGGAAGTGAGCGCGCGGGAGTACATACATTGACGGCAGTCACGTATCAGTTTCGTCATCAATTTCTCATATCAATTTGCATTAGTTCGACAAGATATCATATTCAATATCATCCCACATATGAATTGATATTTTTGGTGTTTTCAGGCTTTCCTCGTCCCTTCTTGTCGCAGTTATTTTTACACAAAATCAAAAGAATTTCCTATCTGATTTGAGAAATTGTACTCGTAAAAGCTAGAGAATGAAGGAAACAAATTGACTCCGTTGATTCCTAATTTATCTAGACAATATAGAATTTATTTACCAAATGAAGAAAAAATTCTTTTTAAACGAGAAAGAATTAATTTTTTACAGATTTTCATGTTTGTAAAAAAAAAAAAAAAAAAAATTCGAAACAAATTTAAAATAATGCAAAAAAAGGGGATTAATTCAGGTAATAACGTCGTAGGCAGGTGATCAATTCGACATGAAAATTGCTTCAAAGGAATGCCGACCGACTTGTACGCTGGAATTTCTCAAGTATTCGCTAAAAAAAAAAGTTTCTTAAAACAAAACAAACTTGAAACAATTTCAAAAACGGTAGCGTTCAGCGCTGTCGGTGACCTTTGAACTAAAGCAGAAAATATTCGCGGCAGTAACAGCTCCACAAAAGTACGAGGGTATGTCCGCTGTATTTTCAACGAGGGTATGTCGCTGTGTCATCGCCATCAATCCTTGCGTTCATCAGTAAGACCCCAGAAGGATATGGCGGCAAAGAACACAACATTCGCAACAAAATGTTTTTTGCATACAAGCACTCAACAGCAATAAGTGCAGATATTCCGTATGCTCCTAAACCAGTTTAAGTAGATTTATTACGTGACTATTATTGGGCACACTAGCAGAATTTGATTCCTGTTGCATGTTGAGAGAAATTATTTTATTAAAAAAAAAAAAAAAAACACAATCGAACCAAAAATAACAGCTTTTGCTCGAGAACAGGCAGAAAGAATCACACAAACCAAATTACAATGTCCTTTCTGATCAGGACACGTCACATCAACCGACCAAACCAGCAAATTTCAAGAGGACTGCGCATACGAGAATGAGTGCCCTGCCCTTTTTAACTGCCGCCAACAATATTTCTGCTACTTGAACACAATTGCTACTCAGTTTTCGATAAATACGCATTCTTATAAGTTTACAGTTAATATAAATAATAAAACCAACAATAAAGGATGAATTTTGTTACCTTTCAGTTAAGTATTATTATGATGATGGCTAGGATGAAGATGCTGATGATGGATGGATGGGACGGGGATGAGGACCTGATGGACAGGACAAATAAATTTAAAAAAAAAATTCAATCGACGATTGAGTTTTATTCTCTGTTAAATGCGTCAATGCAATTCATTTTCTCTTCTTTTTTTCTTTTTTTTTATAAATATTTGCACAAAAGTCCTTAAAGTTGAGCTAGCAAAAAAAAATCACTTCAGCAAAAATATATGTGATAAATCATAATAATTGGGAAAAATTTGTCGTTTGATCTCATTTAGGATTTCCGACAATTTTATATTAAAAAAAAATCATTTGCTTCGTTGTTTTTTTTTTCAATTTTTTTAAATAACGTAAAAAAGGATACAATATAAATTTTTTCAGTTAAATGGGGTAAAATTTAATATAAAGAAAATTATTTCTATATTGTACATGGTTAAGGATTTTTTTTTATTGTAGTTCGGAAAGGACAGCTCTGCCATTTGATAGTTGTCAAAAATATTAACCAATTAAGTATGAGCTGGTTTAGTTTAAAGTCCTGGTTCTGTTCTAATTTTATAAAAGTCCTGATTCTGTTGTAAATGTGTTTCGTTGATTTTTTGAACAAAATTTTCTTCAGCGATGAGGATCATTTTTTACGCGATGCATAACGAGTGAAAAAAACCCTATTAGTGACAGTAGAGAAGCCACTGTATTCGCAAAAAATGACTGCATGGTGTGAATTTTACGGTTGTTCTTTGAAAATGGAGAAAGAGAGACTCACTATGGCCATATGGTAATCTATTTGTTTGGACTAAATGTAAAAATTTCAATCTGAACCATGTGAGATTTCACAAAAAAAAACGACACCACAAGCCGCACAACATGAAAATAAAATTTCAATTTATTTTTGACCCCAAAATCGTAGGATTTGATCCTGTTGAAATTTTTCTTCTAAAACTTTGTGAAAAATCCTTCAATTTTTGAGCACTTAAATAGCCAAATTACAACTAAAAATTAACAAAATTTTAAATTCAAATAATGGAGCCCTCCAAAAGATCTCATGCTCAACAATTTGAATAATGTTACATTCCGTTGCAAT
The DNA here is from genome assembly GCA_958298945.1 of Atherix ibis. Classification (NCBI taxonomy): domain Eukaryota; kingdom Metazoa; phylum Arthropoda; class Insecta; order Diptera; family Athericidae; genus Atherix; species Atherix ibis. The sequence goes on along the minus strand of OY282610.1, from coordinate 20,204,391 downwards.
CATTCAGAAGTTTACTCATCGAAATACTAATTGGAATTAGACTTTATTTTAAAGTCACTTTTCACAGAAAATATAAGATTTTCACAAAATTATTATTTTGAAAAATTGAAAAAAAATGAGTAAAGATTAATTAATTACATTCAAAAATCGATCCAAAATCGATCAATCCTCAAAGTTGAAGTAACAAAAAAATACCAACAAAAAAATATACAAAAAAAAAAACACATGAACAAAATTTACATTTAAGAGAAAATGAAAATGTTACATTTCAAAAAAAAAAAAAAAAAAACAAAAAAAAAGGACGAATTGCAACAAAATTTATGTGAATTTTCCGGTTGCAAAAATCAAGAATTCCTGATTAAATTTGTGAAAATCATATCATTTTCTAGACTTAATATTTTTCGCAAGGGGATAGAGAGGGGGATGGGAGAAAGTCAAAATTTCTTATTATTATTACTTTAAATTAGTTTTGATTATTTTTCGTTTACTTTTGTTGAAATCCTTTTTCTTAACGGAAATTGTGATATTAAAATATGCACTAATGCGGTGTCGGTAACTTTGGTGGGAAGGGGGTTGTTTGTGTATGTTACTATCCAGTTTAAATGAATTATTTTACAATACAGACCAACGCCCCCCTTCCGTTCAACTGAACTGATTTTATTGTGACAAATTATGATTAAATTCAAGGAACTTGTACACATGAACACTCACTCTTCTCGATGGTCTCCTATAAGGGTTGGGGTTATATCACAACGTAGCCATACAATATGAAATTGTTAATAAATCCAGGAAGTCTTTTGTAAATGAACTCTTACAAAACCAGAACGAATACTAAATACATTTTCCTGACTGTTTGTTTGCTTTTTGTTTTTTTTTTCTGGTCTACCGCCCCCCCTTCCCCTAAAATTAATAATCAAAGTTGAATATTTTCCGCCATAACTTTTTTCCATTATTTCTTTGTTTTTTTTTTCGTTTTGCTGCAATTTTAACAATTTTCAAATTAGACAATAAACGAATTCCAATTAAAAAGTTTATTTCGGAAATTTAAAGTCGTGTTAATCCACCATCATCGACATGGTTTAACTTAATTAGCCTGGTCCTGGCGTTGTGACATCCACTTTCGAGTGATTATAAATAATGTCATTTTTAACAAATAATAATTATATTTTCAGATCAATATTATTCAAGGAGGAGAGATTCTACATTTATCCTACCTATGGAAATAATATTATTTTTTGAAAAAATTCTCGAAATTGATAACAAAAAAGTTTTTAAAATAAATCATATTTGAGGGCTTAGAGAAGAAGATTATAGAAAACTTCTTTTGAAAAATAAACTATAGACCAAAAAGAATCTAATTTATGTTGTTTTTTTTTGTGGGGGGGAGAGGGTTGTCTTTGTTTAGAAAAAAAAACTAATTAATGAGTGTTTTTTTTATGAAAAAAGTTTCAATGTCCACCGTACTCACTAGACTAGGTTTAGTGTGACAGATGCCGAAATGTCAATACACGTACTGTGTCAGCAAAATGATTGTGTATTCAGTTGGTCAAAAAGCTAAACTTGTGCTCGACACTTTTTTTAGATACTGCCAACTACACCATACCCCTCCCCCCTTCACCTCCTTACCAACGGGTTTGTTGAGATTTTTTTGTTGTTATTGAATTGGTGGTCGATCTGAGCTGGCTTGTCACCCAATGGTGGGCTTTTTTTCCGATATACCCGACTTATGCCGATGACATTGTTCATTAGTGCGTCAATGCGCGTAACCATCAATACCCGGTCTTCATATTACCAGCACTCACCCACACCCTTCCAACCATCCCCCATCCACCACTCTCCATCCACCAGCTAGCTACCATTTTACGACTCTTTACAAACTAATCAACAACAGTTTGGAAATTCCTTCGATTATTTGCATTTGACCGCAGATGTTTTGCATAAAAATCAATAAAAAGGTGAAAATGTGCTAATAATTTAGAAAAAATTGTAGTGTTGAAAGGTGCCAAAAGTATTATGGAAGAAAAAATTGTCACCATTATAGGCTAATCAAAAAAATCAAAAAAAAAAAAAAAAAACTTCCAAAAATATCAACAAATAAAAAAAACAAAAAAAATTAAAAAAAAAAAACTGATCCAAATGACACCAATCGAAAGGTGCAAAAAGAAAGCCAATAAAATGTGGGCAGTGCTGCTGCTTGATGGCTTTTCTTTCTGATAACGATAACAACAGAATATGAAATAAGTCCGAGTGGTTTTTTTTTTTTTTGCTCCCCAATTTAGATACTAACACCTACGCGCGGGGGTCTCTTCCAACACCAAAAAAAAAAAATAACAAAAAAAAAAACGCCGCCGTATAGTAATCGCAGCAAAACGCAGCTGCCCGTCAATATTATGATTTTTTTCCCTTTTCAAAAAACTTATGCAATTGTTCAAGTTGCGCAATTTTATGGCGAACACAATTTTTATTTTTATTTTTTTTGGCCCTCAGATTCTTTTTTAATAGTTTCTAATTTTATTTTTTGATAAAAAATTGTAGTTGATTTTCTTTGTAGAAAATTGTAGTTGATTTTCTTAAATGTGTACCAGAATCTATAAGCAAAAGTCAAATAATAATCAATATAAAATATCTACTTTACGTTAAGGACCTAACCGACCGTAATTTTTATATGTTAAGCAGAAGAAAAAGGATATAAGGACATATGACTAGGGAAAAAAATCAACGAGATGGAAATCAAGTTATTTCGATATAGTTTTTTTTACCCTCTTCGAAACTAATCGCAATTAAAAGTCAGATCGTTTTCGAATCGATTTTTTTCGATCCCAGAGAGACGATTCCATCAATCCAAAATTTAAAACAAAAAAAAATCTGATCCAAACATGGACTGGAAAATAACAAAATCTTTCGCGGTAAGGTAGAAAGGATTTACAGAAATCGTGAACAATAGAAGGATTGCAATTGTAGTAGAAGTGTTATTAGTTTCTAATTTCGAAAATTACTGTGATTATCCTTGGTATCCCTTCTCATATCCCATAGCTTGTGTGGGGAAGAAAATAAATTGGCAAAAAAAAATATTTTTTTTTGATAACAACAACCGTTTGGGGAAAAAATTATGTCTGTCTGGTGTACAGTTAGTCTGTCATGGAGGATTTATTCAAAAAGTGTTAATTGGAAAAAATTTAAGAATTCGTACAAATACGGTGGAGCACCGTATTTTCAGGCAATTTCCCACATAGTTTTTAGTAATAGTTAAAATTTCCATAGTCAGTGTATGAAAAGCAGCTTTTAATATAGAACGGAACGGATGGTGGTTACTTACTCCTAATAGTTGATTCTGAAAAGAGAATTGCATATAAATAAAAAAAAATATTTAAAAAACTACCGCCCCCCCCCCCCCCCTGGGGACAGGAAATGGCAACGGTGATCACTTGTCGACGGAGTATGTTACATATCAATCTATGCAATGTCAGCGAGCAAGTGTAATTAAACATGTTGTCAAATGTTGGGGGGGGGGGGGGGGGGAGTTGGGTTGTGCAGTGAAAATCCAGAGCTTCCAACTAAGGATTGTAACTAAAAACAGGAAATTTTCCTTACTGCACAGTGTGGAAGTGCATGTTGTAATCATCAACAACAGTGGACACTTGAGAGACTGACTGCATTTTGCCATTTCGAATTAAATGCGTTTCGAACGGTGCAACCAACACACACAGACACAATGATAACAGAAAAACGCTGCAGCTACAGTAAAACAGATTAGCTTCGTTGACAGCACAAAGTACGCCTCTGCCTAAACGTCATGGGAATTTAGCAATTTTCACTAATCAACAAAAGTTCACTAAAAACCGCAATCAGTTAAACGTTGTCAAGGATTCTCTCCAGTGCCGGGTTTTTTTTTTGTTCTTCATTTCTACAATAAGCCAAATAGTATTTTTAGTTAATTTTTTGGGTTGAAAAAATCATTTTTACAATATTTTTTTTTTTAATGAAAAATTCGATTTTTTTCTTCTTTTTTTATTGTTGGAAATTTTAAAAATGATTTTCTGTAAAATTCTATTCTGGCAACACTAAAGGCAATCCATAGACGATCGTTTAATTATTTCTAATTGGAATGTGTTCAACCAATCGAATTACGATTGGTCATCGGCAAAACACGGGAAGAACTTGTTTTTCAACAAAAATATCCTCGCTCATAACATGACAATCCTACACGCACCATCATCGTCCAACCAAACCTCACTCAGCACTTCATTATCAGCTAAGGGTGCCTAGTCGGTTGTGTCCGAGGTGGTCATTACTGCCACAACCACCGGCTAGCCAATGGCTAACATCACATTTCCGGTTTCGTCGTCGACCACCACTGACCATTGGTCAGGCCAATACGTCGCCGAGCACGCATGTACCGGCAACTAGGCAGCAAGCGTATGTGCGTCTGTATGTCGCGTGCAATGGAATGTTCAGTGTGTAGCGCCCAAAGCCAATACAATGCTTGGGGTGACGCCGAATACCAGTTGGAATGCGGCTGGATTGGTCAGTGTTTGGTGCTGGTGGTGGTGTTGGTGTTTGCCTTTTGTTAGGGTTTCGTGTCCTTTTTTTTTTGGTATGTTCTGTCGATTCTATATCGAATGGCAGGACTTACAAGCAGATCGAATGTAATCAATTGGAAAAAAATTTATTTCTCGTCCTTTAGTAATTGTCCATCCTTGTCGGATGCGGTTGTTCTTTTCGAATTTCGCTTCTTCCGTTTTGCTGTGCACTACCACTAATACGGCATGTTCGTACTTTTGCGTACACAAAATCCCAAATGCTAACTTAAAGGGAGGCATTGTTCACATGTGTTCTCTCAATGGACATGTGTCCAATACTCGTAAATGTCCTCCAGGGTAGAGTATGGAGCACGTCCGCACGGGGATTTGTTGTCGAACTAACTAACGGGAGGATACCGAAATCTGATTTGTTCTTTTATTAGAAAACTTCTCTGGCTCCAATCTGCGAAATTGAATTCGGAAATTTTCCCCACACTCTCCCCATAACCAATCGAAATAGAAATTACGTCAAATATTCGTACAGTTTGGATCCTTTTAGTTGGAATGTAAGCAACTATTTAACGAATAGAGGAGCGTTACTAATCAAAGGACAAATCGATGTTCTATTAATATACCGAAGGCAGCCTGAGGGTAATTGTTGGGCAAACAGTCCAACTAGCCACCCCATCGAAATAATTTCATTTGGCCTCGCATATGAATAAACCCTGGAACACCTTGTATTGCGGATAATAGTGCGAATTCTCGCCAGTCGTTTGCCATCGTTGCCAATCCTGTCTGCCCTAAGCTGGCCTGCAGACTAAAGCCTCCGTTAAACAAAGGACCAAAAAACAAAGAGCCAAAAACCGCCTTTATGTGCAAATAAGGCCGATCTCAAACCAGAGCTAAGGACATACAAACTGTAGACTAAAACGACATATTGCCAATGACTCTGCCAAAAGTCAGTTCGTTTGAGCACACCTCAGGCCTTTGAACGCTGACCCTGGCCAGCCAACAAGACTGAGTGTACCCATAATATTGCGTCAGATTCTCCGCTGCATCGAATGCCTTGATTACTTACCTACCACCCCCCCCCCCCTGTGTCAGCTGAGTGTCAATAATTCAATTCAATTCAATTCGGCACTGCAAATGGACAGGACAACTGACAGATTAGCCAGATGTGCGTGAATTTACTATTGACGTCAGCCAACACCACACATGGAAAATGGTTTTAGCGCGGGTGAGACTGCAAGTAAAAAAAGGACATTTTATCAAAATGCTAACGCTAACATTTCTGCGTATTTCGGTAATCTCTTTTGGATGAAACGTTCTTTGAGTGGCGAATTTTTATCTTCACAAATCGAAATTTTTTTTTTTTGTTTCTGTTACAAGGACTATTGAAAGCACAGACAACCTCAAACGATGACTTTTCAATATTATTTACGGTCTATACTATAATCACCGATAAGACTCGAATGTGATTTGTTTTGTTCTCGTCCAACTATCACCACCAAATTACTGGAGTCTTCAGTTACAGTTCGTAACATTATTAAACTGCCGACGAGAAAGTGGACACTTTTCGACAGATTTTCAGTTTCCCCTTGACGATTTTTCTAATAAAAATTTTGATATGTCAATTCATCGATGACAACCCAAATCGGAGAAGTCACAAAAATATTGCATTAACCCTTTTTTGTCTATCAATTGACATCCTTTCATTTTTGACTGAAGTTTCATCCCTTAAACTGCTGATCATCCCAAGGAGTACTTATTGCGTTCTCTGTTGGTTATAAGTTTTTTCTTGTATTCTATATTATGTTTGAACGTACGTTAGGGGGGGGGGGGTGGCTAGAGGGGATTGCACACATTTCTACCCTTTTAATGTGAACTCAAATTTCTGCTAGAAATATTCCAGCTTGGAGTGAAGGATAATAATATTGGATAGGCTGGTGTACATGGTCAGAAGATACTTGAAAAGTTTGTCATTCACCTATCATCGACATCGGGGTCAAGTGAAAGGTGAAAGATGAAAATGACAATAAAACGGTTCTCTTTTTCACATATCAAAATTAAAAGTGAAAAATCCCTCCCCTCTACCCCCTGGTATGATAAACAAAATCACTTCATTCCCGAATAACAATTAAAATAGTTTTGTTTATTATCCTTTACTTTACTGGTCTTATTACCCCCCCCCCCCCCAAAAAAAACATAAAATAATATGTTTTCATCAATTACAAATAAGGGTGCCAAAAATTCCATACCATATAAACGACCAGAGCCCAAATATGTATTGTACCAAAAAAAAAAAAAAAAACAAGGGAAAAAAATACTCGAAATAAATCGAAGAGGATTTTAAGAATTACTTTTTGAAGATTTATTTTTGTGGGCATATTTTCAGCTCGAAACCAACTGGAATTGTTCGACGGTTTTTGTTATTGCAATCAATTTCCATAATCAAAAAAAATTTCGTCGGTGTTGTTAACTAACACTTAGGAAAATATCCTTACTGGTGTTGTCTTTAGATGGAAATTTATGAGAAGCAGCAGAAAAATTAGAAAAATTTCTACTTTGGAAGTGATTTAATGATTTTTGTCATTTTTGTCGTCATCAAGCACAACGATTACTATTACACAATAACGATCTTATCGAAAACAATTCCGCTATTCCCAAACAAGGGTATGGAGGGGGGTTGTTTGGCACAGAATGAAATGTAGACAAAAATCCGATTACATTAAATCAGTTACAGAATTAAAGGGCAATCACTTACACTATTGCTGACAGAGTTAAGAGTTACTAAAGTCCATTTGGTAAACTTAGACAGCCAAACAACAAAATAACCAGATTCCAGAGTGAGAAGTCTCCATAATTCGGAGTTAGTCACTAATTTTTGGCTAAACTGAGAGTGTTCTCGATTTTAGTGAAATTATCGGGAAAAAAGGTGGAAGGGGATGACGATACTTGGACCATTTCGGAATGGTCCCAGCCATCAACGAATCGTACCGGATCTAATATCGAAAATAAAAACAGAACCAGAACCAGCACCAAAACCAGACCCAAACCAATCGAACCGAACCGAATCGAATCGAATCGTAACGAATCGAAAAGAATGTGGGAAAGGATACCGACCGAAATAAGGAGAGAAGGTTAAGTGGTGAACATACTCGTAAATGGAATACATTTGCAAGTGGATAATAAAGCAGATCCTTAAAGGATCAGCGAGGTTGTGGGAAGAGTAATGGCGAGACCAGGCAAAGAAGGATTTCCCATCACATCGTCAGCTAGCTAAGATTTCGCAATACTGTGTATATCAGCAAAATTGATTCGTGTCTTGAAATTATCTTTTCGCCTTATTTCCATATTAATGGGTGAATTCTAGCAAACGACTAAGTATTCTCTACTATAAGAGGGTAAAGAAAGGACGAAAAAAGGACACACAAATAGAAAAACATAAAGAAAAAAGAAATCAAACTACACATGTATTAGGATTCGGTTGGAGTGGAGTATGGGGTGGATGGGGTTGGTTTGTTGTTTGTTGATTGCTGATTGCTGGTTGTGGGTGGGATTGGTAAATGTTGCTGGGGATTAGCAGTGAGAGTTTGCCGACGACAGTGGCTATTCGCCACAATTTATACACTTTAACCATCGACGCACCAAAGTTAATATATTCTGACGTTAATAATATCGATGTCGACATATGTCCATTTAAAATTGTGCACAAAAACAAACGCAAAAAGGAGAAAAAAATTTGAGTATTTTTCGTTTTCTTGTTCATATTCTTTTTCGATCGTTTGGTCTTGTCTGTTTCGTACAAGGATATTCTGTCTATTAGTAAATAAATGTGTACAAAGGATTATTAAGCGGCGGATAGAAAAGTATTTGTAATGGGGAAAAGGGTGGTAGGATTGATTCATATCATCTTTTGGATCATGTGGCAATACGTCCACTCTATCTGTGCTTGTGAAGGAGCAAAACAATAAAAACAGCCTCCGCCGCGAATCATCACAATGTAGTCCAATCTGTGTGCGTAGTCCTTTTATGTCTTACGTTGTAGTCTGGTCGGCGCGGCGCGGTTTTCCAATATTTTCTTTTAATATCCAAACATTTTCTACATATTATTACGACTGTGCGCACAAATATCCTTTTCAGTAGAAAATACCAAATTCTTGAAATTTCTTTCTTTACGGTTTATGTCTATGCTTTTACTTTTTCATACTTAAACGTTCATAATTGACTTAGTTCAGAATTTAAATGATTAAAAATTATTCTTTGCCTTCAATCAAGGTGCAAATATTTTTACAACAATTTAGTTATAAAAAAATCGATTTTATCTACAATATAATTGATCCTAAACGCTATTATAGGTAAAGTGCAATTTTTAGTTTTTTTTTTTGTTGCAATTTCTTTCTTTTTTTTATGTTACGTTTTATTGGAAATTTATAAAATAAAACGTAAATTTTTTTAAACAAAATATAATAAAAATATCAAAAATTGGGGATATTTTTTTGAAAAAATAATTAAAAATTTTCTTTCTTCTCCTTTTTTTTCTATATAAAAAATTGATTTGGAATTGAAAATTCTGTTTCTTAATAAAAATATGGGCAAAATTGGAATTAAAAATTTCCCGATTTACTGGGCATAATTTGAGTTTAGAAGAAAAACCAAATCCAATTGGAGTCTTAGTACTTTTTTTTTAAAGTAATTTTTTAAAGAGAATTTTTACGAAATATTTCCCTTTTTGGGTGTTTTTTTTTTTGTAAATATATATTTGGGGTTGTTTGTAATTGAGAGTTTTTGTAATAAAAACAGTCTAAAGTGGGACTAAAAAATTTCCCATAATTTGAATTTGAAGAAAAATTTCCCTCTTTTTGGATGTGTACGTGCGTTTTTTTTTTTTTAAATTATTAAAAGTTTTTGATGATTTTTTTAGCCATTTATTGTTGGGGTAATAATTTTCGTAATATAATTTCAAGTTTTTGTAATAAAAACAGTCCAAAATGAGACTAAAAAAATTTCCCATAATTTGAGTTTGGAAAAAAATTATTTTTCAATTCTTAAAACTAACCAAATCCATTCATAGTTTTATTAATTTTCTACTTAATAATTCTTTAAAAAAAAAACGTATTAGCCTCATGGTCGTGGCGCTATAAAAATAGAAAATTACAACAACAACAACAACAAAAAACAGATAGAAAATTTCCCTTTTTTTTGCATGTGTGGGTGGTGTGATTTTTTTTGTAGATGGGAGAAATTATTCTAATAATTTTTATTTTTGTAATAAAATTTTGAGGTAATCTCTTATTAGAAAATATCCCAAATGAGAATAAAAAAGTACAAATTTTTTAGAGAATAATTTGAATTAAAAAAAAAATTATTTTTCAATTCCAAAAATTGACCAAATTTAATCGTATTCTCAGCACTTTTCTATTAAAAATAAATCCGTAAAAGGCGTATCAAAACAGATAGAATTCTTTAAAAACGAATTTCCTTTTTTTGATATTGTGCATGTGTGTTTTTTTTCTGTAAATGAGTAAATTTTTTTATTGGCACTTGGGGTCATAGTTTTCGTAACATAATTCCGAGTTTTCTTAGTAAAAAAAAATTCTAATTGGGAATGAAAAAATTTCCCATTATTTGAGTTTTTAAATGAATTATTCCGTAAAATTTCCCTTTTTTTATTGGATGTGTGCGTGTGTTTTTTTTTTTTTTGTAAAATACAGAAAATAAGCGCGACATTTTTTAAGAAAACTGAAAATAAAAATTTCTTATTTGTTAAAGACTCTGTTAGTCTCCTTCTTTAAAAAAAGAAATAGCTATGATACCCTCCTACCCCTTCTGCACTGCCATTGACCACTAATCTCTTTATTTAAGGTGGTTTTTTTTATTGTTGTTGTTATAATTTCTTTTTGGAGAAGATATCTTATCTTAGGTACAGTATGTAAAAATGTTAAAAGTACTAAAAATTAGATTAAAAAACAAATTTAGTTCATAGAAGAGATTTTTGTTGTTTTGTTTTTGAAAAAAAATATTTTCATCACTTTCATCTCAGGCGATGATAACCAAAACTTTGATGACAAAACAACCGACCAAGATCGAAAATGACGTAAATGACTTTAGACTAGCCAAGATTATTTATTTGTTTTTTTTTTTCTTTCGTTCGTACAAACTATAACATCAATAACGATTTGATGATATTAAGGTTTATCGGTGTGGGGCGATGGGGCTATGTAAATGAACAAACTTGAAAATATTATCAAAAATGCTACAAAACAAATGGAAATGTGAAAAATGCCAAGAATATTGCGGCATTTTAGTGGAACGCCAACAGTGTAGGTGGTACTGATAACCGTTGTGTTAAATAGCCGATTGTGATGGTATAGTTTGTTTTCTTATCAATGCGGGAGCGTGCAAAGCACCGGCAATATTCTGGTCTGGTGCGCCCTGTCCGAACACTAGGCACTCTTATTCATTTGACACCTTCGCCATCCCACCAAATCCCCTGCACTCCCACTCACCTATTGACCAGATAGATTCGAAACAACACAATACCTTGGCCGCTTTTATATCAACATTGTGTATTGTACACAACACGACCATATCCCGTCCGTCGTGTTCTGATAACAAAATTTGTTCAATGAAAAAAAAAAAGAAAGAAAAAAAGTCGAATTTTTTTCGCGGTCACTAAGGTAAATAGTACAACAAAAACGACGAACATTTTCTATATTATTTCGCCTTTTGTTTACCTCCACATATGTGCGTATACACAAACAGATGGCGTTGTGCTCAGCAATATTGTCTCGTGTCTATAAAAAAAAAAATTAAATAAAATTTTTTTCGATATCGTCCGATAGGTGTGTTGGTGTTAGAAATATTACTAGTTCACTGGTGTAGTGTTGTTACCTTCGATAGCAGCACTTGGATATGTATCGAAATATACCTTTTCGAACAAGCTGTCTCATGGATTAAGACGCAAAAATTAAAACAAATGAAATAATCGAAAATACATTGAAAAAAAAAGTTTTCATCTAGAAAATTTACTCTTTCCACCAAAAAAAAAAAAAAAAACCATTTATCAAAGATCAATTCCCGATCTAGTCTAGCCTTTATTACGTTGGTGGGGGGGGAAATCACAAATCAATTTTTTTTTCTTTCTTTCAAATTATAGAAGAAAAAATACTCTTACACGATCCTTTGTTATATCCTGGAATCAATTGATTTATCTAATTATACGTATGGATGGCGTTGCCATTAATGATATCTTATATTTACAAAAAGGTGGATATGTTAACTAAATCTTACACAACTATACGCCCCCCAACCCCCCCCCCCCCTCCCTCCTTACTTCCAAACGTACACAAGGATTACTTTCAAATATTAAAATTTAGTAACATTGTCCGAAGGTATACTCGAAAGCGTATGAATCTTTTCTAATATTCGGAGCGTAGTAGTTATTGTTTGGTTGCCGGAATAAGGGGGGAAAGGAGCGGTTTCTGTATATTTTAATTAATTGGGCAAAATGTCACAAACGACTTACGAATATAAACGGATTAGCTAACCTAATAGACCACCGATCAAAAAGGGAACGACATAACAGCGGCAAAACTTTCGGACCGACAAGTTAACTGCCATAGCCTGACTAATTTTATGAATACTCCCCTAAACTTACCCCCCCCCCCCCCCACCAGACAACCAGTCAAAATATCCTCCACAAATTCACATTGCATTTTTCTTAAATATGTTTTGTCAGTTTTATTAACGTTATTTTCAAAACGTACACTAACCAACCAATTGTTTGAATACACGCTTAAGGCGGGGGAGTTATTTTGTATGATAATTGCGCATACAGTGTCAGTCAGAAAAAATCGACCGTCATATGGTTATAAAAAAATAAAAAATAAAAAAACTTGCCAGGAAAGGTGATAGCGATTAAAATGTTGACCATGGTTTGTGGTATATAGTATATTAAACGATTGTATGGAACAGAAAGAGATAGACTGACAGACAGAGAGGGGAGACAAGGTGTAGGATAAGGGGGTCGTAGGGGGGGGGGGGCTCAATACAAGGTGATATTGTTGGATACTCGTGAGGGAATAGTTTGTATAAAATAAAAGCAAATTTTTATATTTTGTGTTTTTTAATTCTCTTCTAACCATTTAGGGTATGAGGGTTAATGAGTGCGTCTGTATTGTCTGATGACTTTTCCTATGGACAATACATCATTTTACGTATGTATGTATGTATATATGGTATGCAGATGTGAACGGATCTAAATTTTTTTACGATTAGTTTCGTGCTAGTCGAGGGCAACTGTTGTTCTGGTGATAGCGACCAAAAGTCATGATAACACAAACAATATTTACCTGTATCCAAGATCTGTGCTACAGAAAATGGGGGTGAAAGGGAGTGCCAAAACTTTCATAATAATTTTATAGGGGCATACGTACAACAGGTAAATATCATACAAACATGGAAATAATTGCATACGAAATTGGCTTAGTTCTACTTTTAAACGTTTTGTACTTCTCTAACGTTATTGTATTATTATTCTAAACAGGGCGTCATCGAATACTATTATTTCTTTTTACTATTTTACTATTAAAATTATTTACTTTTGTAAATAAAAATAATTCTTTTTTTACCATAAAATTACCATATTTGCACCTCTGCTCAAAAGAAATGTCGATTCCTGATAGTTTTTTTTTTTTTTTATAAATTAATGATAATTATTAAAAGTTATCAAAAATTACGAACTGAATATTAATATTTTCTTTTTTTGCGAAGATCTGGTAATTCAAATATTTTAGTTTTGTGGTAAAATTTTCAATTTATTTCCGCTTCTACGTAAGTATTCGATTAAAAATAATTATACGAAAAATTTTGTTGTCCCAATTTTTGATTTACTTTTCAACTTCCTTTTTAACTGATACTGATGATGATAATAAACTATAGGCAATATTATCACAAGTGGTTCATATTGGGTTATCCATTTTGTTATGGGTTATATACGTTTGACAGCTGTCAAATGACGGGGAGTACAGCTCCAACATTATACGATTTGTAAAACTACGTAAAAGCTTCTATTAAAAAATTTGAATGCATATAAAAACCAACATCCGTCAATCAATTGCTGAACTAGAACCGGACATATTCAAAACCTACTTCTTCAAAAGTACCGAGTCTCGCAAGAAATCTCGCAGCAATAATTTAAATAAAATTATTTTTATAATACATAAAGGCAAGGTCCATCCTATATAATGTAATAAAAACTTCGTCAATATCTGACTCATAAATGTGCATTATTTAATTTTACTTTCCGAATCATAATTTAGATAAACCCTTTATAATTAATACTAAATGATTTTTTCTACACACACATACATACACATATAATATAATTACTCCTAATTATTATACAAATTTGTATTTATGTTAATTAAGTTTAAAATGTGTGTGTACGTTCTTTTTTTATTGCAAAGTTAAAAAAAAATTGACGTGAATTTTATGAGCAAATTGGAACAAGGTAAGAAGAAAATAATTATAAAAGCTTTTATTTCTCGCCCACAGTAAAAAAAAAAAAAAAAATTTAAAAAAAATTTACAAATATATTTTTCTTAAGAAAAGATAAAATAAACTTTTTAACAAAAAAAAAAAAAAAAAACAATAAAAAAAACATGAAAATTTTTCTACCTTTAAAAAAAAAAAAAAGAAAAGAACAAAAAATCCCGAACCATACAATAAAGCACAGACAAAAAATTTAAAAACTAAAACAAAAATAAAAGCTGAGCAAAATTTTTAAGCTTAACAAATAATAAAAAAAAAAAAAAACTGAGCGAACAAAAAATTTAAATAAAAAAAATAAATAAAATTTTTTTAATACAATATGCATGTGTGTATGTAAATAAAAAACGATGGGAAAAATGAATAAAATTTGACACAGAAACAAGGTCAGAAACAGTCGAAAACAATCGAAACAGAAATGGAAACAAAAGAAACAGTGTCAAGAGAAGTAAGAACAGTCAAAGCCGAAACGAAAACGTCAACATGGCGACACATTATAATTAACAATAATACGACCCCAATAATAACTAATACACACACACATACACACAAACAAACTTATGTATACAAAAAGTTCGGACCAAGGACCATATGGAAACGAAACAGAAACCGATGACGAAACATTTTCATTGGTTTTGCGTCTTAACTTTTATGTCCGAAGAAAGTATTTTTTTTTCGCTTTCAAATCGCTTTCAAGAAATTTCAGTTTTTCATTTTTTTCCAAATATCAACTTTTTTATCATCCCTTATTTAATATTGATATTAGAGAGAGACAGAGAGAGAAAAAAAAACTATTATTCCAATCGTTTGCGAACAAATTTCAATTATTTTGTTTCAAGTTCATTTCGTAGTTTTGTTTTGTGTGTTTCTCTGTCGATCTCTTTCACTCCCTCTCCCCCCTCCTCTTTCGGCTTTTAGTCTTTTTATTACTAAACCAAACGGTACTATACAATAATAATAAAAAATCAAAATCAAAATCATATAATAAAAAATGTGGCGAACAGAAAACACATTCGGACGAACAAGAATTTCTGATTTTTCCGGTGGTGTTTTCGCTTAACAAACTTGATAAGAAGGCGAGAGACGGAAACTCACAACAAAACGGACACTTTTTTGATTTTGTTTTCCTTTTGTTTACAATTTGAGAATTCTCTCTTAATTGTGTAGGTTTTCCATTAAACACACTATTTTGTAGGTGTTTCTCTTTCGCTTTCAACAATAAGAAAATGTAATGAAACTGAAAACAGCATTCAGTCGGATCTGTCAAAATTTTTAGAACCCTCACAGTCTTCTGGTAATGCACAATATTCCAACTGTTAGATATTGTTCTTTCGCCGCAGTTGTCGTTCAAGTACTGCCATACATTTCAGTATTTGTTACGTGGCAGGATTGATATAAATCTCCTGCGCTCACTGAATTATAGAAAGGATAATGACAGAGACTTTGTTGATTATAATAGAGTGCTTAGCACGCTACCTTGAGGTACTCCCGCTTTAATTTCGTTAAGATGAGAATATTCCCTGCCATTATCAGACTCTAAACCGTCTCTCCGAGATATATGAAGCTATGAGTAGCAATTAAAAGAATTGTTGTGGGAGATCTTTATGCAGAATATTTCGGGCCACACCTTGTCAAATGGTTGTGCATCATTCAGGAAGATTGCTGGGCACAGCTTTTTCCTCTTCTAGAGCTTTTTCAGCTTTTTTTTAATAATTCTATGCACTTGATCTTTAGTGGAGTATTTTCCTCTGAAGCCATACTAATGCGTTGGAATGAGATCTCTTTCTTTGAGGATCCTTTTTTTGATATTTTCGAGAGCAGAGAAAAATCTGTGGGTTGCCTTACTGGTCTTGGCACAAGGATCACTTCGCCGATTTTCCAAAGTTTTGGTAAATATTTCAACACAAAGCAAGCATTACTAATTAACTAAAGCTTTCGGTTGCCCATTTCTGAGAGTTCTTGTCAGTGATTATTTATCGGCGATTGGTCAGATCTTAGGTCAAAGTTAATACTATACAGTTCTCAATCTTTCGATTTAACTAGTTTAGAGCCTCAATAGGTATGTTTTGAGTTGAAATCCCCTCCTACGATGTAAAGTGGTGCTAGGCTTTTCAGAGAGATCAAAATAGTGTCGCAAAACGGAAGATTGCAGATATTTTTAGCTCATTGGCTTCATTTTAATATAAATTAGGTAAAGTAACACACCAAGAACAGCACCTTGTGGTACTCCAAAATTAACTTCAGTCTCATTTAGTTTAGTTTTTTGACCCCTTTTAAATAAATAGTTCTGTTCCTTAAATGATATATAATATTTTTCTGAAGTAAAAATGAGAGCGATTGACCGTTTCAAATGCTCTAGGAAAATCCAGAAACACTGCTACTATTGATTTATCATCTTCCATTCAGTGACTACCACATTGATTAGAGTTTCACCAATTATTATTGTTTATAAATCCAGACTAATTGAAGAAGTAATTCAAGAATAAAGCACACAAGAAGTAATTTTGATTGAATTGTTTCTGGGGCTGTATGGCATGTGGCACCGTTTTGTTGAAACCACATGTCGTACACATCCAGCTCAGAATCCGCACCAACAATCATTCTTGGATTTTCTGAACCCCAAATGCGGCAAATTTGTGGATTAACCAAACCATCAAGATGAAAATGAGCCTCATCGTTGAAGATGACTTTGTTCGAAACCACTTGTTGTTGTTCCTTTATCCTTTCAACGAATTCCAGTCGCTGTGTGCGGTTAGTAGGCTTCAGTTCTTGAGTCAATTAAACTTTGATACAAATCCTTCGCTCTATTCTGACCATATTTTTTTACGAAAATTGCAAACTGTCGCTGTTAAATCTTTATTATTTTTAAAATATTGGTTAACAATAAAAACACGTTGTTTTTTTTTTGTGTAATGTTCCATTTTTTAATAACCCTAAACGATCGGCTGTCACGTTGTTTTTTTCTTTCGTTGTGAACACTTTTACCGTATAAATGGCGCCAAATTCAAATATTTCGTGCAATTTGGGATGGAAATAACATTTTCTCCAGTTATTCTTGTATTTTCATTTTTCATAAACCGTAATTCTAGATTATTTCTTCAATTCTAATTGTGTAGTTTGGTCCGATTCCAATAACTCAAATACAATTTCAACGAGTAAAGAAATATTATCTGACCATTTTATTATATAAATTTAAATCTTAAATTAATTTTTAAGTCACACTTAATCTCATCCATGCATTTATTTTGCATTTGATTTGAATTTCAACGGTGGTGCCATATTAAAAAAAAACCCCCCACTGAAATGTATGGCACTACTATAACAACAACGACCAAATTATTATCGACCGTCAGAATTTCATGCATTCCCGTACGATTGTGAAACTTTTAAAATGTTCACAGCGACAACTACATGACCGTTTATCGTTGTTGTCGGAATTTTGTTCTTACCTTGAAACTATTTTTTTAAATCCTCTTTTCGAAGGTAGACGCGGGGGTTTTTCTTTGCGTACAGGTTGTATTAGGTTTTTTTCTGGTTTTTTTTATAAATTTTTTTTTTCTTCAAATCATTTTGTCACTTTCAATTTTTAGCAATATTTGAGAATTCTGAATTTGTTTTCCCTATTTTCTGTTTACTATTTTCATATTGCCCCAAAATCTCCCGTCCACCTATCTTTAATAAAAGTTCCATTTGAATTTGACCAAAAACATTTGGAGACAATAATTTTCGATCTCTTCTCACAGTAACCCTCCCCCACACGTTATCTATTCTTTTTTTTTTGTTGTTGTTGTTTTTTGTTTGTTAGCTTTTTTATTTGAACAATGATTATTAGTGTATACAATGTAGACAAGTCTTTGCATCAGATAAAAGCGACGGTGGGGATATGAAGGTGTTCAAAAAAACAGAGAGTGTAATTAATTGCTGATGAGAAAGTATACGAAAAAACCGGACATTATTCAGAATATTAGATAATGAAAAAAAAAAGAAGAAAAACGAAGAAAAAAAACCAAACATAAAACATGAAATTTAGCCCGATTTGATAACATTTCCGGAACATATTTTGTTCTTTTTCAGGTTTTTATTCTCTTCATTCGAATTATAAGAACTTTTGCTTTTTTTTCAATAATAAATATAAACTCAGATTGATTTTGGTTTTTAAATAAAAAAAAAAACACTTCTCCTGTCCCCTAATAGGGAAACTACTCAAAATACGGATTAGTACTCAGCTTAGAATAAATTATAAAAAAAACTTTTGGTGTCCTTTTAATCCAAAAACCTTGCTCACAGCCTTGAGGCCTTCTGTTTACACAGTTAGTAATATTATTAGTAAAAAAAAAATAAAACTATTTACGGTCAAAGAAATATTCTCCGTAAAAGAAATAAATTCAAAAAATTTTTTAATGCAAAATAAATATTAATTATACATTTTAAATATAAATAAGAATTGGCTCCAAGTTACCAAACTTTAAAACAAATTAAAAAATTATATACAAACTATTGAGAAATGTCGCCGTAATTTTTCTTTAACTTTCTACAAAATTATCGAGAATTTAACAGGGAATTCTTATAAAATTAAATGCACTTCCATTCAAATTAAAAAAATTTCAAATAACACACAGTTGATATAATATTTATTTTACAGAATTTGGTCTATTCAACGTTTGTATGGTCCATAATAAAGATAAGCAAAAAGTGTGTATATACGAGCGTTTATAAACGAGACTAGCTGCTCTAAGGTGGATTATAATTATTCTATGAGACAAACTGATATGCCGAGAGTCATACAAGACTAGATATAATTTTTTTAAAAAAATCCAAAAAATACACAATTCAGCTAAAAATGGGAAAAAAATTGAAGAAGAAACCGTGACGAGATAATGCGCATCTTTTGAATGCAAGAATCTATTTTGGGAAACGGATGTTTACACATTCACCTTTACAGGGCTATCAATAGTTCTTAATTCGGTTCATAATTTTTAAATTGCAGAAAAAAAAATAAGTGGTTACATCGAAAAATCTCAACTATTTAATAATATCGAGAAAAAAAATATTGGTTGTTTTTTTTTCTTTTAATTCGCGTAGCTCGAAAATTTCGCGCAGTTTCGAATATTTGCACAAAAAATAGTCGTTACGAACGGGGTCCTTCTTATTTTATTATCAACTTTTCTCATAAAAAATAACTACTCAAAAATGTATTATTGCAAAAAAAAAAAACAATACGAAAAATTTTGATTACAGATGGTAACCCGAAAATGTTCATTGCAAAATTTTACCCCGCAAAATTTTTATGGCAAAAATCAATACAAAAAATTATTATTGCATAAAGTAACCCAAAAATTGTTTACTACAAAAAGCAACCTAAAAATTTGTGTATGCAAAAAATAATCCAAAAAATTATAATTAAAAAAAGTAACCCGAAAAATTTTTATTAAAAAATGTAAACCGAAAAATTTTTCTTAAAACACAAGTAACCCGAAAAATTTTTATTAAAAAATGTAAACCGAAAATTTTTTATTAAAACACAAGTAACCCGAAAAATTATTATTAAAAAAAGTAACCCAAAAAATTATTATTGCAAAAAAACAAGCCGAAAAATATTTATTATGAAAAAACAACCCAAAAAATTATTACTGCATAAAGAAACCCACAACATTTTTATTGAAAACATTAACTCGAAAATTTTTTACTGCAAAAAGTAACCCGAAAAATTGAAATTTTTATAAAATATTTTGCGAGCAAATTACGAGTAGATAAGCACGATTAGCGACGGTAAAAAATTCGAGCCATTTTCTGGCAAGTTTCAAAAAATTTTTGTTTTAATTTTTCAATATTTTTCTGCCACTTTTGAAGATTTTTTTTTGGTATTTTTGATTTATATTAGCTGATATGAAAACTGGTGAGGGAGGGTAGGTAAATCGTTATTAAAAATATTTCCATTAAATAAATTATTTGTATTTTTTTGTTCATAATAAATTTTTTGAAAATATTTGAAGGCACTTTTGAGTTTTTGAAGTTTTTCTTTTCTTTTTGATTAAAACACTTACGACTAAATGAACGAAATCCAGCATCTTCACTAGTTGACAGCATTTTTATAAATTGAGATGATAATAGTTTTTAATTTATATTTACAATAATTATCCTTTTCTTATTTCAAAAACACAATAAAAATGGTTGGAATTTTTTTTTTGTCAATAAACAAATTAATTGTCACTTTTCAATATTTTAAAATGAACTTTTTTTAACTTATTTTTTTTTCTCTACAACAATTACTAATATTATTTATTAATTATGTTTATTTAAAATAAAAATAAAAAAAATTTCTAATAATAAAAAATTATTTGCCATAAATTGAGAACAAGAAAGTCCATTTCATATATAAGCACGCACTACGAATTGACTAACTGCTGGTCATCAGGAAATTTTTATTGACCTATAACAGAGATCAACCAACGTACACTTTTATTCGGTATTAAATTTTTTTTTTTTTGAATTTAACTATTTTTACGATATAAGAAACGACCAACAAATTACACATTAAAAAACACTATAAAACATTGCAAATTTAAATATCCTTTGTTCAATGGAAAAAATTCAAATTTCTGCAGGAATAGATTCATTCCAAGCCAGAAAAATTTCCAAAATAAAAGAAAAAAAATGTCCACAATAGTACTTTTAAAATATTTCGCAATTTTCACTAATCGTCCTTTTTGTAAAAGAAAACAAAGATGCTATCGTCGTGAGTTTATAATCATAAGTGGTGACGATGAGCTTCCTGAATCGTTTTAAGATGCACAATTTCAGAGATAAAAAAAAAACCACGGAATTTTTTCTACGTGCTTCCGATTCTTCCTTTTATTAAACGTTATTGGAATTTTTCCGTATTATAGAGGACGTACACGATGCTGACCCCTCGGCGTACCGAGCTGTACTGATGAGATGATCAGTGGTGATTTTTGTATCTCGGACGGATGAGACGTCTTCTTGAGTGGTCATACTCAAACCCAATCAGCAGTAATAGCTGTAGTAGTAGTGGTAAGCAACCACTAACCATACTGGACCGTTGCACCCAAAACTACACAGTATCGGAACGGAATATACCGCATCCGAACGCACTATAACGCACTACGTACCCTACATGTACACAGTCAACAAAAAATAACCAACACTACACAGAAAACACATACCAACTCGCTGTTATTAAAAACCTAAAAAGGACAGTGGAAAAAACACGTAAGCACGCATTCGTAGGCCATTCACACAAAGCCGCCTGCGTACAACGCTCACCAGGCACGCACGTACCAAAGCACGCATGCACGCACGAAAATTAACTATGCGCGCACCACAGAATTACTGATCCTGAGACAGAAGCGAATCTGTGTGTGTGTGTGTGTGTTCGTGCATTTATGCGTTAGCTGATGCAATATATTTTCTCTTGTTACCTTATCTAACTCCCTTATTTCATATTTTTTTTTTAGGATTTATTTTTGTGTATCTAGAATCGCAGACGGTAGGTTTTTTTTCTTCATGTAATTCGCTGTTATTACCGAAGAGAGGAGATTGTTTGAGAATGGAAATGGTAGGGGTTGATTTTTTGTATGCTAAAAATTTCTCTTTTTCCCTTATTTATGATATCTGTTTTGAAGTTTTTTTTTCTCGTAGTTTAAACTCAAACGCACTTAAATTTTTGCTCTCAATTTCCTCTGTTGTACGAAAATATAAAATTCATATTTGTGAATATTTCTCCTCTCTTTCGTGTTTAGAAGACTTTTTTTTTTAAGGGAGAGAGGGTTGAAAAAAAAAATGTTCTATTGCATTTTTCCAACGACTTTTTTATGCTAATTAAAATCTTGTTTTAAAATAATTCAATTTATTTAAAAAAAAAAACAAAGGTTTCATAAAATTTTTAGTTATTGATCAAAAATTCTTAATTTTTTTTTTTGATTTGGAAAATCTAAAAGCTTTTT
This sequence comes from Atherix ibis, assembly GCA_958298945.1. Taxonomy (NCBI): domain Eukaryota; kingdom Metazoa; phylum Arthropoda; class Insecta; order Diptera; family Athericidae; genus Atherix; species Atherix ibis. The sequence goes on along the minus strand of OY282610.1, from coordinate 20,182,355 downwards.
TTTAATTTTAAATCAATAAAAATTTTCAAATTAAAGAAAAAATCTGAAAAATTTTGGACTATCCTCAATTTTTTTTTGAGATAAAATCTGAAAAAATTTGGACTATCCTAATTTTTTTTTTTTGTGCGAAAAATTTGGACTATCCTCAATTTTTTTTTGTGTGCGATAAAATCTGAAAAAATTTGGACTATCCTCAATTTTTTTTTTTTTTTTTTTTGAGTTAAAATCTGAAAAAATTTGGACTATCCTCAATTTTTTTTTTGCGTTTACCATCCATACTACAGTAAAAGCTATATTTTAAAAATTCCTTAAAAAAAAGCACTATCGAAATAAGCAAAACTTTAATTTTTAAAAGAAATAACAGCGCACGCACACAAAAACGATTTTACGGAATAAATCGTCAACAATACAAAATAAAAAAATTATGCACCCTTGATTTTTTTATTACAAATAAAAAAAATGAAATAAAAAAGAAAAGAGAGATAGCATGATAAAATTTTATACTGTTCGTCTTGTTTTCCTAATAGTTTCTTTTTTGTTTTGTTGGTCTTTTTACATTTGATCCCCGTGACCATTTCAATCCCCGCCGTTGATCACATCGTCTTAATCTTTATGCGATTCAGTCATCGTGCCTTTAATAATTTTCTCCGATTTATCCTTCTTCCTATTTTTTTCTTTCCTTTTTTTTTTTTTTTTGATTATGCGATTTTTTCCGGTGTGCTTTCGTATAGTCGTCTCTACCTGCTATCTACCTCTAGGCCATACTACCATCGAATATGACCTTAGGTTCCTGTTCGGCGTTTCTTTTTTTCTTTTTTTTACCGTCTGATCATTTTTATCTGGAACCCCTCAAATCGATTCCTCTCTATTGCCCTCTCTTATTCGTATGCATAATAAAAAATGGGAACGGAAAAAAAACTGTGGGCTAAGATTTGATATATAAAAAAAAAATCAAGATTTTTTTCTCAGCTTCCTTTTTTTCAGTGATGATCATTTTTTAAAATAAAATTTCACAGGACTAAGCAGTGATGCTAGCCAGAATTCTGTACTAATGTGAGTCTAATCGAAAGAAGGAAAGAAAAATCGACCCCTCATAGTTACCACTCTTCTGGAGGATATGAAGGAAAAAAAACGATTCGATATTTGAGGTGAGTAACGGTATTTTTTATGCAAATTTTTTTTCTTTTCATTTCCTTTTTTTGATCCTTGTCGATATATTATTAGTTTTGTGTTTAGAAGAAAAGGAACAGAACAGCACTGTTATTGTCATTATTATTAGTATTGTTATTGTCGTTGTGTTGTCCTTTTTCTACCCATCGTTTGGCTTTGCTACTATTCCCATGTCCTGTTGCCGTTTCTGTTTCTGTTTCATTGCAGACATCTTCAAGGATGCAAACATACTTTATATTCCTTTTCTCAGTGCCATTTTTGTGCATAGTTTTTTTTATCATGTCCCAATTTTTTCTTAGATAGTCTTGGTCTTTATTTTTTTAATACTTTATCCGTGAGTATGGATTTGTCAGAGTAATTCGAAATTTCGGAGAGGGTTGCAATTCTTAGGAGTTGCAATGATTTTTTAGTTGTTGTTTTTTTTCTTCTTCTCTTCATTATTCACGCTTTGTTTAGTTTTCTTTGCGTCCTTAGTTAGCATAAACGCTAGAAGAAAAAAAATATACTAAGCAATAGTCAAAAAATGGGGACGATTTTTCCCAGGATAGGGATATGAACTGGTTTTTTTTTTTTTTTAGTATCGTCTGTAAGGGCCTCTCCTTTTTTACGTTACGTTAGTTTTGTTACTTTAAGAATGGAAAAAAACGATTTTTTTTTCTTTAAATTTTAATATCAAATAAAAATGATAGACGGGATGGGAAAAAAAATTCTTTTGCATTCTAATCAAAGGAAGTAACTATGAAAAAAAGGACGATTCAATGGCGGAATGCTGCGGAAGATAGCCCGTGTGAGATAGAGAATTTTGCATCTAGTTGGGAACGGTATGGATGTGAAAAAATAGGCCACAGTGAGTAAAATGAAAAGGAGCGAGAAAAAGGATACAAGAAAAAAATATTGATGAGAGATAGAAAAACAGTTGAGCAAAAAAAAAAAATAATAATATGTGAGTAACCGTATTCCATTTTTTTTTTAAAGATATGCAATGCGATCTTTTGTCCTTTAAGGATTCGATAACAAACCATTGATTTAGATTAATTTTTATGTAATTTATTATGCGTCAGTTTTTTTTTACCTTTTCCAATTTGTTTTTTTTCTCTCGTTGGTTTTGTGTTTTTTTTTTGTATGTGATCGCTTCTCAGGATATAATATAACATCATTTCAGTTATAAGGACTTAGATCCGGTATTATTGAAATCAGAAAAATGTTGACTGACGATCACGACGGTTTTCTTCCGTTTCTAAAGTTCGTCTTCTTCGTTTTTGTATTATCTTTTAATTTTTGTTTGTTAATATTTAAATGACAGGATTAAAATGGAAGGCACAAATCTGAAATGGAGTTGAATTTAGAGAGCCATATTACTTAAAATCCCTTATTTTTTTCGTACGATAGTCAATAAATGAGGGAAAAAGGATTTAATCAAACTGGAAAAGTACGAAAAATATGAATTTTTTTGAGGCGCTTGTGTGTGATTGTATATACCGAAAAGGCAATAAACTATAAATTAAGGGATGCAAAATTCAGTAACTTTTGGCAGTTTACAATTAATTTTTTTCTTTAAATGTTTTTTTTTTTTGTAATATTTTTACAGAAGAATTTCAAGAAATTTAATGTCATTAAAGGATAAAACTTTATTTCAATATTAAATTGAGAGAAAATTTAGTATCACAGCTTCTGTATTTATACTTAACGAAAAATTTATTTGATCAAAAATTAACTTTTTTTTTTATCAATAATTCATTCTTTTTTTTTCTCAACTTTTTAAACATACTTGAAGATTTTTTAGGGCTTCTTAAAAAAAACTATATATTTTTTTTAAATATAAAACTTCTGTACAAAGAGGCCACCAGACATAAACACATTTACTTTTAAGAAGGATTTTTTTTTCTATATAATAAAAGAAAACACTTTTTTTTTTGTCACGTACAAAAACAAAAAAAGGCACCTCAGTGGTTTCTGAATCCCACTGATAAGGAAATAAGGGTTAAAATTTGTGTTCGTTATAAGAAAAAAAAATCAAATTGAGTTAAAAAAAAAACTAGAATTTTAAGGTAACGAACGCGGTATATTTAAAAAAAAGAACAACTTGCATAGAAAAACTTGATAAAACCTAAAGTGTTCTCTGTGGTAGTTTTGAGCAAAAAAAAAAATATTTAAAAAAAAATTCACTAAAAATACGTTATTTATTGTTAGTATATTCTAGGGTGCGATACCATACTATGTGTGGTTTGATGGGGTTTCACCTAAGAGCACTTTTCAGCCCAAAAAAAAAAAAAAAACGACACAAATTGCATAGGATTTTAAAAGATAATTTCTATTACGTATGCATAAAAGTTTATTGAACCAAAACGTTCAGTTTTTTCCTTTCTATTTTTACCTAATTTTTTCCCCATCCTCTCCGAAATAATCGCTTATTTGCGTATCAAAAAAAAAAAAAAAAAAAAAACAACAATTCCAGGTCCTGTGTAACATTTCTACAATTAAAAGAAAATTTAAAGTTTTATTTTTATGTTAACAAAAAATATTTGAAAATTATCCTGTTTTTTTTTTTTTGGTAATTTCCTTTTATTCTTCTTGAATATATGAAAAATATCCTTTTTTTGCTATCAAGTTTTTTTTTTTAAATAAAAAGTAATTTTTTTTCGAGCTTCCATCAACGTTCAAAATAATAAATTTAAATATTAACGAATATCGCCTATGTTCGTTAATATTGAAATTTATTATTTTTATTATCTCAGGGAAGAGTTTAAGTTGTTGAAAATAAGGGTTTTAAAAAATGAAATGTTAGGGATGAAAAATTATGAATTATGAAAAAATTATCTTAATAATTATACTTTCAGTGAAATACAAATCATAGAAAAACACTTCAATTAAGGGAAAATGTAGTGTGCACTTAAAATTATGAAAAAATTGTAATGGCAGACGACAGAGAATAATGAGAAAATATTTCATTTAGGACTCTTCCTTTTTTTTCTGTTTTTTTTTTTTTGTTCAAGGCACAAAATATAATATTTTATTGCCAATTGAACGAAAACGTATGTCCTGGCTCTAGGGTTATTATCAAAAATGAAAACAAACGTATTGTTTACCTGTGGACGGACAATATAAAATCTTACTTGTGTTATGATTGAAAGCGAAAACAAAACGCCCACATTCGTAACGTTTAGAGTTTTACGATGGCAATATTTTCGGTACTTTTGTCGGAGCTAGTCTAATGCTGAACGCACACACAGTCCGCACTGATTATACGGAGAGTGGACAAAGGCTATGGGAAAAACAAAAGCAGTGAGGTTTTTGACCTTTTTTATAATGTAGCACAAAACTACAAGGCTATTTACAGAAAAATCAAGGAGATAGCCAGTGACAGAATCTTTAAGGACACCACCATACATAAGTTCATACAGTGTCAAGAAGTATTTAAGGAGTCTTTTACTTACAGATTTTAGAAATGGCTAAATTCGAACTGAGACAATATTAAGCCGATTGTAAAACAATAAACTCTGCTCCTTTTGCCAGCTATATGAGAGAACAATTAAATAGGATACCAATTATGTATTATAAGATTAAAGAAAGCCGACACAGTTAAAAATACTGACCAGTTATTAGTTCATTATTCATTTGTCCGAAAAAATTTACCAAATGATTGGCCAGCAAAAGAAGACAACAAAAACTAAATTGATTTTTAATTTCACTTCAAAAACATGATTAATATTAGAAAAAAAAAACTTTTCTAACAGTATTGAAGTTGGCAATGAGTCAGTATTAAAATTTTATTAACCAAAAAAAATTTTGAGGTCCTGATAGAAATTGGTTTTTGGTTTTCACATTTTCTAATAAAAATTTCATATCTTTTAGTTTGGTTTCTTTATAATTTTTTCTTTTTTTTAGTTAAGACCCAAACAATGAAATTTGCTTAAAAAATCCACTATTAACTTCACAAAAATATATTGAGACCCCTAAATTAGTGTTATCTGGAATGTAAAAATATATTACTTGGGCATGTGAAGCAAAACGCCTAATTTTGAGTACTTCACAGTTAAGGTCCTAAAACCAATTAATTTTCGATTTTTACTTTTTTATTTTTAATAAGTTTTCGAAGAGATTCTTAGTTTAAATTAAGACCTCAAAAATGAAGATCTGCTTTGGTAGACACCATCCTAAAAGGCCTAATTAAACTAATTTTTTTCGAGTTATCATTTTTTTAATAACATCATATAAATATGTTGAGACCCTTAAATTTTGGTTAATTGAAATATAAACAAATATGTTAGACTATTTGACCATGTGAAAAATATCAAAATTATCATTATACAGATGAGGTCCTAAAACGAATTATTTTTTTCAAAATTCTAAATTTAAATTGAGACCCGAAAAATTAAACTGTTCAATTTAGTATGTATTTTCGATAGGCACCTTTGGAAAAGACCCTTAAAGTTTTTTTTTGAGACCTCTAAATAAGTGCGCACGTGATCCATCTTAAATTTCTACGATCTTTTCGCATTTGCAACTCTATCGAAAACAGTTCCAGCATGTACGTTTGGATTTTAAGGCCCAAAAATATACTTTTTCGATTTTATAATAAATACGATTTTTTGCGTAAAGGAATTAATTTTTTTTGAAAATTCTTAATTTAAATTGAGACCACAAAAATGAAACCGGTTAATTTAATATGCATTATCGGTAGACAACTTTGAAAAAGGCCCTAAAGTGACAGAAAATTAAAAGTTAAATACACTTTTCCAATTTTGAGAAATTTTTTATGACCCCTAAATAAGTGCGCACGTGATTTATCTTAAATTTCTATGATATTTTCGCATTTGCAACTCTCCCGAAAATAGTTCCAGCATGCACGTTTGGATTTTAAGACCCAAAAATACACTTTTCCGATTTTATAATAAATACAATTTTTTTCGTAAGCGAATTAATTTTCTTTGAAAATTCTTAATTTAAATTGAGACCACAAAAATTCCTGACTTAAATTGAGACATATTTGAAAAAGGTACTCAAAAGTGACAGAAAATTAGAAGTTAAATATTCTTTTCCAATTTTCAGAATTTTTTTAAGACGATTTTTTGCGTAAAGGAATTAATTTTTTTTGAAAATTCTTAATTTAAATTGAGACCACAAAAATGAAACCGGTTAATTTAATATGCATTATCGGTAGACAACTTTGAAAAAGGCCCTAAAGTGACAGAAAATTAAAAGTTAAATACACTTTTCCAATTTTGAGAAATTTTTTATGACCCCTAAATAAGTACACACGTGATTTATCTTAAATTTTTATGATATTTTCACATGTGCAATTCTATAAAAAATAGTTCCAGCATGTGCGTTTGGATTTTAAGACCCAAAAATACACTCTTTCGATTTTATAATATGTTAAGTACGCCTTTTTGCGAAAATTTTAACGTATAATTTTTTTAAAACGATACTCAAGAATGACAATAAAAAAAACTTTCAATATTTAATAGAAATTTCTTTACTGTTAAATTGTGGCCAGGGGTCATTATTCACAACTGACCATTTATTTGGATTTTTAAGGCCCAAAATACACTTTTTCGATTCTATAATAAATACGATTTTTTGCATAAACGATAATTTTTAAGGTATAATTTTTTTTTTTTTTTGAAAACTTCCGAAAAAAAGAAATATTTAAAAATGCAAAGAAATAACTCCTTTTAAAAACGAATGAAAATTCCAAATAACAACAAGTCAGTGAGTGTGTCAAAAAGATTTCTTTTTTTATTGTTGTTGAAATACAATTTGTAGTATTTTCTCTTAAGTATGGCATTATTATTCATTTCACGTTTTATTATATTCTGCACTGTTTAATGAGTTCCTTCCCTTCTTTCTGATGTCATCTTAGCCCATTGTCAATTTAAGATTATTTTAAATATTAAACGGAAACTCAGACTTTATGGATATTTATTGACATTATTTTCTGATATATTACGGAATAGAAAGGAGAGTCCTTTTTTTTTAAAAATTATCTTTAAGTATTCAAAATGCAAACATAAGCAAAGGAGGTCAACTAAATAAATCTAATCGAAAGTGCAGTTCTGGTTTTAAAAAAAAAACGAGACCCCAAATATTCGAAAGTTCCAATTTTATATTTAAAAAGTCCATGGCAGATTTGCAATGCAAAGTATCACATTTAAGACCACAAATTGAATTAAATGAAAAAAATATGTTTTCTGAAACCATAAAAAATAACTTCTAATAAAATTTACAATAATGCAAAATATAACAAAAAAACCTGTTGAAACATTTTGAAATTCTATAAAGAAGATTAGAAAAAAATTATAATATATAACAAAAAATACAGATCAGCTAGCCTCGAGCAATAATAATAATTTCGTATCGCTTAAAATATTTGAAATTTTAATTTTTTTTTTTTTGGTGTCACTCAAGCGTTTTCGAGACAAACAAACAAATACAAAAACCACCTTTTTCTGTCTGTTTTATGATTGATCTCTGACACGTAGTCAACTCTCTAGAAACTCTCGGATTATTGGGGTCCATTCACTGTTTAAGTCCGTGCAGTTACCCGTCTGACCAGCATTTCATTGTTACCTAATACAACGCTGACCATTAGATGAGTTAGTCTTGTTGTATTCAAACAATTCTTTGGCTGTTCATCAATGGTCAGGGAATGTCTATCGATTGGACATCAATGGTCTGAAGAAGACACCGTGATTTTGGCTAAAAACACTTTTTCTGGCCATTGTCTGTTTGGGATTGCATTTGTGCATCACGATCGTATTGCTGGTGGCCGCATATTGAGCAATTTCTGCACGTTTCATCGAACACAAACGACAGCCAATGTACAAACTCTGAATGCATTTTGTTTGGTTTCGTTGTTTACCATTGTCGGGTTATCCAGTTCACCTGAAAGCGTTATTCATGGAAGCTGACGTAAGTCACCGTTTCTAAGTGAAACGAAAACCAACGTAAAATTGGCCATAACGTACAACTGTGATCGTGCTGCATCTCCTCAATCAAAATGCACAATTGTCAGAGAGTCCTAGTCAACTCTCCAACTACCTTAACTATTCATCAGAGGCTAGAGTTCGAATCGCGCGCTTGCCTGTTTAGACGATGACTTTTCTGCGGGTGATGTCCATAGCAAATTTGGTGTTTTTCTTCTTCTTATTTTTTTTTTTTTTTTTTTTTGACATTTCAAACGATAGACATTCTGTGTGAAAGTATGACAGTGCAAAAAAATTTCTTCTCTAAAAACTGTTCTTTCTTTCGAAATTTTTTGTTATTCGTCAATCAGAAGCAAGTGAGAGGCAGAAGAAATCGAGAGTGTTTAAAAAAATCGATTAAATAAAAATTTTAAAATGAAACCAAAACGAAAAAGGAAATGGACACATGACAAATACGAAATAATATTCAAGGATATAGTCCGATATCGATTTTGAATCTCCTTGAATCGGTGATGATGGTGATTGTACTTGTATACTTTGTGGTCGGTGTAGCCAGTAGTAAAAAGTTAACTAACTATCAACTGTGCATTTGTCCGTTTAAGTGGTAGTATTGCAGCATTCCCGTTTAATTGAATTGCATCTCATCAATTTCGATTTATTGTTAAACGCAACAGGATTTAATAAAAATTATAACTGTGGTCAGGGATAATCACAATTTTCCGTCGGTCGACAATAGTTATCGCCAGTCATCAATATGTCTGCGGGTCATTATTATTATTATTTTTTTTTTTGCTAACCATGTATGCATAGTTGTGTGTGTAGGCCGCCCTTCAGAAAAACATAATACAAAAAAAATGCAAGGACGCGCTTGGGAATATTTTGACAAAAAATATCCGAAGGTTTCTAAATGCACTTGTTTTTATTCAATGAACAAATTAAAAATATATGATCGATCTAAAAAAGAAATATTTAAGACCCCAATCAGACCTTAAGTAAATCCTTGCAATCACAAATTAGTTGTGTAATATTTTCAATAATTTTTCAACATTTTCCTGTATTATTTACAATAGATCAAAAATAAAATTTTTAAAAAAATTTAGGACCTTAATTTTTTAATTTATGATTTTAACTAATTGTTTAGGTTCCGAAATTTACTATTTAAAGTCCAATATAATCGTTTAGGAACTGAAATATTTATTTAGGAATCGTAATAAATTATTTAGGACCTCAAATTTTATTTAGGACCCTTAAGAAATTGTTCAAGTACTAAAATTTTTATTACTATTAGTTTTTTTAAAAGTATCTTCAAAGAATTTCGGGAACTTTGATTGTTCGGAACGTAATATTTCGATTCAAATATAATATTGAGACCTTCCACATATGGCAGGACCCTTAATTTTCTTTTCTTACTATCTAAAATGAATAATAAAAAACTTGAAATTATTTTCATAATTTAGGATTTTCACCATAAAAAAAAAACAATTAATATCTCACCAAGCGTTTAAATTTTTATAGAAAATTGTCTGTTATGCATTTTACCAAATTTATCTCAGCAAATGCAATCACACAAGTCGCATTTTGATGAAAATTATGATTTTCTTTTTGTTTTTTGGAAGCAAAACAGATAAAATGTTGGCAAAATGTTTATTATTCCGGAACACGTTCGATGAGTATCCGTATCTGTGGATCTCATATACGTGACACTGAAATGTGCAGGTGCCAGCAGCAAGAGAGCAACAGCAGGAAACTATGTAGAAATGGGATTACATCAGAACCGAATCACATCGCACACATAAGTGACCAGCCGTCCATTTGGTTAAATGTTTATTATTCCGGAACACGTTCGATGAGTATCCGTATCTGTGGATCTCATATACGTGACACTGAAATGTGCAGGTGCCAGCAGCAAGAGAGCAACAGCAGGAAACTATGTAGAAATGGGATTACATCAGAACCGAATCACATCGCACACATAAGTGACCAGCCGTCCATTTGGTTAGAGAAAGGTTACCAGACACTGAGAAATTATTAGATGGTCAGTTGTGACTGATGACCCCTGGCCACAACTACTGTCCGTTCGCTGTTCATAAGGTATACATAGCCCGTCAGCCGTCGCTTCTCCCTATCTCTTCGGTAAACCATCAATTTGAATGAACTGTGCTGCAATTTAATGGTACACACGTCCAGGTACGAACGATACAGTCTTTCGTATATTTTTGAGTTATGTTCGTCGCTCATTCGGCCTATGGTCCCCAATTCAATGAGAAGTCCATCAACGACTAGCTATTAAAATGCCTCCTCCACTACTAATAAGCATCTCCCCATTTTTAGAGTGGCTATTTTGCAGCAAAGAAGCTGTTCTCTTCAGATTGAGTTGTACTCGTAAATGGGAACATGGGCAACAAAAACAAGCCCATAACGATTATGACGACGGCTACGCTCAATTGTTCAGTTCTACAGTGTGGGCGCCTTTTTACCATATTTACCTGTACGCGCACATTTTTTTCCACCTCGTACACTTTCAAATATGACTGACTATCTTCAAGTATGTACATACATACGTGCAAATATTCCATTCGAACAAACTTGCATTCAGCCAAATCCCAAACAAACTAAATCTCTTCACAACCAACAAAAGTTTCTCACGAAATTACATGAAAAAAAAATCTTTACTTTAATTTCACTCCTTCCCTTAAATAAAAGATAAGTTTTTACCATACAAATAAGAAGAATTTAAAGTTTTTTTTTTTCTTTAAAGATTATTATTAGTAGGTCTTCATTTAAAAATCGTGCATTACCAAAAAAGATATTTAAAAAAAAAAACAGAGAAGCTCATGGAAAAATGGCAACTACACTCTTTTTGCTAGCCATCAATTGGATTTATTTCACTTTTGAGAGCTTTTAATACAGATCATGCTATTTTTGTATTAACAGCCAAATACTGAATGCACATATTTTTGTTTTTTAAAACTAATGCGCAAAACAATATATAAATAAAAACACCTCAAAAGATTTAGGAAAAATAACTCAAACTAAGTCAAGGTGCACAAAATAATGTACGAGCATTGAAGAAAATTATCTGCAAAACGCGTTCATTTTTATGCGATTGGTGGATTTAAACAAACTAACCGCAATATTATTTCAAAATTTAAATCGCCAAACTACTAAAGAGAATGGCCTAAATCAGCGTTTTTTCTTCGAAAAGCTCAATAATGATTTTCAAAGGTTTTTTCTTCTATTTTCCTTTTCTTTACACAACGAAGATTATGTTTATTTTGCAATTTCAATATTTTCACACGGTCGTTCTTAGTAATAATATGGTTTATATAATTCAGGGTATTTACTTAAGACCTCACAGTAATATCATTGAAATTTCATTTAGGACCTCAGAGTTCAAATCTTAATTATACACGCAATACAAATTCTTAAGGTCTGAACATTGAGATTTATTCATATATTCTAGTTAGGATTTGAAATTTCGCTTAGGACCTCAGAGGTCTAAGGTCTGTATATAAGCAACTGCTAATATAGCCCAGTTAGGATCTGATATATCGATTGGGACCTCAGAGTTCAAATTGAAGCTATACATTCAAACACAGCAGGAAATTTACGTAAGATCTCACAGCAATATCATTGAAATTTCATTTAGGACCTTAGAGTTCAAATCTTAGTTATACACGCAATACAAATTCCTAAGGTCTGAACATTGAGATGTATTCATAGATTCTAGTTAGGATGTGAAATTTCGCTTAGGACCTCAGGCGTCCATAAGGTCTGTATATAAGCAACTGCTAATATAGCCCAGTTAGGATCTGTTATATCGATTGGGACCTCAGAGTCCCAAGGATCTGATGTGATCAAACATCAGGAAATTTGCGTAAGATCTCACAGCAATATCATTGAAATTTCATTTAGACTTTAGGAATATCTCAAAGTAATATCATTGAAATTTCGTTTAGGACCTCAGATTTCAAATCACAATTATACACGCAAACAAATCCCTAAGGTCTGGACATTGATATATGTTCATATATCCTAGTTAGGATCTGAAATATCACTTAGGACCTCAGAGTTCAGATTAAAGCTATCTATACACGCAAAAAGGTCCCGAAAATTGGGCACCAACTTAACGAGTCACTGCTTTAGACAATATCAACTGAACTTAGATGCCAAAGTATTAATTCTACATACGAAAATTACATCTCAGATTCAAAGTAGTAACAAAAAAAATCTTGAATAGTCGTACCAACTCATTTGGGGCCGTCGCGATGCAAGGAGGAGAGCTAGGTCTGTACATAAGCAACTGCTAATATACCCTACTAAAAATCTGACATATCAATTGAAAGCTTACAATTAAAATGGAAACTATACGCTCAAACCAGAATTCTTAAGGTCTGAACATTAGCAACAGGGTTGATATATCCCAATTAGGATTTGTAATTTCCATGTAGGATCTCCGAATTTTTAAGGGGGAAAAAAACCCCTAAGATGAAAACATTGACAACTGATATTGAAGTTTTGATAAGAATTTTTGTAAAACTTGCTCATATGTAACTTGGCAAAAAAAAAAATTCAAAAATTATGATTGTGATTATGGCAAAAATTGCATTAAATTTGTGTGAATGCACGTACATTGAATAAAATCTACAAAAGTCTTGAGAGCTAGATGACTATCACCAGATAGATACACGTACAAATACAATAAATAGAAGAGAAAAGTTGGAAAAACTGACAATGTATATGAAGTGATAGTACCTACTACTTTGAAACAATTATGCAAGGCATAAACATTCTCCACAATGGCGGTACCTATTGGAGTATCAAAACAGAAGCGCTTCTGCAGTTCCGGAAAAATAATCCCAACATTTGCCATTTCATGTTAAATTTAAAACGGAAACCATAAAAAATTGAGAAACCAATAATTTTATAGTAAAAAATTTATTTTAAAAATTGTTTAGGGTTTCAAAATATTTTAGAAACTTTTCTATTTTGAAGAGAATTTTTCTAGTATTTCGTAAAATTTCTTAAGACCTCAAAAATAACATGGAATTTCTTTTGTGCCCGAAAATTAAAGTCGCAAGACCTTAAAATAATGGCAATTTGTAAATTTTTATCTGCAAATAATTTGACCTCGTACATTTTTAGATCCCGACACGATGGTAAACGTTCTTTTTTCTTTTATTTCATTTTTTTTTTTTTTTTTGATTTCGAAAATTGTGCAACATGCAAAATGACATTTTCCCGAAGACTTTAACTTTTGACCTTGCCTATTTTCAACAGCGATCGCAAGTTTCAAAAGTTTTTATTGTTAATCTACAAAGAAAATGGTGACGGTTACCATTGGTAGTGCCACCAGAAACTACGACGATATTATTATTAAGCGCACATTTAACTTTTAATAAATTATAGATTTTTATCAAGCATTCACTAAAATTTAGCTGTGCAGAGCTTCTATCGGAAACCACAAAAAAACGGTTATCATCCGAATTTCTGAAGTCAGTCTACTTCTGGCTGGGTGCAAATTTTCAGGGGAGCATTGCGGCTAATGGTATCTCCGGAGAATTTTCCTATTGAGATATGCACGTTCACTTCAATTTAAACAATTTCCAATAATCAAAAAAGGTTTGAAGATGAGCTGAAGAAGCAAGAAGACTTGTACAGGTACTATTGAATTTGGAGAGCGAAAATTCCCAAAATGACAAGGCAGAATTTATAAAGTCGATTGAAAGGAAGCAATTATAATAATATATTCTCTACAACTTACACCAAATCACACAAAAAAAAAACGTATTTGAAAAAGGAATAAATAAAATCAAACAGAGCAAAAATTCAGAACAATATGGAAGATGATCTGTAAAAAGAAGGGGTAAGCAGATCACCGAAAAGAAGCAAATAATTGATGAAAGATCAACACATATCCACGTAGTCGGAACGGGATTTTCACTAAATCACGATCATTCAATTATAAAATAGTATCTCGGACGACAATAATCACAATAACGGAACAGAAGTGGATGCAGAACTCGAGAAATCCTTTCCTTCCGTCCGAATTCAGTGTATGGTCTGCACGGTAAAATCGAAACACAGATCCAGCAGGCAATAGCATAGCAACAAGGCCAGGCACTTAGAAACGGTTAGACGGACCAAAGACCAAAACTCATAAAACACACCTGCACGATTTTCCCATGACCCAAATTTTGATGTGTATCAGAATTTCAGTCACAGTTTGCTAATCCCTCAACCAGAAAGGATCAAATCGAATTCATTTTTGGCAATACGATCAAACGAATCATAATCGATAGTCGATGGTAAGTAAACGTTCCTAATACAAACATGCTAATTGGTGGATGAAATAAGATAATTCAAAAAAATTTCAAGCTACTCTTGAGACCCTTTAACCCAATGTACATAGGTTTGACCATAGGACAATGAGGTACCAAAAACAATAAGATTTCCTTAATCACAGAAACTGCATTGACAAAAATTACCAAATATTTTTAAAAACAGTTTGTTTTGAGACCAAAACATGCAGAAGGTCTCAAATATAAATTGGATTTTCAAAAAAAAAAAAAAAAAAAAAAAGTAATCATCCACAAGTCTAACATCATTTTGGGGCCTAAAATATATCAAGTTATTGACCAAAAATTTTTAGATCTTAACTGAGCAAAGTCCTTTACTTTTTAATTACATGATAAAAACTAAATTTAGGGTCCTAAAAAGTACAACCAAAAATTACATGAGAAAAAATATATTTGAAAAGAAAAAAAAGTCACGATCAAAGAGGCTGCTTTGTTTTAATAAGGTTCCAAACATAATTCAAAAATATTTGAAGGAAAATTGAAATTTCACAAAATTATATTATTTTATATCTGTACAGGATCTATGCATAATTGTACTGGTGTTACGAAGATTATATATAAAAAAAAAAAAAAAAACGTTGATTGAATGGAGAATGAAGTACAAATGGAAGCTTGGAAGAAAAAAAATTCTTTTTGGACGGTGAAAATTGCTGATCAACATTTTTCTTTTGGCTTCTATAAACGGATTTACTGAAACCAAATACACACCATAGTGGGTCATAGTGGACAATAGAACATTTTTCCGTCCTATTTAATGTGTGAGAACATGAACGGATATCATTTGGTATTATTAGCTTAGCCTGTCCTGTCCATCGGAGGCCATCCGAATAGCCAATTTTCGTTCGATCCTCTTTTGTCCTCCGTTACCTTAACCTTATAGGCTCTTCTAATGTCCATTCTACTATTCGAATCGATACAATTCCGAAGACATTGTAATGAAATTGTACACCTTGCATTATGATGATTTTGTGCATATTGACAAGTGAAAGGAACGATTTATCCATCCTTCTTAGTTGAGTGTGGCTATTCTTTTTTTTTCTTCTTCTATTTCTTCTATAAGATTTTACAGAATACAGTTCACAGCTTCGTTTTGATCCCAAATTAAATTGAAGAAAAAAATTAATGCTCCAGACCTCAACGATCTTAGAATACAAAAAATAAAAATCATTGAATTTTGTCATTTTTATTTGGTGCAAAAATGATCGTGACCTGCTGCTTTTGACACTTTGAAGTTGTTGTTTTCCTTCGAGGAACAATATTTAATTGCTTAACGCTGAGCTCGATTCGGGGTCGAGCGTGAACATATTCTGCCGAAGAGACTAACGTGGAAAAAAGGAAAAACTATCGATTACGTTACAAATCATTTCGAATTGGAAATATTGCTACTAATAGGCGATCGATATCAATGCGATAATAATCGATCGGGTTATGGGTGTGATAACGAACTTGCTAGTTTCAGTTTCATCGATCAAAGATCAACGATCACCAGTAGATCAGATGATCAAAATCATACAATCAGCACTATTCCACCTTCACAAGCATTCACTTGCCCTATTCCACCTTCCAATAGGGCTGCGGAATACCTGATTGCCAACCAAGTTTGTTTGGAATGCTTACATTGGAACTGGTGGTGAGTACGTACATTTGGAGCAGACAGATTGGAATCAAATCGATTTGGATTTCGCCATAAATCACAGTTCTTGAACTTCCGGATTTCGAAACGATTTACCTATTCGTGGAGCGCTTAACCACTGAAACAAAAGAAGATATGACAACGGCGACACAACAAAGCTTCAATATGTTTTTAGTCAGTCCCCTCCCCCTTGTCATCGTACGTGAAAACCACTTAAGGTATGCACGATGGGAGCCAATTCAACAAATTCAACTTTACAGGATAACGAGTACATACCGCGACAATTTTCAAACTTATTGTTTGAGCGCATTCTTTTTAAACATGATCCCAGATCCTTAGTGTAGATTTGGTGAATCTTACCTGAAATGAAAAAAAAGAAGAAAAATTCAATAAATTTCAAAATTTTTAAAATGGTTTCTTTTACTCTATTAACATGATTTAATATATTATATTTTAAGGATAATGAAAAACTACTACTCATAAGCAAGGAATCTTTTTTTGTTAGCCACGTTTTTTTATTTTTAAGAATGGCGTATAGGAAAATTGGGCACCAGCTTAACGAGTCTCTGCTTAAGACAATATCAACTGAACTTAGATGCCAAAGTATCAATTCTACATACGAAAATAACATCTCAGATTCAAAGTAGTAACAAAAAAAATCTTGAATAGTCGAGCCAACTCATTTGGGGCCGTCGCGATGCAAGGAGGAGAGCTAGGAATGATCAGGCAGGCAGGCAGGCAGGCGTCGTGCAAATTCCTTTCGAGCCACATCGACATAAGGAAACTCCAAGACGAACATCAAATCTTGGATGGATTTGCCCAACAGAATTTGTAGAACTTAGAAAAGTTCCCAAGCCAGACTTGGACAAATTTGTCTTGTTCTTTTTATGTGAAGTTAGCTCTACAGTAGCGAATAATTACAGTACAATTGGGCTTTTGGCTTCTATCCTCAGCACGCTGCCTGCTCACTGTTGTTGGTACTGTAACGCTCACATTGATAAACCAGGAAATAAAATGATCGCCGCAACCAGAAGACAATTAAAAATAAAGTCAACTTTTTCGAAAGCAGAATAGATGGTTGAACGGTTAAAAGCGTTCAACCATCTATTCTGCTTTTAAAAGTGTTCAACCATCTATTCTTCCCTATTCACACTGTAGATTCAGCAAAACCGTTGCTAATAATAAATGCACAGTGCCAACAAATCTAAAGAGTCTCAATTGGAATTACAACAAGATCGGTAGAGTAAAAATAGTGATCCTCCTTTCGTATCGTAAGATTCGCCCTCAACACTGGCACATCGGTAACAACGTCGATGCCGGCAATCGGCAGCAATCAACATTAACACCGGTGCTAGTATCTAAGACGCCACCGCACCGATACAGAAGCGAATGCGGATACGGACGCCAACATGGACACGAGGACGGACATGGTCTGGGCGATACAATAGTGAGAACATTCTCATATTATAAAATCGAGATCACGGTGCATATTCACCAAGCTCTACATCAAAGCTAGCCAACAACTGAACCAGCCATCATCATCCACTTCGCCTATTGTACTATCAAAAGTTATTTGCCTAACTTCCTACTTCTTTCTGTTCTAAGGTAAGCCGTTTGCCTTATTGTTCAAAGAAAATAAATAAATAACGAACGAAATGATCCCCAATAAAAATAAATCTAATCAGTTTGAAACGAGCAAAGCCCAACAAGAACTGATGGAATTGGATGGGATGAGATGTGATAAGATTCGGATGGGATAAGAAACGATCTGATATAGAAAGGAATAAGCAGACGCTACAGCAACTTTCCAACTGCACAATACACGTATCATCGATATTTTTTAACCATTTTATATATTAACAAAAATCAGAACTTACCAAAAACTAACTGGCCACATTTTTTTTTGCAAAATTATTATGAAACTGCACGAAAAATTAATATCTTCGAAAAAAAAAAATTTAAAGGTGAAAAAATGTTTTAACAAACAAACAAGAACTGCTTGAGAAAGATAAGACCTTTTTTTACAAAAATAAAAAACTGCGCGAAATCTTTAACATCTACTCTTTGATCTGCGCGAAAAATTTGAGTATCTTAAGACTACTTTAGTGCATGTTAGAAAATGTACTGAACCACTTTTTTATATTTAAAATAGTTTTTTTTTAAAAAAAAAAAAGGACGAAAGTGATCTTCCTAACGAATGGAGATATAAGTGCGCGAAAAATACTTGAATTGCGATGATCTCACCTGTTCCGCACAGATTATTTAAGAATAATTGTAGGGGCAATCATCTCTACGTATGGGCATATGTGACAGTGGCGATACGAATCGGCAGAGGTGTAGGTGAAACTTATTTATTTACTCTTAAGTAGCAACCAACCCCCCCCCCCCCTCTCCCTTCACCAACGGGAGTATAAACTGTAAGAGAATTCGATGTTAGCATACTCGTGAGTGATTTTCTGTCGTTTATTTTGGAACCAAAACACGGACTTCTAAGACAAGATGACTTCAGTAGGACCAATGTGGACAAGTGCATTTAATACGAGCACTAATCGACTACTAAGCCTGCACCGCCCAAGCTACTAGTTAACATAAAATGCACGAACCAAAAAACTATACCGAAGAAATTGGCTTATCTTTTCTTATTTATTCATTGCAGTCAACGAGATCTTAGCTGTTTGCTGTTACAATTAATTAGTTAACTAGACGACGAATAAATTCTCACGACCTTACACATACGCGAACGGTTCCCATAGTAGCCGTGAGATGGAATAATAATAATGGGTGGGCAAAGTGTAGTGAAGGTGTTCAAGATGGTCTGGTGTTGTTATTACGATGCATCGGGAGTCGGAAGTCTTTTAAGGGCAATGTTCAACACGGTCCAAGCCAAACAGTGGGGCAGTCGTGAACCGTGCGCGGTCAAAACTATTGTTAAGGAAACGGAAGATAAATAAAAAGCGTTTGGAAAATCTAAAGAAATAAAAAATCACATAAACATAACAAAAGGGGAGAGGGGAAAATGGATGGCAAAAATATAACTGAATGCAAAGCGTTTCCCGCTCATCTGTAGATAGGCAAAAACATAAACGATGATCATCATCATCAGCTGAGAACTAACGGCAACCAAGCCATTCTTAGATTGACCCCAAAAAATATATCGTAAGGCCAACCAACCACCACATTATTCCCACCCTCACCAATCTGAACGGAACGTAAATGCATCAGTCACCGTCCGGAAAGTGCATCCATTTAAAGAGCATCGCACCTGAATTAACTTTGCCAGACCGCCACCCTCCTCTCTCCCCTTTCCACCCCCCCCCCCCCCTCTCCAGTAAATACGATTAGATAAGTTTTTTGTTGTTGCTGCAAATGTAATGCAAGTTAACAATTTTTTTTCTACATTATTTTCTATGCACTTTTCTCAAATGATATGTTTTTTATTTTTGAATTCAAATTTCGCGCTTAATGATTACCAATGATAGGGGGCAATGACAGACCTTATACAGAGATGGCACTGTTTTCGGTAAAAGGGCAACTTATTTGCGATGGTGTTGATGATTTTCAATTAACCAATAAAGAATATTTTTAAAAAAAAGTACTCTGACTCTGGAACGTCTGTGTTTTATATGCAGCAGTCTTGAGTTCGAGTCCAGCTAGTTGCCTGTGAGTTGTCGTGGCGTTAAGAATTTCTATTACATTCCAAACGTTGCCAAAAATGAACACTTTTGTGAAAGTGTATTACTTTTTTTGTTGAGATCTGTTCTCTTCCAAAACATTTACTCAAACAAGGTCCGATTAGGTCTGTCAAATCGATTCAATTCAGTCATGATGGCATCCATTCATTCATTCATCATTCGACTGTCCATCAATTCGGCAAAAATTATGAAAACGAAAGGAATTCTTTTCTCACACTTGACAACATCACCAAATGGTCCAGTGTCCACTTTAACTCGACGGTCGCATCCTTTTTTGCTTTATAACAAAATTCGTTTTTTTTCTTCTTCTGAGAGTTATCCTGATTATAGTTTTTAATATCCAATCGGACAGAGAGGTCTGAAAATATTCGATATTTTTTGAGGTCTTCTGGGAATTTGTGATTTTCGAACAGACACAGAATGAAAAATTCCAATTTTTATAGTGGAAAATTGTTAAAATTTTCGATTTTTTTTTTTTTGTTGCCGTCATTTAGTGAAATTGTTTTTTCAATTATAAAAAAAAGGATCTTCTTCTCCCTTTTATGTAAATAAAAAAAAAACATTCCAATTTTCTTTTATTTTTTGTTTGTTTGTTTGTTTGAGGACATTAGAAAATTTATGAAGATTTTAATAAATCGTATCGCACCAACTGACCCCCTACAATGAGAGGGATATGAATCGAAATTGTACATATAATATTTTCCATTGTTTTGTTGTTGTTTTTTTTTTTTATATCATTCATCATTTGGTCATTTTTACTTTCGAAAATATTTGGTGCACTACAGTTGCTATTGTTACAGTCGACAATATAATGAATGAATACCTAAATTATGACGCGGACAACAAAAACATATAAAAAATATGAAAATAGGATTTAAAAAAGTGGCCTTTCCGAATTCGGTCATTTCAATATCAACACCTTTACTACTAGCTCCTTCGCCTTCTAATATCCTGGCCATCGACCTTTGCTATAGACTGAACCCTTTCACCTTTTTCACCTTTAGCCGTTCGTCGTACCATTGGTTAAGGTGCACATTTTTCAGTCCAGTTATTCGTGTGAGAAGAATTCAATTTATTTATTGTTTCTCCTTCCATCATATTTTTCGAGTTTCCATTCTTCACTGTACAAAAGGATCCTCATAATGAAAAATTGTTCACATCCATAGCGGTCGACAGAAAGAACGCAAACGCATACACGGAGTTCTGGTGCTAGCGGAGGATCACCTTGCACTCATAGAGTCCAGTCTGTCGAACAGGTGTCTGTCCGAAATGCAAACCCGACTTTCCATAATATGATGAGAACTACAAGGAAATGATCAATTGTCTATTCAAAGCATGATCTGGTATTAGTTTTGGTTCCATCTCCTCGTAGATTAATAATGCGATGATCGTTTTCCGGTTCATATTTTTCAATACGAAAGGGAAAAAAAACTTTTCATCTTTCAACTCTTATTTTTAAATACGAAAATACTTGTCTCTATTTAGATTTTTTTTTGAATTGACAGCTCCATCATTCTTTGACAAAACGTTCAGAAAATACGAATACGGGGAGAGAAATAAACAACACACAAATTCGAATTTGGTCCTCATCATGTCATGTCCATGTCCAACTCCAAAGTAGATCAAATCTATTTACATGACCATCATATATCGATCGCACCAATATTATCAAAAATATTCGATTTTTTATTAGAACAGATTTTGTATCTTGCTGAAAGCTTCGATTTTTTGTTGTTGAGCTATTATCGGATTTTTTTCACAACTTTCAAAACTAAAGAGGTATCCATTTTATTGTTATGGAGAGTAAACAACTGTCATTTGACAGCTGTCAAATATACATGTCATCTAAGATAGAATTCGCTTAGCTTAAAGTTTGCCATTTTATATTACGGATCAGCTTGTTACTAAATGTAGAAGTAAAAATGTCGCCAAAGATAAGTTTATTGGGTGCTGAAACTAAGGGTTTGAAGAGTACAGAATCGAAATTGGAACGTGAAAAATTCGAAGTCCAAAAGTCGGTTCCAAGCATTTAGGATGAAGTTAGAAATTTTGAGCATTCTCAGATGGTTGTTATTGCTGATCCTTAATTGTTCATTTCCGAGTGGAGGTAAATCCTCTGAAGATGTGTTTTATTCATTATTAATTTTTTTTAGGAAAATGTTACTGTAATCCTCCAATATGAATTTTAGCGAGAAAAAAAATCCTCTGGTGATCTTTGATTGTAGATTTTTGGGAAGAGGGAAATCCTCTGGTGGTTCTTGATTGCTGACTTTTGCAAGATCCTTGATTGTTGATTTTTGGAAAGAGGAATCTCCTCTGGTGATTTTTTGGTTGTAGATTTTTGAAAAGAGGAATATTCTCCGGGACTAATAATTATGGAAATCCTCTGAAGACGTCTTTTATTAATTATTGAGAAGAGGAAAATCCTCTGGTGATCTTTGGTTGTAGAATTTTGGAAAAAGGAAAATCCTCCGGGATTAATAATTGTGAAAATCCTATGAAGACGTCTTTTATTAATTATGGAGAAGAGGAAAATCCACTGGTGGTCCTTGATTGTTAATTTTTGAGGAGGCAAATCCTCCGAAGACGTATTTTATTGATTGTTGATTTTTGAGAAGAGGAAAATGTTCTGGTAATTTTTGGTTGTAGAATTTTGGGAAGAGGAATAGCCTCCGGGATTAATAATTGTGGAAATCCTATGAAGACGTCTTTTATTAATTATGGAGAAGAGGAAAATCCACTGGTGGTCCTTGATTGTTAATTTTTGAGAAGGCAAATCCTCCGAAGACGTATTTTATTGATTGTTGATTTTTGAGAAGAGGAAAATGTTCTGGTAATTTTTGGTTGTAGAATTTTGGAAAGAAGAATATCTTGAATGTTGATTTTTTATAAGAGGAAAATCCTCATTTTCATCTTTGGTTATAGATTTTTGCGAGAAAAAAATCCTCTGAAAACATCTTTTCTCAATTGTTGATTTTTAAGACGATAAAAATCGTCTGATGATTCTCCAATGTGGATTTTCGAGAAATGTCATTTAGACTCGAAGATTCTGCAATTTGACTCTGGTTGGATTTCTCTTCTAAGGTTTTACGAAAGATCCTATTTATTCACATCATTCTCAAACTTAGAAGCATTTAAAAATCCCCAAATTCTCAGCCGAAATCTGCGAAATATTCATCTCAAGATTATGATCCTACTAGAGGTCTAGTAACAGCCATCATTGGATTTTATTATAATGGCAAAATCATAGTAATATAATAAATAAAAAAAATTCGTGTCTTGTCTTAATATAACTGAGAAAATAAGCATTTTTTTTAAAAAATATTTCTCTCATAATGAGTAGAAATTACTCTTAAATAAACCAACCAAATAAATGCACATGAGTGGTTATTTTCTTTAAAAAAAAACTGTAAAATAAAAGGAATTACATTTATTTGAATAGAAAAAGACAAAAAAAAAAACAAAAAAAAATGAAAATTCTTTGACGAAGAAAAAACTTACTATTCACCTTACATGCCCGCGCCATCTATTATTCAAATACAAAAGTCAACTCAGTTAACTTGAGTTGTCATCGACCATATTTGAAAGGATGTCCACTTAATAATAAATCAGTTGAAATAAAAGTAAAATAATCAGAAATTTCTACCACCAAACACCAAAAAAGCTGGAGAGAGAGGCAATAACTAAAAAACTAAAAACTTTTACAAATACTTTTGGTTCATT
The DNA here is from genome assembly GCA_958298945.1 of Atherix ibis. Taxonomy (NCBI): domain Eukaryota; kingdom Metazoa; phylum Arthropoda; class Insecta; order Diptera; family Athericidae; genus Atherix; species Atherix ibis. The sequence goes on along the minus strand of OY282610.1, from coordinate 20,158,852 downwards.
AATAAAACTGAAACTAGTTTTGAAATGAAGACCCAACCGATGACTGACAAGATAATTTTTTATATAGCGTGGGAAAATTCGCCGATCGCTTTTCGAATTATTGTAGGTGAACGCTATTGTCCAATGTCTGTCTGGGGGTATCTATCTTTGACTAGCTCTGATTAACCGACTCTCTCTAAGCGCATTTTTGACTATAAGATAAGTGAACAATTTTTTGAAAGGCGACACACATTCAAGAAAAAAAATCCACAAAATTATTTTATAGAAATTTGGTTGGACCATACATATTACCTGGGGATCGGTGGTCTTAAGACCATCGGACCAGAGTGGACGCCATTTCTGACACGTTCCGTTGACAAAAATTTATCATTTTGCGCGATCGCCAACATAATAATCAATCAAGATTTTTGTGCCCCATCCGCCCTACTAGACAAACCCCTTCCCCCACTCCCAGCCATCATCCATATTTCCTGGTACTAATATTTATCAGTTGTCTCCTCGCTCTTTCTGCGTTTTGTCAACGATCTGATTTTCTCGATCAATCATCACTTCTCATTGTTGACTGATCTTTTCTTTGTACACAGACCTTGGCGATCTCTTTTTGTGTCATTTGGTCGCGGACATTTTCCTTTCATTGCTTAGATGGTGACATTCGTTCTGGCATTTATTCATCATATTGTGTCTTCGAGAATTTGTCATATTTTCTCAGTTTTCATAAGCACGTTTTTCTTCTCTTTCTCTCTAAAATCAATCAACTAAGATCATAAACACCATCGCACTCTTTTACACGATCCCCTTTCCTAAGATACTTTTTCGAATATCCAAAAGATTACCCATTCAAAAAGTATGTACGTACTTGGTTTTGTTTTGCACTTCCCTCCCAACATAGTATCATCCCTCAAACAGTGAAAAGAAAGGCTATTCAATAAAGAACGTATTTTTAACTTTTAATTTTTTGGAACTATTTTTGTACATTCATTTTTTTTTCACTCTTAAAGTTCAGTTTATCTTTTACATATAAAACCGTTCACAGTTTTTGTTCGGTTTTTTTTTTTTTGGAGAGGGAAGGGGTGGGGGGGTAGACTTTATTGTATATCTTCATTATGAAGTGAGTATTTAGAGTTTTGTTAAAAAAGATCATCAGGTAATTTGAGGTGATTTGACTGGAGTTTACAACAAAAAAAAAACTTTCATTTAAAAAGAAAAAGAAAAATTATCTCAAACGTATATGTTGTTAGGTGCATTCATTTGTGATTTTATTTTTCAAAAAATGGCATTGAACAGACAAGCAAATACGTTAGACGGACAGATCGACAGTGACACGAACGACAAAAATTCCATTTTTCAAAAGTCCTAAGAAAGTAGACTTAGAGTCTGCGGTTAATAGTTATAATTGTCCGTTCGGTTGTCTATACGAATTATGTAAATGGTCAAAAAATGTGTGAGAAAATGGACCGTCCAAATTTGAAATGTGAAAAAAAATAAAAACTTCATGAAGTTTGTCAAAAAGAATACCCCTGAAGTTTTCGAATTTGCTTTTTTCGAATATAAAATTTTGATAAAAGGAATTCTTCCACTCAAAAAAGGATAAAAGAAAATTATATCGAATGGTCATAAAATCATATACAGAAAAAGCTTTTTTCCTAATAAACTTTTTTCGAGAAAAAAAAACAAACCAAAAAAAAAAAACACCGTCTACAAAAGCAATGCATGCGCGCGGCGCGCACGTTGAAAATTTCTCACGGTCGAGATTGAATAGAAACAGTCGTCGTTGTCGTTGTCGTTGTCGTTGCTGTCGTCGCCGTTTTAGTAAAACCGATCGTTTTTCGTTTTGTAGTGTCATAGATTCAGCCACCCGCAATCCTCCCCCGCACGCCAACAAACCATCAAGCTAATGGTGACCGTGTGCACTTTCCGTTAAGGTACACTCGTTGTAGGTAAGTAGGTGAGGTGCCACATTAAGTAGGATTTGTATGGGCATACATTGGTTAAGATGGAGTTACATAAAATCTCTCCCTTTAAGTTAACCACCGAAACCCCCCCCCCTCCCACCAGTGTTCCGATACACCTCCTCTGATCCTAATGATGATATACTAAACGTAAGCGTCTTTTATAATAAGCAGATTGGACAGAAATGCCTACTCAACGATGCGATGATCCCTCGACCGAACCTCTTATTCTCAGGGAAGTTGGTAGAGAACAGAGAATAGAGAAAAGTCATACTAAAAATAGTAAGTAATAAGTTCCTCGTCTAGACTAGGTTGAATGTTCGATCTCATCCACACGCCAACATTTAGCAAATGGATCCTCTCGCTCCCTTACACCGAGTTACCGACGTTTTCTTAAGCTCAGTTAGTAGTTAATTTTTTTCCAAGAATTTACATTCACATTTTCTAAACTTAAAAGGATCTTTTCGCTATTATTTTAAATTTTATTGTAAAAAAAAAAATATACCAGTAAAAACCAGAAATCAGACAAATTAGAATGGAAGCTTCATGGAAGAGTACAGAATCGAAATTGGAACGTGAAAAATTGGAAGTCCCAAAGTCGGTTCCAAACATTAAGGATGAAGTTAGAAATTTCGAGCATTCTCGGATGGTTGTTATTGCTGATCCTTAATTATTGATTTTCGAGAGGAGGTAAATCCTCTGAAGGCGTATTTTATTGATTATTAATTTTTGATAATAGGAAAATGCTCTGGTGATCCTCCAATATAAATTTTAGCGAGAAAGAAAATCCTCTGGTGATCGTTGGGAAGAGGAAAATCCTCTGGTGGTCCTTGATTGCTTATTTTTGAGGAGGCAAATCATCTGAAGACGTGTTTTATTGATTGTTGATTTTTGAGAAGAGGAAAATCCTCTGGTGATTTTTGGTTGTAGATTTTTGGGACGAGGAATATTGCCCGGGATCCATAATTGTGGAAATCCTATGAAGACGTCTTTTATTGATTATTGAGAAGATGAAAATCATCTGGTGGCCCTTGATTGCTTATTTTTGAGGGGGCAAATCCTCTGAATATGCGTTTTTAATTTAATGCTGATTTTTGAGAAGAGGAAAATCCTCTGGTGATTCTTGATTGTTGATCGTCATTTTGATGTTTGGTTATATATAATTGCGAGAAAAAATCTTGTGAAAACGTCTTTTGTCAATTGTTGATTTTTGAGAGAATAAAAATTGTCTGGTGCTCCTCCAATGTGGATTTTAACGAGAAAGAAAATCCCTTGATAATCCTTGATTGTATATTTTTGTTAGGGGAAAATCCTCTGGTGGTCCTCCAATGTGAATTTTCGAGAGAAAGTAAATCCTCTGTATTCTCTGCTGATACTTGATTGTTGATTTTTTATAAGAGGATAGTCCTCTGTTGATCTTCGGTTATAAATTTTTGCGAGAAAAAATCCTGTGAAAACATCTTTTCTCGGTGGTTGATTTTCGAGAGGAGAAACTCCTCTGAAAACAACTTTTCTCAATTGTTGATTTTTAAACGAGAGTACAATCGTCTGGGATCCATAATTGTTGATTTTTCAGAGGAGGAAAATCCTCAGAAAGAGTCATTTATTGTTTGCTGATTTTTGAGAGAGGAAAATCCTCCGATTTATTTTTGATTATTCCTTTTTTTTTTGACATAAAAAATCCTCTGCTGATCCTTGATTGTGAATTTTTGAGAAGAAGAGCCTCTGAAGATTTTGAATTCTTAAGAGAACAAAATCCTCTGGTGATCTTTAATTTTTTGATTTTTAATAGATTCTATTGATTGCTGATTTTTTCGAAAAAGAAAAAATGATCCTTTATTATGGATTTTTGAGGTAGAGAAAATACCCTGTAGACGCCAATTAAGAAACTAAGATTGAAAATTCAAATAAGTCTTCCATTAATTATTATTGATATTTCTCTTCTTACATCTCCCTCTCTCTCACACGCTATTTTTTCCAAATAAAATTGTTAAATACACTCACGCAAAGTCTTTGGAAATGTGCAAAATACCAAATATGGTACAGACGCGAGTCACGAATTTTATGAAATTAATTGAAAAGCAAAGTGAAAGGGGGCCGGCCTTCTCCACGAGTAGGAAATTAATATGAAAATATTTTTTTTTTCTTGAATTTACCTTTTTAAAATTTGCTCTTTGACTACAACAACCTTAAGATTGGTGGATTCATTCGTTTTTAACCAGATTAAATTTATCAAAAATCGTCATTATGATTTTCGAAGCAAATTTTCTATTTGCCACTTCAAAAATAATTTATTTTCTAATCGTTAACAAAATTTATCCTTTTCCACAAAATTTGGCAACCGTATAATTTCTTAGGAAACAAAATGAAAAGATTTATTAATAATAATATTATCTCCCATCCCGTCCCCCCTCACACCCCTTACCAATAATTCAATTTTGTTTAACTACTTCTAATAATTCGATTTAAATAATTTCCCATTTGAATTTTCTCTAATCTCTTTTCGGTTCGATCTCAAGATGAGAATAAATTGGCTACCAATAATTGATCAATTGATTATTTTATTGAAAAGTATATAGTCAGACCAAAATGGACAGATAGAAAGACAGGAAAGCTGTCTAAATAACAGAAGACGACCATCGAAAAGTCATCATCGTCGAAACAACCGAATGAGACACGATTCCGCCACGAATAAATTGAGAAATTTTTTTTTCGGTGTACGTGGCCAGATCAGATCGACGAAGAGTACGATGACAAGTGGACAAAACGCACAAATGGACACCGACGGACAGCCAAATAGACAGTAGAACTAACAGACAGACGAACAGACAATCTGACAGATAGACAAGCGTTTAACTAGCCCCAACTACCGGTCACATGGTACCTGCACACGTAAGTAAGGCCACTGTTATGATCGTGCAATGCCTATCAACCACCACCACTCCTCTGACCAATCTTCCATTTGATCATCTGCTCATATAATATGTATCAGCTTCCTGCCTGCTTCGCCTTCTTTCCGCAATCTTTTTTCCCTATTCAATTTTGCCTTCCTTAAAAATGCATCTTCTTCGCTATATCAGAATCCGAAGCATATTTCATGACTTCAATCCGTATAGTTGCCACCGTTCCAAGTTATGTACATAGACGAGTTTGTAAGTACGCACCGATCATGTTGACATTTTACAAAGCACCACATTGCCTGACTTCCAAAGCCAATCGGACAATACCCCCTCCCACAACCGGACACCAACCAAATGCCATTACTCGATTATATTTATTTAAATTGTCGATAAATTTGTTTAAGTCTTTTACCATTTGTTCATAAACAGTTTGCTATCTTCTCTGTCCTGTCCATATTAGTACTTTTGCCTTTCGCACAAATCTTATAAGATAAAAATTTCCTTAAAAAAAACCCCAAAAGGACAATCGATAAAAGTGGATTTTTGAGATTTTCTTTGCAAAATTTAACGGTTTTTTTATACAACTTTCGGTAGCTTTGGCGGTTTTTTTTTTTGAGAAACTTTTTATGACATTTTCCCACTCCGAAAACAGGAAATTTATAAATGCAATTGAATTTTTGAGTATCGAAGGGAAATTTTATGTACTTTTGATAAATTTTGATAATTTTAGGAAAATTTTGATAGTTGAAGGGAAATTTTCATAATTAACGGGAAATGTTTACTAGCTTTGATAAATTTTTACCACTGAAGGGAAATATTGACTATAGTTGATAAATTTCTACTATCGACGGAAATTTTTTACTATTTTTGATATATTTTAATTATTTTTGATTAATTTTGACAAATATTGTGGAAATTTTAACTACTTTTGATAAATTTTCATAATTTTTGGGAAATTTTGACTATTCAAAAGAAATTAAAAATATTTTTGAAAAATTTTAATAATTGATGGGAAATTTTTACTAGCTTTGATAAATTTTTACTATTGAAGGGAAATTTTGAATATTTTTGAAAAGTTTTGTCTGTTTTTGATTAATTTTGACAAATATTGGGAAATTTTAACCACTTTTGATACATTTTAAAGAAAATTTTGATAATTGAATTGAAAGTTTTACAAGTTTTGATAAGTTTTTACTATTTAAGGGAAATTTTGACAAATGAAGGGAAATTTTGAAAATTTTTGTGAAATTTGGTCAATTTTTGATTTATTTTAACAAATGGAGGGAAATTTTAATTACTTTTGATAAATTTTGCTAGCTGAAGGGACAAATAACATAGAAGGGGAGCTGTGCACTTAATTAGTAAAAGTAATTTTGATTCATAAAGACGAGAAATATTTTTAAAAAAATTAAGAGAAATTGCGTCTAGTTATTAACAGTAATGAGTTCGAATCCAGTTAGTATGAAACAACAAAGATGCTTTTTTGATAACTGTCACCAAATATCATGGCAAATTTAACAAGAAATAACCGATCGATGATGATCGGTTTCATTATTTATTTTCAAAGTTTACTTACCATTTAAATATAATATACGTCGCTGAATTTTATTTGAAAATCTTTAGTTGACGAAGTTATTTTTTATTAGTTTTTTCTTGATTTAAAACAATCACCATAATTACCACAATCACCGCAGTTACCACAAAACCATAAAGTCAGAATCCTCAGTGTCCTATACTATCTCACCACCACCAACGCCACCATTCGACCAGCAGCGAAACAGCATAATTGAAAACATGACTGGTGGTGAGCAGTTCAATTTGATGCCACCACAAATACCATGTCGAGATATGGAGGAGCCACTACAATTGCTTTTTTCGCCTTGTTTTTATTTTTTATAGTCTTTAATTTATGTTTAATTTTTATTTATTTTAGTTTCTCTTTCCAGGACTACTACTATTACCTGCCATGATTATTATTATTTTTATTTATTTTTTTGCTATTGAACAAAAATCAAAGAATCGAAAACGAAACCCTTCTTGAATTATGGTCACAAGAAATGATGAACAACCGCAAAGTGAGCAGCTTTGTATGTGACAAATAATAGTTAAATGAAATTTGCGATTGCTAATGGGGTGAGAGGGAAGGGGAAGAGTTGATTTTGTAGGTTTTTACACTACACTATCCAAGGATCCATAGGAGAATAAGGTCATTAGGAGCTGTCCAACTATAAAATAGACGCGAACATCAAGCCTTGTTTTATTGTGAAATTTTTAAGCCCAAAAGTGTGAAATTTTAAGAGAACCACTTTTTTGCCTTAAAAATAAATAAAATAACTAAAACTATATAACTACGATCGATCACATTTTAAACATATTTCAAAAAATTAAAAACAAAAAAAAAACCAAAAACTATTTTATTCCACTAAATAATAAGAAAATGTTTTTAAGAAAAGAAGGCGAAAAAATAAACGATTTTTATTTTTTTGTCAAAGAAGTGAAAGTGACATTTTTTCAACGTCGAAATAAGAAGGTCTTCTTTACGACAACCTTTCACTTTTAGTCTTAAATTTTGTGCAAAAAAAAAAAAAAAAAATAGGAAAAAATGGCTTACATAAAAACATAAAAATTTATTTAAAAAAAAAAATAGCAAAAATTTATGAAAAAAATTTCCCACATTTTTAATGTTACTCGTAGGAGGAATTTGGGGAAGTTTCGGGGGGAGAAAACGGTTTTGGACATTTTACAAAGTAAAATTCAGCGGAAAAATATTTGCTAACTTTTTATATAGATTGCGAAGGTTCTAAAAAAATTTCGCATGCCAGAAATATACGTTTGAGGTCGTTGATGGATACAAAATATGTAAAAAAGGAAATTTTTTGGAAAAAAAATCACCGAAAATCCCCTTCTTTTTGGGGAAAATTCATATTTTAGTGAAACAAAACACCTAAACTAATTATTAAAAGGGGAAATTTTAACTTTTCATCAGCTCTAAAGGAAGGGAGTTTCTTAGATGACTTTGGAACATTTTTCATTTTTATTAGGGAATTTTTAAAGGAAAATTTATTTTGAAAGAAAAATTTTTTAGGAAAAAAAAAATTACGCGAAGAACTCTTTTCTATGTTGAAGACTTTTATAAGTGAGGATCGTCTTCTACTGCTTCTCAAATGGGCACGTTCTCCAAGGATTCATGGCAACTTTTCGTGAGCCAAACTCAAGACTTTACAAAAAATTGGATGTCGCTTTATTGCTTCAAATTTCGCTGTTCCATATTTAGTAACTCACTACAAAAACACAAAATCACTTATCACACTCTCAAGGGGCTCCCACAACTAACGGACTAGATTGAAACTTGTGCTGCTAATCTTGAATGGACGTATAAGCTATCCGGAAATCCGCAGTGTTGCCAGATCGCTGTCAGTGATGACAATGTCATTACTTTTCTGCCAAACAATTTTAACTATTTTTTAGTATCATTACTTTTCTGCAATAATTTTGTATTGTTTTTTACTACTGAAGGGAAATTTTTACTATTGAAGGGAAATGTTGATTATTAAATGGAGATTTTGACTATGAAAGGGAAATTTGAACCATTAAAGGAAAATTTTGACTTCTCGTATTAAAGGAAAATTCTAGTTATTTTTGATAAATTTTTTGACTAATGAAGGGAAATTGTAACTACTAAACGGAAATTTTGACTATGCAAGGAAAATTCTGACTACTAAAGGAAAATGTTGACTATTGAAGAAACAATTTGATCATTTTTGATTAATTTTGCCTACCGAGGAGAAATTTTGCCTAATAAAAAGAAATTTGATCTATTAAAGGTAAATTTTGACTATTAAAGAAAAATTCTGACTATTTTTGATAAATTTTTTGACTTATAAAGGGAAATTTTGACTATTAAAGGGAAATATTGACTACTGAAGGGAAATTTTTATTATGAAAGGGAAATTTTGTCTATTGAATGGAAATTTTTAATCATTTTTGATTGTTTTTGCCTACCGAGGAGAAATTTTGGCTATTAAAAGGAAATTTGAACTCTTAAAGGGAAATTTTGACTATTAAAGGAAAATTCTGACTATTTTTGATAAATTTTTTCCCTAATGATGGGAAATTTTAATTACTTAATGGAAATTTTGACTATTAAAAGGAAATTTTGACTACTGAAGGGAAATTTTTACTATTAAACGGAAATTTTGACTATTGAAAGGGAAATTTTCACAATTTTTCATTGTTTTTGCCTACCGATGAGAAATTTTGACTATGAAAGGAAAATTTTGACTATTAGAGGGAAATTTTGACTATTTTTGATCAATTTTATTGACTACCGTAGGGGAAATTTTGACTATCAAATGGAAATTTGGACTATTAGAGGGAAATTTTGACTATTTTTAATACATTTTTGACTACTGTAGGGAAATTTTGACTATTTCGAATAAAATTTTTCACCATTTCTCATTAATTTTGACTATTGAAGGAAAATTTTCTTTAAACATAAAATATGGAATGATTTTTCAATTGAATTCCCTTGCACATACGCCCAAGAATGTCATTTACCCAATTTTTTTGTGAAAAGACATTTTGTTAGTTCTAAAAAAAAAGCAATTGGCGATAGTATATTTTCGACAAAATCTTTAGAACTGGAAAAAGGTGAACGGGGCCCGTTGTAGGTTTTAGCTATGATTCAACATACCTATAGTATAAAGGGTCTTTAGTTTAGTTTCTTTCGAGTTCTATTGTCTCAGTTTTGTCAACTGATCGTATCGTAATGATGATCGACCGACTCAGTTAACATAGAAAAAAAATGAATTTTCCAAACAAATAATTAAAAAAAGTAGCAAATTCTAGAACTTCCTTTTCTACAGTAGACATTTTTTTTATCAGCATTTGACTGCAGTGAATGGTGCTCCTCATTTTTTAATATAACGGAAATATTTTTTTTCTCATCATTTAGGGTGGATTATACTCTTTCGAATAGAAAGTATCTCGTTGACTTGGTTAATATTAGAAACAGAAAAAAAATACCCACCTAGGAATCGACCAACCAACCAACCAACCAACCAACCTGGCAAACACGGACACGACAATTATCATCGGTTTTGTTTGGGATGATTTCAGCGGTTAGAACAATGGTCATAAATTGCAAAATTGTCACATTATTCATATTCATATGATTATGATTATTATTTTTATTACGATTATAGCCGTTCGCGTGAATATGAATTTTATTTAGCCGAGATTTACCTGGTCTCGGCAAGTATGCCAAAGCATGAGTACGAGAAGAAGCTGCTGCACATAAGAGAAAATCGACCCCGTAATTGACACCACGATCGATCGCGATCGATACTCGCAGCTAGATCGATCGATCGATTGCTGGGTGGCTGGACTGGTTGGGTAGCTGGCGGGATTTTACTGCTGGATGGATGGGTTAATACACTCTCGGATAACAATAGTCCGCCGATCTTTCTGCCATAGCCATCTCTGCCTCCGCCAACCGTCCGTCCCCCCACTCGATTGAATATACGATACCAGAAGTCTCACAGTTTGTTGTTGTTGGGGTATTTGGTGTCATATTGAATATTTAGATTGTCGTACATCATCTCATGGAAAGGCAGCAGATCCAATGAATAGAAGAGCGGATAATGGCGAACAAAGGTGGTCTACCGTTCATTGGTAAGGCAATACTGACAAGAAAATCGCCAATGAGGGGCGATGCACACGTACTAGCCCACATATGACCCCCTCGAAATCCAAACAGATTTTTTTCTTTTGTTTTTAAATTTAAATGTTATCTACAACTACATACAAGAAAAGCCGATTTCTTAAGCGAAGGATACAAAGCCACAAGGACATATAGGGGGAAAATACCCATCGATGATTCCTAGAGATCGAGGATGATTCGTTTTATAGATTGAAAAAATCTCGAAGCAAGGGTGGGCATTTCATTGCTAAAGGGTGGATAGATGCGAATGGAATTTTTTATAACGAAGGATACACATTTCATGAACGAATAGAACATTTAGATCAGGATGGGTAACACGATTACGTACATTTTTAGGGAGGATTCGGGCCTGAAGGGTTCAGATTCGATGTGGAAATTAGTCCGTAACTCCATATTGGTTTTGGTAGCGTGTTTTATAATAATACAATTTTCTTACTGTCAGTAATTGTTTGCACCGTCCTTTACGGTAACTTCTTTTTATATTGCGGTGAGCGTTCCAGGTTAAGCGTTTGTCGATTATAAATTCAAAATGAAGCACACTCATTTAGAGTTGTATCAGGACCCTGGTCTCGATAAAGTGTAAAGAGTAATATAAGGACAATTTTGCTCATTCACCCTTGCTGTTCACTTTTAGCACCAGATTTTTAAGGAGTTAATGTGGTTTTGTAAAATAGAATTTGGACTTAGTATGCTACCCTGGGTCTCAGATGATCATAGAATAAATGTCAGAATACCCATCGGTGTGGGCCGACACTTCTTTACTTTAGCTTCCAAACACGGTCGATAGTGTACAAAATGTCGATTTGGGGTCTTTAAATTGGAACTTTTTTTTCAGGTGTTAAATAAAATACAGATTTTGTATAGAAATTCCGTCATTCTTAATTGTAATATGTTCTAGAGACTTTACCATTTATAATTAAAAAAAAAATATCGACCAAATTATACTTTTTGATAAAAATTTTGCATAAGTTTTAGGACTTATAAATTTTTAATTTCGAAGTGAATGCTACAAGGACCTGATTGAATAATAATCGGAGGATGAAGTATTGAAGGAATATCGTGGATGTTGCACAACTTACTGTGTGATCTTCGTTACGTGCAGTCTTGCGTTGTCACGCTGCAAAATTCGTCGTTCGTTATTTACTAAAATAGATCGTTTTTTTTCTTAATATCTCCTTTTCAATTGGGCACAGAACACCTCGTAATGTAAAACCGCCGTAAAATCTTACCAAATAGAGATAAGAACCTTTTTTCATGGTCAATGTTGGTCGAGGGAGACCTAGATTGTTTTTTTTTTTGTTCTTTTGTTCTGCGTTCGATTTTTTCCAAGTCTTTTTAAGTGGTCTTTGACTGTTGTTGTCCAGAGGCAGCCGAGGTCTTGAGATAATTCTTTTATGCTTTTGCAGGGATCTGACTTCTCCAATGAATTTAAAGCCTGACCTCGATTACTCCTTAAACACAATATTTGGTTTTTTCGCATTTTTTAGGTTTCAAGATGTCTCCTTAAAAATTGTTTGTTCGGCTTGCCGTATGGGACCCACTTCTCATCACAAGTAATGATCTTTCTCAGAAATGGATCCGATTCATAGCGGGGAAATAGTGAGGAGCAGCCGTAAATTTTTTGCTCTAGGTTAGATTTTTTTCAAATATTTTCAAGTGGACCTTGACTGTAGTCTAGGGGCAGGCGAGTTCTTGAGATAATTCTTTTACGCTTTTGCGGGGATCTGACGCCATCAAATGCATTTTTAAGTCACGTCATCTAGTTTTATAGGTCTCTCTGACCTTGATTTCTCTTTAAACACAATATTTGGATTTTTCGCATTTTCTAGGTTTCAAGATGTCTTCTTAAAAATTGTTTGTTCGGCTTGCCGTATGGGACCCACTTCTCATCACAAGTAATGATCTTTCTCAGAAATGGATCCGATTCATAGCGGGGCAATAGTGAGGAGCAGCCGTAATTTTTTTGCTCTAGGTTAGATTTTTTTCAAATATTATCAAGTGGTCCTTGTCTGTAGTCTAGGGGCAGGCGAGTTCTTGAGATAATTCTTTTACGCTTTTGCGGGGATCTGACGCCATCAAATGCATTTTTAAGTCACGTCATCTAGTTTTATAGGTCTCTCTGACCTTGATTTCTCTTTAAACACAATATTTGGATTTTTCGCATTTTCTAGGTTTCAAGATGTCTTCTTAAAAATTGTTTGTTCGGCTTGCCGTATGGGACCCACTTCTCATCACAAGTAATGATCTTTCTCAGAAATGGATCCGATTCATAGCGGGGCAATAGTGAGGAGCAGCCGTAATTTTTTTGCTCTAGGTTAGATTTTTTTCAAATATTATCAAGTGGTCCTTGTCTGTAGTCTAGGGGCAGGCGAGTTCTTGAGATAATTCTTTTACGCTTTTGCGGGGATCTGACCCGATCAAATGAATTTAAAGCCACGTTATCTAGTTTTATAGGTCTCCCTGACCTCGATTTCTCCTTAAAAATAATATTTGGATTTTTCGCATTTTCTAGGTTTCAAGATGTCTCCTTAAAAATTGTTTGTTCGGCTTGCCGTATGGGACCCACTTCTCATCACAAGTAATGATCTTTCTAAGAAATGGATCCGATTCATAGCGGGGAAATAGTGAGGAGCAGCCGTAAATTTTTTGCTCTAGGTTAGATTTTTTTCAAATATTTTCAAGTGGTCCTTGACTGTAGTCTAGGGACAGGCGAGGTCTTGAGATAATTCTTTTACGCTTTTGCGGGGATCTGACCCGATCAAATGAATTTAAAGCCACGTTATCTAGTTTTATAGGTCTCCCTGACCTTGATTTCTCTTTAAACACAATATTTGGATTTTTCGAATTTTCTAGGCTTCAAGATGTCTCCATAAGATTCGCCGATGATGTGGGTAGCTTCTTTTGGCTTAAACTCTACATCGAATAAAAACTTCATTAAATGTTGTAAATACATCTCGCGCCAATATCTAGCCTTGACGCTCTTAACTATGGGTTCACTCGACTGCAAATGGTGCAAAACTAATTTCAAAACTACAAATCGGAAAAATTCTCATTTCTTTCCATTTTGACCAAATAAATATAAGTTATCATAATGTTAAGGGGGGGGGGGGGGATTGGTCAGGTGGATATTTATTCAACCGAACATATTAGAAAAAGAAAAAAAAACTTTTACAAACATATTCACTAAAACAAAAATGGAGAAAAGTCGCCATCCATTTCCGACACACACGAGAGTTGAATTTAAAGAAAAAATAAATAATTTCTAATATAAATAGTAAAAGGTGAATTTTTAATTTGAAGCTTCTGTACTTGACACGTGATTGCAGTTTCTTTCTTTTTTTCCGAAAAGAACTCCCCGACCGTACACGAAAGGCTTATACGCAGTCATCGTCGTAACATCCATCAGGTATGCGCAAATGAACAGGTTAATTTTTAAGACGGTGGTGTACAGAATTGATTTGATTTTTGTTAAGAATTTTAACACCTATGTTATTATAATAGAATTTTTCATATAATTCAAATTAACGAACAATAATATAATAAATTTTATTTAATGACTTTTATGAGTACGAATACAATTATTTTGTGGCGTAAACAACGTTGATAAAATTGCGTTTCTTAACAGCTGTACTAGTTTGTTAATCGATCTTGGTCCATTCATTGTTCGTATTGATCAAAATGAAAATATTTCCATTTGATCGTAAAAATAATCGGTTTATTGAGGAAAAAATCCACTTGATCGTAAATGCATTTGCATCGGTAATTGGTGTTTTAATTGCAAACGAACGGACTAGGTATGCGCTCATTTAGACAAAGTGAAATTATCCCCCGTGCAACCGTAATATTCGGCCAAATGCCTGAATGAACACTTCGAAATTCTGACCTCGATGGATGGGAGACCGTGTCGAATAGAAGAGAATGACGAAGAAAAGAAAAAAACCCAATCACATCATCCCCCAATCGATTACATTGAATTTATTATTTATTTATTGTTTGGAATTCTTTAGCGACTTTTGCTACCTATGATCTCCGAATCGCCAACTAAGGGGCTACCTGGGAATAGTTCCACACAATTCGGACCACAAGGAAGATGGCATCAAGTGAAACAATGTCCAAGCAATCGAACAATGCACCGTCGTCTTCTTATAGTACGCTCTAAGGTATATTAAAGGTAATGAAGTGCTGGTTGTGGTCGGTCGGTGCTCTTTTGTTGCAATGGCACAGAAATACTTTGAACAGTACGAAAAATCATCGGACTCCACCAAAAGAACAGATTCGAAACGTGCGGGAACCAGCTACCCACTACCACAGGACACAGTCAAATCAGTTGGACATTTGACGATGGATGATGATGATCTCGACTTAGTTCTCTCTAAGTGGAACTAAATAAGCGATCTTGATTCTATATTATAATCGGAATCTGTAGATCTTGCTTCGAACTGAATATTGGGAAATTGTGACCACGACAATGCACAGCACCGACGGAATCGGAAACTTCACGATCAGGAAGGCATACCTGATTCTGACATGATCAGATATCTCCACGATCTAGGATGGTAAATATCATCGTTCAGATCTTACTACCAATGATGCTGCTACATAGCCGCATCGGATGTGGTGTGGACAGTGTAGTCGAACAAACGATGTGGGAGCGAACCCACCAGCAATCTTAACTGAAACTCTTGTATTGATAGCAGCACAAATCGACTTGTTTGTCGCTGATAACCACCATTACCGAAACCGAGTATCATCTCACTGATCTAAGGATTAGTAAAGTAGTTTTTCTAAAAGGGTCAGTGTCATAGCCCCTTATCGATGGTCGTCGGTTGTTAATACTTAGCCATTGGTCGGTTAATCGTCGTTCGGCGTTGTTGTATGCGACCGGACCGAGCGCATGAGAATAGTTTGGACCCTATCTGGATCAATTCAAATCGATAGTACTCCGATAGGACAGTTAAATGTATTTAGCGTAGAATTTACTTACTACAATAGATCGAAAGCTCTGCGCATAGTCGCTTAGCATATCTCTGTCCCCACAGAGTAGAGCTGGGCGACCCGAAAAAATAACAAAGCATTTAACTATGATACGAAAACGATAAGGTATCACATCAGCGGTGGGGGCGCTAGCCTTTGCTCACTTGTTGGCTCTATTCATTACGATTACTGCCCCTCCATTCCGGAGGGATGGGCGATATATTTGCCCCTTTGCACTTTTAGACCCACAAGCCAAATGAATTGCGAAATCAAAACTATCGACACTGGCGACATTTCGAAAAGGCGCACTGCACTGGTCCGATGACAACGGTGGTATCGATGGCCGCAAGCATCATTTGAGAACATGAACTCATGAAGGCATATAAGATTGGTCGCCAGATCGTGGTCGCCGCGGTCACCGTTCTTCGTCTACCACGCCACGCTAAGCAAACGAATGCGATATCGATCATCATCGAGTGATCATTTTCTGCATTTTGCTATCCATTGTCAATATTTTTCTGATTATTCTCAAGCCAAACAACCACAAACCAAAACTCCTCCATTACAGAATTACTCTCCACTTCGGGTCCTTACTTATTTGCATTATTGGCGAGTGGTTTTTTTTTTTTTTTTTTTTTTTTTTTTGCAATCTTGGGCACTGTTTTGACGAGTATAAGAACACTTGTGGCCGCGTCTTAACGTCTGCAACTAATCTGGTCCAGTTGGTAATGTAGAATTTTGATTTTTCGAATTTTGACAGCAATCGCTTTTTGATTTGTGACTAATGGACTCATTTGAATGGTAAGTAAGTGAGTTGTTCAAATGGTAAAGTCACAGCGATTGTTGACCGACTCTTTCTGCTTCAGTCATTATTATTCGCGTTATGCCATCCCAGGTTCACGGTACAAGCGAGAGAAATTGCTATTTTGTACCAGTACCGATGTAATAGGAGTTGTTGCAGGCACAATTCGTCGTTATGGCTTAGATTTTCTTGTAATTGAAGATTGCGATCTATTTTGACCGCGACAATTTTTTTTCCTGGTCTTGTCTTCGGCCTCTACGTCTGCTTTGACTTTTTCCTCGTCTATGGCTCTGCAGAATGCAATTGTGGTGCAGATCTGAAGCGTTTACATTTCGTTTTGCATCGATCTATGAAATTTTCCCAACTTGCCATTTTCCTACCATGCGATCTATTCGCATGTCGACTGTACACGACAACATTTCATTATGCACGATGCTCGGACGTATTTAAAAGATTGTCTTAACTGGGCAGACTCTCCTCTTGCCGCCCACAATGGACTCAGCTACACTCAGCAATGCAATTCCAACTGTATGGACTACTCAATTGCAAAGAAGCGATCTCTCGATAGGATACTGTCGTCCACGTTAGGCTGCCTCGTCACCGCAAAAGCAGAAACCTCAAGTGCAGAAAATACTCAACGAATTCGAACCAGATTTTCCTGGGAACTTATTGCTACTAATAGTGCACGAAGACAGACCAGACGTCCACGACTAGACCACAATACGTTCGACACGAGATATGTCCGCCAACCAAACCAAAAACGAACAAAACACGGAAACGAAGAAGCAGCAACAGTGCCTTAGCCTTAGCATCGCTAGAGTATTGGTTGGCAGTAAAAGTCCAAAGATGTAGGGCGACCCAACAGCAACCAGGCATCTATCATTAGCAGTAGTTAGTTTAGTACACCTTGACGGACGTTTACTGACTCAGCTTGACTATTCAGCTTTCGTTGGTAACTAAATGATTGACTAACCGAAGTTACTGAATCAACTGACGGCGTATGGTGACGAAACAAAACCGCTGCCCAACCGACCAAAAGTTTCTTGTGACCACCAACTCTACTCTTTCCACACAGTCTGGTCTATTTACCATCCTTACCCTCCACCAAATCAACCATAACACACACTATCCAAAAACGATTGATTTACGAGGTGCGACAGAAAAGTAATAAGACTGAGTTATTTGGGGGCAATCTTCGAAGTAGTTCTCTTGGGCAGCTTAATATCGGCTGAGGAACTGTGTCCACACTTCGTAGTTGCACTGGAAGGCTTCAACTGGAATCGCTTTAACCTTCTTGATTACACTTCTTTGTATGTCATCAATAATACCAAGATTGATGCCCTCTCAAGTGTTTTTTTATTTTATTTTAGGGTCCGAAAAGAAGTCACACGGACTAAGGGCAGGTGAATAAGGAGGCCACCAAAAACTCGTTGAAGAATTTGGCCATCAAAATCCCGTCCAAGTGTCCGATCTGACGCAAAGAACTCTTTTTCTGACTTCTTCATGGTCTCACTGATCAGCTTCAATATTAATCGATGGTCTCAACTCATAAGAGCCATCACTGACTCCACATTTTCATCAGTTTTCGACGTTAAAGAGTTTCCTGATCTTTCACCAAAAATCCCCGAGAGGTTTATCTCGCTTTGCTTCTCGGTACACTAAAAATCCCCTTTGCCATCAAAAATTAATCGAAAACAATTTTCGATTAGTTTCAAAAATTTTTGAGAAAAAGTTCGCAATGTTGCCAAATCGATTGCACCGATGTAAGTCTCATTACTTTTCTGCCACACTTCTTATTTGAAATAAGTTTTTTTAAAACTATTTTTGATTAATTTTTACAATTTTCGAAGAATCTGAACAATTTTCGATGAATTTTCAATAACAATTTTCGATGAATTTGGACAATTTTCGATGAATTTTAACAAATTGTTAGAAAAAGTCCGCAATGTTGCCAAATTGACTTCAGCGACTTTTCTGCCATGCATAATTCGCCCCGATTCAAAAGCTCAGTCCACAAAAAATCCCTTTTGCCATCTAAAACTTGTACCCCATAGGCTGATGGGAACCTTTCGTAAGTCCAACTTGGGGAGATTCACCAATCTTAACACAAAATTTGATGGCACATCGTTGCACGATTTATCGTAACGCACAACAGGAACAAAACCTCACGTGTCATGCCCTTTATGGTAGAGGATGGTCTTACCTACAAGCTTTGTGGGGAAATATTCCGCCATTTTGCCAAATCGATCTCATTACTTTTCTGCCACGCCTCTTATTTGAAATAAGTTTTTTTTTTACTATTTACGATTAATTTTAAAAAATTTCGATAATGTTGCCAAATTGCCTAATTCGCCCCGATTCAAAAGCTTATCAATATTTTCCATTTCGATTCGATTAGAAATTACTCCAATTCCCCATGCTCCATAATTGAATTATTTTTATTTACATTCAATAATTTTGAGACCTCTTGTAAAATTAACATAATTTGTGAAATTTTTTAGAAAAAAAAAACATTTTTTAGCATTTTTTTTTTTTTTGGATTTACCGATTTTTATGCTAGAAATTTTTTTGTTAAAATTAAGGTCAAAGTTTAAACGTGTATTTTGTATGGTAAATAAAATTAAAAAAATATGTTTCGATTTGCGCAAAAATACCTTGACAAAAGTAACAACAAACAAATTGTAAATTGTTTCAGTGTAGGTGGTGGCGCCTGTGTGGGGAATTCACTTTGATAATGTGTCGGTCTGGTTGTTCCACAAAAGCCCAATGATAAGTAAAAACAAAAACTTATCCTGATAAGATTTCGTATCCAATTTTTTGTTCATAGTTTTTCTTTGTTTCCACAAACCAAGTTGGATAAAAAAAACAAAACAAAAAAAAACTGTACCCTCTTTTGTGATAACGGTCAGCTTTTACTAATAGTATGTGCTAATTTAACCTTTCGCCTATCATTTAGGTATGTTTTTTCTTCTCTTTAGCCTCCCCACCAATTTCGAATAAAATAAACTGTACGACAGGTTCTAATGCCACGTCATAATAGCACCTCTCCATTGTTACCGGTGTGGATAAAAAAAAAAAAAAAAAACCAAAAAAAAAACGCGATAAGGAAAAGTAAACTTCGACCAAACGCGGCATGTAGGTTTTTAGGGGGGCATTGACAAGAGTGCGTCCACATATGTCACCATGTATTGTCGTCGCTCATTACTTTATCCCCATACTCCGTAAATATGTTGAAATTTATGTTCACATTTGATTGCGCATTCGAGTTTATTTATTATGCTAACAATAAGAGCTCGGCCACCTACAACTGGGCTTTTTATCTTAACCCCATTTTGGGGGAAATAAATAACTAGCCCATATAGGTCCCCACCCCCCGCACCATTCCTCCTGCGATCCTATTTTATAAATCACCATTTCTATGGGGATAAATGTATGGCGACCATTTGTAATAGAAATTGTGGTTAGGCTATGAAAAAAATGCTTTCAAATTTTTAGGCATCTAGATTGGGACCCTAATGAACTGATGTGTTCCGTATAAGTTTCTTAGATTGTCTTTTTTCCCCTTTGATTTAGAATGGAAATCCTTCAAATAGTTAGACAAAAAAATAATACCTGTGAGATAGTTTAAGTAAATTCGAAAAAAAAATCGGTCAGTACAAATTTCAATCAGTTTGCGATTAATTTTTTTTCGGTTAGTACAAAATTTATATCGAAATCCTTATAAGATTTAATACAATCGCTTATCGAATCGTCATCAAATCTGGCGCATGAACTTTATTGGACAACACGAAATGGAATCCCTGAAAATGGCTCAGAAGCAAAAAGCTGTAACTACAGATAACATGGTGTAGCGGAAGTTCCAACTTTGTCACTATTGCAATAACGAAGTTTCAAGGCACTAGTCACAGTAGCATCGCGAACAGGACTCGAACTTCCTTCAAAAAGGCACTAATGTCAATAGAGTCAGATGGAGTAGCATCACCGATTTTCTAGTCTAGCACTAAGTTTAATAAAGCATTGCTAGTGGGATGTATTGTTCTACTCTTTAAGATGGATGTCCCTTTTGTAAATACGAGTACATCGTCCTTTCGTGAATTATTTTCGAATGAATCCTTTTCGAATGCAATTCACAACGATTAATAATACTTTCAGAAGATGGTATGGTTCTTTGTCAATTTTAGATTCGGCAGACTTGGTTTCTTAAAAGTTTTACAAGTATTAAAAAAGCCCAAGAAGTGCTTCAAGCACTTGGCCAGATACGGGCATCAACAGCAGACGTTTAGTCTTCAAAATATTGTATTTAGTTCAGGTGGTAACGTACGGTAACGTACACAAATGACAATTGTGAGACAATTCCTGCAGAGAAGCAATGGAAAATGATTCCATGTAAAACTTTCATCTTTCACAGTTTCGTATCTGATCATTTTCGGACTCAATTATAATTCCAATGGGAGGTAGCTACTACTCGTATTTTGAGAATATTGACGCCTCAAGACATCAACTGGATGCGCTTCTATTCGCTTCGATAAACGTTCAAGTTTGATATTTGCGTTTGTCTAAATCAACTAGCAGGCAAAAATACGAATATTTATATTTATAAGTTTTGTTCCGCCCCATAGCAATTCCCTTCCATATGGTATTCCCTCGAGTATCCAAAACCAAGCAGACAGGCAGATTCCAGGTATGTAGCGCTAGTGGACATCAAATTGACTTTATCGTTAAGGATGGGTGATGGGAAAAGGTAGTGACGATTTGTTATAATTTTGAATGGTGTTGGCTATTGCACAAGTAACATTAGCAATTTACAATCAGAAAAAGGAAAGCCAACTTCTTCGATTCAGTTGATATTCGAGATGGCAGAAGTTTAAGTATTTGTAGAAGGACAGGAATAAAAAGAGATCTACTCCCACAACGATAGTCTGTAGTAAGGAAAACGTGCAAAAGCCCAAGTGGAGATCATCTGTATTTGTGTACCTATTCAAAAGTTTAGTACTTCTATTCTCGATGCTATCCATATGCTACTAGCTAAGTAAGGAAGTTGATGCCGGAGGAGTCCATATCAATGCGAAAGTTTTTGGAGATAGTCGAAAAAGGTTTCTCAGCTTTAGCTCTCCACTTCTGAAAAAAGTTCTCATCTTCATAGTAACTTCAAGCAGAAACCCCCCAAAATATGCTGGTGACGATACTGCTGACCGTGATGGCAGTTACCGTGATGATGATGATGATAAAACGATGATGAGCTCAATTCAATGTGATACGAACGATTTTGAAATTAATTTTAAGTGTCAACAAGATTGTCACATCGTTTGATATTATTTCATGTCACAAGAACTTGTCACCATTTTACACTTACTCTTTAACTGATTTCAAAGTTAAAAGTAAAACTTATCATTCGTTATAGATTTTGTACATGTGTATACTCCCAACGTTTATATTTGTATTATTCTATAAAATTTGAATCTGCAAGAAATTCAATAAATCACAAATTCTATTTTTTTATTTTACCTCATTTTCATCATTTCTAATTAAATCATGTACAAAAAATATTTAAAATTGTTGCAATAAAACCAAAAAAAAAAAATTTTTCATATAATTTTGCATAATATTTTGCTCATTTTTAAATATTCCAGTCGGCCATTTTTTTTTTCCTTTTATTTCTAAAAACACATACGCGCAAAAAAAAAAAAAAAACAAAAAAACTATAAATATAAAAGCTTATTTTCAGTATTCAGCTTTGATTTGGTTCGCTCTCTCGTTTTCTCTCTGTTAAGTGTTAACCAAAAAAAAAAAAATGTCAGCAAATTGACTGAGAGAACAAAACAAAAACAAAAATAAAAATTTAAATTGATTCAAACGCCCTAATACGAAATACACAAAAAGTAACGAAAAAAAAAAATTCAACAATAAAAAGAAAAAACGCGAGAGAAAAAATACTAATCACGTTCGAATAGAACGAGAAAAACAAGTTCAATAATAAAATTCGTGGTTTGGAAATGGAATTGGTGGGAAAAACGAAGAGTAAAACTAATGAAGATGATGTGAGATAGGTGAGCAGATGATTATGATAAAAGAGAGAAAAAAAAGCACTTTGAGTAATTCGCTAAGGCAAAACTCAATAACGAATAGAGAAGAATCGGACGCGGCTAGCAGAGCTAATTGCTGACTGGCGGTTCCATTAAGATTCGGTGGCCAATCTCAGCTGGCTAACTCTGGCCAATTGCCCAATTCTCTGGCCAACTCGCTTGTTAAATCTGAGAGATCGCATGCGTCGCCAACTTTGGCAATCGAACACTTACTACTGACTGACACACTGACTGGTTGGTTGGTTTTCGATTATGCCCACCTAAAAATTTTATTATTTCAACCAATCAAAATCAATCGGTTTTTTAACAGAACTCGGTTAGGTCAAAAAGAAATCCAAAAAAAAAAAGAAAATGTTTAAAAAAAACTACACAATTGAAGAAGAGAACAAATGATATCATAACGTATTGTAATAGAAAAGAAAAGAGTATCGTACCTGATCGATACGATACTCTTGGAATGAATGAGAAAACAATCGAACGGTAATAAAACAAAAAGAGAATGGAAAAGAAATTAATTCTCCACCATTTTTTTTCTTAGTCAAAGCTATTAAAATGGATTTTTAATATCTGCCTTTTCTCCACCTCCTCAATTGTTTATCAGCCCATTTTTTTCATCTTTTTTCTTTGGAATTTTTTTTTTTTTTTTTTTAAAGTAATAAAAAAATAAATTATTTTATATGCAATTTGTTTTGAAATGCATACCCAAAAAAAAAAAAAAAAACGGACCAAAAATCTTGGAAAAATCACGCATGCCAGAAAAGAGGAGTTGAGTATGCAGAAAAAAAAGGGAGGAGCAAATCGATGCTTTCTAAAAAGTTAACTAAAGTAAATACTTCTCCAAAAATACGAGGGTCGTTCAATAAGTCCTTAGAAAATCCGAGAAATTACACTCGTAGTGTCCGTAAAGATTTTTTTTGTAAGTAGCTTTATCGACAGGAAAGCTGTCAAAATTTCAGCTCGATCCATAGCGTAGGTCAATTTCTATCGTCGATTAAAGTTAACGACATTTATTTGTGCATAACAATGGAAAAAAGCGAGTTTAGGGCTGTTATCAAACATCTCCATTTGAAAGGCTTAAGCCCGAAAGAAATCAAAGCCGAGTTGGCTGCAGTTCATGGCACATCTGCACCTGTGTTTGCGACGGTTTACAATTGGGTGAATGAATTTAAACGTGGCCGTTCATCAACAAAAGATTAACATCGTTCAGGACGCCCAGTTGAGGTGTCTACTCCTGAAATCATCGACAAAATCCACGATCTGATTTTGAACGATCGGCGAATTAAAGTGCGCGAATTAGTTGAGGCCACGGGCATATCACAAGGTACAGTCGCTTCAATTTTGCATGAAAAATTGTCTGTGAAAAAAATTTCGGCAAGATGGGTGCCGCGTTTGCTCTCAGAGTAGAATAAGCGCAATCGTGTAGTGGACTCTGAGGCTATGTTGGCACCCTTTCATGGCAATCCTTCCGAATTCCTTCGTCGATATGTCACTGTGGACGAAACCTGGATACACTACTACACTCCAGAAACAAAGAGACAGTCATCACAGTGGATTTTCAAGGGTGAACGGGCTCCGAAGAAAGCAAAAAGTGTGCCATCGGCCGGCAAGGTGATGGCAACGGTCTTTTGGGATTCGCAGGGCATCATTTTTATCGACTACTTGGAAAAAGGAAAAACAATAACAGGAGCGTATTACGCGTCGTTATTGCAACGGTTGAGCGAGGAAATCAAAGAGAAACGCCCCCATCTGAAGAAGAAAAAAATCCTCTTGCATCAGGATAATGCGCGTGTGCACACCTGCCCTGTTTCCATGGCCAAAATTGTGGCCGCTTATTCACCAGATTTGGCCCCGAGTGACTGGGGCCAAATGCGTTATTGAAACGTTTGAGCGAGGAAATCAAAGACAAACGCCCCCATCTGAAGAAGAAAAAAATCCTCTTGCATCAGGACAATGCGCGTGTGCACACCTGCCCTGTTTCCATGGCCAAAATAAGCATATCCGCTTATTCACCAGATTTGGCCCCGAGTGACTATATTCTTTTCCCCAATCTGAAGAAATGGTTTGGCGGACGACGAGTCACTTCCAACGAGGACGTCATTGCTCAAACGGATGAGTATTTTGCAGAACTTCCGAAATCCTATTTTTTGGACGGGATAAAAATTTTGGAAAAACGGTTGGAAAAGTATATAGAGCTAAAAGGAGATTAGCCTTTTCCATCTTTTTCTAAGGACTTATTGAACGACCCTCGTATGAACACTTCCTTCTCCAAATCAAGTAGAAAAGCTACAAAATCTTGCGCGGCAGAAAAAGAAAGATGGGCACAACAAAACGAGAAAAAGAAAAAAAACTGCACTGCCGACTTGATATAAAAACAAAAATTATTAGTTTTGTTTAATTGTTTTTCTGTCATTTCTATTCCCTTTAACAAACGGGAATAAAAATCATCCATCCATCCATCTTCCTTTCCAATTTTCTGAGCTTTTCTTATTTCTGTTTTGTTTTTATTATTCATAATTCCTTTTATGTACGCCAATGCCTGCCACCACCTTTCTAAATCAGTTAAAAAAAACCTCTTCATTCACTCTTCCCTGTTTCGCACACTTATCAATCTCAATACGCTTAAGAGACAAGTTGAACAGGCAAAAGAGTAAGAATTCTACGCCATTCACTATATGGTTTTTTTTTCTCTCCAAAAAAAAAAAAAAAAAAAAAAACAGACTTAAAAACGGCCTTCTAAAAAAATTAGTAAAAAATTACCAAAAATAAAGCAGAAAAATTGAAAAACAAAAAAAAATCGAAGGTTGCCCAAAATCCTCTCACAAAAACTTAATGGATTTAAGAGCAAACTCTATAAGCGACCTTCTTTCTTTAGGCGCGTAAAAATATTATGAAAAGTAAAAAAAAAAAAACAACAACGGAAAATCTTAACTCTTCCGCAAGAAGAACAAAAAAAAGTCAAATTTTGGAATTTTTTTCTCACAGAAAAAAACGATTCCTTTTACTTTTCATAAAAAATTTTCTGGTATATTTTAGAAATTAATAGGAGCTCCTCAAAAACGCTATTTTCGAAGAGCTCCTATTACCTTTTATGAGAAAATCAATCTCGATCAAATTCGAAACGATCGGGTGGTCTTGGAATTTTTTTTTTTTTTTGGCCATAATTAATAACAAAAAACAAAATAGCAGAACTATAATTATGAGAGAGACTGTTAATTCAAAAAGTTTAGATTGGGGCCAAACAGATTATAAGACCTCTACAATAGATGAAATTGGTATACTCCACCCATCCGTTCTGTACCTCTTCTTAAAGCCAAGAAGATTAAGCGGAAAAATGATGGTCCATTGCCTAAAATCAATTCCGATTGGAATTTCTGATAATTCTAGGCAACGAACAAACGATCCATTTTGGAGTTTATCATATTCAAAAGAGGAGCCAAATAGATACCCGGACCGGACCCGTACAGTCTTCAAACGATTGGATTCCAATCGGTCATGGCAGCCGAATGCTACTGTTACGGTTGCCTGTGACAATTCTTTTGTTATCTAGGCTCAGGCGATGCCTGAATAGCTCGGCCGCGGAATGAAGTAGCGAAAATTAAGCTAGAAATATTCGATCGATAATGGAGATTAGAAAAATCAAAGTCACTTAATCGCAGGTGAATGCCGAACAAGCGAACATAAACGGTCGCGTAAAAGAAGGAATTTCTTCTCCCCTCTAGAAGCAGGACGCAATTTGGCTGAAACGTGTAACGTCCAAGTCCATGTCAGGTTGGTACATGATTGGCGCAATGAAAGTTTCATCTACGAAAGCTCATCGCGTCGGTGTGTTGCCATTGCTAACTTCCCAGTTTCATTATTGTGGTCATTGCCATGAAATTGCTCATCAATCTCATCATCATCACTACAACAATGGCTGCTTGCCACTTCGCCCCCGGTCGTTGCGAACACCCTAAATACCATCGTTAAGGAGGAGGGAGGTCTTCCGTTTCAATAACGAAAACCAAATCGCCTTTGGCCTGGGCTTTTGTTGCTCTTGGTCCCAATCACGAATTCGATCTAGATCTGAGAGATGGTCTGCTATCTCTTTATATGGCCATCTACTTATAGGTCTGGTTGGCTTGGTTCAAGGTGACGCTGTGTGAGGCGACAGAATTTTTGGGAGTGGATCGATTTCGTGGACTTTTGTCCGAACACACGAAACGCTGGCCAGACGCGCATATGATCGCGCACATTTACCTCTTGGGATGAGGTCTTCAGATAACGATAGTTAGGCTTAGCCGCTGAGTCAGCATTTTTGGACACAATGCGCAGAGATTAAGAGGTTAAAGAAGTAGCACTGATCCGACTGATATCGCGCCCATTCATTTCGAAATCGAGATCTCAGCCATCACTATTTGTCACCGAGTCCAATATTAATATTGCCCTCAGGGGCCCACCTCATCATCTAAACAGCGAAATGTGCCAGCCAACAAGAACGACACTTTCGTTCCGTCCATCTCTAGCCAAATTGGAAAAATTTCGGTGGTGGCCCAACTAGCCTACCGACACAAAAATTATCTAACTGGAATGGATATGATCAGAGTTTAGCCTAACCGCCTAACAAGTTGGGTCATTTGAATAACCACAGCTCTAGGGACCCTCTGGCTATTAAGGCGCGGACTTGATCAGCTTTCAGCGGATTTCTCTTTCACCTAATAATTTGGCTATTCATTTGCTGCTGTCTCTTTCGTTGCTCTGACTCTAACTGCGTCCGTTCGTTTGTTAGTTTCTCTTTGATTTGTCATTTTCAAAACGGTTTTTTTTAGGTAATCTCCATTGAACATCTGATAAAAATTTTATTCAACAGTGTAGATTCTCGGGCTATTCGAAATGTACTCTCTTATCAGATCCTCGGCTACTTAACTTATTCGGTGCACTGGACCCGATTTCGATATATTCTTTCCCATATTCGGGGTGCGTGGGTGCAGAAGTCCAAACGAATAAACTGTGCGATTGATTGCCCCCCAAGGAATTTTAATAAATGACAAATTCGATTTTTTTTTCTTCTTTTCAACGATTTTATTCGATTGTTGAAAGATTTGCTAGAAATTCCATTGAATGGCTGCTTTCCAACACTACCTACCCCCCCCCCCTCCCACAAATAATCATACAATAAATA
Source organism: Atherix ibis (assembly GCA_958298945.1). NCBI lineage: Eukaryota > Metazoa > Arthropoda > Insecta > Diptera > Athericidae > Atherix > Atherix ibis. The sequence goes on along the minus strand of OY282610.1, from coordinate 20,131,264 downwards.
GCGCCGTAAAAAATATTGTAAAAAATATTATTTTTTAGAAAATCTCTTCACTTTAAAACAATAATTAAAAAAAAAAAAAATAGCAAAAAGAAAAAATCTCTGCTGTGACCAAGTTTTCAAATCCGCAAGTCCATTTATGATTTATGCATTCTTATTACCACTTATTACCATGGCATCCTGGCTATGAATAAACTGTTCGCACATCCCCCCTTCCCATCCACCCCCACAAAAGCCGGGTTATCATATTCAAATTATTCGTATAGACGCGACTAGAATACGAAATATTTTACTGGACACAGTCTTAAAGTTTTGGAGATAAGTTGATGGGGCAAAGGAAGTGGATCACTTTCTTTCATATTGACGTATTATCATTATCCGCCAATATTTTATGCAGAGGATTGGACTGATGTCTACAAGGACAGACCGGATATTCTTCAGCTAAACTAAGCGATTTGGTTACATTTTCCCTGAATGTCAAAAACTTTCTTTGGCAAAAATCAAAAAAAAAATCAACCAAAAAAAAAAAACATTTTCTCCCTTATTGCCTGTACCAGTGTCATTTCCATCCCCAAATGTTCAAAAAGTAGCAATGAACTTTTTAATGATGATTTATGGTTTCAAGATATTTCTCTCCTCCACCACAGAGATAAGATTTTTATATCCAAAATTGGTGGAAATTTATTTATTTTATTTATCGAATGCGCGATATGATGACGACTGTATATGTGTTTGTGTGTATGCGTTTGTTGGAACAGTCAAATTTTCAAAAAAAAAAAAAAACAAAAAAAAAACAATACAAATAAAAAAGAAACAAAATAAATAAAGCCAAAAATGCCTTTATTTTTGTATGTGTCTATGGCATACGTTTGCGTTTGTGTTGGATTGTGTGTTCATGTGTAAAGAAGGAGTTTAGGAGGATTTATGTTAAAAAGCTTCAACCAAAAACAAAAAACTCCTCTTTTTGTTCGGTTTTTGTTTGTTTTTTTTTTTAATTATTTTCTTTTTAATGCATTTTACAAAATATATTGGGTGTATGCAAAAGTTTAGACCGTTTTGATGCGAAAAATGTAGTAAGGGATGTTTTTAGCTGCTCTATTGTATCAAACTTTTTATCATTTAAAAATTTTTGTAGTGATCGGAATAAATAAAAATCGGAAGGAGCAAGATCTGGAGAATACGGTGGATGCTTGATAACATCCCAATTCAACTCATTCAGCTTGTGTTGGGTCATCATAGCCTACCCCTTCTCTGTTTACCAATTCTGGCCTATCCTTTTGAAGGATGATGTTCAATTTGGATAATTGCTGACAATATCGTTCTGCTGTTATTGTCTGATTGCGTTCGAAGAGTTCAAAATACACAATACCCTTACAATCCCACCAAACACAAAGCATAACTTTTTTTTTGATCGACTTCGGCTTTTGAAGTTGTTAATGGGGCTTGTCCAGGTATAGCCCAATGTCTTTTTCTTGTCACGTTGTTGTACACGACCTATTTCTCATCTCCCGTTACCAAACGATGCAACAAAGGTTCATGTTTTTCAATTGATGAAGTATCCAAACGTCATACCGCGAAACCATCCCCATACGCTTCAAATGTCTTAATACGGTTGTATGGTTGACTCCCATCATCGACGCGATCGATCCCTGGTCTAACCACCAATTATGACTTTAAACTTGTCGTCATTAGACTTCAATGGCCGCCCGATACGTGGTTTATCAATTAGTGAAAAATCCCCAAAAATCGGAATTTTGTAAACCATCTTCGTACCTGTCGAACTTTGATACACTTCGCAAATGTTTTTGGTTGCCACACTCGCGGTATTTTCTTTACGGAATTCATAAAGTAAACAATGACTTAAATACAATTTATCGACCGACATTTTGAAAAAATACAAGGGCTCTTCACTGTACTCTGGCCAGAAGAAAAAATTTTTTTTACCTACGATCATAAAAAACGGGCATAACTTTTGCATACACCCAAGAATTTTTCTATTTAGCTTTTTGAAAATAGTTTTTTTTTTTTAATTATTTAAATTTTTATAATTAAAAAAACGCAATAATTATCGAACGAATGGTATCCGTTTAGAGGAAGGAGTAATGGGTAATATTATCTCGTCCAAACACTTTGGCAGAATACCAAAAGGAAATAAGAAATCCAAACCACAATTTATCTTAACTTCGTCTATGAAGTCCATCACCCCCTGCCCCATGTGCTTATGGCCGAAGATGCGGCAATCGGTACCAATTCATTCAATTATTCTCGTTCCTTTATTGTTAAGTGTTCACTACCGTGTTCGTTCGAACTAATATTTATTCATTCATTCAGTAATTCTCTCATTTTTGATTAGCACGTTGCTTTTACTCAATCTTACGACCAATCTAAGTCTTCTAAACTCACCTTTTCTTCTCTCTTTTTTCTTTTTTTTTTTACTCCAAACCCTTAAACAATCACAGCACGTCACGATACTAGAAGCAAAAAATTCTGAATAATCAAATGAGAAATGGAAAATTAAACCCCCCCAAAAAAAAACCACAAAAATAATCTTGACATTTCTTAATAGAGCTAAGAAAGAGAGAAACTTTTACATATTATTCTAATTACAATTATTATAGAATCCAAGCGAATGCCCAGAGAACGTGGCTCATCTAAAAATGAAAGTGAGAAAAAGTGATTATTGGAAGAAGAAAAAAACTAACATAAGAAAACAGAGAAAAGAAGTCTTTTTATTTTCTTCAAATCTTCACATTTTAATTAATCAATCTTCTTTCTTCTTTCTTCTTTCTTCTGTCTTCTGGCATTGTTAATCGTTATTCCTTATTATTTTTGGAGAGCATTAATTTGACTGTACTTTTTGTTTTATTTTTTCTCTGTTTATTTTGAAGGTAGCTAAAATTTTGCTGTTAAGAATTTTTGTTTACCTTCTCTTAACTGTGCTGATTTCTTTTTTCTTTTTTCCTCTCTATTTTCAATGGCGTTTGTTTCCTTGTAAACAAAACAAACAAAAAAAAAATAATCAAAAACTTCGACGCTAAATTTTTACATACAATTGTGTTTTTTATGTTTTTTTTTTTGGTTTAGGGGAGGGTGGGGGAGGGGCGTATTTATTCGTGTAAGAGGAAAACAGCAATGATTGTAAGTTACTCAGACACAATGTGTCAATTAGGGGATGATAATTTTTTCTAAAAAAAAAAAAAAGAATAAAAAAGAAAAGAAAAACAGAAACCAGAAAAAAAGGAAAAAAAATTAATTGTTGGTATTAGAACTATGGAAATTAAATTTAATCTGACCCAGATTTTTAACAGCGACCAGCCTCTTTTGGATAGTACAACAAAAAAAAAAAAAAAAAAAAAAAGAAGAGAAAAAAAAGAACCAGTAACAACAACCACCAATTAACATGAAATTTCTTTCTTAAATCATCCACCACCACCCACTTGTTGATTGTTTATTAATTCTCACTTTTTCAAGGGAAAATCCGACAACAACAAAAATTTCACTTATCAGAAAGTCAGATTTTTTGTCCCATTTTTTTTCCGGCATTTTTTTCATTAACATTGTCAGCTGTTTAGGGGGGGATGGGGGGTTTGGAAAATTAATTAATTTACTTATTTACTTAGAAAAGTTTATTCAGACATTTTATAACCAATTTTGAAGATGATTTTTCGTCGGAAAGAGAAAATATAGTCAAAATTATTGTAAGGACATTTTTTTTGGCGGTTCCATTTTTTTTTCTTTGAAGAAAATTTTGTGCAAGTTTTTTATCAAATTTTTTTTAAAAATTTCTATAATTTATATAAAAATGAGGATATATAATATCTTTTCAAATAAGTTTACCTGTTGTTAAGTGATGTTCTACTAATCAAATTAATGCACTTTTTTAAGGGAAATTATTTTTCAAATTTGAAAATTATTTCATGGGAAAATGAAAAAATATAGTCAAAATTATTGCAAGGACTCTTTTTTTTTTGTAGGTTAAAATTTTTTTTGAAAAAAATTTTATTCAAGTTCCATTTTTGCTAAAAGTCTTCTACTTTTTTTTATTCCATTTTTTATCAAATTTTTTTTTTGAAATTTTATAATTTAGAAGCATGTCCCAAATTATCGTATGTCTCATTAATGCTCTTAAAATTTTTAGTTAGCATTCCAGAAATATTTTTAAAAATGTTTTTTTTTTTAATGTAATTTTCAGTTGATTTGTTGTAGGTTTTATTGGAGATAACTAATCTTTGTTGGTTACTTCCTCTATTTTTTTATTGTTTTAAAAAAAACAAAAAAAAAATAACTCTCCTGGTTACTTCCTCTATTTTTTTATTTTTTTTTTACAAACCATCCTAATAAACCACACCCAAAACTAGTACTTTTGACTTTTGTTTTTCGTTTTTTTGGTTGATATTATTTACTATTCAATTTTTATCCAGATCGATTAGACATAAATTAAGATTTAATTTTTAAATAATCAGATTTATAGAAATAAAAATATATACAAAAAAAAACAACAACAAAAAATACTCTAATTTAGCATATTTACTTAGTCATCTAATTGAGAAATCACCTATAATTTTCTAATAATGTCCAACACATAAAATTACCAAGCACACCTTAATTTTATTTTATTGTATAAAAAGGCGACTCCATCCGAACATGCTCATGGCGATATTGTCATTTCTTACGATCGCAAATATATTGTAGAAAGAAAATATATTTAAATACCATATAAATTGTTGGTTATGTTGCTGAGCAGTTTATGTTTTAAGATAAAAATAATTATGCATGTTGGTGTTGATGTTGATAGCAAAATATCACGACCAAAATGATGACTGAATATTGCACAAAGACTCGTAATCGAAATAAAATTTCTTGCTGCAAAAAAAAAAAAGGTAAAAACAAATACCTGCACTTGCCATCATCACAGAGATTCCTGATAGAAAAATTAACACCTCTTTTTTTATAAAGGGTTATGCTGTCCATTTTTTGATTCGGAAATTAGAGACCTGTCATTTGTCATCCAGCTAAGTGGTATTTTTTTAACAATTCACAACATAAATGCCATTTTATATTGTGAATTGTAAAACTACCAAACAACATACGAAAATTTATAAAGATTTTCTTTAAAAAAATTGTGATTTCGTGTACTTTATAATGAGAGGAATAAAAATTCCTTCAGCGATGAGGCTCATTTCTCGTTCGTCGTATACGTCAAAATGGAAAATTATCCTTAATGGGGCTTCGAAAACCCGCAATTGACTGTGGAGAAATTTTATTATATCTGCGAAAAGTGATTATTTGGGATGCGAAAAGTGATTCCTTCGATATGCTCGATGTGACCAAATTTGTTTGTTATTTTCCAAAAATTTCTAAGCCCGAACTGGTTTGAGTCAAATTTAAGCTAAGCCCAATTAGCGATGAGGCTCATTTCTCGCTCGTCGTATACGTCAAAATGGAAAATTATCCTTAACGGGGCTTCGAAAACCCGCAATTGACTGTGGAGAAATTTTATTATATCTGCGAAAAGTGATTATTTGGGATGCGAAAAGTGATTGTTTAGAAAATGAAGAAGAAGAAACTGTCACCGCCAATTCAGGCCATGATATTTTTTTTTATCCAAAGTTCAAATATTCTAATATACATCATATTTGGTTGCAACAAAACTGTATCAAAAGCCACACATACACAATATGGCAAATTTTGACTTTATTGTGCAAAAAGTTCCCAGAATGCCTAATTTCAAGATTGTTCTTTTTGTAAAATCGATGTTAAAATTCTTATTTACATAGAAAGTTTTTTTTTTTTTTTAATTTTACGGCATTTCTTTAAATTTTACAGTCAAGAAATGACCGAATTACAGCCCCAAAAGTCAAAAAAATTTACCAAAAAAAAAAAAAAAACACAGCGACGATATTTTTTATGTTTAATGGCAAAAGTTATGCAACAAAATTAAATAGAAATTTTCCTCAAAAGCCTGTGTTTTTTTAGGCGTTCATCAGTAAACCATATTTTCCGATGCACACAAATTGGATGGATCCTTTTACAACATAAACTACAAACGATATTCTCCAATTGCTAAATTAAGTCAATTTTTATATATTTTTAAGGATAATTTATTGTAATTTTTGAAAAAAACTATTTTTTTTAAATATTTTCACATACAACTACTAACAGTCAATATTTATGCATTTCTGTTAGTGTAAAAATTATAAGTTTTTATGTTATTAATTAAATATACAAACCTGAAGTGTACTGAGGACACCATTTTTATTTTTTATTGATTTTTGCAAAATAATATTCATTAAATAATATTTAAAAAAAAGAGGAGAAAATAGTATATTTTATATAAAAAAAAAATTTTAAGAAAAAAATTAAAGAAGCAAAAGAGAATATTTAAGAAAAGTAAGAAAATAGTGTCAGCAATTTTTAGGATTTTCCTACACGAAATACTCTTTGAAAGTTCACCTGGAAAAAAATTTGTTTGACTTCAGGTTTTAGATTCGAAATAAAAGTTAGCGGGGTACCTTAAGAGAAGCAAAAAAAATCTTTTAGTTTTTTTTTCTAATTCATTTAAAAATCTGATCAAACCAATAAACAATGAACAATAATAATACGCCCAACTGTGAATTGTTTTGATTGAGAGATTCGGACAAAAACTATTGTCTTAAAAGGACAGCAGCGCAACAATACCAACATACTAAAAGGATATGACGCTATTATGGAAATGCCTTCTCCATCACAGGTAAAAAACTGAATATTGAAATTTTAACAAAAAAATAAGAGTAGTCTTATTAAATTATTGGGTTTTCTGCTTTTTTTTTATATATCACAATCAATCAAATAGTGTTGATTAAAGAAATTTCCTATTTGTAATATTATCAGCAGGACATTTGTCAGAATGATCGCTTATCAAAAACAAAACAAAAAAATTAAATAAAATCAAATAAAAATAAACGAAATATTTTAGGTTTTTTTATTTGAAATGAATTTTGATCGTTTGCAATCTGTCACAACCAACTGAATATGACAACTCCTGTTGACAGTTGAAGGTATTTATTTGCCATATGCGTCTACAACCGCCCAGAGTGCTATTATCCTGAAATGGCTTTCGATTTTAAAGTATGTCCACTGAACATGTTTTTTTTTTTTTTTAAATCGTTTTCTCTTTGCAAGTCAATTTAAAAATTCTTTGTTCTGAATTTATTTAAGTTTGAAATTAATTTCGGTAGATTTAATAGAAAATTTATCGATGCAAAAAAAAAAAGTGAAGATTTAATGAAAAAAAAAAAAATATGTCCTGTTTTAAATTAAACGAAAATTATGCAAAAATATTCTGTACAAAATGGGCAAAATAAAGCAGATTGGATTATTTACCAATGGCGCCATCAGTCAAGTTAGTAAGCGAACTAAATAAATTAATTAAATTAAGGCGGGTAGCTGTGGACATTTCTATTTACCATAAGGAATTCCAACATGTCCTTTGAAATGTTTGATATATGAAAATCGGTTATATAAACTTGGTCTACCATCGCGGTTGGTTGTTTTCCAAAAATTTCTAAGCCCAACCTGTATTGAGTCAAATGTTCTCTAAGTCCAAATTGTCTAGTTGAATTTTTACACATTACTTAGCAGGGGAAAATCCTAACCAATTAAAAGAGGAGTAAAAAATTCCTTCGATATGCTCGATGTGAGAAAATTTACTATGTAAACTTAGCCTGTTATTAATTTTCCAAAAATTTCTAAAACCAAACTGTATTGAGTAAAATCCTCTCTAAGCCCAAATTGTCTAGTTGAAGTTTTACACACTACTTAGCATCGGAAAATCTTGAACAATTAAAAGAGGAGTAAAAAATTCCTTCGATATACTCGATGTGATAAAATTTGTTAGTTATTTTCCAAAAATTTATAAGCCCAAACTGGTTTGAGGCAAATGTTCTCTAAGTCCAAATTGTCTTGTAGAATTTTTACACACTACTTAGCAGGGGAAAATCCTGAACGAGTAAAAGAGGAATAAAAATCACTTCGATATACTCGATGTGATAAAATTTGTTAGTTATTTTCCAAAAATGTCTAAGCCCAAACTGGTTTGAGTCAAATTTTAGCTAAGTCCAAATTGTCAAGGGGAATTTTTGCACACTACTTGGCAGCAGAAAATCCAGAACAATTAAAAGAGGACTAAAAAATTCCTTCGATATGCTCCATGTGAGAAAATTTACTATATAAACCTAGCCTGTTATTAATTTTCCAAAAATTTCTAAGTCCAAACTGTATTGAGTCAAATCTTCTCTAAGCCAAAATTGTCTATTTGAATTTTTACACACTACTTAGCATCGGAAAATCTTGAACAATTAAAAAAGGGATAAAAAATTCCTTCGATATGCTCGATGTGACAAAATTTGTTAGTAATTTTCCAAAAATTTCTAAGTCCAAACTGGTTTGAGTCAAATTTTAGCCAAGTTCAAATTGTCTAGTCGAATTTTTACACACTACTTAGCATCGGAAAATATTGAACAATTAAAAAAAAGATAAAAGTTCCATCGATATGCTCGATGTGATAAAATTTGTTAGTTATTTTCCAAAAATTTCTAAACCCAAACTGTATTGAGTCAAATCTTCTGTAAGTCCAAATTGTCTAGTCGAATTTTTACACAAAACTTAGCATCGGACTAAAAAATCTTGAACAATTAAAAGAGGAGTAAAAAATTCCTTCGATATGCTCGATGTGACAAAATTTGTTAGTTATTTTCCAAAAATTTCTAAGCCCAAACTGGTTTGAGTCAAATTTTAGCTAAGTCCAAATTGTCTAGTGTTATTTTTGCACACTACTTGGCAGCGGAAAATCCTGAATAATTAAAATAGGAGTAAAATATTCCTTCGATATGCTCGATGTATAAAATTTGTTAGTTATTTTCCAAAAATTTCTAAACCCAAACTATATTGAGTCAAATATTCTCTAAGCCCAAATTGTCCAGCAGAATTTTTACACTCCAAAAAAACTCGACTTTTCTATAAAAAAAAAAATATTGTTTGGTCTGCTCTGTCAAAAAAAAAACATACCTTCAATATGTCGGAAAAAATTTGTCAAACTTGTAAAATTCCAATTTTCCTGTTTGTTCCTTGTAAATTATTGTCATTTTCGAACAAACGATCTCTCCTGTACCCAATTATCCTTATTCTTTTTTATGTACAAAATATATTAAAGAAAACCAATTTTTTTGGTAATTTTATTTCCTTTTTCTTGGAATTTAAACAGTTTTACATAGAATTTTAAAATTAATAAAATAATTTTAAAATAAGAAAAAATTTTACCACAAAAACTACTTTTTAAATGGTTCAGTTTGGAAAAAGAGTAGCTAAATTCGAATTGTTTGCACAAAGAATAAATTGAATTTGCACCCAAAAAAATATCCTTTAATTCATAATTAATTCTGTAATTAGTAAAAAAAAAAAAAATTTTTAAATTAGTAAAAAAATAGAATTAGACAAAATTTAAATAAAAAAAAAAGCTCCATAGAAATTTCCAAAAAATAATTGTTCAAATTTTATTACTAAAAACTGTAAAATGCATGTGTGTGCGTGTGTAAGTTTTTATAATGAATAATATTTAAAATGGGAAATGTTGAAAATTCCGACCTGAAAAGACGTCATTGTTCTAGTATTAATCAATCTACTGCAAGTACTGTGTTCAGTGTGTGACACATATTTGTGGGTGGTGACCCCCGCCCCTTTGACCACCCCTTTCGGCTATTATTTTCTAGTATTCGAAGAAATGTAATGACCATATTTGTTAAGCTATAATCATGTATGTATGTATGTATGAAGACAGGTACGTGGCATCCGCTAACAGCTAAAAAGCTGAACTGGGGCTAAAAAGCTGAGTTGAATTGAGTTGACTCAGTGTTGGAACCCAGTTGAGCGGGTGAACGGGACATGATGGGTAAATAGTTACTGTAGATATATAATTTTAATTTCAATTTCAATTTCAATTTTTGATTACAAAACGACAAGGTTGATGGCAAACATTGCCCGAACAAGTGAATTATGTTCACGGAAAAATATCGTAAAAGGTGTTTGCGAGAATGTGTGTGAATGCGAAAACAAACAAAAGGTGGGATGGTAAAGGTGGTGTAGGTGACCAGACAGTATTCTTTCTATCTTTTGTTTTTTTTTCTTCTTTGCAAAGCTCCCATTGCCTTTTTTTTTTCTCTAATTTTTGCTTCCTTTTCTTTTGGCAACGAAATGAATTTCGGGTTTTCTAATGTGTTAACATGGAAATTTTTCAAATAAAAAATATACAAAAAAAAAACCAGACAAACTTCAAAATGATAATAAAAATAGTAACTAACAAAATTATAAGAAGAGAAGGGGAGGAAAAATAATCAAGAAAAAATTTGGGGAGAGTAAAGCTTATCAAAATTACTAAGTTTTTACAAATTGAGAATGAAAAAAAAAAATTAAAAAAAAAAAAAAAAAAAAAATTATAAATTGTAGGTGAGCGAAACGGTGAATTTTTTTTTTTTTAATATTTAAGCTTTTACCTACTGGAAATAATCGTGGAATTTCGACAAATTCTTTTTGGAACAGAGGAAAAACCCTTTTTATATATATTTTTTTAAGGATTTTCCAAAAAAATTTTTTTTTTTTTTGTTAGCGCAAAAAAGTTAAAAATTAACAAAAACCTCATAAGTTAAGGGTGTGTTTTTAGGGACATCTTCAAGTTGAACTCATCGAAATTAAGTGAGCCTCGAATTTTTCTTTTTCGGTCTGGCTCTCTTGCTCTTCCACTCTTCTTTTTTGTTGTATGATAAATATTAAAAATAAAAATTATTGGACATTTTATACAGAAAGATAGAATCTCAACTGGAGGGGTGGGGGAGGGGGGTGAAATTTATTAACTTTACGTCGCCAAAATAAGCGTGAAGCACAATCCATCAAAAATCTTTCTTATTTTTTGAGGGACACCTTGACTTTGTTCATCGTTTTCGAAATGTGATCTAATACGGCGAATTGAAAATTGTCCTTTTTTTTTTAAGAGCGATGCAACGTTAGAATGATTTTTTTGAATATTTTTCAAGAATTTACTTAAAATCCTTTTTAAAGAATTGTTTTTTTTTTCAAACGCTTTCTTTTTAAAAAAATTGGCTTTTTTTTTAAAAGAAAATTTTAAGATGAAAATTTTTTTGAATAATTTAACAAGGATTTTGTTGAAATCCTTTTTAAAGAATTTTTATTTCAATATAATTTTTTTTTCAATCGTCCTTTTTTTTTAAGAAATCATCGTTAGAAAGAATTTTGCGTATATTTTACAAGAATTTTGTTGAAATATTTTGTACGAGGATTTTTTTTAAACAATTTTTCTCAAAATTGTACTAGTTTTAAGAGGAAATTTTATGCTAAGAATTTTTCGATTATATTGCAAAGATTTGGTAAAAATTCCTTTTTAAAGGATTTTTATTTCAAACAATTTCTTTTCTTCAAAATTGTCACCTTTATTTAATGTGGATTATTTTATAGTGGGAATTTTTAGTACATTTTGTAGGGATTTGGTTAAAATCCTTTTTAAAGAATTATTTTTTCCAAAATTGTCCATTTCTTAAGGGAAAATTTTACGATAAGAATTTTTCGTACATTTTGTAAAGATATTCTTAAAACCCAAGAGTTACCAAAGATTTTTTTTTCAAACAATTTTTCTCAAAATTGTACTAGTTTTAAGAGGAAATTTTATGATGAGAATTTTTCGATTATATTGCAAAGATTTGTTAAAAATTTCTTCTTAAAACATTTTTATTTCAAAGGACTTTTTCAAAATTGTCCTGTTTTTTTTAAGAGAATATTTTACGGTAAGAATTTTTCGTACATTTTGTAAAGATTTTGTTGAAATATTTTTTACAAGAATTTTTTTTTTTATTATAAAAAATAAGTTCTTTGCCAATTTGAGAATTTCTTTTTTACTTTTTATAAATTTCAAACTTTCTGTTTGGTGTTTTTATCTACAAATTTGACCAAAAAAAAAGTATCAGAAATTATCCGATTTTTGCAAAAATATTCACATTTACAATAGGAAAAAAATAAAAAATATTTTTTTTTTGTAATTTTCCGTCCATTCATTTATGAAAATTAGCAATTTTTAGCTTAAATAAATGAGAATATTTTCAATCAATGATTATCGATAAATTATAGGATTTTTTTACAAAAGCTATTAAAAAGCATAGTCACTACTGGGTCAACTTAATGCAATACTATAAAAGGAAAATGTAATAAAATCAATATAAAAAAAACCAGTGTTTTTCTGTTTTATGATCCTTGAACCAGGCAAAAAAAAAAAAAAAGAACAGAGAAACACTTACGAAAATAGGAAAACTTTTTTGAACAGAAATATTTTCTATCCTTTTTATACAATTTTAAATAGTAACTAAGAAAATACTAAAATAAATTATGAATCTAAGAGAGTATAACAAATAATTTTCAAAAACTATTAAAGAAAATCGAAGGAAAATTGTTTGTGATTGATACGAAAATTATTAAAATTATAATAATTTTATTAAAAGGACATTTGATATACCGGACTAAGGAAGGATTCGTTAAATGTGGTATTCACAAAGAGTGTAGGTAGAATGGCAAGGGAAACCGTGACAGTTAGTACAATGCCATATGAACCTAGTCAAGAACGTATGGTAATACGACTGGAATACCTAAAAAGGGGTGAATAAACACATCATAATGCGATCATACAATAATAGTGACCATCGCATAATATTGCATTGTGGGGCGAATTGCATTCATTGTTCGCCGAATGGACATGACTTGGATTCGGTTCACTTCGGTTAGAATTGGTTGAGTTTCGTTTGATCGATAATCACACCAAAACGGAAAGTTTAATAAAAAAAAATTAAAAAAAAAAACGATTATTAAAAAAAATGAATTTTATTTTTTAGAAAAAATTAATCACAGAAGTTGTTGTTGTTGAATCGAAATTTGACTCGTGCGATTATATTCGAAAAGGGTTCAGAATTTAAGAGTTAAAAAAAAAAGGATATTAACAATAAAAATAGAAAAAGAAAACAAATTAAGGATATTTTTTTGAGTAAAAATTAGTAAAAAAAAAAACTTTTCTAAATTAAACCTACTAAAATTTCCCTGATTATGATTGTCCTTTCAGTTATGGTATTTAGTCGTCCTTTTTATTATAGATTGGTAAAAAAAAATATAGATTTTTGGGTGGTTTTTTCCCCCCGTGTCTTTTTCCTAGTGCATTTTTCGATGAAGAAACCCTCTTGAATTTTATCTACACCAACTGACTATATGGGGGGGCCAACTACTGACTAATTAGAAAATTTAATAAAAAATTAAAAAATAAAAACAAAATTTTGTTAATTTTTAACAGAAAATAAATATCCTCGAAAAAATTACTTTATCATTTAAAAAAAAATTTCCAAAAAAGCGATCTCTTAAAAAATATTTCACTTACCTTGTGCAATACGAACTGCTGGCATTTTAATTCTCATTTTTCCAGATTTTTTGTTCCTTTTTTGTTTCCTTTTGAATTTGTGTTGTTTTTTTTTCCTTCTTCTCTGCTTTTCACTAACTGTTCGATTTTTTTTTTTAATATTTATCTTTAAACTTTATTATTTTTTAATTTTTTAATATATTAATTATAAATTAATAAAATCCACAATTAAGAACGCACATGAAATTTAATTGTATCATCATCAAACAAACATCACAACACAACCAACAAATAACAAAGATCGTAAAACGTTTGTTATCAATTCTCTCTTAATTAATATATGCATGTATTGTATTTGATAAAGAGACGGGGAAAAAAATTAATACACACTCTTTGTTCGTTTTGTTTTTTGTACTTTTCGAAATGTTCACCGTACCGTGCCTGCGCCAAAAAACACGCACGTACACAGTCATTCCTTGCTGGTCGCTTTCGTTACGATTGGCACGCACGTTAAGCATACCAAACTTAAGCGTGCGCAACGCAGCAGCAACGAGATTATTATCTCTTCTGCCGTGCGTGCGGCCACCCTCCGCACTACTGTTTTCTCTTTAATTTTTCGCCTATTCTTAATAAAGTTTTTATGTAGATTTTTTTTTCCTTCTTAATCAAATCTCATATAAAAAAAAAAGAACTTCTTCAATATTTTCTTGTAAGAAAATTTACTTTTTATATTCAAAACTTTGAATTTTTTAAGATTAAAAATGCCATTTGCAAAAAAAAAAAAAAAACTATTCACAAATTAAATCCTTCAAATTATATGTGTTAATTAATAGTGTTTCTTGCAGATGGGGGTGGTTGTCTTCTTGTTATTTCACATTTTGTTAAATTTTAATCCTTTCCGTAGTTGGTAATTTTTTTTTTTTAAATTATTTTCGTTTAATTTTTTTTTTTTTTTTGAATTTTTCAAATAATATTGTGGTGTTCCCAACTTCAGTTATAGCAGATTATAGAAGGATTTTCTTCCCCTTCAGTTATAGCAATTTTCTGATTCTTATCAAGTCTACTAAAACAACTTAATTTTTCTTATTCATAATTATTTTTACAGAATATCGGAGAATAGTTTTTATATTTATATTATTTTCATAGAACAAGTTTTTTTTCATCCCTATAATTTTTGTTGCACAAATTTTCGTAAATAATTTTTTTTATTTTCTTAAAAATAGTATATTTAGAAAAGTTTTTTTTTGTTGAAAACACTAAATTTTTTTGTTTTTGACACATATATAAGATTTTTCTTGTTTTTTTTTGTTTTTTTTTAGTGTTTTTTTATTTTTATTTTTTTTATAACACCTTTTTGCTATGGTTTTTTTCTTCTTTATTTTAAAGTCCAAATAACAAAAAGGAAATCTTTTCTTTTTTTCTTTTTTTTTTAAAGTCAATTTTCCTCCGCCTTTTTTGTATGATTTTTCTCTTTTAATAATAATTATTAAATATTTTTAATCATTCACAAATTTTGATTATTAAAAAATCTAGAAAAAATAGAGAGAAAAAAAATAGAAATTAGAGACAATAATTTTTTTTTTTTTTTAGTAATTTTTTTAAGATTTTTGTCTAAGTTTTGTAGGGTAGATGTGCATGTGTGTGTTTATATTCCCACGTAAATAATATTACAAGAATACAAAATAAAATATTATATTTCCCATCAGATTTTCATTAGGTTGAGTTGAGTTGGAGAAAGGCATACATTTTTTTTAAATATTTTTTTTCACTGATACTAATTATTTCAGATTAATTTTATTTAACATAAAACAATTGCAGAGAATTTGTTAAAAATACACTTCGTTTTCGGACAATTCTCAAAATTTTACAAATAACCTAAATTACAAGGCTTATTTAATAAAGACCTTAAAAAAGTTTAAAAGCGGCGGAGCTCATAAAATATTTTTTTTTTCAAAATTTTTTGAAAAAAAAAACCAAATTTAAAAACTTTTTCTAACAATAAATTAAGGATTTTCACCTTAAGGACACTGGTCAATAAATCAATACAAAAACAAACAAAAATAAATATTAGTAAAAATTTTTACCAAAAAATAATTATCATAAAAAAAAAATATAATTAAAATATAGAAAAAAAAACAGTTTAAAAATTATCTAAAAATTTGGAGAAAAAAAAAATAAAATTTATTTTTAATAAAATAATAAAAAAAATTTCTAACAACTCTTAACTAGTAATGGAAAATATTTATTTTAATTTTAAAAATTTAAACTCTGATTCTTAAAATTTTTATAGGAAAATTGAAAATTAAATAGAAAATTTTTCTTTCTTAAAAGGAGAAGTTTTTTTTTCAAAAAATCTTCAATATAAAAAGTATCCTTGTTAAAAGCTAGATCAGAAGACACGACGACGATTTATATTATTTGTAATTGTTTTTTTTTTTGGAGAGGAGCGCGGAGTGCAATGTTCGACAGGTGCACGGAACGGTGTACCTCTTACGAGGACAATGACTACTCCTGCAAGTGATATGACTGTAACCACAACTACAAGTGGCAACTAGGACTACAGAGAGCTACAATTGCAGTTGCAAGTGAATAGTTTACATAGTAAATTTTTGTTGTAGTAAATTTTTTTAAGGGAATTTTTAGCAATTTTTTTATTTTGGTGTAAATTAAGGAAAATTTTGAGTATTTTTTTTTTTGAGACCACTTTTCACAGATTTTTTTTTCTCCTTTTTTAAATGAGAAAATCCATTCTGTAGTTGTTTTAAGATCTCTGAGACAAGAGCCAGAGGCGCCATTCTGTAGCGCCATGGCAATGAGGCCATTTGGCAATTTCATATTCTGTGTGTACGTTGGCAATGAGCAAATTTATTTGCAATTAATTTTATTTAGAATAATTTAAATTCAAATTAGCTAATATTATTTGTTTAATATAATAGTTGGTTAGTTAATGAAATGGGATTATTGGTCATCGGTTATTATTAATTATTGGTTATTATTTTCCACAATTATTACCACCTGAACGAATATCCCTTTTCCTTTTGAAAAATATCAACTAAATCACTTTTTTTTTTTTTTTAAAACAATTTCCATTATGTCCTTATTTTCTTTGGAATAACAAAACAATTTTTTCAAGTTTCCTTGGTAACAACAGTCAATTTTCAGTATTATTTTTTAGTCAGAATTCATTTCGATTTATTTGCTCATGTAAATTGTATCTTATAACATTCATTTCTCCATACAAAAAAAAGGACTTTTTCCATTTTAAAATGAAAAAAAAGTATTCTCCATTTTTTGAAAAGTTTTTGTAAACTTGTCTTCTGGACTAATCACTCACTTATGGTAGTAAAACTAATGTGGGCAAAATATTAATATAGGATTTTCCAAAGGATTCTATTCTTTCAGATTTGTCGGAACACTTGAAATTTGTTGTTATTGTTTTTTATTTCATTTTATGTACAAAACGTTAATTGATCCTTAATTTTATGGTAGTTTTTGAGAAGATTTTTCTTAAATAATTTATAAAGAAAGTTTTTGGTGCGTTTTCAAAACTATTTTTACAAATAAGCCTTTTAAAAGATTACTTTTTATAGAATACAAAAAAATAAAAATTTACCAAAAAAATAATCTTTTTTACTGTTTACATAAATTAAAGAAAAAAAATGTGTGTTCCCTTAAAAAAAAATCTTCCAATGAGAAAATGTCCATTTCCCATTGGAATTGTGTCGGATTTTTTTTTTTTTTTTACACAAAAATGAACAGAAAGATTCCTTTTGCGGTCTCAAAAAAATAATAGTAAAATAGTAATAAACTACCAAAATAGGTCCTGATAGGAAATAAATTTTTATTTTATAATTTCCATAATTAAATAAGTCAACACAAAAAAATTTGTTTATTTATTTTCTTCGTCAAAATAAAGTCACAAGAAAATGAAAAGATCTTTCTTAAGTGACAAAATAATGAACTTTTTTTTGTAACATTTTAAGAAAAAAATATACTTTTTTTTAAGTGGGAGAAATGTGTGTAAAAATTCGTACATGCAGAAAATATCCTTACAGAAAAGGAAATGTTTTTCCATTTTTGAATTTTTTTTTTAAAAAACCAACCGATAAACTCCTTTTAAATAAGTTTTATTAGAATTTTGGTAAGGATTTGTCAAGTATAAATTATAGAAAAATCCTAACCGGCAACAGTCCTTCTGAAACTAAAATGACATGTCAAAAATTTTAGATTTTCTTTTTTCTTTATTTTTTTTTTGCTGATAATCATCTCTTATCGAATAAGAAAAATTATCTTCTTTGGCGAAGGATATCTTATGAGAGAAGAAAAAAATCCTATCTCCTAAAAATAATTGTAAAAATTTGAATTGGACAAAATGTTAAAACTAATTATGGATCAGTTTTTTTTTCTTCAAAAAAGTTTTCAATTTTTAAGATTTTCTAAGATTTTTGTAAAATAATGAAAATTGTGTAAATTTTTAACAAATTCTCTTCCGTTTTTTTTTTTAGCGTTTCAGGTTTTTTTTTTTTTGGAGGTCCAGCTTTTTTTCTTTTTTAAATTTTTTAAACTTTCGTTTATCTGTTCTCTGTTTGCTCCATAAAAGTATCCTTTCTACTGTGGCTCTTTATAGCTATCACAACAACACCGACACAGATTCAAAGTAGGAAAATAGTTTCAGTTGTTTTTTTTTATAATTTTTTTTTTTTTGCTTTTCAAATTAGAAAAAAAACTGAAATTATATCGCAAAAAAATCAAAATAAACAAATTGCATGTCCTTAAAATATTGAATTGAATTATAACACTTCAGTTTGCAACTTTTCCATCGCAGCATCTTTTCAAATTGGATAATATCCTTTTTTTTTTTTGTTGAATTTTCTTTATTTTTTTCAAAACATATTTTTTTTATACACTTTTAGATAAAACTCTCTGGAAATGTGTTTTTATTCCTTTCCTTTTTGATAGAATCTTTTTTATTTCTACTATTTTTTTTTTACCAATTATATTCATAATTTGGTATAAAATAATTATAGTAAAGAAAAAAAAAACCCTCAAATTCAACTAGAATTTTTCCACCAAATCACTTTGATTTTGTCAAAATTTTCTTCAATAATGCAAAAAATAAATAAAAAAAGAATTTTTTTTTTTTTACTGGATTTTTTATTTTTAAGAGAAATAACTACAAATACACATATAATATTTTAACTAACAATGGTGAATTTCTCTATTTTCGATATAATCGAATCCGTTTAGTTTTCCGTGTTTTCTTATTGACGAACGATAGGAAAAAGCTTCACCTACGACCACACGTCCTTAACACGCGACAGTCCGTTTACATCTAATTCCCGCATTCGCACTAACGATAAACCGTCAATATTTCCAACCAACTGAAAACACATTCTTTCCCGTCTTCATTTTCTACTACACTTCTCATGTCTTCTGCTACAAGCGCAGTTGCTGCTGCTGCTGCTGCTGCTGTCGTTGTCGTTACAGTCGCTGGAGGAAGATATCATATAGTCGACAGTTGAATGTGTTCGCGCTCGCGACTGACACCGCCACTATCGTCAATAGTCTTTGTGCTGTTGCTGCAGTAGAATCCCCATAACCGCAACCTCAGTTCTCTTTGCACGAAGTCATGCCGTCAACGTGCGTCAATCGCATGCGTAGCCGGCAGTGCCGTCGTATATTCGCACATTAGGCGAGTGAAACCCATGGAAGACAAGAGGTGGTCTCCCCACTCCCAATAGCAAAAACATGAACACACATGCATGCAGCGGGAGCCACACATACGTGCCTCCTTACGAATCGAGTACCAGCGGCAACTATCGATACGACTGAAGATGCACTGACGGCGATTTTAATGCTGTGGATAGAGGAGGCTGCGGCGCAATCGTATACATTCAACCGACGGTCAGCATTAAACTTACAAACGTAGTAAAAAACACAAATGCAGTTGCAGTCAAGGGAGATGGTACGAACATAAGGGATGGCTGACCAATTCTCCTCCGCCGCAACTAAGAAGGGTGGGCGATTGCGAAGAACTGGTCCGATGGTCGTCGAGAAATTTATATGCACCGCCAGAATCACTGTTCAAATTGGGGTTGCTGCGGTGCATTCAATGCCAACGAATCTAAACACCAAAGCAGTGCTTTCCAACAGCCGACGACAATTCCAAAAACAGGGGCGGATATCACTTGGATCCAGAGGGAGAGGGAGAGAAAGAGAGAGAGAGAGAGAGAGAGAGACAGTGAACAGTCCGAGTTGCCTTATTAATGAGGCGACACAGCTGTGTAGCGCACATTTTCATTTCAGTCTAACTTATTGCACAAGCACGTGTTCGACAGAGCAAGCACGCAAATAAACACGCACGAACGTACTCAGTTGCGAACGCACGTCTTCGACAGTAAAAATTTCACAAAATTCATGTATGCACATAGCAAACCGTACGTACGTGAAGTCAAATCTGTGCTTAGAATCTCATATTCACAACTGACCCAATAGGTATGAACTCTTATTTGTGTTATACACGCATACACAATCATTTTATGTGTCTCGTACTATGTTGGCTCGAAACGTTTTTCGGTCGTGCGTTTCATATCCTTTCGGCCTTCCACATATGCGTAACTTATGTACATATGTGAGTGTTCTCACATATGGCAAAACGATATCCTTTCGAATACAGAAAACAAACTGCTCTCTCTTATTCTCCCTCATCATGCAATTGCCCATTTCAAAAACTCCTTGGCGACTACTTTTTATATGCGAATACCAACACCACCGGTGAATACAAGAGACTGGAGCGAATATTATCACCTTTGCAGCAATTACAGTCGCCGTCGCAGCCGGCTCCGATTATAATCATAGCCTTTGGAAAATAGCGCACTCACTCGCTCACACTCAATTCATTAATTTGCATACAAAATTAACAAAATAAAAAAAATATATTCTCGGAGAGCGGCAGCAGGTTATACACCTTGTGCAAAGTTTACACATTCACTGTAATTGGTGTTGGCATTAGTATTGGTGTCCGTATTTGTGTGCCAGTTGGTGTTGGTTGTCGGTGTCGGTGTCGGCGGTGGTGTTTCTCATCGCAACAGTGCTCATAATTCCAATAATAAATAAACAAACGGCGTTAAGAATGTGTGCTGTGTGGTGTGTGCTGTATGCCTGCCCGACGGACTGGACTCATTCATTCATTCGGTCAGTTACTGTGTTATCATTGGCCATTCGTTCTTCTGTCTCCCTTGCTCATTCTCCTGTGCACAGCCAAAAACGAACGATTACATTTGTTGAAATATCGCGCCGGCAAGGTGTACCCCATTCCAAAAATCAACTACGCTTCTCTCCCTCACTCTCTTCCTTTCTCTACATCCTTCTCCCTCTCTGGCTCTCTTTGGCGCTACCAATTTGATTTTCAAAAGTCTTCGATTCTCTTCAATTTCCCCTACATCAAAATATTGTATTTTCGATTCTGTCTCATGCGATCGTATCAAAAGTTGCCAAATGCACTTGTATGCACACACTTAAACAGGACAATAAAGCAATTGAGTTTTCTACATTTATTACTGATAAGAGGATTGTCACAGGACTCTATTCCTACTACTTCTTCTTCCATCCTTACCAACCCTATCAACAATACTATTCGGACAGTGCATATTAATTGTAAGAACTCCCTTAAAAATGATACGTTAAAAATGAATTTTATTCAATAAAAACAGAAAAATCCTTATTCATATTCCTCAACACCATCCACCCTAACTATTCACTTTTAAAATTTATAACAAAATAAACAAAAGTCAATATTCGCGCCAAACAAAAATGCAATTTTGATCAAATGAACTTTTACAAAGTTCAGACACCCCCACAAGGGCCACGCATCCTTTCCTGTCGTGTATAAAAACTGCCGACCCAAAATATTAGAAAAATGTCAAAGAATTTCATTTTTTTTTGCAAAATTTTTAGTTTTCTTAACAGTTAAATAAATAACAAAAATAATTTTACCATTTATTTGGAAGGTAGTTGTTTAATTAATGGAGGGGCGGGAGGGAGGGGTGATTAGTACTAATTAGTCGTCTTCAAGAAAATAGAGAAGAAGAAAAAATGATTTTAGGTGATGAAAAGTTGCTATATTTTCATCGGAAATTTTTTCCAAATTATTTCATTTTAAATTTAAATAGGAAAAAAATAATTTCGAAAATTTTCCCTTCTAAATTTCAAACGAGAACGAATTATAGGCATTTTCATAAAAAGAAATTCCCACAAAATTCCTAAAAATCTGAAAAATTTTAAATTTACAACAACAAAAAGTCTGCATTTTCAGAAGGGGTAGCGGGAGAGTGGTTGGTGTTTGTACTCCAATAAAAGGTAATTTTTGATTTTTAAAATTTTATCCAAATTAAAAATATTTCCAGCAATATTTTTTTCAAAACTCCCTCAACGAAAGGGAATTGTTGAATTTTTCAACATTTTATGCAAATTGAAAACTTTTCCAGCAATATTTTTTCTTAAAACTCCCCCAATAAAAGGCAATTTTTGAATTTTGAAAATTTTATCCAAATTGAAAATCTTTCCAGCAGAATTTTTTTAAAAACTCCCCCAACAAAAGGGAATTTTTGAATTTTGAAAATTTTATCCAAATTAAAAATATTTCCAGCAATATTTTTTTCAAAACTCCCTCAACGAAAGGGAATTGTTGAATTTTTCAACATTTTATGCAAATTGAAAACTTTTCCAGCAATATTTTTTCTTAAAACTCCCCCAATAAAAGGCAATTTTTGAGTTTTGAAAATTTTATCCAAATTAAAAATATTTCCAGCAGTATTTTTTTTAAAACTTCCCCAATAAAAGGGAATTTTATGAAATTTTATCCAAATTGAAAATTTTTGCAGCAGTATTTTTTTTTCAAAACTCCCCTAATAAAAAGAAATTTTTGAAAAGGTAATTGTTGAATTCTTGAATTTTTTTCAAAATAATTAATTTTTCCTGTAGAATTTTTTTCTGAAAACTCTCCCAATAAAATACAATTCTTGAACTTTTAAATCTTTATTCAAATTGAAATTTTTCTAGCAGAATTTTTTTTTCAAACTCCCTCAACGAAAGGTTATTTTTGAATTTTTCAAATTTAAATTGAAAAATTTACAAAAGAAAAAAATGCGGCATTAACAGAAGTGGAGCGGGTGTGTGGAGGGGGTGGGGGGGGAGGTGGTTGGTGTTTGTAAATAAAAAAGATTTAATATAAATTTTCAATAAAGTACGAAACAAAATGAATATAGTTTATAAATGAAGAATAAAAAGGATATAATTTTGATAATAATTTTTGTATTTGGAGGTAAATGGGATGGACAAATGCAAACTTAACATGAAATTTACCAAATGCCCTCCTCCTCCTCATGGTTGTGGCAAATTATTATTAACAAAATAATAACAAATGCAAAATAAGAAATTATCGTACATGTCGAAAATGATTTTGATTAAAATATGCAATTATGCATTTCTGATTGAAGCTGAAAAGGACTTTCTTATCGGAAAATATTATTTTACAATCCAGTATTGTTAATATGAAAGAGTGCAGAGAGAAAAAAAAGAAATTTTAGGAAATTTTCAAAGTTGAGCCAAACCCTCGTCAGCCCATCCCTTTACAAAATCTGAAAATGATAACAACGAAAATTGTCAAACTGTTCGCGTGCCAAACAAACTTCAAACCGCAAGAGTTCAACGCAGCCAGTCAAGAGGATTCAGTCTCTTTTCTTCAGTCGCAACCGTCCGATTCCATCGCATTCTCACATTGGGCAATATCAGCCTAACTACAAACGCACACGTTACCGATTCCATCAGCTGAGCACGCACACAATCGCCAGTTTTTTTTTCCAGTTTCGTGCGGTCGCGATGATTACCACCGGTGTGCGAGCGTGCACATTTTTCTCCCAATATTGTGCACGCTTCGTTCTGCCACCAGAGTTAAGTGAATTCCTCTTAAGAGCGAACTAAAGAGAAATTCACAAAAACAAAACATTTTGCAGTTGGCTACTCTTCGTATAGAAACTTTGTAATTTCATGAAAACGATCAGAATATGAAAGTTGCAGCAGTAACGTTGCGTTGGCCATAATTGTCAAATCGCTGAATCTTTTGATAAAAGTCACGTTTTAATTAAATTAAATAAAAACTGTCGAAGTAAAATAAAAACTAAATAAGAAAAGAATCTTTTAGTTGGAAAAAGTCTACTCCTAATTAAATTGCTATAATAAAGTTAACCCAGCAATACTTAATATGATATTTTGCTACCTCTTTTTTCAAAACCCAACCGATCACATACGATGGATGAACTAATAAGGATTAATTAAATTATTTCAGTTGCAAAGTACGAATGGTTTCATTGGAAATAGACTTGTCAGGAACGGGATCAATAAAATTATGGCTATTTTATTTTTCTAGTATTTATAGATCATTTATAATTCAATTTACAAACGCTGAACAGAAACTATTTTTTTCTCATCAACATTTTTCATAAGAAATTACGCGTTTACGATTTTTAGAAACTGTATTTTGGGGGAGCCAAAAAATGAGGAAAAGAAAACAATCTACCCAACCTATTGTAGATTTGGAGCAGTTTTCAACAATTTTCTTTAAGGAACAGTTTTCAATAACTTTTCTGAAAAATCGCAATTTTAAAATTTTCAAAGGCATTTTCATCAATTGGTTTTTATTACTAACTTATTAAAAAACTCTTTGAATTTGATGCAAAAACATATGATTTAAAAGAAAAAAAAAGCTTAAATTCACACGGAAAATTATAAAAAAATTTTTAACGAATTTTACAAGATACTTTATTTTTGATCAAAACGCGTTATACGCGTTATATTGTGGAAATTCTATAACAATGGAAATTGTTTCCAGCAGAATTTTTTCTTCAAAACTTGCTCAATAAACGGAAAATTTTATCCAAATTCAAAATCTTTCCAGCAGAATTTTTTTTCAAAACTCTCCCGATAAAAGGAATATTTTGAATTTTATCGGAATTGAAAATTTTTCTAGCAGATTTTTTTCTTCAAAACTCCCTCAATAAAAGGAAATTGTTGAACTCTTTATTTTTTTTAAAATTATAAATTTTTCCAGCAGAATTTTTTTTAAAACTTCTCCAATAAAAGGGAATTTTTGAAATTTTATCCAAATTGAAAACTTTTCCAACAGTATTTTCTTCTTCTTCAAAACTCCCCCAATAAAAGATAATTGTTTAATTTTTGCAATTTTTTTCGAAATTGAAAATTTTTCCTGTAGAATTTTTTTATCAAAACTCCACCAACAAAAGGCAATTGTTGAATTTCTGAAATTTTATCCAAATTAAAAATATTTCCAGCAGAATTTTTTTTTTAAATTCCCTTACCGAAAGGGTAGAAAAAATACTACTTAACCTTTTTAGTATTTTTTTTTCAAAACTCCCCCAATAAAAATCAATTGTTGAATTTTTGATATTTTACTGAAATTGAAAAACTTTCCAGCAGAATTTTTTTAAACTCCCTCAACAAAAGGGAATTTTTGAAATTTTATCAATATTGGAAATTTTTCCAGCAATATTTTTTTTTTTCAAAACTCCCCTAATAAAAAGAAATTATTGAATTTTTAAAATTTTACCGAAATTGAAAAACTTTCCAGCAGGTTTTTTTTAAGCTTCTTCAATCAATGGAAAGTTTTATGCAAATTGTAAAACTTTCCAGCAGAAATTTTTTTAAAATTTCCCCAATAAAAAAAAATGGTTGAAAATTCTTGAATTTTTTTCCAAATTATAAATTTTTGCAGCAGAATTTTTTTTAAAACTTCTCCAATAAAAGGAATTTTTGAAATTTTATCCAAATTGAAAACTTTTCCAACAGTATTTTTTTCTTCTTCAAAACTCCCCTGATAAAAAGAAATTGTTGAATTTTTGAAATTTTATTGAAATTGAAAAACTTTCCGGCAGGTTTTTTTAAGCTTTTTCAATCAATCGAAAATTTTATGCAAATTTTAAATCTTTCCAGCAGAACTTTTTCCGAAACTCCCCCAATAAAAGGAAATTGTTAAATTCTTGAATTTTTTTTCAAAATTATAAATTTTTCCAGCAGAATTTTTTTTAAAAGGAAATTTTTGAATTTTTGAAATTTTATCCAAAATGAAAACTTTTCCAGCAATATTTTTTTTTCAAAACTCCCCCAATAAAAGTAAATTGTTGAATTTTTAAAATTTTATCCAAATTAAAAATATTTCCTGCAGAATTGTTTTCAAAACTCCCTCAACAAAAGGGAATTTTTGATTTTTTGAAATTTTATCGAAATTAAAAAACTTTCCGGCAGAATTTTTTTAAGCTTCTTCAATCAATGGAAAATTTTATGCAAATTGAAAATCTTTCCAGCAGAACTTTTTTTAAAACTCCCCCAATAAAAGGATATTGTTGAATTGTTGAATTTTTTTCAAAATTATAAACTTTTCCAGCAGAACTCTTTTTTAAAAGGAAATTTTTGAATTTTGCATATTTTATCCAAATTGAAATTTTTTACAGCAGAATATTTTTTTTTAAAACTCCCCTAACGAAAGGAAATTTTTGATTTTTTGGAAATTTTATCCAAATTGAAAATTTTCCAAGCAGAAATGTTTTTCAAAACTCCCTCAACGGAAGGCAATTTTTGAATTTTGGAAATTTTATTCAAATTGAAAACCTTTACACCAAATTTTTTTCTTCAAAACTCCCCCAAATAGAAGGAATTTTTTATATTTTGGAAATTTTATTCAAATCGTATACGTTCCATACAGAATTTGTTTTTTTACAATAAAATACTTCAACTAAAGGCAAATTTTCTAAAAATTTAAATTCCATTCCAAAAACTTGTAAATTATTTTTGAATAGAAAAAAAAATGAAATCAAAAAAACCCAAACAAAAAAATGTTACTCATACCACCACCAGCCTTGCGGGCTAATTTTCTTCTCCACTTCCGGCCAGTTTATATCGATTGTTATCCAAAAAATACATATTTTCGCTTTTCAAAGAATTCCCTTTTATTGGCATCCTCGGATATAAGCATAAAAATGTGCTATAAATTTCTTATTAACACAGGACTTTCTTCCCAACTGTAATCTACAATCCTCAATAGTTAATTTCCTTAAATCTTTAAAAAAATATCAATTATAAAAATTGATTTTTTTTTATTAAAACCGGATTGATTTAATGAAAATTGACTGCATTTTTTTAACGTAAAAAACTTTCATTTAAAACAAAAAATTTTTAATATATATTTGTAGTTGGAAAAATTTTGAAAACTTTTCAGAAAAATTTCTTAAACGAGTCCTTTTTTCAAAATAAATTTCCATTTTCCTTTCACGTACAAAAAAAAAGAAACTTTTTAAAAAAATGCATCAACTTTTGAAATATTTCTAAAAATTGAAAGAAAAAAAACTTTTTAAAAATGCGTAAAATAAATTATGGAACTTGAAAAAAAGAGAAACGATTTATAATTTACATAATAAAAAATAAATGTTTTCACAGAATTTTAATTAAGGGTCACTAAACTTTATTTAAATTTAGGGTTATGAACATCCGTCTTCATAATAAAAGCCACACTATGGAAAGTAAGAATTTTTTTTTAGGACGACCTTTTTCCAAGCTTCTCAAATTGATAAAAAACAGAACCTTTCAGAAATGGTAACTTCCATGAAGAAATCCCCCCAATTTGGTCAGAATACTGACTCAAAGTAGATTTTAGCTGATGACAAATGTCATCTCACTTATATAATCTGTAAGGACTTAAAGCTAAACACACGACTGTTCCGTAGATTTTTTATCCAATTTGGCTTAAATTTTTAAGAAAATCTTAAAAAACTTTTCTAATTTGTCCAGATTTTCAAAAAGATTCTTTTTTTTATTAATATTACCCGCCAACCACAATTTTGAAATGTAAAATTTTTTGCAATTTCTTCGTTTTTCTTATAAAAACAACTTTACGTTTTTTTTTTTCAATTATCTTTAATCGATCAAAATAAGTAAGAATTTTTTTTTGTTACTGGAAACGTATACTGGGGATACCCCCCAATTTCTCACTCTTCTTGATCACAATTCAAAAGCTCTTTGAAATGTTCTCCTTTTCGAGAAGGTCTTTTTTTTCTAAAATTTTTCTAAACATTCAATTTATGAGCATATATTTTTAAATATTTTTTTTTTTTTAAATTTTCCTTAACATTTGTACACCTTTGACCGGAAACTAAGAGTAAATTGAAAAAAAGATGTTTTGATCAAAAATTTCCCACTTAAATATCAGAGTTTCTTCCATATTTTTTGATCGGTTAGTCCAAATTGGTTTCTTTTAAACTATATGAAAAATATTCGAAAAACTCTACTTTTCTACTAAAAGAAATACTAAAAACAATAACTTAAAAATTTAGTAATCAAATAATTTTAATCCTTATAGTCGAAAATTATTAGAAACACATTTTACCGGTATTTTCCTTAAAGTTTATTATCAAATAATTTGTTTGTGATTATAGAAAAAGATTATTTAAATATTATAAGAACAAATCCTTTTCGATTTTATAATCTTAAAAATTTGAAAAATTATTATAATAAAACAAAAATGACAATCAGTAATTATTTACCAAAGAGATTCTATGGACTCAGAGAAGCAGTTATTATTTGCTACAATAAAAATCACATTTACAAATTAATTAAATAAGGAAGAAAAATGATTTTGATAAAAGAGGATAATCGTAAATGATAATAATTTTCTTATTTTATTTTTTTGCTGTTTGACTTGAGTTTGAAAAGAAAAAATAACCATGAAAATTGCCTTCAATTCTTAAAGGATCTTTAATTCTGCACATATTCATGCACACCTACCCACCACCACCACCGCCACGTACAAACAATTTTCTACCAAATTTTCTTTTTGAAAAAATATCCTTGGGAAAATTACTTACGATTTTGTGTATGGATTTTTGTGCAGAAATTCCATAGGTCCGGTTGCATCCTTTCTATTAGCACGATTTTTTTTTTTTATATATTAAATTAAACTTTTTGTAATTTTTTTAATTTTTTTTTATTATCAAATTAAAATTAACAAATAAAAATAACAATAACAAAAAACTTCTTCAGTGCACTTTTAATTTCTTTTTAAAAATATTTTTTTTAGAATTTTGTTTCCAAATGAATTTCAATAATTCAAAGGTGTTGTTGTTGTTTTTTTTTTAGATTACTGAGAAAGCTTTTCATAGAGAAATTTTTGTTTTTAATTTAATTGGTTTTTTTTTTTTGAATTGCCACAATTCTAATCACAAAACTATAGGAAGACACGAGAAAAAACCTCCCCCAAAAAATCCAAAACACTTTCTTAATAAATATTTGCCGCTGCATTCACAATAAGAAAATACTTTTACCGCGCTTTTTTTTATCCTTTTAGCATTTAGTTACCTTTTGATCTGGTTTCAATTAAATCGAATAATTGGTTTTTTTTTGTTTTATAAAAAAAAAACTATGTACTCTTAAGGTAAATAGAGAGAAGAAAAAAAATTCACAACCGAAAATACTTAACTTAAGAACAAAAAAGATGGTATCTTCGCAAAAGGAAATTCTTTGTATTTCCTGCTGTTTTTTTTTTTTGGTTTTTCAATTCATTTAAAAATATTTCCGAGAAAAACATATTTTTTTTCAATAATTTAAGCTGATTAATATTTATTTTCTTCTTTTTGCATAAACTCGGATTAATTAATTTTTGCGGTAAAAAAAAAATAGTTGCTATTTTCTCTTAGTTTTTCGATCTTTTTTATATATATATTTTTTTTTGTTGGTATTGCCAAAAACGAATTAAACCGATTTTTTAGCGAACATTTTACAATTTTATCGAAAGAACATATTTGTCGGGGGTTGTTAGCTGAATAAGAGAAAATTTCGATGCTATTTGTTTTCCGTTCATTCAGAAACTAATTTGAAGTCCAATGAAGAACGATTGCCGATGCTTCGCTGAGTTGTTGGCGTACGTGCGGTGGTGGTGGTGTCGGTCATGTACGATTGGAGTTGAGAAGTTAAAGTCGAAGTCAACGCGAAAAGGTTGCTGCAACCGATAAAACGGATAACAAAGGCGCGAAGAGATGATTTCTCATCGAAGATTTTGGAAACTGAATTTCATATGTCAAATGGGGGCGGGGAGAATGTGCCAGAGAGTAGAAAAGGGCTTAGCTACAACTGTACATCAGTGGTGATACACCAACACCTGCATAGGTGTATTTCGCGTCGGCAGAGTGTGTGTGCGATGGAATGAGAGTGAGCAGGCAGAAGAGCGTTTCGTGCGAGCTTTTATTTAACAAGCAACACCGTGCCGTATCGTTCGCCGCGTTCGTTTCCAGCGGGTGGCGTGCGCGACGACCCACAACTGTCTCGCCGATCAGTATTCATAAAAATTGACGGCCGTCGAAACTAACGCAACGAGATGATCCGAATGCCTCAGCCACTGTGGCGACGGAACAAGCTGCATGCAGGCGCTAGTGACCGAGAACGACAGCGACAGCAGAAGCTACAATAATATTGGCGGACGTTAATGCTTTCAAAGCCGTGTGTCTCCATACCTCCGTGCTGAATAATAACTACCATCGCGTGTGCACCTGCGACGGTCATTAGTGGCTAACGTTGAGAAGCTTTTGGGTGAAGCGTCGGTACCAGGTACGAGTTAACGTTGTGTTTTGTATCCTTCGTGTCCAAGCAAAGGCCATAGTAACCAGCCCCTCATGCTCATCTTCGGTGACAATAAAAATTTTTTTTAAATTTTTAGATGCAGCCGAAAATGGTTTTAAGTACAACATTGGATCGCCCTACCAATGATCGGTACATCACTTTGGATTTTCCCAACTACTGCCCTTATTTATGTGCATAATATATATATTCTAGGGGGGTATGCCTCCACGTCCCTTGATGAGAACCGTTCAAAACAGTGACAATTTACACATACTTATTCCGTTGAGCTGGACACTCTTTTGGTCACTTCTAGCCTAATCTCTTCGGCATCCAATAGGAAGTCGACCAGATATCAAGGAGCTTATGATTGAACGATTAAAAGACCCCCATAGTCTATGGTGGGGATTTTAATAGTTCAGTAATAAAATAATTGCATTCTAATAAAAATGACTGAAATCAATCAAATCGAAAGTCATTGGGTCACTTGGATTTTTCTTAGTTCTGAGTTATACTTCCTCAGAATAGGCTAAACTCCCCCTCGTTCATACCCTTCGTACGGACTTCCGTACCAAAACATAGCAAATATATTAAATTCAAAATTGGATCCATCGACTTACATTTAATAGAATGCAACCGCCTCTAGCCACGAAATGTAATTTACGAAACTTTCAATTCCACTCAATCTGTTCCCAACTCATACAATCATCCGTCGAAGTTAAACTGGAAAACCTGTCGAAAGAGACAAAAGTCCACAATAGAAATTGACAGTAAGGGAATAAGTTAATCTCTCCATTTCCCCACCCCGTTTTATGGACAATCGCTGTTGGGGATGTGTGTAGTATCTATCGTATGTGTAACAATTTTCCCATGCAATCAAACACATTCGCACACGCTCATCGAACACGGATTAGAGTTTTGCGTTTATACTCATACGTACCCCTTAGACACCGAGTAAATAGCCGTTTACCTTAGAATATTGGAAATTGTTGATTGTATTTGGAAAAGGGGAGTAAGGACAATGCGAATGGCAGGAGTTCATAGACGAAAACGACAACAGGACAACACACTCTGCTGAGATAGCACGAAGGGATGGCCATCACGTACGACTGAGATGCACAACATTAGATTTATGCGCACGCAAACTACCATGCCACCTCGAACCGCGATTTATTCACACTTCACTACATCTTCGGCTCCTTCACTATTCGCCCAGGTCTCCCCTGACCGACTGTTGTTGATTTTCACAAAACAACAAAAACTTTCCCGAATCGAAATTTAAACGAACAAAATTCACGATGACCTGTTAATGTCCATATTCGGGGCTATATTCCACCTGAGTTCATTATAATAGGTGCAAGAAGCCAACGGGATGATGATTCGTTGGGTGGGTGGCTTGCTAGAAAATAAGAAAAACAAAGCAGGTTTCCTTACTCAACTCGATTCACCTACAAAATTCAAAGTTCCAGTTCACATTTGTGCAACAGCAACGTTGCCGGCAAGCTTGACTGAGTTTCCCGCCTTTTTTACAATAGTTCAACTTTGCCAGTAGAAAAAGACAACAGAAAAAGCACCAAATCGGAAAATATAGAAAAATCCTTGAAAATATCACATAAAAAAACGTGAGCAAAATAAAAGCGAAAAATGAAAGCGTTCGTAGACGTGAGTGAGTGCATTGCTCGTATTTGCATTGGTGTGAATGCAGTTTCCATCCCTGCGCCTGACGACCGACGATTCCAAGAAAACTCTAAAAAAGGTCTGGACATATTTTCATACTCCTCTCTCATTATCCCTTCAATACTGTAGCGCTATTCCGTTTTCACTCAGCTTGCTTCCTCCGGCATCTCTCGCCTATTACTATTATTTATGATGGAAATCGTTTAGTGAAAGTAAACATTTCAGCTCCGCGTGGCCATGGACTTTCTTAAAGAAATTTCCCTCCTGCATCTTTCTCATTCTGGGTTGTGTGTCATAGTTTCTACAGCATCGGAAAATGCTCACTTTTTAGTGATTTTATTTTTAAACTGATTGTTGGAGTAGGTTAAGGAAAAGTAAATTTTCCCGTTGTGCTTTTTCAAATGAACATTTTTGCTGTAAATTCTTTAATGAAGAACTTTTACTGAACAAATTTAACTGAAAAGATTTTACTGACAAATTTTAACTGGAAAATTTTTAATTGGAATTTTTTTACTAAAATGTTATTACTGAAAACTTTTTACTGAAAAATTTTACTGACAAATTTTAACTCAATCATTTTTACTGAAACGTTTTTACTGAAAAATTTTCAGTAAAAAACTCTTACCGAAATATGTTTACTGATAAATTTTTATTGACAAATTTTAACTGAAGAGTTTTTATTGAACAATTTTACTGAAAAGTTTCTACTGGAAAGTTTTTACTGAAACGTTTTTACTGACAAATTTTAACTGAAAAGCTTTTACTGACAAATTTTTACTGAACCGTTTTTACTGACAAATTTTAACTGAAAAGTGTTTACTGGGAAGTTTTTACTGAAACGTTTTTATTGACAAATTTTAACTGAAAAGCTTTTACTGAAAAATTGTTTATTGAAAAGTATTTTAACAGAAAAATTTTAACTGAAAAATTTTTACTGACAAATTTTTATTGACAAATTTTTACTGAAGATTTTATACTGAAAATTTTTACTGAAACGTTTCTATTGACAAATTTTAACTGACAAATTTTAACTGAAAAGTTTTTACTGAAAAGATTTTATTGAAAAATTTTGACTGAAAAGTTTTTACTGAAATTTGTTTACTGAAACGTTTTTACTGACTAATTTCAACTGAAAAGTTTCTCCTGGAAAGTTTTTACTGAAACGTTTTTACTGACAAATTTTAACTGAAATGTTTTTACTGAAAATTTTTTACTGAAACGTTTTTACTAAAAAATTTTAACTGAAAAGTTGTTACTGGGAAGTTTTTACTGAAACGTTTTTACTGACAAATTTTAACTGAAAAGTTTCTCCTGGAAAGTTTTTACTGAAACGTTTTTACTGACAAATTTTAACTGAAATGTTTTTACTGAAAATTTTTTACTGAAACGTTTTTACTAAAAAATTTTAACTGAAAAGTTGTTACTGGGAAGTTTTTACTGAAACGTTTTTACTGACAAATTTTAACTGAAAAGTTTTTACTGAGACGTTTTGACTGACAAATTTTAACTGAAAAATATGTTAACAGAGAAATTTTAACTGAAAAATTTTAACTGAAAAATTTTTACTGACAAATTTTAACTAAAGATTTTATACTGAAAATTTTTACTGAAACGTTTTTACTGAAACGTTTTTACTGACAAATTTTAACTGACAAATTTTAACTGGAAAGTTTTTACTTTAAAGATTTTATTGAAAAATTTTGACTGAAAAGATTTTACTGAAAAGTTTTTACTGAAAATATTTTAGTGACAAATTTTAATTGAAAAATTTTAACTCAATAATTTTTTACTGTAAAATATGTTCTGAAAAGTATTTAGTGAAAAATTGGTTCTAAAAAGGTTTTACTGGAAAATTTGTTTTGAAAAGTTTTTACTGAAACGTTTTGACTGACAAATTTTAACTGAAAAGCTTTTATTGAAAATTTTTTACTGAAACGTTTTTACTGACAAATTTTAACTGACAAGTTTCTACTGGAAAGTTTTTACTGCAACGTTTTTAATGACAAATTTTAACTGAAAAGCTTTTACTGAAATTTTTTTACTGAAAAGTATTTTAACAGAAAAATTTTAACTGAAAAATTTTTACTGACAAATTTTTATTGACAAATTTTTACTGAAGATTTTATACTGAAAATTTTTACTGAAACGTTTCTTCTGACAAATTTTAACTGAAAAGTTTTTACTGAAAAGATTTTATTGAAAAATTTTGACTGAAAAGTTTTTACTGAAATTTTTTTACTGAAACGTTTTTACTGACAAATTTCAACTGAAAAGTTTCTCCTGGAAAGTTTTTACTGAAACGTTTTTACTGACAAATTTTAACTGAAATGTTTTTACTGAAAATTTTTTACTGAAACGTTTTTACTGAAAAATTTTAACTGAAAAGTTGTAACTGGGAAGTTTTTATTGAAACGTTTTTACTGACAAATTTTAACTGAAAAGTTTTTACTGAGACGTTTTGACTGAAAATTTTAACTGAAACTTTTTTACTGAAAAATTTTCAGTGAAACGTTTTTACTGAAAAATATTTTAACAGAGAAATTTTAACTGAAAAATTTTAACTGAAAAATTTTTACTGACAAATTTTAACTAAAGATTTTATACTGAAAATATTTACTGAAACGTTTTTACTGACAAATTTTAACTGACAAATTTTATCTGAAAAGTTTTTACTGAAAAGATTTTATTGAAAAATTTTGACTGAAAAGTTTTTACTGGAAAGGTTTTACTGACAAATATTAACTGAAAACTTTGTACTGACAAGGTTTTACTGAAAATTTTTTAGTGACAAATTTTAATTGAAAAATTTTAACTCAATAATTTTTTACTGTAAAATATGTTCTGAAAAGTATTTAGTGAAAAATTGGTTCT
Source organism: Atherix ibis (assembly GCA_958298945.1). Taxonomy (NCBI): domain Eukaryota; kingdom Metazoa; phylum Arthropoda; class Insecta; order Diptera; family Athericidae; genus Atherix; species Atherix ibis. Next base: position 20,096,610 of record OY282610.1, on the reverse strand, counting down.
AAAAAGGTTTTACTGGAAAATTTGTTTTGAAAAGTTTTTACTGAAACGTTTTGACTGACAAATTTTAACTGAACAATTTTAACTGAAAAATGTTTACTCAATAATTTTTCTGAAAAATTTTTACTGACAAATTTTAACTGAAAAAATTTAGCTGAAAAGTTTTTACTAACAAATTTTAACTGAAAAATTTGTTCTGAAAAATTTTTACTGAAACAGTTTTACTGTCAAATTTTAATTAGAAAATGTTTACTTTAAAATTTTATTGTTGAAATTTTTCTTTTAGTAAAAGTTTTGGTGCTCAATTTTTTTCGAATAAATAGTATTTTTGTGAGAATTTTGTTTTGAATTATTTTGTTTTGAGTTTCAGTTTCTATTCGTGGAATAATCTTCATTTGAGGGCTTCTACAGATATTAGTTAAGTGCAAGGATAACGAAGATGCTTATAATTATAATTCCTGTAAAGTAGAGGTTGGAAATGTAACTAACTTAAGAGTCCGAAAAGATGGGCTGTACTCAAAATACGAGAAATTAAAAAAAATCTTTAAGAAAAGCTGAAAGTAGATCCGAAAAAACCTGAAAATTATTGATTTTGGAGAATTTATTTTATTCAAGCTTATTTTCAGGATTTTTCCAATGTTCCACTTTTTGCTTGTAAAACATTCCCTATTCTTTTTGACCAAACAGGAACAGCGATTAATAAGCAATTGGTTGTCAACCATTTCTACAAAATTTTTATCACATTTGACTAATAATTATTATTTAATATTATTGTCTGGTTGAGTATTAGGAAATTTTAGATTTTTGTTAGAAATAAAACTGAAAATTTGAGAAAATAAATTTACATGACTTTGTACAAATTTGAATCTGAACTAATTTTTCTTAATTCATTTCTATTGATCCGAAGGTAGATATGTATTAAATTTTGAAAGGGAAAACTTTAAGTTTAATCCTTAAATAAAGGAGAAAAATTCTTTTTGGACGTTACATAAGAAAAATAAGAAATTGGAAGGATAGAAAATGAAGTTTTTACCATTTTGTAAGTCCAATTTAGAAAAAAAATCTCACCTAATAAGTATATACGAGTGAGATAGATGGTGGCAGACTCTAATACTGTTCATTCTCGATTCTAGGCAGTCCCTAATTTCTGGCCTTGGTCTCTAATGGGGAAGTTTTTTTTTTATTGTTGCTGTTTTTTCATACCAAATTCTAATCAAGAATAATCACCACCATAGGTAAGCATTAAAGTCCAATCAATTTAACGCACGTAAACCTGACCTGTGAATTGAAGGTGGCTGAATTGAAAGGTGCAATCCCACCCCCCCCCCCCCCCTTTTACCATAGAATATATAAAAAAAAGGCAGAAACACTCATAAAGAAGAAGATACCAGCCACGAGCCGTCTTTTAATTGATTTACAACCTGGTGGACCATTAGCGCCAAATCAAAGTGCTCCAACGTGTCTCTATACCCATCCTCAAATCGATTTCCGCGTTGCTAGTCTCACCTTCAGTGTACAAGTTCAATTTTGCTCCAATGTAGTTCTTATAACTTTTATTTTGCTTTTTTTTTATTTCTAAATTTTCGTGATTTGCCTTGATTTCGTAACGAACGAGCGTTACTTGGACGAAGAGGTTTCCGTTTAAGTCCAGTTAGTATAAGAGCCAATATAGTTTCAGTTATTATGTTGTTCCCAAATTTTAATATATAAAACTTTAGTTCAATGCGTCGCCGATTCTGCTCGCCGATTTGTGAGTATCCAATTTTTGCTACGGAAAGTTTAATTAAATAAAATACCTTTTAAACTTATATTTTAATTAAATTTTTATTTGATTTTATTATTTAAATATTGTCATTATATAATCATATAATAATATTTCAATATATATTATAAAAATCCTTGTAGAAAACTATTGTTTTAAGGTAATTTTTGTTGACTTTTTTGCCTATTTCGGACTATAATTCTTCCATTACTTGAAGGATGTTGATTTCTTAAAGCTCAAAAAAGCTCTATAAACACGTTTTTAAAAAAAAAATTTAAAAGAAAGCGGCTTACAACGTCAAATTGAACGATTTTGTAGACTAATTGACATCACATATTCTCGAAATTACTCGTCCTTGGAACTTTTTGCGCAATAAAGGCTAAACTTGTTGTGTTGTGTGGCTTGTGGCACCATTTTCTTAAAACCTCATATGGTATGGATTAAAATCTTTTAACTATAGGACTCAGAATTGATGGTAAAGTTCAACGGTTTTCTAATTTATTTTCGAATAACACCTTCAGACCAAAATGCGCACCAGACAGTCGTCACTTTTTGCGGATACAATGGCTTCTTACCTAGGCGTGCCACAACAAACAATCAATATAATTTTATAGAGAAAGAGATCCTAATCAAATTCTTCTTCTAATTTTTAATGTTAATAAAATTCTTCTTCTCATAAGAAATTTAAATAATACGAAAAAAATTAAATTAAAATTTTTTTTTGAACAAAAGTGAGTGAGGCACATTTTTTCTTTGAAAAATTTTTAATTTCGGAAAATGAATTAATTAAAATGGCCGATACGGTCTACCTTTTAAATATTATTTCCCGCCAAAGAAACGAACAAAAAATTAATCAAAATTAAAATTTGATTTAAAAAAAAAAATTTCCGGAATTTGTTCTGGAAAAATTTTCATGTTAAAAAAAAGAAGCTTTTTTTTTATTCAATTTTAAGTTAAAATGGGCTTTAATGACTGAAATTTGTAGGAAAAAATTAGAGAAGAAAAAAAAAACTTAAAACAGAATTAGTAAGAAATTGAATAAATCAGGAGAAAGGATTTTATTTGTCGGCAAATTTGGAAGCGTTAATTTGGAAAATTTTGCATTCTGTTCGATTAGGTATAATGGAGAAAATCCACCGTTTTGATCTTGGCCGACAACAGAGAGTGTGTACCTTCGTAATTTGCCTTTTTGAGATATGCCGTTGATGGTAAGAAACCTTTGAGTTGATCCCGCAATCGATGCCAGAGCCAGGTGAGTAGTCAGTTGACTGACTGCCATATAGTGACTGATTTAAATACTCTCGGTTGATTGTCAAACGATTTACTTACGAAATTGCCGAACACTTTGTGATTATGCGTCCGTTAAATGAGGCTGCGAGAAAATCGCAATCAAATTATTGGTGCCGTTTGGAGAGGACATGGTAAAGTGGTGATCCGGAAAGGGTAGGGCCACCAACCCTACTCTTTGATGGGAAAAAAAATTAACAGTTGCATTTATGAAATTTGCACGTACAAGCATTTATGATTGATCCCGGCTTCCAGCTCAAACACTGGGCACTTAAGCGGGGAGGCTGATTGTATTAACAGTAAAATAAACTCAGGTAACTGTTACGAAACTGCATTGTTTTCATATATCGATGTGTACACAATGTGTTCAGCTGCAAATGAGATCGATTCCAGCCTAGATCGATTTGGGCAGGGGCTTACTTCACACTAGCTGTACTCTAGGTCTTTCCACTTAGGCATACATGACCATTGCCGAAAGGCCACAAAAATGGGGTGGAACCGAAAAATTTCGAGGAACCCGTACAGCCTATATTGCGCTCGATTATCAACAAATAATTATGGCGGCTCTTGTAAACTTCAACTTACTTTCGCAATAAACGCGTACTCGTACTTGTTAAAATCGTTTGGCGGAAGTTAATTGAAGATTGGATAAACGATGCCGCCCTGTACCAAACAATAATCATCCATGCAATAATGGAAATTATTCTCACAAATAGCTCTGAATCGGTTACTGCTTTTATAGACACACAAAAAACGTTTTCTTCCTTTTCGCATTTTATTGTTTAGTTAATTTTTTCATATTATTTTCTTTAAATTGCAACTTTTTCTTAAATCGTCACTTTATTATTTTCTTTTTAAATATTACTTTTCATAACAAGTAAAATCGGTTTAGTCTTAGTTGAATTTTATGTTAATTTTGCAAGAAATGAGGTGTGGTAGAAAATGTAATGAAAGCAATTTGGCAACAGTGTAAACTTCTATTGATAGCCGTTTGACCACGAGGCCATCTGGTGATTTCGTTGTGCATATGGGAAGTTATCTAAACGAAACTGGTCTGTGGTAACTACGGTAGAAAATCGAGAGTGTTTATTTTGATCGTAAAGTATTTCTTGATCACGTGGCATTTATATACTCGTGATATATAATTGACGGTGAACTGAGTACAACATAATGTGAATCAAGGATAGTTGGTGTTGGTAGTAAAAAAAGCATGCGTGAGTAGAATATGTCCAACCCGATTACGAGGTATAGCAGAAAAGTAATAAGACTAAATAAGAGAGATCTAAAAAACAAAACAAGAATTCTTTTTAGGACTTTTTCGGATTATGAATATTTTCTTCCCAAACGTTTTGCAAAGCAAAGTGATTTTTTCTGTTTCTTTTGTAAATTAAAGTATTTTTGGAACCCTTTCGTATAGATAAATTTTTTCTGAATTGGTTCTTTTTGAATTGTGAATTGTTGTCCGGTTATTTTTGTAAACCAAAGTGCTTTTTTTTGGGACCTTTTCGGAAATTGAAATTTGTTCAGCGCCTTTTCGAAAAATGCACAATAAATATTTGGCATTAACTAATTAACAAAAATAATTTTACTTAGGTTGTCTTAGTAAGAATTTCTTTTAAATCAAAATTTTTTCCCAGACAAAAAAATTCATCAAATTACAATTCGAAAAATGGACTATCCGAAAAATGGACTATCAAATTTCGTGTTAGGCTTGGGAAATTGGCTAGTTTGAATTACGAAAAATTGCAACGAGGCTAGGCAGATTACCCATTATTAAGAGCACATGTTTTTCTGTGGCACAAAGTATTTTGGGATGACCGAGAAGCAGCGGAAGACGAATCTCGGTCAGGGAGGACTTTAACATTGAAAGCTGATAAAAAATTTGTGTTGTGATGCCAGACCGTTAATTAGAAATTTTTTTATAAACAAATCCTTGAGAGGCGCAGAAAAAGGGTTATTCGTGTTATATCGGAAATTGCAGACACTTGGATACTCTACTCCCTCGTCACTTGGTCCTCTCCTTCGACGAGTTTTTGTCGGTGGTTCTCAAGACTTTACCCGCATTATTTTCACCTGATCAAAGTCGGTGTGATTTTTTCAGTTCCCAAGGTCAAAAAGCACTTGCAAGGACATCATTTTGGTATTGTCGTCACTCGGTCATCTCTATCAACGAGTTTTTGTCGAAAAATGGAATCCTGCAGTTCTCAGTACCCCACCCATCTTATTTTCACTTGATCAAAGTCTGTGTGCATTTTTTTTCTGCCACACCTTATAAAATGACATTCTTCCGCCCGCCAAAAAATTCTCAAAACTGCAAACTTACCCTATAAAAAATCAAAAAAATTTTTTTACTCTGATTCTTCTTCTCTAAAAATTAAGGTAGGATTTTTTACATAAACACACCTCCCCCCCTCCCTTCCAAAAAACCCACCACCTAGTAACACATACATCCACATTTACGGACGCATATTCTTGTGATTTTTTCAAATAACACAAAGTTTAATCGAACTACACGTAACATGACGTCGTCAAATGGCCTCATAATCATGGCGCTGCAGAATGGCCTCTCTCAAGAGACCTTACAACAAAAAAAGAAGAAAAAACTGCAAATAATCGAAGAGAAAATTTCGTTTTGGTGGTAGTAAATTTTTGCCCGGAAGATGCGCGCATCTCTAAAATTATCAATTTTCTTTTCCAGACCGAGGCTATCAGTATTACGGGATCGTCAAGAATCTCGCACGATTCTATATCGGTGCGGGGATCTTCTACGATAATCTAACACCTTGGATCTGGTATTCTTCGACACCTGAGCTGTTTAAATGAGGACAATTTCCTCTCGGCTAAAGAAGAATTGGTTCAATGGCAACCGATGATCATTGAAATCGATTCATCGATCAGCCGATCGTATCGAACCGTTGTTGGATCAATTTAGCAAGCCGCACCAAATTAGAAGAAAAAAGAACCGACCATCATACTTATATGTGGCTTTTAGAGGCTATCTGGGCACGGGCCAAATACTGCATGAACGAAAATGGTGCTCACACTAGGCTTTGGTGCCTGCTAGCTAAATTGGTCGAACGTACGAGTCTACCATATATGAGCAATCAAAGTGGAGCTATTTTTGCCAAAAGCATACATAAGACTTAGTGAGGAGCAGTGTTGTTGGAGCTCTGCTGTCAAAAGGTTGTTCGATAGTCGATGGTAATTTTCGTATTACAGCAGTTGCCGTCGCAAGGGGGAAACGGTTATCTGAAATGCGACCATTGCCGTCAGGGCAACCGTTCATCAGCATTTAATCGAATCGTGTTTGAAATGCTTCTGTTGTGAGCACTGAACCAAATAAATAACGCAATTATTGATTAGCATGCCGTATCGCATTCTACCGTATTACCTACACTCGTTCCGAATCCGATTACCACCAGGGTACCTCGTACAATAGCCACTGCCATGCAACTGCCCATAAGTATACTGCGTGCGTGTGTGTGTGTGTGTGTGTGTGTGTGCACCTGATGTAATTTGATAGTAAATTTAGTACTAATTTTAACTTACTCGGTTAACCTTAAAAGTTGAAGGCTTTTGGTTTTTCTTCTTCTCTCGAATCTCTCAACATGCTCCACCAGCCAATAAGAAGTCTATTTTAATTTCCATAAAAAAATATCGATTTTTTTTTGTATTTCAAAATTGTTTTTTTTTTTCTTATTGAATTACTTAAAAAAATGCAGTTTTTTGAGCAAAACCAAAAAAAGTCCGAGGAAAATTAATTATACCGAAAAGGTCCTTGAACCGTTCATATACCAAAAGGCCATCCTAGGCAATAGGGCATTTTCGATAGTATTTATAGATTTTTTTGAGAATTTTATTTTGAAATCTTTTTTTAATGATTTTTACTATAATTTATTTAAAAACTGTCAGTGCCTAAATTTACTGTTAACAAAACTATGTTCATCTTGTATGTGCAAGGATCTTGAGTTAAAGTGATTTGAGTTGCATTTTAAATTCAACCATTCTGCCTACTTACATTATGATAACTTGTCAGACAATATCTACAACAAATTTGGAAATTTCACAATCATTTCTATTCAACAAAAAAAAAGGATATTTCTTAAAGCACACTCATTCGGTAAATTTATACTTTTTTTAACCAAAAAAAAAAAGAAAGAAAAAGAAAAAGCTTGTTTCCTTGCTCTAATAAACCCGTTTAAATAAGCAAGGAATAATAATGGAAAAAAAACCCACAAAAAACACTATCTTTGGAATATGAACACTTCTCTTCATCCCCTTTAACAGTTTCTTTTTCTTTTAGTTTTTTTCTCCCTGTCAGTTTATGACTTATTTAGTTTCTTATTCTATTCTAATTTATTTTTCAAATTATTTTTTCTTTATCCTTTTTGGGTAATTTTATTTTTCTTCAATTTGTTATTGAGGATTTTTTTTCCCTTCCACCAAAAAGTAATTTTCATCGATTAAACAGAAAATTTATGGACTCGGTCACGTACATAGGTGCACATATCACTGGCACTTACAACAACAACCAACCATTAACCATCATCATTCATCAGACATTCTGTGGGCATTTGCATGCTGAGCAACTATATCAATGCCAGTGTCTAGGTAAAATGGCTAAAAATGGTAAATGGCTATTAAAATCCAAGCCAAATCAACTATATCAATTGTGAGAATATCGATTTTTAAGGGTATTAGCTGGCGAGAGGCACCGAGACACCTTCCAATATTATAGGTGAGGTGATAAGAAATTGGAAAAACAAGAAAAAACAAAAAATTGAAAACAAATTGAACAATTTTTAACAATTTTAAAGAAGATATTATAGAGTTTTTGCTGCAAAGAATTTTTGAGTAATAGAAAAGTTTAGCAAATTTTATTTAAAAATTTTTAGTGAAAAAATGGGGGGAAAAAATTATTATCACACCTAAAAGGGGAAATTACTCATAAATTGTTCCTCTACAAAGTGAACTTTACTTCAGTTCATCGAGACTTTTACTAATTTAATCGGCATAATATAAAATCCACATTTTTTTTGGGGTATTTGACGCCTAATGAGTTAGTGTTAGTAAAGGAAATCCGTTCGAAAGGCAGCCCCAAAAATATTATTGTTTTCCAAAAGGTTCTCAATTCATTTTACGAAATGATGCAGAAAAAATTTTTGTCTCAAAAATAAATTTTTTTTTTTTAAAACGACTGAAAAAATTTTTTATTTTCAGAGAGGTCTCAAAAAAAAAATTCCATTTTCCAAAAGGATACTGAAAAAAAATTTCTGTTACAAAAAGAAAATTTTTTGTTACTAAAACGCTTGAAAATCCCACAGAATTTCGATAAGGTCCCAAAAAATAACATTGGTCCTAACAAAAGTTAATTATCCGAACAGATTCCAGACAACATTTTATTTTGTAAAAAGTCCCGAACAAAATTTCGTTTTGGAAAAGTGGTCCCAAAAACACTGATTTGTGAAAAGGTTTTGAAAAAATTCGTGACACAAGGAAGCAACCGAGATGCAAGGAGCCACTTCGCTTTGTAAAAATTAACGGAAAAAAAATTTATAATTCGAAAGGGTCCCAAAAAACTTTTTGCTATGTGAAAAGACCCAAAAAAAATTTCGTTTTCCGAATGCTCTTAGAAGAAATTTGTTTTGCCAAACAGTTTCGACCGAACGAAGGGTCCTAAAAAGCATTTTCTGTTTACAAAAACGACCGAAAAACAAATTCATATTTCGGTAAGGTCCCAAAAAATATTTTGTTTACGAGAAGCCCCGAACAAATTTCGAATTTCGAAGGGGTCCCAAACGAACAATTAATAATTTGAAAGGGTCCTAAAAGTCATTTTGCTTTGCAAAATAGTCTCAGGACCCTTTTCTGATTGTAAAAATGACTGAAAAATAAAAAACTTCGTTTGAGAAACAGTCTCGAATAAGCATGGATATTTGCAACAGTACCAAAAAAGCACTTCGGTTTGCAAAATGGATCCAAAAACAAACAAACAATTCAATAAGGTCCCAAAAAAAAATTTTTTTTATTCACGAGAATCTTGAAAAATATTGCGAAAAGGTCCCAAAAATACTTTAATCCCAAAGAGACGTAATGAATAACTTCCCTTTGCGAAAAATGTCCTAAAAACTTTTTTGTGTGAATATGTTCCGAAAGGGCTTAATTTTTCTAAAGGGTCATTTTGTTTTTGATTTTCTGAAACGACTTTAAAATTATCGCATTGTCCAAAAAGATCCCGAAAAAAGGTTATTTCAGGAAAAGTCCGTGAAAAGTACTTTGCTCTCCCAAATAGTCACAAAAAGGAAATTCGTTTTTCCAAAAAAGAGAACGCTTCGTTTTTTTAGAAGGTCCCAATAAAAGTAATATTTTTTTTTGTTGAAATTGTTCTCAAAACCCTCACAACATTTGGGATGACAGATGAACAAATTTATTCCAAATCATTCGTTTTGTTGTTCGGCCATCAAATACACATTACTGCGGGGAGCCCATACGTTACGATACGTCATAGTGCGATGGTTGACGGCGTAGCACGTCATACTGTGAATTGTGGTGGTGGTAGTGGGCCATCCATAACCAAAAAAAAAAAATCTCGAATTTTTTCTCTTCTTATTTTTTAGTTTAATTTAAATGATTGTGGCCTCGTGTCAAAAAAATTTTTTATACGCAGTTTCATTTTGTCAATTTTTTCATGTTTTTTTTAGATGTTTTTTTTTTTTTTTTTTTTAAAGATATTGTTGTGGTCTCAGTGACTTGGAACGCGCCAAGAAAACGATCTTGTTGGGTCGGCGGTGCGCTGTTCCAAATATCGCGTTTGGAAATTTCGCTAACCTGTTCACGTTCACAGTGCCGGTATGCTAATTTGGAACCCACCTTGTTGGCGAATTACTTTAGCGCTTGTACGATTTAGTCTTACACTAGACAAGCTTGTTGACTTTTCTGTCTATGTTTTTTTTTTGTAGGCTCGAGGAAAGCTTTTCTTTAGGTCTTTTTTCAATAGTCAAGTTTTTTCTCAACGTCAATTAGCGATTTCTTCATCTTCTTCACAATCCTAAGTCATCGCCTTTTTGCGTTTTTCTTCTTCTTAGCTTCTAATTTTTTCTTCTTCATCGAAACCCATCTGCTTATATGGAGAGAGCTTATCGTTTGGCCATCTATGGTCCTTGATCCAAATTTATGAAAATTGACAATTGCACAGAAGATGCGAAGGCTTCTTCCTTTGGCATTTCCACTCCTTTAATGAGCATCCGTCATTATTTGGGTGTGTTAGAGTATTTTTCTTCGTTCGTCCGTTCGTTTTCTTCCTCCATTAAGTTTTGCATGCACCTATTATTGAGTAGGAATAACTATCCATCCATGGTCGTATTATTTTTTTTGCTTTTTGATTTAAAGAAATTTATCATCACAATTAATGAATGGTGTTTTGTGATTTAATTCAATTGGACAATATTCGAATACAATTCATCATCTTTGGAATAAATTTGAATAAAATCAAATCAAAATGGCGGTTTATATAAATTTTTTGGGCGTCCACTGTTTTGTGAATTTCTAAAATTTTTAGCCCGTACAATGAGCAAGAAAAAAGAAAATTACAATAATAAAAATACAACAAATAAAAAAAGTATTTTCTCCATTAATAATTTTTAAGAGTGTTTATGGTCAAATATTTTTTTGTTTTTGCTAAAAAGGTTATGTACCTTTTGTTGGTCTCAAAAAAATAAAATTAAAATTTTGAGCCCTTAAATTTATACTTTTTTTTATAGTGCTGTGTGCGTCAATCTTTTTTTTTTATTTTTGTTGATTTAATATAATTTTGATTATGATCATTTTCTGATAAGTAAAAAAATTAAAAAAAAAAAAAAATTCTATTTAAAATTATTATGAGAATATTTTTTTATTTATATTGTAGTATTTTTTTTTAGTTAGGTTTTTGCACATTTACTAGTGTTTTTAATTTTAAATAATTTTTTACCTTTATTTTTTTTTTTTACTATGATTTTTAAAGGACCAATAAAAGTAATAAAAAGTTATTCAATTTGCGGTTCGTAAAATAAAAATTCATTAAAAATATTTTAAATTTAAATTTATATAAAGTTTTTATAAATTATAATAAAGTAAAATATGCCATTTTATATTATATTTATTTTTAATTTACAATAATTATAGGTCTTAGAGAGATTGATTATTTTGGGAAAATTTTTGATAACTTTTTCATACATTTTGGGTTGTAATTCGGTCATTACTTGATGGATGTTAATTTCTAAATACTTTTAAGTTAAAGGATAGTATTTGTTAATATATAAGATCACTTCTCATGGGTGATACAGAAGCTTTTTCATAATAACTTATGGATTTTTAGAGCTTTGGATAAAATAATTTTCGCTTATTGATGTATCGACCCTCTCCATGACGATCATATTCTCCTCTTGAAATGCGAAACGTTGCTATGGCCGGATTACCACATTCTTAGAAAGTTTTTTATAATTTTAACAAATTATTTTTTTTTTATAAAATGGCAAATTTTTATCTAAATAAATAATATCTTAAATAATATTTATATTAAATAAAACAATTAAAAACTAGTATTATACTTTTCAAACCATAAAATGGATACTCCAATAGTTAAATACAAATAAAAATCTTTGAAAAAAATAAGTGGAAATTTTTTAAACTCATCAAAACTGATGTTAATAATGTAAAAAATTCTATAAAATATTTTTGACATAAAAATTCATTTAAACTATATATTTTAAGAAATATATTAAAATGAGTGTTAATGTTTGACTAAAAATCATGGAAGAAAAACACTTGACCAAAATGATCTCGTAAATGTTTTAGAGTCCAGTCGGCTTTAATGTTTGTGCGTATCTCTTGGAAGATGATTTTTAATATCAGCCACTCGGAGTAAACAGTGGCTTCCATTTATGATGGTTTTCAGTTGCTTGTTCTCGTCGTAAGCCACTTCAAATCGTACTGGACCTACTCGAAATGGTGTGCTATACTTGTTGATATGCTCGTACAATTTACAAACGAGTATTAACAATATGATCGCGTAATGGACACAGAGGATAGAGTTCCAGAGTCTGCCTAGACGAGTACTACAGATGGGAACCAGCGAAAGAAGTCCCCTTAAGTGTTTCCTTTTGAAATAATTTTAAGTGCATGTCTTTCTATTTTAATTTTTTTTCCTAATCCCGGCCAATATCTCTTTCTCATTCTTCTTCTAGATTATTAAACTCAGCAAGGTTGTCCTTTGCTGGAATCGTAAATTGCCTTCTCGTTTAGATCTTAAGTGCAGGGAACAATGTCCATTCGAATCTTCCTATTCAATATTGTCCTCATCACACTTGTTACAGTTCAATGGTCTCATACATCATATCCTAAATTCCAATTGCACTATCTTAAAACACAAAAAAGGAGCAAATTTTAGTAAAAAGAAGAACTGCAGGAATTTATTTCAAATTATATGAAAAAGGATTATTGATCCTTGGTGTTTTCTTGGCGGAGTTCTAATAAAAATCTAAATTTTCAATTTTTCTTTTTTAAAGAGATAATTTTAGTTAAAATGGCGTACGTACTTTTGGGTACCACAGAAATCCTTTTTTTCCGGCTAAAACTCATTGAGCAGATGATCGTGTTATAGGGGGTATTGGCATGGAGGACCATCCAAGTGTGTGCAATATTCGATCTGATATAAAGGACCCTTTTTCTGAGCCCTCTTAGAAAAGAAGTCCGTTTTATAAAGATGTCATTGAATGGGTTCACATTTCTCTCCCTGACCTGCAACATCGAAAACTGATGAAACAAAAAATCTGCTATGCCACCGATAAGCTTATGCTCTTGATAAGGAGTGATCTCCAAAAGCTCGTTCCAACTAATCTTAAGTCATACTTCCAGATATTCCATCAACAAAATTTGATGGAATATCGTTGCTCGGAATTTCCAGTTTTCTTAACGCACTACAAAAGCGCAACTGCATTTAGCAGCCTCTATAGATCTCAGAACTATTATGCCACTCCTCGTATATGTTCAAATTTGGTCAAAATCCGATTCAAATAAAGTTTGTATTTTTTTTTTTGTTCTAAAAAGCAAAAATTATCAAATTACGATTAAATAAAAATTTATTTTTAAGAATTATCAAATTAGTAAAATATTTATTGTGTGTCATTTTTCCAAAAGGGTCCCATAAAAACTTTTTTTTTGCGAAATAGTCCCGAATAAACTTTGACATCTGAAATGGTCCCAAAAAAGCACTTTGGTTTGTCCGAAAAGGTTCCATTGTCCGATAAAATCCCACAAAAATATCGTTTTTCGAGAAGTCCAGAAAATATTTTGTTTTCTGAAAGGTCCTAAAAGAATTGTAATTTTTTTAAACAGTCCGAAACGAATTTCAGTTGCCCAAATGGACCACTCACTATGCAAAACGTTTATAGGACAAATTTTGCCTTACGAAATAGTCCCGCAAAAAATTTTTGTAAAGCAAAATGTTTTCTGCGAAATCTTTCATTTTCGTTGTCCCACAAGAAATATTTCGGAAGGGTCCCAAATGGACAACTCATTATCCAAAACGGTTGTAGAACACATTTTGCCTTACGAAATAGTCTCACAAAAAATATTTCGTAAAGCAAAATGTTTCCTTCAAAATGTTTCGTTTTCGTAGTCTCACAAAAAATATTTCCGAAGGGTCCCAAATGGACAGCTAATCATCCAAAATGGTTGTTGAACACATTTTGCCTTACGAAATAGTCCCACAGAAAATATTTCGTAAAGCAAAATGTTTTCTGGAAAATCTTTCGTTTTCGTAGTCACACAAAAAATATTTCGGGAGGGTCCCAAATGGTTGCAGGATACATTTTGCCTTACGAAATAGTCTCACAAAAAATAATCCGTAAAGCATAATGTTTCCTACGAAATCTTTCGTTTTGTGACAGGGTCCCAAAAAATACTTTAATTTACGAGATTGTTTCAATAAAATTTGTTTTCTAAAAAAAAAGACTTTTTGCTTTGAAAAAACAAACAGAAAAATAATTCATAATTCAAAAGGGTCCAAAGAAATAAATTTTTTTAGGTGAAAAATCCTGTGTCTTAAAAAAAGACTTTGTTGTACGAAATGGTACCACGAAGAAGGTATAAAAAAACACTTTTGCAAAACAATTCACAATTTAAAAGGTCTCAGAAAATATTTTGCTTTACTAAATAGTTCCGCCTGAACTTCTATTTCTGAAAGGGTCCCAAAAAAACACTTCGATTTGCCTGACAGAAAAGAAAGGAACCACTTCGCTTTGAAAAAATATATTCGAAAAAAATGCATAATACCAAAATGTCTGAAAAAATGTTTTTGTGAACTTATCCGGAGACTATTTAAATTATTTTTAAGGGTCCTTAGAAGATAAACTATCAACAAAATTGAATCAACGAAAACTGTTAATTAAAAATAGTAACAAATCCAAATCAAATTCATCGAAAACTTAAGAATAAGTAATATTTTCGCGAATATTTTCAACGTGTATCCTCAATGACTAATATTTTTAAGCAAGTCTTCTTTTAATAAATCATAACTAGGACAAGAAAGAATAAAAACTGATAATAATAAAAAAAAAATAACAGGACACAAAAAGATGGATGATTTCCTTTTATTTCTCATTATTTTTAATGGACTCTCAAGGAGTGTACTTAAAATGTTTTCCCACATAAAACCAAAAAAATGCCGACGGATTAGGAGGGCATGTTTTCTCAATAAGAAAATCACTAAACACTTTCAGATATGATCTTTTCGATAGGATATGAAAAGGTGGCTTGATGGAAATTCCATTTATTTGTATTGATGCAGTTATAAGTGAGTGTATATGCAGTAAGTAAGGTGAACATTATCATCTTTAAGGAGATTTTTTCCGATAGTGCTTATTACGAAAGTTTCGATGTGAACATTTCCAGAGTATATTAGGCAACTAAAAATTATTTACTATATTTGTCTAATAGTGATGGTGTTAAAACCATTGTTGGTATTTATACACGTAAATAATATTGAAATTTAATCATAATTATAAGCTTCAAATTTGATCAAAAAAAAAAGGGCCAAAATTGGTGAATAGATTCGATAGATAAACGACTAGTACAGATTGGCATATTTAATTACAGGTGTTAGCGAACGTGTCAAAACCGAAAGTGGTCTTATGACAAGTCGACATCATTTTGGGCACCAATCAATCAAAAATTTTTGACACGAAATTCTCGTCTATAGCCACATTGGCACCTATTGAATTAAGGCTTGTTTTCTATCGGCGAATTCATTATTAATAATATTTACTAGTGAAGTGATAAAAGATAAACTGACTTTTCGATTTTAGTTTACCTCCAAAATGAACAACTTTTCCTCTAAAATATTCTTCTTAAATCGGCTCCTTCCCTCTGTCACTACTACACATTTATTGTCCATAAACTTTATTTAAACTAATAAAACCTGGTTTATATCATTTCCATAAGCCTTAGTACGACTTAGTTGGCATACCTAATAATGTCTAACGATTAGAATTTAAGCCGATTAATAATAATAATTCACGCAGATACTAATTTTTTTTATAATTTATTTTAAGAGTATTTTTAGTAATAGTTTTACTGAAATATAAATTCCTAGCGCCACAACAATTCAGGCTATTTGGCGACAATTAAAGGACATCCCGGCTATATGACTTGCTAGATTTAAATTTGGCAACATTGCGAACTAAGCGCATACATTCCGACCGTCACTAAATCGAATTGTTTTTTTTAATAAACTTTTTGTATGATAATATTTTTTATTACTATTTAAATTTGTATCTATAGATGATTAGATATTGTAAATATATTATTTGATTTGTTTTAGTAGACATTTTTTGTTGTGGACTTTTTTATTAATAAAATGGTTAATTTTACATTAACTGTAGGCTAACTGTCCTTTTACGTATTTGCTAGTAAGGGCGGAAATTCAGCTCTTTCTATTTAAATGATTAACATGATCCTTGCCAGGACCTCAAATAGTTATAATCTTATAAAGATTGGCGAATAAATTTTTTTTCTATATTTTATTAGTCATAAAAAGGGAATTTTCAATTAAATATTTTTTTTCTGAACCAAAAAAGGAATATTCAATTTCTAGTTTGGAAAGTAGAATTGAAAAAACGTATACTTTAAATTAATTTATTATTAAAAATTTAATTTTATTATATTAATAAAATTTTGCCATTTTTTTTATTTAAATTTTTGCTACAAAAATTTTTGCAGGACTCGAACCTTTTGCGGTAATTTTTGATGACTTTTTCTCACATTTTGGGTCTGTAAAGATATTGGTTTTTAATGCGTCAACATTTAAGAATTATCTGCATTAATATAAATTTTTAGATATAATAGTTTTTTAATAAAAAGTCTTATAGCAAACTATAATTAAGTATATTCATAATTACAGTTGATCAGTGTCAGATAAAAAGTTGTCCAATTTTCTGTTTGTAAAGTAAAAATTAATAAAAAGTATTTAGTAGATAGATTTTGATAAAATTGTTACTTCATTACATTGTATAAATTTTGCCATTATAAAAAAATTATAATATTATTCAAATAGTTGCAACAAGACTTTTTAACATGGTCAAATCGCAACAGTCTTAAAGGTCTATTGATTCCGTATCAAAAGCCTCTTTTTTCAGACATATCAGTCTTAAAAATTTGTATCAAAAGCCTCTTTTTTCAGCATCCATCAACATAATTTAGTAGTTTTTTATTTAAATTTATATATTGCCATATTTTAGGCTAAATAAATTTAATCCTTATCAATATATATATTTCGTACCTGTTAAATAAAAGACCCTCAATTTCCAAACTGCAAACTGGATATGCCTATATTATTAGGATAAACACTTTTCAATTATATCTAAACAAATAAGAAGAAAACAATTTTTTTTTCAAAAAAAACAATATACTCAAAACATCTACAAAATAAAAAGAAAATGTAGGAAAATTTAAAAAAAAAAAACAACAACAAAAATATTCCCAAAAGTTCACAATTTTCTTTTGTGAATTGCTTACCAATTATTTTTAGTTGTTGGTGAAATTTTCTTCATATGATAAAAATTATAAAAAAGAAAATGAATAAATTGATTGCACCTCAAAGTATGTTTGTAGACGATTCTATTCGACACTTTCAATCCGCTTTCAAATTGATGCCATGCGACGTGGTGGACTTAGAGAACTGACGACCGTGGTTTCTGCGGCGAAATAAACAACTCAGTTTGGTCCCACATTATCCCCCTTTAAGTAATGATCGAAATTTTCTTCTACTAATTTTTATTAATGCATTTTTTTGAATGTATAAATTCTAACTACTATTATGGATTATTTATATACAAAGACTAGTTGTTAGAAGAAAATTAGAGATCATACCTCCAGACCTTACACGCAGCGGCGACAATAGCAATTAAAAGCCACTGAAAATGACTACAACCACGACGATTTGAGTTGTTGTGATTTTGTTTGTTTTTTCTTCTTCTTTTTTTTTTTGGTTATTTTTCTAATAAATTTTATTTATTTTTATTTACACAAAGGTAAGAAGAAGAGTTTTTAATTTATTTTTAATAAGTTTTGATTGTTTTGAATTTAACGTTGAATTGTGGTTAAAATGTGAGAGTTCCATACTGTTAGGGAAATTTTTGTCTTGTTTTATTTCATTTTTTTTTTGTAAATAGGAAATTTCATATTTTTATTTTGTTTTAATTGAGACTTATCGGATTGCCTTGCAATTTAGTTTTGTTAATAATAGTTCACTGAATATCTAGGGTGTGTTTCCAATTGTATCCGAAATTGTGTAAATCCACAAATGTGAATATAACTTTTATTAGCCAAGAAGATGGCAAAGAAATCAGACAATTCACAATTGAAAAAATTAATAATATGATTAGCCGCAATTTAAGTGCCAAAAAAGTTCGTGATAACTGGCCAGATCATTAAAGAACTCCCAGAGCTGGGCTACCGAAAGCTTCAGATCTTTAGTAATGCTTGCTTTGTGTTGAAATATGTACCGAAACTATGGAAAATCTTGTTCCAAGACCAGTAAGGCAACCCACAGATTCCGATGCTATCCAATATGAAAAGTTGTTATTTTGAAGGATCGCCAAAGAGGAAAACACTCTACCATAGGCCAATTGCATCAAATCCCCTAGAAGAGGAAAAAGTGTGCCCATCAATCTTCCTGAATGTTGTGCAACCATTTGTGCTCAGCATACAATTTTCCAAAAAAAAAAACAATTATTTTAATTGCTACTCGACACTTCATATATTTCGGAGAAACAGTTAAGAGGCAGGTATGGCAGAGAATATTCTCACCTTAACGAAATTAAAGCGGGGGTACCACAAGGCAGCATGCTACACCCTCTCCTGTATTTATTTTACACAACAAAAGACAGCCCACAAATTGATGAAATATTAATGGCTGCCATTGCAGATAATACTCAAAATAATGGCGATAGATTCATCTATTTAAACCGCTACTAAAAAGCTGCAGAATACACTAAATAATATCAACAACTGGACGAACTAATGACTTAAGCTAGGTATGACCCTTGTTACCAAATTTAAGTGCAAGGAGGTCCTTATGTCAGAGGAGGTGAGAAGCAACGTATTCACTGATGATGTTGCTGTGGTCATAGTGTGGAAGAGTATTTTAGACGCCTGTCTTAGCCTTGAGGACCATAAGAGAGAAGCGGTCCTTATCACGGGCAGTAAGAGAAGAGAGAGTATCACAATTTAGGATTGGCGAAGATGAGGTGATCTTGAGACCATCTAAAAAGTATCTAGGGACACCTATAATACGTTGGTAGGAAGGCTGCGGGGACAATGATGGCCTGGCATACTTAATACCGCACCTTGGTAGACACAAGCAGAGTAGAAGGACTCTGTTGGTGACCGTGGTCAGGTCAATCCTACTGTATGCTGCGCCAATTTGTTCGGATGGGTTGATTAGAGCAATCTACATACGAAAAGTTGTCTCAGTCTACGGTAGGTGTGCATTGAGGGTGGCCTTCACCTTCCGAACGGTGCCAAACGAGGCTATTTGTATTGTGGCCGAAATGTTACAGATCGAAATATTGATCGGCGTGATGCTCTACCACGATCCGGTGCTCGTACGGAGGAAGGAAATGAGTCTAAGAGGAGGTGGCAAATTCGTCGGGATAATGCCCCCAATGGCAGATGCACTCACCGTCTCATCTCCGCAGTGGATGCGTTGATAGATCGACCATATGATGATGTTGATTAGCTACTACCTATCGCATTATTTAACGGGACACGAATGTTTCCGGGCTTACCAATATCGCTTCTGATTCGATCTGCCCAAATGTGTCCTACTTATGACGGGATGGTGTAAAGCGCCGGAGCTTGTGTTCTTTTACTGCACCTGATACAGAGCGGAAAGAGAAGAGGCACAGAAAGGCGTTGAAGGGGCCCCTGACACCAGAGAATGCAGTGGCTCTGAGGTTGGACTCGATAGAAAACAGTAGAAATAATTCACCAGAGTAGTAATGTCGTCCTTACTATAACAATAAAAAAAGCGGAAGGAGCATGTGAAGAAGAAAAAAGAAGAACTAAATACAATAGTAAATATAGAAATTTGTATTGACTGCTGGAAAAAAGGTCTGAGCTCTCAATGCAGAATCAAATTTTAACTCACAATCAAATACTTACGCCTGTTTGGATTTATGGTATCCCACTTTGGGGTTGTATAAGCAAACTATGAAAACAAAGTGTTACGTGGCATAGTAAACGCTTCATGGTACAGAAGAAAGAAAGATCTCCAATGTGATTTGCAAATTGATTCGGTTTCATTCGTGAGATCGAAACGGTTATTGATGTGATCAATAATAAAGGACCAAACCTGCACTTTATTAAGTGTTCGTCTAAAAGATGTCCTAAATTTACGACTAAATAATTAAAGAAAAGAAAAAAACAACAACAACAAATCGTAAATAAGTTTTCTTTATTCTCTTATGAAAGAAAATCTTTTTTAACTTAAATAAATTAAATGTTTTTATTTATTTTTATTTTTTTTTTATGGTCAGTTTGAAAAAGAAAAACGTAAAAAAAATATTAAAAACCAACCAACAATTCTAGTAGTACTGATTGGAAAAAAAAGAACCGTGCTCTCCTATAAATGGGATGATTGGAAGCAAAAAAAAGCCAGCCAAAAAAAATCTGGAATAATAACTGAATTAAGCAAAAACCTTTTCGAGAATATTTTTTTGATATTGCAGAGAATTTTTCCTTCTTTAAATGTGCTGGAAAATATTACGGGAACTAAGAAAACGCTTCCAAATGTGAAAAAGTCCATAGAAAAAAATTCATTAAAATATACGATAATACGAACAGAATAAATAGTCCCGACGAGGTCACATACCATTGCTGCTTCCTCTTCTGATGGTTTATCCAAATCCCGCCCCACCCGCCGGGTAACTTTGAAGCGAGGCGCTGTCCAAGTCTCGTTGAATCGATGCACAAAACTGTCCCCTTTTTACTGTAATGAGATATGTGCCGTCAACAGACAGTCTGTATATGGTTTTGTGTGTGCATACAAACGCATACGTACATAGATGCACATCAGACAAGCCACTCTTCTTGGAGGATGGGCAGCTATAGGAGCTGATGATGGCCAACGTCACACATTTGGTCCGCATCCTGTCTATAAATAAATACGAAAAAGTCCAGCAGAAAATCCCAGACAGCGGGTTTCGGGGTTGTCGACCATTTGGGCCAGAATGCATTCAGATGCAGCCGTGCGTGCGTTTGCATGTAGTTAGTATCCATATACGCTCCCTCCTATGCGGCAGAGTACGTTTTGGAGGAGTCTTCGCTGTTCCGAACAGGCATTTTAATAAATAGCATCGGACAATATTGTCTCTCTTCTTGTTGCTCTATTTGAAAAAAAGTCTCTGATGTTTTTCTAACTTTTCAAAAATGAATGGAGAAAAAACCCCAAAAAGAAAACGGAAAATTTAGAGTGTATTTTTGTTGTTGGTGATAAGACAGGCTATAAAGGGGATGAAAAATAAAGAAGAATTACTATCGGACAGACTATGCAGATACAATGATGGATACTCTTCTCTTCTTGTGGATAGATACATTCATTCAGGGGATAACGATGATTATACGCTAAAGTCGAAGAGAGACCACATAGTCGGAATAGGGAAAAAGGACCAAAAATATTATGGTTCCGTAGAGATAAATTTTCCAAAGCAAAGAAAGCCGTATTAAGAAGGAAAAAAATACAAAGCAGGAAAAGCGAATGGGGCATCTGTACACGTATATTAAGTGCACTTCCAAAGCAAGAGTGTGTGGGGCAAAAAATAAAAATTAACGTAAAAGAACATGTCGGAATGGACAAACGGACGGCAGGTTAAACGAATAGACAAGTGGACGGATGTATGACGAGTGCGAATATGGATGTTTTTTGTGGATTTTTTTTTATTATTGAAAGCGCACACTAGTAAGTGTAGTCTCTGCTTCCGATGAAAGGATGCATTGGGGATGAACAGGCTCAAATGGGATACATCACCCGGCGGCCAGGTATACCCGTTTTTGTATTAGAAAAGCATCTAGCAGACGTCCAAGTGGTGCAATGTACCATGAAGGATCCAGTGAGTATCAACAGAAGCGATGCTGCAACCGTGAGAAGGGGCCAAAGTCAAACGGGATGGCATCGTCTTTCTGAAGCGTTGTGTCGAGTGCAGCAAGATGGAGTATGGAAATGGTAGTCTTGAGCCCAAAGCCAATTCTAAAACATGGCAGCTTCAGATTGAATCGGTAATTTTCTCTCTCGAATCAGTGAAGCGATGCACTACTCCACTTCGGTCAAATGGGGGATTTCACTTCATCTCCAGGGTTGTCCTTATTTATGTATATTTTTTGTTGTTGAATATCTTATAACCACATTAAACCGTGGGTAAATGAGAGAAAATCTAGGAAATTTCGTTGCCATATAGGATAGTATGCAACTAAAAAGAATTCCATGCAAGCGCACACAAGCGAACAATTCAAATGGAATCACAAATCAGCAGAACAACATAGGAAATTGTGCACCATTCAAGGGGGCGAAAAAAAAATATCAACTCTACCCACTGCTCTGAATGCCATCCATAATATCCTGAAAATAGACACACCTACGACCGCACTAATTTTCCTCTTATTTCAAAACGTAAATATTTTTCTCACTGCCATATCAAAAAAAATGCTGAACATAGAAAATATTCGAAATTGACATTGTTGTTGTTCTTACCGATGACGGTAGGTGGGGCAGCGGCCATTTCAAATCGGAGGCCATCTTTGATTAAAGTTTGAAGCTGGATTCTCGCATCTTTAATGCATTTTAAAATAGAGACAATTTTTTTTATTTTTTATTTAAATAAAAATAAATCAATAATATTTGCTTGATCATATTTTTGACTAACACAGATGAGATTTTTTTTTGTCACAAATCCTAGTCATCTGTTAAAATCGAATTTATTTTACGAAATTTTGCAAAACCATATATTTAAGAGAGGTCGAAATTTTGCAAAAAAAAACCAAAAAAAAAAACAACAACAACATATTAACGAGAAAAGAGAAAATAAATAAAGGGAAATTCAACTCGTTGTGGGTAAATTTTTAATGGAAAAAAAATCCTCTAGACTCCGATTTGGGTGTTAAATTTTGTTACGATGCTAAATTGCGAACTTTTTCGATATTCGTCGTTTTTTTCCCCTATCTTCTTATTGGCACCGTCTTATTCTGATAGTTTTTTGGAAATTCTTGTACACTCACTGTTGTTGGGTGTTGGGTATCGGGTGTCGATTATCAATTTTCATAGTGGCCGCCGGCGTCGCTAAATTGCCGACTTACAGCCTGGACCAGTGACAGATGTCTGTCGATGCATGGTGATATTATTTCCGGGCCACATGGATCATTTGTACTATTGTATCATCATCAATGGAGTCAGTATTTGGCAAAGGGTAGAGTAGGGGTGTATGGGTAGTTTGATCGGGAGCGTTTAGAGAAATTTTTCAGAGCAATTCATTTCGAATAATGAATGCCGCCAAAACGATCTAACGAAACAAGACTGTATAATGACTCCGTTTGGGTCAGAGGCTTCCCCGAATCGAAGTGATTCACCATTAACGGTATCGACCATTTGTACGGCACGGTGGGTGCTCTGATCCCGCCGTCTAATCATGTCTAATCATTTTCAATCCCCTCATCATATCAGAGGGGGTCTGCCAAGAATTCTCGTTTGCTTTGCACGTGCTGTTATTGTCTGATGCGTCAAATTCTTGGTCATCGGCTATGATTTCTTAAGGAATTCCTCCATTCAGTTGGTGGTGAAAGAAAAAAAAACTAAAACAAAATTACAAAAAAAAAGAAAAGCAATAATTGCTATTTTTGTTAATTTTTTTCTTTTTGTTATTGTTGATAATCAAAAAATGTGTTCAAATTTTCGGAATATTTTCTCGCTGATTATGAGAACTTAATTTTTACCGCCAAATCATAAAATTGGACGCGTTTTGAATTTTGGTTTTTTTTTTTTTTTGCTTTTATAATCAGTATTTTTAATGCATTTAATAATAAAAATAAATTGTTTTAGAAGAAAAGCGGATTTTTTTTTTTGGAAAAAAGTGTCAACACTGCCTTTACTCTTCCCCTTTAAAATTTCATTGTTTTATAAAATTTTCAGAAATTTTCTGAAAATTTCTCTTTTACTAAAGGGTAATTTTATAATAAGTTTTTTATTCAAAAAATAAATAAGAGTTTTCCTTCTAATCTAAGAAAAATTTATTAACAACAAAATTTTGGTTATCCGTTGAGCCGTTGAACTTTTTGCGCGAACATTTTCGCTTAGACTTTGAAATCGAAGAAAAAATAACAAAATTTTAAATATTTTATTTTCAAAATATTACAAAATTTTTAGTAATTATTGAGGGTTGGCAGATCAATATGCCCTTCAGTTCAAATTCGAAATTTCATAGAATCCAACGCTATAAATGGTAATTTATAAAAAAAGGGACCATTATCGGATATCGAGCGAGAAATGTGTCAAAGAGATGAAAGGTGCGTTAAAATTACACACGAAACCGACAGAACCGACTGGTATCGATCTAATGCCATTAGTTTCGTTTAATTTTTTATGCTAAAATACGTATCCTCAGATCATCAGATGTTCACAATTGAATTTTTCTTAGTGCTCTCCTTACTACTATTTTTTAAGGCAAAAAGAAAGCAATTTTTTTTTTCGCAAATAGACACACTGAACAGGAGTAAAATGTCGCTGTAATTTGGCTGAACTGATCGATCGATCTGTTGATCGTTTGGATCGATTAATTGAAGTGATGTGACACCCTGTGCCGATGTTTTCATCTACCGTTGCACAATAGTGCATTCAATAGAGTAAAAAAGGAACGCCTGAAAGAAACACGATATCTTCCTTTTTTTGTTGTATTGTCCAGCTTCAGTATTGTGCTAGTGTTCATCAGTTTTTGGACGTTTTGCGACAGACTGACTGGCGTTTTCGAATCGATCTCGAGTCGGGCTAGTTTCGTATCCATGTTGTCCTGGACACTCCAGTGACACAGCACAATCAATGGGTGCGTCGAAAAGAAAAGCAGTACCCCGAATGTTGTATGACATTGCAATTTCTTGTCAAACAGATCAGAATAATTATTACCGGCTAGTGAGATGATCAAGATGATCGGTAGCCCAAAAGATGGAAACAATCCGATAAGGCTGTTATCCTGTGCTCGGCTCTTGTTAATGCGTCTATCTTCTAATATTTCTATTTCTTCAAATATTGCGAATGGAATTTTTCCATCTGAATATTGTCGACCTTTTGTCTCCTAACATAGTCCCGACCTTTTGTCTCCTATCATTTGCCTTTCATTTTTTTCCCCTGTTCTCTTCTTTCCATCTTTTCTGATCGGCATTTGTTGGTGTCTTCATATCGAATTTGGCATTCCTTATCAGGATGGGCAGTGTTAAGAATCAGAAGCACCTATGCGATTGGTATTTTTGATAGCAATAAATCCGTTCAAGACGAATTATCTTTGTCCAGTCGAATCTATTATTGCTTCTGTAGGTGTCACTCATCCAATAATCTGATTAATCATAGTTCTGGGTATCACGTCAGAGTTGTTTCGGTTGCACTATGGACAACTCGTTTTTTTTTTTTTTGCTGCAGTACAACCGAATATATGCAAGTCCCTTTAGACATGAGGCAGGGGCCACTTTGAGCCCGTTTTTAATAACTATAAATATATTACTTCAATTAGGAAAGTTTGTTAGTTTTCATAGCTTGAATTTCGGCAAAGATATTAAGTGGACTGGATAGTTGGTAGTTGGTCAGTAAGATCCGAGAAAAGATCTCATTATTAGTCCAAAATTTATTTACGCGATGTTTTTGGGAATTGTGTCAATAGGCATGGTACATTAGGGATAGCTGTGAGCACCCATAATTCCCCGGCATCAAACGAAACTCGACATTCTTCTATTATTCAGTAGGTTACGAGTATATCAAATCCTGTTGAGTATAGCACCATTAAATAAGTTAAGAATAGCTTTGAGGGTGGCTTTATTGCATTTCTACAGCTCTCCATAGTATGGAGCCGACCTGTGCGGAAGAATCCTACACTCGATAGCTGCCAAGGAAGTTGTATTAAGGTTGTCATCTAAATTAATGAGTCGATAAAGGCCTTTTTAAGCCTACGGGGAAGCGTAGATATTCTCTACGTAGTTGGGGGTGGTCAAAATAGTACCTTTTGACTTGAGCTTTGGAAAGGTACAGAAAGATGGGTCTTGGGCTAGTTTTGATTAGGAGTGAGTCCGCCGATGAAATACAATATTCTCCACTAGATAGTCCTGCTACTGACTTTCTAATGCATCTAGTAACAAAGCAGAGACCTAAAATGGATACTCAACATCCAAAAATCTTTATCATATTTGAAATATTTTAAAATTTCATAATTAATAATGAGACTTTCACTACCAAATTTCAATAAAACTAAAACTACTTTATACTACAAGAAATATTATAGAATTGTTAAAAAAAATCCTTATTTCTCTAGGACTTCTTATCCTTTTCATATAAGATTTTAAGTCAAAAACAAAAAAGCCAAGAAACTCTAAGCAAAAATGATGATGGGAAAAGTTTTTGTAAAATTTAACACAATTTATACAAATAAATGTTAGAAATTTGTGGTGGGGCTGGGGGGGGGGGGGGGTTCAGTTTTGTCTGGCATACTTAAAATAATACCAACCATTATAGTTCATGCTGATATATCATTTCGTATAAGATATGAGAACTGTTGGAGTGCAAGGACAACTCTTAACACTCAACCGAGTCCTGTGCAAACATATTTTTGTCGAAAATTATAAAAAATTCATAAAATCAACTCACTGGACTGAAAAAAGATACAAATTATTTTTCTATTTTTGGACTTTTCTTATTGTTATTTTGTCTGTTTTAGTTTAGAAAATTTGCTAAAGATTTTTGTCCAGATTTTCTTAGTACCACGAATGGTATTAATATAAGCATGGAACTACGAATGTTTTAAGGGCTCTTACTGACTGTACAACAATGACAAAAAGGTACAAAAATCTCACTCTCCATTAAGGACATTTATTTTCCATATTTAAAAAGGAACAAAAACTCTCGTTTTTTATTCATAAAAAATTTATTCTATTGTATAAGATTTACTCTTCACATTTGTGTGTACAAACCGATTCTTAAGATATTTTCATAGATGGCGTTGTTTCTTATAGAAAATTTCAAACTTAAACATATTTTTCTAAATTCTTACTATCATATTTATATATTTACATAAATACATACACATATATGAAAACAATTATTTGGTAAAAATTTCAAATGTTGTGTGAATTTTGAAAAATTTCAAAAAGTTTTTATTAATTAGGTGAAAATAATGACTGTCAGTCCTCATGTATTATTTGGAAACTTGAATTGTCGGTAAAAGTCATTACGAACTCGTGTTCGAGGAAGTTTTGGGCCCCTATATGAGGCTGCACGATTACAGTTTTAATGATGAGATCCTGGGGCTTTATCTCAATCGCCCTCTTGTGGATATAATTAAACTCAATAGGCTGTAGAGAGCACGACCTTTAATCCGTATGGATGAGCAAGATTCTGCCAGGAAAGTCTACAGTAACTCTATTTATGGTCAGAGAAGGCGATAAAGGCCCCCATAAATGAAGCTTGACGTCGTTAGCCAGGATACCAAAAATATGCTGGGACTGTCGAATTGGTATATCACGGTGCGAAGCCTAGACGTTTGCAGCTCTTTAATTCAGCGGGTCTAGACTGGACTCCCGTTTGTCGCACTGTTGATGATAATAATGATGCAGAAAGTGGCAAAATACTTTTAACTCAAACAAATTAAAAATTGCCGAAACTTCTTCTTTGATGACGAATAGAATTTTCATAGCCAAAAAAAAATTGAATTTGTAAAAAATTCGAAAAACTTTTCAAAAATTTTTTTATTCAAAATTTCCCATAAAACATCTTTTTTTTCTCTCATATAATTTTGTTAGTTTTTTCTTAACGTCCTTTAAAGGATAAAAAATGAGTTAATTTTTTGAAAGTTTGTAAATCAAGAAAAAAAATCATTCTTTTCAATCAAAATTTTTTAGAAAAACTTTTTAAAAATTCCTTTTAAGTTTAATATTAGGAAATTTGGAAAAAGAAATATTTTTAAAAACTTCATAAATTTTCCAATATTTTTTTTAATGATTTTGAAATGGAAATTTTTGGTTGGAATTAAAAACCGTTTTTGATAATATTTTCTTTAAAAAATTGGTTGTCTTTTAGTTAGTTGTCTTTAGGAAAAATGACCTCCCTGAAGATTGGGGGGGGGGGGGGGTGGTGTTGGTTTGGGTAATAGCATAGAGCATGCTTACAATAGTTTTTAGAGCAGAGGTGAACAGAGGTTTTTTTTTTCAAAAAAAAAAAAAGATTCCTTTTCTCTTTAATTTCTGTGTAAATATGACCAAAAATCCATTTGGATGCATAACATTCTAATATATTGTCAATGTTGGTTGCCCTTGACACCCGCTACGACCACCACAAGCACGACCACCACAACATTGGTGAGTAAGCGTTTGAAGTAATTTTTTAAAAATATTTCTCAGCTTCGTGGGATGCACTTACCAGTACACACTCCGCCGATCATCCCAGAAGATGTGCAATACTAATGGATGCCATTAGGTCGAGAGTTGCATCCTGTCATGTATAAATAACCGTCGGCGATCATCTTCGTCCGATTCCCTAATTACCACAAAATAATCCCAAAGATTCTCGTCTGCGCCGATAGAAATGCACACCAAGCGATTAAGCGTATAGAAGTGATCGCGACTGTGCCGGTTAGCAGAGACTGCCATAGCCATGGACCCGACAGCGATTCGGTGTCGCGGCTCTTGCGACGGACGCATCAGACAGCACAGCGTTGAGCGCACACATGGTGGACACATGTGGCCCATGTCCATCCGGTAGTCGAAATAAAACTCACAAATCACCCAGATGTGGTCCTTTTTCGATTCACAATTCAAGTGCGCACAGTTTCACATCATCCCATAAGCGGATCGTTCGCGGTGCTGGAAATAAAACTCGCCAACAAAGACAAACTAGCCACATACGCATACCGGGTGCGGCAACGGCGGCGGTCTATAAAAATCCAATCGTGGTCATTATCTGACCCTACCGAGGAGCGTATAGGGATTAGTTGTGAAGACAAAAAACTGCCAATACGTGTTTGGATGAGTGTGTGAGACTTTGGGTTCCATGACGGATGGATAAAGACGGAATGGGGCCATAAATGTGCTTCGGATTGACTATGCACTAGTCGCTAATAAATCATAAAAACAAACGGTGGATTTGCACTGCCACAAAGTCTCTGAAGGTCAAGACAATATTTTGGCGACAGACGCAATTTGTGACGATCGCGACTTTATTGCTGACGATGATGATTTTGCTATTAAAAATAAAGATCGGTTAATGTCCAAAAAGTAATTTGTTCAAATTGAATTTTCTCTTTTAATTTTTTTTTTTTTTTTTTTGTAAATTGGAATATTGAAAATAGGAAAACAATATTTTCAATTTCAAAACAAATTTTTGGTCATCGTTTCTTTTAATCTGGCTTTTTTCTGCAAAAAGGATCTACTACACCTACCTAAAAGGGGCAAAGAAACTCTAAAAATTATATGCATCGAAGGGTCTACCTGTACTTGCTACTTGAGATGTGGATATTATGGATTAGTTATCGTTGAACCATGAAATTATGAAATAATATCGTAGCTCGGCGAATCGAGAGTGTCGATCACATGGAATATGATCAAATTGAAGTACACACAATATCGGGCAACTATCAGGATCATCAGTTAAGATCAGGTGAATCTCTGTTAAATCGGGCCACTGATGTTCATGTTAATCGTATGGCCTACGGTGGTATTCGTTATTCCGTTCTTGTTTTCACGATCGCTTGTCGACGGGGAAATGGTCGACTGGCAGATCGGACTAGTGCTCATGTTCGTTCGAACCGCGCCTCCTCTTAACGTCACATGCCGAAATTACACCAAAGACAGCCAACCCTTGTGCACAACCGAACCGAAATAGTCTATTAATTGGCGATCGATCGATTGATCGACTATTTCATAATGACTCACGGTTAGACTGGAATTCATGGTAATTCAATGTCTTTAATCGGTGGCCAGTACTGATTGTGCTGGGCGCTGTTTACGGAAGTAACTCGGCTGCTAATGCGACGGTAGCCAGTAGCGTTGCGGATTGAGGCGTTCCGCTTCGAGGATTCGAATTTGATCCTCATTCGATCTTTGCGATCGAAATGCTGATATTCGTGGATCACCGATACGATGACCTGCTGGTGAACGAACATGTCTCCGCCGTAATTTGTACTGTCAAGCACGTGTGCACGTGAATGCATTCAGCAGCAAAGATAAGTCACCAAGAAAAAGTTACAAATAAATGTCCATTGATGTAGTCTACACTTTCCGATCGTTTATGCAGTTTTTTTTCCGCACTAATTTCAAGTCCATCTTCGAATTGAACTCTATTGTCAACTATTTTTCCACATCTGCTGTCCAATGGCCACCTTGGAATTCATCCAAAAAGCGTAGTTCGTTTTCTAGGAGCATCGGCCCTTTTTTTTTTGTTTCTTTTGCGAAAATATTACCGATAGACTAGAATGAAAAAACCATGTGACTTCCGTTGTCTATTTACTGGCGACTTCCATGCAACACTGCGGCGCAATAATGCAATTACTGAAAAGTGCGCGCTCTTTACGAGCCACTGGACAGTGAAACTACTTTGAAATTAGACATAGACGCTCGCTCTAAAAATTATTTCTTATCATGTTTATATTCTTTTAACAAATGCTATTTATTGTCGTTTTGAGTATTTTGATTTATGAAAATTGTTATTATTATTCCGTACAGACGAAGAGCTGACAGCTTTCTTTACCGTCGCCCTATAACATTAAAGAACTGAAGCTAAGCACTTGGAACAGAGCCCGTTGGCAAGTTTTGTGTCTTTTTTTTAATTTGAAATTTTTTTTTTTCGCTTACGTTTCCATCTTGATTCCATATAATCGCTGTTGTAGTCCGTTGATGATTATAAGTACACCAGTACAAGCCTCATATCTCGAGTAGCTTCCGAGTAATTTTTTAACATTTCGAAGCTTATCTGTTCATCGTCGAAATTCATTGTCGTTTTTGAGGTACTCTGCGGACTCCTCTCACTTCTGGCCATGTCGTTATTAGTGCTACCGATTCTGTCGGTCGTGCCCAATAAACTGTTCGCTATCATCTTCAGTCGCCCATGGTTAAATCACACCTTAACAGAGGCGTCTGTTGATGTAATAAAAATTCGCTGCTATTATCGGCCCTGAAAAGTTATCCTCGCCGTGAATACCGTTAATACCAACGACGTCCTTTTGCAGTGCTTGTCCACTCATTAGTTCGAAAACACATCCACCGAACGCTAGACCATATAATCTGTGCATCCATTGGGCCATCGTAGCCTGCAGATAATGCAGCGTACAAGATTCTGATATGTTCATGGTCAATTTTGGTTAATTTTTTTCTTTATCAGCTTCTTCTCTCTATGATGGGGCCCTGCGTATTTTTTCACTATTTTTCAATACCAACTCCATCCACCGTTGACGATCGGAAGCAATAGTTTAGAACAATTTGCTATGATCGGCTTTTGATTAGGATCTGCCACAAACGGATAGTTTTCCATAGTTTTTACACTTTTTAATAGACTCGTCAAAATCCAAGGTGCTTTCGTTCTTACAGATTCGATCGATTTTTACGCAGTCATTTTCGCCCCAACGCCAAGAAAAGGTTCGGTTACTTCCTGAACAGATCACTGGTCTTTTGATCATAATAACGATTATTATTACGTCTTTTCTCCTTGTTTTTCTTTTTTTTCGAGTCTGTGGCGGGGAGGGGGGGGGGTATTAGGTTGAGGGTCAGAGCTTTAGAGTGTGTCGCTTCTTGCTCGAAGCGGAACACAGGTACGATGCTATCATCAAAAAATATCAAATCGAATCGTCAACTTCTACTGTACTTCAAGATTGGGCAGTAACTCTTCCGGGAGTTTGGCACGTTTCGATAGTAAAAAACAATCTTCCGAGAGTTTGGCACAATTGCCCAGCGGTTTTACGTTCTAGTTTTTTTCTTATTTAATAGAAAATATTAGAGATTTCCTATAATCGTATTTTTTTTTTAGTCAGAAAACATGTTTTTTTCTTTCTAGAATGTGATCTTGTTTGGAGAAGAAGCACCAAATTAGTTAAGAATCTGTAATTTTTTGAATAAGCTGGGAAGAGGCAGTAAAAGATTTGGGTGGCATCACTAAAAGAAATCTGGCAATACTAAGAGCTTATATGTTAGTCCATCTTAGACGTGCAGTTAAAGTGTCAACGGCGTCCCTTAAAAATTTTATAAGTAAAGTTGTCTTTTTTTTAAGTGACTTACAAAAAATTGATCAACAAAATTTAGAACAACGATGTGCCATCAAATTTTTTATTAAGTTAGCGTGGTTATTTGAAAAGTTTGTGTTACGGACAGTTGCAATGAGCCTTTAGGGACCATGCCTTATCAAGAGCATAATTTTTTCGGTGGTTAAGTATATTTTTGGAGGGCCGAGAACTCAGGGAGGACTTAAATTTCGAAAACGCCATATATCACACGGCCATCTCCATCGGCGAGTTTTTTGAGGAAACGGTGGTTTTGTATAGTTCACCAGCACCCTTATTTACCTGACCATAGTCCATAAAATTTTGTTAACTCTCCAAAATAAAATAAAAACACATAAAAGGACATCATATTCGTTCTGTCAATAAAATCCAAAGGAGTGTAACCGATGACTGAAGGGGATTCAAGTTGAGCCGAAGATGATTCTCATTGAAGCCTTTCAGAAGCAGAGACATTTTCATTAAAATAATAGATTTTGGCCAAAAAATTATTACCCTTGAGAGTGGGTGGAAGGAGGGGAGGGTTCACCCCAACAATATTTAGAAAAGCCTTTATGAAAAAATGGTGTTAAAACGAGAGAATGAATACATCCGTAAGTGTTCACACCTGAAATTTAAATATCCAAGAAAATAATTCTTCTTCTGTGGTGAAGAAGTGTGGGCACTTCTCATTTTCTGTGCTTTTTTAGCACACCTCCCCCTCCCCCTCCTCTCCTTCTTTTCTACTAGAAAGAAAATCGTGTCAGTTTTCGTTGTTCCTCAAAAATAAAAAAAAAACATCTTAAAGGACGTCATCTTCGTTCTGTCGATAATATCAAAAGGAGTTGAAGCCTACTACTATGAAAAGTAGTAGAAAGAGACCGCCTTCGGAAATCTCTTTAAAAGAGATAAAATTTATATAAAAAAAAATAAAATTAAATGTTTCCCCCCAAAAAAAAAAAGAGGAGATTTATTTTTAATAAGATGATTTTAGTAGTAGGATAATTGGGAAAGAAGCTTTTTATAACGAGCAAAACATATACAGTCTACAAATAAGAACTTTTTTTTAAATTTTAAATGAAAAACATATTTTGTCTGAAAGAGTTTACCATTTATGAATAACTATTAATATTGAGTAAATAATCAGCCTTTTTACAAAAATTTTCATAACATTTTTTCTTAATTGTGGTTCTATTTCACAAATGACGCGGTTGACATTGGTTTTGACCTTTTCAATTTTATGGGGACTATTCTTATAAACCTTATTTGTTATATAGCCTAAAAAGAAGAAGTCCAATAGCGTTTAATCACATGATCGTAGTGGTCAATTACATCAGCTTTTTGGGAACTTAGATGTCTATTGAATTCGGTTGAGCAAGTTATCGATATCCATGTAATAAAAAATTGGCTATAAAAATTTGGCGACCAAAACACAATCTGTTGATAGTAATTGTAGCACCACTTGCATTTTCGAAAAAATACAGACCAAAGATGCCTTCGGCCAAATAAATCTTGGATTTTTAGATGCCCAAATGCGACTATTTTCCTTGTTAACATATCCGTCTAAGTGGAAATCAGCTTAGTCAGAGATGATGATTTTTTTTGTAATACCAGCTTTCACAGATATTTTATATTTTGGGTGATTTTTTTTTAAATAAATTTTATTAAAAAATTTTATTTTGACAAGTAAACCATTTTTTTTTTAATTTTTTAAGACAAAATTACACTTTTATTTAAGTTTTAAATTTTTATTGTATATATTTTTTTTCGACCATAAAATAACGAATTACTTTAGGCAAAGTTAAATGTATCAATCTTCAATTTTGTTTTTAAAAAATTTTCCGACCCATTAAACTTATTTTTTTAATTTTTTAGGCAAAATGAAATTTAGTTTTTAGTATTAAATTTTTTTTAGACTATTTTCCGACCAAAAAAATTTTTTTTTTTTTTAAAGCAAAATTATATTTTTTTAGCTCAATTTTATATAAACAAAAATTTTCGACCTTAACAAATTAATATTTTAATTCTTAATTTTACATAAAAAACATTTTTCGAACCAAAAAAAATATTGTTTTCTATATTTTGGGTGAATTTAAAAAAAAAAAATTACATTTAACAAATTTTTTTTTATGAATTTTAAACTTTTATTGTAGTCTTAATTTTTTATATAATTTTTTTCGACCCATCAAACTTGTTTTTTTAAAATAAAAATTTTTAGGGCAAATTTTTTTTTTTTTTTTGGTCTTAAATTTAATTTAAAAAATTTCCCGATCAGAAAAAGTATCTTGTATGTTTTTTTAAAGCAAAAATTTATACATTAATTAAAGTATTAATTTTATATAAAAAATTTGAGTTTTACTTAAAAAATATTTTTTTTTACTTAAATATGATTTAAACATTTTTTTTTTTGACGCATAGAACATTTTTTTTTAAATTTATTGGATAACATTTTGTTTTTTTGTTTTTAAAAATTTTTATTTAAAAATTTTTTTTTGACCCAAACATTTTTTTTTGTTATTTTTTTTGGCAATTTAATATAAATAAAATTTGCATACCAAAAAAATTATTATTTTTTATTTTTTTTAAGGTAAAACTAATTTTGTTTGGTCTTAAATTGAATTTTAAAATGTTTTTCGATCAAAAAGAGTATATTTTTTAAGGTAAAATTCTTTTTTTCAGCTCAATTTGTTTAAAGTTCAGTTTTTAATTCTTCATTTTAACGTGTCAAAAAAAACGGAATGACAGAACTGTCAACATATCCAATTTCTTATCGGTAGAGACCCTGCATCATGAACAAAGGGCATATTTAAGAAATTACTTTTCTGCCACACTTCCTATGGCCAAGAATAGTCGGCACAATATCTCCCAAAAGCTGAACAAAAAGTTTCCATGATCGACAGCCAATTAAAAATCGTCAATTCTTTGGCAATATTTTTTTGGAAAAAGGATATACTATAAGCTTTATGGACTAAGAAGAAAATCGCTTAGAAAAAAAAAGATGCCCATTTTCGCTACGCAAATAACTTATTCATAAAATTAATATGACAAAAAAAAATTGTAGGATAGAAAAAAAAGCTTTTTTTTTAGGAACAAAAAAAATCATTTTTAAAAAAAGACTAACATTTTGTTTTTGTTGCCCATTTAAAAGAAAATAAAATTTAATAAAAAAAAGTCGAGGTTGAATTTCATTGCAGCCAAATTGCGAACAAAGTACAGCACAGCCAAGCGCACAGCACTGAACAACGATGAAATCGGACGCGCCTTCTCAAATTGTTGCCTCAAGGTGTGTCCCTTTTAACAATTCATCAAAGACAGGCGGACATCGCTGATCCCATTGTGCCAGTATGTGTGGGCATCTCTCAATATACTTATCGAGCTGCAGGTAATTTTCATTATTTTCCAATCTAAAAATTTTTGTATGGTAACAAGGCACTTTCAACACAGCTCGATCGATGGACTGGATGATAGGTTTGGGTACTAATGGCAGGTAATAGGAAGAGGACGGTATGAAGAGTGAGATCAAAAAAAAAAAAAAACGTGAATTTAATTAAAGAAAATTATGCATAATTGTTAAATAATAATAACAACTATTAATGCAAAAAGAAAATTAAAATAAAAAAAATTTATTCACCAAAAAATTAAACGTTAATGAAAGTTTTGGTTTTTTTTTCTGCTTTTAGTTTATGACCAAAAGAGCGAAACTCTGATCATGTGTTAATATTTTTATGGGGGTAGGAGGGGTTGCGGGTCGTAATTTTATTGAAATCTTAAAAAATTATGGAAATTTTAATTTTTTAAATAGGATTAGAAGGATTAAATAGATAAATATTCGATAAAATTCGGAAAAGAATTGAATAAAGTATTAAGAATGGTTTGGGGATTTAGGGGAGAGGAGTGGGAGGATAGATTGCATTCATTTAATTATTCTGAACAATATCGAGAACAATGCGTTGGACGTCAATGGATTAAAATATTCCTCGCCTTGGACTATAAGGATTTTTTTTTCCTCCTTTTTAGGCGCTTATGGATTTGTACGATCAATTGATCTTCACTTTCCGTCCGAAATGGTTCACAGATTCAACTCACCTTTACGATAAATCGTTTTGCACTATAATCAACCTACGCGACACACGTGCCTATTATCTTCTAGAAATCTGGGCGAGGGTCTTCTTTCAATATATTCAATGTAGATCTCTGCTAATATTATTAGAGTTTTATCAGAATTCCGATAAAAATCTGATCAATTGAGTAATGAAGTTCTGCATCGTTTCAATGGTGCTCTGGAGTGATGGATTTTGTTGCCCTTTAAAAATTAAAGAACCTTCAGATCGAGTTATTATCTTAGAAATGGGAAAGCTGAAAATAAACAATATTCAATAGATAGAAAGCATTGACTCTAAGAGGGCTAACTGACTCTAAGTTTCAGAAAACACTAACGTTTAAGATAGTCTCCTAAGCCGACTCGTAAGATTAGATTGAAATTTTCCCAATATTCGAAAATCTCAAAAATTAATTCGAAAATTCTAATAAAAAAAAATATGAACGTGTACAAATAATATCTGTGAAATTGTGAAAAAATTGTATTCTCTTGGAGATACGATAACAGATTCAATTGGAATGCATTCAAATCGAACTGATAGAGAAATCCTCTAGGGAACCTATGACAATCATTAATAAAAATTTCACATTATTCACACCTTAACTATGGAAATTAATGCGTAACGTTCGGAACGATGTAAATAGTCGGTTTTTTTGATAGATGCTTGGCCATTTGGAAAAAAAAGGAACATTCCCTAAATGGTCAGAGCTGAATGTATCTCGTACAATTTAAGGTTTGGTCTTATGACCAAATAATGTAAAGGTGAGTATTTATATTCGGAAGATAAATTCAGCATCGTCATCCTTCCATACAGGAATTTATAATCGATTTTTGACCATTTTCACACGTTTATATTATCTACAAAACGACACATTAAAATTTCGCTTTGATTCGAATATCGATTTTGCTTTAATTTTAAAATGAAAACTCCATTATTGATTAATGGTATTCAAGGGACGAACTGAATATGGATGAAAGTCTTCTTTTATTCATTTATGAATTGACCCCAAACTGAAAATATCATAATATTATTTGCAAATAGAAAATCAGATGCCTTTATTAAAGTAACTATTACCAAAGTTCTATCCAATTTTTGCTGTGGAAAATAAATTCTAATAAAAAACCATTTTTACATAATTTTTTTTTAAAAATTCTTATTTTTTTTATATTACGAGTACTTTAATATTTGTTATTATTAATTAAAAATAATTTGATTTAAATAACTTTTGTTAAACTTCTTCCAGCACTCAATTATTTTGTGGTGATATAAATAATTAATTGATGGATGCTGATTTTGAAATGCTGTGAATAAGTACATTTTGTTTATGAAACTTTATAAAAGAAAGTGTTAAATCGTAGGATCTTAGAGGCAAACTGATATCACTGAATATCAAAATTGCACGTTCTGTAATTTAAAAGTAACTAAAAAATTTTTAAAAGAAAGTGGCGCGGATACAGTTTTAAAAAAATCCTCTTAAAAATCTGTTCAAGAAAATTTTTCTAACTTTTGGTTAATAGTTTTATTTTTTTTTATATTATAAAGGCTAAAAAAATCTGCTAATCAAACTACAAGAATCTTAATTTGATTTTATTCCCAAAAGTTATAAGAGAGTTACATAAAATAGTTGTTCTCGTAAAAAATTCCTTAAAAATCAAAAAAAAAAATATTTCAATACAAACATTTTCTGAAAAAATTATTTTTCACTAAAAAATTTCCAATTTGAAAAGACTAAAAGAAAATGTTTTGAGTACGAAATGATTTTTACTATAAAATTTAAGAGTAAAAAAGATTAAATTTCAAAAAAAAAATTAAAAAAAAAAAACAAATTTTGCGGTTCATAAAAAAAAAGTTTAAGATTTAAATAAAAATTTTATTTTGTCTAAGAAAATTTGAAAAAATTAATGGTTTTGGGTTGAAAAAACTTTTTAAACAAAATTTATGACTAAAAAATTTTATTCAAAATATAAAAAAACTCTTTTGAACTAAAAAAATTAGTTTTAAAACATTTATTTTTCTTTAATGAAATAAAAAAAAAATACTTTTTCTGACCGAAAAATTTTTTTTGTTCAATTTAATTTAAGAAAAAACAAATAAAATTTGCCTAAAATATATAAAAATTAATATTTTTTTTGGTAAGAACATTTTCTTTAAATTAAAAAAAAAAAACAAATAAAAGTTTTTGGGTTAAAACTAATGTTTAAATAAAATTTAAGACTTAAAAAATAAAATTTCACACAAAACATTTAAAGAAAAATGTGGGTCGAAAAAAAATAAACACTTAAAAATAAATTTAATTTTGCCTAAAAAATTATAGAAATAAAAAATAAAAAAAAATAGTTTTTCTGACTGGAAAATTTTTTTTTTCCTTAAAAATTTAGAAAATAATATTTTTTTGTAAAGAAAAATGTTTTAATATAAAATTGAGCTTGAAAAAAATAATTTTGTTATAAAAAAATAAAAAAATACTTTTTCCGATCGGGAAACATTTTGTGATTCAATTTATGACCAAAAAAAAAATGTTGCCTTAAAAACATAAAAAATAACGTATATTTTTAGTAAGATAATTTTCTTTAAATTAAATTGCCTGAAAAAATAAGTTTTTGGGTTAAAACAATTTTTTAATAAAATTTTTAAAAACTTAAAAAATAAATTGTTATTCAAAAAATTTTACTTTGACTAAAAAATTTAAAAATTTATATGAATGCGTCAAAAAATAATTTTTAAATTTAATTTAAGACCAACAAAAATTATACAGAATATAAAAAAAATTTTTTTTTGGTTCCAAAAAGGTTTTTTTCAATAAAATTATGACTCAAAAAAAAATTATTTCATTTAAAGATATGTAAAAAAAACACATTCTCTAATTGGAAAACATTTTTAAATTAAATATAAGATCACAAAAAATTTAATTTACCTTTAAAAAATTAAAAAAAAAGTTTCATTGGTCGAAAAAGTTACATAAAAAATTAAAACTTCAATAAAAGATTTTTTTAATAAAATTTAACAAATAAATTTGCCAACAAAAAATTTATAAAAAATTTATTTGGGTCCAAAAAAATTGTTTTTAATAAAATTTGAGACTAAAAAATTAAAAATTTCGACTAAAAATTACAAAGATAATAAAAAGCTTAGTAATATTTTTATTTAAGAATTTCAACATTAAAAATTATAGAATTTTCACCATTAAAACCGATTTTTCAAAGCATAAGAAAATTTCTCTAAACAAAAAAAATTTTAATGTGTACAAATAATTATTTTCGGAAGGCAATTATTTAAACTTTGGAAAATTTACTGTACGGCCTATTAGAAAAAAACTAAGATTTTGATTAACACAACGCCCCTGTTCAGACACAATCAGTTTAGTTTAAGAACCTTCAGAAAGGAGTTATTATTCGTTTTTAGGACCTTCATAGATCTTCATAAAAATAAGTATTCTTAAAATGCCTTGATAGAGGGACACACGAATCGTCTGCGTGTAGTGAGGAGATCGAATCTAGCTAGTGACATACCCGAAATGGCCTTTAGTTGTCAGCAAATGCCCTGAGTTGACGTGGCGCTGCTAACAATTTACCTTATTAGAAATGACATATTTTTGAAGAAGAAAGAAGCCTCCTCGATATTTTTCTGATAAATTTTCTTTTCTGACAAAGTTTTTTTCTTCTTTTTTTTTTCTTAAGAAATTTTCATTTTCTCTACACTTCAAAATAGTTGCAATTATATTAAATGTAAAATTAAATGAAAAAAGAAAGTATTTTCAAACAAAAACAAAAAAATAATAATAATAATAAGCATCAATAAATATTAATTGGCAGACTTGTTGATATTCAGTAAGGATGGGCGCGATGGATTAATGAAGCAATGAATCAGTCAGCAAGCAAATACCCCAAAAAGGCTAGTAGATCATGGATTTATCGATTCGGTAGACCGACCATTAGACTATCGAATCATTAGATAAGCTAGGAGTCGAACAGGCCAGCAAAGATTGTTGGACAAAGTATATCGGACCGACCATCAATTCGGACCGGACCGACCATTCCATTGGTAATGAATTGATGAATTGACAACAACAATGACCACGCAGATACGAAACGATCATTAATTTTGTGTCCGAAACGTCATTCAGCCCAGTCAGTGGTTATGGCCCGATCGGCTCATTGATATTCATCGATATTTAAGGAGAGTTGCTTTTGCTTGTCTTTGGATCATTTCGACTTATTTGATATTTCATCAAAAATAAATTTCTAACCGCCAATAGTTTGGTGTACTCGTTCGTATTCGTCCCCTTTGCCATTATACAATAAATTCGGTTGTTGTTGTTGTATTTTTCGTTTGAATTTCTTTAAGTTTGTCCGAATGATGATGGCGGAGGGGGGGGGGTCTAGCAAAACAGGGTTGAAGAAAAGTTCATGATGAACACGACAAAGAAGACGATGGTATATCGTCAAAAATGAATATTGAACGATTGTCTTGGCTTTTGGGTGTGCACTGATCTATGACTGTGATCCGATCACTTGATCACTCACCTACCTACTTATAACCTAACATACAAATTTACTTACATTACCAACGTATCTACCTACTTATCAACCTACTTACCTGTAAATATACCAACATAACTATCTATCTATCTACCAAGTTATCTGTCTATCTATACAAACGTCAACTAGTCAAATTATTCGAATATCAGCAATTTCATGTGTGCGCGCAGCATCTCAGAAATGTTTACACTTTAAGTACTGTTGCCAAAAGAAATTGTAAAAATTTTCTTCAAAAAAAAACAACAAAAAACAAAACTACAAATTATTATTATTAATAATAATAGTTAATTATCACTTATTAAATCAATATTTTACGTCGTGAATTCAGATCCAGCAATAGCTATGAAAATAGTCGAGAATGCCCTTATTTTTTTAAATACAAAAAATTTTAAAAAATTTTAAACAAAAAAAAAGTTATTAAAACTATTTTGGGGATGAAATCAAACAAAAAAGCTAAAATATATTTACTTTGATTTGGTTTATTTATCTTGTTGGCTTCAGTATAAAAAAAATGTTTCTCAATTTTCCGATAATTTTTCACAGCTTCTACCATATTATCCATTTTGTAATTTGGAAAGTATAGTACTATTACTTGATAGTTATAAAATATATATCATTCAAAATAAAATATTTTTATATATATTAAAGTTTGCCATTTTATATTCTAAATATTTTTATTGAATATTAAATTTGTACATTATTGGATGATGTAGCTTACGAGTCTTTGAATGG
This sequence comes from Atherix ibis, assembly GCA_958298945.1. Lineage (NCBI taxonomy): Eukaryota > Metazoa > Arthropoda > Insecta > Diptera > Athericidae > Atherix > Atherix ibis. The sequence goes on along the minus strand of OY282610.1, from coordinate 20,055,176 downwards.
TGATTTGTCGAACAAAATTTTCATTAGTGGTGAAACTTATTTCTTGTTGGGTGGATATGTCCATCTTTGATAGAAAACATAAATAATACTCTGAGAACTTACAAGAACTTAAATGTTAAGAAGCCGTTGTATTTACAAAAAAGTGACTGTTTGGTGTGCATTTTGGTCTGGAGGTGTTAAATTTTGCCCCCGTATTTCTTTGAAAATGAAGAAGCAGAGACTGTTACCGCCAATTCTGAACGATATGGTCATATGATAATCAACTTATTTTATCTCAAATTTTAAGATTTTTTTTATCTGGACTATATGTGGTTTCAAAAAATTCAAAAGGCACCCCACCAGATAGCTTCACAATACAATAAATTTTCGCTTTAATGCGCTAAATATTCTCAGAATGTGTCATTTCCAGATTTGATGATATCAATTGACCACCATGATCATGCAATTTAATCCCCCTTCTGACTTTGTTATGCAAACGTATAAGTCTTGTGGCAACTATTGGAATAATATTAAAATTTATGTATAATGGCAAGATATAGGCAATTTAATAAAATAAACCATTTATCAAAATCTATCTACAAAATATGTTCTAAAAACATTTACTTTACAAACTACAAATTGGATAATCCTTTTTCTGATTATGTGACCCTGATCGACTTGATTATAATTCACTAAGGGAGAAAAGGAGCCACCAAGCTGGAGCCTTATTAGTGATATTATTGTAGGTGTAGAAAATTGTATTATTACTTAAAGTAAAAGTCCGAAAATTCCTCTCGGATTGTTTTTTGTTCGTTTGTTTTCTCTTCCAATCAACTTAGAAAAAAAAACGGAAAAATTTTTTTCCCCTAGAACTAAATTGTAGAAACGTGCTTTAAACTATGCGCAAAAGAAAAGAAGAAGAAGAAGAAGAAGACGAAGAAAAATACCTGAAGAAAAAAAAACAAACAAAAATCATAACAAGCACCTATAATCGTTTTTGCTATTTCATCGTAATTGGCAATTGCGTTCCATGAATGAGTATGGCACGAGCTGGAGATGATCCCCAGACCCTTTGTTCTTACGAGTGATCGTCAGTGAATTGGTATCGTGGGCTTATTGGTGTTTAGTGTGGAGTTTTATTTCATTATTTTCTATTTTCTAATTTTGCTATAAGTCTAGCCAGTTTCGTACCATTCAATCCGAGCAATAATGATTCCAGAAATTATTTTGATGGACCACGTCGTGTGGGCGAGTGGGTGTTCCACATCATGTCCGTTTGGACTCCGACTGTGTCTGTGTCCAAATCGTGTGTCCATTTGACCACATTGTCAGTGTGACTTCATCGACACACGGGTCAGCATCATTATTTCTGCGGGTCATCTTTCCAAAAAAAAAAGTTCACAATAATCATTCACGATCATCATCAACATCACCATTTGCCCATTTGTGCCATGTAAAAAAAATGAACTAGTCAATTTTGAGAATATTTTTTAAAAAAATTTACACAAAAAGCAAAAATTTTCAAAAAAAAGAGGCTGCCCGTAAAAAAATTTACAAAACTATGAAGTGATAGTTTGGGACCACTTTTACAACGTTCCGTGTCAATTTTGCGACCACTTCAATGAAATGTTTTTAAAAAATTCGAAAAATAAATTATTTGCTTAAAAATTTTTACTGAAAAATTTTTTATTGAACAATTAATTTTGAATTCTTTTAAAATTTTGCTAGAGAAAACGTAACTTTTTTTTCTCTAGCAAAATTTTAATAAGTTTCCTTTTCTTACTGCAAAGTCGAATGAGTAGAGAATTTTCTTAAACACGTTTTCTCGATTAGCTTTAAAATTTCAAAAACTTTTCCACAAAGAAAAAAAAATTAAATTCTTTTGGAAATTTTCTGCAAGAAAAAAAAATAATTTTCTTTTTAACTTTACAAAAAAATGGTTGAAAAGGTAAATTTTGAAAAACAAATTTTCAATATTTAAGAAAATTGTGAAAAACGTTTTTAATCAAAACAAAAAAATTAACAAAAATAAATAAAAATTGGAAATATTGCAAATTATTTAAGGACAACTAAAGATACTGTAGTGGTTTATGCCACTAGAGTATCTTTAGTTATTCTTAAATAATTTTCCACGGCTTGTTAAAAACAATATAAAAAAACTAATAACTTTGTGGAATTTAGTTCTTATCTTGTTGTTCATGTATACAAGTTGATAAGACAAAAATCCACACTCTTTTTGTTGTGGATCGAGAACAAGTTATACATATATGAAAAATAGTCCAAATTTTTTGCTTATTCTTAAAAAATTATCTGTCAAAAGCCCTATTTTCGACTATGAGGGTCAAAATTAACGGAAAGTCTACAAGTAAATCCATTTTAATATCATCTACACGTGTTTGCCGAAAAGAATACGAAAGAATCGAAAAATAATCAATAAAATTAGTTAATCAAGTAAATCAAAAGATAATATAATTAAATGCAACTTTTAACTGAAAATTTTTACTGAAAATTTTTACTGAAAATTTTTACTGAAAATTTTTACTGAAAATTTTTACTGAAAATTTTTACTGAAAATTTTTACTGAAAATTTTTACTGAAAATTTTTACTGAAAATTTTTACTGAAAATTTTTACTGAAAATTTTTACTGAAAATTTTGACTGAAAATTTTGACTGAAAATTTTGACTGAAAATTTTGACTGAAAATTTTTACTGAAAATTTTTACTGAAAATTTTGACTGAAAATTTTTACTGAAAATTTTTACTGAAAATTTTTACTGAAAATTTTTACTGAAAATTTTTACTGAAAATTTTTACTGAAAATTTTTACTGAAAATTTTTACTGAAAATTTTTACTGAAAATTTTTACTGAAAATTTTCACTGAAAGTTTTTACTGAAAATTTTTACTGAAAATTTTTACTGAAAATTTTGACTGAAAATTTTGACTGAAAATTTTTACTGAAAATTTTTACTGAAAATTTTTACTGAAAATTTTTACTGAAAATTTTTACTGAAAGTTTTCACTGAAAATTTTTACTGAAAATTTTTACTGAAAATTTTTACTGAAAATTTTTACTAAAAATTTTTACTGAAAATTTTTACTGAAAATTTTTACTGAAAATTTTTACTGAAAATTTTTACTGAAAATTTTTACTGAAAATTTTTACTGAAAATTTTTACTGAAAATTTTTACTGAAAATTTTTACTGAAAATTTTACTGAAAATTTTTACTGAAAATTTTTACTGAAAATTTTTACTGAAAATTTTTACTGAAAATTTTTACTGAAAATTTTTACTGAAAATTTTTACTGAAAATTTTTACTGAAAATTTTTACTGAAAATTTTTACTGAAAATTTTTACTGAAAATTTTTACTGAAAATTTTTACTGAAAATTTTTACTGAAAATTTTTACTGAAAATTTTTACTGAAAATTTTCACTGAAAGTTTTTACTGAAAATTTTTACTGAAAATTTTTACTGAAAATTTTGACTGAAAATTTTGACTGAAAATTTTGACTGAAAATTTTGACTGAAAATTTTTACTGAAAATTTTTACTGAAAATTTTTACTGAAAATTTTTACTGAAAATTTTTACTGAAAGTTTTTACTGAAAGTTTTCACTGAAAATTTTTACTGAAAATTTTTACTGAAAATTTTTACTGAAAATTTTTACTGAAAATTTTTACTAAAAATTTTTACTGAAAATTTTTACTGAAAATTTTTACTGAAAATTTTTACTGAAAATTTTTACTGAAAATTTTACTGAAAATTTTTACTGAAAATTTTTACTGAAAATTTTTACTGAAAATTTTTACTGAAAATTTTTACTGAAAATTTTTACTGAAAATTTTTACTGAAAATTTTTACTGAAAATTTTTACTGAAAATTTTTACTGAAAATTTTTACTGAAAATTTTTACTGAAAATTTTTACTGAAAATTTTTACTGAAAATTTTTACTGAAAATTTTTACTGAAAATTTTTACTGAAAATTTTTACTGAAAATTTTTACTGAAAATTTTTACTGAAAATTTTTACTGAAAATTTTTACTGAAAATTTTTACTGAAAATTTTTACTGAAAATTTTTACTGAAAATTTTTACTGAAAATTTTTACTGAAAATTTTTACTGAAAATTTTTACTGAAAATTTTTACTGAAAATTTTTACTGAAAATTTTTACTGAAAATTTTTACTGAAAATTTTTACTGAAAATTTTTACTGAAAATTTTTACTGAAAATTTTTACTGAAAATTTTTACTGAAAATTTTTACTGAAAATTTTTACTGAAAATTTTTACTGAAAATTTTTACTGAAAATTTTTACTGAAAATTTTTACTGAAAATTTTTACTGAAAATTTTTACTGAAAATTTTTACTGAAAATTTTTACTGAAAATTTTTACTGAAAATTTTTACTGAAAATTTTTACTGAAAATTTTTACTGAAAATTTTTACTGAAAATTTTTACTGAAAATTTTTACTGAAAATTTTTACTGAAAATTTTTACTGAAAATTTTTACTGAAAATTTTTACTGAAAATTTTTACTGAAAATTTTTACTGAAAATTTTTACTGAAAATTTTTACTGAAAATTTTTACTGAAAATTTTTACTGAAAATTTTTACTGAAAATTTTTACTGAAAATTTTTACTGAAAATTTTTACTGAAAATTTTTACTGAAAATTTTTACTGAAAATTTTTACTGAAAATTTTTACTGAAAATTTTTACTGAAAATTTTTACTGAAAATTTTTACTGAAAATTTTTACTGAAAATTTTTACTGAAAATTTTTACTGAAAATTTTTACTGAAAATTTTTACTGAAAATTTTTACTGAAAATTTTTACTGAAAATTTTTACTGAAAATTTTTACTGAAAATTTTTACTGAAAATTTTTACTGAAAATTTTTACTGAAAATTTTTACTGAAAATTTTTACTGAAAATTTTTACAGAAAATTTTTACTGAAAATTTTTACTGAAAATTTTTACTGAAAATTTTTACTGAAAATTTTTACTGAATTATTTTTACTGAAATATTTTTACTGAAAATTTTTTATATTTTTACTGAACAATTCAACTGCAAAATGTTTACTGAAAATTTAATGAAATAATTTGAATGCAAAATGATAACTGAAAACATCAAAATCTGAAAATCTTTACAAGAACTGAATTTTTATATAAAATTTTTTTTTAAAAAGACCCACCAAAAGTAAGAATAAATTTCCAAATAGGGACGAAATCAATTTCGTCCCTATTTGCAGTCCTACTTTTGGCGAAATATTAAAAATGATGAACTTATGTGCCGACGGAAGGTCTCTTAAAAAATCTGCACTCGCCTTTAAAAGGAACAAATTTTCTTAATTTTTTTTTTTGATATTTTAAACTATTTGCAACCTGATAACACATTTCATTTAGAAAATTTAACAAAAATTATTTTGAGTAGAACGTTGTTCTTTTTGTAAATAATAAAGAACTTTTTGTAAAAAAAACTTTCAAAACTAAAGCCGACTGCGATTTATGAAGAAAATAATTGAAGAGTCTAGAATTGATAATAAAAAATAAAAGAAAACAGAATTGAAAAACGGAAGTAGGTAAGCCTAACATGGGCACTAACCCATTTTCACATTTCCTATTTCACTTGTGTGTAAACACTTACTGAAAGAGGGGGGGGGGGGGAGAGAAAACATTTGATTGGCCTCTCACTCAATCCCCCATCATCCCTATCCAACTTGGAATTATTCCTGCCTTAACCTTTCGAGCTTACAAATGTTCACCTACGATCGTTGTCCATTAATCTTATAAATTGTGATCTCTTCAATTACGATTAGGTGTGCAGGTATGTCACTATTTTAAGTAGATGCTTACCTGATCGGAAATTTTGTGTGTTTGTATTTTTTTTTTTGTTTGTTGATTTATTATTTTTCATTTCAACATTCGATGCTATTTGTTAACATATTTTTTGTTTCATTCAATTTTCGGTATTATTAATAATATTATTGATGTTGTTTTTGTTTTTTTTTTTGCATTTTGCGACTTGACAGGAAGGAAAGGGAATTTTTTTTAATGTTTTTAAAGGAAATTTTTAAAAGATTCTTTTGTTTTTATTAAAAAATCAACTTTTGATCATCAACTTCAAATTCCAGCAGTTGCAGTTTTTAAAAGTATTTTTTTCCTTACAAATTTTTGTTACTTAATTTTTAGAATATTATAGAATTTGCCAAGAGAAATTAGTGTGGGAAGTCCCAATAAGCAAGTTTGTAAAAAATGTAATTCAAATTTTTCTCTAACTTATTTTTGGGAATATTAGTGTTTGCATAATGATCAATTGTGAGTTTTTTTTTTTAAAAAAAGGTCAATTATTGAAGAATTAGTGCTGCCAGATGTGATACTTTTGTAAACACTCAAAGGAAATTTTCACAATCCACACTCCTACAGAAATTCGTATGGGAAGACCAATCTTCTTCTCGTATTTTGGGAATATTAGTTTTTGCGTAATGATCAATTGTGAGTTTTTTTTTTTAAAAAAAGGTCAATTATTGAAGAATTAGTGCTGCCAGATTTGATACTTTTGTAAACACTCAAAGGAAATTTTCACAATCCACACTCCTAGAGAAATTCGTATGGGAAGACCAATCGCAATTTTTTTAATGTTTTTTTTTCCTTAGAAATTTTAATTAAAAAAAATGGTAGTTTTTATTTTTGACAATTCATGATAAACTTTGAATAAGTAGTCTTACCAGATGAGATTATTTTTTGGAATAACTTGGAAAAATTGTTAAAATCCACACTCCAAGAGAAATTGGTGAGGAGAGTTTTTCTAGTGTCTTTTTTTAAATTTTATTTTAAGGTTTTTTTTGCCATATACGAGTATAGTCATTTTAAAAAAAATTGTAAAAACAAATTGTTATTATTAATAATAAGGGTACCCCCAACACGATTCTGTCGAATGAGTCAAAGTGGAGTCAAAGTATTCACGGTAGATTGTGGCATTTTGAAGCACCTAGAGATTCTGCTAGATTTAATAAAGATGTTAATAGACCGATCCACCGACCTCATATTATTTAACGGGGGGGGGGGGGGGGTTTAAGGCTATTGTCTACTGGCTTCATCTGACAAGTTATACGACTAGATCCACTTGAATACAACAATTCGGACCACTCCAGACATAACCATCCCAACGTAGGCCATTCCCCCCTATTCACCGTCAACCCTCCTCAACCTGATGTCGATACTGATGCTGGCTGGATACTCTTCACAATTGTGCTTTAAATCGAATCCGGTATGCAAATGCAGCCGCAATTCGAGCAAAAAAAAACAACATAAAACCACAGTTCGAATAGCACTGCACATCTGAGGCCTAGTGTATGCGAACAGTTCGTATAATGTTAATTCAGGAATGGACGTGAGGCTACAATGGTAATCGTATTGCCCGTTTTGCATCTGCACATTCCTGTGTTAACACTCCTTGTTGTGGACTGCGTCCTCTCCACCGCCCCGTACCAGTCATCCACCACTGCCCAGAATGCAGCCACCTCTGCGGATATCTGCAATCACAGATGGATCTATCTGTTGACGTTTTACCTAATCGAAGATTTACCAAGATTGTGTTACGTTGTCATCTTTATAAGTTTCTCGTCATTTTGGTGATCGTTTTAGTTGTTGTGGTCTTCGTTTGGTTGCAGTTTCTGGCTTCGCAGTTGCTCCTTGACTGCCACAACCTCTGAGCTTGTTAAGCTCGTTGTCATCGCCTCCGATAACTGCTGATCTTGCTCTCCTGTGCAACATGTTCATCTCCGTCAGGGCTTTCTTCGTTTTTGCACATTTGCTCTTTTATAGTTCGATCTGCTGTTTACCATTAATCCGAGCAGTTTCAACTTGTGATTATCACCTCAGCCCCCGCTTTATGGTGTTCGCAAGCGTATGTGGGGGGGTCGCACTTTTTCCTCCAGTCTGCCGTATCTCTCTTTTAAATCAAACATTTTTTGTGTGGACTTTTTCAAAACGATTCATTACATTTGCCCGTATTGTACCCATTTTCCAATATGTCCAAAGTGACTATCTTGACAATACGACGATCTTGACTACTGATGCTGACGATCTTACCATCATTCTGAGCAGCCCTTTATCACGTTGCCTATTAAATTTGCGTCTATTTTTGATAGTTTTTTCTTCTTAATTTCCGGTTTGCTTCGCTGTTGGTAGTGGGCATTTTCACTATCTGATTTGTTCGCTTGCCTTTACCTTTTGCGTCTTGTGAGGGCATCCTAGGCTCATAACCTTTTGGTTGATTTTCTAGACCTCGGGCTTATCAATTAATTATTAAAATTGATATGCGCTTGAATTTGTTGTGGTTTTATGGGGGAATAAATTGATTTGACGGTAGTCATACCATACCACGATTGGTGGATGTAATGAGGAACAAAAATTGTCTAATAAATTTTCAACGCTGACAAATAATTTGCTCGGAGTGTGTTTGGATTGTTTTGTTAGCACTTTCAAATCAGCACTTGTGCTTCTTGCAAAATAAGCTCACCGAATGTGTCAGATTAACCGCAGAATTTCATTGAAAATACTCTTAATCGATCTTCATTAGAAGGGGAATTGTTATCGAGCAATAACGACAGTTCAGTATAAGTGTAATCGAAACAAATTCAACGATCTCCAATGAAAGAGTGGTGGTGGTCTTTTCTTTTGAACTATTTTATTCTAATATGTTTACCTTTGTTTGAAAATTTCACAATTAATAATGAATTATGAAAAAATATTTGATTTAACGCGAATAGATACGATCAGATTCAGTTCATCTTTTTGTTATTGAGAAAAAATAATATACGCATTCACAGATTATGACCGCAAGGAGAAATTTTTCGAAGCACACCAGCACCAAGATTAGAAGGAATTATTTCTTGGATATATAAATTTCAGGTGTGAACACTTACGTACGTATTCATTCGTTATCGTCATTATTGTAGTAAATCGATCGTTTTTACAATATTTTTCACAGCTACTTTTGTAAATATTTCTGCTTCCCCTACCACACTAGAAGTGGGGAAATAAATTAAGCACCGACGTCCACTGTTATAATGAAATTATCTCTGCTTTTAGCTTTTAAGGTTGGACTCAGGAAAATTATAAATCGACTAACGTTCGGGAGGTACCAATTTTCAGGTCATTATTTAGTTATGGCGTCTACGAGATCGCATCGCAGGATACAATATTCAATTCTGTTACATCAAAGTTTACTTAATTGTGTACATATCAAGTGTAGCAGAAATTTAATGAGACTGATTCATTTTTTTTACAATTATTTTACATTAATTTTATGCCATTTAAAGTAATTTTCGAGGGCATCTCTACGTCGGTAAAAGCGTTGTGTCCACTTTTCATAGTAGTGCTTGAAGGCTTCAACTGAAATCGCCTTCGGCCCCTCGGTTACACTCCATTGGATGTTATCTATAGTATCAAGATGACATACTTTCAACAGCTTGCTTTTTAGTTTTTAATTATAAAATCACAGGTATCTATTTTCCAGGAGACATAATCATGATGGATCATCCAAGTCTCTACAATAACCGATCTGATGCGAAGAACCCTTTTTCAGAGCAGAGCAAATGTTTTCTTATAAAAAGAATTCCGTTTTTATAAAAAAAATGTCCTTGAAAGGATGAGGTTGAAACTTGTACTATACACACACGTCTAGGAGGGACTAACGTACAAACTTAGTAAAGAGGAAGATAGCAGTACTGCCGCTTTGCTACCATACCTTCTTAGTGCTCATTTTAGGAGTAAATAATTTTTACTTGAACAACTGTGCTTATAGTTAATCTGATTTACAGGTTGTTGTATATTTTGTGGCGAATATTCTTCCTGAAGTCGTTATAAACCAAACAAATATTTATTGTAGGTATTTTTTCCCGAAAGGGTGCTAGAACAACTTCGTTTTGCAAAATATTACCAAACAAATTTCGATTTGCGAAAGAGTTCTTTGGTTTGCAGATAGGACCGGAAAACAATTTCATTATCTGATAAGGTTCCAAAAATAAGTTTGTATTACGAAATGATCCCGAAAAACGTTCGTTTTGTGAGAGCATCCCGAAAACACATCGATTTGCGAAATAATATCCCGAAAGAGACACAAGGAAGCAATTCGTTTTGCAAAAACTTATCCGAAAATAATTTAAAATGTCAAGAAATAAAATTAAGAACATTTGTTCCTCTTACAGGCCAGTGTAGATTTTTAGGAGACCTTCCATCGGTACAGAAGTTAATCATATTTAAAGTTTCGCCAAAGGTAAGACTGCAAATAGGGACGAAAATGTTTATTATCGGAAATTTATTTTCAGTTTTTGTGGGTCTTCTTAAAAAATTTGTTTTATCGAAAAAATCATTTTTTTTTAAAGATTTTCAGGTTTTTAGGTTTTCATTAAAAAATTTCATTAAATTTTTCAGCTAACATTTTTCAGTTGAATTTTTCAGTAAAATTATAAAAATTTTTCAGTAAAAATATTTCAGTAAAAAGTTTTCATTTAAAATTTTGCAATAAAAATTTTTGAGTAAAAAGTTTTCAGTAAAAATGTTTCAGTAAAAATTGTTCATTAAAAATTGTCCAATAAATTTTTACTGAACAATTTTTGTTCAGTCTCTTTTTTTTAAAGAGAAAATTTTTCTGAAAAATTGTTACTGAAAAATTTTTACAGAAAATTTTAACTGATAATTTTTACTAACAATTTATTTTTACTGAAAATTTATTTTTATTAAACATTTATTTTTACTGAGAAATTTATTTTAACTGAAAACTTTTTACCAAAAATTTTTATTGCAAAATTTTAAATGAAAATTTTTTACTGAAAAATGTTTACTCGGAAAATTTAAATAGGAAATTTTAACCAAAAAATTTTTACTGAAAAATTTTTATGAAAATTTTTACTGAAAAATTTTTACTGAAAATTTTTACTGAAAAATTTTTACTGAAATTTATTTTTACTGTAAGCTTTTTACTCAAAAATTTTTATTGCAAAATTTTAAATGAAAACTTTTTACTGAAAAATTTTTACTGAAAATTATTTTTACTGAAAATTTTTACTGAAAATTTTTACTGAAAATTTTTACTGAAAATTTTTACTGAAAATTTTTACTGAAAATTTTTACTGAAAATTTTTACTGAAAATTTTTACTGAAAATTTTTACTGAAAATTTTTACTGAAAATTTTTACTGAAAATTTTTACTGAAAATTTTTACTGAAAATTTTTACTGAAAATTTTTACTGAAAATTTTTACTGAAAATTTTTACTGAAAATTTTTACTGAAAATTTTTACTGAAAATTTTTACTGAAAATTTTTACTGAAAATTTTTACTGAAAATTTTTACTGAAAATTTTTACTGAAAATTTTTACTGAAAATTTTTACTGAAAATTTTTACTGAAAATTTTTACTGAAAATTTTTACTGAAAATTTTTACTGAAAATTTTTACTGAAAATTTTTACTGAAAATTTTTACTGAAAATTTTTACTGAAAATTTTTACTGAAAATTTTTACTGAAAATTTTTACTGAAAATTTTTACTGAAAATTTTTACTGAAAATTTTTACTGAAAATTTTTACTGAAAATTTTTACTGAAAATTTTTACTGAAAATTTTTACTGAAAATTTTTACTGAAAATTTTTACTGAAAATTTTTACTGAAAATTTTTACTGAAAATTTTTACTGAAAATTTTTACTGAAAATTTTTACTGAAAATTTTTACTGAAAATTTTTACTGAAAATTTTTACTGAAAATTTTTACTGAAAATTTTTACTGAAAATTTTTACTGAAAATTTTTACTGAAAATTTTTACTGAAAATTTTTACTGAAAATTTTTTATATTTTTACTGAAATTTTTTTATATTTTTACTGAACAATTAATGAAATTTAATGAAATTTGTAAAATTTTAGGAAAATTTAATGAATTTCAGATTTTTAGGTTTTCAGTTATCATGCAAAATGATAACTGAAAACCTAAAAATCTGAAAATCTTTACAAGAACTGAATTTTTATATAAAACAATTTTTTTAAAAAGACCCACCAAAAGTAAGAATAAATTTCCAAAAAAAAATCAGTTTCGTCCCTACTTGCAGTCCTACTTTTGGCGAAATATTAAAAATGATGAACTTCTGTGCCGACGGAAGGTCTCTTAAAAAATCTGCACTCGCCTTTAAAAGGAACAAATTTTCTTAATTTTTTTTGTTGATATTTTAAACTATTTGCAACCTGATAACACATTTCATTTAGAAAATTTAACAAAAATTATTTTGAGTAGAACGTTGTTCTTTTTGTAAATAATAATAAACTTTTTGTAAAAAAAACTTTCAAAACTAAAGCCGACTGCGATTTATGAAGAAAATAATTGAAGAGTCTAGAATTGATAATAAAAAATAAAAGAAAACAGAATTGAAAAACGGAAGTAGGTAAGCCTAACATGGGCACTAACCCATTTTCACATTTCCTTTTTCACTTGTGTGTAAACACTAACTGAAAGGGGGGGGGGAGAAAACATTTGAGTGGCCTCTTACTCACTCCCCCATCATATCCCTATCCAACTTGGTATTATTCCTGCCTTAACCTTTCGAGCTTACAAATGTTCACCTACGATCGTTGTCCATTAATCTTATAAATTGTGATCTCTTCAATTACGATTAGGTGTGCAGGTATGTCACTATTTTAAGTAAATGCTTACCTGATCGGAAATTTTGTGTGTTTGTATTTTTTTTTTTTTTTGTTGATTTATTATTTTTCATTTGAATATTCGATGCTATTTGTTAACATATTTTTTGTTTCATTCAATTTTCGGTATTCTTAATAATATTATTGATGTTGGCTTTGTTTTTTGCATTTCCATTTGAGTTTGGAATTTTTTTTTTATTATTTTAACTCTAAATCATAATTAAAAGGTATGCCAATAAGAGAATTTTCATATCTTTTAGACTAGACAAAAGCCGTTAATATTATTTAAGAAAGTGAGAAATTTCACCTGATTTATTTGTGTGGAAGTGAATAAGTTTACTCTGATGCGAGCGAGCTAACAACATGTCATCAAATTGAATAATATCAAATAATTATAAAATAAGATACTCGATCTGAAACATTTAGTGTTACTTAAAATCTTCCATTAGATCGATACTCAATACTCGATCTAATGTAAGATTGTAACTAAGACTAAATCGTTCACATCGAGTATCTTATTTTAGGTTCTTTTTTTAATTGTTTTTTTTTTTTAATATAAAAATCGGGAAAAATTTAAAGATTGGAAATGGTTATATTATGAAAAAATTTTTTTTTTTTTAATAATACATCCATATCCAATCTTTAAACTTTTTCCCAATTTTATGAGAGAATTGTTTTCAATAAATTAAAAGCAATAAAACTTACAATTTAACGTAAACTATTTCGTTCACATCTCAGGCAACTCGATTTAAAAAACTTCACAAATAACAGAGACATTAAAAAGAGTGTGGATTTTTGTCTTATCAACTTGTATACATGAACAACAAGATAAGACCTAAATTCCACAAAGTTATTAGTTTTTTTTTTATAATTTGACTGTCTCAGCAGAAGTTCCTTTGGTTTGCTTCTGCGGACACAGTCAAATTATTGGAAAGAGTCCTTTCCAGTAATTCTTTGGTTTGCAAACTGGTCCAGAAAACAATTCCAAAAATCAGTTTCTTTTTTGAAATGATTCCGAAAAACACTTCGATTTTCGGAATATCATACTATCCCAAAAAAAACTCAAGGAAGCAGTTCGTTTTGCAAAAATTATTCTAAAAATAATGGATAATACGATAATATCCTGAAAATATGTATTTTTTTCCAAAGGGTTCTTAGATGTCATAATTCAAAACAATAATTCTGTTTTTATTATCTTGCGCTAAATATTTATTGAAAGCGTCTCATAAATATATAACATACTTGCTATTATGAAAGGGTCCCAGAAAAGCAAAAAGAACCTGAAATTCAAAATTGAAAAGGGTCCAAAAATCATGTTTCTAGCAAAACAGAATCTCAAAAATATTTAAATTTGCAAAATGGTTTCCAGATTCAGTGAAGCTCGGATTCTGATTATTTTTCTCACCTCCTATACCACAACCTGGATAATATCGTATCGCGTAATCTCGCGTCAAATTGAAACGGATCGCATCACAGCTTATAGATTTGGATGGAATTGCAGTGCACCGTATTGTATCGTATCCCCCAATACACTGCCCATTGGTCAATAAATAAAAAAAAAAGTTCCTTCACAATTTTTGTTTATGAACTAAAATCTTTGTCCAATCTTCGTTCCGCATTTGTTAAATCATATTTACCCATTTATCCTGTAGACTAAAGAGCGCCTAAAAAATCATCTCTCACGTGGAAAAGAAAAAAAAAATCATTTATAATTAAAAAGAACCGCAAATTATTCTTGCTACTAAATGACCGCACGTCCCACTCTACTTGCTGTAAGAATTTTTCCTAGTAAAACCCTTTTACACACAAGCCTAGATCTGTGGATGGGCCCAGTACTCCACCTCCGTTCGATCGCATGGGTACTCATTTAGTGTTTATTAAATATTTTTTTTATTTTCGCAATCGATTTTTTGTTGTTGGCATTTTTTATTAGTACTAAAATGAGTGCGTTCTGTGTCAATGTTGTCCATGTGATCAGAGAATTACGATTAGTGGGGTTTGGTGGATCGTTCACCTCCTGTCCTTTTCTGTTCGTTATTTTTTGTCTCTTGCATTTTTTTTTTTGCGAGCACCTACCTACCTCTAATATGCCGTTGATCTTATTGTCTCCCGCCTGGTGACAATTGGAATTTTTCTTCTACAGTTCATTTCGGGTAGAGGTCGCCATAGTGTCGTGGGGTATGTTAGTCTCGACATAGAAATGATTGCACTCTCTTTGATATGGGATCCACCTTGTTAATGGTGTTTTTTTTATTATTATTATTTATTTTTCTTTTCCATATTTTCCTCTCCCCTCTGAGTACGGAGCTCACTGGCTCTTCTTTTCCTGACTCTATTGAATTTTCTTTCGAACATTTCGGATAGCATTGTGTTGGCTAAAGACTTTTTCGACCTCTTCGTCCTCTTTTTTGGTGTCTTTTGGAATTTTGTGGTTCTCTTTGCCGATCGATTGATGCCCCATTGTGATTGTTGAAGGTGTGTCATCCATCCATCTATCCAACACTATGATTAGGCCGTGTCTTTTGTTATCGGACAACGACAGACATTCCTTACCATCGAATATAGAAAATTCAATCACAAGAGGACAATTCAATAGGGCCCATTCGAATGGTTGTCTTTTGAGATTGTTTTTTTTTTTTTTAATGTTTTGTAGATTTTCTCTTTTTGCTGCCATCTAATTTTATCTGTTCTGTTTCAATTCTCTTTCCTTTTAATAGAGTTTTGATTAAAAACTGATTAATAAATATTGTTTATATAAATTTTTGGCATAATTTTATTTGAGCAAATTTTTTCAAATCGACAATAGTTTTTTACTATTTATTTATTTTTATTTTAATTTAATATAATTTTTAATCAATCGAAGTCAAATTGGCCTTTTCTGGAGTGCATTTTTAGTAATGAAAGTCAAAATAATGCTTTAACAAAGTTTTTGTTGTTGTTATAAGGTCTCCGAGGCTAGAGCTAGAGTCCATTCTATAGCGCCACGACCATGAGGTCATTTCTGGTGACTTCTTGTTATGTATCGGTTGGGATTTTCAGCTTACCTAATGAAACTGATTGATAGTTGGTTGGAGGGAGCAATCAGAAGTGACTTAATTTTATGAAACATACTCAATAGATTCTTTGAAGAAATTAAGAAGAGGACTTGAGTGCAGGAGCTCCACAGTGGTCGTAGTTCTATTCGAAAAGAAATTCTGGGTTAATTGGCATTCATTTAAAATATGGGGAATGGCGATTTGAACGCCACAGGAATGGTATGAAAGACTGGGATGCCCAGAATTTCGGCATGGCTGTTGAGTAGACTGGCTTTTTGATTTTTAGCCAATGTGTGGAAAGATCCATTCTACTTGTCTATGCATGGTTAGTGACGTTATGTGACATTTTATTACCAGGCCGGAGAACAGTTTGTCGTGCAAAATTATTAGCTGTAAAATTATTTTTAAAAACCAAAGGTAGGCCCAACTAATCTTCAAAAAGGCCTATCGTCTGTGTAAGTGAAATTTCGTTTTATTATGAAAACGAAGCTTAACCCAAATGGCAAGCCCCATAAATGGCGCATATTTTAACGTTTTTTTTCTTTCGTATTTTATTTTGCATAAATATTTAACAATAGTTTTTTTTGTTGTTGTTGATAGTTTCATATTCATTATCGAATTACTGGACAAAAAAGAAGGAGAATAGTCTTTGTAAAAAAAACTCATTTTAATTGGAAAAAAATAGAAAATTTACTGATGAGCAATTGCAAAGACCAAAGACCAAATTGGATTGATTATCAAATAAATTTTTACTACTTAATATGGTCAATTTTGGTATGAGGAAATTTTTTTGAAACAATCACAAAAAGTTTGGCTATCGAACAATTTTGCCGAATAATGTTGGCCAGTCCTTTTTTTTCATAAAGACTTTTTCAGACAAAAAAATAAATAAAATCTCCACTTTTGGTCATTGCAGTGTCGAAACTTTCGCACTAATCATCCGCACTGTATGCGAGGTGGTACATGGAGATCGTATGTGGGCTATACCATATTATCATATCTATAGGCAGTCACTATTTGCGTTGAAATTTTTTCCGAAGCCCTCCTGCCATCACCCGTACAACGCGTCTTGGATGATGTCGTCTTTGAGGGTGTGGATAGATCTGCGCGTGCACATTCAGTTTGAAAATTAATTACCCATCGAGGCCTGGCGGCCATTCGACCCATAATTGATAATCGCCGTGACAGTGATGATCAAGCAATGATGAATTTGATTTTTCAAGATCCGTTCGGATCGCAATTGAACCAACCCAGTCGGGGCATATTGAATAAATCATCGATGCTCGTCGTCGTCGATCTGATCTTGTGACTAACCTTGTGCGCACGCCGGGCCTTTCGGTCTTCCTCTAAACGATCGCTTTTGTTTTGAAGGAAACGTGCACCGTGGTCTCTGGGATCATGGGCGACAAAAAGTGCGGCGGTTGTGTTGGGAGAGCGGCCAATTGCAGGCCCTGTACACATTGCGTAAGCGAAGTTGAATGGAAGCGGGTCGCACTTGCCCACCCAATTGATGTATGCAAACGGCAACAAGTTTGCGGAGGATACGTTGTCGCTATCCACCATCAACTATTCTGCGTTGGATGGGCACTGGGACAATCAACGATTTTGCGACCAGTGTGGGTGACTTGAATCGGTAGAATGGCTCGTCACTATGAAAGTATGAATCTGGGCACACGAATCGACTTTAAGTTCGTGCTCAGACGCAATGGTTTCGTGTAGAGGGCGAATGCTGTTGCAGGTGATATGAGTACAGCGCTTAATAAAGGGCAGAATACGAAACGGGGCCAAAAAATAAAAATAGGCTAAAGGCATGGACGGTCCACGATCATTGTCACGGCCATCTCTGAAGTCGTTTACATTGTCATTTGCATTGCCGGCCGCATAAACGTCGCCAACATCACAATCGACCACGGCAACCCATCATAATCGCTGGATAGAGGCTCAATTCAATCCCAGCCGATCCAATCCCAACCAATCTGATCCTCATGTTTGATTCAATGTCCATTGTATGTTAAACGACTCACCATAATTATTTTGATGAGTTTATCGTAGTCATTGGCTTTCAGTCCATTCCGTCATTCGCCGTCGCTCCTTCTTCATAGTGCCTAGCTTTTTTCGCTTCATCTAATCGTTTTGGTACCTCCTAATCGACTGTGCCTCCTTCACCATCGATCGTAATATTCTTCAACTTTTGTGGTTTCCATTTTCTCTCATATTAAATATGGTTTCTTTGCTCCGTTCACTCTGCACGCTTTTTCTTCCCTCGGTTGTACCATCAGCTCCGGCGCTTATGCCTATTATTATTCCAATCTATTTGTTTGGTAGAGTCGTCACCTGTACAACAATACAGAGGCTACTTACGTTTAAATGAAACAAAACTAAGAGCTGATTCGGATTGAACGATGGATGCTCTCTGGTGGTATGCTTCATTCAGAAATTGGGCTCGATCCGAGATACGAATCTCGTCGATGGCGTTGGATC
Organism: Atherix ibis; assembly: GCA_958298945.1. Lineage (NCBI taxonomy): Eukaryota > Metazoa > Arthropoda > Insecta > Diptera > Athericidae > Atherix > Atherix ibis. The sequence continues at coordinate 20,036,983 of OY282610.1, read as the reverse complement.
TCATCTGTGTAATGAATCTGTTGGAGGCTGCTTCCGCGTATGTGCGCAATGTAAATACAATCTATTGACACCGGAACGTGAGCAATTGGTCTATTTTGAAATAATCTCCGGCCACGAAAAGATCAGATCAGGAAGGAAAGAAACGGCAGACGAGCATCATGAAAAAGAATTGAAATTGCTTGGTCACAGGAATGAAGGGAATGCAGAACGGACGTAAGCTTATCGCATCCACCCGCACACATAGTCCTAAGATCACGAGCTAATCTCATATTGAGGACCATCTTCCATATTCCATCTGATGATCATTCCATTTTGGGATCATTCAATTTTGTGGTTGTTGAATCTTCGAATCCGAATCTTCTCATCTGGCATGGGATCAGTGTAGGTGGACGCTGGTGGTAGTTAGGCATGATCATGGTCTGCGAACAATCATAACGAAACGGAATCCAGTCACTGCGTGGCCATCAACGGCACGAACATCCATTCAGAATTCATTCATTAATTTGACGATGATTCGTCCCCATCCTATTGTCAGGTAGGTAGTGCGTCCATCGGCCAGACAGCATTTACCAGGTGTGGTATGGAAGTTACCTGGCTACGGACTGATCGTAGGTTGGTAGCCAAACTCAGATGGGCTTCGGTTCGAGGGCATAGCCTACTCTATAACTACTCGCCATCGAATACGTGGATTTTTCTCTAATGTTGCGCAGATGAGAAGTCATAAAATTTCGGTATTGACGAGATTTCGACGAGACCAAATGGTTGATTAAAAATAGACTTCGTTTGGTACAATTGATCCGTACTATTTATGGTAGTTTTTTTTTCTCTTTTTACCCTAACACCACTCCGATATATTTTCTGTTCCATCCTGAAACTTTCGTACTGGTCGTAGTACCGGAAGAGCCCCAAGGTGTGACAGAGATTACTAAAGAGCGACCTAAAGTTTTGGCGCTTCGATCTTCATAAACCGAGTTGTGCAACAAACTGTCAGTTGTCAGCTATTAGACATCAGGAAGTACGAGAACATAGCCCAAAGAATATAGCCAGTATTGTATGGGCCCGTCCGTTCGTCTCCGATTGTCTTATTAGAAACGGTCTTAGCGTGATGCACCTACACACAAATCATGTTGCCAGCTAATTTCATATTTTATTTATTGTATTTTTATTTGCAATTTCTAATGTTCCTTAATAATAATCTTCCCATTTTTTTTCCAAGCAGTTTACAAAAACTAACCCCTACCCGCCCCCTACCCACCAACTCACCATTCGAATATTGTCACTATTTTCCCTAGCGTCAATTGTAGGTGCTGCTGCTGTACTGCAATTATTTTCATGGTTTTGTAGCCGTGTGCTGTGGATGTCGTTTTGCCAATTTGGATTGTCTGTACTGGACGGATATTGGTTTTGGGTTATGAATTGCGTTTGGCCTACAATTCCAAGTAAAATGAATTCAAATATCTTTGAATCTATGAGCTGTTGTGATTATTAGATTTTTCGAAGAGCCCAGCAAAGGTAGCGCCCACGTTCGCTTGTTTTGTCGATGATTTGCTGTGGGAAAATTTACTGATCCACCAGATTAGTCTGTCTATTGATCCCAAATGATTCCAATTTTGAAATGAAATTATTGCTGCCAACAACAGTAAAACTATTAGCTACACTGGACTACGGTAGTGAGGGCGAACGGGACTGTACTGATAGGACACCACACATCATTTTTGAATAAATGAATTTTTCATGCAAAAATCAAAACATCGCTGAATGGTTAAACTGGCTTACCGTATAGATTGTACCTAGAAATGATTGTTCACACCAAATGATTATTAGTCGAGGAATGCAAATTAAACGACACGTTGTGGTGAACATTTTCAATTGTAGTCGAGATGAGGTTGAAGCTGCTCCACGTAAATGTCGTCCCTAATTTTTCGACTATTATTACCGAAAATTATAATCAAATCATTATTCCAAAATATATGAAATTAATTATGTTTTTTTTTAACCTTTTAACAATATTTTTCAAGAACTCTTTTTCATTCGTGAAAATTGTCAAATTTTTAAATTTTCTTTTGATTTAGTTATCATAAAATTTATAAAATATAAAAATTAATTTACTGCCTTAAAAATCCATTAAAAGGTGCCTAGTTCGTAGCCGTCCGAATACATGCGGAATGCTCTTCAGTTATCTCTTAAGGGCCTAACCTATCGGGATCCGTCTGTAAAAATGACCTTATCGCCTTACTTTAGATCCAAATAAAAGGAATAATTTTTTCCTGATTAACAAGGTAGTTTCTTAAAATAAGAGACGGTCCTTAAGTTGTTGGCTATGCATTTTTAAGGTGTTAGAATTTTTGCTGACAGAATTTTTATTTACAGAATTCTTATTGACAGAATTTGTGCAGTCAAAATTGACTAAAAGAATTCTTACTGACAGAATTTTTGCTTGCAACAATTTTACCGACAAATTTTTTACTAGGAGAATTTTCCCAGACAAAATTTTTACTGACAAAATTTTTGCTGACACAATTTTTACTGACAGAATTTTTATTCACTGAATTTTTTGCTGACGAAGTTGACCAAAATAATTTTTTTCTGACAGCATTTTTAGTAATAAAATTTTCGCTGATAACATTTTTAATGAAGGAATTTTTGCTGTACGAATTTTTATTGACAGAATTTTCGGTAGCAAAATGTTTACTGACAGAATTTTTATTCACAGCATTTTTTTTGACAAAATTGATCGAAAGGATTTTTTCTGACAGCATTTTTGCTGAAAGAATTTTTTGCTGATAACATTTTTATTGAAAGAATGTTTGCTTCCAGTAATTTTACCGACAAAATTATTGCTGGCAGAATTTTCACTGACAAAAAATTACTGACTAAAATAATTTTTCTGACAACATTTTTACTGATAAAATTTTCGTTGATAGTATTTTAAATGAAAGAGGTTTTTTGAGAGAATTTTGGCTTGCAGCAATTTTGCCGACAAAATTTTTGTTTGTAAAAATTTTACCGCCAGAACTTTTACTAACCGAATTTTTACTTTATTGTTGGCAAAATTGACTAAAATAATTTTTTGACAGCATTTTTACTGATAGAATTTTTGCTGATATTATTTTTAATGAAAGAATTTTTGTTGGCAGAAATTTTGCTTACAGCAATTTTACCAACATAATTTTTGCTGACAGAATTCTTGTTGACAGAATTTTCGCTGGCAAAATATTAACTGACGGAATTTTACTCGGAGAATTTTGTGTTGACAAAATTAACCAAAATGAATTTTTCTGATAGTATTTTTACTGATGGAATTTTCGCTGATAATATTTTTAATGAAAGAAATTTTGCTTCCAGCAATTTTACCGGCTAATTTTTTTTTATCAGAGTTTTTGCTGAAACAATTTTTGCGGACATAATTTTTTAACAGATAGAATTTTTGTTGACAAAATTGATCAAAAGGATTTTTTCTGACAGCATTTTTGCTGAAAGAATTTTTTGCTGATAACATTTTTATTGAAAGAATGTTTGCTTCCAGTAATTTTATCGACAAAATTATTGCTGGCAGAATTTTCACTGACAAAAAATTACTGACTAAAATAATTTTTCTGACAACATTTTTACTGATAAAATTTTCGTTGATAGTATTTTTAATGAAAGAGGTTTTTTGAGAGAATTTTGGCTTGCAGCAATTTTGCCGACAAAATTTTTGTTTGTAAAAATTTTACCGCCAGAACTTTTACTGACCGAATTTTTACTTTATTGTTGACTAAAATAATTTTTTGACAGCATTTTTACTGATAGAATTTTTGCTGATATCAATTTTAATGAAATAATTTTTGTTGGCAGAAATTTTGCTTACAGCAATTTTACCAACATAATTTTTGCTGACAGAATTTTCGCTGGCAAAATATTAACTGACGGAAATGAATTTTTCTGATAGTATTTTTACTGATGGAATTTTCGCTGATAATATTTTTAATGAAAGAAATTTTGTTTCCAGCAATTTTACCGGCTAATTTTTTTTTATCAGAGTTTTTGCTGAAACAATTTTTGCGGACATAATTTTTTAACAGATAGAATTTTTGCTGACAAAATTGAATAAAAAAATTTTTGCTTAATAATTTCATTAGAAAATATTCCCAACTTTCTGTTAATCTTCCCAAACTTTCGTTTTTTTGATGAAATATTATAAAAATTAACAAAAGTTGAGGAATTGTAGAAAAATATTACAATTAAAATATTTTGTTTTCTATAATATAAAATGGTATATTAAATGCTATGTAAATATTATCTTAATAAGTATTTATTTAAAATAATAGTTGACTGATGGAGATGTACTCTTAAGACTGTTAAATGGATAACTTTGTAAAATCTCGAAATGTTACTACGAAACCCACAAAGTGGATTTTTATTCTAAAAATAGATTTGATGTATTTAAAATAGTATAATTTAATTTATTAGTAAAGATAATCAAATGATCCATGTAAAAATTGATTGGTAAATAATTAATCGAAGTTATATAATATTTTTAGAACTCGATCGTTTGTAGGACAATAAAAACTAGCCCAATTATTGCCAAAATATTCGAATATTAACTGAAAATGGCGATCATAATATAAAAAATAAATAAAAACAAAATATATTATTCGATGATCGACAGTGGTGCTGACACCTACACTTCCTATATTAAATCATAAGTATTCGCGCCCTACTCGACATATTCTTGCCATTTGGCATTTTGTCCATGGTTACACTCTCGCCTTGATAGTTAATTCGAGACCAAACCCTCTCGTTGTTGTTGTATTTTTTCTTCTTCTTCTTCTTATTCTTCTTGTTCTTCTTCTTCTTCTTCTTCTTCTTTTTCTTCTTCTTGTTGATATTTCCAATTTGGAAAAAGTGATTTCTTTTTCTAAAAAAAATAATAACAAATCATTAGAAAAAAAAATATTTTTTTTTAATTTTTTATTTAATATCAATTTCGAACACTTGTGCATACTACAATGAAATTTCGAAAAATTTCATACTCAATAAACTTGAATGAAACGAAAATAATCAATAGAAAAATATTAGCAAAAATAACTGGAAAAAAATTTTTTTTAATTAAAAAAAAAAAAAACCATCCACGATTTATGTACTTACCATCCATCGACTGAGATAGTGAACAAAGTGACAGAGATACAATGAGTAATTGTATTAGTATTGGTTTTATAGTGGGAGTCAGGTAAATGGAGGAAATGAAAAGGGTATCCAGAAAGAAAAAAGCAAGTCGCGCATACCAAGTTCGAGTGGTCGTAGTATGCACATACAAATAATAATAAACGCGCGCCCCAAAAGATCCCCAACTGTTTATAATAAATTGATTATCGCACAGCAATTTGCATATTTATAATCACCTCGTTATTGTTGTAGAATTGATTGTTCCGATGTTAATCGGGGCAGAGGAATGATTGTCGTGATGAGGACGAAAGGAGATGCGGAGGGTCAACCGGGATCACCTGAGATGACGAGGCCAGATCCGTGATTATTCCGTGTCGCTTTGGTCCATGTCGTGTCCACATACGAGCACACCTTAACCAACCTCTGCCTGCTATTTGACCCTCTTGGCATTAGCTTTGCCGAGATATGTATGCGCTGTGCCTCATCTTTACGGTCTTACGGTTCTGGCCCGGAACGTGGAAAATTTTAGGGAGTAAGCGTCAGATTGGAAAGTGTCGAAACAGACGGTTTTTTTCCCCTCCAATCTGATGCGACCGTACATAATAATTTTAAGTACAATTTATTTGGTTTGGTTTTTTCGATTTCTTTTTTTTTTTGTTATACAGTGTCATGACCATAAAATCGTTACTTTTTCTGAAAGAGTAAATTCATCAAAAAAAAAAACAACAAATTAATTTTAACTGATTAAAAGGTGAGCTTTTTTATAATCATCTTCATCATAAGAGTTCGATGATCACTGTTACTCAGCCTTCTTTTATTAATAAGAATGAATATTTTCGTTTTCTAGATAAATAGAAATTTAGTTCAAATTGATATAAGACAATTTTGATGGTTCTAAATAATCGGGGTCAAGCCTGTAGCGTTCAACTCACCATTCCCGATATTTTAAATGAATGCCGTGTAACCCGGAAATTCTCTCTGAAGATGACTTCGACCACAGTGGAGCTCCTACAGATCCTACAATTTCATTTGCAAAATACACATCTTAATTTACTCCACAGAATTTCATAATGTCTGCGTTTTCCCTCCAAATAACAATCGATCCCCGAAAATTCCAAATTATAGCCGAATCTGAATCTGTGCTATTCATACGAGAGTGGATGGATGCGTGCACTCATAAAGGCCGATTTATTGTCTAAAGTTCAAAATATAAAAATTTCTTTTGGCCATCATGGCAGATGCTATCAAATCCAAAGTGAACGGATGAAAAGTTCATGTATTAGAGATCAGTCGATTTTGGTTAAAAATCCAAGAGTCTGCAATTATTGCAATGCGCTGCAAGTGGAAATCGAGATGCGACATGAATAGCGATGCAAATTCTGTTGAATGGGACGAAGTGGAAGGGTTAAAGTCATTTTGAAGAAAACGGAAGACCAGTTCGGACTCGGTAGCGCTATGGTCAGTTGGTGTTATGGACAGTAGTTGTAATTTCCGTGAATTGCGGCTACTAAAAGACGATGGATGTTGAATGTTTAGGGGCCACTTTTCCATTTTGGAGTACTACAATCTGTGAATTTGCACACGATTAGGTGCCCTGAGCACTGAGGCCTTAGCCCCTCTTCAGACGATCGTGACGTTTTCGCGTCATGAATTGGCTAGTCATCGTCTATACGCACTTCAGCGGCCATTAACGTCTGCTCGAAGTGCAATATTTACGAAACGCAGCCTCAAGTAACGCATTCCAAATGCAGATTCTCAAAGCAAAGCCATTCAGCACAATCCAGTCCAAGTCAATCCAATCCAATCCGATAAGATTACTTGTACTTGCATCCAAGTAACATTACGACGCTGATTCCCTTTCACTGTACTTACCTTCTAAGAAGTGCGCACATTTACTCACTTCCACTTCTGGTCTTTACAAATCGATCGATGGCGGCATCAATGCGCAAAGGCCGAAAGTGGTATTTTTATGATTTGAGTTTCTTCAAATTCAAGAATGCTGCATTCACAAGACTGTCGACTGTTTGCAAAATATTCACCTGGAACAATACGCATATCGGTGGGACAATCACTACCAGAGAATCCTTATCAATGGACTCACGATGCCATGTAAATGTGATAAAAATCATAAAATCCCCCAAACAATATGATGTGATAACATCGATATCTCATTATATTATAGGGTAGTACTCTTACCATGACAATAAAAATTTACACAAAATAAAAAAATAAAATAATTGAAATTGTCCAAAAATTCAGGTGAAAAATTCTCGAATGTCCAATTCAGATCCGTTCCGGCGCAAGTAAGTCCATTAATTTTTCAACATTCATCTATTCGCATATTCCATTCCAGAGTGAATAGTTGACGGATGTCCTTTGGACTAAAAGTATCCTTTTACAAGTGCCTACAATTTCACAGAACATAAAAAAAATTCTTTCAAAATGAAAGCGAAATTTTTACGTACAAGAAAGTGAAGGCGTCCAATTCTTCTAAATTTTTGTTATTCTTTTCAAAAAAAAAATTCCATTTTTGTTATTGTTGTTGTTCTATCCATCAGAATAAAGTCTCTTTTTGCTTGGGCGTTTCGTCCTTTTAGGTCTCTTTTCAAATTTGAGTTTGTCTTTGACCAGAAATGCAAAATTTTTTCTTTGGAGAGCTAATGGAACAAAATTGTTATTTGCAAAAAAAATTCTTAAAATTTTTGCTTTTTTGCTGAAATGTTTATAAAAAATATTGAATATTTATGTAAAATTATTAATATTATTGCTAGCAAGGACTTTTCATATATCGAACATATGTTTATATTGAGCATAAAATCGATTATATATATTAGCTTATAGAAAAGCGTCAAGAAAATTTGGGAACATAAAAAATTTTTATTTTAATTAAACAATTTCGATTTGCAGAATATTTTCTTTTAAAAAAGTAAAAAAGAAATTCCTCTCACTATAACGTATGTCAATTTTCGGGCCTGAAAAGAAAAAAAACAAAAGTAAAAATTGTATCCTTAAAAAAAAAAATTACAAAACCAAAAAAAAGATAGTACCAAATTCGGAAAAAATCACACACAATTTAATCCAATTTAGGCTACCGGACTGTAACGTCGAAATGCATAACAAACTGATACCAAAGGTGAATAGACGTTCAGCTAAAGGACAGTAGCTAAAGGACAATAGAACCCACTGCGTAAAAACCAAAAAAAAAAACCAAATAAACGAAAACATTAAGAAAAAGTGGATTTGTAAAAAAAAAGATAGAAAATGTTGTCGAATAAAGGAACTGAGAGAACGTTTTGTTTATGCGATGTAATCACAAAATTGCATAGTAATGCCCGAAGGATAATTGTTAGAATACAAAAGGCACAATGCCAGGATATGAGCGTTAGTGGAATTACTGCAAAAAGAAAAATAGACGCCGATCAGGTAAAACGGGCAAGTTTGGAAGAAGAAAACGTTCTGATAGCGATTAGGCGTTTTTATTTCGTCCTTTTCGCCGATCATGTTATCTGAGACGTGAACGTTTCACATGGCAAACAATGCCATAGTATCGGTAGGACACAGGATGTGGACAGTTCTGCACGAGGACATCCAATCCGTGTAATATGATTTCGAAAAAATTGTTCCTTTTACAACGTGATTCATATTAAAGCTGGACGACAGAGAAGATTTCAGCACCAAGCCTATTAGGACATAAACAGGATCGAGGCGAGTATCGATAGAATATCGAAAGGCTGACGTTGACACACGATTATGAGTATCGATTATGATTAATGTGAGTTCAGATAGCAATTCCGATACGAGTGCAGATAGCAATACCGGATGAGTTGCTATTATTTCATTTACAAAAATGCCAGTGTCCACTACCATGGCAATACTGTGATTCAGGATGACGTGACTGGAATGACAAACGGAACTAAAATCCTTGGCCAGATGCACCTACTCGTATCGTCATAGTTAATTTAAGGATCTCGACAAAAAAAAAAAAAAACTTAAAGAAAAACAATAAATAAAAAATATCCCTTTTGTGGACAAGACGAATAAAGATGAGCGAATCCCTTTTAAGTGCTAATATAGAACCGAGACGATGCGACGACATTGCCGAAATCACTAATAAGTTTGACATTTTTACAACTGAAACAATCGGATTCGGGCGAAATTCAATTTCTTTGGTTCGCTTCTCAAAACTTTTTAAAGACGACATTCTCCTTATGCTGCCCTCCTTTTTTTCCATACGCACACTTTCTTCCATTAGTCAAAGAGATGGACTCGATTTTGATTATCTTCGTCCTTCCGGTGGGCTATTTCGATGTCTGAAGTTATCATAATCAAATTTTCTTAATCGTTATACTCTGTGGTAAAAACTCTCAAAATCCAAAACAATGAATAATAAATAAAGTAAGAGACACACGGTCAGGATCCAAGTATAAGGGTGACTTTTATCAATTTGTTTTTCATGCAGGACGAATATGTGCGATATCATGTAAGGTAAGATTTTTATCAACAACAACAAAAAAAAAAAAGTAAAAAAAAAACAACAACAAACAACAAAAATCTCATTTCAACAACAATGAGTAAATTATTTTTTTATTTCAAAGTTTCTTTTTACATTTACTTAGCCTGTACGGGCTGATGTCCTTCTTCCTGTCTTGAAAGTGCAAGATTTCTGCTGTTCTAAATAAACTTTTCAATTTTTAAATTTACAAAATTTCTCATCCTACCAAAAAGTTTTCATATATTCTTTTATGCAATTGAATAGAATTAGTTTAGGCCATCAGGTGGGTGGGGGTAGTTAAGTTAGTAAAAGGGGAAGGAGAGGGGGTGTAGAGGGTAGATATAAATATGGGTGGTGAGGTCAATGTTTAGTACCAGTCTAACCTGGTATTAGTGATGATATTAACCGATACTAAAAGGACTGACTTGTCTTATCATGCTGCCAATCATCTCTGCCATCCCCAGCAGCAGACTTTCACTTTCATAGCCATCATATTCCATAGTAGAGTGCACCCTTATTTTTCGTAGTAATGTACAGTGTCCTAATTTCGTTTTTACAATGGTTTCGCGCTTAACTGATTAAAGTGTTCTCTGTTTAAAAGATTTAAAGCCATAATAATAATAATAATAATAATAATAAGGATAACAGCAACAATCGAATGGCAAAGACCAACTTACAAGTGGGAAGGATTCTTTCTTATGGAGTATATTAATATGCATTTATATTTATTTCCCATTCCTGTTGGTTTTCTTCTACTTTGGATTTTGTAGATTTCTTCTTCGATTGAACTTTATTATAACTTCAAAAACAATCATACTCGACATATAAAGTATAAGAAAATAATAATAATAACAACAACAACAACAACGACCGGTCAGAGGGAAGAACTTTTGTAGTGAAAAATCGAGAACTTTTCGTAAATGAGTATTTTTGTAAACACAAGTGAATATAAAGGAATTTCCATTTGGTTTTATTAAAACTCAACAAATTGTCCATTTTTATTTTCTTGGATCTGATCCTGTTTTTTTTTCTCTCTCTCAAATGCAAAAGTTTTTCTTTTAATGATTTTTTGCGTTTTTTTTTTTAAATTAAATGAATGAATTTTTGAAATTTTTTTTTTCATTTATAGTAATTATATTAGAAGTACTTATTTAGTTGTTTTTTCTTTCTTCAAAAATATCAAACAATTTTCTAAAATTACTTACAATAAAAAAAAAAAAAAAAAAACATTTCCTTTTTTTTTAAAAGCTTTTAACCATTTTTTTCTATAGTAAAGCGACAAAAAATCGTTCCTTTTTTCATATTTTGTTCGAAAAAAGTTAATTTCATAAAAAAATCAAAAAAAAAACGGATATGATTATATATAAAAAAAAAAACAAAAACAAATTCGAAAACTATTTTTAATGGAATCATAATCGAAGCCATCAAATGACAATGGCCCATTGTTGCTGATATTTTCGCAATTCGATGAAATTGGCACACCTGTAATCAAGGTGGCATCCGAAAAAATTGTTTGCTTCTTTCTTTTTCGTAATCTAAATTTAGGTACATCTATAATTTTCAACATTTTATTTCATAATAAAATTTGTCATAATAGATGAAAAGAAAATAAGATAAAAATTATGCAAAGAAGAAAACATTTCTGTTCATTTACATTGATTCGACTGAGAAAAATTTTTTCTCGTTAAGTTGGATTGAGGGTCCAAGTTTGAGTTTTATTTATTAATATAAGAACTTTGGCTGCAAGAAAGAAAACCTTTTCTTTTTATTAAAGAAATTTATATAGAACTGATAGAACTCATATCTGGGCAAAATAAAATACTATCACAGAAAGTAGCCACTTACTGACCAAATTAATTTATTTGAAATGAAAAAAAAACCAGTAAAATTAATATTTTTCATATAAAATATAAGCTTTAAAAGCGAAACACGACTTAAATTAAAAATTCTTAAAATGAAAAAATTTTGAATCCCCTTAAAATTTTGTTTACCGGAGAGAAAAAAAACACCAAATCGTTAATTCCATGTACTATGGAGCATAGTTAGGAAGCTCTAAAGTGAAAAATGTCAAGTCGATTGTAGGTTGAGCATGGATGGATACAAACAATTGTCGATCGACCTCTAATCCTATTTATGTATGTACATTGGCAGATTGTATTGCATTGAGAACAGTGCTTGAATCATGATAAATGCATTCGACATAAGGTCATAACAAGTGGATGTCAGGTATGATCACCTTTAGTTGATGCCATCTAGCGACGAAGCAACGAAACTGCAACAGAATCACAGCAAAAACGTTATCGAAATCGTCAAAAGGCAAATGTTGATCTAAAAGGTAAATGAGTTTCGAATAGCCATAGTGGACCTACAAAGCTAAAGTTGAACACTGTCGTTAGGTGAGCAGTCGCCAAAGTCAAAGAGCACATTTCGATTAAACCGCTTTAGAGGCCAATCGAGCTCCTAACTGTACGAGAAGATATCGCTTCGCTTTCGGACCATACTATTCTCAGCTGAGATGGCCGTACTTGGTAAAGGGTGCTGCAATCGAATGCACGACTTTTCGATTTGGTATTTTATCTAAAAATGTTTTAGCAGCGGGGGAAAATACCGCTAAATGCTAACATGACCGCATAGATCGTATTAAAACGAGAATGGAAAAAATTTGCAAATCTGATCAATTTTTGTTTTGTTTACCATCAAAAAAAAATTTAATCATCTTCTAGCAATAAGTGTAAGCAAATTTGTTATAAAAGACTTCAAATTTTATTTAATTTTTTTTTATAATTAAATTTCTAAAAGATGATAAACTGAAAAAAAATGTTATAGCTCACAGATCGATTGAGAAAAGATCACTATGAACTGCATTACCATATTACCGAATTGATTGACTAGCATTTGGCAAGAAAATCTTTTTAGCATAAATAATGAAATTTCAGTCTTATTATCATAGCAAAATATGATAATATTCCAGTTCCCATAGAAACGATAATTGAAAATTTTTGAATTTTACTGGAATTATGTTGGTTGATACGATTTACAGTGAAATAAAACAAACTTTTTCTCATTCGGTTTTGTTATCATAAAAAATTTTAGTTCGCCAATTGATCGAAATGAGATCACAATAAACTGCATTACCATATTATCGAAGAAATTTTATTCAGGTGGCATATTTTTAGAATATAAAAAAAATTTACAGTGAAATTCGGCAAATTTTCTCTAATCCAGTTTTTTTTTTTTATCTTAAAGACATTATAAAGAACTGCTTTACCGAATAACCATAAAGTCTAAAGTTAACCTGGCATTAAGTTGGGATTTATTTGGGAATACAATGTTTCTATTTTAGTATCAGATAATGAGTACGAACTGCATTATCATATGAAAGAAAAACTTTATCTTTACTGACATTTAGTTGGTATTTTTTTTTGAGAATGAAACGAATTTTGTCTTGTCCAGTTTTGTTATCATTAAAAAAGAAATTCGAGTTCCCAAAGCGATCTAAGTTCCCAAAGCGATCTAAGCTAAACTGCATTACCGAACAAAAAACTTGAAATTTACTAACATTTATCTGTTATTTTTTAAGCATTTAAATATAATTAAAATTTTATAATATTTTATTCAGTTTTATTAACATAAAAATAATCGGTGTTCCCAAAGCGATTTAAGAGACATCAAGATGAGCTGCATTACCATGTTACTGGCAGGCTTAAATTTTATTGTCTTTGTTTGGAGTTTAAAAAAGTTAACACTTCAATTAAATTTATTTTCTTTGATCCAGTTTCGTTATCTTAAAAAAATCTACCCCGCAGTTCAATCTGAATAAAGTGAATAAAATGAACTGCATTATCAAAATGTGGACGAGTTTTAAATTACTCTGGCATTTAATGAGTATTTTTTGGGCATTCATTTGGTGGGTTGTTAAATTCACATAATTTTGGACTTATTACATTTTGTTATCATTAAAAAAATTGTAGATTCCAAAGAGACATGAAAGATAGCGAACTTAACTGCATTACCGAATAAAAACTTAAAATTTACTGACATTTATCTGTTATTGTTTGAGCATATGAATATTATTAAAATGTTATTTGATTTTATTCAGTTTTATTAACATATAAAAAATCAGAAATCCCAAAGCGATCTAACAGAATCACGATGAACTGCATTACCATGTAAATGACAAGCTTAAATTTTAGTGTCATTGTTTTGAATTTAAAAAAACGTTAACAATTCAATTAAACTTATTTTGTTTGATCCAGTTTTGTTATCTTAAAAAAATCTAGCTGGTAGATTGATCTAAATGTGAATAAATGAACTGCATTATCAGAACGTGGAAGATCTTTACATTTAATTCGTATTTTTTGGGCATTCATTTGATTGATAATTAAATTAATATAATTTTCGACTTATTCCATTTTGTTATCATTAAAAAAAAATTTACTTTCCAAAGAGATATAAGAGATAGCGTGCTAAACTGCATTATCACACAAACCGAATTTGATCGGCTTTTGGTTATTTGAAGTTTATGAAACGCCAAATTTCGATAATATGTACAAATGATCCAAAATTTCAAGTGTCTCGTATCAAAGACACTATCATTGTGCATAGTATTGATGCCACTTTGACTTATTGCAAATACGATAATGCAGCTTTACGATATTGCAGCTCAGTAATATCGTCATTATTTTACGCTCATCTTTATTTCAACATAAAATTTTCATTATAATTAAGATTATTTTTTATCATTTTTTTTTAAAAAGCAAATAAAAATACATATTAATTATAAATCAACCGGATTGGCCAATATTTGTGTGTTCGCTAATGCAACGTATTAAATATCATAAGATTTTGCTCACCTGTGGTCGCGAAAATTACATTCTGACACGATTAGCAAAATAGTAGCAACGATACAAATCAGATAGTCTAACAGGTCGTATATTTGTGAGCATTGCGATCGAATTTGAAAAGGATAGGCTAGTCAAGAGGTCTGGCAAATCGTTTTGATGGTGGCGTTTTGTTTTTGAGTAACCTCTCTAATGCGATGACAAGAGTGACAATCCCATCGGATATGGTAAATTTTCATTTGATATCCGGCATTTATCCAGAGCTGCAAAAAATACATTCTTCTCTGGCACTATTGTGCGATCTGATCAAATGGCATCTGATTTCAAAAAAAGTAAAAAGAATATTTTAGAAGGGGTCGTTCCAAAGACACGATCACACTTGATCTCGTCTCATACGAAAGAGAGCTTGATTACGAAACTTCGACTACAAAATACAAACAAACGAAAAATGTCCATAAGAAAAATTTTCCTATTTGTTGATTCAAAAGTTATATTATTTCTTGTGGTTGTGTTTTTCTTTTTGTTTTTTTTTTTTTTGTTGCCTTTCATCTTTTATTTTTGCTAATAATGCAACTATTTTGGGCTGCATCCTCTTCGATTGTTCACGTAACAATTTTAAGTTAATCGTTGTTAATATCGTTTGGCATATTTTAGTGAAGATGGTTCGCTAAAGATGGGCTTGCTCGACATACACTCGTTGCTAATCTACTAAGGCAGACAGTGTCGAACTTTATGGAATCCGAGTTGGATTTGGTTGAAATTCACATTATTTGCTAACCGATCCGCAATCGAATAGAAAGGCCAAGAATTTTTGAATGAGCGCGCGCACCTATCCCCATTGACTATGCTGGAGTGACAGGAATCTCACGTTTTGCTGGGCGAAAACCATCACCGGAGTCACAATCACATTATCGTCACTATCTTTGCCATCTTATCCTATAGAAAAGCATTGAAATGACCGAATCCGACAGATACTTGGAGAATTTGTGGAGTGCATGAGCCTGCGACGGTGATGTGGTTTGTTTCTTTTAATCAAAGCGTCAATCGACAGTGATTATTTCACTTTTAATACTCGTACACACGCCAGTACATGCACAGCTCCTCATTTGATGACTTTTTCCATTTATCCAAACTTGTCTCTATTTTCCTTATGGTTTTCATTTTGGAAATCATCATAATTTCAGATACTTGACGTTTTATTAATGAACAAGTTTTCCATACATTTTTTCTTCTTTTAAAAGTAACTTTTGTGAAAGGAAAAAAAAAACACGTTCGAATGTCATCAGTTGCGAAAGTATTGATATAAAAATTCTAATAAAATATTATCAAAAAGAAGTAAGCTTAATTTGATCAAATATTGATTCGGACCAATTTTAGCCAACAAAATAAATGTGGAAAGTTTGATTATATACGCGAAAATCATCCTAAAAAATCTGAATTTGCTCCTAAAAGGGAGAAGTTGCCATTGCAATGAAGAATTCTCTAATATTATTATTTTTAATTGTTGAAATAAAGATAATTTCTTTTTTTTTCTATTTATAATAAGTAAATATTAGAAAAATTGAAGAATTCAGAGAAAAATAGAAAGTGTTCATTTCACTTTTACCTAAAAATATCGTTCAGATTTTATTTTCAAAAGGGTTGAATCTTCATGTTTTTCTTTCGTATGCGATTACTTTTAAAGAAAAAAAATGTTTAAAATTCAATTTAAAAAAAAATTAATCGAAAATAATATAAAACTTTAGTCCGGAAACGTACCCAAATTCAAGTAGAGCTTAGGACATCCTGTCGGCATTTGGAAATTATATTTTCAATACTGATATTTACTTAAAATAATAATAAAAATATATGAATGCAATATTTAAGGTGTCGTCCTTTCAGACACTGGACGGAATATAATTTATTAGACATTGATAATTTTGCCAAAGTCCTTTACGTTTCATAAATTTCAATCCAATATATCCTGTTAATAATTTTTTTACCGCCTTTATGGGGGTTTTCTGATACCTGAACAGATGTAATAGTTTGCAGTTAAAATCCAGTTGTGGAACCTATACACGAGACTCAATTACCAAATAGATCAAAACTGATACTAAAAAACAAACTTTTACCTAACAACCGAATTTCAAAACCCATTTGGGCTTACGGCGGTATACTATTAAATATCGAATTTCAAAACTAATTCTCCGAAAAATTATCGATGTCATCTTATATTTTTGCAATAATGTTATTCAACACGAATAAATGTATTTCTCTTCATATTTCCAATGATCCTACCACCATACCCTTCTCATTAAAAAACTCCCCCTACCCCCCCTTCCCCGCGATAAATCTCCCACTTCAAAAATTATTACCTGCAATCGTTGTATCCTTGCCATAAAATATGTTTTTTGCAAAGTTTTTTTTGGGTTGTAGTTTAAAATACTTTTGGTTTTAAGGAAAGTTTAGGCAAAATAAGAAATTTTTTTTTTACTAAAATCCACAATAAAATAAAAAATAATAAAAAAACTGTAAAAAAATTTTGAACCTTTTTTTTTGGGATGTTTTTAAGGAAAATTTTATTTTTGCTAAAGAATATTCTTTTCAGGTAATAATAAACGATATTCGAAATTTTAATTTTTTTTGCAATAAGATCTTTCTAGGATTTGTTTTTTCGGGTCTGAGCTTCTTCTTTGAGGATATTTTTTAAAGAAATTTTCACTTTTAATTATCACCTTTATTTTAATCAATAAAAGACGATATTCGTCCGAAAATTTATTAGGGTCCGAAAATTTTGTCGACGCTGAGTTTCCTTTTGAGGATTTGCTTAGAAAAAAATTATTTCTAATCATTAGCCTTTTTTTAAGCTTATATCAAATGATATTCAAAATTTTCTTTTCATTGTTATAAGATCTTTGAAGCAAGGACCTTTTAGAATCCGTATGTTCTCAGTTCTGAGTTTGTATTTGAATATATTTTTTTTTCAAAAATTTCATTTAATGATCAACTTTTTTTTAATTAATAAAAAACGATATTGAAAATTCCAATTTATTTTCTTATAAAACTCCCCCGCAAGAACCTCTTAGGGTACGTATTTTTTCGACGCTGTATTTTTTGTGTGTGAATATTTTGTCGGCTCTGAGTTTGTTTTTGATAATATTTTTGAAAAAAATTCATTTTAAGCATGGACCTTGTAGGGATAGAAAAGTTTCTAAGCATGGACCTTGTAGGGTCCCTATTTTTTCGACTTAGGAAATTCTTTCTTTAAGGATTTTTTTCGGAAATTTGTATTTTCAATGATTGGCATTTTTTTAAGCCAATATTAAACGATATTCAAATATCTTTTTTATGGTTTCAAGATCTTTGAACCAAGGATCTTTTAGGCTCTGTATTTTGTCGGCTCTGAATTTGTTTTTGATAATATTTCTGAAAAAAAAAAATTCATTTTGATGATGAGTCTTTTTTTAAGTCAATAAAAATTGGAATGCGATTTTATTTTTTATTATAAAATCTTCTAAGCAAGGACCTTTTAGGGTCCGCAATTTTTCGACTTTTGATTATGAGCTTTTTTTAAGCCAATAATAAACTATATTCGAACTTTTTTTTTATAGTTATAAGATCTTTGAACCAAGGTTTTTTTAGGGTGTATATTTTTAGTGCTCTGAATTTGTTTTTGATGATATTTTAGGGAAAAAAAATCATTTTAGTGATGGCCCATTTTTTAAGTCAACAATAAACGATACCGAATATTTTATTTTTATGGTCAAAAGAACTTCTAATTGAGGACCTTTTAAGGTTCGTATTATTTGGGGTCTAACTTTTGGATCATTTATGAACATATGGCTTTTTACCAGTTTCACAGAATTGCACTGTGGTGCAATTGGAATTGATCAAATCCTAATGACACTTCACACGCAGTTTCATTATCGTCCAACTACGCATCTTGGAACACACCTCAAAAGCAATACTGAAATTTTTATCAATTTTACAGGTCAAACTAATCACAATTTTTATTCAAATTTATTCTCTAGAGAAAAATATCAAAATCATAGGTTGGCAAGGGTAGGGGTCGAGGGCAGACGGTGAAATTAAGTCGAAGTAACTATGAAAAATTACTCTTATTCGTATGAATATAAACTGTTCATTGTGAAAAGATGAAATACTGATGATTATTGTTAAGTAAATAGATCAAAAGAACAGTTGTTTGGTTGTGTTTCGAAACGCATAATCTCTCCACCGGTTAGTGTGCTCAAGTATGCAGTCTAGGCGGAACTCCAATGCTTGTACACGGGACTCTGAATTGATATGAAATGTTTATCTTCATCTATGGAGATGATCTTGTGTTGATTTCTACTAAGAGTCAGTCCTTAGTTCCATCACCAGCAGCCCTGATCAAAACAGTGTCCACTAAAGCTGAACAAGGTGGAATTGTTGCTCCTGTCATTTGCCATGTTGTCTATCGTCGCCTTACTGTTGATTCTGTTAACTTTACAATCAAAACAATTTCCATCATTTTTAACCTACTCGTTTTTTTTCTCTCCATTCTTTAGCTCATCTCTTACCTACTTTCTTAGCTATACGAGTATAACCAGAAAAAAGTTTATTTTCAATTACTGGGTCCCCTCTTCCATTTCTTTTTTAGTTTTTCCACTAAAGTTTCTAAAGTTTTTTTTCTTAATACTACACGTAACTCTGCTTCTGTACTTATAAGAAACGCTATTTGAACTGTCATTATTTTAGTTTTTATCAGAGTTTACCAACTACAAATATTATGACTGATTTTGCTTCTTTAAGCTCTGGCACTTATAAATCTTAACACTCTTCGCCAGCCCCATTCTTGCCATTCTGTTAGACTGTTAGGTACATACATGCATAAAGTTGTTTTGAATTGGCAAAAAAAAAAGTTATTATTCAAAAAAATCAACAACAACAACAACAATAAAAATATGTATTCTGGCACGTTAGAGATGGTAGATGGTGTATAGTAAAGGAGTACGCGGTATCCCCAGAATCAGTGCAGCAATTATTCATAACAATCGGTTCGTCTGATGACAGTTTGATGATGATTCCGCTGCGACTATATTGTGAATAGGAATTATATAAAAAAAAAAAAAAAAAAAAAAAAATTCATAAAGAAAGCCTGCCCTCATAGGTGGAAGAAGCAAATAAGGTGACTGCTAGCGGCCCGGCCTCGAAGGGGGTTTCTGCCACTTATCATAACCGATCGACTAAAATTCAGTCAAAATAACAACAACAACAACAACAACAAAAATATAAAGAAAAATATCGTCAACAAAACAATAATAATCAGACCGTTTTGGTGAAGGGAAGTGAACAGATTTGGTTAACAACGATTCGGTGCGATTTGTTGAATGTCATTAAACGAGATCATTGGCCGAGACGTGCGCCATCAAACGGTAAGAAATGTTTTCTTATTGCGCGACCCTACATACAAGATTCGGTCTAGATCACCACGAAATTTGCCTACCAAAAAGCCATCCATCCAACCACTCGAATGAGGCTAATTTTGAAATAAATTTCAACTTTTCTAGTTTCTTATACAATTTATCCCGACTCCCCCCCCCCCCCACGGGTTGGCCAGTAATTTATGAATAGTACGTTTCAAATGGTGTCTGATGAAATCTGATGGAGTCCGATGAGTGTAGAGGGTAGTTGCTCTTATAAAAAAAAGTTATGTTATAAAAAGAAAATTTAGAAATTCAAAAATGGGAAGTTGGTATGTTACTTTCAGATGAAATTGTAGAAGCAGCAAAATCTGTCAACGCATTACGAATAAAAGTACAAACTGTTGAGAGGATTTTTTACCCAACCGTCCTTCTATTTGCCCACATCGGTAGACATTTCGACAATATTTTTTCTCTTAGTGTCCTGATCTCAGAGACATAGGGATTTTTTTCCTACTTCAAACTCCACTTTACCGAATCCTCTTCAAAATTCCCTTTCTCCTTAATAGTGTGAATTTTTTGCAAGCCTATCGCATCCTCCATTACCCCTTTCCCAATTAAGTTTGCCCTTCTCGCAATAATTTTATATTTTCCGACAAAACTACCCCTCTCTCCTTTACAGAATCCTCTTCAAAATTGCCTTTCACTTAATTAGTTGGAATTTTTTGCAGCCATCATTACCCCTTTCCCTATTAAGTTTGCTCTTCTTGCAATAATTTTATATTTTTTTGCAAAACTACCCCTCTCCCCTTTACAGAATCCTCTTGAAAATTGCCTTTCACCTAATTTGTTTGAATATTTTGCAGCCATCATTACCCCTTTCCCTATTAAGTTTGCTGTTCTTGCAATAATTTTATATTTTTTGCAAAACTACCCCTCTCCCCTTTACAGAATCCTCTTGAAAATTGCCTTTCACCTAATTTGTTTGAATATTTTGCAGCCATCATTACCCCTTTCCCTATTAAGTTTGCTCTTCTTGCAATAATTTTATATTTTTTTGCAAAACTACCCCTCTCCTCTTTACAGAATCCTCTTCAAAATTGCCTTTCACCTAATTTGTTTGAATATTTTGCAAGCATCATTACCCCTTTCCCAATTAAGTTTGCTCTTCTTGCAATAATTTTATATTTTTTTGCAAAACTACCCCTCTCCTCTTTACAGAATCCTCTTGAAAATTGCCTTTCACCTAATTTGTTTGAATATTTTGCAGCCATCATTACCCCTTTCCCAATTAAGTTTGCTCTTCTTGCAATAATTTTATATTTTTTTGCAAAACTACACCTCTCCCCTTTACAGAATCCTCTTGAAAATTGCCTTTCACCTAATTTGTTTGAATATTTTGCAGCCATCATTACCCCTTTCCCAATTAAGTTTGCTCTTCTTGCAATAATTTTATATTTTTTTGCAAAACTACCCCTCTCCCCTTTACAGAATCCTCTTCAAAATTGCCTTTCACTTAATTAGTTGGAATTTTTTGCAGCCATCATTACCCCTTTCCCTATTAAGTTTGCTCTTCTTGCAATAATTTTATATTTTTTTGCAAAACTACCCCTCTCCCCTTTACAGAATCCTCTTCAAAATTGCCTTTCACCTAATTTGTTTGAATATTTTGCAAGCATCATTACCCCTTTCCCAATTAAGTTTGCTCTTCTTGCAATAATTTTATATTTTTTTGCAAAACTACCCCTCTCCTCTTTACAGAATCCTCTTGAAAATTGCCTTTCACCTAATTTGTTTGAATATTTTGCAGCCATCATTACCCCTTTCCCAATTAAGTTTGCTCTTCTTGCAATAATTTTATATTTTTTTGCAAAACTACACCTCTCCCCTTTACAGAATCCTCTTCAAAATTGCCTTTCACCTAATTTGTTTGAATATTTTGCAGCCATCATTACCCCTTTCCCTATTAAGTTTGCTCTTCTTGCAATAATTTTATATTTTTTTGCAAAACTACCCCTCTCCTCTTTACAGAATCCTCTTCAAAATTGCCTTTCACCTAATTTGTTTGAATATTTTGCAGCCATCATTACCCCTTACCCCTATTAAGTTAGCTCTTCTCTAAATAATTTTATATATTTTGCATACTACCCCACTCCCTTCTGCCTCATCCTCTTCAAATATCCTTTCTGCTTCTTAGTTTGAATTTTTTCCAAGCCTATCGCATCCGCCACTATCCCAATTAAGTTTACCCTGCTCGCAATAATTTTATATTTTTTCGTCAAAAGCAGGAAGAGAACTATTACCTCTTCTGGTTTAAATGAGCCCTTCTCCGAATAATTTGAAATTTTTATAAAACTACCCCATTCTTCATAATCGTTTTCCGATTAAGTTAAATTTACCATTTACCCCTTTCCGAAATTATTCACCCTTTTCCAAATTATTTTAAATATTCGACTATTTCGACTTCCTGATCAAATTTATCTTTCTTACAATAATTTTATAATTTTTCGATAAAACCAACCCAGTCCCTCCTTCCCCTCTCCGTTGGGGATACACAATTCTCTCAATTATTTTATAATTTTATCAAATTCAAATTGAATTTTTCTTTTTCTTGTACAGATTTAGCAAAAACACCTGTTCGGGTATTATGGTGAACACCTTTGATTCGACTGCTTATCACATACCACACATATCTGTGCTCGTAGTTTACCGTCGGTGCTTTTAGTTTTTTTTTTTTAAATAATTTTTGGGGACCCCATTGTCTGTATGATATTCTTTACGCTCGAGATGCGCTTAACCGGTTGAATTAGCGTCAAATTATTTCTCACCTCGTTTCCATCTGAGCTCGATTCACATTCGTAATTTTTTTTCTCGTAAATTATTTTTTTTTCTTGATTAAAACGATCGCAATTTTTTGATCGGGCCTGTTCCTCAGCCAAACTCTGACCTCGATCCGGTGGAGATGCCGTACCGTCTACATCTGCGACCTCTGATCACCTTGAGTGTGCCATGGCAATTAGTAATAGTTGGCTTGGCGGGTGGTTACGCTTTGAATTTCGTCAGGTATGTTAACATATTTCTTCAACTCTTAAGGCTAGTTTTTTTTTTTGTGGAGCTAAATTTCTATTGTATGATTTTGGTCATACCCTTCTCCGTATTTCCATTCATTCGCCTTTTGCTTATTTTGTGTATATTCTTCGCCTGAACCAAAAAAAAAAAGTCTTAGTTTCACAATCACCGTTGCTATTGCATTTATTATCATTGTTGCAGGTAAAAATGAATGTTAGCCGACCAAATTTGACGTCATCTTAATTACCGAAAAAATGCAATTTCTTGTTTTTTTTTTTTTTTTTTTTAATATAAACTTTAGTGTTTGTTTTAGTATAAAAATGGAGTTGAGTAGAAAGGGGAAAGGGTGAGGTTTAAATGGACAAGTAAAAAATGGTTGGGTAGAAGAATGATTAGAAATCTGCAAGGTGCTGTATGGCTCTGACCGCCTCTGCTTTCCTGTACGAATGGAGTAATTGCAAGTCGTGGCGTTGCGTCGGTGCAATTATGCTGGCTTCGATGTTCATAGAGTGCAGTGTATTGCATCGCATGACCATTAGATGAACGCTAAAATACTGCAATTGGTTTGGTTTCGCATTAATCATCTCGTAATTACGATTATTGTATTAAATGAGCACCATTCGGGTGGCTTAATCCCCGAACCATAGATGCACTATTCCCAGACATGGGAGCGCCTAAAGACGCAAAGGCAATTGCCACACGAAACTATCGGCCATAGGCGTTGAGGGCATATCACTGGAACTGCATCCCGTAATCAAAGACGGTATGGTCACTGGCAGTGATGAGACTGAAACGTTTGTGACTACTCAGATTTTATTGATGGCTGCGCTCAAACTAACCATCAATGATGATAATGATGATGATGATAACCTCATCTATCTCCATCACTATCATCCTATGTACTGCAATGATTGCAATGACAAAAAGGTTCGAACTAAAATATACAAAACAGAACCACACAAAAAAAAACCATTTTCTAATCTAAAATCAAGCATAAAACGTTGATGAGGAGGAGAGAAAAAAATACGCCAATTCGTTTATGGTTTTTCGCCCACATGACCATCGGACTGTAACTGATTCGTGTCCAGCCTATCTGTAGGCTATACGAGTAGTTCAGCATATGCTTGGCCTGTTTTTGCCAGTGTCAACTCGAAAAACCGTGATTAGTTCAAGCTGCGTGGGCAATATTACTATTAGACATTGTCTTTTGGCGAACTTCAATATGGACTTAGCATGGCATCTGGAGGTGTACAATAAACAGTCATTCAGCCACCAGTTGATCCAATCGATGAATCTATAATCAATTGAATCTTATGGAATAATGTTTTGCAAAATATAAGATGAACCATAAAGATTGGACTCAATTGCAAAAGTACCAATATTTTTTACTCCCTACTATGCTTTTAGAAATTATTAATTTTTCTTTTGTTTTATTGAATTTATTTTTAAATTTTATATTTTTCTATTATTGTAGGTTCCCAAAGAAAAAAATTTCCATTTAGTAGAAAGACTTCTAGTTTTAAGACCTCAACTGCAGTCAGTTTTTTAGGATGTTTCAATTAAGAAATGCACAAAATTGGTTTTTTTGTTGCTATTTAGCGGTTAAGCGAAGATGGGCTTAAATGATATCTTTAAGATTGTATCTATGAGAGGCCCTTTAGTTATATTGCAGAGATTTTTTCCCACTAACCACAGATCATTTTCGTAATGCACAATGAAATCGCCAGATGACCTCATGGTCGTGCCACTAAAAAGTAATCGCTGCAATATACTTAAAGGACCTTTCAGCCTATTTGAGATTTTGTGAAACGGATTAGAATGTTATAAAATAATAAAGATGGGACTCAGAAGCTTCAAAATAGAGGGAATCCTGCTCGTAAAATATTTCTTGATCACGTGACTTTCATATGTGAAATGATGAACTGAGTGCTACAAGCTTGGCATAAAAAATGAGAGCGCTCGCAAAAAACTTCAAATTTTTTCCATTCATAAAGCTTATACGTTAGTCCCTTCTAGACGTGCTGTACTAGTTTCAACCTCGTCCGGTAACTATGCGACAGTTTTGAGCCTTATAAATAAAGTTGCGCTTTTGTAGTGCCCCCCGAAAAGTAGTACAGTGAAATTTGGTGCCATCAAATTTTGTTTTAAGATTCGTCAATTCAAGAGTTTGATTTACGAAAAGTTGTCACGACCACAAATATTTTTGAATGGCCGAGAAGCTTTGGAAGACGAATCTTGTCTTGAGCATTGAAAATTGATGATAAAGGATTTTATAATTGAGGAGCCGATGGTGCTTTTAGTTGAAGTCTTCAACTACTGCTATAAAGAGATGTCCTTAGTGCTCAGAATATCTGTATGGTTAGTTCTCAATCTGCTTGTAGGCGAGGCCAATTCGAAACTACTGTGAGTGCTGGGGGATAAAGGGATTATCCAGCCCTGACAACAAACGCAACTCAGCACTCCTATTTTTAAGTAGGTCATATCGTATTGCTCTCACAACTGTGTTATTCGGCGGATCACAAAAGGCGTGGAAAGCGGTAAGGTAAAAATGATCAAAATCTCCATTCATTTTTTAATAGTTCACAGCTCCCCATGATATGAACCTGCCCTCTAAGAAAAGATTCCACAATTCTGGTGCTAGTGCCAAAAAGTTCGACGACCGAAAAATTTGATAAAATCCTTTACTTCGCCCAGGATTTCAACTGTGCTTCCAATCATGGTTTCTTGTGCGTGGCAATTTTGGAAATTGAGGGAGAGGATCTAGAAATTGTCTTCTAGGTGAGAAATTAATAGGGATGGGGATGATGAATTACTTTTAAAGCTGAGGTAGATGAAAATGTTTTTAATTTTTTTTTTGGAGCATAGATTGGACAGCTTTTACCTTGGCGCAGCTATAAAACACCGTAGGCAGTGGTGGAAGGCTTCAACTGGAAAGGTTTTTGCTTACACTCTTTTGCATATTATCGACCACACCGAGATGATGTCCTTTTAGGTGTTTTGTGATTTTGGAGGATAATAATAATCACTACTAAAAAGTGAAGGGGGAAGAGGGTGGTTCTGGTAAACCACAATAAATCCCTTTTTCCAACAACAAAATCGTTGATGAGGTGTTGTCATGGTGAGGCGTCGAAATGTTATGTCCGATCTGACGCGAAAAATCGTATTTCTGAGTCTTTCAAAGACTTTTTTTTTAAATTTGTTGATGTTTTGTCCTGAACACACAAATGCCCTTATTTATTCTACATTTTCATCAGTTGTCCATGTTCAAGCCCTCCCTGGGCAAGGTGTACTTCACACCACTTATTCCACCGATAATCTTTAAAGGTACTAATTAGGAAACCACAGATTCTTGTAAATAAGGATAAGAAAACCTATTTTGAGATAGCAAAAAATACGTTTTCAAGCAGGTTCGATTAGTATGCATTCCAGCTGATCTATCCGATATGCTCTACTAACAAGCCTGATTACCGCTGCCTTAACTCACTCCTTCCCAGCCATTTTCTTCCTCACGTAATGCTTACGTTAATTACTTAAAAGCTAATAGAAGAAAGAAAAAAAAAGACAAGGAAAAAAAAACACTAATAGAAAAAAAAATTGTAAAATTTTCAAAATTGCCGTTTTTTTTTGTTCATTTAAAATTTTTAATAAATAATTGTCACTGGAAATAAACGGAATACTGAGCAGTCAACGAACCAAGTCCAGGCATGTAATTGAAAAATTGACCAATTACGAGAGCAGCACTCGACCATTAGGCTAACATCTAGTGTACGATTATCATAAAAGAGGTTTGCCATCTTTAGGGGGAGAAGGTTCAGGTGGGCAGGTGATGACAGTAGAGGTTACTCTTTACTATCAAAAATGAATTGGTTACGGTTCATATCAAGATGGCAACTACACAATATTACAGTAGCCACGAAAAGAAGATTCCGAATAGCCTAAAGTCGTTAGTTTGAATTCACTTTGAAATTTTTGATCTATTCACAAGATGCCACCATTCAGCTGGTGGACATCGATTTGGGAAAATGGTTCTGGTGCTCGTATAAGTGGCTGGCAAGTTTCGACAAAACATGCCAACGATTATGAAGATTGCAAGCCCATATATCACCACATGGTGCTCTGCTGCTCCACACCATTCCCCATTGGGATCGTAGCGCATCAAATCACACTTAACATAACACACCACCCGCTGGTTAGGTTAGCTGGAACAAGTGTGGATGCCGTATGACGAGGAGATGGCACAGTTGTTGTTGGCTTCTCCAGTCAATGTCACCTGTACGAGGTGCGATAGTACATGAGACGATATCTCGTAGACATTGAAGCGGCCCCAGGGGACCGAAGACTAGTGGTGGTTAGCATCCAAGAAGGCAATATTCAAACGGCCTAATCTCATCGACGGTAAGCCACCCACCCACTTCCATGCGTGCGTGTATTCGCACCTGGTCGTGATGATGTTGGTCATAATTGTTAAGTGATTGTGTCCCCTCGCAAAGCCATTTCTTGTGTTTTATGAATTGTGAAACGGTTTACACGGTGACAGAGTACTTGCAGACCATTCTGAGCCACTTCAAGACGTTTACTGTAATTAGAAGTCAACTGCTCGGAAATTACGAACGACCAAATTACGTAAGTTCCTCGACCCGCGCGATTTCCCAACACAATAGCTCGGGTGCGCTCATGTGCCAAACAATCGTAACGACACATTCGTCCGCAATTAAATCTCTACTTCTGCCGTCATACTAACATATGTATAGGAGTGAGAGCTTTGCCCACTGCCCATGGAGCCGAATTCCTGGATTTGTATCATAGGATAATCCCGTCCAGGATAATCCTACGAAAACGACTTCAACAGCATTTCAAAAATGTTATCTTATCCTAGTAAGTGAAGTGTATCCCCAAACCTACACCCTTACAAGTAATTGCAAAACTAAAAAACAATATTTTTTCTTCGTTAAATGGTTCATCAACCATCCAGGGTGGCTTAGTTGGTTTGCTGGAACTTTTTTTTCTCTTCGTTTTATGGTTTTCTTAATTACAAAATTTTCTACTTCCGTTTTTGTTAAGAATTTTTGACGATTTTCAATTTTTCTTCTGGTCTTGAACTGCTTTTCCAGTTCCACTACTCCAGCTCAAAGATGCTTTCATCACGAATTTGGGAAATTGGCTACGATTCGGTTTAGTGACAATGGCAACAGTTCGAATTAATTATTTTCGAATTTAATTGAGCGCAATACGTTCAAATTTTATCAGATTTTTTTTTTTTGGATGAAGATTAGATAAAACAGAATCGAGCAAAAAAAAATTCAAATTATTGAAATTGTTCTGATTGCGTTTTATGGAAATTGAATTTTTTCTTTTCTTCTGAGAAATGCTCCACTTTTGGTTAATTTCTTAGAAGAAAAAAAAAATTTAGAGAAAATCATTAAATTCAATTCCGATTGATCTTCGCTGAACTTCACCGGAAATTGTTTTTTCTTCTTCAAAACTTTCATTAAAGATCCTCTTTCGAAATCGGAACCAGTCCCGGCCGAGTACTGGAAGGAAGCTTTTCTCGTATAACTTGCATAACTGCTTCCTGTTCGAATATATCATTACCGTTTGCGTATAAGTTAGAGAACATTAGAAAAATATGCAAGTAGCTGCGAACGGGAGCAGTGCTGATACATTAAGAAAAATTTCTTTCAGTTTGTGATCAGCGAACTCTAGGAGACAGCACAGAACAGTTATGGCAGTAATGATCACCATCAGGACAATCTTGTCCGATTAGAATCTCTTCTTGGATGGCCATCTAATGGTGCGGCGACTATGGGCTGAGTACTCGTTACCGAATGTAGTCAGTTAGGCTTAAGAGATTTTCTTGTGGCAATGATTGCTGGCGAAGCTCGAAGTACTTCAAGATTCGATGATGATTATGTGTAGGCACTATCGCCATTTTACGCCTCGATTACCAGCGTAATAGCTAGCACAAACACAAAAAATTCGAATTGCGCTAGCTACCTACCAGGACGGTGTAGTCATGCAGTCAGCCATCTAAGTAGTCACCTACCTAGTCATCCAGCGAGCCATTACGTCGTCTAAACACCGAACCTTTTCGTGCCTACTTGTGCCTTCTCGCCTGTCAAATAGTAATTCGTCGATGTTGAGTGTCGCTTCGAAATCGAAGCAAGACATCTTTGGCGATGATTATGACGATGACGAGAGCTTGGGGCAGTTCCAATTGGATTCGATTAAATCTGATTATTGATCGGTTAACATCGGCTGGCTGACTAAAGTTTATTGCGGCCAGCTTTCAATACTGCAATATCGTTAAAAGGGCTCCACCAACCTGATCAGCATCCAACAATAATAGCCTTACTATGGTACTGGTGGCTTCATTTGATCCTATTGAGAAATTGTTCTTGGCGGATGATGGGGGCGAAAACCAACAAACCGGCAAAATCTTACAGTTAGAGAACTTAGACAATTTCAAATGGGCTGTACAAATCTGAGTATATTGTACGATACGCGTAAGAGCAGCGCATCATCTTGTCAGCGATCCTCTTGATTTTGGTTCCGTGCCATGGCTATTACTGCTTCTGCGATCATTGCTATAATTACCATCATCATCATCACCGAAAGCATTCCCTACACTATGACTATCGACATTGCTTTGCGATCACCATTCACCAAAGCATCACAACCTAAGCCATACTCAAAGTCATAGCCATCATCAGTTTATTGGGTTGGTGTAGACTATCTGTCCTCGCTTCGGCTAGCATGACGATTAGGCTAGTGACAATCAACGCCACCGCAATCGTCACCAGCAGCATCGCAGCTCATATCGAACTGATCAAATTGACAGATTGGATAAAATTGTTTGTGTAATTAAAAAATTATTAACCAAATGTGTAATTTATTATTTGGTTTTGTTCACTTCCTTATTGAGGTGCAGTTTACGTTTGTTGCTGATCGACCTCTTCTGCAGAGATCTGGTGGTCGTTGGGCTACATCTATTGTGGCATCGCCTCTTCTGGCCCAACTATTAGGAACTTTTTATACTGGCTTTGATGAGTAAAGTATTGATAAATCGAAGATGGATCTACTTGACAAGACTATTGTAAAGAAGAATTCGATCGTTCATGAGTTGCAGACGCAACGATTTCGAGCGAGTGATGGTGATTCATGGACAATACGAATTGAACAAAATGCAGACGCCTGGCCATGCAACCGCCCCTTATAAACTATCAACCGCAGGCGATCAGCCATAGGGAACTATCGATAGCTAAGATGCGAGCTGGAAATTCTGTGGCTTCTGTCAGTCTGTCACTCATTCATAAAAAGCCAGTTGGCGTAGCTTAGAATTTTGAACTTATCAGGTATTCGTTGAAACGTTAGGAATCATATTGTGGATCTCCACCTCCACCTTGGGTGATACACGGCGACTATACAGAAGAGTATGGCAGGGAGCGCTATCATAGCGAGTCATCACAATCGCCATCACAATCGCCATCGTCACCGCTACCGCCCCCGCCTCCGCCTATTTGCGATCGACCGATCTATACTCGCCGAGGTATGTCGACGATCGTTTCGATGACAAATAAAACATTGATGGCAGTCGATCCTAAAACATTGCACTTTTCCGATCGTCTCCATAACAATCATCATTTTTGTATGCTCCTCTTAAGTTTTGTGAGTTTTTTTGCGATGCGATTTTTTCCTTACATGCCAACATCAGTGAGTGCCTAAAATTTCCTAATCGTCAAAAGAATGATGAATGTGCTGCGAAATATTTATATGGGAAACTGTGGCAGGTAATGGGCTGCTATCTGGAATGGGATTAGGTGTGTACGCGCAACCGTTGTCGTAGGTGCTAACTGGGAGACGCTCTAGCCGGCAATGTTGACGGCACCTCCCGTTATAGCTACGGTGTTGGTGCACGAGACCAAATGTAGCGGTTTTGAGGTTTGTCCGCATGCATTTCACACACTCCCGTACTAATCCGCAAAGCTCTTCACCATTCCGTGTCAGTTTTGTTTTTTTTTCTCTTTCACTGGATTTATGATCATAGCTTACCGAAAATCTCTGTGAGGGGAGGCTTGAAGCTGATGATCTTCTTGGTCTTCTCTCGTGCGACATTCCGCCTGCGCAATTGCGTGCGCTAGAAGACAAAATTATTAAACAGTGCTCCACATGAGCTGATCTTCGTGCGCCTACCTATCAAACAGCGTGTGTACGATCCCAGCCCAATCGTTGCAACTAAAATTCATTAGACGAGGTTCACACGAGAACCTGACCTTATAATTCATAATTTCGCAAAATGAATGAATTAATTTGCGTCCGAAGAAGTGTGAACGCAAACAATTGTCCACGAGGTGATCGCTCCTACAATTATCTAGACTAGGCCCGTTCCGTACACAGCACATACAAGTCCACCTCTCATTAGCCACCTTCCCAGTGCTTGTACGACTTTCCTCTTTGACCATTCATTAATTCGTTGCGTGTCCCCCCCCCCCCTTCCACATACAAGAACGGAGTTGAATGCATTGAAATTTGAAGAACTGAACGAATAGTTGCATGTTACTACAAACTTAATGATTACCGCAGAATTGTTGCGCAATAAAAATGTTTCTTCAGAGAAATTATTCGAAATTTTTCCCTTTTTTACTGAAAATTTCTTTGCTATTCTTCTTTTCTCAATTTAGATTCAGAGCAGTTATAAATTTGAAAGGCTTCCTCCATATTTTAGTAAATATGAAACCATTTTTGCAGTAAAAATATTTCTATATTTTTAGAATAAATTTCAAGCACAAAAAAGCCTTGAATAAAATAGTTTTTTAATTGAAAAATATTTTAAATGAATAAAAGCTTCAAATACGATAAATTTCTTCATTCAACAAGATTGCAAAAAAAAAATATTGTAGGTTCCAATTTACAAAAGGTTCCAGATTAAAAAAAAAATATTTCAAGTGCAAAAAAGGTTTCAAAATTCGATGACGTTACAAATTTACGTCATAGTTTTTTAAATTTAAAAATATTTTAAAGGCATAAAAGGTGATAAATTTGAAAAGGTTCCGGTGCATTAAATGAGAAGTGTTCAAAATTTACAAGTGTCCATATTACGGAAGGTTCTATATTTGAACATGATTTAAAATAAAAAATTAACATTAATTAAAAGGTTCAAATTAAACAATATTTTCATTAAAAAATTAAATAAAACGTTCCAAATTTGAAAAAAATTACAATCAAACGACAAGGTTCTCAATGTCAAAATCATTTCAGTGCGAAAACTGCCTTGATTAAAAAAGGATCCTAATTGAACTAGATTTCCAATTAAAAAAATTCATAAGTTAAAAAGGTTCCCAATTAAAAAAGGTTCCATATTATTGTATAAAATGTTCTAGATTTAAAAATATTTTGAGTACAGAATTTGCATTAATTGAGAATGTTTCTTAATTCGATTAATTTTCAAATTCAACAATTAATTCCATTTCAAAAATATTTCAATGTTAAGAGATGATTTTTAAATTCGAAAAGTTTCCCAATTCGATAAGATTTTTAAAAATATTCCAAAGTTAAAAAGGTTTCGAAATTTGAAAAAGTTCGAAACTACAAAAGGTTCCAAATTAAAAAATATTTCAAAAATAAAAATTGCTCTAAATGAAAGGGTTTTACAATTCGACGACGTTCCATATTTGTTTATATATATTTTGGACCTTCAATGAACGAATTCATAAAGAATTTAAATTAAAAAATAATCTAAAAGTAAAAATGGTTCCAAAATTTCAAAGGTTTCTATATAAAAAATATCCCAAAATATAGGAAAAGGTTCCAAATTACAGAAGGTTCAACTCGAACATTTAAAAGTATTTCAAACATGAAAATTGCCTTAAATTAAAAGGTTCTACAATTCGACGACGTTCCATATTTACGAAGATTTAACATTCGAACAATTCAAATTGTTAAAAGGGTCCCAATTTTTAAAAAGGATCCCAATTACAGAAGGTGCAAAATTAAAAAATATTTTAAGGTACAAAAATTCACCTAATTGTGAAGGGTTCGAAAATTCTATAACGTTTCTATAATACATTCGATAAGACTTAAAATTAAAAAAACTCTGATGACGTAAAAGGTTCCAAATTAACAATGGCTTAAAATTATAAAAGCTTCTAGGTTTTAAAAAATATTTTGGACCTTCAATGAACGGATTCATAAAGAATTTAAATTAAAAAATAATCTAAAAGTAAAAATGGTTCCAAAATTTCAAAGGTTTCTATATTAAAAATATCCCAAAATATAGGAAAAGGTTCCAAATTACAGAAGGTTCAACTCGAACATTTAGAAGTATTTCAAACATGAAAATTGCCTTAAATTAGAAGGTTTTACATTTCTACGACGTTCCATATTTACGAAGATTTAACATTCGAACAATTCAAATTGTTAAAAGGGTCCCAATTTTTAAAAAGGTTCCCAATTACAGAAGGTGCAAAATTAAAAAATATTTCGAGGTACAAAAACTCACCTAATTGCGAAGGGTTCAAAAATTCTATAACATTTCTACAATAAATTCGATAAAATTTAAAATTCAAAAAACTCTGATGGCGTAAAAGGTTCCAAATTAATAATGGCTTAAAATTACAATAGGTTCTAGGTTAAAAAAAATATTTCAATAATTCCTATTAAAAAATAATCTAAAGGTAAAAATGGTTCCAAAATTTCAAAGGGTTCTAGATTAAATATATTCCAAAATATAGGAAAAGGTTCCAAATTATAGAAGGTTCAACTCGAACATTTAAAAGTATTTCAAACAGGAAAATTGCCTCAAATTAAAAGGTTCTACAATTCGACGACGTTCCATATTTACGAAGATTTAACATTCGAACAATTCAAATTGTTAAAATGGTTTCAATTTTTAAAAAGGTTTTCAATTACAGAAGGTGCTAAATTAAAAAATATTTTAAGGTACAAAAACTCACCTAATTGCGAAGGGTTCAAAAATTCTATAACGTTTCTACAATACATTCGATAAGATTTAAAATTAAAAAAACTCTGATGACGTAAAAGGTTCCAAATTAACAATGGCTTAAAATTATAAAAGCTTCTAGGTTTTAAAAAATATTTTGGACCTTCAATGAACGGATTCATAAAGAATTTAAATTAATAAATAATCTAAAAGTAAAAGTGGTTCCAAAATTTCAAAGGTTTCTATATTAAAAATATTCCAAAATGTAGGAAAAGGTTCCAAATTACAGAAGGTTCAACTCGAACATTTAAAAGTATTTCAAACATGAAAATTGCCTTAAATTAGAAGGTTTTACATTTCTACGACGTTCCATATTTAACAAGATTTAACATTCGAAAAATTTAAATTGTTAAAATGGTTTCAATTTTTAAAAAGGTTCTCAATTACAGAAGGTGCTAAATTAAAAAATATTTTAAGGTACAAAAACTCACCTAATTGCGAAGGGTTCAAAAATTCTATAACGTTTCGATAATACATTCGATAAGACTTAAAATTAAAAAAACTCTGATGACGTAAAAGGTTCCAAATTAACAATGGCTTAAAATTATTAAAGCTTCTAGGTTTTAAAAAATATTTTGGACCTTCAATGAACGGATTCATAAAGAATTTAAATTAAAAAATAATCTAAAAGTAAAAATGGTTCCAAAATTTCATAGGTTTCTATATTAAAAATATCCCAAAATATAGGAAAAGGTTCCAAATTACAGAAGGTTCAACTCGAACATTTAAAAGTATTTCAAACATGAAAATTGCCTTAAATTAAAAGGTTCTACAATTCGACGACGTTCCATATTTACGAAGATTTAACATTCGAACAATTCAAATTGTTAAAAGGGTTCCAATTTTTAAAAAGGTTCCCAATTACAGAAGGTGCTAAATTAAAAAATATTTTAAGGTACAAAAACTCACCTAATTGTGAAGGGTTCAAAAATTCTATAACGTTTCTATAATACATTCGATAAGACTTAAAATTAAAAAAACTCTGATGACGTAAAAGGTTCCAAATTAACAATGGCTTAAAATTATAAAAGCTTCTAGGTTTTAAAAAATATTTTGGACCTTCAATGAACGGATTCATAAAGAATTTAAATTAAAAAATAATCTAAAAGTAAAAATGGTTCCAAAATTTCAAAGGTTTCTATATTAAAAATATCCCAAAATATAGGAAAAGGTTCCAAATTACAGAAGGTTCAACTCGAACATTTAGAAGTATTTCAAACATGAAAATTGCCTTAAATTAGAAGGTTTTACATTTCTACGACGTTCCATATTTACGAAGATTTATTATTCGAACAATTCAAATGGTTAAAAGGGTCCAAATTTTTAAAAAGGTTCCCAATTACAGAAGGTGCAAAATTAAAAAATATTTCGAGGTACAAAAACTCACCTAATTGCGAAGGGTTCAAAAATTCTATAACATTTCTACAATAAATTCGATAAAATTTAAAATTCAAAAAACTCTGATGGCGTAAAAGGTTCCAAATTAATAATGGCTTAAAATTACAATAGGTTCTAGGTTAAAAAAAATATTTCAATAATTCCTATTAAAAAATAATCTAAAGGTAAAAATGGTTCCAAAATTTCAAAGGGTTCTAGATTAAATATATTCCAAAATATAGGAAAAGGTTCCAAATTATAGAAGGTTCAACTCGAACATTTAAAAGTATTTCAAACAGGAAAATTGCCTTAAATTAAAAGGTTCTACAATTCGACGACGTTCCATATTTACGAAGATTTAACATTCGAACAATTCAAATTGTTAAAATGGTTTCAATTTTTAAAAAAGTTCTCAATTACAGAAGGTGCAAAATTAAAAAATATTTTAAGGTACAAAAACTCACCTAATTGCGAAGGGTTCAAAAATTCTATAACGTTTCTACAATAAATTCGATAAGATTTAAAATTCAAAAAACTCTGATGGCGTAAAAGGTTCCAAATTAATAATGGCTTAAAATTACAATAGGTTCTAGGTTAAAAAAAATATTTCAATAATTCCTATTAAAAAATAATCTAAAGGTAAAATTGGTTCCAAAATTTCAAAGGTTTCTATATTAAAAATATACCAAAATATAGAAAAAGTGTCCAAATTACAGAAGGTGCAACACGAACATTTCGAAATATTTCACAAATGAAAATTACCCTACATCAAAGGGTTCTACAATTCCACAACGTTTCATATTTAACAAGATTCCAAATTTAATTTGGAAAAATTCCAAATTTAACGAGGTTCCAAATTAGAGAAGGCTCCAAATTAGAAAGAGTTCCAAATTTAAAGAGGTTCCAAATTACAGAAGGTTCTAAATCTGAACATATTTTAAGCTCAAAAACTACCCCCTAAATGCAAATGGTTTAATATTCGATAAGGTGGCAAATATAAAAATGTTCCAAACTTCAAATACCTTCAAATAAAATAATTTTAAATATAGAAAAAATTTCAGTTCTAAAAGAGGATTCAAATAGAGCGACAAAAAAAAATACATTTTAATGAAAGTTCAGAAAACATTTCAAATTACGAAAGAAAAAAAATTATTTTAAAAAGGATTATGGGCTGAGATCATACAAGTGAGTAAAATTTTGAAATTTTCAAAAAAAATTAAGCCGCAAAAGATTTTTTTTTTTTATTGTTGAAAGTTTTAATGAAAATTAACAAAAGAGGAAGGAGTGAGGGAATTTTATTCGCTCAAAAACGGCCAAGTTTGGACATCTTTTCTGATGAGCAGTCAGGATTATCTGTTGTTGTCGTGCCTTACTAAGTACGAGGATTACCATCTCAGTAGATATTTACTATTTGCTAATCGAACACTATTAAAGCTGAATGGCGATCATGAGTAGTTCTTTTGCCATTGCATTGATCATTGATGGCTATCAGGATGATGACATGACGTTGTTTTTACGATTAATATTCGATTGTCATGAAAATAGCATCGCCCTGACGGTACGAGTACATCTGTTGTTAAGCTTGTCAAGACCTGAAGTGCTTATTGGGAATATGGGCTAAGCTTCTTTCTGCACAGACGCAACTGAACTCTCCTAGACTATGTGCATAAACTTGGACTTTGTCTGAGGCCAATTCAAATGCATTCCATTCGAAGAGCAGGTTTGCCCATTCGAAGACTCTCCCAAAGTCTTATGTTGGCAATTCATCCACTTGGATTGTCTAGTTGCTTTCTGGTATGGCTGTGCACTTTTATAGTCATCTTTATGTCCATTTCCATCACAGCATTGCAGATATTTGTCAGGCTTGTCCGATCTTTCCGAATGGTTCGCCTCAATTATTGGCATGCATTGCATAATCGCAGAAAGCCTCTATGACCGAGCATCAATAGTACAACTCCAGACAAAACAAATTTTTTTCTACTTCCATGCCGAACGGTATTTCCACGATATGATTTTCATTCCTTGGCTTTTTTCCATTACACCTTAAAAAATGATTGTAATTTGTTTTATTTTTTGCTTTTCATTTTCAGTAAGGCCTCTCTCTCTTGTTTGCATATTGCCATTAAATGTACGGAATATGAAACGTTCACACATACGTACAGTCAGGACTCGGAGCAGGTGTAGAATCGATAATGGCATTAATCGAATTGTGGCAGGGTGTCCTCCTCGTCTCGCGGACACGTGTCCCCGTTGGTATGGAAACAGCCAATGAAGCGTACCAAGCATTCGCGGAGAATCGTAATCAGGTGATCGATCCAACGGACTTCCGTCATTTACGTGTCCAATCATTTAGGCACCAGTTGCTCGGCGACCGTCCCAAATGTTTGCAATCGTTTCATTTCCCATGGAACCGACTGTCTAATATTTTTCGATTACGATTATTTTCTTCTCATTCCAGTTTCGATTTACAATAAAACGTAAAATATTTTTAAAAAAAAATCTATTTCTACCTTAAATTGTTCTTGTTAGTTTTTGTTTGTTTGTTTTTTTTTTCTGCATTTGTCCAACTAAATTAAAATTATTGATTTCTGATATTGGAGGATGAGTATTCGTAACGATATCTAAAAAGGAATTATTTTTATTGACTTTTTTCGATGTGTCTACAGCCAGGCCAGTTCACAAAATAAGAGATAGGATTTTTTTTTTCGCTACTAGATCAGGATTTGGAATTTTTTTTTTGCTAGTTCCCTATTTGGATATTTAGCCAACTTGAATGTTGATTAATTTTCTGAAAGAGATTTGATGTCCTTTCCCAAAAAGCAGGCATTCGTTATTAGGCGGTATTTTTGTATAAACGCTCGTGAAGACATTCGATTTGGAGTTGTTTTTGGGCGAGTGGCGAGAAGGCATCTTTAAATTGAATGTTTAGACGACTATCACTATCGGTACGGCTCGGATTTGTTGGCAGAGGAGGATTGTTGCTGTCGGTAAAACTCGTAAGCACATAGGCACGTACGACTGACTATTGCTCGTCAGTCACTATTTAAACTTTTTGGCGGAGCATGTTTCCCAACGGATTCGTGATTCTGGCAGTCATCATTAAAAAATACCAACTCGATACGATACCTTTCTCTCTGTACGAGTATGCACGATGCACCATTTGATGACTGACTATTCGAGATGATGTGCCGCCACCTTCGAAATGTAGAAAGCCGACACTGCAGAATCTGCAGAACGCTTTAAAGAGTTTGCAACTGGATCTAATGGTGTGCCGGTCGCCAGTCTGTTCGTCGGTCCAATCATCTATCTGGCCATCTAGCCGTCTGTCCATAGATTCCATCCGACAATCGGATTTGTTCTTTTGCGGTGTATTTTCACTTGAATCCGCCCAGAAATTGGTCGTTTTCCGTTCGCTCTTCTGCAAATGGGAAAACTTGAAATCGTAACCAACCAGAAGTTGGACAAGGAACTCAAGTTGTAGTAATCGTGCACCGATCGACTGATGGTGATGTGCTGTGTCCAAAATAGTGCCAAGTGCTCATGTGGGAACTAAAATTGATCATAACTCTTCCCGGTTTGGAAGTGTACCGCACTGGTTTTATTCCGCAACGAGATTTGGTTCTCGTATTCGTTCGGGTCCAGGCGGGTTATCTATCTTATCCGAAAAATCCTCACAATCCAAACTTAGTAGAACCGTGGCGGCTGGGTAGTGCGGAATGCCATGAATAGAACAACCATCGTAGTCGGAAGATGTGATCGCTTCATGGTCTGAGTACTCACATTGAGGTCTAGACTTGCTTTGATCTGGTCTAATCTTCTTGTACAAACTGGCCTAGCCTGGGAGTTTACAATTCTGACATATCTGCATGTCCGTCGGTAGTTCTTTTGCTCTGTGCGCTCGTATGTTTCGACATTAAAAACAGAATAAATCTTTTCACCTTTTTCCCTACTCCATATCGAGATTCCGAAAGTATTTTACTCACAGTCTAAGTTGTATGGGGGTAAACCGTAAAAAGACCATCTATTGTAGAATAAACTCTCAATGAACTTGTCAGGATCTACTCAATGGAGAGTATACTCGTAATGTGAATGAACTGAACATCAATTCTAGCCTCCGATATGAATGGTAGTACTTTCCGATCGACATCGAAAATATAGTTTAATGATGAACTTGACTTGCAGAAGTAATCAATTTCAAAGGAGATATTCCATCTTGTAGTTTAGAAAGAGTCTGAATGGTGGAATATGAAACTGACCCCAACAAAAAAAAGTTGTTCCTTTTGGAAGAAAGGGGGGGGGGGGGGTGTGGTGTAGATTTTGAGTAGAACTAATTATAGGAATTATCAGAAATAAAGGAGAAAAAATACTTTTTTCCGAAAATTATGATGGGCTTTTTTGTAAATTGAATTGATTAGAAAGTTGAAGAAAAGATTACGAAATATTTGGAAATTCGGTTTTGATGATATTAAAACTATTTTCACATTTGTTTATTAAAATTTTAACAGTGCCCGCCCACAAATAATGGGTTATCCAGTTTGTGCTCTGGATAGTAAAGTGAAATTAATCTGATTCAACTTTAATTACGAGGGTCGTTCAATAAGTCCTTAGAAAAAAATGGAAAAAAACTAGTCTCCTTTTAGCTCTATACACTTTTCCAACCGTTTTTCCAAAATTTTTATCCCGTCCAAAAAATAGGATTTCAGAAATTCTGCAAAATACTCAGGTTTGAGCAATGACGTCCTCGTTGGAAGGGTACCGTCGTCCGCCAAGCAATTTCTTCAGATTGGGGAAAAGAAAATAGTCACTCGGGGCCAAATCTGGTGAATAAGTGGGATGCTGCAACAATTCCATTCTCAATTCCACAATTTTGGCCATGGAAACAGCGCAGGTGTGCACACGCGCATTGTCCTGATGCAAGAGGATTTTTTTCTTCTTCAGATGGGGGCGTTTCTCTTTGATTTCCTTGCTCAACCGTTGCAATAACGACGCGTAATACGCTCCTGTTATTGTTTTTCCTTTTTCCAAGTAGTCGATAAAAATGATGCCCTGCGAATCCCAAAAGACCGCTGCCATCACCTTGCCGGCCGATGGCACAGTTTTTGCCTTCTTCGGAGCCCGTTCACCCTTGAAAATCCACTGTGATGACTGTCTCTTCGTTTCTGGAGTGTAGTAGTGTATCCAGGTTTCGTCCACAATGACATATCGACGAAGGAATTCGGCAGGATTGCGATGAAAGAGTGCCAACATAGCCTCAGAGTCCACTACACTACTGCGCTTATTCTCCTCTGAGAGCAAACGCGGCACCCATCTTGCCGAAATTTTTTTCACAGACAATTTTTCATGCAAAATTGAAGCGACTGTACCTTGTGATATGCCCGTGGCCTCAACTAATTCGCGCACTTTAATTTGCCGATCGTTCAAAATCAGATCGTGGATTTTGTCGATGATTTCAGGAGAACACACCTCAACTGGGCGTCCTGAACGATGTTCATCTTTTGTGAATGAACGGCCACGTTTAAATTCATTCACCCAATTGTAAACCGTCGCAAACACAGGTGCAGATGTGCCATGAACTGCATCCAACTCGGCTTTGATTTCTTTCGGGCTTAAGCCTTTCAAATGGAGATGTTTGATGACAGCCTTAAACTCGCTTTCTTCCATTGTTATACACAAATAAAAGTCGTTAACTTTAATCGACGATAGAAATTGACCTACGCTATGGATCAAGCTGAAATTTTGACATAATGATGTCAAAATTTTTTGACTTGTCGATAATGATACTTACAAAAAAAAATCTTTACCGACACTACAAGCGCAATTTCTTGGATTTTCTAAGGACTTATTGAACGATTTTCGTATATTTTTATTTAATCTGATTCAACTTTAATTATATTTTTATACATTTCCGGCTGTATTGCGATCATTACTTGAAGGATATTAGCTCTTAAATATTGTGAATTGGGGTCCAGGACCTCCACAATGGAAGGAATTATGTTCGCGAAGTAATTCTTGGTTATATGGCATTTATGTAAGTTATGAATGATAGTAAAATGGGTGCCACAAGATTGGTATAAAGGACGATTGGTGTTGTCAAAAAGGAAGTTATGAGTAAGAGCAATATTACCAATCCGGATTCGGAGGAGCTTCCGCGCCCAGAATTTTAGTATGGATGTTGAATAGACTGGTTTATTGGTGGTTATCAAAAAATGTGTCACAATTGATTCAGTCATTACGTCTGCAGATGGCTAATGGTGTTGGTTGCGGAGCAGATTGGAAATGAATGTGACCACTGGTCGACGGAGTGTTTCTACATCCAACTTGTCAGCACTTTCATTGCCCACAATTCCCACATACCCTGGCACCCATTGCAACTCGACACTCCTATTGTTAAGTAGTCTATGACGAATTGCGATAAGTACTGGATCACTCGATGGGTCACAAATGGCTTTAAGGGCGGCAAGGCTGTTTTGATGGCCCACAGGAATATTGGGCGCAATTTAAATTGCTGTTTTGATGGCCCATAGCTCTCCGTAATATGAAGCTGCCTTGTGAGGGAAGATTTCACAACATAGTGCGCGGGTGCTGCAGGCAAAAAGTTCGACGACCGAAAAAGATCGGTGACAACGGTGAACAACAGTCGATGATCTTCTAATCCGTCCAACTGTTCAACGAAAACTTTCAACTTTGCTCCCAACTACAGTCTCCAATTTGGATGTGGAAGGGAAATTTAGAAATCGAGGAGAAGGACGGAGAAATTGCTTTCAAGCTGGGATATTAATAAAGATAGCGATGATAAATTCCTTTTTGAACTGGGGGTGTTTTTGATTAAAGTGTAAAGGGCTTCATTTGGAAGGCAGAGGTTCTTTTTGAAGATAGCTCACTCTTATTTAATATACAACCAGTTTCTATTAGTATGGGCTCCACCGGGCATGTTCGATGTGCTCCATTAGCTAGTCTAATGCAACGGTTTACCGCTGCCTCGACTAGCTTTTTCTATTGGCACACTGACACATATAGTGAGGAAATAGAGTAAGGTTCCGTCCAAAAGGGGGTTGCTTAATCTAATTGCCTCACTTTGTCTTACCTTGCTTTTGGTGCTAACTAAAATTTTACCCATTCGGAGAATGGTGTTAACTTTGTCAACAGCCATTGTTAATCTGATGATTCCTTTTTCCTCCACGGTCAATTTAGATACGCAGGATTTTCATCGAATATTATGGGTGGGGAAAGATGGGGGTCAGTGACAAATCAAATACACTACATTTTTTATTTCTGCAAACATGAGGACAAGGTGTGTTTTGATGTAAAAATTACCGCATCGTTTATGCTGCTCCAAGCGTTATTAATTTGTTGTACCAGATACAAGTACAAAAATATTGGTAGCATAGGAATGAGTATATATATTGAATAGGATCGTAGATAGAGGAGATCCTTGTGGGATGCCGTTTTTGATTTTGCGTTTTGATGAAAAATGACAGTTGGCGCATTTTGATGAAAAAGATTCTACCAGTTAGGTAGGAACGCACAAGTGCCAATTTTACAGAGTCTATTCCCCACTCTGCCAGTTGTAAGAGTACCCTGAGTGGGAAAAATTCGGTCATACACCTTTTCTACGTTTTGTAGCAAAAAAAAGTTCAAGTAGCATACTCAGAACTCCCCTGCCCGACCTGTAGGCATGTTGTTGGGGATTAAGTATATTGTCAAGCGCCTGGTTAAGTCTTGTGAAACAGAGAATTGGTTTAATTGTTTAAATTTTACATTAAATCCGTTCAAATAATATCTCAGGAAAAAAAAATATTATCGATTCAAGAGAAAAGAAACATTCTCGTAAAAATGAATAAACACGTTTCGCTCGCTGGAAATTTGGGAATACTCATTACAACTTTGGGGATACATATTATAACTTTGGCTGTGATAGTAAAAAATTGCAAATCAATTAAAAAAGTGGTGAGAAAACGCATGACAGACTATGGCGAGAAAACGCATGACAGACGAGCTTCAAAATATGATGGAATGGAATGGCTTGTCAGCTAGCGTTCCAGCAATATGCTAGTAATTGGTCCATTAATTCCAGATAAGATCCTATACATTACGTCCCGATATACAATAATATTAAAGGCTTTACTGTATCAAATGGTTGGATAGATCGTTTCAATAAGATGCACTCTATCGTGTATGGATCAGTTTGCGAGGGAATCTCATTTTAAATGCTGATAAAACAGGAGTGTTTTTAATATTCTTCCCTTGAAGACATTCACCTTTAAGGGTGAACCTTATCGTGGTGGCTCACAGGCTCACTGTTTTTATGATTATAAAATCAGATGACAGTGAGAAGTTTATTCCCCAGTACTTCACTCTGAGGAATATAAAATTAGCCTTTTTCCCCTCAAACAAACTTCACTCTGAGGAATATAAAATTAGCCTTTTTCCCCTTCAAACTGTACTAGTAAATTATAGCTATTGGACTTGGGAATAATTATCTGTTGTAGAAGAGGTAAACTTAATGTATTCAATTTCAACAAAAGAATATGCTATGAGGCATATTGAGGTCATTAAAAGTTTTTAGCATTTAAAACGCACAAAACTAAACTTTCATATCGATTTATAAAATTAAAAGTGCTGTAAACCAACATAAAAAATTATAACAAATCGATTTGCATAATATTCTTAATAAAAAATAATTAAAAATTTTTAAATTTTTTTTTCTAACCCTTAATCTATATTTTTCCTTTAATTAAGTTACCAAAAACTAGATTTCACTATACT
Organism: Atherix ibis; assembly: GCA_958298945.1. Classification (NCBI taxonomy): domain Eukaryota; kingdom Metazoa; phylum Arthropoda; class Insecta; order Diptera; family Athericidae; genus Atherix; species Atherix ibis. The sequence goes on along the minus strand of OY282610.1, from coordinate 19,992,910 downwards.
TAAAAGTTTGAATATCATTTCGCTATACAAGAAAAAAAAATCAATAACGTCAAATCGCCCGATCTTGAAGGCCAATTCACAACATCAAATATCAATGATTCCAAGGTCTTGGGAATCTTTGCCTCACTAAAGCCAAAACTACTAATTTTATGTGGCTTGCGAATATGGTCTAGATTTAAATCTTTAGGTTAAAGACAATATAAAAAAACGATTTTTATACGATCATAGCGATCAGAATTGACAGTAACGGTCTGTCGTTATTTGTTTTCAAAGCCAATGACACCTTCAGACACCGTCAGACCAAATTACATACCAGATTGTCATTTTTTTTTTGAAAACAATATTTTTTTTATAGTCAGTTTATAGGCTTTTATATCTATCAATCGAGAAATAATCCAAATCGCTGAAGAAATTTTTTTTCTCAAAAAAGCACGAAACAAGGCTGCATTTATAATTTTTTTTTAGTAATATTTACCTTTGGTTTGGCAATTAAATTATTTAATATTTAAAATGGCAAACTTTAATACATTAAAATTATAATCGGATTTGCATAATTTTAATAAAATAATTTAGTAAAAATAACTATATTTTCCAAACTGTAAAATGAATATTCTGTTAGTTGAGCAGCAACCATCAATTTGGAAAAGGTGAGTATACACACCTATTATTTACTTCACAATTTTTTTTCACATGCAAATTAATGATAGTTATAAATACCATCTACAATTTTATCGGAAAAAAGCATATATTCTTTTCTCTGTTGTGTCGCAATCGAGTATATTTTTAGAAGTTACTGTCTCCTCTTAAACTGACTTAAGAGATTCTGTCACCAGATAACCGTTGGTGTTATTGCGCTTCTAATTGAAATTTTACTACCGTTTTTATATAAAATAATTAAAATAAATAGCCTTTTAAGAAAAAAATGTCATCGTAACAGTGTTGTGGTCTTAAGGGTCTTACAGCAAAAAAGGAACTTTTCTTATAGCAAAAAAAAGAAATTTTTTTTAAAAGCAAAATCGAATTTTTTTAAAAAAATTATTGTCAAAATTTTTCTATAAATTTGTCTATTTTAAAGGCAATTTCTGGGGTCTTAAAGTGTTGCTTAGTCGATAGTCTGGCAGTGTAATTTTTCTAAACTTTAAAAACTTTATTTTCATCTAAGGTAAATGTTCGAATTTTATGATAGTTTGTTAATTGACAAATCATTTATTTATACTATTACTCATTGCAAAAGAGGGCTGAAAATTATTGAAATAAATTGAGTAAGCCCTCTGATATTATAGCATGTTCATGTCCGACAACCACGTGCACTTTTTGCATAACATTTTTGGCAATATTACATTTGGCTACCGCTCACGCATACCGAAAATGGTTGGCCGCATGACGAATGGCGATGCCAAAACGAGAGAATTTTCGAAATCGATTCAATAATTTGAAATTTGAATAATTCCAACTGAACACAGTCTTTCGATAATATTAATTTCCGGTGTTGTAGGCTCCTCTAACATGATTTGAGGGGTATTGATGCATTTACGAGTACCACTCGACCACGGGTACCGCTGGTGTTCTGATCGTTTGATGTGCAAATGATTCTCTACAAGTCGACGCAGGCGGATTAAAGCAGAAGGTGCGGTACGATAGTGCGTCCATGGGCAACTTAAAAACTTGCAAAACGGATTATGCTGAAAAGTAGAAAATATGAATTGGAAAATCTTTTTTTCTCGAATAGAATAAATGAGCTGTGGTACTTGGTATATCATCTGAAATGGACATTCGCTCGGAACCAAATACAGTCTGTCAGTCAGTCGTTCGCTTGGGGAACATCGCTCGAAACTTTCCGAACTGACAAAACATATCGTGTACTCGTACTTTTATGTTCGGTAACATTAAGTAATGAAGAAATATGGCCAGCGTAGCGAACCTCTCTAATTATGAGTCATTTATCAATGAAATTGCTTAATAGTCTCTCTGCCTTTGGCCCCATCTGGTCCGTGATCCCATTCATTTCGTACTTTGGATATCTGTAAATGATATTCTCCAATCTGGTGGTACTTGTCGTTGGTGCTAGATGGGCTCATGTTTACGGGCACATGCATGTTCTCATTTTCCTGTTTACATTGCAACACGTATTATCGCATAAGCCTTCAAAAATTAACCAATAAAATAGAAAATCTTACCTGATATTCGAACAATATTACCGCCATAGATCTCCTCTCCTACAAATAAACGCTAATCAATTTTTTATCTGTTCAAATTTATCCTGTTTCGGATTTATTTCTAAATTTTCCAAAAAATCAATTTTGCATTTGTCAAAAGTTAAGAAAATCAAAAAAAATCATCAAAATAAAAGTACAAATGTTGTACTGAATTTTTGATAAGACTTTTAATAAGAAAAAATAAAATTTAAAAAAAAAAAAAACCGAAGAAAGGAGCAAAGCCAACAAATAGGGTACGTGGGAAATAGAGAGAAACTTTAAGACTAGTGAGAACAGTAAAGTGAAAATACTCGTAATCAACAACAAAAAATAGAAATGCATAATAAAAAGCGTACAAGTACGAGTATGAGATGCATGGTGAGATTGAGGGTGGGTTGTTGCTTCTGAGATATAGTATACCGGCTTTCAGGTAATGAAAAAAAAAATCAGTTGTCTGGACAAATAGTCAAAAATACAATCGTTCAATTCTACAAGATCACGTTTAATGATGATGACGACGACGACGATGATGATAGTCAAGATGATTCCTCGTGCCGTGCTGTGCGGTTTTGTAGCATTTTACGATTTCTACATGCTCGTTGCCGTAGTTGATACGATTGACGGTATAGGATTGCATTCATATTTACCTATGAACCTGTGTATGGGCTCATTGAGCTATGAACGACTGCACATACTCGTATGCCGAAGTAGTGCAGCACAATGCAATGCACACCATAAGTGCTGCGCGCCCTGCACATCTTAGACGAGAAGATGAATCACTGTTTTATTTATTAGCAGCACCGATTCGGTTTGGCGGCTCCTACCTTGTTCGTTTTGTCCATCTTTGCGCAACCATTGCAGTGCTGCTCTTGACAAATCTCACCATCTTCTTCCTTGTTCCATGGGTTCATGATTGGAAAGGAAAAAACGGAAATGCAATTATTGCAACTGTGCCATGGGATTCCACCTACCCACATGTCCTAAGATACACGATGGCTCGATGGATGGGTATGGCCTGCTCTTCAATTGCCAGCAGCTAGCTTGCTTGTTGCTTGGATAGCCTAGTAAGCCTGATGGCTAGTAATCTCCTTAACTCCAAGAGTGAAGTCAGGTTCAGAACTATTTACAGCTCTTCTTCCTTCACGGTTTTCATAATTTTCTTCGACGTTCTTCTATTTCGAAAGTGTTGTCGTGCCTGGACAAACCGTACTCACTCCACCACAATCCACTATCAATAATATCAGCATTTACACTGCCTGCAACTGAGCCTGAGGAATTACTCGTGCGACCTGGCAGCGAAGCACGTGCAATCGGATTTTCCTGAATGGTTTCTTACCTCATCCATCAGCACACAGCTTATAATTTCATGTATTCATAATATGAACATTTTCTAACTATCAACTTAATATTACAATAATACAAGTACATACATTTATAAATTCAACAAAAAAAAAAAGAAGAAACAAAACAAAAATTATCAACAAAAAAAAACTCTCCTTTCGAAGATTCGGTGTAAAATTGTTGGCTCTCTTCAATGTTAAACTGCTCAGTTCTTATTTATAAATAAAAATTTGTCGATTTAAAAAAATATATTGTATTTTTTTTTAATTATTTAATTATATCTTCAAAAGAATATTTATTCAAAGTACACGTTTTTTTCGTCCACCAGAACTGGGAAGTTTTCTTTTGGCTCCTATCTGATTTAGTATCCGATCCGATTTTAAATTTAATCCTAGAATCTAAAAAATCTGCAATTTTGAACTAATCCAAAATCTAATCGGCAAACATAGTCATTTATGTAATTAACTATGTATCTTATATGATACCCAATAAATCTTCTGTACTTAGTATAATATTCAGTATCTTGTTTATTAATTAATTATAGTATAAAAATTTTGTTTTTTGTTTTTTTTTTAACTTTTATTTAATGGACAGAAATCTTTGCGCTCCAGAGGGGATATAGTATGCACGATAGTGTATTGGTACATTGTTCGTTTTATGTACCAGATCGATTTTATTTAATCATGATTTTAATTAAAATTACATTTGCTTATTGGCATTTATTAGTCGTAGAGAGTGATTATTAACAACTTATTATAGAATCTAATACGCAGCAATAATGTATTAGAATTATTAAAACATTTTATTTAAATAATTGTTCTATTTTGATGTTAATCATATGCCACGTAACTCAACCATTCAGCGGGTAATAAATAATTTTATAAATATGCATATACTGGAAGATAAAGTGAAGATTTGGTAATAGTTAAGCCAATGTACATCTGAAAAGATTGATCTATTGAGGCAGATTATTACTGCATGTTCGGGTACCTTTCATCGATGCCGTGCACAAGAAAAATTCTCCGTATAAAATTCAATTGACACAAAAGCTGCAGGCAAAAAATGACCATAAATGGTGGCGAGACTGTAGTGCTGGAGCTTTGCAGCTCGGTATAGCCGACCAACATTTTTGATAAATAATCATTATGAGCGACGAAGCACACTTCGAATTGGCTGGCTTTGTTAATACAAAGAATAGCCGCTATTGAGGCACTAAAAACCCTCAACTGATACACCGAAGATGACTAGACCCTCGTGGCTGTGTTAATAAACAGAATAACCGCCATTTGGGGCTCTAAAAAACCCTCAACTGATACACCAAAGACCACTACACCCTCGTGGTTTTGTTAATAAACAGAATAGCGGCTATTGGGGAACTAAAAACCCTCAACTGATACACCAAATACCACTACACCCTCGTGGCTTTATTAATAAACAGAATAGCGGCTATTGGGGCTCTAAAAACCCTCAACTGATACACCAAAGACCACTACACCCTCGTGGCTTTATTAATAAACAGAATAGCGGCTATTGGGGTACTGAAAACCCTCAACTGATATACCAAAGACCGCTACACCCTTGTGGCTTTGTTAACAACCAGAATAGTGGCTAGTGGGGCACTGAAAATCCTCAACTGATATACCAAAGATCACTACGCCCTCGTGGCTTTGTTATTAACCAGAATAGCGACTATTGGGGCACTGAAACCCCTCAACTGATATACCAAAGATCACTACGCCCTCGTAGTTTTGTTAATAACCAGAATAGCGGCTATTGGGGTATTTAAAACCCTCAACTGATACGCCAACGATGACTAGACCCTCGAAGAGTAATTGTATGGTGTGGAATTTGAGGTGTCGGCATCTTTGGATCATATTTCTTTGAGGATGCTGGAGGCAATGCTGTAACAGTTACTGTTGACCGTTATCGGGACATGTTGGAAGACTTTCATCCATCTGATTTGGATCACTTAGACCTACAGTATATGTGGTCTCAACAAGACGGCGCCACATCATGCTACGATGTAAGTTATCAAAAAGTGGTAAAGTGGTCACTTTATTGATAAAAATTAAAATTTTCATATTGACAACACTGCAGAAAATCTCCTTTGCTAAACAAACTGTACAAAATTCATTACTAAGTTTTTATTATTTTTAGTTTTATTAAAATTTATACAATATACAAATCGTATACGTAAACTTATCAATTGACATCTAAAACTACTAATAAAGTTTATATAACGCAGCGTGCCAATGCACTATTGTGCACACTGTAGGCACACTACAGGGGACGACGATCACATTGTTGGATTGTTCAATGTTCTGATCGATAACCAAATTGATGATGGCGAATAGTTTTGACGTCTTCAGAAATATGGGTTAAGATGAGTTCTTTTAAAGATTGCCAATAAGCTGATCGGTCTATACGAAAATGCTTGAGGTTACAGGGTTTTTGGGTTTGGAAATCATTTGAAACTTGATAACTGAATTTTTGTGCAAACTTTGGAAAAATATGGTAACTGGTACGAAGAATACTATTGAGTAATTTTCTTGGAGATTTGTTTCAGGATAGGAGCTATTATTAAATAATAATCAGGGATTTTTTTTATTGAAAAGTTAATGGTTTGGGACACATAAGAATGGGAATTATCAATTCGAGTGTGTTTTATTCTTCCTTGGCTTTGTTTAGAGTGAAAGTGTTCACCAACTATTGGGTTGTTCGGAAAGTAATTTCGTTTTAAAGCTGATGAAGTTGAAGCTTCATTTTTAAAGCGTATCGTAACTGGGGCCGAGAAATGGGTTTTCTACAATAATGTTAAGCGCAAAAGATGCTGGAGTAGAAATGATGAACCGACTCAAAGCACTTCGAAAGTCAATATTCATCAAAAAAATGGTTATGCTATCTGTTTGGTGGGATTTCAAAGGAATCGTTTATTTTGATCAATTCTGAAGGAATCGTTTAGCAACACAATGATCAATTCTGAAGTGGACTGTCATCAGTTAGACAAATTGAATGATTCATTTACAGAAAAAAAAGCCAGAGTTGGTCAATAGGAAAGGTACGAGGGTCGTTCAATAAGTCCTTAGAAAATCCGAGAAATTGCGCTCGTAGTGTCGGTAAAGATTTGTACCGACACTACGAGCATTATCAACAGGAAAGCTGTCAGAATTTCAGCTCGATCCATAGCGTAGGTCAATTTCTATCGTCGATTAAAGTTAACGACATTTATTTGTGCATAACAATGGAAAAAAGCGAGTTTAGGGCTGTCATCAAACATCTCCATTTGAAAGGCTTAAGCCCAAAAGAAATCAAAGCCGAGTTGGATGCAGTTCATGGCACATCTATTCCTGTGTTTGCGACGGTTTACAATTGGGTGAATGTATTTAAACGTGGCCGTTCATCCACAAAAGATGAACATCGTTCAGGACACCCAGTTGAGGTGTCTACTCCTGAAATCATCGACAAGATCCACGATCTGATTTTGAACGATCGGCGAATTAAAGTGCGCGAATTAGTTGAGGCCACGGGCATATCACAAGGTACAGTCGCTTCAATTTTGCATGAAAAATTGTCTGCGAAAAAAATTTCGGTAAGATGGGTGCCGCGTTTGCTCTCAGAGGAGAATAAGCGCAATTGTGTAGTGGACTCTGAGGCTATGTTGGCACTATTTCATCGCAATCCTGACGAATTCCTTCGTCGATATGTCACTGTGGACGAAACCTGGATACACTACTACACTCCAGAAACGAAGAGACAGTCATCACAGTGGATTTTCAAGGGTGAACGGGCTCCGAAGAAGGCAAAAACTGTACCATCGGCCGGCAATGTGATGGCCACGGTCTTTTGGGATTTGCAGGGCATAATTTTTATCGACTACTTGGAAAAAGGAAAAACAATAACAGGAGCGTATTACGCGTCGTTATTGCAACGGTTGAGCGAGGAAATCAAAGAGAAACGCCCCCATCTGAAGAAGAAAAAAATCCTCTTGCATCAGGACAATGCGCGTGTGCACACCTGCGCTATTTCCATGGCCAAAATTGTGGAATTTAGAATGGAATTGTTGCAGCATCCCGCTTATTCACCAGATTTGGCCCCGAGTGACTATTTCCTTTTCCCCAATCTGAAGAAATGGCTTGGCGGACGACGGTTCACTTCCAACGAGGACGTCATTGCTCAAACGCATGAGTATTTTGCAGAACTTCCGAAATCCTATTTTTTTGACGGGATTAAAATTTTGGAAAAACGGTTGGAAAAGTGTATAGAGCTAAAAGGAGATTATGTTGAAAAATAAAATTTTTTTTTTAAAAAAGCAGTTTTTTTCCATCTTTTTCTAAGGACTTATTGAACGACCCTCGTAAAACAGTTCCAAAAGGATAATGCGAAAAAGGATAATGACCACTCGGCAAAATTTTTAGAGCTTGGATGGGATAACTGCCACACCCACCATACTCTCCAGATCCAGCACCTTCCGATTATCATTTGTTCCGGTCTATATAAAAAATTTTAGACGCTAAAACGTTTAATTCAAATGAGTAGGTCAAAAATCCCTTCGATCAGTTTTTTGCCAGTACAGGAGAAATATTTTATGAGCGTGGAATCATGCTACTGCCTGCCAGAAAGATGGCAAAGGGTATTGGATCAGACTCGACAATATTTAATTGAATAAAATATTAATTCACTATAAGAAAATTTAGTCTGTAATTTTATGCTTAAATTAGTAAACAGTATATTCCTTAATATGCTCCAGTTAAGTAAGTAGAAGAATATCTTATCTAAGTATGACTAATTTGTCGATAATTAATAATTATTAAAAATCAACAAAAATAGTTACTTTTCAGCTAAATACCTAAACCCACCACATAGTAATATTGTCTTCGGGCTAATTACGATATTTAAAGTCCAAATAATCGAAACAATAACAATTAGACACACCCACAGCAACAAAACCAGTGGGCAAAAAAAAATTGATCTGCTAACTCAAAAAAACGGTGTAAAGATCAACAAATAACAAATTTTTTTTTATTTGTTGTTGCCTCAAATCCAATAAAATTCCTCTCGTATGCACAAGAAAGGCAAACACTTTGCGTAATTTTACCTTTAAGAGGTGATCGTGATCATGGCCTTTTAATAAAAATGTTAAGTTTTTATTAGAATGGTAATAGGGAGGGGGGGGGGGGGTGGTGGTGGCGACGGGAAACTTTAGATATTTCTGTTGATCATAGAAAAATCTCCTGGATCGTCTAGAATAGCCATATTACCTACCAGTCGAGGATAGTAAATCGCAATCATTTTGTAACAATTTCTCCCTTGCAGCGTGTGTAAATGTAAAGTTTTACCTTTTTTGGGATGGAATTGATTTTTCGAAAGTGCCTCGTCTTCAGATTGGATTGTGGTTTTTTTATGTTTGCCATTTTCTATAGGCAGCTGTGATTTGGTTCCCCGGTTATGGACAATACCAAAGCCAACTGTTATCCATTACTATTGAAACCGATTAAAGTGCAGCATATTGCTTGGCTACTGGTATCCTAATAGCAGCTTGTACACTTCGGGATGGAGAATAAATCGTGCAGTTCTGGTGTATCGTTTCGAGACGCCACAATAGGTGCATTCGTAGTGCATCTATGCAAAAACATTGTTCCGATGGTGTTTCGGCTACTCCAATTATTCCATAATATCCTAGTTGCTGTTGCTAGTAGTTTTTATATCTTTTCTAATACTTCATACTGCCCAGACACTATGGACTACAGTTTAAGGTCTCCTGCGACATTCTCTACGTTATCTTCGATATCGTTTGATAAGGACTTCCACTTCCAACCTTCAAAAAGGCTACAGATGCAGTTATCAGACGGAATAAAATTTTGCCAATCATTAGTAATAAAATTAAACTCAATCTATTTGGCATAAAGAAAAAAATGTGAGGTCAGAAGAGTCCGCGTCCACGGTACATATTGGGAAGGATTATCACGAAGAATATATCCAAATGTGACTAGAAACATCTTTTGGTGCATGTACTATGCAAATTGTACAATTGACAACACTCGTTCCGGCAACGTTCGTGTATCTGATGCTCTGGAATTATTCGTAAACGATCAAGTGCAGATATTGAAGATATTTTCCTGTAATGCGAATCTGTATTTTACCACTCCTCCCAACCCCGTCCATTCCCCAAAATAAATACAATTTGTTAAATTGGTGTTTAAAAGAAATTTTTATAAAGAAACAAAACTTCTCCAATTCGATTATGTCACATTTTGTTAAGGTGTTGCCAGTGATCAGGAATTTTTTCTGTTAATTTTTATGTTTGATTTTTTGTTTGTAGTTCATATTTTTTAACACATTCATTAAAGTAGTTTCACTTTCTAAGACTAAACTTCCTATTCGAAAATTATTAAAAGTTATTTTCTTTTTCCTAATTATAGAGTCAGTCATACTATTGACCTAGAAAAAATATGAAAATATTCAAAACGAACTGTTTTAACGTTTTTTTAGTTGTTGATCATAATAAATAGTAAAAAGTTTCTTAATAAAAATTGAGAGGCCCTGGGACCACAAAAATTATTTAAAAAAAAAAAAAAAAAAAATTTATTCTTGGCACGACATAATTTGGAAATGGAAATTTTTAATATTTCTCATTGAAGCTATGCAGATGGTAGCTGTTTGGGAGGGGGGGGGGTGGTTGGGCTTGCCTTTATATGATCAGCTAGAAATTTGCGAAAATCCAAACACTGACGTTAGACTATCATCACCATACCAACTGCCAACTGGTAATTACCAATATTCTTATAGCAAAGAGTACAACACATTTGCAACTGACTGTATTTGTGATAAGTTAAAAAAAAAAATATCTTCAAAGTTAGAAGGATAAAGAAAAAATGATCCTTTTTCTTCGATTTATGGTTTTCTTGCTTGTCCATCTTTTGCCTTTCATTTGCTGTTGTTTTTCTCATCTTTTTTTTTGACGGGGGGTGGGGTGGGAAGGGTTCGTATATTTTTAAATTGTCGACCGTGGACATATTTGCATAGACCTCTTAAGACCTTATTGTCGTTAGACATGATTTTCATGTCTTCAAGTCGCACAGAAAATTTCGAGCTGAATATTTCCGAAATAACATGGAACACGTATCTCGGCATGAGATGTCCTCTCTCCTCATAAATATCCAATTGTTGAGTACAAATTCCGTTACCCTGGCCCCATACTGCCTGAACCCAAACTTCTTGGATTTCCGTTCTAACATTTTAAACCATTCCAACGTTCGACTATATGCGCTCGTACACCCGCATTCAGACCGTTGGTCGCGTTTCCAAGCGTTTTACCGCTTCAACGGTTTTAAGCCACCCGTTTAGTAGACCAGACATTCACATTCATCCACACAGTCATCATTGGTGACATTTGGGAAGATTTTTGTCTAATGGCTAGCCAACCAACTGATCAGTGATGCGCAATATTCGAAAATATACCAAAGCGGACTGTGACCATCACTTCCTACGTCTGTCGTCGTTGGCTCTTTCTAAAAAGTGTTAAATTCAGATTCACGCGGCAAACACTCTTCTTCATATTTATTTTCATTTTCATTCTGATGGGATTTATGGTATTTGCCCAACAGCGATTTCTGCAAATAATCTGATTATCCCAAGAAGCGGACTTCTTCTAATATTATTATTTTGATGAATTCGATTGAATTTAAATTGTTGGTCATTGTGAAAATTAAAGAAACAAAATTCATTGCACTATCATTGTGGTCTTGGTTGGTGGTTAGTTTGGTTAAGCTTAACCGGAACTGTTGGTCTTTTATTCACAGAAAAAAATTTGGACTAACATTTTCCACAATACAGGATTCTTCAATTTTTTTTGTTGATTTTTTTTTAAGTGAAGATCTGTGATAAAAAAGTGTACATGTGACTTTTACTCCAATCGGAATTTGTTACTTTATTGTTTAGTAAGTCCCTAAGACATCTGGTAGAGGTCATATTATGATGTTGAAGTCATTTGGCGACTAAATGCATATGGAAACACCCAGATTCCTATTTCAGTATTAGTGAGTTTATTTAAAATTTATAACTACAAGAAATAAGCAAATTTGATACAAATAATAATAGGCAAAACACGTGGTTCTCTGCATGTCAGGTTCAAGAATTGTTAATTATTAAAAATATCTATCGAGTGACCGATGATGGGTAACTCTGAAAGAGATAATGTAGGTTAGTTGGTTCGCAAAATTCTCAAAAAGGAGAAAGGATATTCTAATAAGGGGGAAAAGGAACAATTGAGTTATTAGGAAAAACGAGAAATGAGTCTTGAGTGTAAATATAGGGTTTTCCAAAAGGAGTGATATGATTTCTTTTTTAAAAAAACATACTAATTGTTAAGGAAATTCAAATTTTTTTATTTAATGTAAAGTACAATCAATACAATTAAGTTCTGAATAAAACGTCATTCCAAAGGCCTCCAAGACTTCTTTTGCAGGAACGAATTCGATGAACCCAATTTTCGAGCAATTTTTCCACTTAATCAAGTCGTATGTCATGAATAGCACGTTCAATATTAACTTCTAAAGCTTGAAGAGAGTCTGATTTCAATCAATGACTTCAAATAACCCCACAAGAAATAGTCTAATGGTGTTAAATCACAACTTCTTGGAGGCCATTCAATGTCACAATTTCTTGAAATAATCGAATCTCCAATCTTTTCTCACAATAATTCGGTTGTTGCACGTGCTGTGTGGCACGTAGCCCCGTCTTGTTGGAACCAGATGTTGTCAAGATCAACTTCTTCAAATTTCGGCCATAAAAAGTTGGTTATCATCGATCTATACCGCTCTCCATTGACAGTAACGGTGTTACCAGCTTCATTTCGAAAGAAGTACGGACCAATTATTCCACCAGACCAAAAACCACACCAAACTGTCAATTAAGGTGAATGTAATAATGGGTGTTCATTAATAATTTGTGTGTTTTCTTCGCACCAGAATCGACAGTTTTGTTAATTTACCGCACCACTCAGATGAAAGTGAGCCTCGAAAAGTTGCAATTGGAAAACGATTACTTTGATAATAAAATTGAATAATTTGTAAACGTTGTTCTTGCGTATATCTTTCCATGATGAAATTGTAAACATTACTGAATACAATGAAAAAAAAAGACAGATCATGACATATTACAAATGGCCGAAACGTCACTTTCATATTAGTCTTATTGGAAAACCCTATATAATATTATATATTACCCGCTGAATAATTGACTTGCTCGGCATATGATTAACACCAAAAGAGTCACGTAATTTTCTTCGCTTATTTACAATAGAACAATTATTTAAATAAAATATTTTTTTAATTGTAAAATTGTAAAAATATTTTATTTAAATAATTATTTTAATGCACGATTGTTAAACTTCAATAAGCAGATGTTTTTTTTTGTTGAAAATGATGGTTAAACAAAATCGACCTGGTATATTAAAAGCATCCTTTATAGTTATAAAAAAGAATGGGACCAAGAAAACCAACCTGAGAGATGCCAGATTCAATAAAACTAATATCAAAACATTCGAGTTACGTCCTGAGTACTCCAGCAAATAGAAATTAAAATTACAAAAAATTCGAGTTACGTCCTGAGTAGTCCAGCAAATAGAAATTAAAGCTATATTTAATGAGGACTGCAAAAGTAAGTTAAAATTGTAATTAGCCCTATAAGTGATGTAATTGTATTAGAAAATGAAGGATAATTATTTTAGCAGATGCAGCAGGTTTGGCAAATGGGATGTGAATGGTTTCGAAAAAGGACATTTTGGATAAAAGCTAATTTTTAGCAATTTTTTTGGTCCTGACTGCCCATATGACGTAAGATAAGTGTCTATTGGGAATAGCTATGCGACCGGGATAACTAAGTGTCTCCCCAACAAGTCTTTCGGCCTCTTTGAAAAAGTATGTTGAAAAAATACGAATGTTGAAAAAATACGAATTGCTGCAAAGGCTGCAAAAAAATTGGTGGAATTAAGTATGGGCGATTGTTATCTGGGATAACAACTACATTTTTAATGGTGCACAGTTCAGCATAGTATTGAGTTATCTTAGTTTGTTGGATGACCCCAAAGAATATTTGAATATTTCTAAGAAAAGTCCTTTATAAAACGATAGAAGAATATTTCCCTTTTGAAAATCTATAAAAGAAATGTAAAAACTAAATTTGACTTTTTAAAACTCAACTTTTTAAAAAAATTTTTTCGATAACTATTAATTAATTAATGTTCAAAGATATTTTTTAAATAAAAAAAATATTCTTATTAAAATAAAAAAAAAATGGATTTTATCGAATTATTAAATGGTACAAAGAAGTTCTCAATATAAAGTACCTCAATTTACCTTTGGGCTAATTTTAATTTATTCATCATTGAAAAATAATTCTTTATTAATTAATCAATATTTAATATTTTATTTAATAAAAATAAATTCTATAAATCGGTAGTAAATTGTCAGTTTTAAGTTTTGTATTGATTCGATGATAATTTTTAGCGTACATTTTGAATAAAATTTCTATATAAAATTCGGTTAGTTTTGCTCATGTTTATATTCATCCCCCCCCTTCCCCCCACCTAAATTTAATTCGATTCAAATTTACACTCATACACTTGCAAGGGAATCTCAACGGGCATGGCTATTTGTTTTTTATTTTTGAATGTCTCTAACGCTCCAACATAGTTGCTAGTAATTGAATCGGAGCAAAAGGTGTACAATTGTCACACCTTTGAATTATGGAGAATTGAAGATTCCCCAAGCAGCGATGAGTACCACCGATCCCAATCGAAATAAATAAAAATTGGCCCGTTCATTTGCAAGCGATTCCAAAAGGTCATTTCCATCTGGCAAACGGCAAAACCTGCACATTAGCAAAATAGCACACGAAAAATTGCATTTTGCCACTTTTGTATCCACGATTAGGAGGCCATCGTCATCATGCCATCATGCTCAATGCGGATGGAGAGAGTACGAGTACAGTGCGGGTAGTTGATGTCTTGAAGTAGTCTCAAAGGTAAGATATTCGGTGTGATCTTCATTCGGCAATTCGAGCGGAATTCTGACTAGGAGGAATCTTCGAAGTCACATTCGGGGCAATCGATACGAAACGGTAGGTTCGGGGAAGACGACATCAAATATGCAGAAGGAAACGTTGAGGGTATGGTGCCACTAGAGATCCGCTATGAGCTTTAAGCAGTCTCACTTGCACCAAACTGAATGTGTGTTTTGAAGCAGCTAGAAAAATATTATAGTTAGACGAGTTGGAAAAAACAGTTGAACAAGAGTCAAGTTAAGTGTTTTCGCCAAATCGTGACCATTAAAAAATCCATTTGCTCGACTTGTGACCATTTCACAAGTGAACGGTTCCATCTAGCTGGTATGGATGCTCTTTGGCCAGGATCGTGGAGTAGGCTAGCATAGGTAATCTTCACCCTTTCCATCTACGTTCGTTTTTATATCGAGTCTCCCACACGGAGACAAAATCTTCCTAACAATGATGCACATTCAACTGGCCAATTTCATCCAAATCTATTGTGACTTGTTTGACTCCATCTTACCTGGGCTCATGGCTCCTTTTCTCTACGAACCAAGCTCGGTAAAGTACCAACTAGCCTTATTCAAGCGGGAGTCAAGTTCCTCTAATCTAAACTAATCGAGATGTTCGGAATCAGTCTGGTCCGGTTAGAGTCCGTCTGGTCATACATACCGCACCGATCATGCCGCTAATCAGCTAAAATGGACGTCGAGCTGCGACCACTGAAAATATTCTCAGGCATCTGCACGGATTCCATGTACACTCAAGCTAACGAAATTTATATGAAAATCGTTTGGAATCGAATGCATTTAGTGCTGTCTCTCTAAATAGTAAGCCAACGGCAACTACTGGACATACTTAATATCAGAAATGGTCATATTGGGGCTTTTCTGTTGTCTTCATCGGTGAACGTCGTGCCGCTTACACGAATGTTTGAGTTCCAGTTGCATAACAGCATCTCAATGAGCTGCAGTTCAGCCTATTTGAATGCATAGCCAACAACCTCGTGTAGATCATACTTGCCATAGACTAAATGCAGATCAATCGATCTAGCAGAGACAATCAAAATGTCGTCGCACAGTGCCCGGAATTCGATTTGAGGTAAAGTCATGAATTTTTAGGTAATGTTCATCTATTCATTTGTACGGAAAGGACTCTCTAATGAAGAGCCGGTAAAATTATATTGAGTAGAAAGCTCCAACTGAAAAGTCCAACCGATTTGAATTTAAGTCAAATCTTGTGACCACTTCGACCGAAATAAATCGATTTTCGAGTCGTAACGATTCCAAGTTAGAAGAATTGCCAGTCGAGATGCACTATCCAAACTCAGGCATTTACAAAATATTTTACTGATCGTGAGTAGCTTACGTAATGTGTTCTTCGCCTTAACGAAAATTCCGTAATGATGGGCAAAAATTAATTTCAATTTCTCAATTTTATATTCAATTTCCTATAAGGCTGGATGGACTTTAAGGGTGGGTGTGTATCTATACTTCCGAAAAAAAAAATCAGATTTTCTTTATTAAAAACTTTGATTTTGTTTAAGAAAATATCAAAAATCCAACTGACCCGAGAAAGATGACAATTTGCACTTTGTCATCACACATTCCAGATAAAAGATATTCAGTCAGTGTGCGTCCCCCCACATGGATATGTGTGCGGAGCAATAGGCAGCATGCCCTTCGTGGTATTTTTAATAAACGTCTAAGACTCCCTGGCCTATGCTCTATGCGTGAAGGTAGCTTACTGGAGGATCTCTGACCTATTCGGCTAAAGTTTTAAGATTACAACTACTTCGGCGATCTGGCTAATAATTGAGTTCAATAAGAAGTTGGTCAATACTGGACTTGTAACTGCCTACTTTCTGGTTAGCGTTCACTTTTATAGACATTCTGCCACAATAAAATTTTTTGTTTGTTTGTCCAGTCAATATTTAGAAATACTATTTTCTCCCCTTTCTCTACTCAAATAATATTTTCCACAGTTTCGTAAATTTTTCACATGCTCGAAAATTGCGCATTTCTTTCGCTGGTGATATTTTTTTTTTGTTTTTTGCCTACTTTGGTTTTTATCGAAAGTCAAATCTCAGGTGTCTTGGAAAACGTGATGCGGTAAGAAATGATGATTACGATGATGAGAGTTCTTAAGATATAGAAAAAATGACTAGGCGAGGAATGAAAACGGGAAGTTAGCGGCAGATTCTCCCGCACGTATAACAGAACAAATAACCTACCGACAACGATTATCCAGTTGGTAATTCCGCAATGGCCCAACAAATGTGCAAAGAAATCAACACTGGACGGCATGAAAGTTTCCTCAAATGCTGTACGCTGAGCCATTATTAAGGAGACAATAATTCCGAAAGTGATTCCCAACTTATCCCATCGCGTCTATCTAATTGGGAGAAATGTTTTAATTGCGGATCGGAAGCCCCCTTTTGTCAAAAGTGTCTACATGCGAACACCTACACAAACGGTGTCAGCCTTAGAATTTGTGATATTTTTCAACTGTTCACCTCGGCCCCAGACACTTACTCCGAAAATGCATTTTCAAATCGTTTTCACTCTGGAAAAAATACTAAAAATTATTGTCGCATCAGGAACAGTCCATTCCGTTTGCCATATTTGCGATTATCGGCGTCTAACGTTCTACCGTCAGCCATAGTCGTCGGTTTCACGTTTCTTTCTTAACGTTCCAGCATCTGGAGAGCCTCATCAACGTGATGACTGTGATCTTGGTGACATCATCTATGACCTGAACCAGAACTTGTTCGGGATAGGAGGCGACCATCAACAATAGTGTCTTATGTCTATGCTAGAATCTCACGAACCACTAAGGAACTGTCCACTCTGAAATGGAACGATCACAATTCGCGCTTTCGTACCAATTAACTGGTAGTTTGTTCACCTGATGACGATTCCGTGATATACACCTACACGCTAACCGGCAAACAGCAATAATTCCCAGTACATATGCGAAAATTCATACATTTCGTTATGATATGCAAAGGGGTGAGAGGCCCCAATTCGATCTGAGCAAATGTCTTTTACTCTGTGGTGATGGGTTAACTTCCTAATTGAGTTGTAGCACGGAAGAAGTCATTCCGGGGTCAATATTTAATTGTTCATCATTCATCAAGCCGATCGATGATTGCTGATTGACGATCGTACTTTTTAATACTTTAAAAAAATGGCCATTTCGATTTTCATATTTCATATTACATTCTGGCACGAAAGTTCATAGCGGCTTATCTTCTCCGAACTAGCATTTAAAGTAAAGTATTAAAAATGGAATTATATCGGTGATCATTTATGGGTAGAAAAGTAATGAGATTGATTTATTGTTATTCATTCCCATCATCAGAGGAGCTGTTTCCTATCTTCGTAGCAGTGTTGGAAGACTTCAACTAGAATCGTCTTCAGCTTATCGGCCACACTCCTTTGGATGTTATCGATAGTGCAAAAATGATATTCTTTTAAGTGTGTTTTGATCTTTAGGAAGAAGAAAAAATACATACTCTGAAATCAGGTGAATAGACGGTTGAAAAACCAAAGGATACGTTTTTTCGACAAAAGCTCGTCGATGGCCATGTGCTGTTTTAATAGTGGACCATTCAAGTGCCTGCAATATTCAATCTGACGCGAAAAACTCTATTTCTAAGCCTGTCAAGTACTCTTTTGTAGAAAAAAGTCCTTGAAATTTTCCGCATTTTCATCAGTTTTCAATGCTAAAGGCAAACCTGAGCGAGGTTTGACTTCCTTTGCTTTTCGACCCACCAAAAATCAAAGTTTGCCTCCAAAAAATTTCTGCTTTTAATAAGGGCTGTAAGTCACATTTGTGGGGGCTGGAAAGTCACAGGATTCCTTTTTTCAACAAAAACTCGTCGATGGAGATATCCGTTTGATGTTTTAATGGTCGACCAGTCAAGTGTCTGCAATATCCAATCCGACACCAAAAACCCAATTTCTGAGTCTATCAAGGACTTTTTTGTTAAGGGCCTCCCTGAGCGAGGTTCTTATAAATATCATAAACGGTGCTATAACAGAGAGTTCGGTCTATGCCTGCTGAATAAAAGTACTCCAGACGTTCCAGCTTTGCGCCACGGTCTTCCAGCATATTTGTTATTGTCCTGACTAATGCCGTCGCTCCACTGAAAGTAGGGCCTACCTCTTCTCCTGGGACTAAAAACTGAGCCACTGCAGAATGTTCGGGTAGGATCTTCCTTATCCATACAGCCCAGTGACGCTTATTGAACTTAATTTTATACATAACGAGGCGGCCGTGGTAACGCTCCAAAACCCATCGTAAATATACTCCGGAACCTTCCGTACTCAAGTAGGTGTCCCAAAATTCTTCGAAGGATCCTCCTTTCAAACGCAGATAAGTGTTAAAATTGGTTTTTGCTGAGAACCGAAACTTTTGCAGAGTACATGAGGACTGACAAAACTTGTATCCTGTAAAGTATGAGCTTCGAAGTTATGCTCAGAATTTTCCTGCGAAATAATTTGACCATCTAAAGTAGGCTCTGTTGGCTGACGGCAGCCTCGGACGGATTTTTTCCTCCATGTTGTTATCGGATGCGATCTTTGACCCTAAAAAGAGAATTGATTTAACTCTGTCGTAGCTATAATCTCCGATCTGTATGCGACTAGTGCTATTTGGTTTTCGGACTTCCAAAAATCTCTTTGCACCCGGAAAATTTATGCTCCTAATAAAATATGATCTTATAGAATCCTTGCAATTTCGGATTCACCAAGGTTGGATCTACTACAATAGATTTGGGGCTCCATTTTTGTAGCGCACTACCGGATGAGGTTTAAGCTTGTACTGCGCGTCTAGAAGGGACTAATGTATCAGCGATGTAGGAGGAGAAACGCACAGTATTGCCAGATCACTATCACTGAGATCAGTCGCAGTGCTTTTCTATCACTTCATATATAATATGCCAAAGAATGATAAAATTTTACGGATGCATAGTTCTGTTTAATCTTCTTGAAAACTTATCTTAATTGATAACAATTTTTAATATTTAAAAAAAAATGGGTGGTTCTTTTTTTTAAACTCAAGTAATTATTAGAAAATTAAAAGAAATTTCATCTCAGCTCCAAAGAGTATTTATCAAATTTTTGGAAAATCTCCCCTTAAAATTATTTTTTTTTTTTTTAGAAAATTACCAAACTGAAGTTGAATAAGAATCCTTCCATTTTGTCTCCTAAAAATGTTTTGAACGAAAAAAAAATTCTACAAGAGAAAATATTTAATAAAAAACTAAACATTGTATTTTTTCCCCATTACGACTGGACAATTAGTCCAGTCCCCCTTAGGTTAAGAGTGTAATTTTTTTGTGAACATCTGTCCAAGATAATTCGTAAGTATTTTATTAATAGAAGAAATTATGCGAGGAAAAAAAATTTGCCAAAAAACTTTTCCCACGGCTGTCCACAATGATAGAATCACTCCTTTCCAATGATCAGCTTCTTTCTAACGGTCAATCCGAGGTAGCACAAAATGGCAAAAAAAAAACAATTTTTTTTTTTACAAAAATATAAATCGCGGGTAAGATGATCTGACAATAAAGAATAGACTCCGCTCTGATCTCAAGTATTTTTTACCAACTGCAGGGGTAGCAATTTTTTTTTTTGAAGAACATGTCATCAAAGTAGAAAAAACAAAGACAAAAAATATCATGAGAGAAAAAAAGTCACACATAATATAAGAATAACTAAGGACGATGATGATTACAAATCAGTACGATCAGTTGGGATATGAAAAAAAAATCACACACTAAACTAAAGAAATTGAGGACGATCGGGCAGTAAAAAAATTACGCTGTCTTGCGAAAAAATTCTCTCAGGACCTTTGTGTTGACCCCCTTCGGTAAAAAAATGTGGATGAATTCCTTTGTCCTAGCACTCGACGCAATTCGCTCAAAATCACAGATAGACGATCGAAAACTATCAACTGTGCACATGTACCCATTCTTGTGTGTATGGACGATCTTAAGACCACATCTTTCGCGATAGACAAGGTCCTTTTCGTCCACGATCATGACCATGAGGATAATGAAATAAAAAACAGATGCGCTCAAATCGGACCCCTTAAAAAAAGAATTATGGATGTCTTGTCTACGTCGTCTAATTGAGTATAGAAAAAAAAGGACATTACACACCAATTGCTACTCCCTTAAAGAATCCAGAGCAAAACTACCCCTTGATTTAGATGAAAAGGAAGAAGAAAAAATTTATGCATTCTCCTGTCCACGGATGCGTACGACGGTGATGAGATAGGAAAACTAAAGGAAAAAAATCTACGGACTCACATCGGAGGGATAATAAACAATCTTCGAGGGTTGATCGAATGCACCATTTCGGTTAATCTAGCCATTCATGGTCTCTCTTCAGGACAACAATTTTATCCATCGATGTTGTTTGTTTGTTTTCGTTTTTGTTAGTTTTTTTGTCTTCTTATACCTATTATCTAACTAGTTTCAAGGTAAATTTTTATGTGATTTCAAATTGTTACGAATTTCTTTCTTCCGAGTAAATTTTTATGTTAATTATTTACTGAAGATTGCCAATTTATTACAAAAATCAACAAAAAAAAAAATATACTAAAATTATACAAAATATTGAAATAAGGATTCAGATTTAGTTTTCAACAATAAATAAAATTAATTTCAATTTTTTGCACAGTGTCCTTTTAGTTTTTGAGTTAAATTCCAATTTCATTTATGAAAATTTGTACCGAGAAATTTTTTCTAATCGTCAAGATACGGTCAGAATATCTTCCCAGGACCTTTAGATCTCTTCGTTTTTTTTCCCCAATTCTACTAACATGCAGCGGTTTATCTTATTTTTTTAAAAATAGATTTTCTTTTTTAGTACCTTTCTTTTAGATGTAATTTCGATTTGGATATTTTTACTATTCATCTTTTAATAGTCCCAGAAAAGAAAAAAAATATAACCGAAATATATCCTGAACCCTCACCGATCTATATGATCATTTCACTTTGCTTATTTTCGATTCATTTCGAGATTGTATTTTTTTATAAACAGATCAAATTTAACGAGAGAAAAAATGCACCGCTAAGATGCTATTATAAAAAGAACCGCTAAGATTCCTTTATCCGAAAGACTATAGACTTGCACCACTATACCGCTATTGAATTACGCAAGATCCTTTTTTTGTTTGTTTGTTCATCTTCTTCTTTAATTTAGTTACTGGTCTCTGATCGAAATTGTAAAGTAAAACTCGAAAAAAAATTATTTTTATTATTGTATAATAATATCCTTATGGAAGGATGGTCATAGTAAAAGTCCAACATGAAGGTATATGGACAAATAAATACTTACCCATACAATAGTACTTGAATTTCTCTTATAAATTTTTCAAGTTGTACATTATTTTTTGCTATAAAACAACCAAAGAAAAGAAAAACAACTCACGAACAGTAGCTGAATAACTGTAAATTAGTAGTAAAAATAAAAAAATGGACAACTATTTGGATGAGTGGACGGACCCAGAACGTTCGTATTATAGAATTGGAAACAGCGGACGTAGCAATTCAAAAGGACCAACGTGAATAGAAAAAGAATGTGTAATTTTGTTCGTGGTATTGCGACAGGATATCGTAAACATAGTTTAGCGGGTGGAATAGCGGTTCTGCTGCTGATAATGGCAACGAGGACGATGGCGTTATAATGATGCTACCGAATATAATAATTTTGGTGGAGAATTTTTGATTATAAATAAAAACTTGATTCTGCGATCCTTTTTCGATCGTTCTTTTCCCTAAGAAATTGGAAAATTTTTATTTTAGATCTGAAATTTTGTATTTTTCAATAAAAACACCTTCGTTATTCACTTTTATAAAAATCGACATTTTTTTAAAAATAATGTGAATGAGCAATATTGAAACGTTCACATCCTGTACAAAGTAGTCTTGAGTTCGAATTCGGCTGGTGAATTTAGCTAAAAGAGATCCATGGCCTAATTTTAGTTTTTTTTTTGTTGAAATTTCTCCCTCTCGAAATTTTTTCTCTAACTTTTTCTTTATAATTAATCATTAAAAAACTATTGTTTATATTTTTCAAAAATATTATATTATCCATTTTAAAGTTATAATATTAGAGCTCTACCATTTAATAGCTAATTAACAAATATATAATTAAAAATAAAAATTTCATTAAAAAATGATATGCCATTTTCATCAAATTTATACGAAATATAAAATACGCAAAAAATACGACTCGATGCTGCAAGAACAGGTTTTGGAGGATGAGGCTAATTTCTCGCTTATGCCAATAGGTCAAAAACTATTATATTGTATATGAGGCTGTAAAAACGCAGTCTTAACTATTAAGAAGCTATTTTATTGGATTAAGAAAAAATAAATCCTTTCAGATCCTAACAGAATCCATCCGAAAATCATTCCAATAACAGTCGGTAAGTACAAATTATATACTTACACCAAATTTGGCATTTTTTGTTTTGTTTTGTAATTAATTGCCATTTCGAACATATTGTAATTTATTGTCATTTCGAAAATCCATCCGAAAATCACTCCAATAATAGTCGATAAGTCGAAATTGGATATTTAAACCAAATTTGGCTTCTTTTGTTTTGTTTTGTAATTTATTGCCATTTCGAAAATTTTGTAATTTATTGTCATTTCGAAAATCCATCCGAAAATCATTCCAATAATGGTTGGTAAGTCCAAATTGGATAATTAAACAAAATTTGGCTTTTTTTATTTTGTTTTGTAATTTATTGCCATTTCGAAAATTTTGTAATTTATTGTCATTACGAAAATCCATTCGAAAATCATTCCAATAACAGTTGGTAAGTCGAAATTGGATAATTAAACGAAATTTGGCTTTTTTGATTTTGTTTTGTAATTTATTGCCATTTCGAAAATTTTGTAATTTATTGTCATTACGAAAATCCATTCCAAAATCATTCCAATAACAGTCGGTAAGTCGAAATTGGATAATTAAACGAAATTTGGCTTTTTTTATTTTGTTTTGTAATTTATTGCCATTTCGAAAATATTGTAATTTATTGTCATTTCGAAAATCCATCCGAAAATCACTCCAATAATAGTCGGTAAGTCGAAATTGGATATTTAAACCAAATTTGGCTTTTTTTATTTTGTTTTGCAATTTATTGCCATTTCGAAAATTTTGTAATTTATTGCCATTTCGAAAATCCATCCGAAAATCATTCCAATAATGGTTGGTAAGTCCAAATTGGATAATTAAACAAAATTTGGCTTTTTTTATTTTGTTTTGTAATTTATTGCCATTTCGAAAATTTTGTAATTTATTGTCATTTCGAAAATACATCCGAAAATCACTCCAATAACAGTCGGTAAGTCCAATTTGGATATTTAAACCAAATTTGGCTTCTTTTGTTTTGTTTTGTAATTTATTGCCATTTCGCAAATTTTGTAATTTATTGTCATTTCGAAAATACATCCGAAAATCATTCCAATAACAGTCGGTAAGTCGAAATTGGATAATTAAACAAAATTAGGCTTTTTTGGTTTTGTTTTGTAATTAATTACCATTTCGAAAATTTTGTAATTTATAGTCATTACGAAAATCCATCAGAAAATCACTCCAATAACAGTCGGTAAGTCCAAATTGGATATTTAAACCAAATTTGGCTTCTTTTGTTTTGTTTTGTAATTTATTGTCATTTAAAAAATTTTGTAATTTATTGCCATTTCGAAAATCACTCCAATAACTGTCGGTACGTCCAAATTGGATATTTAAACCAAATTTGCCACCATTTTGTTCTGTAATTTATTGCCATTTTGAAGGTAACTTCATATTGCCACTCCTACGGAAGCCATGGTCTCTTTTGGCGAAAACTCGGCTAAGCGATTTTCAAAATTTTCTCTTGATGCCAATTTCTGATGGTAATCAAAAAATGATGGTAATCGCTTGGTGCTAGGTCCGGGCTATAAGGTGGATGCATGACAACTTCCCAACCAAACTCCTGGAATTTCTGTTGAGTCACAATAGCCGCGTGTGGCCTGGCGAAGTCCTGATGGAATAAAACACATCTCCTGTTGGCCAATTTCGGCCGCTTCTGATCAATCGCTAGCTTCAAGTGGTCCAATTTTTGACAGAAGAGGTCTGAATTTAGGGTTTGGTCATATGGAAGCAGCTCATAGTAGATGATTCCTTTTCTGTACAAACAAATGCACAGTAAAACCTCTTTGGCCGTTAGTCCTGGTTTGGCCACCGTTTGAGCCGCTTCACCGCGCTTTGATCACGATCGTTTACACACAATATTGTCGTATGCGACCCATTCATCATCTCCAGTCACCACCCGTTTAAGAAATGCGTCGATTTCGTTCCATTTGGCCATATTTTTTTTGCGTCAATTCGCATAGCACCCAAACATCGAGCTTCCTTTTGAATCCAGCTTTATGCAAATGGTCTAAAACTCGTTTGTGATCGATCTTTATCTCCTCGGAGGTTCTACGACTGCTAACATGCGTCGACATTTTCGACGATGGGTCGAAATAATTTGCATGATTTTATCGACATTTTCGACGATGGGTTTACCTTTGCGTGATGTATCTTTAATATCAGTCTGCTTTTTTGCATTTATCAAAGTAAAATTGTAAGACAAATCGAATTTTCTCTTTGTTAACTTCCAGCTTTTACACCCTATAACACACATTAGAGATAACAATCAAAAAACTGTGAAAATTTTTTTTTGATAGTACGGAATGTCTTTCTGAACTTGTTTGATCAATACTTTATGAAATCACTACAGCCATCTAGCGAAAAAATAATGGCCTATAAAAAAAATGGTGGTGTTTTTTGGTCTGAAGGTGTCATTGGATCGTGTTTCTTTGAAAACGAAGGAGAGCCGTTACTGTCGATTTTTTTTAACCTAAACTTAGTAATTTTAATCTGATCCATATGTAAATTTACCAAAGTTGTACAAGAAACCCTACAATATGACAAATTTTGGCTCCAATTCGCAAGAAAGTCCATGGACGTGTAAGTTTAAGATTTTATGATGTCAATTGGGCTTCAAGATCGCCTTTGGAAGTTTTCTTATAAAATTTTACAAAGAATTACATAAAATTACATAAATTTTAGATCATTTAATAACAAATATTTTTCAAGTATTAGACGACTTACAACCAGAAATATGCGATAGAGCCATCAAAAATTTCCTTAAAGGGATCGAGTCCTGTAAAAAGTCTTGTAAGAGCCATTTAATTATTTTTTAATAATGGCAAAATGCAAAAAATATTGATTAAATAAATTTAATGTTAAAAAATTATATTTTTAATCCATTTTATAAAACTTTATTTTTCAAACCACATATTGAATAATTCTTTATAGTATCAAAAAAAAAAAAATAATCTAACAAAAATTACATAAAAATCGAATTCATCTTGAAATTTTTTTAAGGATACTTTCTAAAAGAAAATACAATCTTTTCTCGTCTATTAATAAGATTAAAAACAAAAAAAGTAATTGAAAAGACTTTTATACCGGAAGACATATTTTCTATAACGCGGCAATCACTGTCATACGGTTCATAGTAAAATAGGATCAAAGTCCAGTAAAACACCTTATATAACAGGACATTGCCAGATAATTTTTCATACGAACATGTGCACTTCATGAATCAAAACTCAAAAGGAATTTTTTGTCATTTTTCTTTTTTAAGAAATAGAAGAAAAAAATTTGAAAATATTTCCCAGTTGTACGGACAAATTTTCAACTTCCGGTAATCAAAAATGAAAAATAACGCGACTCGGTAGACTGACGGAAATGGTCATATGTGAATTCAGTGATCGCAATCAAGATGACCCTAAGGGATGATGATGTTCAGGATAATCTATACACAATTTAAGTAGAATTAATCCATCATTATGATTGGGGAGCAAAAATATCTATAGGATATTTCTTTATGATAATAACAAATATTTCAGAAAAAGTTTTATAAATAATGAATTAAAAAATAGAAAAAGAAGAAGAAGAAAATTATAAAAAAAAAATGAGTTAGTCTTTGTTATTTGGAAATGGAAAACCACAGACAGATCCTTGGAGCGTATCGTATTGCATAGAATAAGATTGAGAGAATTTCAAAAAGAAAGAAAAGAAGAACAACAACATCAATAATAACCGTGATTCCAACAATCTTATAGTGGCTATCTTATACCGTTAGCTCTACTATAGGCACAATGAAGTCCATTGCATTGGCAGGACGAATGCTACGATAGGACAAACAAAACATTAAATGTAATTTCACGCAACGAAAAGATGTGCTGCGGTTTCCTTTTCTTTATTTTGGCCGAAAAACAACTACTCAGTTCTATTTTGTATACCATCAAATTGCATATCACATAAACAGGATGTGCCGCGATCCTTGAACTCCATCTTCTTTACTCTGTCCAAGATTTATTTTTTATTTACTATGATTTGCCCTGCGTGCGTTTTACTCCCTACACTCAGTCATGTTCGGATCTAGACGCATTTTATCATCATCCGTTAGTTCGTTCTTTTACAGCTTCAATCAGCAAACAGGTTCAGAAAAACCAAAATAAAAAATACACAAATCTGGTAGTCCTGTGAACTATAATAACACATTCTTGTTCGAACGTCCTTTTTTTTATGGAGTTTTTGTTTTTTATATCATATTTTCATTACGGTTCTTTGGGGTTTTTTTTTTTTTGGTAGTCCATTGCTCTTGATTTTCATTAGTTTGCTTAAAGAAGTCCTGTTTCGTGTTTTGCTTTCTGGTCCACAGTTAATCGATGCAAACAAACAAATTTAAATACCAACTAATGGACTCTCTCTTCTTCGAAATGAAAATCACAACAACAAAAAATGTGTTCGCATTCAAACTGTAGGTCGGACCATAAAGAAAATGTTGTGAAACCAGGAAATTATGTAATAAACAACAAAACTGATGATCATATTCATTTTATCTGATCGATTCGAGAAGGATGCAAACGGTAAGGATTTTGTTTCGGGGTTTAAAAGGAAAACAACAACAACTAAAAACTAAAATAGAAACAAGTGGAAATGTTGTGTTCAAGAAACAGCATGAGTGGCAAAATGCATGATGAGTTTCGGGTCAAGGATGTGAGCAAAAACCAGATAATATTTGAAAAAGTATATGAGAACAGAAATCCTGTTTTTTCTTTCCTTTTTCGGCTTAGCGGTTTTTTGCTCTTGGCCTACCGAGACTATCGTTGAGGATAGAAAAATGTAAGCCGTACAACAAATAACAAATAGCCAAACTGACCTGGACAACACTGGATTGGATTGCCGACTGAATTATGTCTGTGATGACCAGAAGCGATAGACGAGAACAACCGTGACAGACAGGTTAGATTAAATGGATCAAAACAAAATAAAAATAAAAGGAAATTCTATTCAATCTGTTGCTGGACTTATATCATGAATGGAAGGACTAACCAAAAATGGAGTACAACCAGAAAAAAATAACAAAACCGAACAGACTTGAACCCAAACAGGATGGACATTTGTTGTTCATTATTTGCTGTTTCATACCAGACATCAACAGGCACCTACACGAACAGGTTCAATGGTAGACAGCCGGAGTCCAGTAGAGATTGCCGGTCACACCCGGTCAGAAAATTGACATTCGAAAACAGGTAGCCAACCACACAACTGGACTCCTGTGTCTATACGAGCACCTACCGACGCAGTGATTTATAACATTGCATTATTTGAACGTATTACGGTAATACACAGAAGCTCAAAGGATATAATCGAACGAAACGAAGGCAATAAAAAGAATATCTAAAAAAAAATAGAGAGAACATAGAACATAAATTGACGACATATTAAAAGTCGCTCAAAGGACGATTAGTTAGGAGCGGATTATAGCGCCTAAAAATTATCCAATTATTTGAGGATTTACTTTAAAGCAAAGGAAAAAATGTTTTTCTCACAAAATCCTAAGAAATAAATTTTTCTATTTGCTAAAAACTGTAGTGAATTTAGGTTATTTCCTCTTTTTTTTTTTTGTTGAGTGGTAACAGTCTTAAAAACAAGGGCAACCTGCACATATGTCTCCGTCTTATTAAATCAATATTTTTTGTATGTTTTGTTGTTGCAATTTTTATAATATAAATAATTTATTATTAAAATAATATTCTTGATGTATTTTGATAGCAGATCTTTTTCGAAGTCCTTCGTTAAGTAAATATGGTCTTCTTGCGAAGATATATGTCATATTCGATGTTATAGAACTATGGTTGCATTCAATACAATTTGTGAAAAAATGATTACTCTCTCAAAATGCAGGAATCGGGGTTAGTGTAATGTTATTTAAAGTGGCATACCTATCGTTAGGCATAATGACACGGTCCGCGTACGGCCATATGTATTGAAATGCGCAAAACAGAATAATGGATTTCGCCAATTCAGCTGACTAGATCCACACAGCTTCAAGCACCTCAATTACTTAACAACACCCCAGCTCGCTTCAATCCAATGTATTCTTCTTGGGCTATTTCATGCAATGAATATTTTCTCAGGTTCGCTCTTTTTCTTCTTTTCCTTTTCACTTCTTCTTATTTTTTTTCTACTTCTTCAACTTCTACATTTTCTTCATCTCCTTCTCCTTCACATTCTTCATCATCTTCTTCTTTTTACTCTTTTCCTTCTTTATTTTCATCTTCGTCATCTTCTTTATCTTGTTCATTTTCTTATTTCCCTTTTTCTTCTTCTTCCTCTTTTTGATCTTCATTTTCTTCATATTCTCGTTTATCGTCTTCATATTCTTTATCTTCTTCAACTTCTTCTTCATCTTCTTCAACTTCTGCTTTTTCTTCATCATCTTCTTCTTTTTTTTTCATCTTCTTTATCTTCTTAATCTTGTTATTCCCTTTTTTCTTCTTCTTCCTCTTCTTCTTCTTTATCTTCTTCATTGTCTTCATCTTATTTATCTTTTTCATCTTCTTCTTATTACTCTTTTTCTTCTTCTTCCTCTTTTTCTTCTTTATGTCTTCTCTTCATCTTCTGCTTCATGATTTTCATCTTCTTTATCTTCTTCATCTTCTTCTTCATCTTCTTCTTCATCTTCTTCTTCATCTTCTTCATCTTCTTCTTCATCTTCTTCATCTCCTTCTCCATCTCTTTCTTCTTATTATTCTACTTCTTCATCCTCTTCTTCTTCTTTATCCTCTTCTTCTTAACCATATTTCGTGCCTCAAGCATAAAACAGGCCAATATTCAATTTTACATCAATTCCTGCGGTAAACTGTCTCAACCCTTATTACTCTATGCACATTTGTGCAACTACCTGGTCCTGCCTCTAACCAGCTCCATCCGTTACAGGTAGGTCTATTTGCTAACAGTTAGTAACTAGTTACCCCAACTATTGACTGGAGGGTCTACCTAAACGTCTACTATCATCTGCAATGATAGCACCCTGGATCCAGCCATCCATTAGCTCCATTTCTAAGATTGTACCTATGGCGGACGAATCACCGCGAGTCTCCCGACCCCCATGGTACCAGTCAGTTATGCTTTTAAGAGTACCTGGTGAGTAGTCTTCACTCAAAAAGCCACAGTAAGCAAACTTGTAATTTCCTGGCACTGCTAGGCCCGGACCTAATCCGTAGACCACTTCTGGTATCGTGTCCCCATTGCGGGATCCAGAAATCCACAGTTTCCTTTTTATTGTTATATTAAGAATTTTTTGTTAGATCATCTTTGATTATCAACACAGAAATTGGGGGTTCGCAATTTTCCTGCCGAATCGAATAATTCTAGACGTTCTCACTTTCATCGTATCGTAAGCAGGACCTATCTCATCTTCTCTAACTATAAATATAAGTTTATTACTATAAATTTTCCGGGCAGGATCTTTCTGACTCCAAATATTTTTGCTTAAGATCTAAATTCTTAAATAAAACAGGACCATTATCAACACTATTCCTATTTTTTTTTAATGATCCTCTATTATGAGGAAAACTTCGGTATTCAGTAAAAAAACATATATTCCACAATTTCTCTCTAACTAATTATTTCAGAATTTCTATTCTGGGGTGTTCCTTAAAAATTACTTTAAAAAAAATTCAATAATCTACAAAAATCTTCAATTTTATGTCGATTATATATTAATTAACTTGGATTTATTTATTAAAATAATTTTTTTTTGAATATAAATATTAAAAGAAAATAACAAAATCAATCAAAATTCGTATATAATAAAAGTATAAAATTTCCGTAGTTTAAAAAATATATTTTGAATCGGTCCGGTTCACTGATCATCCTCATCCCTTTTTTTTCGAATTGACCCTCTCTCATTTAATATGATATTCGTAAAATAATACGAATATAATTCAAAAAATAACATTAATAATGCATTGATGCCCATGCCTATGCCCATGGTGCTTATAATATTGTTAGTTATATTCAGATTATAGTTCTACCACCAGTATTATCATACGTTCTTGTACGAAGGACGAAAATGAATATGGACATGCATAAGAATGAACAGCATATATTTACGAATTTTTTTTTTTTTTTTATTGAAGAGGAAAATAGCCTTTTTCAAAAGGCTATTCAGATAAAATTTGAAAAATATCCTTTGCTGTATATCGAAAATTTATCAAAGATCCTGGCCATGAATGCAGGACATCCAATACGACCATGATAATCAGGAATATGAGCATTATCGAATACAAAACAAGCTGTACAATATCCATAAATTATGTTTTAAATATAAAATGTTTTAATGGCTGAAATGAACGCGTATTAAATAGACAGACAAAAAGGATAGAATAATAACTAATAAAAAAAAAAAAAAAAAAAAAAAAAACAGAGGTCCGTGGCAGGGTCTACCCCTTTTTTTTGCATATTTTATCTACCCTGACAAAGAAGGTAGGAAAAAAATGAACAAAATTCAAATTCAATAAAGAAAAACTAATTCAGGGTAGCTAGAAAAAAAAAGAGTGAGTGTTTGTAATTTTTATTCAGGTTCTAATCCTTTTTCGGACGGTGTTGTTGTTTATTATCGTCCTTTCTCGTATGTAGCATTTTACGGTGTTGTTGTTAACTCGTAGGCCAATCGCGATCATATTCAATGGCTGTGGAGTCCAAAACCAATGCAAAAATAATAACCCTTGATCAGCGCATAGTGCCCACTGACATGAATCAAGGAAACTGGTCCTAAATTAAAATGCATATCTACATAAAGGAAAATATAGTTATTTATGTATATAGATGCCAAAGATGATGTTGGTTGGTTGTTTGGTTAGTTGGTCGTTTGATGGTTTAGCCTATCTTCGGAAAGATCACCAACCATACGAATAGGGATACGGTAAGGTCCCACCAATCATCAATTCTGAAAATTATAGTATTCGGCCTTTGTCCTCTTTCGAAGAGAAGAAAAAAACTGAAATTTTTTTTCATATGCATATATGCATACTCAAATGGACCCTAAAAACTGGCAGATGAGCCATTGTCCCGTCTCGTGTGAAGCCATAAAAAATTTTTAGTCACATTTTTTTTATGATTAGTTCCGGGATAGGGGTAAGATTTTTGTGGACTGCAAATTTTCTTATATTCCCTCATCAATTTTTGTATAATAATTTTTTTTATTTCCCTATTAGAACAATAGGGACTTCTGCCTTCCGTTTGGAATTTTTTTCAAAAAGGATACTTCCGTTTGGATATATTTTTTGTTTCGTTCATTTTTGATTATTTTTTTTTTAATCTAACATTGAGGTTTGTATTTTTTTACTTAATTTAGTTTCGTTTAAAAAATTATTTAACTTTTTTTATTTATTACTAAAATTGTATTGAGGATATTTTTTTTTTTTTTTGGATGTGTGATCAGAATTTTATGTGCATTTATGGCGATCATTTATCTTTATTTGTCATAAAAATAATTTTGGCAACTTTTAACGATTTTTGATAATTGAGAAAATACTCTTCATTTTAATAAAATTATATAATTACAAGACCTAAAAATTGCGAAATCTCGAGCGGATTTTTTTCTATTGCATCTTACTGAAATAAGGATAACTGTCAATTATGAAATTCTTTCTTTTTGTATTAAAAGAAACTTTTTAATTTTGAATAGAAAGAAATTTATTTTATCGAAAATTTTCGGTTTAATATTGAAAAAAAAGTCCATATTAAGGATATTATATATAAAATTCTACATAATAAAATGGAGAAAAAAATAACAACAGGAGAGAGTAAAAAAGGATGTAATCGAATGACGACAAGATAACAAAAGGTGATCGAGTTATTGTACAGCAATTCAAGACTATAAAATTAATGGCAAATGGCTACCAGAAGAAAAGTTATAATATTATGTCTATAATACACGTATGGTCAAATGGACGGACAGGAGGGAAAATGTAGTTTGTTCGTATATGCGGGATTACAGTAACATTCAAAGTCAGCTCCATTAGACACCTGGAGGCATCGCCGGTTATCCTCCTCTGTGAGAACTCTTCTGGACAAGAATAGAAGAATGGAAGCATTAATGGCTAGCAATTCGAATATATTTGTTGGACGATTTCTTTGTTTGTTTGCTTGTCGGTATATGGTTTTGTACAGGTGAGAGTAGAGATTACCGACTGCATCATAGGAACCGTGCAAACAACACAAACGAACTGAACCTGAAGACTGGTGGAGTAGAGTGTTTCTGATTTGCCAAAGCGCCGTCGTACTACTATCATTACTCGTACACTTTAGATGGTGGAGCTCAATTGAACGGCACTTGCATTGTGGAGCACTTAACGCCAGCTACCAGTATGGTTTGGGGCGCTTCCATTGTTCCGCACAGTGCCATGGCCAAGAACCGCTCTAGAAACCTAACAGCATCGTTGGACTGAAGTTCAACTATTTGCGGCTCTTGTTGATTTGGAAAATTCTCCCATTCATCCACAATTATTGAGCCGATCCCCTTCGTCTGAGTACAATATATCCGCCAATTCAAAGACTATGACCAACTTGGCTACTGTTGGAGTCACGAAGCGCCTCCGAACGTGTACATATTTCTCAAAATAACACCACTTCCAATAAAAATAACATATTACATAATTTTTCGCAGCCGCTTCACTCCGTTCGGAGAGCGCACGAAATTCTTCTTATTGTCTTCCATCCATTTGGATACCTTCTAATAGCCGTCAGATTCTGTTTGGTGGGTTTCGTGCTGAAGACCCATCACCGTTGCCAACCTACACTTTCCGCGAACTCGGTGCGATGCGCCCACATCGCATCGGTGATGTCTCATCCACAATGATGCCCAAATTGCAGCTATGGGATCATGTCTGATGCCGGTTTGTTTTGGGGCCCCGTTGTCATCAGCTCTACACTTTAGGCCCTCCAATCCACACACGGCGGATTACAGTAAAATGCATTTAAAGGCATTCCGTTCAATCAGCTGAGATTGTTATGATCGTTTCTGACCTAAACGAATAATTTCTATTTACAATTTTTTCTTAACTATTTTTTTTTCAATTTTTTTGCATTTTATTACAAATAATCTTATTGCTAATATTTATATTTTTAGTCTTAAACGTCAGCTACAAATCCAAAAGTGTTTCTAATAACCTCATTTGAAATATATTTGCACTTTTGCTGTAAATAAGAAAATATTTTTGCACTTAGCTTTTTTTCTTCTAATTTGCATTAATTTCTTATTCGTAAACGAAAAGTATACTTAAAATAAATTTTAAATATCGTTTTCAATTAACTAAAATTTACGGTGTTTTGGAACATTGCTGAATAGAAAATTTTTTTATTTCAAAATTTTCTAAAAAAAAAACAAAAATTCGAACGGAATCAAAAAAATTCATGTAAAAAAACCAATCAGCTTTCAGATTTATGAATTTAATTCTAAGCATACACGTCAGATGGCCATGGTAATTTTTTTACTTTTATTCAACCAAAAAAAACTTATATTAAATACAACCAAAAATATTTTTTTTTTTGGTCTGTTTTTAAAGAAATTTTGGTATTTTGAAAATTCAATAAAAACTAAAATAAAAACAAACATTTTTGTACTGAAATCGGAAAGGATTTAATATTAAATATAACCACTAGATGGCCTAGTAATTTTTGAAGAAAGATGGAAAATTAGTAAATGACATTTTTTTAAATGTTTTTTTTTAATATGGCAGTAGCAAATTTCAGACAAGGGAAATGGACATAATTAGAGTACGTAATAACCTTTTGGATGGTATGTTACTATTACTTCCTTAGAAGTAAAAATCCATCCTTTTCCCAATTGATATCACCTAAATTTTAACCACTGAAGTCACCTAAATTATCCTGATTAAAGTCACGTAAATCTTCCACAGTAAAGTCACCTCAATTTTACGCATTCAAGTCACTAAAATTTTTCTTATTAAACTCACCCAAATTTTACCCATTGAAATCACATAAATTTGGCTTATTGACGTAACCAAAATTTTCCTAATTGCAGTCACCTAAATTTTACTCATTGAAGTCACTTTAATTTTCTTTATTGGAGTCACCTTAATTTTCTTAATTAGAGTCACTTAAATTTTTCTTATTGAAGTCACCTTAATTTTCCTTATTGAAGTCACCTAAATTTTTCCTATTGCAGCCACCTAAATTTTACCCACTGAAGTCACCTAAATTATTCTGATTGAAGTCACTTAAATTTTACACTTTCAAGTCATTTAAATTTTGCTTATTGAAGTCACCCAAATTTTCCTAATTGGAGTCAGTTAAAAGTTCACATTCGAAGTTACCTAAATTTTCCCCATCGTAGTCACCTAAATTTTTCCTATTGAAATCACCTAATTTTTCCTTATTGAAGTCACCCAAATTATTCTGATTCAAGTCACTTAAATTTTCGTGACTGAAGTCACTTAAATTTTTCTTATTCAAGTCACACAAATTTTGCTTATTCAAGTTACGTAAATTTTCCCCATTGTAGTCACTTAAACTTCCTTTATTGCAGTCACCTAAATTTTCTTTACTGAAGTCAACTAAATTTTCCCCATTGAAGTCTCCTAAATTATTCTGATTGAAGTTAATTAAATTTTCGTAACTGAAGTCACTTAAATTTTCCTTATTCAAGTCATATAAATTTTGCTTATTGAAGTCACCTAAATTGTGATTAGCCAGTGGAGTACACCGGAGTTAGTTCTGCGGAGGATTCTATATTTATTGGAACTGGTCGAAAATCTATTTTAACGAATTCCACTCTGCTTCCCAAATTCTAAGTCATTTCCATCACCTACTCAAGAAGATACGCATCCCTCTTTTCCCCTATGATCTTTGATTTCGAAACAGATCTATCCACCCAATATCGCTCTGATCCAATAATCTCCAGGAAATTTCTCTTGAATTGTTAGATGGATTGGGTTATTTCACACTTCTCTCGATGCTGTTGTCGATGACCACACAACATTCCGGCTTAGAAATTCCCCTTTCAATGGTGAAATGTGGCCAATGAGAATGTCAGTTGCGACTGCAAATTTATCTCCCCAAACATCGCAGTGTAACCATTTTTACAGACAGTTTCGCAGTCTTAAACATCATTCATGGCACTTCAGTTGACGAGGTTCTTAACTGCTAAATAATCAAAATGTTGAATATCGTTAGAATCCAGGTCATGATGGTATCCTCAGAAATGGACGAGCTGATCAGCTAAAAGGGGAGCATCTTCACTATCTTGTTACATATTTTACCATATAGACTGACGAAATTATATTTAAGAATATCGGTAATGCGTAGACCATCAAACTGGGCCACCGGTGGAAGTTTTTTTTTCATATATTGGTCGAAAATCAAAACTATTAACAGCCAACTTCCTAGAAATTATTCGATTTTAGTGAGTATATCAGTTTTGTTTTATAAAATCATAGAAAAGACTTGTAGGGAGAATTGTTGGGTCTAAAAGCTCCCTCATGGGAGAAGGTCTATTCAAAAGAAAATATATTAAGTTGATTTCGTTTAGGATATTAAAAATACAGGGTCTAAAAATTAGAAATTTCTTTTTAAATCTTTAATAAAATACTTATTTTGTATGAAAATTCCATCATTCTATATTGAAATAGGTTGTATGAACTTCACCATTTATGGTCACTATAACTTTTTTTATAGACCTTTATTTTTTCTATTATATATTTGCATAAATGGGGGCTCTATTATATGAACGACGCGGTTGATATTAGTTTAGAGGTCTTGAATTGTGTATTCAATAAATCTATTGTTTCTTGGATAGTGCGGCACGTAGCACCACAAGTCATCTACATCCATGCTATCAGAAATAGGCTATCAAAAATTGATTAACATGTGTCTGTAGGTACTCAATTAACAATTACTACAGCAACAGTCTTATTTTCAAAAATTACGGACCAATGATGCCTCTGGCCCACAAAGTGACACGTGGTAAATTAATAATTGCTCTTCAATTTTTAAATGCCCGAATACGATAATTTTGCTTGTACACATAGCTGAGAGTATGTGGAAAAAATTGAAAGAAGAACTATTAACATTACCAATTTCGATAGTAAGTTGGATGGAGCATCTTCTACATTTCACCTACCATGTAGGTTCTGTCCTTTAGAAGTCGAATGGCCATATTCTCGACTGTTTTTGGTCAAATGGTTATGACCAAATTGGTCATAGAATCGGACCTAACATGTCCACTTCAGTTAACTCCAAAACTTCATCGAATCCAACACCAGCTATCAAGGCCTATTTCGTAGACGCCTGAATTCAGTATGCATTTAAGACATATTTTTCCGAATTCGAGACGATCATACTATCAGATTTCAGATCTCACACACCAAATTAGACGCAAACCACCATTGGGATGATAGGAACGTTTATACCTAAAATCCCATCGCAATGGGCGGAAAAGTTGGAGGGAACAATAAGAATCTTAGAGTATATTTAACACTAGATTGCCGGATGTTGGGTATATACGTATTTTGCCTGAAATGAGTCAATTTGACAGGTTTATAACAAGCCTGGCTATTCTCAATAAATTTTTCCCATACTCTTCAAATCAAGGCAAATTTCATTTACTTCGTTCATTTTTCTTATAAGAACACTTCAAATTTCTTATCTCATAAGCTCCTCTAGCGTACAAAATTTCTACAAAGGCTCATAATTGCGCTTTTGTTACTGTCCAGTCTTTTTTCAAAACTTTAGCAGCTTCGAGTTCAGTGCATGATTTTATATATTCCATTATTATTTCGTCGATTATCAAATCAAAAGCACTCTTTACAGTACCAAGATTATATAGGGTTTTCCAATAAGAGTGATATGATTTTGAAGTGACGTTTCGGCCATTTGTAATATGTCATGATCTGTCATTTTTTTTCATTGTATTCAGTAATGTTTATAATTTTAATATGGAGAGATATACATAAAAACAACATTTATAAATTATTCAATTTTATTATCAAAATAATCGTTTTCCAATTGCAACTTTTCGTGCGCTTTTGCCATTTTATGGTCGTAATAATCGTCCAACTGTGCTCGCTATTCGTCGAATTGTTAAAAATTTCGATCGTACATTTTCTTTACATAATGTTCAAGTGCCAATAAGACAAAAAACCACTCGAAGTAATGAAAATATTACTGCCGGTCAGGCAAGTGTTGCTAAAGACTGCAATTTGTCGATTGTAAGACGTTCTCAAGAAGTGTGACTGTCTCAAACCACAACCTGGCGGATTTTAAGAAAGGATTTGGGCTTAAATCCGTATAAAATTATTATCACTCAAGAACTAAAGCTACTGGACCACCATAAACGTCGTGAATTTGCTGATTTTGTCTTGGAACAACTTGAAAACGATAACGATTTTTTTAAGAAAATCATCTTCTCCGATGAGGCTCACTTTCATCTGATTGGTGCGGTAAATAAACAAAACTGTCGATTCTGATGCGAAGAAAATCCACAAATTATTCATGAACACCCATTACAATCACCGAAATTGACAGTTTGGTGTGGTTTTTGATCTGATGGAATCATCGGTCCGTACTTCTTTACGAAATGAAGCTGGTAACACCGTTACTGTCAATGGAGAGCCGTATAGATCGATGATAACCAACTTTTTATGGCCGAAATTGGAAGAAGTTCATTTTAACAACATCTGGTTCCAACAAGACGGGGCTACGTGCCACACAGCACATGCAACAACCGAATCATGACATACGACTTGATTTAGTGGAAAAAGTGATCGATAATTGGGTTCATCGAATTTGTTCCTGCTAAAGAAGTCGTTTTATCCAGAACTAATTGTATCGATTGTTTAAATATATATGCAAGCTGCCCGAACTTTCTTCTAATCAGTTTTACGAACTACCGATTAGCAAATTTCACTGAGGCAACTTTTAATGCCAACTTAGATCTAACGTGATATCTTCGAATGGACTCATAGTCATGGCGCCAGAAAGTGGCCTCTGACACATATTCTAAAGACTTTACCATATCTACAAATAAACAAATTTTTTTTTTAATTTAAGAACTGATTTTTAGAGAAATTTTCTAAACATGTCAAAAAAAAAAAATTTAAACAACCTTAAAAATACGTTAAAAGGACATTAGGAGTCAAATTGTAGCGCCATTACAGTTTGATTAGTTAACAAAAACAGGCGTTGGTAATTTGAAGAATTAAAAAATATGAAAATAATTAATTATTGAAGAAATTAATATTTCTCTGCAGGACTTGTGATATTTTGATGCAGAACTGACACATCCTTTCACCTCTGAGGTCTTACATACTTCTCATACTTTGATGTAATCACATTTGGTAGTAATATTTTGAATTTTTCTCTCATAAAATTCAATAAAATAAATGCTCTCGGAATTCTTCAAAATGTTTTACAAAAAAAAAAAACAACAAAAATTAATATTGAACTTTTTTGCACGTGCCATTTTTGTTTTTTTTTTTTTAATGCACAAATAAATAGCCCACACGTGAAAAGGTGAAATTGAATAAGAAATTTCTCCACGCTTGTTAATGTTCACTCATACGGAAGGACATGTGCGAGAAGGGACAACATTTTGCAGGTAATGCAGTCTGATTTTTTACACAAGGATTTTTCACTACTACATTTTTTTTAATATTATCTATTTTTATTGTTATGCGAAAGTCGAATTGCGTAAAATAACAATTGTGGTTATTCGTTTCTTTTCTTCTTTAAAAAAAAAAATAAAAATATTTATTGATGAAATTTTCATATAGAAAATATATGAAGGGAAAATGTAAGTGATTGAAATGCTGGTCAAAAAGGACTTAGTGTCCATTACACTGTCAGTATGGAAAAAATCATATTTCCGAAATGTGAAAAGCGGAAAATTGATTGTAATTGACTGTGTATTAAGTTAGGATTAATAGTTTTTTTTCCTTCTATCTATTTTTTATTGTTGTTGTATTTTATAGTATTTTATGTTTGGTAATTCTTCATGCATGTTAATGAATTTCTCCCCCAAAAAATAAACTTAAAATTCTGCAAAATAACCAATAGATCAATAGAGTGCTTATAGGTAAATATTTAAATTATTTTCGCTTGAAACATTTTCTAAAAAAAAAAAAAAATTCTAAATAGGAAAAAATGTCCTTTTTTTTAGGAAATTTTGAGGCCTGCAAATTTGGTTTTTCTTAAAAAAATATCGGTGAAAATAATTTTCCTTATTATTTTTGTTGTTGTTGTTGATTCGAATTAAAAGAAAAAGGATTTCTTAAGGTGGGGTTTTTTATTTTTACTTTCCCAGCTGTTTATTTATTGAATGACTGATTGAGCTTGACTTTTATTCAGAAGAGTTTTTCTGATAGTTGGAATTTCCGTCGACTTTCACATGGAAAGGAATATGAGTAGAATTATTATGCAATTTGTTGCGGTTATTTAAAAGGGAACTCCAACAACTGAAATCGATTGTATCCTTTTGCATGGGAATCGATTAAATTTCGAACAATATTGAATTCGTTTAATTTTGATAATCTTTCTTATTGACTGGGCTAA
Source organism: Atherix ibis (assembly GCA_958298945.1). Taxonomy (NCBI): domain Eukaryota; kingdom Metazoa; phylum Arthropoda; class Insecta; order Diptera; family Athericidae; genus Atherix; species Atherix ibis. Next base: position 19,952,343 of record OY282610.1, on the reverse strand, counting down.
TCGTTAATGTTCGTTTGAAATTAGCGAATTGATAAATTTATTGAAATGAGCCCGTAGCTGGCCCGTATCCTTGGATCCATCAAATCGTCATCTCGGAAAATTCAATCACAACGAACAGCCTTCAATCATACTCGTACATAGTTCCATGTTGCAATGCGTAAAATTTTATGATGTGCACCACGATGACTTGCTGCAGCCCTTTGGATATTCTGTGGCCCTTTTATCTGGGTCTATTGCTTTGATGAATTTCTGCACTCATAATTATGTACGTCTACCCATCAGAGTCAAGGTTGTCTATGGATTGCATATTTTTATCCTCCAGTCTATTTCCAACCATGATCAATGAAATTTCGTAGAGTTTTGGTTTTATGCTGTATTTGATTAACTGTCGAATTCAATCTAAATCCTGATGAAGGGTAGTAGAACGTAACATTTCCATGCAACAAATTTACCGCAAATCCCTTTGCTGCTCGGAAAAAATCTCTAACAAACAAAGTGCCTTAGCTACGGAGTTAGCTGCTGTAGAGGTTGAGGGTTTTCGGAACGAATTTATTTACTTACATTTCGATATGTAAATGTCGTGTGCCATAGTAATTATAATTTTTTTTTGCATACCCTCCATTTCTATATTTTTTCAGGGGCCTCTGAAATTCAACCGCAATTCTATATTCTCAGCTTTATGGCTAGTTTTCGTGCTCTTCCAATTTCCCAAATAACTAAATGCATCCCTCACAACCTTCGCAAATGATTACCACAGTCGAGTAGTAGTGCGAGTATATTTAACGAATGTCCACCAATGACTATTTTTATCGATCTTATACAGGATTCGAAAATAGACCGTTGTTCGATGCCATGCAGAATAATTACTGAAATTGCATTAAACGAGAGTAGGAAGCGCAGTGGTTTTTTTTTGTCTTGTACAATTTCGATTCCAATAACGAATATAGTACGATTGATTTTATTATTTATCTAGACAGGACATTGGGCATACTGACAAAAAGGACATCGTCAATTCTGATTATGTACTGCCAGCTGCACATGTGCCAAACAGCGGTTAATCGAGGTGTCGGCCAGCGGCGGCAAGTCTTCGATTGACCTTTAAGGGATAAGATGACCTTATGGTAGGCAACCCTCTTTTTCTAGTCCTGTTGCTCCTGATTCTTCTAATTTCACATTTACTATTATTTTGAATTTTATACCTCATTCTTTTGATTATAACATTTTTCCATATAGAAAAAAATTCATAATAATTCAAGTATCGCGCACAGGTCATTTACGAGCATTTATTTAAAAGATGGAAATATTCGTCCTGAAATAATTTTTCCTGGTTTTTATTTTTTTTTTTGGTTGTTTTAAAAATATATTATTAAGATAATGTACAAATTGTGTTTTTGGTTTCTTTCAGTCAAAGTTCATGACCATGAAAAATTTATAATAAAAAAAAATTGATTTTCTCCAACATAAAAATTTTCCAAAAAGAAAAAAAAGCAAATTCTATTTCCGGAAAATTCAGGAATTTTGTTTTCGGTTAAAAATTGGAAAAAATAATCAAATTTGAACAACTTTAAAAAATGTGATTTTATAAAAAAAAATAACTAATCTTAAAAATTATAAAAAATTAAAAAATTAAATTTCGAAAAAAATCACAAATTTCCAACTTGAAAAGACTTTTTAAAAAAATGGACTTCAGAAAATTAATTTTAAAAATTATAATTTTTTTTGGATTTTATATTAAAGCAAGGAAATTCTATTTTTATAATTTCTACAATTTTTTTTTCAATGGTCTTTGAAAAAAGTCAAAACTATTTTCATAAAAAGATAAAAATGAATTTGAAAATTTTTTTATTAAAAAAAGGACATTTGAAAAGGATCTTCTCCACGTTCATGAAAATATGCTTAATATAATATTTGGGTTAAGAAAATTCATTAAAAACTTGTATGGAGAAAAATGTCCTCCATGAAATTAAGGGTAGTTATTTATAGGGAAATTATTAGATGGTAAATGTGTAGAAAAAAATAAAAATTATAATTTTTTTCTCTGGTTTTTCTTAAAATAAAAGTCTAATATTTTTATTAGTATCCTGAATATTGAAAAAAATTCGATAAAGTTTTTAAGTACTTTAAAGCAATATAAATATCCTTTCTAAGAACACTGTATTAATTTGAGCTCTTATTTTATTTATTATTATTATTATTATTTTTTTTGTAAAAATAAAGGCAGCCTAAAGATAATTTTCATTGAATGGATTTTTTTAGTCAATTTCATGTTTTATAAATCAGAGATATCTGTTATAATTTTGATAATTTTATAAAAATGGATTGAAAAAATACCACCAATAGTCCTTATGTTGCCCAATTCTGTTTTGGTGTAGTCTTGGGAAAAGTCTTCGTCTCGACAACAAAGAAATTGAATCAGAATCACTTATTCCTGTAAGAGGATGGATTAGCCAAACTAAAAGGACAACGATAAAATGAAATTTACATGCATCAAGGACTCTAATCCTATCGGCCTTCTAAGGCAACACGATTCTACCATTCATTTCAAAATAGGCAGGATAAATAAAATTACTTTTATCCTGGAGCCTTTCAGACATCGTCCTTCTACAATGTTGATCCGCTCACGTTTGACCACACGTTATTTTAGCATTCAATTTTCATTTGTCCTTTTTGTCCTTGCAATACTTTGGCATATAAATTTCGAAACCATCCACAATCAATGAGGGTGGTATTCTGTTCAATATTAAAGAGAATAAAATATTTTATGGATTTTTTTGGTCTTTTTTGTTTTTATTGTTGTTTTTTTTTCTGAACACATTTTCCATAAATAAAAATAATGATTTGTTGTGGTAAAACTGTACCACACACATACAGGCGTTTCGACCTCACACAAAAACATGTTTAAATCGCCATTATCAACTTGAAGAAATTATTGTTTTTTTTTATATATAAATATCATGTCCTTGTGGTTTAATATTTTTAAATATAAAAATACTTTTACTGTTGTGATTAAATAAATTTATTGTTTAAAATTTTTCGCTCTTAACTCTGTGCAACCAAATTATTCAGAAGGAAAAATTATTTTTAACGAACAAATTTAGAGTTTTCTTTATTTTTTTTCTGACAATTTTGAATAATAATTTAAAATTGACACGATTTAAAATTTTTTTTATTTAAGACATTTTGAATATATTAATTTTATCAAAGCTAGGAAATTTTTTAACGGCGATAAATAGGATCAATCAATTTTTTAATGGAGGACGTTAACAATTTTTCTACTTTTAATAATACCATTAAAAAAAATTTCATTTAATCTCAATTTTTTTCGTTTGTTTTATACTAAATAAATAATATTTAAAAATTTTGAATTTTTTAGAAAATTAAAAAAAGCGAATAATTTTTAAGATGCATTTAAGAATGATTAATGATTAATTCGGAAAAATTTAGCGAATTTCTTTCTCATTTAAATATAGCAAAAATTTCTTATAAAGTAAAATTTTCTAATAAATTAAAAATAATTAATTTTTTAAATCTTTTGTTCAAGGATTTTAAAAAGTAAATAGTTAAAAAAAAAAGCAAAACGGGCGAATTTTAAAATGTTTCTATTTTTTATTGTGTTGATTAATTTAAAAATCCAAACTAGCCCCATTTTTTTGTTGTTGGAAAATTGTAATCAAGATTATTGTCAATATAAAAAAGAAGAAAGTTTATCCATCCTTTCCATCCAAGGCATACATCCTTTGAAATCAGAAAAATACTATTTGTGAAACTTGCACCACCGGTAAAAGGGTATGGCGTTATGAGAGACAATATCGAATTCACATATTATCTGCTAGGCCGAGTGGCTATCCGAGAAGGATCCTGCCAAACTATGGACACTAGAAGATTACTCAATCCTTTTGTTCAGTGTGCATTCAATTCAATCGGATCTTCGGCATCTATATTAGAATCTTAAAAAAATCCTTAAATTATTATACAATCTCTCTTCTTATCCAGTTTTTATCCTTTCTTTTATATTATTAAATTTTATACCCTTTTCTCAGGATTTGATCATTTTTTTTTTGGTTGTTTTTCTTCTGCATCCTCTCGTTTTAGAGAATTTGGATCAGACTATTTTCGAAAATAGTATTTCGTGTAAAATATGTGAACTGGTCCTTTTATATGATCATGCAGGACAATGCAAAAGGATTTTTTCTTTAAATCGCTGTCGATCGAAAGGATTTATCCTTTTTTTATTGTGGATTTTTTGTTTCGCTTTTATTGTTGTAGAGTATTTATTGAATAAAGTTGATGATATCCTTTTTCTTTTGCTATATAAGAAAACCACTTCAATCTAGTTGTCTCCTTCTTGCAAACCCAATTTAATCGATTCTTATTAATAATAGTTTGCCCATTGCTCTAAAAAGAAGTTGTTGTTTTTTTCCTTTTTTTTCTTCTTCTTCTTCTTCTTTGTAATTGTCAATAAAAAGTGTTGCTTTTGTTAATAAAAATTTCACGATCGAATTTCAATTGATTGATGATTAACGAGGGTGGACTGGTATATGCGGCCATGCAGACAATATTGACGAACCTTAAAAATGCATATGTGCGTTTACCTACTGCATCCGTTTTTTGTTGTTGATTTTTTTTGGACAGGATAAGTACCGCTGCCTACTGATATGCTTACATTACGTGAAAATTTGTTACCAGCAGGAATATTACAGGATGTTTAGAATTTCTTTTTAGGAGAAAAGACAACTAATATAAGCAAGGTAGAAAAGTACATTTTCGAGGACATAAATTTCCAGAGGAGATTTGTGATTGCACGCACGAAATAAACCCGTAAGGAATAAATTTTTGTAGTACGTTTCCTGTCTAGAACAATTCCCTCCCGTCCTGTAGTAGTTTTTTTTTCATCATCTTCCTTTATTAGTGGCTCTATTCGAATCGTGTCTGTTCGCGATCGTCTGCATCTTATTTATCTCGTAATAGTCCACTCCCTCGATGACTTATATATAATGTACTATACCAACTGGTTCCATAGATTGTCCAAAAATACGCTAACCATTCCGGCAATGGTTTCAATATGTTTATAAAATCGGTGCTAAGTCATATCTCCGTCGTCTAGTCTGAGATGCGCTTGAGATCAGTTCAAGATCCGCCTGTAATCTTCGATTGAGTTAATTGCGCGTACGGGACAAGCCGGTGACAATTCGAGGGTGCCCACGAGGGACATACATTGAACGCAGCTAGCCCATCTTCGACCACGAATCACTTCGTCTTATTTGAATTTCGGTCTAATTTTGGAAATTTACTATTTTTGGATGGAAAACATACTTAATCACACTGCAGTAGGGCCCAGCAATAGGGTCTTCAACGTCCTGTTTAAATGTAGCTCCGCTAACCATCTGAGACCTATGCTAACTCAACAGCAACTATTAGGCTTACATTTATTTCATTTTATCCTAAAATTCTTCTCGTTTTTCTTTTAAATATTTATGTTACAAAAAAAAAAAAAAAATCGAATTTTTCTTTTTTCTATTCAAAATTGAATTGTGGTAAGGTGTCGTTTTCTAAATCAATGATGAGATGCATATGCATTCTGAAGATCATCATCTTCCACATAATTTAGTAATTGGTAATGGTTTCATATTACTTTTAATATTACCCCTAAAATACCATTTGAAAAAAAATGATAAAAAAATTACAAATATAAAAAAGTAACGATTAAGTAAAAAAAAATTTAAAAGAAAATAATTAATTTTATATGAAAAATTCGAGAATTTAATGAAAATAGAATTTTAAATTACTTTTATTTATTCAAAATTTTTATTATCACAATTAAATTAGAGATACTAAAATTCATCATAATTAAAATTTTTGTGATTAGAAAATACCTAATAATAAATCTACTTATTCTGTTGGTATACGAAATAGAACCCATTTTTGTGAATTATTAACTGAATGATATAAGGTAGGCTGATGTTTTCAACTTCCGTGAAAAATTGTCATTCATTAATGAGAAGACAAACATCCTTTTTCCGGTAAATCCCTTCAGTATATCACAAACTCTTCAGATATTTATGTTAAGAGACATATTGCAATTGCATCCTCTGATCGTTGTGCTATATTTACCAGACAGCAAGGACTCTACCATAGTATGAGAGGGGCTAAGAAATAGAAAAGTTTTTTTTCCCCAATCCAAATGAATGTCAAGGAACTGCATTAAAATTACCATCTTCCGTTGATGATATATACAACCATCGTAAAGGATACTAACTCTTATATAAAAGTCGCAGCAAAATTTAGATCCATTTACTTTTCATTGACGAAATTTAGAATTATTTCCTGTCATGATCGTAACCTACTCATGACTAGGATCATTTAAAAAACTAGGCCATATTTCCTATAAAATCATAAACATTCTTGTCGACTATAAATTCTAAAAAAAAAAAAATCGCCTATTAGTCTATGAATCCTTTCAAATAAGACCAACACAAAGTACTAAAAATATATTTTCATGTTAACATTAACCGCCACCCTCCTCTCTTCATAAGCAAAAATAAAAAATCCTTTTAGCCTTTAGCCAAATAATAAATAAATTTTAGAGAATTTATAAATATGTGTTAGTTCAAAATTGAAAAGAAAAATTCGAAATAAAAACCGATACAGCAAAAAAAATTTGAGCAAACAAGGATCAGTGCATATAATATTTTGAAGAAATTTTTTCTCTCAAAACTTTATATTTGATAAAATGAAGAAAACGAAAATAACATGTTTTCTTCCAGATTGAAAATAGATTTAAAAAAAAGGATAATTTTTTATACAATCCGATCTATACTAAGATCACATTTCTTTTATGGGCAAACTAATCAAAGAAAGGAAAACTAATTTTTTTTTCCCTTCTTCTCGAGTACGATAACGACCATTTCAGTCCGGCCTTTACTTTCCTGTGCGTTGAAATCCTGCTAAACTAATAAAATTCGCAAAGAAATTGGATTAAGGCGAACGATTTAAAATCTTTGAAATTTCTTTAAAGGAAAAAACTAAAATTCTACCATCCACGTTGGATAGGTTTTATATCCATGATCCTTGTGGCAAATTGTTCACTATCAATGTGGTCGATACTGTGTGGGTTGATCCGTACTTTCATCAAACGAATTTCTTTTCTATACAATCAAGGGCCAAAAAAAAAAACCAATTTCTTTGTTTATGCGGATTTTTTTATTTATTTTCTCAGTATTTATTTGTTGAAAGAATTCTTCTGAATCAAAGAGTGCTACACACAACAACAAAAAAAAAACACACACACACACACAAATCCTTTTGGAGAAATGGACGATATTTGCTTGCGGCTATAAGAACTGCAAATTGATTTAGAAAAGAAAACTAGCAGTTTTTGGCTGAAGGCAGTGAGAGTCCTAGAGTCCATCCTAGGACCATACCAACTGATCTATCTGATCGCGATTGTTAGACATTTATGGTTTTTTTGTTGTTGCTGTTTTCAAAAATATCTTTTCTTCTTTTCCATGGGTTTTAATATTCCATTTTTAATCTGACCCAAGGACATACAACTATTATTGCGTAATAGGATGATTTGTGTTTGATCGTTTTTTATTAACTGCAATATTATTTAGCGTAGCTCCTTTCCGTTATGATCAGAATAGATATTCACTTCGAATATGTATAGCCTGTGTATGCGCAGGTTTCTACGAGTATCTTTATTACCAGCTGCTTCTGCCAATATCGAATTTCTTACAATTTTTTGCTTTCTACTTTTTCGAAAAATTTTGATCATTTTATTAATGATAAAATTAATAGAAAAATTAAAAAAACTATTAATTTTTATTTTTTAGTTGGGGAGAGTTTTGATAAAATATTTCTACTTTTTGCTAATTTTTTCAAAAATAATTTTATTCTATTGGGTTGTTCGGAATGTAATTTCGTTTTTTCCCAACAGAAGACTTAAATGTATTTTTTTCACAACCAACTTCACGTTTAAGCCTCATAATTATATGTACAAGGTCTGTTCAAAAAGTATAGCGAATTTTGTGTTTTTTCAAAAATTATTTATTTATTCATAAATATGTATTTTGTCCCCTTCAAAGTAATCCCCACCAGATATTATACACTTGTGCCAACATTTTTTCCAATCCTAAAAGCACTTTAAAAAATCATTTTTTGTGATCTTGTTCAGCTCCTCCTTCGTTGCCGTCTTTATTTCCTCAATCCTCAATCATGGGGCTCTTCAATTTCGAGTACAAGAAAAAGTCACAGGTGGCCAGATCTGGAGAATACGGTGGTTGCAGCATTATAAGTGTGTTGTTTTTGGCCAAAAATTCGCGCACACGCAACGTTGCGTGAGCAGGGGCGTTATCATGGTGCTGAAACCAATTTTTGTTCTTCCACAAATGCGGGCGTTTCTGGCAGATTACTTCACGCAACTTGCGCATAACTTGCAGGTAATATTCCTTATTGACCGTTTTACCCTGTGGCCCCTGCAATCAAAAAAAACTGTAAGCAAAACCTTCACATTCGACCGAACTTTGCGCGCTTTTTCCGGTCTTGGCTCGTGCGGCAGCTTCCATTGGGATGATTGAGTTTTGATTTCCACGTCAAAACCATAAACCCATGATTCGTCACTAGTTATGACCCTCTGAAGCAAATTTGGGTTATCGCGGACAGAGTACAACAGCGCCTTAGCAATGTCAATGCGATGCTGTTTTTGGTCGAAATTGAGCAAAAATCGAAGACGAACCAAAACACGTGTAAGCAAAGTAGATGTCAAAAATTAACTGAATATTCAAAATGGCCGAACTTGTCGGCATAAGTGAGAGACATGAGTACCAATATAACGCCACAAAAAATCGAAAATCTAATATACATAATCCGCGGAAATTCAAAATTCGCGATACTTTTTGAGCGCCACATTTATGCAAAACGGTTATGAAAAATTTCCAGCAAAGTCGTGAGGGTCATTTGCTATACTGTAACTTTATGAATTAATAACAAAATTGTCAATTTTTAATTATAAACTTGTATTTTTTATCAAAATAATTTCTTGCATGTACTTTGGGAAATCCTTTATTAGCAATCGCTTATCCAAGACTCGAACTCAGAGTAGGGCAAATGAAATTGTTTTTTTTTCGCCATTTAGTTTTACTGAAAAACTATTCATTTAATAATTTTTATATAATTAAATAATTTATTGTTAATTTGACAATAATTTTAAAGGCTTACATCACAGCTAAATTACATTTTGGCCAACAAATACATTTTATGATCCACCGGAAGACTCCAAAACAAATTTCATTTACTATTTAACTAACATCAACGAATATGATTTTTATTATTTTATTTTCACTTATTTCTTCTCTAAAAATTCGACATTAACAAGATCTGATATTTATTTATATTTTTTTTATAACTGTACGAGTTCATTTACTGACTGACCAGCATATTTTCAATTTGTTTCCTGATTTTTGTTGAGTAATAATTATGGTCATTATTGCTTAAAAAAATCAAAATTATACGGAATATGATTATCGATGAGTAAATATTGAATTGTGAAAAAAAAAGAAATCAAATAATTTTGATGGAAAAAAAATCATGACAAATTATAAGGGAGGGAAAATTTATGCGATGGAGGGTTTGTGAAAAAAGGAAACTCAATAAAACTATCGAAAATACTAATAATAGAAAAAAATAGATACAAAAAAGTATATCCACATAAATATTTATGATAATAAGTAATTTGAGGAAGAGAATTTTTTTAACAATAATCGGTCTATGATCGATGAACGTTGGTCTCATTACGATGATGGTGGATTAGGTCCTTGTCGGTGTGATCTGATGGTTTATTATTTTTTTTTCTTGTACGGCTCATTATTGAATTTTTGAGATTGTTATTTTTTTATTTTTATTATTATTATTATCATTCATATAGTTTGATTTGGTGTACTTCGGTTTATTTGATAAACTCTGTGAATTATCATGCAAATGGGCCACCAAAGGGTAGATTGGTTTGTCCAGTCTTTGACTTATCAAAACCAATTTATGCCCGGTCGTTTGATGCAAAACTGCTTTTAAACTAGTCGTATTAATAGCTGAAGCTCTTATAATCAATAACTTCCAGTTCCGGGACGTATTGTATTTAATATTAATCCGTTTCCATGATTGATATGTTGACAACTGATTACAACTTTGATTGATTCTAGATACTCTGTAAAAAAAAAAAAACGATTAATTTATAAATAATAAAAAAACCAAATTCCAATTATGCTGGTACTATTTCTGAGCAGTTATTTGATCAAAAAAAAAAAACCATATTTAATAATAAAAAAATAATTGGCCGATGAACATTTTGAATTTAAAATTTTTTTTGGTATATAACAAAGTGTAAAAATTATTCTTATTTATTTGAATCAAATTGGAAAATGTATAAAAATTATTAAATAAATATAAAATTTTGATGAAATTAATTTTGTATATTTTTTTTGAATATCCTAAATATCTATTGTGGAGAAAAAAATGAGAGAAAATCAAAAATATTTTACCTTGGTTAGTGTGAATTATAATGGAAGTCATAAATTTATGGGGTGAGAGATAGATGCAGACGGTCGCCTTGAATGTGACACTCTGACACAGCGTAAAAATGACCCTGGGCTAGTTGCTTTCATCCCTTAAAATGCAACCCTCATATTTACAGGTCCGAATTGGATTTTCAATATTTTCATTGGAAATTTCATACGAAACGAGGAAAAAAAATATCATCAAAAATTTATCGAAAATCATACAAAATTTCGTAATGAAAAAAAAAGAGAATATTTATTTTTGCCATTACATACACATACATACATGCACACGTTGAGAGGGATAAAAATCGACAGTCACATTTGCATGGCTTGAACTAGAACCGATATACGAAAATCAATGATGACTCCTTATATCGGAATAGGCGCATAAGAAGAAATTTTTGCAATGAATTGAAGCAAAGTCATTATGCCCGATGCGATGGTCATTTCTGGGCCAAATGTGGCAATCGTTAAAAGGTCGTAAGGTCATTTTTTGCAATGTCATAAGGTCGCCTATGGCCTAGCACACAATATTTTCAATGTTCGAGTTTGAATGTTTTATGTTTGATTGCAGCTGTTTTTATCAACGGTAATATCCGTTCGAATGCTGTAATACGACAAGAATTTCTAATATCAACAGTAGAGCCTAAGTCCAACTAAAATATTTTTGCCGAAAATCAAATTCTTGTACGGAAAAGTTTTTTTTTTCCCTTTTTTCTATTGTGATTATTCTAATATTTTCCAATATATAAAGTCATATCGGAATGGTTTCCTTATTGGAATTGTAAAAATGCAAATTTACTGGACAATTAAATTGTTTAGTAAATTTTCGATTAGCCCTTTCATTTCCGAAGGAATGGGAGTTTTTTTTTTTTAAAGTGGAAAAATGAAAGGGCTGATCAGCTCCTAAATGACATTTTATGTATATATTTAGGCAATCGTAGATAAAGAGACTGTACCAATGGTGGAAGATTTCTTACTCTGAACAATCATTCCGAAATTCTGGCAAGAGAATCTTTTTAGAATTAGCATTGGGCATACAGCTTTTATTGGTGATTTTGTCTTCGATAACCTGTAAAGTTGGACGTAGCTTGTTGTCTTCAAAATGGGCAATTACATTCTCCAGAACATAGTCAAATATAATATTTTAAATTATATAACGCAAAAAAAAAAAATTTCACAATACCTCAAGTTTAGATTAGACCGTGTATCTAATGCACGATTTTTTCCTGCCAATGGTTCGCTGTCAAATCGTTTAATTCTACGAACAGTTCACCAATATATTATACTGATCGTGCAAGTGCACGATATTTGCGCGTGGCATTGAGCATACAGCATTTATTGATGATTTTCTCTTCGGTAACCTGTAAAGGTGGACGTAGCTTGATGTCTTCAAAAAGAGGAGACCAACAATTTTAAAAGTTGCAGTTCAAGATATTCTTAAAAAAATTCACCGCTCAGCCCAGACTCAAGGCGATTCCAGTGAATGTAAAATTTACAGATGGGTACTTTTAGTCAAATTTCAATCGTAGGCGTAGTAATAACTCATTCATAATTATGAAGATGATTTGATTTAAGTCGGTTGTTAGGACCATCGATTCTAAGCATCTCTCCTATCCTAAGCGAACGCTAACTAATCGAGAATTTCTTTGCTTTTTTAGGACTCCTTCTATTAGGGAGCTGCTAGGCATTAATACTCCTTTTTCAAGTCCTCTCAATAATGTCCTAAAATACGAAAATATTCTGCATTAAATTTAGTTCCTCCCACTATCGTCTAGTTCCATTGGGTAAGCTCGTATTACCAGCTAACACGTAACTTGAAGTCACTAAATGGCCTCATGGTCGTGGCGCTACAGAAAATCATCTGACTCTTTCGATTCAATGATCTAAGAAATTCAAAATCTAATAATTCAAATATCATAATAAGAGTAGGAATTTTTCTGATAAGAGAAATTCTTTTTAAAATTTTAAATAAAATTTTTTTTAGAAAATTTCATAAAAATCTACTCACAAAAGAACAAATTTTTCCATTTTTTTTTGGAAAATTTCATAAAAATCTGCTCGCAAAAGAACAAGTTTTTCCCTTTTTTTTTAGAAAATTTCATAAAATCTGCTCGCAAAAGACCAAATTTTTCCATTTTTTTTGGAAAATTTCATAAAAATCTGCTCACAAAAGAACAAATTTTTTCATTTTTTTTTGGAAAATTTCATTAAAATCTGCTCACAAAAGTACACATTTTTTCATTTTTTTTTTGGAAAATTTCATAAAACTGCTCGCAAAAGACTAAATTTTTCCATTTTTTTTTGGAAAAATTCATAAAACTCTGCTCGCAAAAGAACAAATTTTTCCATTTTTTGTTTGGAAAATTTCTTTTAGAAAATTTCATAAAAATCTGCTCGCAAAAGAACAAATTTTTCCATTTTTTTTAGAAAATTTCATAAAAATCTGCTCACAAAAGTACAAATTTTTCCATTTTTTTTATTGAAAATTTCATAAAAATCTGCTTGCAAAATACTAAATTTTTCCATTTTTTTTGGAAAATGCATAAGACTCTGCTCGCAAAAGAACAAATTTTTCCATTTTTTGTTTGGAAAATTTCATAAAAATCTGCTCGCAAAAGAACAAGTTTTTCCATTTTTTTTGGAAAATGCATAAGACTCTGCTCGCAAAAGAACAAATTTTTCCATTTTTTGTTTGGAAAATTTCATAAAAATCTGCTCGCAAAAGAACAAGTTTTTCCATTTTTTTTTAGAAAATTTCATAAAATCTGCTCGTAAAAGAACAAATTTTTCCATTTTTTTTTGGAAAATTTCATAAAAATCTGTTCGCAAAAGAACAAATTTTTCCATTTTTTTGAAAATTTCATAAAAATCTGCTCGCAAAAGAACAAATACTTGCATATTTTTTTGGAAAATTTCATAAAAATCTGCTCGCAAAAGAACAAATTTTTCCATTTTTTGTTCGGAAAATTTCATAAAAATCTGCTCGCAAAAGAACAAATTTTTCCATTTTTTGTTTGGAAAATTTCATAAAAATCTGCTCGCAAAAGAACAAGTTTTTCCATTTTTTTTTTAGAAAATTTCATAAAAATCTGCTCGCAAAAGAACAAATTTTTCCATTTTTTGTTTGGAAAATTTCATAAAAATCTGCTCGCAAAAGAACAAGTTTTTCCATTTTTTTTTTAGAAAATTTCATAAAATCTGCTCGCAAAAGAACAAAATTTTCCATTTTTTGTTTGGAAAATTTCAAAAAAATCTGCTCGCAAAAGAACAAATTTTTCCATTTTTTGTTTGGAAAATTTTATAAAAATCTGCTCGCAAAAGAACAAATTTTTCCATTTTTTGTTTGGAAAATTTCATAAAAATCTGCTCGCAAAAGAACAAGTTTTTCCATTTTTTGTTCGGAAAATTTCATAAAAATCTGCTCGCAAAAGAACAAATTTTTCCATTTTTTGTTTGGAAAATTTCATAAAAATCTGCTCGCAAAAGAACAAATTTTTCCATTTTTTGTTTAGAAAATTTCATAAAAATCTGCTCGCAAAAGAACAAATTTTTCCATTTTTTGTTTAGAAAATTTCATAAAAATCTGCTCGCAAAAGAACAAATTTTTCCATTTTTAAAATGAATAAGTGAAGGTAATTTTTTTTTCAGCTGTATAATAGTTGCTCATATCAAATATAGCGGACGCAGCAGGAAGGAGATTATGCGTCCGGTTTAAACTTAAACTATAGTGAGTCCACAGTGGCCCCGACTGTTTGTCAGACACCACCCTAGGCCGAACCAATTCTAATTAGATCGTCAATGTTTTCTGACACCAAATAAAAGGAATAACCTAACTTTTGGTGCTTGACTATTTTTACAGATGGCCATAAATATTTCTTTAAGACAAGCTCAAATCGGACCAGGGGCGATCAGCTGCATTTGGGATTTTTTTCCGTCCGTGCTGTGATCACAGCCACCAAGCATGTCTTACAATGTTTTTGGATATTTTTTCTATGGTACCGTCTCGTAAGTAGACATGGTCCAGCTATTGAGGCTGTCACCCTCCTGTCGTTCGCGCTATAAATACCACAGTTACGGTACGGTGTCCATGGCCCAAGATCTAAAACTATTCCATCGATTGAAATCGAAAGAGTTTTCCATTTGCCTTTTCAGTTCAATTCAAAAGCAAAAACGAAATAAAAACTTCCCAAAAACTTCTACACCAGTTTTTGCATATTTCCCCAAAGTGACAATCAATTCGATATCAAAATTAAGAGTTTAGAATCGAATAAGGAAGCTGTGCCAGTAGAGGAGCTGGTGGATTTCCAATTGATTAGATGAAAAATTGACAAAAATTCATTTGTGGCTATTTTTCGGAGGAATTTTTTTTTAATTTTCTGTTCCCAATTCTGGATTTTATTGCGTTTTAGTTAGTTTAATGTTCGACATGATTCGGTTGCCCAATTTTTTTTTTTTTTTTGGTTCCTTCCTCTCCCTAATAGCATCATATCAGAATTGTCTAAAAATAGCCACCCCTCCTCGAAGATGGCCAAACGCAGCAATGTACGCATGTGTGTCCAAACACTGAGAGGGACATCTAACGATCTGTGTCGGGAATGCGGGACACTGCATATTTTCGGTTAATGTAGGCCTTTTGTGGCGGATGCGCATCGTATCGTATCCAGACTAGTGATATTTTTAGAACTACTTTTATTTATTTTCCGTTGGGATCGTTTCGGCTGTTGTCTGTTTACGAGTGTGTGCACATTATAACGCATCCGAATCGGATCGAGATCAGTTGTAGGACGGTAGTACTAGACAGCCAGCAGTGGCAGTGGCAGTGGCAGTGGCTGTGACAATGACAGTGGAAATTTGTGAATAATAGAGTCACGAGTGTCTATGTTATGATAGCGGCAGAGAGGGGACGTGGTGGCAGAGACGGGAAAATTCTCCCGAGTTCATGTTGTGGTGTTCTGACGTTGTGGTAGCCAAGAAATCGGTCGAAAGTCAAGTTCAATGGGAAGACGTCTTGCCAACGCCAAATGGTGTCTGCGCATCTTCTTCTCTTCTTTTGATTGCCCGTCGATTCCGGACCTACGGTTTCACCCGCCATCGATACCGTCACAGACACCTGGCTTACCCTCGTCAGAACTATTCATCGACAATCTAGTCGCTGTTAGGACGATATTTTGAACATGCCGAGTTGAAAAATTGAAATTGAATTGCCGAGCAAATTATCTTTTTCACTAGAAGATTCCTGAATCGATAATGGTCACTATTTGATAACGAATTAAGATTTTGGATAAATCTTGAAATTTAGGCTTGCTCACAAAATCAAAGTTAAGCGAATCACACCTCAAATTAAGGCACATATTCAGATACGATTGGAAATGCATTTACGATCAATTCCATTTCGGAGCGTGAGCATTTTCTTACACATGCTTTTAAATGTGTAGACACGTCCAAGCCTAAAGAATCTTATACAAAGTCGGGCAGACGATCAATTGAAGGCGAAATCATGGACGAATAAATGATGGACGATTTCTGGACGACTTAATGTTTTTATACCCACCAGAAAGAGGTGGTAGTCTATTTTTGTCAGTTTGGGATCTTTCGGATTTGGCAGTCTGTGGCTTCTTATGAAGTTATTCGGCATTTTGCTCCCGGTAATCCATGATATATTGCTGTGTATACAATTAACAATCCGACTACCGACGGCTGCCGTTCCACTCCAGTTTGACTTTTTACATGGTATTTTTGTTTAATTTACTTCTTGAGCTAGGGTCGAACGGTTTGTTGTGTACTTTTAGCATCCCCTTTTAGCCGGTCTCCGATCATTATAAGTCGGATGAGATCTATTGCCTGGACTGATTCTCATTAACCAATGATGGGACACTGTCTGCTGCCATAAAATTTTTTTTTTTTATGAAAATTCAACAGTGGCCATCCATCGTCACCATCACGACGACATATACGGACGCATTCGGAGTCCGTTTACCATAGATTCATTCAACTTGAATTCCATCAGTCGAACTTGGAAAATTCATTATGCTCGTAAGTACACATGACATGGCGGATCATTTCCATTTTCATTATGCCAATACAATTTGCTCACGTTCTTGTTCATTTCGTCATGTCCATGCAAATTTGTCCCATCAAGGACCATCTTGAATAAGATCAGAAAATATCACACAAATCGTTACTTTTTATCCAACAACCCCCTTTCCCCCGCTTCGGAATTTTACCCGCTCACTTTTAGGTGTACTTTGGAAGAAGAAAAAAAAATGTGTTTTGGTTACTTGTAGGCTCAAATTGAAGGGATACCATCATCTTTGTTGTCTGTTTCCTTTCACTGTACTGAGAATGTCTCGTAATTTTTTTCCATTTTCATTTAAAAAAAAAAAAATTTAAAAAAAAAACTTCTTCACATTATATACATAGCCCAGTTATATATAATTACATAAATCTAAAAAATTGACCACATCTGTAAGATTTGAAAATTAAACTGAACGAAAATAACAAGAAAACTTTTTCGTAAAAAACTCAAAAAATCATTGCTGTCCAATATGACATATACAAAGGGTTTCGATTGCATTTTAATGATGTACTATGGCAACCAAGAGAGGAGTCTATGGAATTTTCCAAAGTATCCTCTGAAACCGAACACTTAAAGGTCTTAGCGAATTGTACATGAACATTGTGTGGTCTCTTGTTTCTTCTAAAACTTAAAATGCTCATACTCGAAAGACGTCATGGAAAAAGTGTCTCTCTTTCACGGTCGTCTACAATTTTTGTTAATTTTTCACATTTTGACAA
Organism: Atherix ibis; assembly: GCA_958298945.1. Classification (NCBI taxonomy): domain Eukaryota; kingdom Metazoa; phylum Arthropoda; class Insecta; order Diptera; family Athericidae; genus Atherix; species Atherix ibis. Next base: position 19,934,995 of record OY282610.1, on the reverse strand, counting down.
ATTACTTTTTCGTTCATCTCATGAAAATATTCCATTCCAACGATTAGTTTTCATATGAAATTTTCAACTCATTATTTTTGTAAAATAAATTTGTTATTTTGTAAATTTGTCATGTTTTTTTTTTAAATTTTTTGTTTTGTTTTTGTAGAAAAAATTTTTTTTTTACACTTTCTCTTGAGAAAAATTTGAAACGATAAAAGAAAAAATTATCTTCATTTTAATTTAATTTTAATTGAAACGAATTAATAGTATTCTATTAATTTATAACCAATTAGCAGAAGTAAAATGCAAAATTATATTTTTTGTTGTTGAAAACAGTCAATATTTTTAAAGGTGGTAAAAAATAAAAAAAAATTTAAAAAAATACATTCCCCAGAACGTAGTTAAATGATTATTTTGTCCACTTTTCTCCTACCAATGGTTCGCTACCAAATCGTTTAATTATACGAACAGTTCACCAATATATTATACTGATCGTGCCAATGCACGATTATTGTGCGTGGCCGAGCAAATTTTTGCTTGTGGTATGAATGTGGATGAACTTATATTAGCCCGTTGCGAAATCATAGTTTACGCGTCGTTTTATTTTAGCATTTGACAGTTTCCATATTTATTGTGCCAATGCATGTTCATTCATTGAATGCTTATATGATCTTTAGCATTATGTATGGAATATGATGTCGGTCAAATGCCAGCTTATGGTTGCGGCGCAAAGGCAAGCAATTTCGTTACTAATGGTTGTCCTTAAACATCGAAGTTATAGTTGGTTCGTTAGTGTACGTCTTTTTCTTTAAGTCCCCTGTACGAAGAAATCGGGAGACTTCAAATCAGGAGATTGTGGGGGCTGGTCTATAACACCACTTTTTGACATTATTCGGCCGGAGAAAAATTCTCTCAAAATTTGCATCGTCGCACGAGCTGTGTGTGATGTAGCACCGTCTTGTTTTGAACTACATGTTCTGTAGGCCTAATTTATCCAAGTCGGGTAGAAGATACAGATCTTTGGTGTATCCGTTGAGGGTTTTCAGTGCCCCTATAGCAGCTATTATGTTTATTACAAAGCCACGGTGGCGTAGTGGTCTTTGGTGTATCAGTTGAGGGTTTTTAGTGCCCCTATAGCAGCTATTATGTTTATTAACAAAGCCACGATGGCGTAGTGGTCTTTGGTGTATCAGTTGAGGGTTTTTAGTGCCCCAATAGCGCCTATACTGTTTATTAACAAAGCCACGAGTGTGAAGTGATCTTTGGAGTATCAGTTGAGAGTTTTTAGGTGCCCCAATAGCGGCTATTCTGTTTATTAACAAAGCCACGAGGGTGAAGTGGTCTTTGGAGTATCAATTGAGAGTTTTTAGGCGCCCTAATAGCGGCTATTCTGTTTATTAACCAAGTCGAAGTGTGCTTTGTCGCTCATAATTATTTTTTGCCAAAGTGCTCCAGCACTCCAGTGCCGCCACCATTCATGGCGATTTTAATATATGAAATATTAATTTTCAAATTAATATTGAAATAATCAAAATAAATAAATGAATTTGAAAACTGTCAAGCATAGTAGAAATTATTGTAAATAAAATAAGAACTAGCCGAATTTCATCAATAAAAACTTCACAAACTGTTTAGACGATCAAAAATATATTTCAATATGCCTAAAACAATTAATTATTCTTCCATATGTTCTTCATTCAAGCGATTACACCATGATTAGACTGATTGTCAAATATACAAACTATGTTTGCGGCAAACCTGTACAGACGCGCAAAAAAAACGAAAATTCTACTTTTCGATCGTGTATTAGACGAACAGTGTAATCTGAGTTTGACTCGCAGTCGAAATTGATCGATACTGTCCCAAATCACAATATCCAGTTTCGTTTTGGCTACTTATTTTTTTTTTTTTTTAAATGAATAAAATTTGCAAAAAAAAAATCTTACCCCAAATAAAAAACTACTAAAAATAAATTTCAAATTTTTATAACAAAAAATAAAAAACAAAGAAATTCAAATAGGAAAACATTGTTGTTTTTTTTTGTTATGGAACGAAAAGTAAACTTAAAATTTTCATTACCATATATATATATAGAGAGAGAGAAAACTACCCCTAATACAAGGCAAAAAAATTATATAATTCATGAATTTAATTAATTAGGTTGCTATAAAATATGTTCTTGACGAGATCGACTCTGAAAGTGATGATGATAAAAACCCGCCACCACTGATGGTGGTAGTAGATACGCTTTGTGATGGTCATGAGTGGCATTTGAGCAGTTAAAAAAAAATACCCCAGATTTTTATATCACCCCTATTTTGAGATAAAAAAAAAATTAACGCACAAAAAATTTGAATAGCTACCAACTACCTTAAAACTATTCTTTTTTTCCCTTTTTGTAAATTGAATTTAATATCTTGTTGCAGATAGATTTTGATAGTTTTTTTTTCTTTCAATCTGATCGACTCATATTTAAGAAGAAACTAAAAAAAAAGCATATCTGCAGTATTGAAATTTTTTTTAAGGGAATTTTTTATTATATATTATTAATAGTAAAATGGTTTGATTTTTGTTGTTATTGTTTTTTAAATAATTTCATTACAGAAAAGAATATGTAAAAAGGATATTTTCCAAATTCATTTTCTTGCTAAACATCAAGTTTAACATACTTTATTGCATATCCTTGACCTATTACATTTTCCTTATAATACATTCTGTAATACTATTTTCTCTTAAGAATATTTAATCCTAGCTCTTAGCCTTCTTCTTTCCTTGAATTTATTTCGAATACATAGATAATATTTTTATTACCTTTATTATAACATTTTAAAAAAAAAACATACTTACATCCTAAACCTAACCTTAACCCTTAAATCTACTCTTATAAACTAAACATGCGTTTTTATAGAATTATTCTTAAAACTAATTCTAAAAACTAAATCTAAAAACTAAATTTTATGTTTGAATCTGGTAACTGATGCGTTTGTTTTGTCCTCTTGATTCCCTTCGGTGCTTAATGTTGTCCCTTTGGCTTCTTCTTGTAGATCTGGAGATGTTGCTTCAGAGCTTCTTCTGTATCCTCCAATAGAAATAACGGTGACAGGTACTTGGAGTTTCTCAAGATCTCCAGTAAGTTGTTTTCCGTTAGCTGCCTTATTTCCCAATAAATGGGGAAACGCCGCCCTCCCGGTACAACCTGTCATTTGATATAAACTTTTTCGTCTGTCTAGATCTGACGAGCCCTGTGGCTTTTCGTAAGATCTTTCTTTCTTATAAATAATAATTTCTGAGCGATAAATTCTCAAAAGCCTACAATATATGCCGTTGGCTTTTTTAATTTTACCCCTGACAAAGGAGTTGAATTTGAGGTTCTTGTTAAGACTTAAGGATAAGATTCTCCACGCGCCTCATTATCGAGTCACGCTTATCTCCAAACCCGCAGTCTTCGAATTTTTTCGTCCCTAACGGCGTGACGCACAAGCACTCTGATTTTGCAATGTTTACTTGAAACCCCATTCCTTATATATAATAGTATTCTGTCAGTTTATTGACTGATACCTTTATAGCTTCCAAATTCTACTTTAGGTCGCATTGAAGCACTGTAAACTAGGGTATCATCGGCGTATGATTATTTTCGCTTTATTAGACCTTACATACGAGATCTGTTCAATAAGTATCACGAATTTTGTGTTTTTTCAAAAATTATTTATTAATTCATGAATATCTATTTTGTCCCCTTCAAAGTAATCCCCACCAGATATTATACACTTTTGCAAACGTCTTTTTCAAATCCTCGAAGCACTTAAAAAAATCATTTTTTGTGATCTTGTTCAGCTCCTTCTTCGATGCCGTCGTTATCTCCTCAATAGTAGCGTAGCATCATCCTTTCATGGGGCTCTTCTGTTTCGGGAATAAGAAAAAGCCACAGGGGATCAGATCTGGGGAATACGGTGGTGTGTTGTTTTTGGCCAAAAATTCGCGCACAAGGAACGATGCGTGAGCAGGAGCGTTATCATGGTGCAAAAACCATTTTTGTTCTTTAAAAAAACCGGGCGTTTCTGGCGGATTACTTCACGCAACTTTGGGCATAACTTGCAGGTAATATTCCTTATTGACCGTTCTACCCTGTGGTAAGAACTCATGATGCACCACACTTCTGCAATCGAAGAAAACTGTAAGCGGCAGCTTTCATTGGGTTGATTGAGCCTTGGTTTCCAGAGTTATGACCCTCTGGAGCAAATTTGGATTGTCACGGACAGAGTCAAACAGCTCCTTAGCAATGTAAATGCGATGCCGTTTTTGGTCGAAATTGAGCAAAAATCAAAAACGAGCCAAAACACGTGCAAGCAAATCAGATATTAAAAATTAACTGAACATTCAAAATGGCCGAACTTGTTGGCATAAGTGAGAGATATGAGTACCAACATAACGCCACAAAAAGAATCGAAAATCGAATATACGTAACCCGCAGAATTCAAAATTCGCCATATTTTTTGAACAGACCTCGTTTATCTGCAATCTAAAGGTTATATAGCTTAGGACCAATTAATGAGCCTTGGGGTATCCCTGACAATACCTCGTAGAACCTAGACTTCATTCTGGCGTTTCTAAAACCGAGAAAATTGATTATTCGATTAATCAAATATTTTGGAAATTTCATTTTGATGAGTTTGAATATGATACCCCAGTGCGGGACGCTATCGAATGTCTTTTCAATATCTAGTCATGTTGAATGGTTTTTACTTCATTCCAGTATAACTCCTGTGTGTACCTTTAAAAGTGCCTATTCGTGTAGAGTGAGCCTTCATTAAACCCATATGAGAATTCTGGAAATTATGTTTTCTTCTTCAATGAACAGATTTTGTCGATCTAGAATGAACCTTTCAAACAATTTTCCTACATTAGAAAGGAGTGATATTGGCTGGAAATCTGCTTCCGTGTAGGAGTGCTGCTTCTTTTGGGTGGTTACAATATCTGCAGACTTCCATATCGTAGGGAAGTACCCATTGTTAATGCAGTTGTTGCAAATAATTACTAAACTGGGTATGCCATCTGGACCATGGGATTTTTTCCTGGATGCCTCTCTCAATGTAGAATTTGATGTCATCGTTTTTTCCGACGAAACAATATTTTGCCTTTGTCTGATTGGTGCCGAAGAGCTCTCCTCATTTTCTGTATCCTGCTTCCCGTTTAAATTTATCTACGGTATCTTTCACGATCATTACTAAAGCTGATTTTATAAAGTCTAATAGAAATTGTTCATAATTGTTATCTACTAATTTTCTCTTCTGTTGAACATTTGATGTTGCAACAAAAACTTTATTTAAAAAAAAAGAAAATCATTTTTATAAAATATTTTCTTATTATTAAAAAAGTTTATTTTTCAAGCTAATACATTTTTCAGTAAGTATCCAAATAGTAACGGAATTTATTGTTTAGGACCTTCACTGAATGTTATTAAATTTTAAATGTTAAACAATCATAAGAAAATTAGTGTTAAATTATAAATAATAAAGAATTTTTAGAATTTCTCTTTTACACAAGATCGATTAGTAATAATTTTTCCTTATGGGAAGCCACTAGACGAATACTCTCGTATAAAAGAACATCACACCCAATGAAACAGAATGACGGTAACTGGGCAAAAATAGACAAAGAAAAAGCTGAAGTATTTGCTAAACATTTTGTAAATACTTTTGCTTCACATGATAATATAGAAGACAAATCGTATACTAATAAAATTATCGAAGAACTAATGAGTGTTCCTCACAAAAATTTTAATCCCTCGGCAATTAAATCTACTAAAAATCTGCGCTTTCCCAATAAAAAATTTCCTGGTTATGATCTTATAACAGCTCCTATTCTGAAGTAAATTTCCCGAAAAGCTTTAGTTTTAATTACGAACATATTAAATAGTATCTTGCGCATAACCTATTTTCCTTTACTGTGGAAATTTACTGTCAGCAATGCCATCACATTGTTGATCATATTGCATCCTCTCTTCAGAGGAAATAGTATTGCCCAAGAGAATTTTTAGATATCTCCTAAGCTTTTTAGATATCTCCTAAGCTTTTGACTCAAAAGCTTTCTTCCTTCAACATACTACATTATCATAAATTCATATCTCTCCCAACGTCATTTCTAAATTGCAATTAACTCAGAATCCTCGGAAATATGTCCTATTTTAGCCGAAGTCTCACAAGGCAGTATCCTTGGTCCTATTTTATATAATATTTATACCCATAATATCCCATCTGATCCTAATACTATCCATTGTTACTTATGCAGACGATACTGCCATACTTGCTACCCATACAAATCCTGGCATAGCTTCCAACAATTTTCAATCCCATATTCACAACCCTCAATACTGGTTTAAGGGATGGAAAGTGAGGTTAAATAAACAGAAGAGTACTTAAATTATTTGCACTCTTTGACAAGGAAAACTTACTCCATTAAACCTTAATATCAACATGATTCTACAATATGATAAAGTACGTTATTTGGGACTTTACCTAGACAAGAGATTAACATAGAACCCTCAAACTAGACTAAAAAGGGTTGAAGCTAACTGATGTTACTTACAACATCTTAGACTACTGGACAAATGCTCGAATACTTTTAATATACAATACAAAACAATAAAACCCATTTGGACTTATGGAATTGAACTTTGCGATTTAACGAAACGTTCCAATTCCTATCGCGTCCAGGCCTTACAATCCAAGATCCTCCGTAAATTTTTTGTTACCCCATTTTATGTTCGTAATACATCGTGATCTAAATGTTCCCTTTGTTCAGGACCTGTGACAAAAGTTTCACTCCCCTCTATCCTATCGTCATAATCCCCTTGTGAGAGACATTTCCTGTACTGCCCTCTTCGGAAAAACTCATCGCAGACTTAAGAGACAATGGCCTAGAGAATTTCTAGAGGATTCTAATTTTCGTTAGTGGGAGAAAAGCCGATGGGTGTTTACTCCCACTTCATGATATACAAGATTGTAAATTAAAATGTTCTGTAAATCTCCTTGTTATAATAAAATTGTAGTCGCAGATAATAAAAGAAAAAAAAAAACAAAAAAAGAATTTCTCTAAAAATTATAAATTATTTTTGCAAGAAAAAAAAAAATAATTAAAATTATTAACCTTCGAAATAAGAATATCCACCAATTGCTATGGCTCTTCTCTTAGTAGTTAAAAGCCAAATCATGCTAAGGGAGGTCATCTACTATAATACCAAACATAGTTCGAGTAAATTAACAGCACGTGTCCTAAATATTCCTTGCAGGTAGACTTTTGTTATTATTTTATTTAATGTTTTTTTTTTGTTTCCCTTTTAGTTTTTTTTTCATTGTGAACTATTGATCCAACGATGAAGGTAGTATAGGTGCTGTTTCGTAGGTAAATGCCAACGAAATTCGAAAAGCAGAAAACTAAAAGGATATGAAAAAAACCGATTGAAAATGAAAATGACTATTGGAAAACTAATCCTTAATTGTATCACGATAGCGACCATGTTTCCATTTCTGTTAACAATCGTAATGGTAACACCGCCAACGATGACAACAGCAAGGACAACATGGAGTCAGCAATAATGATAAGGACGACCACGATTATTAGAAAGGTGACGAAAATACCAACGACACAAACATTTTTACTCTATTTTATTGATAAAACATGCCCATTCCCTTAAGTCCAGTTGATGGTATAGCATTTTTTTTTGTTGTTGTAGATTTTTAAGGGCCAATAGGAAAAAGTAATTTTTCCTTTCAATTCAATTTATTTTGTTTTGTGCATTATAAAATGACATTCAAAAATATCCTTTTTTAATAAGATTAGTCTTAAAAAAAATGGAAAATTTCATGAAAAATTTAATTACTCTGAGTTTTTGTGCTAAAAATTTCAAATCCTAATCTGCGTCAGACCTAAAAAAAAAAGCTCCTAACTTTTTCAAATGGTAACTCGAAGATGGAGAATCCACGGGTTTATACGAAGATGGAGAATCCACGGGATTATTCGGTTTAGGAATAATTTTTATTGATTGAACATTTCCGTTACTCTGTAAATGTTCAATCAATAAAAATTATTCCTAAACCGAATAATCCCGTGGATTCTCCATCTTCGTATAAACCTTCTACCAATCTTAAAAGTAAGCTTTATTAGAAAACTCCTATTAATAGGATTCCATTCATTCCTAGATAATGAAATAATTATTCCTGATCATTAATTTGGCTTTCGATCTGAATAATCCACATTCTACAGCATTACATCCGTTCCTGTGAAAATAGAGTAAAGCTCAGGAGAATTTTTATATATCTCCCAAGTTTTTGATCGTGTGTAGCATCCTGGGCTCCTTTGGTTACTTAAGACATTCCTTCCATCTACAAAGTATCTTTTATAAATTCATATCTAACAGAGTTTGGCGTCAGGCTTCAATTCGTCAGTCCACCAAATAAATGCTAGTGTTCCCCAGGGTTCCGTTATGTATCCGACACTTTTTCTTATATTCATAAATGATATCTTCTCTGTTACTTTTAATGTACCAACCGAAGTACTCTTAAAACAAAAATTGGTACTGAAGGAGTCGGAGTGCCCCATGGTGTGGAACACACTGTGCCCAATATTGGTGAGGTGCTTAGGCAACAACACAGTGGCTGTGGTTGATAACCATATCACGGGTACGGTCTACGGATCGCTCCTGGGGGATACTAGTAATTATCTCGGGCGCTGTCACTGCTTATGACAGTAGAGGTTTAAATAGTCCTCGCCACTAACAGTTGGAGTAATTAGCTTGCAACTGGTTACTGACTGTAAACTGCCAGTAATGGTAGTGCGTTGACTGAGCGTAACTCAATCCCTATGGTCGTAGGCGACTCGTGGTTTTATGTTTAAAGACAAATAAGTCACGTTAAATAATATATTATAACTGTTACTTTTAATCCAAAACACAGAGCTATCACCTGTCTCTAAAGCAAAACCGATATCTCCAGCCATTATCCATGAATGATACTTGCATAACTGGATCAGAAAAACTTTCCACTTTTGATATGTTTGTTAATACGAGGTCTGGTCAAAAAGTATCGCGAATTTTGAATTTTGTTCAAAAAGTATCGCGGGTTACGTACGAGTATATTCGATTTTCATGGCGTTATGTTGGTACTCATGTCTCTCACTTATGCCAATAAGTTCGGCCATTTGGAATGTTCAGTAAATTTTTGACAGCTGTTTTGCTTGCTTGTGTTTTGGCTCGTCTTCGATTTTTGCCCATTCCAAAAAATGGATCAAAGAATCAGTTTCGGAAACAAGAAAAAGTCACAGAGGGCCAGATCTGGAGAATACGGTAGCTACGGCATTATTAGTGTGTTGTTTTTGGCCAAAAATGCGCGCACAAACAACGTTGCGTGAGCAGGGGCGTTATCATGGTGCAAAAGCCATTTTTCGTTCCTCCACAAATGCGGGCGTTTCTGGCGGATTACTTCACGCAACTTGCGCATAACTTGCAGGTAAATTTCCTTATTGACCGTTCTACCCTGTGGCAAGAACTTATAATGCATCACACTTCTGCAATCGAAGAAAACTGTAAGCAAAACCGTTACATTCGACCGAACTTGGCGCGCTTTTTTCGGTCTTGGCTTGTGCGGCAGCTTCCATTGGGATGATTGAGCTTTGGTTTCCACGTCATAACCATAAACCCATGATTCATCACCAGTTATGACCCTCTGGAGCAAATATGGGTCGGCGCGGACAGAATCCAATAGCTTTTTAGCAATGTTAATGCGATGCTGTTTTTGGTCGAAATTGAGCAAAAATCAAAGACGAACTAAAACACATGCAAGCAAAGCTGCTGTAAAAAATTAACTGAACATTCAAAATGGCCGAACTTATCAGCATAAGTGAGAGATATGAGTACCAACATAACGCCACAAAAAATCGAAAATCGAAAAACAGACCTCGTATTACCAAAAACGCTGCAAAATGTTAAGGTTTCCTTAAACCCTAAGAATTTACGAGGTACATATTCGCCTCAACCTGAACTATAATTCTCACGTGTAGACAGGCGCTTCTGATGGGATTCAAAATCAAGCGATAGAGGAGACAAAATATTACGTATTTTCCATAAATAGTAGTCCAGTAACTTGGATAGTTGAATGCCGCCCCTACAATTATTTAACCGTAATCCTCGTTTTACCAAGAATTCTCATCAGTTAACCCTTAATCCTCTTTTCAAACGTTCTGTAAAATATAGTGTTTGTTTGTTTAGGCGTTCAATTCGAATGTAGAATGCTCTGTGCTATACGGTTTTTCCAAATCATTATAATCAACTTTATCCTTTCTTATAATTTCCACAAGCGCAATTTTAAGGATATTCATAGTTCCTTTAGTGCAAGTGATTTATAAAAATAAAAAAATCTCTCCCAACGTCATTTCTAAGTAGCAGTTGACTCAGAATCCTCAAAAATATATCCTATTTTAGCCGGAGTCCCGGCAAGGAAGTATTCTTGGTCCCATTTTATATAATATTTATAATCCATATGATCATTACCACTTATGACAGAGCTTCCAAAAATTCACAATTTTCAAACCTCGTTTAAGAGATGGAGAGTGAGGGTAAATGAACTGAAGGGTCAACACAACCTACCCCTTTATACCTTAATTTCTCAATATAATTCCACAATGTGGTAAATTGCGCTACTAAGGACTTCACTGAGATAAGAAATTCTACCTGCAACCCACCTTCTGGACTAAAAAGGAGTTGAATCTAACAATAAGAAGTAAACTTTTAATATACCTTGAACCTAAGGAAAAGAAGTTTGAGGTTCGACGAAACATTCCAATTCCTATCGCATCCTATCCTCACAATCCAAGGTCCTCCGTAAAATTATTGATGCCACCAGTTACGTTCGTTATAATAAAATACTTCTCTTTATTCAGGACCTGTGCACTCCCGTTTATCCTAACATCAAAAGCCATTTATAAGAGGACTTTCCCAATCATCGGAGACTAAACAGACAATTGCCTCGAGATTTTTTAGAGTCCTCCTAACTCTTGTTAGTTGGAGAAACGCCGATGGATGTCATGCACAATATTATTAATTAATTAGTAACTGAAATGAAATTTTAGTTGCAAGTAAGTTTATGAAAATAGTTTTTTTTTCAAATGGAAATTAATTGATAAAAATAGGATACATTTTTTTAAAAATTTATTGGATTATTTTTATTGTAGAATTTCTTATTGGAAATGGGGATTATGAAACAAATTTTATTACAAGGATATAAGAAGTGTTCAAGGAGAATTTGGTAGCGTTTCATAACAAACTGGGAGTCCGGTCTGAGCCTACTGATTCTAAGAGCTCCAGATTTTCCGGATTTGCACCTCTGTTTACCAACAGTGTATTTTTCGTGGCCTGAATAATGCTATTGCTCCATCGAAGTCAGGGCCTATCTCGTCTTTTGACACCATAACTGAAGTCACTATAGACTATTCGGATAGAGTCTTCCTCATCCATAGGGTCCAGACCACCCACAGCCTATTGACCGTAAACGTTCCAGAATCTCATCGTTAAATAAGTTTCAGAATCGGCCATTTTCATGTAGGGGCCTAAAAAACCTTTAAACGATTCTCCGCTCAAACCTGGCTAAGAACCCCAGTTTACGTAGAATACATGAGGACTGGCAAAACTAGTGTCTTGTAGAGCAGAACATAAAGCGATATAGATATATCCTAAAGCCCCCATGTCCGGTCAGAAATTGTTTCAAGCTCTTTAAAGCGAGCTTTATTTTTTCACAATACCTCAAGCTTAGATTAGACCGTGTGTCTAATGTACGATTTTCTCCTGCCAATGGTTCGCTATCAAATCGTTTAATTATACGAACAGTTCACCGATATATTATAATACACTAATCGTGCAAGTGCACGATCTTTGCGCGTGGCCCGCAAATGAATAAATGTAGATGAATTTATACTTGCTCGTTGCGAAATCATCGTTTATATGGTCTTTAGCATTATTTATGGAATATGATGTTGATCGAATGTGCGCCTCTGGCCACGGTGCAAAGGCGAGCTCTTTTAAGCACATTTTTCATAAAAATTTCGCAGACTTCTGATGTTCAAGTACCTCCACGCACAGAAATCGGGTGGATTCAAATCAGGGGATCGTGGGGGCCAGTCGATATCACCACTTTTTGATATTATTCGGCCGGAAAAAAATTCTCTCTAAGTTAGCATCGTCGCACGAGCTGTGTGTGATGTGGCACCATCTTATTGGAACCACATGTCCAGTAGATCTAATTGATCCTGTAACTGTTACAGCATTGCCTCTAGAATCTGTAAAGAAATATTGCCCAATAATGCTGCTATCCCAAATGCCACACTATACAATTACTCTACGAGGGTCCATTCATCTTTTGTGTATCAGTTGAGGGTTTTTAGTGCCTCAATATCGGCTATTCCTGCTTCGACGCTCATAATGATTTTTTGCCAAATATCTCCACGTCACAATATCAGGAATCACATACAGCGTCCAAGCCATATCTCCTAACTCCTTGGAAGCTATAATCCCCCATCCATTTGTAACAAGTACTAATTGGTCCTGTCTTCATTGCCGACGCTGCAACTACGTGCTTCGTTTTGCATTCATAAATAAATGTGCAACCCAAGATTTTTCCCCAACCGGCTCAATTTTAATGAGGACGATTTACTTTTTCACCTTTAGTATTCTTAAATTGAATTGGTACAAGAAATTGATATTTAAGAGTAGGTCCTTTTTTTGTCAAATATTATTCAATCAATAAAATAGGAGAGAATTTATTTATAGTTTTTCTCTCTTTACAAAATAAGGTTGAAAGGAAAAAAAATATCGCTAATTAAAAACATTAAACCGAAAACGCCGTTGATTTAAATGAAAATTTCCAAAAATGTGAATTTACGAGCATTCGTCGTCGGGATATCACCGTCAGTTTGGGGTTAGTTTGGTGAATTGTGGCGTGCATGACATTCGCTTACCGCCCAAAATACACACTTTAGTATTTTAGTAACTCAGTGAACAGTGAACTGTATTTGTGATTGGATAGATGGGCCGGGCCGGGCACTGTACAATCTGCCCCACATGGAACCTATTGGTGACTGGTACTCTGGTCTATAAAATAAATTATGTGCATTTGATTCGAAATGGTTTTTTTTCTCTTTGTCTTTTTTTTCTTCGTTTTTTCCCTTTGGTCGATTTATTTTTATAAATATTTCCCTCTTGTTTGGTTCACTATCGATATGAACAGTGAGTGGGTTAGTAGTAGGGGGTGGTATCTGCTACCGATATTTTAGTAACAGGAATAAAGTTAAAGGTTGGTGGGCAGCAATGTCCTTCCATATTCTATCTGATGGATATGTATTTTGCTACTGGAATGGTATTAACACTTTATAAACCAACGGTATTTCGACTGCCCATACAAGCGAGTTGAAGGATTTTTTTTTATATCGTCGAATGGTAGCCACAAGTTCAGCTGCTCAATCTAAATTCACAATCCAAAGTATGGTAAAAATCTCTGCCTTTAACCATAACTATTCGATGGAATTAGGAATATTGCTAGGGGTTTGGGTGCTCCCCAACTATTAGTTGATTGTATTGAGTTCAGGCGACTGTCAGAAACTGGCACATGGATGTACAGCCATGACAGAAATGTGAAATAAAGTTTGAATTATGGTCTACTATACTGGTCGCTACTGGTTACTGTTGGTTACTGGTTGGTTATTCGACAATTTCAATTTTTCGCATGACTCCTTCGCACGCAACCATTCAACCAGAAATAGAACTGTTGTCCGCTTATAAATCTAATAAATAAATTTTCCAACGAAGACTATCGTTTCGGTTCGAAAATACGTACATTGAAAGGAGAAGGATGGGGATTTCTGAAACGATGGCGACCGAATTGAAACATGGACAAATCGAAAAATTGTTCGTACGCAAATTAGACGGTCGATAGTGGTAAGAGGGGCCGAAAACACAGTTTCGACAAAATTCCCAAAGTTATAAGGACACCAGCTACCTGGGTAAATGGCTATAATCCTTATATACACCTTAGGTATGTGTAGGTGTGTATCCTTTTATCCTTTACAGAAATAAGTTTTTTTTCTGCTTTAATTCAAACTAAAACTTTAGTTTGACTATCGGCATAATAAAATTTAAACTGAATTCTACATAAAATGATGTTTTGATTTTATTTATTTATATATTATTAGTCCTTTCATTTCGTCCTTCGATTTTTAGACGTACATACATTGTAGTTTCTAGTTGGTGGTATTATTTTTGGCATTGAATTCACCAAAATTTCAATAAAAATGGAAAATGTTACAAGTTGATTTTCAGAGTTTTCGCATGCGTCTGTACTATTGCCCATTCGTTCATTTCTTCTTTATAATATAAACGAGTGATTTATAGTATAATTCAGGATATGTTTTCATGCTTAATTACGTTTATTGCCTGACATAATCGATTTGTTTATTCGCTGATATTTGACATAATTACTCCAATTTTATCGTATATAAAATAGTGGATGTTCGTTTTTATTATCGATTGTTTGTTATTATTTGATTTTTTTTAACTGCCCTGTTATTTCGTTGGGGGTTTTTTTTTTTTTTTTTAACTAAAATAGGGTTGAAAGTTGAATTTTTGCCATAGCATTTGAGGTTTTTTTTTTTTTTGTTTTTTGTTTAATATTCCGAAATTTTGAGAGACGAGCTTTTAATTGGAACGAATTTCAAAAGTAAAAACGTACTTAAAAAATTTAGATTATTTAAAAAATCAACAAATTCTTATTTGTTGAAATTCATAAAAGATTAATAAAAATTATTGTATAAAAAAAAAAAGCAAATTGTAATAGTTAAAGAAAAATGTTTGGTTAGGAATTTTGCTAATTGAATAGCAAAACAATGTCGCGTAATTCTATCGAATTGGATTAGAATCACTAAAGGCGGTTACCAATCGAAATGTTTTAGGTGCGCAAGAAATGGAAACGACCGCGTCTATTCGAAAAGGATGACAATATTGTACGGTGAATATTTAAGGAATGGATTAGAAAGGATAAGCTACGAATTTCAGGGATATTGCACCCACTTTCACTGGTTTAACGAACAACAGAGGACACACATCAGCCGAACACACATGTGTGGCTATCGAAGTTTGAAGTTTTCCCACCAAATAATCGTATGTGTACTATGCAAATTGGGTAAATCCTATGGCGAGGATGTCATGTGCGAAAAGGGACGATTGCTTATTCATATACATTGAAAAACGACCGACACACAGTCGAGAGAATGGCGAGAGAAGATTTTTCTTGTGCGCCTGTTAGTTTACTACAGCAGCATACGTTCAGGTTTCTAATTTGTTTAGGCAACGAAAATGTCCGCTCAGTTGTGTGACCGTGTCCCTGCCGAAATTCGCCTTGTTTTCAATGTTCCAGCCCTAACAGGTCAATAAAATATGCACACATACATGCACACACAACCCCTGGTGAATTTATTCATACGGTTTCGAAAAGCGCACGTACGGCAAAGTACTCACCCCATAAGCCAACGTGGACACAGCGCACTATCGCTGCCGTATTAAATTCGTGGGAAAATGTTGAACTACGAATAGTTCAGGTACTATTGGATATTTACCAATTCTATTGAATAACAGATGGCGCTAAAATATATGCGTTCATTATAATTTCGCCTGATTCGATTCCAATTCGATCGGACAATGTGATCTCATCGATTATGATCGCATTTGAAGGGTTTTAGAGATTATTTCTTATTATTTTTTCGATTTTTAAAACTGAACAAAATTTTAAATTACCAAATTTATTTTGAAAAGTTCCTTTAAAAAAAAATCATTGAGTAAAAATATATTTTATAGCTTTTATTTTGTACGATTTATAGTAAATTGATAAGATTTTTTAAGGGCTAAAGTCAATTATATGAGTTTTTTTTGTTGAATGTTTTAAATTTAGCAAATTTAAACTAAAAAAAAACAACCAGAGAATTAAATCTCTGTAAATTATTATAAATAAAATGGTTTTTTTTACATTAAGGGCGTTACATCTTTGAAATTAACTGAATATTTTTTGTTTATAAGCTATGATAAATATCTTTAATCTAAATTAAAATACATTTAATACAATTATTTTTTTAAAAAAATACAGCTTTGTTCGTAGGTAGTGGATCCGAAAGATCCAATTTTTGATGACTCTTCCGCATAAGTTGGGCTGAATCTTGCCGATGGCTTAAATGATGTTGGCCTCCAGCTGGGAGAGTTTTGCCTTGTTTTTTTTTTGGCATAGACTATTGATTATAAGTAGCCCCAAGGAAAAAACTTTATACGCGTTATATTGAAGGATCTTGGTGGTTAGCTGACATCAGCATGTCTCGAAATAATGCAACGTCAGCACTTCGTTTGTAATAAGTTTGTTGTTTTAACTGCTGTTTGATAAGTCAGATATTATCCAAGTCCATATAGTCCAATTGAGGTACCGAAAATCTGTTAACATCGCTCGATACCTATCACCATTAACAGTTACCGTCGTGACGGTATCATCGGGCCTCATTTCGAAAGCAGTATGGCCCGATGGTGCCGCCCAAACAAAATCCACCCCAGGCAGTACGGTTTGTTTGTTTGTTTGGTTGTATCTAAGGTCTCTTAGATATACATATGTTCCAGAAGCCACTATATAACGCCATGACCATGAGGCCATTTGGCGACTTCATTATGCGTATTGGAAGCTATCTAAAAGAAACTGATCTCTGGTTATCAGTTGATACAGATAACCAGAGATCAGTTTCTTTTTTGTTTGTTGTAGAAGTTTAACAACAAAATAGAAGCAATCCCACCCGCTAAGTAGTTCTTGACCATGTGTCCTTCATATAGAACGTGGGTTATGGTGAATAGAGTGTCAGAAAGTTTGGATAAAGGACGATTGTTGTTGACAAAAAGAAAATTCTGATTATGTGCGGTACAGATTCTGAGGAGTTTACGAGCCCAGAATTTTGGTATGGATGTTGAATAGACTGGTCTGTTGGTGGTTAGCTAATGCGTTGATAAAAATATGTCGCTATTCGTCCAGTCATTATATCTGCGGGGAATGACTGTAAGCAACGGTCGACTGGAGTTTCTCCTGCTAACTTGTCAGCACTTTCATTACCAAAAATTCTGACATGTCCCGACACCCTAGTTAATACTCCTATTTTTGAGTAGATCATGTCGAATTACTCGATGGACCACAAAAGACTTTGAGGGCGTCAAGGTTGTCGCTGAAAATGGTAACAATCCGTTGGCTGGGGATATTGATCGCAATTTCAATTGCCGTTTTGATAGTCCAAAGCTTCCCATAAAAAACGAAATTTTTCTGGACGCAAAGGAAACTCCTGGAACTGTTGTAGCTGCTCTTTGTCCCAGATTCGACTATTTTGCTTATGTCTATAACCATTTAGCCAAAAATACGGTTCGTCGATGAAGATCGTTAAAGCTGCACTTTATCGTCAACAAATACATCACATAGTCTTGTGGCAGTAGTTTTTTCGTAAGAAGGCCCGATTCTTATGAACGACGCAGTATTTGTTTAAAAAGAATCGCGAATTTTGTGTATTTTTCAAAAATTATTTATTTTTTTATGAATATCTATTTTGTCCCCTTCAAAGTAATCCACACCAGATATTGCACACTTATGCCAACGTTTTTTCCAATCCTCGAAGCACTTTAAAAAATCATTTTTTGTGTTCTTGTTCAGCTCCTCCTTCGTTGCCGTCTTTATCTCCTCAATCGTACCGTAGTGTTGTTCTTTCATGGGACTCTTCAGTTTCGGGAACAAGAAAAAGTCACAGGGGATCAGATCTGGGGAATACGGTGGTGTGTTGTTTTTGGCCAAAAATTCGCGCACAAGCAACGATGCATGAGCAGGGGCGTTATCATGGTGCAAAAGCCAATTTTTGTTCTTCGACAAATCCGGGCGTTTCTGGCGAATTGCTTCGCGCAACTTGCGCATAACTTGCAGGTAAATTTTCTTATTGACCGTTATACCCTGTGGTTAGAACTTATGATATACCACGCCCCTGCAATCGAAGAAAACTGTAAGCAAAACCTTCACATTCGACCGAACTTTGCGCGCTTTTTTCGGTCTTGGCTGGTGCGGCAGCTTTCATTGGGATGATTGAGCTTTGGTTTCCACGTCATAACCATAAACCCATGATCCGTCACCAGTTATGACCCTCTAGAGCAAATTTGGGTTGTCGAGGACAGAATCCAATAGCTCCTTAGCAATGTTAATGCGATGCTGTTTTTGGTCGAAATTGAGCAATTTTGGTACGAATTTCCCGGCTACCCATCTCACGACCAAATCATTGGTAAAAATCGAATGTCACGAGTCAATTGATATGTTTAAGTCCTCACCAACTTCTCCAACGGTGACTCGACGATTTGCCAATACTATTTTCTTAATTTCATCAATGTTTTCATCAGTTGTTGACGTGCTCGGACTTCCGGCACACTTTTCGTCGTTCACATCTTCTCGACCCTCTGAGAACATTTTGTTACACCGATAAACGTTGCTTCGGTCCAAGGTAGCTTCACCATATACAACAGTCAACATTCGGAATTAATTTTATATATTTTTCACACAAAATTTTATACAGATTCTTTGATCAATTTTTTGGAATGGGAAAAAATCGAAGGCGAGCCAACACACGTGCAAGCAAAGCAGCTGTCAAAAATTAACTGAACATTCAAAATGGCCGAACTTATTGGCATAAGTGAGAGACATGAGTACCAACATAATGCCACAAAAAAGCGAAAATCGAATATACGTAACCCGCGGAAATTCAAAATTCGCGATACATTTTGAACAAACCTCGTACAGACACTGGTCAAATGGTTAATGAACTGGTTTTCTTGAATTTCGAGATTTGACGTTTAATTGTGCTTTTGGTAGAACGTGAATTTTGACCATTAATTACAATTACATACACATTATAACAAGCCTATTTTAAGTCAGAGACATTCCAATGAGAGGACATGAACATGTGACAGTAAACACCCATTAGCGTTTTCCAATCTAATAAGTCATATTAAGGCTTCAAGAGATCTGTTGGCCATTTTTTACTTTAAACGCCAATGAGTATTTTATGGGGAAAGTAACAGAATAATTTTTTTAATAAGAAAATTTTGGTGATAGGTTAATAGAGAAAAAAACTTTTTATAACGAGAAACACATAAAAATTTTGTATTTCTCGTTATAAAAAGTTTTTTTTCCCGATTTAGTTATTACTGAATAACTTTGTTATTGAATCGAATAGAATAATATTCTGGTGGATATAGAAAAATCTTTTGAAACTGTCAAAGATTAAGCTTACCTATTGAAAAGTCCCTTCACATACTAATATCAAATTACTATCAAAGAAACAAGCTAAAAATTACTACCAAATACAAGAACAACAACAATTCTTATCAGATGGTAATTACGATACTTTTATCTATCGCCGATAAAGATAACCAGAATAATATGAAAATCTGTAAAAATACTTCTAATTAAAGGTTGAATTAGGACTGTGACTACCACCAATGACGAGTCAGACTTAAATTAAAAACATGAACATTGGGTGAAAAATAATTTCAAATCGCGAATCTAAAAGAAACAACCCCCCCCTCCCCACGCCACAAATGTGAGTAAAATTATGCTCAGATATTAGTCACCAAACGACAAATGCTAGATAGCTGATCACGCTTGTAATTATGCCAATGTCGAGGACAGGTGGTAAGTGCAGGTGAATGATGCTTTAGAGTAGGAATTATTCCGTGGCTGAAGAGCATCATCATTCGTCGCGTACTCGAACGCTAAGTAAATAGCAGAGAAATCATAATGAATGAGGTGGTGTCGTAGTATCTGTGATGGGTGTAACAAGGGGTGGCCATGTTGAATTTGTAAAATACTCTACAAGTTATAATGTGCAAACAGAGAAAAATAATTCCTGACCTACAACAAGTCGCGACGATTTTTATTTGTTTCTCTTCCGTTCGCAATCTTTCCCACCATACCTACCCCTAAATGCGAATGGTGTCCTTTTACTTTCTATGTACAATATAAGAGCTGCCAGTATCATTTTCAGTATTATAAGATTTAGTAAGTAAAAAATTTAATGACAACCAGAATGAAAGGCAAAAATTCATAAAATAATAAAAGAATCCAAAAGAAAATTATTTCAGCAATAGTAGCAGTGGAAGAAGCAGCCAAACGATCTCTATCACCACCACTACCACCACCATCACCATTATTGCCATCAACAAGAATAACAGTAACGGCAGCAATAGCCAGTAATCATTACAACATCAACCAAATTGTTGATGAATAGGAAAAAACAAAAAAACAAAAAAAATTCGAATTATTTTTGGGGGTGAAAGTTTAAGGAACAGTAAAAAACGAGATACAATATGAAGAGCAGTTAATGAGTACAACGAGTTTTCTGTGTACAATCCCTCCTCCTCCCCCCCCCCCCCACCAAAAAAAAACAATAAATAAATAAATAAAAATAAAATGATAAAAGGAAAACATTCTTGGTGGATTTTGTGTAGGTGGGATGGGTAAGCTTGAGTAGTTGGGTCACGGTTAATTGGAATAAATAAGTCCATAAAAAAAGAAAAGAAATTGTCCTTCTGGGAATGGGAGGATGAATGGAATGAGAGGTGGTTACGGCCTTGATGAGCATAAAAGAAAATAACAAAAAAAATATTTTTTTTAAAATATGGTGAAGAATTGGAATTGTTTTTGTCTGCTCTATCGTCGATTTTCCCTTACAATCTATATTATCCAGCATATCCAAGGCCGACCGGGCCGGGCCAATCATCCACCCAGCCACTCTCAATCCAGAAATCGTTTAATCTATAAAGACTTGAACAAAACTCACTTGTAGGATTTTGATTTTATTTTGTTTATTTTGTTTTTTGTTGTTGTTGTTGTTGTTGTTGTTGACAATTTTTTTTTTTTTAAAGTTTTTGTCTGTTCTCAATTTATATGGACTTTTCTTAATGTTTTCTGTAAAAAATATTATTTGCATTAAAAAATAATCCATTTTATTGGAGGGTTTTTTTTTTTCTTCTGTTGAGCCCGTTTTTGAGAAGGGGCCAGATGGGACTACTGATCTTGTTTGGTATTAAATAGGAAAAATTATGAAAAAGGGCAAAAAATCTGAAAGTTTTTTTTTAATTTTAAATTACAAAAAAAAAACTAATAATTTGTATGAATTCGTTTAAGGATATCGAAAAGTACTTTTTTAATATGGAAGTTTACTCAGGTTTGGTATCAATTCAAGGGGCACCTGTTCACCAGATGGTATTTTGTTATTGTAGTACTGAAATTTGAACAAGCTAATAATAAGTAATTACCAAAAACTATATGTATTCGAAGAGGATTGGACATTTTTGATTTTGTTATTTGAAATATAATTTTTGTCATTAGTGCCTAAAAGTGCTTTTCAAAACGTGGCAACTTTTGATCTTCTTGGTCCAAATTTTTTTGACTGATTTTTCGAGTAAATCTCATTCTATCTCTGCTATAACTCAATCGGTGTTGTCTGGAACCATATAAAACAGAAAATCCTGAATCTCAAATTCAGCACAACGAAAATTCGATTCAACACAAAACAGACGCCGCATGATACTTCATCTTTTGTTTGAAACTAGGTCAGACTGGTAAAAGGATATTTTTTGCGGTCACCTGCTACTTATCCAATCAGAACACAACCAGTTGAAAACGTCAAAAGCATCGGCAGATAAAGCATATCGGAAAAAACTACAGCACAATGGCAATGCTTCAGAATGCCTAGTCATAAACAGAAACTAAACCGACTACAACGAGAACAACAGAAATTCAAAAATATCAAAATGGCCGATACGAACCGAATACAAAGAATACTTCACTATGAAAAGCAACAGAACGAATCCTATCCCACAGAAAGTATATCTCACCCACTGCGACATAATGGCGGTACCTGGGTAAGATTGGATGTAGAAAAATATGGAAACTTCGACTCCACACAAAGCCAAAGAAGATAAAATATACACAGAAAATTTATTACTTTCCATAAGTCCTCCTTCTAAAAATTTTACTGCACCCAAAATTAAAAATCTAATCCATTAACTACCCAATATAAAGGCTTTATAAATCGAAGTTGATAGGGATAGTTTTAATATTGATAATATTGCAGAAAATCCTTTTTTAGTTTTAACAAAAATTTATATACAAATTTTATACGTTAATTGACATCGAAGCCTACAAATAAAGTTAGTATAATGCAGTGTACCAATATACTACAGTGTGCGTTGTAGGCGCACTACATCCCCTCAGGCGTGTTCTTAGATATTTCCCAAGTTTCGATCGTGTATGGTACTCTCAATATTTTTGCCTCAGTTTAATTAAATTTTTTCAGTGTATTTTTAGGTAAATTTACTAAATTAGATCAACAAAATCAAACAAATTTAAGGCTTAACTCAGTGAATTTTTTAGGAACCTTTTTGGTCATTTTACTAAATTAGGACACTGAAATAAAAAATAAAAATTTGGGCTCAGTTTAATTATTTTTGTCTGAGCCTTTTTAAGTAAATTCACTAAATTAGGTCATCAAAATCAAAAAAAATGAAGGCCTAACTCAGTACATTTTTTCGAAACTTTTTTCGGTCACTTTACTAAATTAGGTCACTGACATTAACAAAAATATTTTGGCCTCAGTTTAATTATTTTTGTCTTAGTCTTTTTAGGTAAATTTACTAAATTAGGTCACTGACATTTATAAAAATATTTTTGGTTCAGCTTCATTATTTTTGTCTGTGTCTTTTTGAGTAAAATTACAAAATTAGGTCACTGAAATCAAGAAAAAAATTTAAGGGCTAACCCAGTAAATTTTTACGAAATCTTCTTCAGTCACTTCACTAAATTAGGTCACTGACATTAAAAAAATTTTTGGCCTCAGTTAAATTATTTTTTTCAGTTTCATTTTAGGTAAATTTACTAAATTAGGTCAATAAAATCCAAAAAAATTTAAGGACTAACTCAGTGAATTTTGTAGGAACCTTTTGGGTCATTTTACTAAATTAGGACACTGAAATAAAAAATAAAAATTTGGGCCCAGTTTAATCATTTTTGTCTGAGTCTTTTTAGGTAAATTCACTAAATTAGGTCATCAGAATCAAAAAAAATGAAGGCCTAACTCAGTACATTTTTTCGAAACTTTTTTCGGTCACTTTACTAAATTAGGTCACTGACATTAACAAAAATATTTTGGCCTCAGTTAAATTATTTTTGTCTTAGTCTTTTTAGGTAAATTTACTAAATTAGGTCACTGACATTTAAAAAAATATTTTGGGTTCAGCTTCATTATTTTTGTCTGTGTCTTTTTGAGTAAAATTACAAAATTAGATCACTGAAATCAAGAAAAAATTGAAGGGCTAACCCAGTAAATTTTTACGAAATCTTCTTCAGTCACTTCACTAAATTAGGTCACTGACATTAAAAAAATATTTTGGCTTCAGTTAAATGATTTTTTTCAGTTTCATTTTAGGTAAATTTATTAAATTAGGTCAATAAAATCCAAAAAAATTTAAGGACTTACTCAGTAGATTTTTTCGAAACTTTTTTGGTTATTTTATTAAATAAGGTCACTGACATTAAAACAATATTTTGGCTTCAGTTTAATTATTTTTGTCTCAGTCTTTTAAAGGGAAATTTACCAAATTAGGTCATCAAAATCAAAAAAAAATGAAGGCCTAACTCAGTAAATTTTTACGACATCTTTTTCGGTCACTTTACTATATTAGGTCACTGACATTAACAAAAATATTTTGGGCTCAGTTTAATTATTTGTTTCTTAGCCTTTTTAGGTAAATTTACCATATTAGGTCATTAAAATCAAAAAAAATTAAGGCCTAACTCAGTAAATTTTTACGACATCTTCTTCAGTCACTTTACTAAATTAGGTCACTGACATTAACAAAAATATTTTGGGCTCAGTTTAACTATTTTTGTCTGAGTCATTTTAGATAAATTGACTAAATTAGGTCACTGACATTTAAAAAAATATTTTGGGTTCAGCTTCATTATTTTTGTCTGTGTCTTTTTGAGTAAAATTACAAAATTAGGTCACTGAAATCAAGAAAAAAATTTAAGGGCTAACCCAGTAAATTTTTACGAAATCTTCTTCAGTTACTTCACTAAATTAGGTCACTGATATTAAAAAAATATTTTGGCCTCAGTTAAATTATTTTTTTCAGTTTCATTTTAGGTAAATTTACTAAATTAGGTCAATAAAATCCAAAAAAATTTAAGGACTAACACAGTCGATTTTTTCGAAACTTTTTTGGTTATTTTATTAAATTAGGTCACTGACATTAAAACAATATTTTGACTTCAGTTTAATTATTTTTGTCTTAGTCTTTTTAGGTAAATTTACCAAATTAGGTCATCAAAATAAAAAAAAATGAAGGCCTAACTCAGTTAATTTTTTTTAAACCTTTTTTGGTCATTTATCATACTAAATATGTCACTCATTTCAACAAGGTTTCTTTTCGAAATCTTCACAAGGTTTTTTTTCGAAATCTTTACTAAATTAGGTCGCTGATATTTTAAAAAAATGTTTTACTCAATTGAATCTTCTGCAAAATTTATTTTGCTTACATGACTTATTTTTAAAATTATTGTAGGTCAATTTATTCAATTTACTATCTAAAATATTCTAAGAACTTTGTAAAAATTATTAATAGCCTAAAATTTTTCGAATTTTTTGTATAATTTTCTTAACTTTTAGTTTTCGTTCTAAATGCATTTTTTTCTAATTCCTTTAGGTAATTTATTGCAAGTTTTAAAAAATATTTACTTAAAAAAAATCCCCTTTAATTATTAAGATTTCCTGTTTTGATCAAATTTTGACAATAAATTAAAAACGATTATTTTTTTTTTTTAATAATTGAATGAAAGTTTTTTGCAGAAAAAAAGTCAAAAAGGTTCACCTGAATTTTTTTCTTCAAAATTATTAATATAAAAAAATATCGATTTTCCTTGATATATTTTCCAGACATTGTTCTATTCTCACAAAGATTAAAAATGATTTTTATGGAAAAATATTTAAATTTATTTTAAACTAAAATAAAAAAGAAAAGTAAAATTTATAAATAGAACTCAACAACATTAAAATGGGATGCATAATAAAATTTTCATCTAACTATTCATAATAAACAGATTAGCATAAAGGACGACTACCAAAATAAATTAAGACTAAAGTATAAATAATAATAAAAAAAAAAAACAACTCCAAATGCATAAGTTGAAAAGTACAAAAACAAAACGGAACCCTTTAATTTTCTTGATGATCAATTTCAGAAGTAATTGGAAAATCTGTTTTGACCGCAGATAACATAATCCCATCTGTCTAACAAACTTTCTTTTAAAAAAGGCAGACCTTTTTACATTTATACCACCGCATCCAAAGACAGAACTTTAACCAAGACACTCCACCCTCAAAACGAAGAACGTGCGACTAAGTGAAAACAATTTACCGCATTAATTCCATGAGTTTAAAAAAAAAGGGTTGAAAAATCCAACATCGCTAATACTTAACAAACTTCCCAGTATCATTTCCATACTTGTTTTCTGGAGCATTGAAGCAAAACGAGAAAAGGACGAATTTGATCCTCTTCTCAGTAATCGAATTGGAGCCTCCAATCTTTTGGGGGAAATTTCTCCATTCTGAAAAGTCCTCTTTTAAAAATTAATCGAAAACAGTTTCCTATAGATGAATAAATCAACCCGAAAAAGGACGAATTTTTCTGTAATCCCAAAAATTTCTTCTCGTTCTTTTCATTCATTTAAAATTGTTCACTTTCATTCTCCTTGCACGATTCACTCCTCAGTCTTTGTTGTATTGTAGGGAAAGTGAAAAAGGCTAAAAGGGATTTTTTTTTAAATCTTTTTTTCTCTCCAGTTGTTTTTTGTTCTTTTAACTATGAATTAACAATAACAACAATAAGAAATTCTACAAAACAACCTGTTAACCTGAATAAAGTTTCTTGAGATTGCTTCGATTAAAAAGTTACAAGTGCGCGAACCTTCTTTAAATTTTTAATGGACTTTATGCGAAGAATATTCTATAATATAAAATTGACTATAGTAAATTCTAAATTGGTTACTCTACAAGAATTGAGGCAAAAAAGGGTGAAATTTATATAATACGTGGGGTAGCATTGAGCAAATAAAATGCAACTTTCCTGAGGCATCACAATCGAATTCGGTTGCCTTTAAGTATTGTTCTATATAACAAAACGAAAAAAAAAAGAAGAAATTCTTCTTAGAACAGCAATCAAAAACAAGGAAGTAGAGAAAATTTTGTCTAAGGTAATGGACATAACCGAAATGAGAACGAAGACGATTCGAAAAAAGAAAAAATTAAAAAGAAAATGAATAGCTTTTCTTAACTTCTCAACTTTGCCATTATGATAAACGGACGAGCAGATGGTCCACCCAGCGCCACCAAACGCATCCCTTTCACGTTCGTCGACAGCGAAAAGCTCATCCATCCTGAACAGTACATCTTGTATCGTCTGCGGTGTCATCATTTCAAAATCATTTGCACATTTTTCCAATCTCATAATTAATTTAGATGAAAAGTAAAAGTAATGAATTAAAATGTTAAGACAGAGTGCCATAATCATTTCAGTTAATGGGGTGAGAAAAATTAACCCAAAACTTAATGATACCGTCTGAGCGATTATAATAACAACTTACAACAACAACAACAAGAGCGAAGGAGGGAAAAAAACAATAAAAAAAAAAACAGAAGAAGAAAAATTCTAAAAATAATTGAGTAAAAAAACAAGAAAAACGGGGGGGGGGGGGGGGGGTGTGTAGTTGGGCAAAAAATTTACCGGAAAAATATATTTATACCAGACGGAAAAGCCCTTAGACAGAAGACAACAAAACGAAAAATATCCCCAAAGACGAAAAAAAAAACGAAATGAAAGAAAATAAATTGTGTTAAAGCTGTTGTTAGATAAAAGGGAACCGGGTAAGAGGGATGGAAAAGTGATGATGTGGCGAAGGTCTAATTATTTGCTTTTATTTGTCGATGTAAGGCAAATGGAGCCAAGAGTGTGGTTGAGGATGAACAAGTAAAAGAAGAAGAAAAAATACCGAAAAGAAAATTTGACTCTCAAGCTAACCACCTACCTCCGCCCACGCTCATGCAGGGGAGAAACTTAATGAATTAAGCGTCGTGTAGCCAGTCAACATGTTAAGCAGCTAGGCGGCAGCAGGCAAGTAGGCAGCAAATAGAGGCAGCCAGCCAGCCGCTCTTAATGGGGTTGTGCCGCGAGTAAAAATTACGATAATAATAATTATAAAAGCAACAGTAAATAATGACAATAGAAACAACAACAATAATAATATTTACAAGAGGAAAAAAAATTCACAAATAAAATAAATTAAATTTAACAAAAAAAAAAAAAGAATAAAAAGGAGACACACAAAAATACAATTTCAAAAGAGTAAAAGAGAAAGGAGCAAAATAACTGAGTAAATGTGAAAGGAGGGCGCTAAAGTGAGAAAATGTTGGGTTTTTTTTTTTGTTTGAATTTTTCTTTTTTAATGAATTTTTAAATAGGCAAAAATTAAACAAGTAAAAGCGCAGAGAAAATAGCAGAAGACCTTTTGTGGGTGGTGTAAAGTTCGCACCTTTTCAATGTTGCCGGATTAATTGAAGGATAATAACAGGTGCGATGGTACGAGTAGTAGATGGTCAAGGGTTACTACCCGTTTTTTTTTTTTTTGCAATAATTTTTTGCTATTTTTTAATTATCTGAACTCCGCCAAATAATCACAGTTGATAACATTAATTTGTTTGAGATTCAATTAAATCTTTTCGAGTGGATTATATACAATTAGCTTCTTAGGCCTTTTTGTTACAATAGAATTTTGCTTGAAAATTACCATAATTAAGGGTGTCACATAATTTTTTTTGTTTACCTTTTTTGATAATAAAAAAAGACAATCTGACAAATAACAGTAATAACGTGGTAATTATTGTGTAGGTCGGAGAGTAGATAGAACTTAAATTTCAGTTTTTTTTTTCAAGCTTACAAAAATTGTGCTCACATTTAAAAAAGACTTTCTTGATTTTTTCTCACATTTAAAAAAAGTGATTTTTACAGTGAGGATTTTGGTGGTAGGATAATAGGGAATAAAACTATTTATAACGAGAAACACATAAGCTGTGAATAAACGGAACATTTAAATAACGATGGATAATTTTGGTACAAATATAAAATAATTTTTTTTTTAAAGGGGGTTTGGATTGAACGGAAATTGGAATGCTTAGCAGAATCCTACAGTTCACTTCCGTATGGCCGGATCGGTTTGGAAAATGTTGATTAAAAGTTTTTTCTTTAATGTCAGTATTGATCGGTTGTGCAGTCTAAGTCTAAGAAGTAGTCGGTAACGTCTGTTAAATTGAAGTCTTTTTAATTTTGTATAAGGATTCCTAGTAAGTCGTTTGTCAAGGTGTGATTCCAGGTATCGTACTTAGTTTTTTGGTGGAATGATGATCCTGTTATGGTACATAGGGATGTGGGGATATTTTCACTCTTCTATTCATTTAGTTTCAGTCTTGAAGATTTTTGATATAAGATGTTCCATTACTGGAAACTGTTTGGAAATTGGAGTGAGGTGCTAAAATAACGATATCATCCGCATAGATAGCAGTTATAGCTTTTGGGATTAGTTGGGTGGTCAAAAATATAAATATTGGACAAGAATTTATAAAGGCTACTGCCTTGAGGAACACCAGTGATCATTAAAGCTGATGTCACCCTGAGAATGAATTGGAAGCTAATGCAAAGTTTTTGCTTTCTGTGATATCCATGCCAGCAATTTAACTCATAACATCTAAGTTAAAGTCACCCAGAGTTCTACTTCTGAGGGATGTCAACGCTGGGCATGAACAGAACAGGTGAGAAATTGTCTGCTCTTCTTCTTCGTCTTTTCAGTTACAACAAAAGTCATTTGCCTAGTAGTCTAGTGTGTAATGTGAGTCTTACCTTTTCTCAGTAGGCCGTATGTTCTCTAGATTAGGCCAGATTATTCTAGAGATATGCCACGTGTCAGTAAAGACTGCTCCATCTCTCGTTCGCCAGTTTTAGTGTGCAGCTAGATTTATAGGAATTTATACTTCCTCTGAAGTAGTGGAGGATCTAGGATAGTACCATTTCTGCTTAACTCATCTCTTTACTGTTTCCTGAAATGTGACTATGTCTGAGAACCAAGCATAGATAAATATTGCACCGGTTGGCCTTCGATCTTCATAAAAAATTACGATACCCGAGGGAGATGGGGAATATTTTAAAATTAACAGGTGTTCGGAAAGGACGTTGGAAAATAGTTATATGATTTTAAAATAAGATAAAACGTGGCGGGATGGATGCTCTTGAATTTTTAAAACACTCCAGTGTAACAAACACGATCGAAACCTTGGGAAACATCAAGCAACGTGCCTGAACAATGCTCTTTTAACTCAAGAAGGGATGTAGTGCACCTACAGTGATTTTTTAAATAATTCAGGAGAGCACAATAAATTTTGCAGGAGATTCAATTGAGTAACAGATTTTTCTTAATGTCAGTGACCTAATTTTGTAAAGATTTCGAAAAAAACTTCTTGAACCTAAGTATTTATTTTAATCTGAGTGACCTATTTAGTAAAATTACCAAAGAAAGTTTCGAGAAAATTTACAGAGTTAGGTCTTAATTTTTTTTTCATTTCAGTGACCTAGTTTTGTAAATTAACCTAAAAAAACTCAGACAAAAATAATTAAACTGACCCCAAAATATTTTTTTTTAATGTCACTGACCTAATTTAGTCAAGTGATCGAAAAAGATTTCGAAAAATTTACTGAGTTAGGCCTTAAGTTTTTTTGTTGGTTTCATTGACCTAATTTAGTTAATTTACCTAAAAATACTCAGACAAAAATAATGAAACTGAGCACAAACTATTTTTTTTAATGTCAGTGACCTAATGTAGTACAGTGATCGAAAAAGTTTTCAAAAAATTTACTGAGGCAGGCCTTAAATTTTTTCGTTAATTTCAGTGACCTAATTTAGTGAATTTGCCTAAAAATACACAGCCAAAAATAATGAAACTGAGCCTAAATTTTTATTTTTTATTTCAGTGACCTAATTTAGTAAATTTACTTAAAAAGACGGAGACAAAAATAATTAAACTTAGCCCAAAATATTTTTTTTTAATGTCAGTGACCTAATGTTTTCAAAAAATTTACTGAGGCAGGCCTTAAATTTGTTCGTTGATTTCAGTGATCTAATTTTGTAAATTTACCTAAAAATACACAGCCAAAAATAATGAAACTGAGCCTAAATTTTTATTTTTTTTTTCAGTGATCTAATTTAGTAAATTTACTTTAAAGATTGAGACAAAAATAATTAAACTTAGCCCAAAATATTTTTTTTTAATGTCAGTGACCTAATGTTTTGGAAAAATTTACTGAGTATGGCTCAAAATTGTTTATTTAGTTTACTGGCCTAGTAAATTGACCGAAAGATATTCTGAAAAAAAATAACTTTGTTGAGACTGAAAAATATTATTGAATTTCAGTGACCTTAATGCTCCTAAAAAAAATTAAAAAAATTAATAAGGCTGTCCTTCTTTTTTTTTGTTAATTTCAGTGACCTAATTTAGTAAAATGACCAAAAAAGGTTTCGAAAAAATTTAATGAGTTAGGTCTTAATTTTTTTCTGTTGATTTCATTGACCTAATTTAGGAAATTTACCTAAAAAGGGTCAGACAAAAATAGTTAAACTGAGCCCAAAATATTTTTTTTAGTCTAGGTGACCTACTTTAGTAAAAGGACTGGAAAACGTTTTGGAAAAATTTACTGAGTATGGCTCAAAATTGTTTTATTACTTTTACTGACCTAGTAAATTGACCGAAAGATATTCTGAAAAAAAAAAAATAACTTTGTTGAGACTGAACAATTTTATTGAATTTCAGTGACCTTAATGCTCTTAAAAAAAATTAAAAAAATTAATAAGGCTGTCCTTATTTTTTTTTTGTTAATTTCAGTGACCTAATTTAGTAAAATGACCAAAAAAGGTTTCGAAAAAATTTAATGAGTTAGGTCTTAATTTTTCTCTGTTGATTTCATTGACCTAATTTAGTAAATTTACCCAAAAAGGGTCAGACAAAAATAGTTAAACTGAGCCCAAAATATTTTTTTTAAATCTAGGTGACCTACTTTAGTAAAAGGACTGAAAAAAGTTTCGGAAAAATTTACTGAGTAGCGCTCAAAATTGTTTTATTAATTTTACTGACCTAGTAAATTGACCTAAAGATATTCCGAAAAAAATAACTTAGTCGAGCGTAAAAAATTTTATTGAATTTCAGTGACCTTACTGCGGAAATTGATCTTAAGAGATTCCCATAAAAAATTACTGTGCCATATTTTAGTAACTTCTCCTCAATAAATCTAAAAAAAATAATAAGGCAGACCTTAACATATTTTTTTAAAAATATCAGTGACCTAATTTAGTAAAGTGAAAAAAAAGGTTTCGAAAAAATTAACTCAGTTAAGTGTAAAATTTTTTTTTAAATTTCAGTAAACCAATTTAGTCAGGGTTTCGATTAAATTAACTTCCTTACAATTATAGTAATTTTTGCTTCCAATCAAATAAGGCATTGACAAAAGTTATACAAATTACATTAAAAGATTAAAAATAAATCTCATATAATATATTTTGAGAAATTTCTTAAATATTTTATATAAAAAATTTTCAACGAATATTTTCTAAATTGCTCAAATTGTATATAATTAATTTGAGGGAATATATCATTTTCAAATTTTATATTTCGTTAAGCTTAATTCTCTTTTGCTCCATTTTATTTTTTTTTAAACCTCATAAAGTTCGATTATTTGCCTAAATAGAATGTGGTTAGCTGGAAAGGCAATATTTTCACCCACATTCTGTTCAATGCCGTCTACATGATGGGTTGTGATTTCTTTGCAGCCTTACAATTTTTATTTTTAGTTTTTTGTTTTGGTACAAAAAAAAAAATTATTTTGGAACAAAAGCAGTTTCCTTCATTTTAATTTATCCTTCTCGTATCCATATAGATTAGGCTGATGTTCGTTTGGGGATGTCTATTGACTACTGGGAACAGTAACGAAAAAAAAAAAAAAATAATACGTAAGCCTACATGCACATGTGTTGTGATTGATTGAAAATCCCCAACGGATCCCTTCCCGAATCACTTTCGCCAACTGACAGAGCCCACAAGGATTGAAAAATTGGCAGATTTTATACATCGCAGCAGTCGATCGCAGATTATCTGGGGCAATTTCGGGTATCCCCCCCATCTTTCATTTTGTTTTTTTTTTTTAGTTTTTTTTGTTTTTTGTTTTTTGGTAGGCAATATAAGTGCACACACCCCAATGGCAACCGTAGCTATGCTTTTTTCTATTTTAACCGACTACTCACATGTGCTTACCATCGACGACTATTTTGCTACAAGAAAAGGAAAAATATAAAATCCTTTTTTTTTTCTTCTCCTTGTTACTTTCTTCTGCTGCCAATTATTTCGACATCTCAACTCCATTAAATTAATTTTCCATTCTTTATTTAGCAATTTTTCCGATAAGTCGACTGGCTTTAGAGCTCTGCCTACCCTACCTATTGGCATACTCAAAATATGAAACTCGTAGCTCTGAATTTTCGGTTAGTAACAAGCCATCTAAACATTTTTTTTTTTTTAAGATTTTTTTTCTTTATATTTCAGCGGATTGAGAGCCTATCAATGGCGGATCTTTACGCGTAGAGTTTCTTATCTTTTCGGGGTTTGCGGTTATGCGAATTTTAATATTTAAATTGTAATCGCGTGTTCAATTTCCCGTCAAGTCAAGATATCCTCTTGCAATATTCTCATATGCATATACGTACATTTGCTTAAGTTTTTTGACACTCAACATCTATATATATGGTACATACTACAATATTATAGCTACATTATCAGAAAAGTATATCCTTCACGGGTATAAACCCATACAATTACTTTCACGTATACCAACCGGATAACTGAACGAATACATAATTCAGCACTTCCGTCGAGAAGTTCTATGGTATGGAAATCGTATAAGGTAGGCTATAAAAAGTAACAAAAAAAAAAAAAAAAAAAATCCTGATGAAAATGTAAGTAGAATTTGGGAAAAAATCCAAAAATAAGTACAGAACATAATGAATTAATAATGTGAACAGAAGAAAAAGTTGGTTCCCATCTCGAAGGATAATGCTTTCCAATACCTCAAAATTCGTTAGAATCCAGGCGGATGGTTTGTGGTAATAAATTGTTTTTGAGTTAAAGAACAGAAACCGAAAAAAAAAATATAATACAACAAAAACTGCTGTAAAACAGAAAAACCTTCTTATTTTCTGGCTTAAGTTAATGATTTTGCCATTGCGTACATTGTTATGATAACTCTTTAAAGACTTACAAAGTTCGGTTCGGATAATCTCTATAAAATATTACAAAAATAATTAGCTTTTTAATTAATTATCTATACGATTAAGGAAAAGCCCAGTTAAAATTATTAAATTCATATTTACTTGGGAAATAATACGCTCTGATTGAATAATAAAGTTCATAAAGATGTCGGGCGGGTGATTTGTTCAAAAATTTGGAATGAAACATTTTCACTTACAAAAAAGTTTTTCATCTAATTATCGAGATAACTATCAATGGACTTTTTTTTGTAAAAGTAATTGTGTATCTAAATTTAGTTGTCACACACTGAAAGCATAGTTCTTACGTGAATCGACTTAATAAAGTTTTGAAATTTTCTTAAAACAAATTTTTGCTTAAGTAAATCAAGCAAAAATCAATTTAAAAAAACTTCAAAATCATATTGAGTTAATTGTCACACATAAATTTGCAAAAAATAAACCAGACATAATTCATCGTAAATGATATTTTTTGCAAATATAGTAAATTTTCTCAAAAATAACTCAAGGGACTAAAAAAATTAATAGTTAGAAAAATGATATGAAAATTATGATAATGAATATTTTTAATAAAACCCTAGAAGAATATAGAAATATTTTAGAGAATTAATTTTAAAAATTGTCTTAAAAAAAATAAGTCAGGAGAGCCAAATAACTCAATAACGTATATTAATTGGCCTAGAATAATTTGAAAAAAAAATTATTCAGTGGAGTCAAAAATATTTTTCTTAACTTTCAGTGACCTAATTAAGTAAATTGACCGAAAAAGGTTACGAACAAATTAACTGAGTTGAGACAGAAATAGTTTTTTTTCAATTTAAATGGCCTAATTTAAGAAACTATGCTTTGTTGAGCTCTGTTGAGCCGAAAATATTTTTTTTTTTCAATTTCAGTGACTTCATTTAGCTGACCCTAAAATATATTTTTTAATGTCGCTGACCTAATTTGATTAATTGACCTTAAAAGATTTTTTAAAGTGAAAGTGACACAATTTATTAACTTGAATTAAAAATATTTCGATTAATTAACTAAGCTTATCTTAAAGGATTTTTGCCATTTCATTGACCTAATATAGTGAATTTAAGCTAAGGAGATTTTTTAAAAATTATGGTAGTTCAGGCTCAAATATTTTTCTTTAATTTCAGTGGGTTAATTAAGTAAATTGATCGAAAAACGTTACGAAGAAATTGACTGAGTTGAGCCAGATATATTTTCTTTCAATTTAAATGGCAAAATTTAAGAAATTATGCTCTGTTGAGCTCTGTTGAGCCTAAAATGTTTTTTCTTTCAATTTCATTGATTTCATTTAGTAAATTGGCTCAAAAAGGTTTTTTAAAAAAGTTTACCAAGCTTACCTTAAAATATTTTTTTTAATGTCACGGACCTAATTTGATTAATTGACTTTAAAAGATTTGAACAACATCTCTTTCTGTTAAGAAAACAAATTTTTTAAAAAATTTTTTTGACCTAATTTAGTAAAAATTTATCTGAAGAGGTTGTGCAAAAATTTACTGCGTTAGACCTAAAATATATTTTTGAAATGCATTGACCAATTTGATTAAAAATTTCATAAAAATGAACTTAGCTGAGTATAAGGTATTTTTTTTTTAATTTTAGTGACCTAATTTAGTAAATTGACCTAGAATAATTTCTAAACAATAATTATATTGAGCATCAAATATTTTTTTTGAAATTTAAGTGACATAATTTATTAACTTGAATTAAATTTATTTCGAAAAATTAACTAAGCTTATCTTAAAGTATTTTTACAATTTCAGTGACCTAATATAGTGAATTGAGCTAAGGAGATTTTTTTAAAAATTGTGTTAGTTCAGCCTCAAATATTTTTCTTTAATTTCAGTGGGTTAATTAAGTAAATTGATCGAAAAACGTTACGAAGAAATTGACTGAGTTGAGCCAGAAATATTTTTTTTCAATTTAAATGGCAAAATTTAAGAAATTATGCTCTGTTGAGCTCTGTTGAGCCTAAAATGTTTTTTCTTTCAATTTCATTGATTTCATTTAGTAAATTGGCTCAAAAAGGTTTTTTAAAAAAGTTTACCAAGCTTACCTTAAAATATTTTTTTTAATGTCACGGACCTAATTTGATTAATTGACCTTAAAAGATTTGAACAACATCTCATTCTGTTAAGAAAACAAATTTTTTAAAAAATTTTTTTGACCTAATTTAGTAAAAATTTATCTGAAGAGGTTGTGCAAAAATTTACTGCGTTAGACCTAAAATATATTTTTGAAATGCATTGACCAATTTGATTAAAAATTTCATAAAAATGAACTTAGCTGAGTATAAGGTATTTTTTTTTTAATTTTAGTGACCTAATTTAGTAAATTGACCTAGAATAATTTCTAAACAATAATTATATTGAGCATCAAATATTTTTTTTGAAATTTAAGTGACATAATTTATTAACTTGAATTAAATTTATTTCGAAAAATTAACTAAGCTTATCTTAAAGTATTTTTACAATTTCAGTGACCTAATATAGTGAATTGAGCTAAGGAGATTTTTTTAAAAATTGTGTTAGTTCAGCCTCAAATATTTTTCTTTAATTTCAGTGGGTTAATTAAGTAAATTGATCGAAAAACGTTACGAAGAAATTGACTGAGTTGAGCCAGAAATATTTTTTTTCAATTTAAATGGCAAAATTTAAGAAATTATGCTCTGTTGAGCTCTGTTGAGCCTAAAATGTTTTTTCTTTCAATTTCATTGATTTCATTTAGTAAATTGGCTAAAAAAGGTTTTGAACAATTTACCAGCTGACCCTAAAATATTTAGAGTCTAATTTGATTAACTGACCTTAAAAGATTTGAAAAAAAACTCAGAAGAAAATATTTCTTTTTATTTCAGTGACTTCATTTAGTAAAGGTTTTGAAAAATTTACCAAGCGGAGCCTAACATATTTTTATTAATGTTGCGGACCTAATTTGATTAATTGACCTTAAAAGATTTTAAAAAACTGATTCTGTTAAGAAGACCTAATTTAGTAAATTGATCTAAAGATAACTTTACCTTAAAAGAGTTCGAAAAAATAACGAAGATGGTCCTTAAATTTTTTTTAAAAGTCAGTGACCTAATTAATCAAATGAAGTAAAGAGATTTTAAAAAATTCACTATGTTAAATTTTATTGACCTAATTTAGTAAATTGACTGAAAGAGATTTCGAAAAAATTTACTTGGCTGAGCATAAAATATTTTTTTTACTGACTTAATATAGTGAATTGACCTAAGGAAATTTAAAAAAAATTATGTTCGTTCAGCCTTAAATATTTTTCTTTAATATAAATGACCATAATTGAATAACTTGTACTAAAAAATTTTGAAAAAATAATTAAGTTGAGCTTAAAGTATTTTTGCAATTTCAGTGACCTAATTTAGTATATTGATCTGGTGAGATTTTGCGACTAAAATATGTTCTTAAAATTTTGCTAACGTTATTTGGTGACCGAACACGACTTTTTGAAAAAATTATGTTAGTTGAACGTAAATATTTTTTTTAATTTCAGTGACCTAATTTGTCAAAGGTTTCGAAAAAGTCAAAAATATTTTTTCTTAATTTAACTGACCTAATTTGGTAACTTTACATTCAAAGATTTCGCAAAAATAACTATGCTGGGCCATAAATATTATTTCTTTTAAACTCAGTAACCTAATTAATCAAATAAAGTAAAGAGATTTAAAAAAATTCACTGTGTCAAATTTTATTGACCTAATTTTGTGAGCCGATCTAAAGAGATTTGGAAATTATTCTATTAAGCATTAAATATGTTAATTTTTGAATTTTCTATAATATCATCAAATATTTTGCTATAATATGAGTGACCATAGTTGAGTAATTAGTCCTAAAGAAAATTTTGGAAAAATTTACTTAACTAAGCCTAAGATATTAATTCTAATTTTACTGACCTAATATGGTAAAGTGTTTGGAAAAGGTTTCGAAGAAATTGGTTCCAAAATTAGTAAATTCATCTTAAAAGTTTCCAAAAAAATTACTGAGTTGAGACTTAAATCTCTTTTAAATTGTGTTGACTTAATTTACTAACTTCGTCTTAAAAATTTTCGAAAAATATAACTAACCTGAGCCTAAAATATTTTTTTCATCGTCAGTGACCTAATTTAATAAAATGAGCTAAAGAAACTGCAAAAAACAAATACTGAGCTGGGACTAAAATATTTTTTAAATTGCGTTAACTTAATTTAGTAACTTCACCATACAAAATTTGAAAAATTTAAATAAGCTGAGCCTAACATATTTTTTTAAACGTTAGTGACCTAATTTAATCAAATGAGCCAAAGAGATCCCAAAAAAATTAATGAGTTGGGACCCAAAAAATTTTTTAAATTGCGTTGACTTAATTTAGTAAATTCGTCTTAAAAATTTTCGAAAAATTTAACTAAGCTGACCCTAAAATATATTTTTGATCGTCAGTGACCTAATTTAATAAAATGAGCTAAAGAAACTAAGAAAACCAAATACTGAGTTGGGGCTAAAATATATTTTTAAATTACGTTAACTTAATTTAGTAACTTTACCATACAAAATTTGAAAAATTTAAATAAGCTGAGCCTTAAATATTTTTTTAAACGTTAGTGACCTAATTTAATAAAATGAGCTAAAGAGATTCCAAAAAAATTACTGAGTTGGGACTAAAATATTTTTTAAATTGCGTCGACTAACTTGAGTAACTTCGCCTTAAGAATTTCCGAAAAATTCAACTAAGTTAAGCCTAAAATAATTTTTTTATCATCAGTGACCTAATTTAATCAAATGAGCTAAAGAGATCCCAAAAAAATTAATGATTTGGGACTAAAATATTTTTTAAAATTGCGTTGACTAATTTTAGTAACTTCGCCTTAAGAATTTCCGAAAAATTCAACTAAGTTAAGCCTAAAATAATTTTTTTATCATCAGTGACCTAATTTAATTAAATGAGCTAAAGAGATCCCAAAAAAATTAATGAGTTGGGACTAAAATATTTTTTAAATTGCGTTGACTTAATTTAGTAAATTCGTCTTAAAATTTTTCGAAAAATTTAACTAAGCTGAGCCTAAAATATATTTTTAAACGTTAGTGACCTAATTTAATAAAGTGAGCTAAAGAGATTCCAAAAAAATTACTGAGTTAGGACTAATTTCTTAAATTGTCTGAAAGAGATTTCGAACAAATTTATTCAGTTGAGCTTAATTTACTTTGCTCTTCGGTGACCTAATTAGATAATTTAACCAGAAGCATATGCAAAAATTTCGAAAAAAATTTATTTTATTGTGGGATTGACATATTTGAGGCTTTAAAATATCAGTGACCTAATTGAGAAATAGGCCTAATTTATTGAACTAAACCAAATTGTTTTACTTTTTATTCTAATGTACCAATTTGGGCTAAAAATAATATCAAAGCTAAATTCAGTAAATTGACCTAAAAATTTGAAAACCTAATAAAAGCTGACCTTTAAAATTATCATGCAACTAGCTTATTAATATTTTATAAATATAGTCCTTGAGTCCTTGAAATCAATATTTTGTAAATTAAAAATTAATAGAAAATAAATCCAAATAGGTGTGGGGATAATCTTGAAAGACTTCAAAGAGCACAGAGGAGACATAGAAACGGCATATGTATTGACCATCATCTCATCGATAGGATTTAAATTATTTACAGGATCGGTAAACAAAAAAAAAAAAATTATGTAAAATCAAAACTTTCGAAATTAAAAGAAATTCTTGATTTTTTCTGAAATAGTTTTGAATTTTTTTTTTTTTTGGTTTTTACCTGCTCCTTGGGAATTTACTCAATAATACAATTTTTTTTTTGGCAATTGAAAGAAATTTGCAACTCAGTTTTACCTTATCATATAAGGATATTGGTATGAAAATATATTTGCTTCCATGGTATTGAATTGAAATTTGGTTTTTGTGTAATGTTTCTTAAGTAAAAGTCATCAGCAAGTTGAGGTTGTAAGAAAATTCCTTTGAAACTTTATAAAAGGATTCAGAATTGTGTAACAGAAACAACAATATTCACAACAAAACGGATGAGGAGAGCTGTCTTCAAGATGAAGATAATGCGATGTTTTGTAGAGAATCTCATTCAGGATGTTATTCTGGTGGGCTGATAAATGTCGAGTGAGGAAGGAACGATAAAGGAAGGAAGAATGGAGGAGTTACGTTAAAAGATAAGGAAGAAAAACTATATAAGGTATAGAGTTGGATGAGAAGGACTATTAGCGAAGTTATGAAAGGATTCCATTAACCAACGGGAACTAGAACATTTCGGGATTCTAAGTTATCGAAAAGAGGATAGATACTCGCACATGAACAGGGTGGAGGGGGGGTGGTGTGATTGTGTTGAAGAAATTTGAAAACGATTTCTGTGCAGCGAACCGTAACGAAAGCGTTTTGAGAAGGAAACCGATCGGAATTCTGGGTGGTTGCGGATGAGTTTATTTTGTTCACTTGCTCATGTATTAACGTTAGCCCTCTTCCTTCCACCCAATACAACTTAATACAGTTTTCTCATCTCTCCAAAGCATTACTTTAAACTTAAACTAAAGGTTGACGGGTTCATGCATTCCAAATTTTCCAAATATTTCTTATTCTTCTTGTTCTGGTCTTAGCTCCCCTTATCATCCCCCATCATAGAGAATCTCCTACGCCCGTTCCTAATCATCGATAGTGCTAACCCTGCGGTTATATTCGTGTTCGTGTCGTTGTTTCCATATCTCATCCATACACTGATGAATTTCACGATTCTATGACGACCCGATACGGAATCACCCTGAAGATGACTTCAGTTTTGGGTCGCTCCTATAGGCTATAGCAGTACACCTTAACACCAATAAGGGACTACCAATAAACGATTCAAGTCAAAGCTGGCAGGAAGTTTCGCATGATTGTATGTGGATAGGTGGTAAACCAATTTACTACTGCCAGTTTCTTTGCAAGGATCCTGTTCGGATGTGAAAAGGCTTAA
Source organism: Atherix ibis (assembly GCA_958298945.1). Taxonomy (NCBI): domain Eukaryota; kingdom Metazoa; phylum Arthropoda; class Insecta; order Diptera; family Athericidae; genus Atherix; species Atherix ibis. The sequence goes on along the minus strand of OY282610.1, from coordinate 19,894,470 downwards.
CGCGGAAGATTAATTGAAATTAGAAATTTAAATTAGAGAAAGTATATAGTCCCCTTTTCTTCTCAATATCCATCTTCAAATGAACGATATGATATAGTAAAAACGGGATGAAAATTTATAGAAAGATTTGAGCACGAAAGGTACAAAACGATTTAAAATACGGACACGACAAACAATAAAGATGCTTGACGATGGCAACAGACTGACTGCAACCAATGACGGAAGAGAAGCGGACAGGATTTGGGGACATAAGAGATAAAAAGGGAAAATTCTGATTTAGAATAGAATAAAAAAAATACTATCGCTGTTGTTGTTGGATTTGGTTAAACTTACATGCACAGTGGGATAATTTGTGGAATAAGGACTCATTGACAAGCGCTGATTTTTACCCTGCCAAAAGTCAAATTGATTCAACGCTGCTGACACTTTTCCGAACATCTACTAATCATTTCGATATGAAAATTATTTGTGAACTGATGCGAATTATTTTCTTGGTTTCCTTTAAAGTCCTTTTTGCAAAAGTTTTTCTGTTTTAAGCTTTTCTATTGTACTTCCTCAACAAGGAAACTTAGCTGCCAGTGATTACCAAAGAATTAGCAATGAAATTTCTTTTTATATAAAAATGTAAATTCGTAATGCATTTTGGATAAAATTTTTGATCCTTTTTACAAGGAATTTTTTTTTAAATATTTCTAAATAATTTCTCATTTATACGTTATTAGATACAAAAGTTTAGAAAATTAATTAATAAAGGTTTTCTTTTTTATCACTAATAAAAAAATTATAATAATAAAATTTCAGTTTGTTTATAAAGCAAAAGATGGCGCTGCGGCGAGTATACACACTATTTGATCGATGCTGTTATGATTTTTCTAATCAAATCTGCGCTTTGGCAATTAAAGATCAATTAAATATATTTAAAATTTAGCTTATAATCAAATATATACTTTATAGTATTGCAAATACTTTTATCATACTTTTATCATACTTTTGTCAAAAAATATGTTTGCTTAAATTATTATCATCTAACTTCTTGAAGGACTCGATAATTTTGAGATAATTTTTGATGACTTCTTTGCACATTTTCAGGTCATTACATGATGGATGTTGATTTTTAAATTATCTAAAATTTATAAACTGACTGTTTAAAAAAAAATGTGCCATAAAATATTAGAATAAAAAATTCAACGGCGTCAAATCGTACGATCTTGGAGGACAATTTACATCTTCAAGTCTTCAAAGCCAAAATTTATTATGTGGTATAGTTTATGGCATCATCTTGTTGAATTATATTATAGTTTACCATAGATTAATGTTTTTTTTAATTTAGCAGGAAAAAAATACAGTTGTCATATGACCATAGTGCTCCGAAATGACGGACACACTAATTAGTAACTTTTCGCAAATAAAATAATTTTTCCAAAGTTATAATTGCGAATTTTGTCAATAGATGGTATTAGCGCATTCTTTTGTTATGTCAACGTATTCAAAGTACCTAACCTATCCGACGTCTGTTGTAAAAAATTATAGCGAATTTTGAATTTTCCCGGGTTATGACAAGTTCGGCCATTTTGAATAGTCAGTTAATTTTTGACAGCTGCTTTGCTTGCACGTGTTTTGGCACGTTTTCGATTTTTGCCCATTCCAAAAAATGGATCAAAGAATCTGTTTCGGAAACAAGAAAAAGTCACAGGGGGGCAGATCTGGGGAATACGGTAGCTGCGGCATTATTAATGTGTTGTTTTTGGCCGTTATCATGGTGCAAAAGCCAATTTTTGTTCTTCCACAAATCCGGGCGTTTCTGGCGGATTGCTTTGCGCAACTTACGCATAACTTGCAGGTAATATTCCTTATTGACTGTTCTACCCTGTGGCAAGAACTCATGATGCACCATGCCCTTGCAATCGCAAAAAACTGTAAGCAAAACCTTCACATTTGACCGAACTTGGCGCGCTTTTTTCGGTCTTGGCTGGTGCGGCAGCTTCCATTGGGATGATTGAGCTTTGGTTTCCACGTCATAACCATAAATCTATGATTTGTTATCAGTTATGACCCTCTGGATCAAATTTGGGCTCTTCAGCTACTTAGCAATGTTAATGCGATGCTGTTTTTGGTCAAAATTGAGCAAAAATCGAAGACGAGCCAAAACACGTGCAAGCAAAGCAGCTGTCAAAAATTAACTGAACATTCAAAATGGTCGAACTGGTCAGCATAAGTGAGAAACATAACTACCAACATAACGCTACAAAAAAAATCGAATATTTCAAAATTCGCGATACTTTTTGAACACGAAATTATGACACTGTCTGAAAGTTGGCAAAGGGTCATCGACAAAAACGGATATAGACAATATTTAATTGAATACAATTGCTAACCCAATATATTTTTAAAGCTCTATAAAAATATAGACATTTTACCGGGAGAAAAAAAAAAGTACCAACCTGAGGGAGAAATAGGCCTCATCTTTGAAGAAAGTTTTTTTGAAAAATTATCATTCAAAGTCTGTTGTTGTTCGAGCACACACATTTAATTATGTATTAAATAATTTTTAAAAAGATATATTATTTCAAATGGCAAATAATTAACTAAATAAAATTTATCCCATTTAATAATTATAAGAAACAACCTTTTATATAATATAGCTATACTTTCCAAATTAAAACCTGGATAATCTTTTAGTTCTTCTTTTATTTTATAGTAAATTCTTAATTACTCATCTTTCTTTTTTTAATAAATACATCATAAAAGAGGATAATTTAAAAAATAATTATGGAAAATAAAATAAATGAATATGACCAAAAGAATCACAAAAATTTAGTAAGTTAGGTCAGTTTTTAAAATAAGGACCGAGAAAAATATTGCCCAAGAAATAAATCGTGAGCAAAAATTCGAAAAGGAAAGTGGAAAAAGTTAAAGGAAAAATATCAACAACACCAATAATAACAGTACTCGTACTTGTACAACCGTGTTGTACTCGTGCTCGTATTTTGCCTCCTTGCGGAATCCTTTATAAATAATTAATGGGAGTTTTTCCACTGAATTTTAAACGTTTTTGCTGACTGCAAAAAGTCTGTGAACTTCAGCTGAACGTTGGTTTTTTTCTGTTTTTAATTTTTTATTTTTATTATTATTATTATTTACGTTGGTTTGGATCGTCAATGCCAACCAGATTTCTGTCCTTCAGTTTCCCCGCCAACTTGGATAAATACTTAGAAGGGGAGCTTCCGTATTTCCTTTCCGATTTTTCAACTTTTCTTTTCGCATTTCCAACACGAACTAATTCTCAAAGAGTAAAAGTTTCATTTCGTTAGATCGATGTGTTTGTGTACGTGTCACGGTACGTATCCTTGGTCTAAAGACTATTTGGAATATGGCTCAGTTGGAGTCCTTCTTATTTGCCTGCTATACTTCCACTCTTTGTTAATTCACCCTATCGATAAGATTCATTTTTTCAAACATTCCACCCTCTTTGCTTTTCTTCAGAAATAAGTGTGCTCCTTTGCCAGGTGGTAGAGGAGAGGTAGCAGGCGAGTAAGAAAAAAAAACTCCTTACTGCTATTCATTGAGATTTAATTTACTCATTTGCTAATTCATTCATTCATTATTGAATCAAATTTCGTGTATTACAGCGTGAAAATCTTTTCCATTTAATTTTCGGTGAATTTTTTATTTTGATTGGTCGATCGTCGTCATGATGGTTTTTATTTTTACATAAATTTTCCATTTAAAGTTTCACCATCAACAGTTTGTATTCATTTTACTTTCTTATTTTTAGTTTATTTTTCTTTTCGTAAAAATATTTTCTTATACCTCATGTCCCGGGTAACAAAAGATAAATATTATTTTTTTTTTCAAATAATTTCTTATTATTTTAATAACCTGTAATATTGAATGTGGTAAAATCGTTTGTTTGGACAAAATTAAAAGTGAAAACTTATTTGATAAAAAAAAACTCCTTTACAAAAGCTGTAATTTTAGAAAAAAAAAAAAAAAACTTTAAAAAAAAATAATTTCCACCGGAAATGTGTTAAAAATTAATTTTTCCCAAATAAATTAATCCAATTTATGATTTGGAAAGTTAAATTTATTAAAATAAATAGCAAATTTAAATTCTGATAAAACTCTTTATTAATTATAGTTTATTAATTTTGCCATTATATAAAATATGAAAATAAAATAAAATCCAATAATTACTATCAGAGCTCTATAATTTTGAAATAAGTTTTAATGATTTTTTTCGCACATTTCCGTTTGTTATTCGGCCATTTTCTTTTTTTTGACGTTTGTTAGTTTTTCAAATGTTTAAATAGAGTTTTTTTGTTAGAAAAATACCAACAATAATGCTAAAATTTGATATATTATGTTATTTATAGTGTCGTTTGATTAAAAATAATTATATATGATCTAAATTAAAATATTTAAGTTTGAACCAAAGAAATAAATCGATTATCATACGTCCATAGAGCTCTGAGTTGATGGTAGCGATCTTCCTTTCTCCATATTCAAAGAAATACGGACTAATAACATCTTCAGAATAAAATTCATATCAAACAGTTATTTTTTTATATTCCATTTAGTTACTAGTAGATATTTAGATTATCAATTATAAGAATTTTTGATTAATTTTGTATATAACGAATGCCCAATTAGCCTCATCGCTATTTCAGCCATAATCTACACTTTTAAAGTTTGACAATTTCATTTTTATTTTTTAGTAGTTAAATAAGTTATTTTTAAAAATGGCATACTTTAACCTAAATAAAAATTATTTTAAATAATATATTTTTATATTAAAAATTATTTAATAATATAGTTATACTTTCCGACTTTTAAAATGAATTATTTTGTATGTATGTCTTAAATGATAAATTTTAGAAATACAATAAATTAAATGCCTTAAAAATTATTTATATGTATATATACTCATATATATATATATAAAATAAAATATGTAAGTTGATTATCTGATTTTTAAAGGAAATACACCAAAATAATATAAAATCAACGTGACAACGTGCACGTTAACGGAACGGAAATATTCTCATAAGTTACGAAACCACTTACGGCAAAAATGACGTACGTGCAATGCAAACGCGTGTGCGATTTATTTTATTTTATTTTTTTTTGAAATTTTACAATTAACGCACGATTAATTGTAAAATTTCAAAAAAAATAAAATAAACGATTTTACTTATACACGATTGGACTAAAAAAATTTAAATCTTTTTTTATCAATAAACTTTTTACTATATTTAATAGACAAAATCCGAATAAAACCTTATAAAAAGTCACAATTGAACAATAAAACAAAACGAAAAAATTTAATCCTAATAACAAATAGATTTTTTAAGCTCTGTTCTAATAAGGATTTCTTTAAAAAAAAATTCCTTTCAATAAGGATACGTTAAGATATTAAATACGATTTTTTGTATTTAAAAAAGTAATTTCATTGAATTATTGAATAAAATTAACATCCAAATAGTATTTCATCTTTTTTATAGTCTAATTATTTTATTAAAATTCTGTAAAAGTTAAAAAATGAACTTAACGAAAAAATTCGATTTCTTTTTTCAGAAAAAATTCACTGTCAAAATTCATAAAAATTAAATTAAGTTTTTTCTTTCTTTTTTTTTTAAAGTGTAATTATTTTATTAATTATTATAATAAATGTTAAAAATAGTTTTTAAAAAAAAGAACTTAACGAAAAAATTCGAATGCTTTTTCAGAAAAAATTGCTGATGGAAAAAAATTATGAAAATTCAATACAAAATATCTAAAAAGTATTCCTTCTTCTTAAAAGTTTAATTATTTTATTAATTTTTTATAAAAGTTAAAAAATGAACTTAACGAAAAAATTCGATTTCTTTTTTCAGAAAAAATTCACTGTCAAAATACATAAAAATTAAATTAAGTTTTTTCTTTCTTTTTTTTTAAAGTGTAATTATTTTATTAATTATTATAATAAATGTTAAAAAAAATTTTAAAAAAATGAACTTGACGAAAAAATTCGAATGTTTTTTTCAGGAAAAATTGGTGATGAAAAAAAAATTATGAAAATTCAATTTAAAATATCTAAAAAGTATTTCATCTTTTTTAAAGTTTAATCATTTTATTAATTTTCTATAAAAGTTAAAAAATGAACTTAACGAAAAAATTCGATTTCTTTTTTCAGAAAAAATTCACTGTCAAAATACATAAAAATTAAATTAAGTTTTTTCTTTCTTTTTTTTTAAAGTGTGATTATTTTATTAATTATTATAATAAATGTTAAAAATAGTTTTAAAAAAAAGGAACTTGACGAAAAAATTCGAATGTTTTTTTCAGGAAAAATTGGTGATGAAAAAAAAATTATGAAAATTCAATTTAAAATATCTAAAAAGTATTTCATCTTTTTTAAAGTTTAATCATTTTATTAATTTTCTATAAAAGTTAAAAAATGAACTTAACGAAAAAATTCGATTTCTTTTTTCAGAAAAAATTCACCGTCAAAAAAATATGAAAATTAATTTAAAAGTTTTTTCTTTCTCTTTTTAAAGTATAATTATTATATTAATTATTATAATAAATGTTAAAAATGGTTTTAAAAAAAAGAACTTAACGAAAAAATTCGAATGCTTTTTCAGAAAAAATTGCTGATGGAAAAAAATTATGAAAATTCAATACAAAATATCTAAAAAGTATTCCTTCTTCTTAAAAGTTTAATTATTTTATTAATTTTTTATAAAAGTTAAAAAATGAACTTAACGAAAAAATTTGATTTCCTTTTTCAGAAAAAATTCACTGTCAAAATTCATAAAAATTAAATTAAGTTTTTTCTTTCTTTTTTTTTTAAAGTGTAATTATTTTATTAATTATTATAATAAATGTAAAAAATAGTTTTAAAAAAAATGAATTTAACGAGAAAATTCGAATACCTTTTTCAGAAAAAATTGCTGACGGCAAAAAATTATGAAAATTCAATTCAAAATATCTAAAAAGTATTTCATCTTTTTTAAAGGTTAATTATTTTATTAATTTTCTATAAAAGTTAAAAAATGAACTTAACGAAAAAATTCGATTTCTTTTTTCAGAAAAAATTCACTGTCAAAAAAATATGAAAATTAATTTAAAAGTTTTTTCTTTCTCTTTTTAAAGTATAATTATTTTATTAATTATTATAATTAATGTTAGAAATAGTTTTAAAAAAAATGAACTTAACGAATAAATTCGAATGTTTTTTTTCAGAAAAAATTGCTGACGGCAAAAAATTATGAAAATTCAATTCAAAATATCTAAAAAGTATTTCATCTTTTTTAAAGGTTAATTATTTTATTAATTTTCTATAAAAGTTAAAAAATGAACTTAACAAAAAAATTCGATTTCTTTTTTCAGAAAAAATTCACTGTCAAAAAAATATGAAAATAATTTAAAAGTTTTTTCTTTCTCTTCTTAAAGTATAATTATTATATTAATTATTGTAATTAATGTTAAAAATAGGTTTAAAAAAAATGAACTTAACGAAAATATTCGAATGTTTTTTGCAGAAAAAATTGCTGACGAAAAAAAATTATGAAAATTCAATTCAAAATATATAAAAAGTATTTAATCTTTTTTAGAGTTTAATTATTTTATTAAAATTCTATAAAAGTTAAAAAATGAACTAAACGAAAAAATTCGATTTCTTTTTTCAGAAAAAATTCACTGTCCAAAAAATATGAAAATTAATTTGTTTTTTTTTCTTTTTTTTTAAGTATAAATATTTTATTAATTATTATAATTAATGTTAAAAATAGTTTTAAAAAAAATGAACTTAACGAAAAAATTCGAATTTTTTTTTCAGCAAAAATTGCTGACGAAAAAATATTATGAAAATTCAATTCAAAATATTTAAAAAGTATTTCTTCGTTTTTAAAGTTTAATTATTTTATTAATTTTCTATAAAAGTTAAAAAATGAACTTAACGAAAAAATTCGATTTCTTTTTTCAGAAAAAATTCACCGTCAAAAAAATATGAAAACTAAATTAAAAATATTTCTTCTTTTTTAACGTTTAATTATTTTATTAATTATTATAATAAATGTAAAAAATAGTTTTAAAAAAAATGAACTTAACGAAAAAATTCGAATACCTTTTTCAGAAAAAATTGCTGACGGCAAAAAATTATGAAAATTCAATTCAAAATATCTAAAAAGTATTTCATCTTTTTTAAAGTTTAATTATTTTATTAATTTTTTATAAAAGGTAAAAAATGAACTTAACGAAAAAATTCGATTTATTTTTTATAAATAAATCGAAAAAAAAGAAGACGAAAAAAAAGCCATTGTACAAAAAAATATTTAATGTTTTATAGAGAGAATTTTTGATAAAAATAGAAAATCTTTTAAATAATATAGGAAAAAGTACTGTAAAATTTAAAGGCGAACCTTCGTTTTGATTGTAGAATTTTATGTTGGCTCATAATAATAAATAGCAAATGGATAATGTACGAGAATAGAAAAGTCCATAGTATGGGAATGTAAATTTCAAATGAACGCAATAGAAAATACCGATGAGATTGAGTAAAAAGGGAATAGAGTATTTGTAAAATGGCTGAACGATTTGGCTAAGGAGAATTGTGAACCCGAAATGTTCTCTGCCCACTCTGACCATTTTGCCCACTTAGCCTGACCATTTCAGCCATTTTGGATACTCTAAGATGCACGTACACAAAATGTGGGGGGATACACTCGCTCACAAACACGTGGACAAGTAAATTTTGACTGAACATCAACCCAAACTATGGCCAGTTAGTCCATCACATGTGCCATAGTTTAGTAACCACCGATGGGGATTTGTCAAGAGGACGAATTTGGTTCCTCCCCCGAAAATGTTTATAGAATAAATGGTGCTGCCGCCGCCATAATATCGATCGATTTGTCCACTACATCCGTTCACACCCGCTCTAGAATTTGTTGCTGTTCTTGTCTATCGTATATCTATCCTTGTATGGTATCCTGCTCAGTAATCATATAACCCAGGGGAGAGCATCACTGATAATGTTCGGTGGCCATTTCGCTATTCAATGCCTGAATACATTGCACAGTCAGCAAGCATCACTGCCCCTTGTATACGAACGAATTTAATGTTCTTGGACTGTACACACATTCATACCCATCGCATATAATCATTCGCACAACAAAGATATGGTATTACCAACCCCATCCTCCCTGGCTCTCTGGCGTCCGCCGTTCGCCATTCATTTTACTACTTCACATTTAAAGCCACAGACACCAGTAAATATATACATTTATGTCCGACCCTAGGCAGACCATTTTCAGAGTGTAGCGTTCACTATTCAATGTCCTGCAGATTTAATAGGATTTCGTATAACTGTACCTGTATTCTAGTGGGTGGGGGTGGAGGTTGGTTGTCGGAGGTTGGGTGTAATTCGGTTGCTCGTGTTCGAATCGGAATTGAATTTTGTCCAGCACTGTTAAGGGATGATGAAGTTACTCGAAACGAGACCATGTGGCGTTCGATGGAATGGATGTGAGTGACAAACTGTGGGTAGACGATAACAAATCGAATTGTAGGATGGCATATGATGAAACAGGACACGATAGCTAAGGGCGAACGAACACCCTCCTAAGCAAACTAACAAAAGCGCAAATAATTTTCGGCCATTGAATTGGCAACGTCAAAGCCCTCCACTATATTGTACATACACAGTTAATACGTCCACAATTCGTATACCTATTCGATATTTAAGGTATTAAAGATGTTCGTGTGCGTGTGGTTATATCTTAGTTGGTCGAAAATTTCCGGGGTTGGATTAAGAAAATTACAGGCGAACAGACAAACGGACGGCAATTCATGCTAAGCGTAATCGATACACGAAATGTCCAAAATGGTCGAAGACATTTGAAAATCTCCCTCCTTGGAAAATTTTCCAAATGGACTTGACTGAATCCGTACTAAGCCGAATGCAGCCAACATAGCCGCACCACCCTTCCTTCAATGCCATCTTCTTTATTTAACGTCCACAACGACGTCCATTCGAGATTCGATTGCTTCTTCTTACAATTCCAACAGGATTGTTTCCTTTACAAAACAACCACCGCTTATTCATAGTGCTCTGATCTCATCCCTTCGTCACAGCATCGGTATTGTACCGTATGGCCATACAGCCACGTCAACCGTTTTGCATAACAATTCACACCCTATACCGCAGACTGCTGTATACTCCTGAAAACATGTTGTAAGAACAGAGAACCTTTGATAAGCCATGACTACGAATGGATCGCCCAATACAATCATAGCACCGGCATCGAACGGTAACAGTGGAATTAGTTTAAATTCTATCCGAAAACAACAACACCAACAATAATAAGAACTGTGCATAGTTGCCGAGTACTCTCCCAAATGTAAGAAGCTAAAAAGAGCCGTGGGGGGGGGGGTGGAGGGAGGAGGGTTGGTAAATGGATGGGTTGAGTTATAATATCAGGCAGCAGAATTAGTTTAGATCAGAAAATGGGCATCGTCATGGACATTGCTCTTCGTATCGCTTCACCGCATAGAAATTTCAATCGTACACTTTTCCCCACATCCTTAAATTGACCCTCCTCAATTTGCCTATCTCACTCATCTCTAGTAGCCTCAATTTACCTCAGTAACTTTCCTCGATAGTCCTTTCGTTATATCTCCCACTTCTTGTTTTCGTTATTTTTGCGATCAGATGATAAATATCCCTCCTTTACCGAATCGTCTCTCACAATAAAATGTAAATAAAGTAACGAATCTCTTGTCGACCGCCATCCCTATTATGCCATCCCCTAATACAGTTCATCTAATACCAATGCCACCCGCACCATACACTATCAAATTCAACCACCCCCCCTCCCCCTCCCAACACAACTAAAATTTTCATCACACAAAACATGAATTTCGATTTGTTATATAAAGTTCATCGAAATGAAACACTCGGCTCTGTCTAATGCCCGAACATAAATTTCATTCAAGGACCTCGTGTCCTTTTCGCATTTTCTTGTCACACTATTTTCCCGGAATTTCTAGGCACTCGCATCCTATTAACTCACATTTTAACATTTTACATACACATTTACTTTAATATCAACTTTGATTAATATTATTATTCGTTTCACAATATCTCAACTTTAATCATATTAAATTTATTTCGAATCCTCAATTTGAAAATAATCAAAATTATCCTTAAAAAAAAATTATTTTTTTTTTGTAAAAAAAAAACAAACCTAAAAAATTTTTGGTTTTTGTATGTTAAAAAAAAAAATGTTTATCTTTTTTTAATTTGAAAAAGGAAAAATGAGATTTTCTATATTCTTAATTTGGTCCTTAAAAAAAAAATATATCCTTTTAAAAGAAAGTTCGATGCGTTACACCTTCTGCTATGATAAATTTTTGAAAGTAATTTCGGAGTAAATTTAAAAGTGATAGTAAGTTTTTTTCCTAATACAATACTTACTAAAAAAAAACCATACCCATCAGATGGGTATTAAAAATCCCAACCCCAAACTATAATATTAATGTGCAGAAAAACACAACCCTCCTAACTAAAAGTTTACAAAACTAAAAAAAAAAAATATTAAAAAAAAAACACATTTCCGCATTTGTATTTTTATTGAGTTTGTTGACAGGAAAATTACCAAAATCCGGTAACAAATTATATTTAGTCGAAAAGGTAATATTAACAAAAAAACAAAAAAAAACAACCAACCTCCTATAAGACACCTTTTTGTCGAGACGGAACAAACAAATTTCTTGAGAGAAGAAAAAAAAATTAGATAGAAAGGACGAAGAGGACTATTTAAAAATGAAATGTGAGGGAAAAAAAAATTCGAACATAAATTCACAGCCATACTAAAAAGGATTATACAAAAAGGACCAAAAAATCAACAAGATAAAATAACCCTTTCAGTGGAAGGGGGGAAGGGTTCGGTGCAAAGTAAAATGCGAGCAAATTATTTTTTTCCTGTGTCTTCTCATTGCGGGGGGTGGGGGGTTGTGGGTTGTGTTGTGTTATGACTTTTCTTATTATTTTCATTTGCACAATTTTCTCATAAACAACAAATACTAGGGAAGGGTGGAAAAAAAACAAGAAGAAGAAAAAAAATGAATGAATAAATAAATAAAAACAATAAAAAAAGGTGCCCAATCTAAGATGAACTTTACAATCTGCGAAGTAATAAAGTGAATAATTAGCGATGTAATCGAGTCTTCGGCTTAGGGGTTGATATTTTGGCAGTTGTAATTTTTATTATTTGATGGTTTTTCTAGCATTCTTTTTATTTATTTTTCATTTTTTTTTCTTCTTTTTTTTGTATTATTTGTTGTGGTTTTTTTCTTTAGAGGGGGTTGGGGGGGGGACGGTGGTTGGTTGTTAAATATTTTTATCATTTTTAGCTAAAATAAAATTCTTAGAATTTTTCTAATAATTAAATTCAATAATTTTCTAGAATTTCTTAATGATTTCCAATCGAAAAATAATCAAACACAGTTTATAGGGTCTATTCAATAAGAGTGATCTGTTTACAAGTGGGTCGTATGGCCATATTTGATTTGTAAATATTCTGCATTATTAACGGTTGTATTTGGTAAGATTTGCAATTCATTCATGAAAAGTTATTAAATTTTTTATTAAAGTAATCGTTCTTTTATTGCAACTTATCGAGCACTTCATTCAATTTATGATACTTATTGCAACTTATCGAGGACTTCTACTAATTTATGCCAATTTATGGTACTACTTGCAAATGATCGAGCACTTTTTCCAATTTATGGTACTTAATATTTTTTTTTATTAAAATTTTATCGATTTAATAATTTTCTAGAATTTTTTAATGATTTCCAATCGAAAAATAATCAAACACAGTTTATAGGGTCTTTTCAATAGGAGTGATCTGTTTACAAGTGGGTCGTATGGCCATATTTGATTTGTAAAAATTCTGCATTATCAACGGTTGTATTTGGTAAGATTTGCAATTCATTCATGAAAAAATACACTCCAGTGGAATGCTTGAAAGCTATCAAATTTTTTTATTAAAGTAATCGTTCTTTTTTGCAACTTATCGAGCACTTCTTTCAATTTATGGTACTTATTGCAACTTATCGAGGACTTCTACTAATTTATGCCAATTTATGGTACTACTTACAACTGATCGAGCACTTTTTCCAATTTATGGTACTTAATATTTTTTTTTATTAAAATTTTATCGATTTAATAATTTTCCAGAATTTTTTAATGATTTCCAATCGAAAAATAATCAAACACAGTTTATAGGGTCTATTCAATAAGAGTGATCTGTTTACAAGTGGGTCGCATGGCCATATTTGATTTGTAAAAATTCTGCATTATTAACGGTTGTATTGGGTACGATTTGCAATTTATTCATGAAAAAATACACTTCATTAGAGCGCTTGAAAGTTATTAAATTTTTTATTAAAGTAATCGTTCTTTTTTTGCAACTTATCGAGCACTTCTTCCCATTTATGGTACTTCTTGCAACTTATCGAGGACTTATTATAATTTATGCCAATTTATGGCACTACTTCCAACTTATCGAGCACTTCTTCCACTTTAGCCTAGTATGCTCCCCATTCGTTGAACTATGTCTTTTTTTTATACAATATTCGCATACTAGTAAGGCAAAAGTGTGATTGAAGTGCCAAAAATATTGCCGTAGTTTATGCAAGTATTGATAAATACGGAAATTTATTGACTTCAAAACAGTCTCAACATTTAGGAACTATCTGTCGAAATGTTGAGAATGCCTTGAATTCGATTAAAAATTATTTATTATTATTTACGATTGGATTTGGGCTTAAATCCTAATAAAATTCTTGTCACTTAGTAATTGACGCCGTTGAATCATCGCAAATATCGCGATTTTGCTGATTTTGCTCAGGAACCACTTGAAAATTATGTTGACTTTTCCAAGAAAATCATCTTCTACCATAAGGCGAATTTATCTGGATTGGTGAATAATGTAAATTGTCCTTTCTGGGCTGTAGCTAATTATTCACGAGGAACCTTTACATTCCCAAAAAGTGACCTTTTGGTGTGGGTTTATCGTCGGTTCTTATTTTTTTCCAAAATGAAGAAGGAGTTGCCGTTACTATGAATGCTAAAAATCGATGATAACAAACTTTTTGTAGTCTGAACTGGAAGATATTGATTTAACGAATATGTGTGGCGCTATATGCCACACAGCCCATGTCACAATCAATTTATTGCGGGAAAAATTTGGCAGCGTCATCTCTAAAGAAATACAGATCTCTGATTCCACCAAACAGTGAATTTTTCTGGGTTCAATGACGCTTTGGCATGTCATTCGGCATCAGTTCTTTCACGAGCTGTATTTTATATGATTGCAGACCAGGATCCTTAAGTAACACAATCCCCACTGCTGTAAACGGCGACGGATGGACAAACCACGGTCTTCACTTGCACTGAACGGTATGTCAACAATATTTTCCTCTGTACGCAATCTACGCATACGGCTTGGAGGTTTGATGTCAAATAGCGTAAAATTGCTGCAAAATTTTGTCACTATAGCTTGAATTGCTTGCTCAGTAGATCGTTAAAAATACGTTTGTTTAGATAATTTTTTTTTTTTTTTGATTTAATCCGATAAAATGTGAAATTTGCTTATTGGTTAGTCTAAAAAGTTCGTGGAGTAAATATTCAAAGCAAATATTGTTCATCTGTGGTTTCTGGTTGCAAAACTTATTCAAGTGGTTTTCAAAGGTCTCCCGTGAAGGCCCAGAGCTTCTACGCACACGGGTTGGAGGTTTGATATCAAATAGCATCAAATTGTTGCGAAATTTTATTACTATACCTTGAATTGCTTCAATTCTATGACGACTATAAAAATGGTCAAAGTGGGAAAAATACATTTTTCACAAAGTATAAATTTTGATCAATAATTTTTAAGCGTTGTTCGCTGAAATGGCAATGCCTAACTGAGCCGTAATCTGTCAAAAATAAAAACATGAAAAATCAAATAGTAAAAAAATTACCCGATATAAAAATTAAGATACAGTAAATAATATTTTTAATATAAAAATTTTATTATTATGAGTAGATAAAAAAACGGTGCTGCCATATTAAAAAAATATTGAAACGTGTACAAGGACAACGGCAACTTTTTAAACCAGGTTTAATTCGGCGCTAAAATTATGTGTGCATACCCGTAAGATTGCAAAGGTT
Organism: Atherix ibis; assembly: GCA_958298945.1. Taxonomy (NCBI): domain Eukaryota; kingdom Metazoa; phylum Arthropoda; class Insecta; order Diptera; family Athericidae; genus Atherix; species Atherix ibis. The sequence continues at coordinate 19,879,268 of OY282610.1, read as the reverse complement.
TTGAAATTTTGACAGCGGCATTCTCTTCTTGTCGTCGAAATTATGTTCTCTGCCGATTAATCTATTGCATATCCTCAGGCGAAGGTCGAAATAGTTAGCGATCGCTGCTCAACAAAATTATGATTTTCTCTTCGCCTTTAATCAATTGTACAGCGAAGAGAGACCAAACATTCACCACACAATTAAATGGTATATGAGAAAAGAGAAGGGATAAGTAAATAGGCAGCCAATCGAAAAATGGAATATGTTGCGCAGATTAGATGAGAGGAGTGGCTATGCGCGTTCAGATATTACGGTGAGTGTGTTTACAGCGGCGGCAATTTACAATTTTCAGAGTTTTTCGTTCAAATTGAAAACTTCAAATTTAAAAAAAAAAAAAACTTAATTAAAAATTGAAGAAGAAAAAGCCTTAATTAAAATTTGAAAAAGAAAAAACAACAACAAATCAAAATAATTATTTATTATATAAAAAACGTTTTATAAATGATCGTAAGAAGAAATTGTTTTGTAAAAATTTCATAAACAATTCGTTAGCAAAAAATATTATTTTTATATGATAATTTTTTGTTTTTCCAGAATTTTAATATTTTTGTGTATCTTGTTAGTGTTTTGTTCATTAATTTGGTAGGAAAAAAAAATAAATTTTGTAAAAATCGAATGAATTCGGCTTTATTGCATGCAATAATTCTCCCCCAGGCCCCACAGTCTGTATAATTTGGAGAATTTCTTATGTCAATTATAACTACTTTGGTCGTGCGATTCGTTGCCGTTGGAATTTTTTTTTTTACCAAAACTATGCAGAAAATTATGTTTATGCAGGCAATCCAGAAATTTTAAACTATCTAAAATCCAACATTTGCCAAATTAACGGCCCAATTACACAAAAAAACAATGTATCAAAAATTATCGTGAATTTTGAATTTCCGCGGGGTTACGTATATTTGATTTTCGATTTTTTTATGACGTTATGTTGGTACACATGTCTCTCACTTATGCCGACAAGTTCGGCCATTTTGAATGTTCAGTTAATTTTTGACAGCTGCTTTGCTTGCACGTGTTTTGGATCGTCTTCGATTTTTGCCCATTCCAAAAAATGGATCTAAGAATCTGTTTCGGGAACAAGAAAAAGTGACAGGGGGCCAGATCTGGGGAATACGGTGATTGCGGCATTATTAGTGTGTTGTTTTTGGTAAAAAATTCGCGCACAAGCAACGATGCGTGAGCATGGCCGTTATCATAGTGCAAAAGCCAATTTTTGTTCTTCCACAAATCCGGGCGTTTCTGGCGGATTGCTTCGGGCAACTTGCGCATAACTTACAGGTAATATTTTTTATTGACTGTTCCACCCTGTGGCAAGAACTCATGATGCACCACGTCGCTGCAATCGAAGAAAACTGTAAGCAAAACCTTCACATTCGAACGAACTTGCCGTGCTTTTTTCGGTCTTGGCTCGTGCGGCAGCTTCCATTGGGATGATTGAGATTTGGTTTCCACGTCATAACCATAAACCCATGATTCGTCACCAGTTATGACCCTCTGAAGCAAATTTGGACTCATTAGCTCCTTAGCAATGTTAATGCGATACTGTTTTTGGTCGAAATTGGGCAAAAATCGAAGACGAGCTAAAACATGTGCAAGCAAACTAGCTGTCAAAAATGGCCAAACTAATCGGCATAATTAAGAGACATGAGTACCAACATAACGCCACAAAACAAATCTGAAATCGAATATACGTAACCCGCGGAAATTCCAACAGATCTCGTACATCAAATCGATCAAAGTATTGTGAATAATAATTTTATTAGTTATATAATGGCCAAAATTTACTAAATATTGTACAATAAAATAAAATGTTGATATTATGGGAATTTTATTTAATTTGACTTTTCTTTAAAACATAAAAATTTTAACAAATTAAATGCTGAGAATAAACCAAGGATTTAACAATTATTCTTTAATGAAACCGATCTAAAAGGATTATTAATATTGATAGAGCATATGAGAAAAATAATCTACCGTAAATGCACACATCCTTTTAAGAATATCCTTTTTCCCATCCCTTCAGAGATTTTATGTGAAAACTTTTCTTTTTCTTATCGTAGAAACACTGGCTTGGTCGTCCTGATTGACACCACCACCACACTTTATTGTTTCCATCGCTCAAGTCTAGCTCAATCAAACCAATCACAAAATTGCCAAATTTGTCCTTGCCATTTAACAGTAGATTAAATTAAACAAATTAAAATTATTTCACGGAAGTAATGAATAATGGCAAATTATCATCATGCCCCCAAGTTCACCAAACTAAATTAGCACTTGTCGCATTGTAAGAATATGCAATTTCGAATCTTGTCTCAAGTCCGAATATAGAGGAGCACGTCGACCACCATCTTTTTTTTTTTTTTTTGGGAAGACCGCATTCCTATCCCAGTTACTTGATGATCTTAATCACAAAAAATTCTCCATCGTAATTTGAGATTATTTTTCAAGCTAATTGTTGTCTGGCGTGATTTTTTTTTCATTACACCATGTCGCGTAAACTTAGGCACTTTAAATCAAATATTAATAGCAGTTTTATTATTTGTTGAGAAAAAAAGCGCGAACATAAAAATTTAAGGCAATTACTTAAATACAAAAGATAAATAATGGGGTGAGTAAGTAGAGGGATGAATGTTCGGTAGAAAAATGACAGTAAAATAGGCAAAACCAGCAAACAGACTTGGTTAATGTCTGATAAAGAAAAGGTCGATTAGAAAAGTTCTTTCCGTAGAAAATATCCTTAAAATCGGATATTTTTATTGGTCGAGATGAAATTTGCTAGCAAATCAGGTTAGGTTAAAGGTTATATTCAGAGAAGTTATAGTATGCCGACTTAACGTTCAACCAACTTACTTTTATCTATTAAAATAGCACAGAAGAAGGAGTAGGGAAAAAAAATGATAAAAATGGGTTTGTCGGAGCTAAGAAATTAACTTCGATCACAACAGGATGTGTACAAACTCATTTTTGGTATTAGAGGAAAAAAGCTAAGGGCAACAAAAAAAAAAAAAAAAAAAAAGAACTGAAAACGGAAAGAACCGTCGGAAGAACGGCGACATCATGGAAAGTGAATGAAAACGAAATAAAGAAATTCACCAAATAGCAAAATAGATTCAGACCATCATATCCCCTTTATCCTGTTCACACCCGGTTGTATTTGTGATTTTTATAAGCGGCGAGGAAGAATATTCTTGAACTTAAACCAGACACCGTATTGAGTTCATCAACTGTACACTATCAGAACCATTCATATTATCGGAGAAAATAACAACCACCTTGCAGAATTGATAAGAGTGGATAATAGCAGCCCACCCATAATCCTCTTCTCCCCCCCCCCCTTTTCCCCACCAATTAAATTTTATACAAAACAAATTAACACTCATTTTTCTCTCATTCATTCATTCATTCATTCATTAACTGTTGATTTTCTTGTCTCATCCCTTACCGGCAAAAATGTTCAATTCGATTTTACTACGCGTTGAAAAATTATGCCAAAGACGCGGAAAATGAGTGAGCAAAGCAAAAAGAAAACCAGAAGAAGAAAAAAACAATTCAAAATTAAAAGTTGTCCTTCCATTTGTTGAGTATCATATTGTTTAAAGGATAACTTGGAAGAATGGTGGAAATCCGTTTTTTTTTTTTATAAGACAATCTGAACAGGGGCGAAAAAAAAAACGCAAATGAAAATAATGCAGACAGAACCCCATTTTGAGATGGGAAACAGTATCCTAGCTAGACTAAAAGGACGAAGAAAAAAAAGGAAGACTTAAACAAATTAGCCTTCCTCAACAAAAAAAAAGAAAAAAGACTAACGAACTTCGGTCCAAAAATAGGGCAGGAAGATGATGAAAAAAATTGCTACCAATTAATTAGGTACCAACTGTTGAGTCTACCAAAAAGGTAATTAAGGATTTTACCGTCAAATAGTCCGTCAAATTTTCGGGCCATTCCCGGAGAACTGAAATCGAACAGCTGTTGTTGCCTAATCTAGTTTAGTTTCTACACAATATTTTTTAAAAATTAATTTCTTCCTTTTTGATGCAGGTTCCATCCAAACCAACCCGGAAATCAGAACCCTTTCTTTTTGAGATTTCTTTTTTTCTTTATGTAAAAAGGCTTATGTCCTTTGCATAATAATCCCTAAAAGAAATGCAAAATTCCCATGCACATGTGCAAATATGTAAACGAATTTTGTTATTTTCAATTCTATTCCCCTTGGCAACATGTGACAGGACCTATCGGCCTCCATTTTTGCCTAATATAATAAAATGCAAAATTCTCACAGTGGATAAGTTTTTTAATTAATTTTTCTCAAATTCCTATTCAAAAGGCGTCATGCAAAAAAAAAAAAACCACCAATACACTGGGTCGTATGCATTTAATTTTGCCTAGATTAATATACCTTAGGTCTACCTTAAAATGCATGCAAAAATATGCATGCGAACTAAGATTGCGCAATAACAACCCCTTCCGTTTGTAATACGAGATAGAAAGTCTGCAGGAGAAAAATCTCAAGACGATTGAAAGACTACGAGTCCATTTGCTACCTGGTATCTTTGAGAAGAACAATGACATGCACTTTCTTACCCGTAAATAAAAAGAACAAAAAAAAAAACAACCCCTCAGACTGATGACATCTGTCGATATAAAAAGAAAAAATTTAGGCACCCTAAAAAAAATTTCGCCAAATCAAATTAAGACAGACGCAAAAAATGCAAGAGTAGAGAAAAAAAATACACACGATTGAAAATAGTGAATAATTTTATTGAATGGATAAATTTTGAGTGAAAGTGTGTCCACGAAAAAGGATTAAGATATCTGCATACCTGAACATGAATATAATATGTGAATTTTATAATCAAGAATTTGTTTGCACAAGTCAAGGATAATAATTGAAATTTCGATTTGTATTAAAACCCGTGGGAAGGATAATTCTTTTGGCAGTTGGATTTTCTCAAAGTTAACGTATTTTTTTTTTTTTTGCAAATGGTAAAGTCTAAAATTTTAGGATAGTAATTTTTTTCATCCTTATTAATTTCAGTATTTTTAAGTCCCTTTTTTAAGGATACCAAAACAGTTCTGATTATTAGTAAGACTTAATTTTTTTGGTAATTCTGGATACGCAAATAGCAAAAAGATACTAAAAGCAAAAGAAAAAAAAATTGAATACGCAATAGCCAAATTCCTGAAAAGGATAATTACCATGATTTAGGGATACTGTTCCCATTCAACTGTCGTCAAATAGCCTGAATAGTCAGCTAAAAAAAAAATACTAAAAAATTACCAATAAAAAAGGATAAACTAAAAACAGTTGGTCTTCATTTTAAAAAAAATTGTTTTTATATTTAATTTTTATTTTAAATAATATCCTTTTTTCTGATTATAATTTTTTATATAGTGTGTTTTTGAAAAGGAAAATTCTCTTATGAAAAATTAACAAATTCAAAAAGTATTCCTTCTTTTTGTCCATTTTGGTCTTAAATTCAAATAGTCTAGATCGGAAACTATATAGTTAAAAACTTTAAGGATAACAATATTAAAAGGATAAAATTTAAAAATGAAATAACTTTAAGGATAATGATAATTTGAGGATTATTATGAAAATAAAAGAGAGCATTCAGAATGTTTCGAAGTATTTTTAAAGTGATCGGATTGTATTCGATGGGTGCCTAGAATTCGAGTTCGTAAGTCCATATAGTCGTTTCAGAAGAGTATTTAAATAAAAGTACTTTACTGTCTATGGTGAGCTTAGAACGTTTGTCTAGAAATGGAAGTAGTTGATAGTATCTAGTCTTTTGAGTCTTTTGTATAGTTTGTCAAACTATAGTGTCTTGAGGTATGTCCCATCCTCTACAATGACCGTGTCTTGAGGTATGTACCATCCAGCTAGTGGAAGCTAAAAGGGGGAGGGTAGAATCCTCTTGAGTTCGAAGCATTTTTAGTGATCGAATTGTATTCGATGGGTGCTAGAAGGATTGATAGAGCCCAGAATTCTTGTTCGTAAGTCCATATTGGCTTCAGAAGAGTATTTAAAAAGTACTTTCCTGTCTATGGGGAGCTTAGAACGTTTGTCTAGAAATCGAAGTAGTTGATGGTATCTAGTCTTTAGAGTCTTTTGTATAGTTTGTCAAACTATAGTGTCTTGAGGTATGTCCCATCCTCTACAATGACCGTGTCTTGAGGTATGTCCCATCCAGCTAGTGGAAGCTAAAAGGGGGAAGGTAGAATCCTCTTGAGTTCGAAGCATTTTTAGTGATCGAATTGTATTCGATGGGTGCTAGAAGGATTGATGGAGCCCAGAATTCTTGTTCGTAAGTCCATATTGGCTTCAGAAGAGTATTTAAAAAGTACTTTGCTGTCTATGGGGAGCTTAGAACGTTTGTCTAGAAATCGAAGTAGTTGATGGTATCTAGTCTTTAGAGTCTTTTGTTTAGTTCTATTTGCCAAACTATAGTGTGTTGAGGCACTGTCTTTTTTGAGGTATAAGAGGGCATAGTGAATGGCAGATATTAAAAGTCATTGGGATGAATTACTTTTATTTAGATTTTTAAAGTACCGAAAGCATGTTAAGAAAGTTTTGGTAGATACAGAATGGTAGGCTGGACCGTATCATCAGTATATGGGATGCATAAATATTGTAGAGGATGGGACCAACTATTCTGCCTTGCGGAACTCTAGCGAATATCGGAAAGCTATCGTTAGCTATATTTACTTGGAAGTATCGATTTGGAAGAAATAATTTTATTACAAGCTAAAAGGGGGATGGTAAAATCCTCTTGAGTTTCCAAAGACTCTGTCGATGACGGTGCTGGGTAGCTGAGTGTGTAAAGTAGAAACCGAATTGATGGTTAAGAATTAAAAATTGATGATTCGACTTTGGGAATATTTTTTCAAAGATTTTTTTTATGGAATTGAAAGGTAGAATTATTAATTTTCAGAGTATTGGGATGAATCTTATTCTAGGGATAGAATTATATAATGTAGGAAGGAAGACTGTTGCTCTTTTAGAGATCATAGATGAAAATTGACAACTTTGGAAGGACTAATTACCTTTGGAGAAGGGCCCACTAATTACTTTTATTTGGACTTATAGAACACCGAAAGCATGTTAAGGAATTTTTGGTAGATACAGACTAGGCTAAGCTGTATCATCAGTATATGGGATGCATAAATATTGTAGAGGATGGGACCAGCTATGCTGCCTTGCGGAACTTTGGCGAATATCGGAAAGCTATCGTTAGCTACATTTACTTGGAAGTGTCGATTTGGAAGAAATAAGTTTAGTACAAGCTAAAAGAGGGAGGGTAATATCCTCTTGAGTTACCAAAGACTCTGTCGATGACTGTGCTGGGTAGTTAAGTGTGTACCAGGTTAATAAGCTTAAATCCGTTTTCTTTTATTTAAAAAACATATGTTTTTTCATAGAAAGCAAAAACAAATTTATTCAAAGTACTTGCCCTCGCTAGCTACATATTTTTCCCATCTCTCGGGCAATTTGTGGATAACACGCCAAAAAAATTCCTTTTCTTTCGAGGCAAACCACTCATCAAGCCATTTTCGGACGTCTTCGTAAGAATCGAAGTGCTGCTCAGCGAGCGCGTGGCCCATCGACGAAAATAGGTGGTAGTCAGAAGGGGCCAAGTCTGGTCCCAGTTGAGTGTCTCCAAATAGTTTCGGACCATTTTTGAAGGGTGCGATGGTGCGTTGTCGTGGAGGAAAATCAGTTTGTCATATCGTTGTTGATAATCCGTCCTTTTTCCACGCAGAGCACGGTGCAATTTGATCAGTTGTTGATAGTAGCGGTGGGCATTGATAGTTTCATCAGGTTTCAATATCTCATAGTAAACGATACCCTACTGATCCCACCAAACACACAGCATCGTCTTCCGTCCGAAGCGATTTGGTCTTGGGGAAGATGTTCATAGTTGGCCGGGATCAACCCACGATTTCTTGCATTTAGAATTCTCGAAATATATCCACTTTTCATCGCCTGTCATATATTCAATGCAGGAACGACTTTCTTTTTTGTCTGGGGAGCAAGATTTCGCATGCGTCGCTCCATTCGCCTATCGTTCAATTCATGCGGCACCTATTTTCCGATCTTTTCAATCTTCCCCATGGCACGCAGACGCATGGAAATAGCTGGTTGAGTAACACCCAATTGCTCCGCGAGTATTTTTTTATGATTGGGTATCGTCTTCGTGCAAAAGAGCCTGGAATTGATGGTCATCAACCTTCCTAGGCTGATTTTCACGCTTTATGTCCCAGAAGTCCAAATTGCCGTCTTTAAACCGACGAAACCAATCTCGGCACGTTGTTTCCGATAAAGTACTATCACCATAGACCTCCATAAGTATTCGATGTGATTCGGCAGCCGATTTCTTCAAATTGAAGCAGAAAATCAGAGCTTCCCACATATGCTCTTTTTCTGGCACAAAAATAGATATGATTACCAAAGGGAAAATGTATGTTGTTGTACGAAATTGCTGACAATATGTTATGTAATAATTAACGGTGACAGATGTCAAACTCATAAAAAAAAAGTATGGCGTGCCCATGGCTTAATACACTGTATAGTATCTTTTGAAGCTTGACATTCTTACCTGTTGCCAAAGAGCACTTGTCTTCTCTTAAAGAAATAATAATAAAAATCTTTTATTTTAATCGAAATAGTTTTGCTCAACAAAAAAAAAACCACTCGTAAATTATGGCCAAACAAATTAAATTGTAATAAAAGAACAAAACGTCGAAACTTTCGCATATTATAAAGCGTAACCGAAAACTTTTCTATTTGTAATAACAATAAAAAAAATTAGGAAATAATTTATAATTTTTTAGATCATCTGAAAATGACTAATTGATAGAACTGAATTAGCTTAAAAGAAAATCTAATAAAAAATATGAAAATTTTTGTTATCTTTTTCATATCACAAATTTGGTGGAGTTTTTTTTTACCAAATTCATCTTTGGCACCAAAACGAAAGAATCTTAACTTTTTTTATGAGTAAAAAACTTTTTCTTTAATTTTGTTTTTGTTTTTGTTTTTTTTCTTTCTATAAGAATTCTTCAAGTATTTTTTCATCTTTCATGGAAATTTACGCGAAGAAGAACGGTTTAATTGAGGGTGGCGCAAAGAGGAATATCCCCAAATCAGTGTCGCATAGTATAAATTGTCTCCTTAAGAAAGTGCAGATTTTGTATTTTAAGGGTGGTTTTCAGATGGGGCGGTTTTTACAGATATATACATATATATTCATGGAGAAAGTAGAATAACATCTCGAGAAATACTGTAGAATGCTTTCTGGTAATTCAGTGGTTCATCTACCCAGACTGCATAGCAAAAAGTTAACGTTCATCGGCATTAGCGACACAGAAAATTTTTATTTTGACGGTAACTGGGGCGGCAGCCGGCCTCATAATTCATAATTTTGCTCACGTAATTTATTCCATTCTATAATATTTTTATTTTTACTATTTTCCACAAAATCTTTGCCATCTTTTTTTTTTTGTACTCTTCCTTTTTAAAAGAAAGTGAACACGACCTTGAAGTAATGAAAGAAAAAAAGTGCGCCATGGATTTTTTTTCTTCATTGTATTACCTTTTTGGATCTAGAATTTGATGTGACGTGCTACATGATTCGGCTCAACCCAATTGAAGTCTGCTTTTCGGGCGAAAAATTAATAATCAAATAATGAAATAAAAATAAAAATGAGTATTTTCTATGTTTATTCATTCATAAGTTTTCAGTGATTGCATATTGTTTAGGAGCGCGCCAAAAAATCACAATCATCCTAAGGCGACACAGACTATGGGGCACCGGCTGCCATCCCACTCTTACCCAACGGCATTACGAAGTAGTTGCACGGTTTGTTGTTTCATCCCTTCGAATTTTTACTCCATCGATACGGAATTTCTCTTAGACGTGAAAATGCATTGCTATGCAAAGTGGATCATTGCTCAGGTAACAGTGAGTGTTTTAAGGGTGATAATTTCAAGTGAAAATATTTTAGAAAAAAGTTATCCTTTTTACACTTTTTCTTGATACTATGATGAGCAGTGAGCATGGAATTTTCATTAATTTAGATACGCGATATTTGTCTAATATTTCTGTACTTTTAAAGTTAAAGAAAATTAAAAGGAATTAATTTTTAAATATAGCATTTAGGGTAGTTTTCCATATTATAGTATGTTAAAAATAAAGTTTCAATCTTGTATGTCCAAGATGCCAAAAAAATGCCAAAAAAATACCAATGCCAAAAATGCCAAAAAAAAAACCACAAAAAAAACCCAAACAAAAATGCCCAAAAAAATGACCAAAAAAATGCCCAAAAAAATACCCAAAAAAAATGACCAAAAAAAAGCCAAAAAAAATGCTGCAAAAAAATGTTGCTCAATAAATTCATGACATAAATTAACTCTAAACGAAAAGAAATAAATTGAAAATCAAAAAAAAAAAAAAAAAGAAATTACAATGGCGACTTGAACGAAAATCCATTCGAATCGAATATATAAAAAATGCAAATCAGTCTTTATGAATGAGGAACGCGGCAATTGTGGTGGTTCTGGTATGGGTAGAGTACACAATCCACTCAAGTCCCCTTGATGGTACTCCAAGAAATTCCGTTTTCGCACTCTGCAGACTCTCCGAAGGATTAGAAGCGATCGTGCGATAACTGCTATTAATCAGGCCATAGGGGATGAACTAATCTGAATTTCAAAAAAGGAAGAGTTTTCTCTCTCTTTGCACACCACATGTGGTATTCGTTGGGACGCTTGCTTTCCTACACTAAGAGCATGCACATCCTTTCGCTGATGTATAATACAAAATCAAGATGGACATTATAGATTCTCGGATCTCGGGTGTCAACAATTTTAGCAACGTAGTCTTCAAGTGTCCACTTTGGAATTTTTATCGTTCAATTCAACTGTTACTGCAATATGGACGAAAGGGTTACTCAACGATAATTTCGCTCCTGTGGCCAACCGGGCTACCACTTCAATTTCCAGCATTAGCATACGAGGTGGTATGCTACCATTCAGAATTCAGGTCAGCACTTCAGTTGTTCACAAATTAATCGGTCATTGGCGATAGTAAATCATCCCTTATATACTGGAATAATACACTTTCCAAAAAAAAATGGGGTTTTCCCCAATTTCCAGTCAATAAAAAAAAAAATCTCTCAAATCTCTTAGAAACCAAAAAGTCGATGGTTTTTAATTAAAATTTTTGTATCAATTTTTTAACAAAAATAATGCCAATTTTTTCAACTTGTACGAAAAAAAAAGGATCTTATCAAAAATGTCACATTTTACAAATAAATTAAAAGGACTGCCCTAAAAAAAAAAAAAAATCTCACAATAGTCTGGAGGGGAGGAGGGGGGGGGGGGGGGTAATCCATTAATTCACTCAACGATTATTTAAGAAGAAAAAAAAAACCATTTAAAAAAAGGATCTAAAATCAGGAGTCATTGACATTTAAACCATAGACACTCGATCTTATGCGCTTTTCAGTTCGATTTGATTTTTCAAAATCATTACTTACACACTAACCCTGAAGAGGACTCTTAACCGTTTTTTCTTCTCTATACTTTTACATTTATTTTGATAACAACTTAAAATCAATAATTTCTATTTGGGGTCACAGAATTTTATATTAAAAAAAAAAAAAATCATCTTAAAAATATCCTTTTTTCCAAAATCGATAAATCAAGACTGAAGGAATCTTCTTTAGGACTAGATCAATTTTAATATTTATTTTTACTTTTTCTATATATTTTTACTATGGAAAAGAATAAAAAAGGATATTTTAGTCCTATAGAAAAGAAGAGTAACAGAGAAAATTTCTCTGAATAAATTGTTAAAAAATTACTTCTTATTTTATCTTTCATCTTAATTTTATCCTAATTAATAATATTTTGTTCTTGTGCCAAGAACAAATAAAATCATTTCTATTTGATTAAATTTTTTTGAAGCAGCTTAAATTTGAAAATTTCGATCAAGAACGATAGTGACGATGAGAATAATAACGATGGTAGAGAGTCCTTTGATCATAATAATAATAGTAACCAAAAAAAAGGTCGTTGCGATCGTCATCTGTTTTGGGTACAATTGTTACCACTGACAAGGATATGTTGCCGCTTCCCATTCGATCATAATAGTTGCGTAACAAGAGAAGGGTTAATTTTTTTTCTACCGGCAAGTATAGGAAAAGACATGGCCAAATACACATCGAACGTCCTGAATGCCAAAGACTACGTAAGGTTAGGGAATAGATCCTTCATTGGATGTGGCAGCAGCATCTATACAATTTATGCACGGATACAGTTCAACCAATGAATGGAAATATTTTTCAAATTTGCATGGGTAATAATTTTTTAGAGGTCCTGTCAATCCTTTCGTTTAGCGAACTCATTTGAATTATTGCAATTTTCATTTGTCGATAAATTTAGGTCACACATGTTCGAGTATCTGATGTCGTGTATCCGATATCTGGAATATTGGCTCTGTCCTTGTTGGATACAAACGTTCTATTTGAAAAGGAATCGTTATTGTTTCCTTATTCCGATAACCCTGCACTATTACTTTAGTTGCGTCTATAGAAATTTATAGGCGCCCAATTTTAATTCTAGGACATTCGCTGATGATTACATGTTCAGACACAATAAAGTCTAACGTTTCACATCGAAGCCAAAAATGTCGATACGATTCAAATGAACTCAAGTGAATAGAATTGCAAATTTCCATAATTTCGTTACAGTAACAATCCGAATTGCTATTGAAAATGTTCCACTTAATACACCTTAACTAGAAATATCCAATCAGTTGACCTCAATATTCATATGGACAAGGTCCTTTGATATTATTTTAGAATTATATGCCAGTAACCAAAGTATGGCATATCAAATTGTCCGCTTAATATCTATGATTAAATTTGAGAGTCTCCCTTCATCTTTTTCCTTTATCATCCAAAAAATCTCGTTGATAATATGCAGAATTATAGAAAAATCTCAAAAAACGATCCTTGCAATAGAAAAAAACAAAAATTATTTGCAACTATTTTTTAAAAGGACTTTTCATTATTATTGAATGAATTTTTTTCATATTTTATTGACTGTTTTCTAATTAGAGTACAAAAAAAAAACAACTCATTTCAAAAGTCCCAGCTAGTCTCAGATTAAAGGACTTGGAAATAATTTTTTTAGACCACTGATTTCAATTATAAATTTTCTGATCATCTCCAATAAATTATGCCCAAAAAAAAACTTGTCTATTTATGAATTTACAGCTGATCGATCATATTTTAAAGAAAAAAAATATTTTAAATTTCATATACAAAATTTGCCCATTTTCGTACCATGGTCTACTATGAAAGCTCGAGTAAATTCTTCCCCCTCTCCCACTTATTGTCTCATAATCAAATCCTACCTCTAATCGAAAGATATTTTTAAGTAATTGAATATATTCCATATCCTTGCTGGTGTCCCTCAGGGTAGCATTCTTGGTCCTCTTCAAACCGTTAAGGTTGATGAAAAAAAATAGTGTTCATGTTACTTTTACTCTTTGCCAAGAACTATCCCTTCACATACTTTTTAATGGTAAAATTATTCCAGAAAAAAAACCAGATACGTTACTTAGGGACTGTACATAAATAAACATTTGACAATTAAATTACTTCTATACAATACTGTAATTAGACCCAAATGGACATACGGAATAGAAATTTGGGGGTCAAACCTCTAATAGAAAATTCTCCAAGCAATTATTGTTGGTTCATATTCTCCAAGCAATTATTGTTGGTTACGTGCGTAATAGTGTGATCCATCGTGAACTCAATATTCTTTACGTTAGTCGTTACCAAAAAAATTTCATAATCGACTGTCATTCCATAGTGATCTTCTTGTAAGAGGGCCGTCCTCACTTTTCCTCCCCGAAACACTAGGTCGTGTGCGTTTAGTATGCAGCAATCTTGAGTGATATAGACGGGATGCCCTTTGGTTATTTCTTAATATCCCCTAAGATAGTGTGACACTAAGAATTTACATTTATAAAGGATTTATGGTAATTTTTTAATTAAATTACGAATATTATTAAAAATTGCCTAAAACACTTCATGATTTTTTTAAATCAGGACAAAATAATATCAAATGAATAATAATAGCAAGGGGCAGTAAATAAATTGTCAGAAAATTTATCCTTTCAGATCCTAAAAAAAAATCCCTTCGAAAATCACTTCAATAACAGTCGGTAAGTCCAAATTGGATATTTAAACCAAATTTGGCTTTCTACAAATATTGGTTTGGTAGAAAACTTTATTTAACATGATTCGGATTGTTAGATTTTGGGTCACCGTTTTGTTTTGTAATTTGTTATCAATTTAAAGGTAACTTCATAATGCCACTCCCATAGAAGCCCTGGTACCTAGTGGCGAAAAACTCGACTAAGCGATTTTCACAATTTTCTTTTGATATCAATTTCTTATCACTAAAGAAGTTTTGCAATAATAAAAACATGGTAATCGGTTCTAAATGCATTAGAAAGACCTCTCCCGTTGGCCAATTGTGACCGCTTTTGGTCAATGGAAAGCTTCAAACGGTCCAACAGTAGAGGTGCGAATTTTGTATTTGTTCATATGGAAGCAGCTCATAATAGATGATTCCTTTCAAGTCCCACCAAATGTACAGCAAAACTTTCCAGGCTGTTAGTTTTAGTTTGAGCCACTTCAAGCGCGCGCTTTGACTACGATCGTTTTTGCATAATATTGTTGTGTGTAATCCATTTCTCATCCCCAGTCCACTATCTGTTTAAGAAATGCATCAATTTCGTTCCGTTTGGCCAAGGCTTTGGCAGATGGAAATTCGATCCATAATGTTTTTTTGCGTCAATTCTAATGACACCCAAACATCGTGCTTCTTTTTGAATCCAGCTTTACGTAATTGGCTTAAAACTGTTCTGTGATCGATCTTTAGCTCCTGGGCCATGTTACGACATCTAACATGTAGGTCTACTTCAGTATTTTTGATGTTAAAGATACTACCTTCGTGGCAGTATCGGGACCACAAACACCATTCACATTTTCGTCTTATCAAGCAAAATTGTAAAATACGTGTCTACCGAATTTTCTGTTTGTTAACTTCTACCCTATAGCTCACAACTGAGACGACAATAAAAAAGAAACTATAAAAGTATTTTCTTTCCAGTATAGAATATCACTTTTCTAACGAACGAAAGTCTGAACTTGTTTGATCAATACTTTACGAGCCATATTATACCACTACAGCCATCTAGCGCAAAAATATTGAATTTCTTTTTTGTCAAACTATTATTTTCCAAATATTCTTTTTCGGTTTATACTATTTGATTTTTCTTCATCTATTATATCTAAAAATATTGTAATTTTCTTTAAAAGAAAATAAATTTTATTAGAAGTAAATTTATAATGCAAGTGCAAATTATATATTATTACAAAAAAAAAAATATTATGTAATAATAGTTTATGATTGTAACTTTTAACGGAAACTTTTAAAATTAAAGTTTAATCGAATATACTTATATTATTTATTCAAATTAAATTTATTTCTTATACAATATTTTGTCATTATTTTAAAAATATAAAATTACTTAAATGATTGTCATATGACTTCTTGTAGAAATCGATTCTTTTGAGGTAATTTTTGATGAATTTTTCGCCATTAAAAATTATCTCAAAAGAATCAGATTGCAATTCTGGCATTACGACTACTTAACGAACGTCAAATATTTTTCGTAAAAGTCCAACGGCGTCAAATTGTCATCACCAAGTTTCGAAATCACTGCAACTGAGAACTTTTCACCCAATAAGGCCATAATTAATTTCTTCTCCAACTGGCACGATCGCTGAATAATATAATCTTCTCTTAAAGCGTGAAGCGCTGCTGCGGCAGGATCATTACCTTTTTTTAAACAGGGCAGTACACTATAAGTGTCTACGAGATGTATCAGAAAAGAAATGAGACTTTTATCCCCAGTCATAGAAATTCCCTTGAACAGCTACGAGGTCTGTTCAAAAATATCGAGAATTTTGAATTTTCGCGGGTTACGTATATTCAATTTTCGATTTTTTTTTGTGACGTTATGTTGGTACTCATGTTTCTCACTTATACCGATAAGTTAGGCCAGTTTGAATGTTCAGTTAATTTTTGACAGCTGCTTTGCTTGCACGTGTTTTGGATCGTCTTCGATTTTTGCTCATTCCAAAAAATGGACCAAAGAATCTGTTTCGGGAACAAGAAAAAGTCACAGGAGACCAGATATGGGAAATACGATAGCTGCGGCATTATTAGTGTGTTGTTTTTGGCCAAAAATATGTTATCATGGTGCAAAAGCCAATTTTTGGTTCTTCCACAAATCCGGGTGTTTCTGACGGATTTCTTCGCGCATAACTTACAGGTAATATTCCTTATTGACTGTTCTACCGTGTGGTAAGCACTTATCATGCACCACGCCCCTGCAATCAAAGAAAACTGTAAGCAAAATATTCACATTCGACCGAACTTGGCGCGCTTTTTTCGGCCTTGGCTCGTGCGGCAGTTTCCAATGGGATGATTGAGCTTTGGTTTCCACGTCATAACCATAAACCCATGATTTGTCATGGCCAAAAACAACACACTAATAATGTCGGAGCCACCGTATTCCCCATATCTGACCCCCTGTGACTTTTTTTTGTTACAGAAACTCAAGAGCCCCATAAAAGGACGACGCTACGCTAGGATTGAGGAGATAAAGACGGCATCGAAGACGGAGCTGAACAAGATCACAAAAAATGATCTTTTTCAAGTGCTTCGAGGATTTGGAAAAACGTAGGCACAAGTGTATAATATCTGGTGGGGATTACTTTGAACGGGACAAAATAGATATTCATGAATAAATAAATAATTTTAAAAGAAAAAATACAAAATTCGCGATACTTTTTGATCGTACTTCGTATATTTCTTAAGTGAAAAAAAAACCCATATTTCAACATCAACCCTATTAGTTGAATTGAAATTGTATATATTAATGTGAATATCTAATAATGTATGTGAATATTCTTGTATGCGTATTTAATTATATGCAACAACAACAAAAACAAAAAACAGAAAAAAAAACAGAAAAAAAGGATTTATGATCAACGGATCCTTTTATCGAATACAAATAAAATTTATTTGTATGCGTTTCATACCTGTGATCACAATCGGAAATTATTTACGATGATGCTCAATGATTCATCTCACCTTGGCCGGAGTTATTGTAGTTCCCCTACTGTTTAAGGACATCGAAATCTTCGATGCCAGTCACGTAGTTAGTTGTACTAAATTTTCAACTGTAAATATCCAGTTCATGTCTTGAATAAGATTAGATTCTTAGTATTCCGTCAAACAGTGTTGCGTTGTTACTTTCTAAAATACTTTTATTACGCGAACAACTAGAAAAATAGTGTTTCCATTTTATATCAAAAATCTTCAGAAAAACACCAACAAATACTTAATATGGTAAGTTGCAAAGATTTCTATTCAATTAATTTTATAAAATTCAACTTTGATTTGTTACAAATTAAAAACTAAATAATAATTATAAAAGATTTTCCCTTTGGATATCATCCATTTTTTTTTAGAGTTTACAGATTTGAAATTTTGAAATTTGAATCGTGCTAGTCACATTGCAAAAATGTCCTTTAGTTAAGAAATTTTTATTTTCGAATAAATTTTTACAAAAATAATAGTAAGAACAAAAATTTTTTTCAAATCTAAAACGTTTCGATACTATTAAGGATATCTCTTTTTGAAAGGACTATTTTCAATATAATCCTTTTTTAGTATAAAATTTTTTTTTTTCACATTTAATACTCTTAATGAGAATTCTAAAAATATTTCCTAGAATATCCTGCAAATATTAATAAATTCTTTAAAAGTAGTTAATAATTAAAAGGGATATAGAGAAAAGTTCCTTTTTTATGTAATTAATTTGAATATAAAATAACCAATTTGCAAATTGTTTTAGGATTTATCCACAATTTTTGTATTTTATTTTGTAATAACAATAAATTAAAATTAAATAATAAGTTGGTTAGGTCAGTTAGGGGGTAGGGGGGAGGGGTGAATTTTTGCAAATCAAAGAAAAATGTTCTTTTTGTTTGATTTTTATAAAAATAAAGAAAAGAAAAAAAAAACAGTAAACAAATAACAAACAAAAAAAGAAAAAAGAAACGCTGAACATTTTATGGAAAAACTTTGATGGAAAAATGGTAAAGAAAAAACGAAATAAAATGACTGATTTCCATCAAAAAAGCATCAAAGCTTTTTGTATGTCCATCAATCACAAAATCGATCGGCCATTTTAGGTCTGCATACACAACACATCTGTATACGCACATAAGAATTTCTATACATACATGCATACGATAGATACTATCTTTAATATAAACAAGAATCGCCATTTATACATAGAAATCTATTAAATACCATTTATACAATACATACACGTATGTATATGTGAATAATCTAATCTCTTTTATGGGCTGGGTGGGGGTGCAGAGGGGGGATGGGTATTCACATTTTATTTTATTGTATCCTATATGATGAGTGTTCAATATTTATAGTTCAATGCATACACATACACACACATACACACACACACACACACATACATACACACACAATATATGCATGCCTTTATGAAGGACTATAAGTTTTTGTATAGTGCTTGGGTAGCTTAGTTAGGGGTGGATTTTATAAGGGGCGAGTGGTGTTTAGGAATAATCGTATTTGGTACAGAAGAAGTTGGTCGTTGAGACTTGAATATTTATTCAAAAATGGTGGTGGCACTGATATGGCCATGCGAGGATAAAGCAAACCCTGATAGTGCGGCAGAGTATCGGTGAAGCTGGACCAAATGAAGTCCGGGCTACCACCCTCATAGAATATTCAATTGAATGGTACGCCACTACGTTATGTTATTGCCATGGCTGTGAGCCTCTCTCACTATATACGAGTATGTACAAACGTATGTACGTACACACATACTCGTACTTGACAGCATTCAGCGTGGTAACGTCTCCTGCACTAGGTAGGGGCTGCTGGTGCCTATAGATTTGCGATTGTATGCATTCGCATCTGTACCAAAACGTCATGGAGTACATTTGTTCATATACTCCGGCACCCTTCGTTCTAGTGGGATGAGCAATCCCATCTAGCCATGCCCGATAGTCTACCACTCGTACGTACCAGCATCTTCATACTCGTATGCATGTACGTTATATGTCCACATCCATCCGTTTATGTGCAAGCACGGATTTATCCAAATACGAGTGTGGAATATGTGCTACGCTCATTTATGGATTAATTTCCAGTCGTACACACATGCAAATTTCAGTATGATATGTTATCGCACGGCACTTTAGCATGCCAGAATATGTGCACGCATACAGTCGACTATTACTATTGTCATGGATTCATCCCTTACAATACGATGACTACAAACACATGCATGTGCATACACACCTACCCAGCCCAATCGTACTTAAATGGCAATTGGTACCAGCTAGCATATAAGTAGTTGGATTTAACGTTTTAACTACCATTTCAATACTCACTCATACGTACTTATGTACATATACACTCGTATATATAGCATGCAGACATCTCCGTTCGTATCTATATTCATGCAACCAATCTACATGCATAGAAATGTACAAAAGGACTCCTCACCAAATCGAATCAGATCGAATCGAATCAAATTGAAAAACGGACTACAGCCAACAACTTCTTCTGCCCATTGGACAGTGAATAAAATGAGGGTGGAATTATCCACAATACGAACTTGTACACAAATCTTAATGGCATAGACCACTTACCCTGGCCATTATATTTAATTCACTCCCCTCCCCCCTCTCCCCTACCCAATTCCCAGTCAACCACTCATCTTATATTTATTCACATTATCATTACTATTTTTATGTTTATTTTTACTAGTTTTTTTTCTCTCGGTTTTTCATTATTTTCCATTGGATGTTTGTTGGGGGAGGGGGGTGGGGTGAGAAGTATACCTTTTATCGGCAAAAATATTTTCAAGAATTTAAAGAAGATGAAAAAAAAACCAATTCCGTTTGTAAATAACAGTAAAGTGGAAGAAGGCCCCTTTAAGAAATGGATAACAGGAGAAGAGATTGTTTACCGTAAAGTCCATTTCAACTACTTTCAATATTGAAGCTTTCCAATTTCTTTTCTGCTTCTTTAATTTTAGACAATTCTACGAGTAGACCTCTACTCAAGTATCCACAGTATCTCTCAAGTGATAACAGAAAATAAGCTTAAGCACATCGATCGGTGCGATATTAACTTTTCCGAAAAAATGATTCAAAAATTAAAAGGAAAAAATTTTTTGTGGTTTTTGAAAACATTTTAATTTTTGTTTTTGGGGCAAATACATTTTGAGATAGAGTTTTTTTTTTTTTAAAGAATACATTTAAGATTTACAAAAAAAAAAAGAAAAAAGTATTAAATTATGAGTGACTCTGTGAAATTTTTGACTTAACAAAAGAAAAATTGTCAGTAGAAATTGTCAGTTAAAATTGAATAGTAAAAATTTATGTTTTAAGTAAAAAAATTTCAGTAAAAATTTCTCAGTAAATATTTCTCAATAAAACTTTTCAGCAAAAATTTCCAGCAAAAATTGTCAGCAAAAATTTTCAGTAAAAATTGTCAGTTAAAATTTTCAGTAAAAATTGTCAGTTAAAATTGTCAGTAAAAATTGTCAGTTAAAATTGAATAGTAAAAATTTATGTTTTAAGTAAAAAAATTTCAGTAAAAATGTCACAGTAAATATTTCTCAATTAAACTTTTCAGCAAAAATTTCCAGCATAAATTGTCAGTAAAAAGTTTTAGTAAAAATTTCCGTTTTCAGTTAAAAAAATTTCAGCAAAAATTTCTCAGTAAAAATTTCTCAATAAAACTTTCCAGCAAAATTTAAGATTTACAAAAAAAAAAGAAAAAAGTATTAAATTATGAGTGACTCTGTGAAATTTTTAACTTAACAAAAGAAAAAAGTAATTTTTTTTTGGATATCGAAAAAAAATTTCAAAAAAATGGAAAATTTTATTGGAAAATACTTGAAAAAATTTAACCACATGTATAATAAATGTGTGTGTGTATGTGTGTATGCAAACATAGTTTTGATATGCCATCGATTAAGCCTTAAAAAGTGGACTCTGCGAAATTACGCTAAATGGTAAAAGTGGACTTGGCTAAGAGGAATCCTATATGAAAAGATTGAGTGTGTCCACATAATAAATAATATGATGGGGAAAAATGAGAAAGCAAAAGAAAAATTCGAATAAACTAACAGAAAAAAAAAGAAAAAAAATTGAAGAGAACAGTCTGAGTACGATGAAAATTTGATGAAAAATCAGCAAATTGGTTTGTGCCCACTTTTCTTCGAGTTGCTTAAATTTTCCACGATTTTCTTCATTTTTTTTTCTCCCACACAAAATAGTCTTTTTTATACTATTCTTTGATGGTGGAGTATTTTTGCTCCCTTATTTTTGTTGTTGTTGTTGTTATTTTTTTTTTGTCATTATTCGAAATGGAAATGAAACAGGAAATGAAACCGTAAGTGGACTTAGGTATCTTGTAGATTTTTTAGTGGGTGGTTTAAGTTTGCTGAATATCAAATATGTCCATGGGTGTTATGGAGAAATAGGGGATGAAATATCTGTCGATGGATACGAGTAGTGAGAGTAGAGCAAAATTATCAGAATAGATTCAGAGTGGTAAGATTAAAATGAAAACGGACACAGAACTAATAGTCATAGTATCCTTTAGATATAAGTACGTGCACAAGTTACAATATAAACTTTCTGATACGAAAGGTATAACCGTCTAAGGGATAAATACGAATACAATAGTTGATGATTGAGTGAGTGTGTGCGGAGAATAGAAGAAACAGTATACGACGTTGAAATTTATAAGGATCGATTGATGGCTGGTCTGTTCTTGTTTCCATTTACGATGGTCGAATTTCGAAAATGAAGTAAAGAAATTGAAATTGCTTTCGTCAATGTTACGTATTTCTTGGGGATATATGTGTATATTGCTATGCTCCCCAGTAAAGAATTCAAAACAATAAGAATTGGAGACTTTCTTCTTTCTTTTTTTTCTTTTTTTTTTTTAAAAATATGCCTAAAATTCAGGTATAGTAAAATGCTATAAACTTGTTATAGTATGCGATGAGAGAATAAATACAGAAATGATAAGAAATGTAAAAAAAAAATTCAAATGCCAACTAACTACTGCAAATTATAACAAATTTCACTGTGAACGTTTGAAGAGCAAATAGAGGATTATCCATTTTATAGTTTAAAAAGTATAGCTTTGTTAATTTTTAGTTTTTAATTTAATTTTGTAAAATTAGTTTTTAATTTGCCATTCTGTATTTATTTATTTTTAATAAGAAAAATTGCCCTCTATGAGGCTTTTAAAATTTACAAATAACTCTAAAAGAGCCATTGTATCCGCGAAATGTGACTGATTAGTGTGCATTTTGGTCTGAACGTATAATTGGCACGAATTTCTTTGGAAATGAAAAAAGAGAGTTGGTTACCCTTAATTTTCTTTGGCCTAAACTTACAGATTTCAATTTAAACTATATGTGGTTTTCGAAAAACTCCACCACAAACCATACAACACAATATATTTTGACTTTATAGCAGTCCCAGGATGCTTAAAGATGAGATTTGATGCTAATAATTGGCTTTGAAGACTATGCAATTTGAAATCGTTGGATTTTTGGTCGAAACTATGCAAAAAATCATATATACGCAGATAATTTTTAAATTTTAAAAAATTAGGGTCCAAAATATACGAAAAAATCATGAAAAACCATCTCAAAAGGATTGGGCCCAGTAGACTTAAATTCGAGATTTGATGCTGTCAATTAGCCTTCAAGATCATTGAATTTGACAATGTTTAACTTTTTTTTTGTAAAACTTTCTAAAATAGTATATTTATCTGGATAGTTCTGAAGTTTTAGAGCAATTAAAAAATAGACATCTGTCTAGTAATGAACGAATTACATACAGTCCGAAATGTGCGAAAAGTCATTAAAAAATTACCTTAAAAAATATCGAATATATTCGAAAAAAAAACTTTTCTTTATTATATAATGGCAAATAATATTAAATATAATATTACGAAAAATCTAAATTTTAAATATGTTATTATTGAAATTTATTTTCTAAAGTGCAAATTGGATAAGTCCACATTATTTTATACCGAAAATAATCATAGAGAATAAATTCAAATTGAACGTACTAGAAAATTTCTCTTTATATAAACCTACAAGGATATTTGCATTGAAGAAATTTTTTCCTTAATTATCAAATATCGACCGAATAATAGTGTTAGTAAAAATTTCTCAGTAAAAAGTTCTCAGTAAAAATTGCTCAGTAAAACTTGTCAGTAAAAATTATCAGTAAAAATCTTCAGTAAAAATTTGTTAGTAAAAATTTCTCAGTAAAAATTTCTATCTAAAAATTTGTTAGTAAAAATTTCTCAGTAAAAATTTGTCAGTAAAAATGTTCAGTAAAAATTGATCAGTAAAATTTTTCAGTAAAAATTTTGAGTAAAAATTTTCAAAAAAATAAATTTGTAGTAAAAGTTTTTAGTAAAAATTTCTCAGTAAAAATTTTCAGTAAAAATTGTCAGTAAAAATTATAAGTAAAAATTTTCAGTAAAAATTGTCAGTAAAATTTCTCAGTAAAAATTTCTCAGTAAAAATTGGTCAGTAAAAATTTCTCGGTAAAAATTTACAGTAAAAATTGTCAGTAAAAATTGTCAGTAAAAATTGTCAGTAAAAATAGTCAGTAAAAATTTGTTAGTAAAAATTTCTTAGTAAAAATTTCTCAGTAAAAATTTACAGTAAAAATTGTCAGTAAAAATTGTCAGTAAAAATAGTCAGTAAATATTTGTCAGTAAAAATTTGTCAGTAGAAATGTTCAGTAAAAATTGCTCAGTAAAAATTTTCAGTAAAAATTTTGAGTAAAAATTTTCAAAAAAATAAATTTGTAGTAAAAATTTTCAGTAAAAATTTCTCAGTAAAAATTTGAGTAAAAATTTCTCGGTAAAAATTTACAGAAAAAATTGTCCGTAAAAATTGTCAGTAAAAATAGTCAGTAAAAATTTGTTACTAAAAATTGTTCAGTAAAAGTTTCTCAGTAAAAATTTCAGTAAAAATTTCTCGGTAAAAATTTACAGTAAATATTGTCAGTAAAAATTGTCAGTAAAAATAGTCAGTAAAAATTTGTAAGTAAAAATTTCTCAGTAAAAATTTGTTTGTAAGAATTTCTCAGTAAAAATAGTCAGTAAAAATTTGTCAGTAAAAATTTGTCAGTAAAAATTTGTCAGTAAAAATTTTCAGTAAAAATTTCTCAGGAAAAATTTTCAGTAAAAATTGTCAGTAAAAATTTATCAGTAAAAATGTTCAGTAAAAATTGCTCAGTAAAAATTTTCAGTAAAACTTTTGAGTAAAAATTTTCAAAAAAATAAATTTGTAGTAAAAATTTTTAGTAAAAATTTCTCAGTAAAAATTTTCAGTAAAAATTGTCAGTAAAAATTTGTTAGTAAAAATTTTCAGTAAAAATAGAGAGATTAAATTCAAATTGAACGTACTAGAAAATTTCTCTTTATATAAACCTACAAAAATATTTGCATTGAAAAAAATGTTTCCTTAATTATCAAATATCGACCGAATAATAGTGGACGTTCCGGGTTGTATCGGTCAAGACTGCTACGAACAGCATGGATACTGTGACGATGGTATTTATTGGAGACGGTCTAATATAACACGAATACCTCCGAACAAACTGCCGCATACCTCCTTTACTAATACTATCATCCCCATTTGAATAGTTATTGTGATTTCTGTTGGGCAGCATTTGTTGCTGTTATCATTTTTGCTGTCGTTGCCATTTGCATTTTATGCTTGGCCTAGGGCCACTCTAAATGCCATACTGTAATTCCAATTCGAACCAAGTGTCTAGTCTCATTATAGGAGAAACAGTTTCCACCCTCTTTACGAATTTGCTTCTATTCCATCGACCGTGGCAATTATTATCGGAATGGTCGAATTCGTTGCTTGTTCACCCTAACTGATGGTAGTACACCCGCCCAGATGAGTCGACTAAATGGAAACAATTCAGTTCGTCCCTTTGTGACTTTGATGGTCCTTCTCGTCCACTCAGGGATTTTCTTCTCGCCATACAAACAGTCTATACTGATTCTGATGCCAAATCCAATCTCAGGAAACCAAACCGATGACGAAGCAATGATGCATCGGTGCACACTCTACCATCCCGAACTCGATGCGACTATCGGCTGGTCGGGGAATAGTCGGCGACTCAGTATCACGACTAGTCCATCTACACTTACGCCTGTAATGATGAAAAATACCGAAATACCAACGACCACACTCCTTCGATACCCGACCGATACTATAGCGAATTACCATAGCGAATTACGCCATTTTAGAATTGATGTTTAATGCTTGCCCAGAATAGATGCCCGAAGCCAGCAGTAAGGAGCAAGGGAATGGTCGATTGGAACGGCTCATTGAACTTTATGAACAACATTCTATTGGTAGTACACCATTATCCCCACTCGCCTGGTTGTATATGAAAATTGGATATTCACAGCATGTTCGTATTGTAGAAGTCTTCTTCGTTGGCTATTCCAGAGAGTGGGTCAAACGCACAGAAATGAAGATAGCCCAATCCGTAAATGGCCGATAGTCTCGTCCTATACTGTTGTATCCTTTGCCCAGAACATGCCTAACTATTGAAGCTTTTTGACTATATTGGCGAATGGAATTTTCATCTGCTGGTTCGCTCCTTAGATAAGTGTAGATTCTTGTGGTCCGATATTTAAGTAGTGCTCGTCAGTGTGTCCTTTAACTTTGCACTGAGTCAATTGTTACCGCTCCCATATTGGTTTATCATTAGCCTTGAGCTTTCTAGCTGTTCACATCTTCTACTCCTTTCGAGACATATCCATTGCGTCTTACATACAATAAAACTAAACGAAGAATAGCTCTTTG
Organism: Atherix ibis; assembly: GCA_958298945.1. Taxonomy (NCBI): domain Eukaryota; kingdom Metazoa; phylum Arthropoda; class Insecta; order Diptera; family Athericidae; genus Atherix; species Atherix ibis. The sequence continues at coordinate 19,853,127 of OY282610.1, read as the reverse complement.
CTTTCTTCAGTATTTTCGTTGATAATTTCCCATTCTTAACGGAAATTTTACCTTATTTCAATCTCAGCGCAATAAACACTATTACCGATCCTTGTCATATTTTTAGAATCTTCTACGATATTGAGTATTTGTAGTTATCTTATTTATTATTAATTTTTCTTTAGTTCATTAATAATATTTAAGAGAAAATTATTTTAATCATATTCGATTTAAAAAATTTCTACTAAACAACAAAGCTAAAAGGACATCTTATTTTAAAAACCTTTAAGTTTAGGACAAAAGAAATTTACCTATCCTATAGTCATACCACTCAGACTTGGTGGTAACTGTTTCTCTCTTTCTTTATTTGTAATAAAATACGGTCCAATGACACATTCAGTCACTTTTTCCATATATAATAGTTTTCTTTTACAATAACTTATGAGTTATTAGAGCTCTACATATTTTTGATTATTCTCATCGCGGACACCAATAATCTCCTCTTAGAGTACGAAACATGGCCACAGTAGAATCAATAAATTTGTAGAAAGTTTTTGAAATTAAACGAATTTAAAAAAAACAAAATTAATAATTCATAAATGGCAAAATTTATGCTAATTAAATTTTATCTTTTTTTATATATATTTATAAAAACTATCAAATAATAGGGCTGTACTTTCTATATAACTTTCTTTATAGTTGTCTGTAAAAATTGTCAGTAAAAAATTATCAGTAACAATTTTCAGTAAAAATTTCTCAGTGTTTTCAGCAAAAATTTTCACCAAAAATTGTCAGTTAAAATTTTCAGTAAAAATTGTCAGGAAAAATTTTTCAATAAAACTTTTCAGCAAATATTTTCAGTAAAAATTTCTCAGTATTTTAAGGCAAACACTTTCAGCTAAAATTGTCAGCAAAAATTTCATTTAAAATTGTCAGTAGAAATTGTCAGTTAAAATTGAATAGTAAAAATTTATGTTTTAAGTAAAAAAAATTTCAGTAAAAATTTCTCAGTAAATATTTCTCAATAAAACTTTTCAGCAAAAATTTCCAGCAAAAATTGTCAGCAAAAATTGTCATTTAAAATTTTCAGTAAAAATTGTCAGTTAAAATTGCCAGTAGAAATTGTCAGTTAAAATTGAATAGTAAAAATTTATGTTTTAAGTAAAAAAATTTCAGTAAAAATTTCTCAGTAAATATTTCTCAATAAAACTTTTCAGCAAAAATTTTCAGCAAAAATTATCAGTAAAAATTTTTAGTAAAAATTTCTTTTTTTAGTAAAAAAATTCTAGTAAAAATTTCTCAGTAAACATTTCTCAATAAAACTTTTAGCAAAAATTGTCAGCAAAAAATTTTCACCAAAAATTGTCAGTTAAAATTGTAAGTTAAAATTGTCAGTAAAAATTGTCAGTTAAAATTGAATAGTAAAAATTTATGTTTTAAGTAAAAAAATTTCAGTAAAATTTCTCAGTAAATATTTCTCAATAAAACTTTTCAGCAAAAATTTCCAGCAAAAATTGTCAGTAAAAATTGTCAGTAAAAAGTTTTAGTAAAAATTTCCGTTCAGTTAAAAAAATTTCAGTAAAAATTTCTCAGTAAAAATTTCTCAATAAAACTTTCCAGCAAAAATGTTCACTAAAAATTGTCAGTTAAAATTGTCAGTTAAAATTGTCAGTTAAAATTGTCAGTTAAAATTGTCAATAAAAATATCAGTAAAAATTTCTCAGTGTTTTCAGTAAAAAAGTCTTTGTAAAAACTTCTCAGCAAATATTTCTCAATAAAACTTTTCAGCAAAAATTGTTAGTATGATTAAATAGATAATTGTCAGTATGACCTTTATAGTTGCCTGAGCAGTATATCAACGTTGGTTTGCATTATTAGTCAATTTGTCAAATATTTGAATAAATTTCAATATAGTAATTTGTGCTTCTGTAAATAATTCAAATCTCATAAATCCAATACAACTATCCAGCAGGATATACTGGCTAATTCAAAGGAAAATTTGTTCTTTAAAGTTGGTGATTTTGGTTTTCTTAATTAAATCTGTTTTTTTTTTTATTCTTTTGCTTTGAAATAAAACGCAAAAGGGAAATTTTCATTCGCAACAAGCGCCTTTAATTCACCTTTGGTTACAGAACGTATGCGAATTAGCATTTAAACTTTATAGTCCATAATTCCTTTCCATTTTTGGCACGTGTACCCGTACATGTTTTCGTCAGAGTGTACGAAAAGTATTCAAACTGAAAATAGAAACAGTAAATTCCAAAGGAGACTCAATGGAATGCCCAAACACACCTCATAGTAAGATTGAACGAACACTCGCACAAGTAGCCACAACCTGACCGTTGCTATGGAGTTGCTATAGGCAACGAATCCTGAAACTTGTGGTCACCCCTACACAATGTACATTCACAATGATTTCAATTGGGAGGGTCTCGAAATTCTCAGCGCCCCACACTCGACACCCCATACCGAAAACTAAAGTTATTCGATCATTTACTAAACAGTCAACTGAGTTGGAAGTGTTACAGCAACTTTTCTCCCCTAACAGTTATCAGGAGTTTCGTCCTCAGCTACGACAGAGGTGAGTCGGAATGTTGAGATACTGGAACACTCGTATGGTGGTGGTATTAGATACTAGATTTTTGAAATATTAGAACGTCAGCATCTTGGGGATGTTGACATAGCACAACGTTGAGTTGGTGCGGTATCGAAATACCAGAATAGAACAGAATGACGGGGCGATATTCTTCTGCCCATCACGTTAAGAATCCTCACAGCAGAACATGTTCAGCGAATAATTTATTTTCCGAGTAACAAAACAGAAATGAGAGGAAGCTCATCGGTCTTAGAGGACGATCCTATCAGTTCTGATAAAATAAACAATGGCAGCCTTGATGGCCTTAGAGATTGTGTTGCTGAAGAAATGTTTATGGTGAGAGATGTGCCGTGTATGTTCCGAATTTTACATATCGACGTAAGAGCAGCATGTGAATTTACCGACTGCCAATATATTCTACACCGATGGGAGGGTTTTACTGCTGGGATGGCCATTTATCTTATGTGACAGGAGAGCATCATTCATGCGGGCGGACACACCATCCGAGAGCTTAAGTAGTCCTCCTGTATGCAGAATAAATGGAAGCGAAGTGCAGAGGAACATAAAACAAACACGTACGTAACCAAAAGAGTGAAAAGGCATACAGCAAGAGGGCAATATCCTGCTCAAAATACCAGTGCCAGTATTTCATACTTTCGACTTATTTTCGACTAGAAAAGCGCGTATCAAATTATGTAAATGAGCGTATGTGTGCAATACTATTCTGGTAGGACCTATTCACATGAAAGACGTACAATTTTATTTAAATAAAATAGCCAATTTCCAAGATTATTATCCACAATCATAACAAAATATTATAAAAATTTATAGTAAAAATTTCTCAGTAAATATTTCTTAACAAAAATTTTTCAGCAAAAATTTTCAACAAAAATTTTTAGTAAAAATGTTTAGTCAAAATTTTCAGTAAAAGTAGTCTGTAAAAATTTTCAGTAGAAATTTTCAGTAAAAATTTACAGGAAAAATGTTTTGTATAAATTTGTCAGTAAAAATTTTTTGTAAAAATTTCTCAGTCAAAATTTTCAGTCAAAATTTCTTAGTTAAAATTTCTTAGTCAAAATTTCTCAGTAAAAATTTTCAGTAAAAATTCTCAGCAAAAATTCTTAGTAAAAATTGTCAGTAAAAATTGTCAGTAAAAATTTATCAGTTAAAATTTCTGAGTAAAAATTTTCAGTAAAAATTGTTCAACAAAAATTGCTCAGCAAAAATTTCTCAGCAAAAATTTCTCAGCAAAAATTTCTCAGCAAAAATTTCTCAGCAAAATTTTTTTAGTAAAAATTTGTTAGTAAAAATTTGTCAGTAAAAATTTCTCAGTAAAAATTTCTTAGTAATAATTTCTCAGTAAAAATTTTCAGTAAAAATTGTCAGTAAAAATTGTCAGTAAAAATAGTCAATAAAAATTTTTTAGTAAAAATTTCTCAGTAAAAATTTCCCAGTAAAAATGGATCAGTAAAAACGGTTAGTAAAAATTGTCAGAAGAAATTGTTAGTAAAAATTGTCAGTAAAAACTTCTAGTAAAAATTTACAATAAAAATTTACAGTAAAAATTTATAGGAAAAATTTGGAGTAAAAATTTATAGTAAAAATTGATAGTGAAAATTTACAGTAAAAATTGACCGTGAAAACTTACAGTAAAAATTTACAGTAAAAACTTCTAATAAAAATTTACAATAAAAATTTACAGTAAAAATGTTTAGTCAAAATTTTCAGTAAAAGTAGTCTGTAAAAATTTTCAGTAGATATTTTCAGTAAAAATTTACAGGAAAAATGTTTTGTAAAAATTTCTCAGTGAAAATTTATAGTCAAAATTTTCAGTAAAAATTTCTCAGTTAAAAATTCGTAGTCAAAATTTCTCAGTAAAAATTTTCAGTAAAAATTCTCAGTAAAAATTCTCAATAAAAATTGTCAGTAAAAATTGTCAGTAAAAATTTCTCAGTAAAAATTTCCCAGTAAAAATGGATCAGTAAAAATGGTTAGTAAAAATTGTCAGAAGAAATTGTTAGTAAAAATTGTCAGTAAAAACTTCTAGTAAAAATTTACAGTAAAAATTTCTCAGTAAATATTTTCAGTAATAATTTCTCAGTAAAAATTTCTTAGTAAAAAATTTTCCGTAAAAATTCCTTAGTAAAAATTTCACAACAAAATGTTCAGTAAAAATTTTTAGTTAAATTATTCAGTAAAGAAATTCATTAGTAACTAATAAAAAGTATTTAAATAATCAAGCAATTTTCAAAGTATCTGACAAATAAGCTTATTTGTGAAAACTATTAAATAATTTGAGCTCGTCAAAACGGAATTCTAGAATGGATCTGTTCGCTTCAAAAAATTATTACTGGTATTCTTTTCAGATTATTTTTTCTATTTAACTGGCAAAGGAAAAATTGTTAATGTTTCGAAAGAAATTTTTTTTTGCCAACGAAGTTATCAAAGGAATACTTCCAAAGCTTCCCATGTGCAATATTGTAGTTTTTGTTAGAGAAAAAATAGTAATTACTGAAATATCAACTAAAAGGACACAAGCTTATTGTAGAGAAGCTCTCCAATTACTTTGGCTTTGGCTTTGGTTTTTCCCGCTAGTGCTCCTTAGTCGTAGAGCTTACGTTAGTCTGAAAGGATTCTGACTGACTTATTTGCTCTTTGTTTTCTTTACGATTGCTATCCAAAGTGACTGGTTGTACCTTTTTACGATTGGCCTCTTTTATGGTGAATATTTTAATTATTAGTCACACAAACGATACGACAATAGCATCCATGAGCGAATAAATTTTTCCCTCAATCCTTTTGCAATTTTATTTAGTTCCCTTTTTATGTTTATGCATTTGTTTTTGTATAACGTGCATACTCTACGTGAATAGGACATATTCAAATGTCAAAGGATACTCGTATTAACTTGTATTCAAAGTCAATAAGCATTCATTCACATTCGTATTCACAATGAGTTCAATAAAAAAACTTTTCCCAATTAATGATACTCACTAAGAAAAATCACAATTCGAATATGATATTATTGGCTAAAGCGTAAAAGGGTTGATTAGATGAGTGGGTGGGTCTGCTAAAAGTGTCTGTTAGAACGGAATAGCATTAATGAGTGCATACAATAAATAGGCTGGTTCTGATCAAGTTAAATGTAAATTAAAAGGAAACATGGAAATACCAACTGAAATGACAATTGGAAAATAGAATGTGAAAAATTTGTACTATTATTTTTTTTAAAGAAAAAAACCAGAAAAAATTAATACATACAAATAAAATAATCACATTTAAATAAGTTATGCAGGAGAAAAGAGGGGTTGTGAAAGTTTCAATTAGGATTGCGTTTGTTTATTAAATTTGAAAAAAAAGCCAAATACCAAAGCCACACGCATACATAGCCGTATTATACGAGTCCTGTGCACTTAAATTTGTGTAGAAAAAATGTATATCTCTACAAATAATACGATTCATAAACGATAATTTCTGCAAACAAATTTAAAGTCTGTGTGAATAATTATTCTTTGCTAATGCAACTAAATAAAAAGAAAATTTATTATTTGATTAGAAATTTTATTTAAAGATAAAAAAATGTAATTAAGAAAATTATTTCGACAAGAAAAATTTATGATCACTCAATATAAATTTTATTAAATTTGTTAATGAAATGCTAGTATTTATTTGTATATGAAGGATTATCCAATTTTTGTCATTTAATATATTATAAAACATTTTTTGTAGAGCTCAATCTTTCTGAGTTAATTTTTGATGGCTTTCTTACACATTTCGAGGTGTAATTGGGCCATTACCTTGATGGATGTTGGAACTTTTGAATGCTCTTAAGTTGAAAAATTATCTATTAAAATATAATTTTTTATGTTATTTTATAAGAAAAAAAATTTAATGACATCAATTCTCATGATTTTGTAGGCTAATTGATATTAGCAAATCTCGAAATTACGCATCCTGGGAACTTTTCGCATAATAAAGCAAAAATTCGTCCACTTATGATGCAATTTTGTTAAAATTACATATAGTTCAAATAAAAATCATAAAGTTTGAGCTTAAAAAAACTTAGTTATCATTCAGCCATAGAGCTCAGAATTGATGGTAATTGTCTCTCTCTGTTTCTTTATATTCAAAAAAAAAATACTGCCCAATGAAAACTTCTGATCAAAATGCACACTAGACAATCACTTTTCATTTATCTACAATTGTAATGTTTTTATTTTACGTGACTTAATTGTCTTTCAACATAAAACCATGAGTCGCCTACGGCTATAGGGATTGAGTTACGCTCAATCAACGTATCACCATTACTGGCAGTTTACAGTCAGTAACCAGTTACAAGCTGATTACTCCAATTGTTAGTGGCGAGGACTACCTAAACCTCTACTGTCATTAGCAGTGACAGCGCCTGAGATAATTACCTCTATCCCCCAGGAGCGATCGGTAGACCGTACCCGCGATATGGGTATCAACCACAGCCACTACGTTGCTGCCTAAGCGCCCCACCAATATCGGGCACAGTATGTTCCAACACTATGGGGCACCCCGACTTCCGTAGTATCAATTTTTGCTTTAAGAGTATTTCGGTTTGTACTCCGCTCATTGAGCTACGGTCAGGAATCTTGTAAATCCCTAGGTATCGCTAAGTTAGCTCAGGTACGCGGGTTCACCAAGACCCGAAAGTACAACCGGAATCGACCTTTGTCTTTCACCCGGTTGTATCCACCCTGCGTGTCATTTAAACACTCATTCACGCTTCATTCTCGCTCTCTTCTCAAAAAGTGCCACTGCAAATCTATTAAGGCATTCATACCTCTCTCTCACATCCAACACACCACTCACGTCCACACCCTCATCATTCACAACGATTCCACATTCACCTAAGTCACGCAAATTCCCGTACAGGCGATACTCAATGAGAAGGTGCTTGGCACTCATCTCCGCTACCCCACAAGGGCACCTAGCCTCCGTAGCTAGACCACGCCTATACAGGAACCCACTCATACTGCCATGTCCCGTGAGTAAATACCTAAGGTGCAGACCAAATTCAAATCCATACGCAGATGGAAAGCACACATCCGAAATGAACTTGTGCGTCCATCTGTCATTCACACTCTCATCCCATCGACGTTGCCAAATTTCACACATTCTGTTCAGAACCAGTACAACGAACAACCATCAAGCGGAGTGCGCCGCCGTGGACGGTAGTGGATGCTTCCACGCCGCACCTCCGGGTCCTATGGAATTTCTCCCATGAGAATATGTATCCCCTCTGTTGACATGGTTCTACATATATTCAAACATGCATACAAAGTCAGACGCTGAACTGAATTTATGCCCACCCTTGCATACTGGTGGCGCATAATGTCAGCCCATACAACAAACACACTCTTGTACAGGACTTTTACCGCACTGGATCGAAGTACCAATTCTTTGTGAAACACTCGCACCAGCATGCCAACCAAACCGGCCACGCGCCCCTTTATAAGTTGCAAGTGAGGCCGGAAGTTCAGCCTCTCTCCAATCCTTACTCCAAGGTACCGTACTTCCCGCGCGTATCGGACACCGACATCCTCTAAACGAATATTGGGCAACATACACACAGTTATCCTTTTGGAAACGTTCACTCCCAATCTATTCCCCCATTCAGACACCATCTGTATGTAGCGGCGTCCCACTATCTCTACTGCAGAACTACTAGACCCCCTCCCCCCCACCGCATTCAAAACTAAAAGATCATTCGCATATACGATCACACTGAAACCGGTCTCTTAAAGCACGAAATCTAGCTTCCCAGTAAAATTTCTCAGTAAAAATTGCTCAGTAAAAATTGCACAGTAAAAATTTCACGGTAAAAATTTACAGTAAAAATTTACAGTAAAAATTTACAGTAAAAATTTACAGTAAAAATTTACAGTAAAAATTTACAGTAAAAATTTACAGTAAAAATTTACAGTAAAAATTTACAGTAAAAATTTACAGTAAAAATTTACAGTAAAAATTTACAGTAAAAATTTACAGTAAAAATTTACAATAAAAATTTACAGTAAAAATTTACAGTAAAAATTTACAGTAAAAATTTACAGTAAAAATTTACAGTAAAAATTTACAGTAAAAATTTACAGTAAAAATTTACAGTAAAAATTTACAGTAAAAATTTACAGTAAAAATTTACAGTAAAAATTTACAGTAAAAATTTACAGTAAAAATTTACAGTAAAAATTTACAGTAAAAATTTACAGTAAAAATTTACAGTAAAAATTTACAGTAAAAATTTACAGTAAAAATTTACAGTAAAAATTTACAGTAAAAATTTACAGTAAAAATTTACAGTAAAAATTTACAGTAAAAATTTACAGTAAAAATTTACAGTAAAAATTTACAGTAAAAATTTACAGTAAAAATTTACAGTAAAAATTTACAGTAAAAATTTACAGTTAAAATTTACAGTAAAAATTTACAGTAAAAATTTACAGTAAAAATTTACAGTAAAAATGTATAGTAAAAATTTACAGTAAAAATTTACAGTAAAAATTTACAGTAAAAATTTACAGTAAAAATTTACAGTAAAAATTTACAGTAAAAATTTACAGTAAAAATTTACAGTAAAAATTTACAGTAAAAATTTACAGTAAAAATTTACAGTAAAAATTTACAGTAAAAATTTACAGTAAAAATTTACAGTAAAAATTTACAGTAAAAATTTACAGTAAAAATTTACAGTAAAAATTTACAGTAAAAATTTACAGTAAAAATTTACAGTAAAAATTTACAGTAAAAATTTACAGTAAACATTTACAGTAAAAATTTACAGTAAAAATTTACAGTAAAAATTTACAGTAAACATTTACAGTAAAAATTTACAGTAAAAATTTACAGTAAAAATTTACAGTAAAAATTTACAGTAAAAATGTATAGTAAAAATTTATAGTAAAAATTTATAGTAAAAATTTACAGTAAAAATTTACAATAAAAATTTACAGTAAAAACTTACAGTAAAAACTTACAGTAAAAATTTACAGTAAAAATTTACAGTAAAAATTTACAGTAAAAATTTACAGTAAAAATTTACAGTAAAAATTTACAGTAAAAATTTGCAGTAAGCTTATCGGTCTATAGGAGGACGGTTCATTCCATATCCCGTGTGGAGACTTGGGAAGGATAACTACGTCTCCTACTTTCCACTCACTCGGTTATATACCACATAGTTTTTCTATACTAATATGAGGTTTTTCAAAGCCACATATATGATAATTTTGTTTATTTATGTATCTACCGAGCGAGAAATGAGCCTCATTGCTAGCCGGCCTCTTACAGCACGAAATCTAGCTTTAGCAAAATTATAACTTTTATAGATTTTTCTGTCTTCTTTTAAAGTTAAACGTATTTTATAATTATTAATTTGTATATTATAAAAAATAGCAAAATATTTTATAAATAATATTTATCTAAATTGATATACCATATTTATTAATTTACAAACAAATACCAGAGATTTTAAGGCTACAATTCCAAACCTAAAAAAAAAAACGCAAATAAAATCTGTTCTCGTATAAATAAAGTAGCGATAAATAAAGAAAGTGAACTAACTGTAAGCACGACAAATAAAAATTCCAAAAGGATGCTTGTTGTTAAAGAAGATAAATGACCAAATAGGGGAAATTGTAATAGCTATTAATATTGGAGAAGAAGAACTCTCAACAATAAATAAATATATTACACAAAAAATAAGGAAGCGGAAACAAATTTGACTGAAATTGACGTGGTCATGGTCATAATTGTGCAATGCGAAAAAATTCGAAATAAATTAAAATGACGGCGACAGAGAGAACTTTAAATTTATTCATGGAGTGTCGAACTTAATTACGAGCATGTACGAAGGATTCATTTTTTTTTTATGGCTTCGAACGATAGCTACCGGTAGTTGGGGATGGCGTAGTGAAACATTGCCGACGTATTAAAAATTACTCCAGTCCCTTAGCCACTTTGTTAATGGTTATTTATGCTTCCCTCTTATAGTGGTGATGGGGAAAGTTTATCAATTCAAGAAAAATTCCTTCAAATTAAGTCGTTTTTTTTTTAAATATATATTCAAACTGAAAACGTTCTTCCCCAAATTATATTGTCTTAAATTTTCCCGCAAAGAAAATCTCTTAATTGAATACAAACAAAAAGTAAATCTTTTAAATTTTCTTTAACAGCTTATTATGTATAAATTTTTTTTCTGGTTTCAAATAATTACAAAAAGTTGTTTATTTGGTGAACTAATCGAATGAAATGATTTGTGAAAATAATTTATTGAGGTTATGGTCAAATGGAATAAGAAATTACGAAAAAAGCAAGGGTCAAAAATATGATCGTATATTCAACGGCTATTAAATGTTTAATGTTGAATATCGTCTATAGGCAATAGTGTAAAGGGACACACTATTCGAGGTGTAAATATTTGAGATCGTGTTAGGGCTTGAACAGGTCATGCCTTAGGTAAGGGTCAATTGACCACGGGGCTGTCGCACAACTTATTTTTCTGTTCATCCGAAAATTGATGGAAATATTACTGCCTCGTGGTTGGAAATATTTTCACAAAGTTAGGGCTAAGAACTGGTCCAGCGTTCAAATAATAAAGCGTACTCTGCTTTATCACCCTCTTGCAAAGCGTCTTATTAGGGTCGATTCAGACTGGATGACCATTGGCCGGTGATGTGTTCAATGCTAGCCCATACATAGTCGACAAGGTTGATAATCATTACGACCTCGACCGGAGCGCACGTCCTTGCTGGACGGTAGTAAAAATACTATTAAAAAGAACATAAATCATAGGATTAGAAGGTAAACTTTCCGTATATAATCTGCTGGCTTATGGGAATACCAATAATACTAAAAAAATTAATGTTGTTATTGAAATTATGTTGTTTGGAAAAAATTCAGGCGCGTGGTCACAACATGGTCATTTCATAATAAATATTTTACAGTCACCCAACCCTCTACACTTTCTGTCCTATATTATGTTGGCCTATACCATTCGAGTCGGTTCTATACATCCTAACCAATCACATCCGAGGGATTTCAACTAGTCTCAATTTATTTTTTTTTGAAACATTTTTCATTTAATATTTGGAAAATTCTATTTTCTCTTAAAAGTAATCGCTGCATTGTTAAATGATGCTAACGTAATTGGCTAAAAAATTAATTGGCTTTTTAAGGTAAATATTGGAGAGAGAAAAATTGACGACAAATTATTTATTATTAAAGGGTTGATAGGTAATAGTAAAATAAATCATTTGTTTTTTTTTTTAAATTTTTTGTAGTATATATTGTATAAAGAGGGGTGAGGGGAGGAGAAAGGGGCAAAGTTAATAATATTATTGAAAGATTAATTTTAATTGAAGTTATTTTTTTTTTTGCTACTATAAATAAATTTTTTTTGTTGATATTTTGTTTTTTCCTTTGAGCTGAAACTATTCGGAATTAACAGGGTAGATTTTTTCTAAACAAAAGGAATTATTGGGTTTATCCTGTACAATAATTATATATCCGATATTCTAGTCTGTCCTACCTAATATCTTTCTTGCTTTTGAAATTTTCCAAAGCCAAATCCAAATCCACCAGAACTAATAATGAAGAAATACTTCAACACACTGCATTTACGTATTTAAGACTCAAATTAGGCGTACGCTTGACATAGAACCCATATAAAAAATTTAAATGACAAGAACTAAACAGGCGATAAAACACTTCGACTTCTCTAGACAAACGATCTTAACCTATCACAGACAGCACAGTATTTTTACACAATACCCTCCTGAAACCAATATGAACTTACGGACCAAAACTCTGATAAAATTTTCGATGCTCTCTTTTATTTTTGCAATGGTGTCATTCACTTACAGTCCCTTTTTGCTTATGATGTGACAGCGTCTCATTATAAAAAGTTTAATACTCGTTTTTCCAATCATACTAAACCCACTATTCAAGAAATTCTTTTCCTAGAAACACTTATCGACGACTTAAACGTTATTGGCAGCTTGACTTATTAAAATACTGAGTTTTAACATAAGCCCACGGTACCAGGAGAAATTCCGATGGATGTAAACATTAATTTCAATAAAGAAGAGGAATAGGAACATTGACGCATAAGTAAATCTCGTGGCCATTATTTTTTCAAAGAGTTCTCTTATAGGGTGATTATTATGGGATGAAAATCAATTGTGAAATTTTTTGTAACGAATGAAAGGAACAGTATGGTCGCGATGGATCACTCTATTTATAGAAAGCATCCATGATTGTTCAAAGGATTTCCGATTGAAGAAAGTTGAATACTTGGTTCACCTACAAAGTAATATTCCGTAAGTTCATATGGGTCTTATTACTATATTATGTATAAGGAATTTTTTGTAAACTGTCAGTTTTGAGCGTTTATCTTAAAAAAATTGCTGTTATCTGTTCAAGCACGGCAACAGAAGTGAAAAAGTGTGTTTTGAGTACGATCAGAATTGGCATTACTAGTTTAGAACTTCACTTTCATTTTCTTCCCTTCATCTTTCTCCTAATATACAATATCCAAAAATTATTGTCTATATTTTTTTATTAACATCTATAAGTCAGTAACGTACCTAATTCTTTTGTGGAATAAATATTCTTATTAAAATAGATAAAAAAAGATGGTTTTTCGTAAGAAGTAAATGTAACATGAACACTATTTTGTTCGTCAATCTTTAGTTACCACTTTCTTAAACAGTTTTGTAAATGATAGGTGGAAGTATTTGGGTTTCTGTGATATGATAGAATGGCAGTGTCACCGACATAAATATCGAGGGGTATACGAGGTCTGTTCAAAAAGTATCGCGAACTTTGAATTTGCGCGGGTTACGTATATTCGATTTTCGATTTTTTATGCTGTTATGTTGGTACACATGTTTCTCACTTATGCCGACAAGTTCGGCCATTTTGAATGTTCAGTTAATTTTTGACAGTTGCTTTGCTTGCACGTGTTTTGGATCGTCTTCGATTTTTGCCCATTCCAAAAAATGGATCGAAGAATCTGTATCAAATTTTGTGTGAAAAACAAAACTAATTGCGCGGACGCATTCCGAATGTTGACTGCGGTATATGGTCAAGCTACCTTAGATCGAAGCAACGTTTATCGGTGGTACGAAACGTTCTCAGAAGGCCGAGAATATGTGAACGACGAAAAGCGTGCCGGACACCCGAGAACATCAGATGAAAAAATTGATGAAGTGAAGAAAATAGTATTGGCCAATCGTCGAATCACCGCTAGAGAAGTTGCTGAGGACTTAAACATATCGATTGGCTCGTGCCATTCGGTTTTTACCAATAATTTTGTCGTGAGACGAATCGCCGCGAAATTCGTACCGAAATTGCTCAATTGCGACCAAAAACAGCATCGCATTAACATTGCTTAGGAGCTGTTGGACTCTATCCGCAATGACCCAAATTTGCTTCGGAGAGCCATACCTGGTGACGAATAATGGGTTTATGGTAATGACATGGAAACCAGAGCTCAATCATCCCAATGAAAGCTGCCGCGCTAGCCAAGACCGAAAAAAGCGCGCCAAGTTCGGTCGAATATGAAGGTTTTGCTTACAGTTTTCTTCGATTGCAGGGGCATGGTGCATCATGAGTTCTTGCCACAGGGTAGAACGGTCAATAAGGAATATTACCTGCAAGTTATGCGCAAGTTGTGGGAAGCAATCCGGCAGAAATGCCCGGATTTGTGGAAGAAAAAAAATTGGCTTTTGCACCATGATAACGCTCCTGCTAACGCATCGTTGCTTGTGCGCAGAATTTTGACCAAAAATAACACAATAATATTGTTGCAGCTACCGTATTCCCCAGATCTGGCCTACTGTGACTTCCTACTGTGACTTTTCTTGTTCCCAAAACTGAAGAGCCCCATGAGAGGACGACGCCACGCTATGATTGAGGGGATAAAGACCGCATCGAAGGAGGAGCTGAACAAGATTACAAAAATATGATTTTTTTTAAGTGTTTCAAGGGTTGGAAAAAACGTTGGCAAAGATCTCGTATTAAGGAAAGGCCCAAGAATGCTATCCTGAGAGACCGACCCCTGCGCGAATAGGGAATATCTAGGAAAATTCTATATTTCCAGCTACTTGAAAGTATTGTTCGGAAAGGTAGAATCTATAAAAGTGAAGGGGATGGAATTTTCTTTAATTTTCAGAGTAGGCCAGGTTGCCATACTCAGTCTTTTTCCTTAAGCGAAGATACTTTACTGTCTATAACGCTTTGACACTCTTGAATGGCTAATGGGGAAATATGTTATTACACTCAAGAATAGATCATTGGCATTTCAGGATTTGTTTTTCAAATATTTTACAATACATAAATTAATTACTAGTCACAAGCAAAGAAAACCAAAACTTAACAAATCATATCATATTAAGAAAAAAAAGGATATGGCAGAAAATTTATGCATTCCGAATTTTATGTTAAAAATCTGATGAAAATTCAGCTCTTGTCAAGCAATTTTCGAACGTGTCCTTTTTTTCAGAATTTTTTTTTTAGTCATTTTCATTTATAAAAACAGCCACACACTTTACCCTTTCCCTCTCTTTCTAACCACCCATGACACAACATTAACATGGACTCGATATAGTCGCGCATGGATATATATACTTTGTACCCAAGGATTATGGACATGTCCGGTTTTAGTATATACACAAACACATACACACACACAGATCCGAACAAATACTTTTCACTAAATTTATTCGAAGAAATTTAAATCTATCAATCTATTGGCAAATATACACACATATGAGAATTAAAGGATAAATCAGAAAGTATCGATGATACAGCCATCCTTAGAAGGATATTATGCTCGCCGGTAGTATCCTTGAAAGAAGGCTGTACGTGCACAAGTATGCATGCATTCATATAGAAAGGGCGAGGGAGTGTTCGTTTTATTTCATATCGAATAAATACGCCTACCTCAGCCACATGGACATCAAGGATAAATGAAAATCTCTATCGATATGATGCATACATATGTGCATATATAGTTTTCCATATTCCCTCACTCTATATACATAATGCCTAAGTATACAATTGCGGACATTGTACACAGACAAGGACAAATTTATGGTCATACGTGTACACATGCTCATATAGGAATGGTCACTGGTTCACATGTCGCGCGTGTGCATTCCAATATCAATGCGCACACACATGTGGCGAACCAGTACCGCACCATATCAATATGTTATCCTTTTTCGTTCATTCCTCATGTTCCCAATCATCGTTTTGCCATCGTTCGCTATCCTCTTTTCTTATTGCTTATTGTCAGTTTCGCCAGCATCATGGTTGGCTATAGTTCGTTTTTCTCCTCTCTCTCCTTCTAACATTAACATTCTTCACGATGAAATTTATGTATTTATCTTCACGCGTATGCACATATGTATATGTATACGATTTTCCAATTTCCATTCAGTAAAGGTTTTTTTTCCTTTTTCTATTTCTTCTTATATTTATATTTTTCTTCCTTTTTTATCATTATTTTCGAGAAATTTTTTTTTTCGCTTTATTATTTTACTTCGATTATATTTTCGTTATCCTTTCTGGTTTTTATTTATATCCTTTTGACAAAAAAAAAAAAAATTGTTTTTCCTTGAGTTTCTCTACTGTTTGTTGCTCTCATAAAACTTTATAACAATTTTGATTCCTTTTCACTTTCGATATTTTCATTTCTATGCTTATATTTTTTTCTTCCTTTCATTGTTTATTCCAGCACTTAGCCATCCATATTTATGCCATACTATATACGTTATGTGTCTGAGTGTGCATGTGTTCACAAGGATAAATATTATAAATGTTTTTTTTTTCTTTCTGGTAGCCGTTTACCATTATTTGGAAAAAATATTGTTTTTTTCTTCTCGCATTTATTCGTGCATACATAAATACATAAGTGCACACATCCCCATATACAGTTATATATAAGGATATATGCATGTGAACGAAACCATAAAATTATATATTTTTTCTGTACTTTTTCCATTCGTTTTTCTTTTTCGTTTGATTTTTTCAAGTTTTCGGTTATTTTTACTTTTCAAATAAGTACATGGAAAAATCTCTTATCTTTAGTAAAACATAAAAGCTGACGAGTTGTCGTAAGATTGGGAACAAGAAAAAAAAACCGACTATAGTCTCATTATACTATAGTATCCTTTCTATATTCTAGTATATTTTATAGAAGACTTTAATATATGATTTGAAATAATTTTTTTATAATGAAATTTTCGTAAAAATATTTTAACTATTCAAAAACCCATCCAGATTCGATTCGATTTGTTTAAATTATTTCAATTTTTATATTCTTTTTAATTTGTTTTTAGTTTTTAAAATAAATTCTTTTATTTTTGTAAAATAAATTGTACGTTATAATACAAATTAAATCAATATTTAATATTGTTATTGATAATGTTTAATTAATAAAAAAAGCCAATTTAGACTTACAGATCGAATATGCTTAAAGTAATTTTTAATTTATAAAAAAAGCCAATCATAAATCAGATTTGTTTAAAAGTTGTTTACCAGAAAATAATGCCTATGTACACGTAGACTTAAAGATAAGAAATGCTTAAATGATTTTTAATTATAAAAAGGAAGCTAATTTGGACTTAGAAATCAACTTAGTTTAATTTTTTTTTTGATTTAAGAGAAAAGCCAATTTGTTAAGACTTAAAAATCAAATTTGCTTAAACAGTTTCTAATTAAGAAAAAATAAAATTTAGACTTAGAAATTGAATGTGCTTAGGTAAAAAAACCATTTTGGACTTAGAGATCTATTTTGTTTTAACTGTTTTTAATCAAGAAAAAAAATTGCAATTTGGAAATAAAGAGCATCTTGGTTGAAAAAGTTTTCAATTTGAAATAAAACGGCCAATTTGAACTTATCAATTGGCTGTTTTTTATTATTTATTAATTTGGGGAAATAATCCAATTTATACATAAAGATCAAATTTATTTAAAGAATTTTGAATGAACAAAAAAATCAAGTGGGATTTAGAAATCGCATTTGTTTAAATATGCTTTAAGCAACAAAAAAAAAGAGAATTTGAAATTGGAAATCGATTTTGTTAAAATAGTTTTCAATGAAGAAAAGAAAGCCAATTTAGACTTATAGATTGAATATAATTAAAATAATTTTTTAATTTAGGATAAAAGTCAATCAGAAATCAAATTTGTTTAAAAGTTGTTTACTAGGAAAATAATGTAATTTAGACTTAGAGATGAGAAATCCTTAAATGGTTTTTAATTAAGAAAACGATGAAGCCAATTTGGACTTAGAAATTAACTTTGTTTAATTGATTTTTTTTGATTTAAAAGGAAAGCCAATTTATTAAGACTAAAAATCAATATTTGTTTAAAAAGTTTCTAATTAAGCAAAAACAATTTTAGACTTAGAAATCGACTATGTTTAAAACTTTTTCAATTAGTTAAAAAAGCCCTTTTGGACTTAGAGATCAAATTATTTAAAGAAATTTTTAAAAATACAAAAGGCAAGTGGGAATTAGCAATTAAATTTGTTCAAAAAGTTTTAATTAAGAAAAAAAAATGAAATTTGATATAGGAAATCGATTTTGTTGAAATATTGTTTTCGATGAAGAAAAAATAAACAATTTGGACTGAGCCATCGAATGTGCTTCAAAAGTTGTTAATTTAAGAAAAAATCAATTTGCGCTTCGAGATCTAAGTTGTTTAACTAGTTTTTAACTAAGAAAAAATTAAATTTAGACT
Source organism: Atherix ibis (assembly GCA_958298945.1). Taxonomy (NCBI): domain Eukaryota; kingdom Metazoa; phylum Arthropoda; class Insecta; order Diptera; family Athericidae; genus Atherix; species Atherix ibis. The sequence continues at coordinate 19,834,778 of OY282610.1, read as the reverse complement.
TTTAAATTGAATATATTTAAAAATATTTTTAATTAAGACCAAAAGTCGATTTGGACTTACAAATAAAATTTTTTTAAAGAATTTTTAATGAACATAAAAGGCAAGTGAGACTTAGAAATGGAATTTGTTCAGAACGTTTTAATCAAGAAAAAAAATGAAATTTGATTTTGGAAATCGATTTTGTTGAAATAGTTTTTGTTGAAGAAAAATATCCAATTTGGACTTTAAATATCCAAAAAATTTGTTAATTTAAGAAAAAAATCAATTTGCGAGATCAAAGTTATTTAATTAGTTTTTAACTAAGAAAAAATCAAATTTATACTTAAAAATCAAATATATTTAAAAACTTTTTAATTAGGACAAAAAATCGATTTGGACTTAGAGATAAAATTTTTTCAAAAGGGAAGTGGAACTTAGAAATCGAATTTTTTCAAAAAGTTTTTTTAATAGGAAGAAAGCCAATTATGACTTGAAAATCAAATTCGTTAAAAAAATTTAATGAAGAAAAAATAACCAATTTGGACATAGCGATTAAATATGCTTGAGAAGTTTTTAATTTAAGCAAAAAGCAATTTGGGCTTAGAAATCAAACTGGTTTAACTAGTTTTTGATTAGGAAATAAAGCTAATTTAGACTTAAAAATAGAATATATTTAAGAACTTTTTTAATTAGGGTAAAAAGCCTTTTTAATTAAGAAAAAAAAATTTTAAAGAGTTCTTTATTGATTAAAAATATTAAAATTGGAAATCGATTTTATTGAAATAGTTTTCGATGAAGAAATGAAAGCCAACTTGAACTTAGAGATTGAATTAGTTTAAATAGTTTTGAATGAATAAAAAAGCCAATTGGCACTAAGAAATTAAATTTGTTGATATATAAAATCAAATACAAAAAAAAACCAATTTAGACTTAAAAATCGAATTTGTGGAAAAAGTTTTAATTAAAAAATAATCAAATTTGGCTTTTTTGATCAAATCAATTGATTAAATGTGTTTAAATGGTTTTTAGAAAAGAAAAAAAAGAACGTTTCAGCTTAGAAGTCAAAAATATTTTTCAACAATTTTTTATTTAAGACAAAAAAATATCAATTTCAACTAAAAGATTATAATTACGATAAAAAGCCATTTTGGACTTATAGATCTCAAATCTATTGAACTAGATTTTAGAAAAGATGTTCATATCTAATAGTATCAATATAAATAGGTAATAATGAATAATATTTAAACATTGATTGTTATTGTCCGAAAACGTGAAACTTCGAGAAAAAAAATTACGTTGCAATTGTGAAGCCTCGAAAATCGAAGAATTTCTGTTTTAGCAAAGATCCCTTAAATTGGGCTATGCACCTTTGCTAAAATATTTGTCAAACAATTTTTTTTTTGAACAAATTTTCTTAAATATTTTTAATTAACAACTCTAGATGTAAGTGCAGTTAAGAGAAAAACCATTTAATAATCTAGTTAAACCAAAGTTTTGATCGAAATAAATTCTTACTCAAAATTGAGTGTAACTTTTCAGAAATTTTTTTGCGTTCTTTATAAAATGGATACTGTTAAACATAATAAAATTATTTATTATAATTTTTATTTAAACTTTAACATTAAAAACTAAAATTTACTGTACCAAACAATTTTTTTTCCGAAACAATACACAAACATAGACGAAGCTCCTAATATGAGGAATACTCTCAAAAAAAAAAATATATACTCGTAAATAGGATTTTTCTGAAATCATAATAAATTCTCTTTAATAATAACAAAACTTATATGGTTTGATTCGAATTTGTAACTATGGCATCCGAGAAGATGGGAATTTTTATATAAAAGTATCCAAAAATATTCTTTGATATTATAAAGAGTAAATGCGATAATAGAAGCATATTCCATGATGCCTTGGAAAGGTAGGCTCTTATTCATTACCTGGTGGAGATATTCAGACTTAGATGCCAATTGTGGTTCCTTTGCGCTCATCCTTTATTGTCGAGTTTAAAGATGTTTGAAAATACATACTAAACCGATTTGAGTGCAGCGAATTGATATTTGGTGAAAAGAACAAAAATTCATTTATTTGGCTCCGTTTTTTTTTTGGCTAAATTGTTTTACTTCCAATTTACTCTTAAAATATCTCCAGTGTACGAATATGTGAATTTGCCCAAAAAAGTTACATACACAAATGAGTAAAGATATGCCGTTTCGATTTGCTTGTTTTAGTTTAAACCAAACAAGCTTGAATGACAAAGAAACCGCAGCCAAAAGTCCTTGCATAAGCTTCGAAAATGCATTCATGTTGTGCATCCAAAAGACAAAAGAATTGAAAAATAAATGAAAATAGAATAAAATAAAAACGCGATACGGAAAATGTAGAAAGCCTGGAACTAAAGACCTGGAAGGCTAAAAACAAGTACGAGTGCATGCATGCCAGCGGAGTGCATATACGATGGAAAAAGAACCTTTCAAAAGGACGAAAAATGTAAAATAAAAAGGAATTCATGTTTGCACACGAGCATCACGCTCAAGAGGTTGGTAAACATAAGAAAACTATGTTTAGAGAGCTTAGCGCTTAAATCTTCCTTTTGTCTGTCAGTGGATTTGAAGATTGAAGTCGCCTTCAGCTAGATTTATCATCCCTATTCGTTCATCTATCATCCCAAAAGAGCCCACACCCTCTATATTTAGCTTTAGTAGAAAATTTCCTTATTTCACAGTCGTATCTATTCTAGGATCTATCCGAGATGCATTCGGATAAACTCAGTCCCTAAACTTATCGTTCTCTGAGAAGGGCTTGTCTTTTTTCTTCTGTTCGTATTCGTTAAAAGGGAACCTCCACCAAAGTGCCATTGAAATATTTGGCGATACTCGTACTCAAGCTAATCTATTCGTCGATGATATTATGGACTCCACAAGCAATAGTAGAGTGGGCCGACCTCTTGTACAGTACAGCACCACCTCAAACACCAACAGTTCTGCTTTTGACATGCTAATCTCGTGATACACTTGACGTTTGGCAACTAATTCCCTCATTTCGTTTTGAGCTCTTACCTTTGTGACATGCTAATTAGAATGAGATGTTACATTCCGCCCATTCATTTATCGTTGAGATTGTGGTGATGGCCTTCTGCGAATCATCGCAAACACACACTCGTACTCTATCTGGTTTCTTTTCTGCTGCTTTCAAATGAAACTGTGCACACTAAAACTTTGCCATTCATCTATGCCATACAGAGTATAGAGGTCCTTAAGCCTATATTGGCTTCATTCACAAAGAGTCATAATTCAAACTTTACATTGTTGGCAACCGAACCGATGCCGCCGCTGATAATGTCGATATTATAGCCAAAGCTAATATTAACGCGTAAAGCCAAAACAGAGAAGCCGATGCTTTTTCATAAAGCACCTCTAGGTAATAGGAAAAAGTTACGAACAACCCGGAATTGAAGCAATCATAACAGTTACTAGAATTGTGGATAGGATATGGTATGGTGCTGGCAATAAGGGAAGACTGCGAATCTCCTTGAGTGGAATTTTTTTTAAATCACTGACATGCTGCTGCGTATGTTTACGGATCTTCTCGAAGCCAAGATAAGAGGAGTTAAAAATAAGAAGCTTCGTTGGGCAAAGGCTTTTATATTCCGTACATACGCTGTATTATTTGCTACTTTATATCAGGTTAGGATTTTACCATCAATTTTACACACACTCATACCATCACAACTAACTGCAAAAGCGTGCTTAGATAAATTGCAACCAACAACATTCAACGCTGTTGTGAGTCAATATCAGTCATTTATAGACCTACGATATCTGCATATATACCTCCTCGTCCTCCGCCCACCCCCCCCCCCCCTCCCCTCCCCTTCTCACATTGTTTCTATCGACAAGTTGAATACTTTTGATATTTTTACACTTCTCCAATTTTTATTTGTAAAAACTGTAAAAAATCTCCAACACAGCAATTCAAGCATTTCGATTATGTCTACTTTAGTCACTCCAACACTTAAAGCTTAGGTTCCATTCTCTTTGACCAAATTCCTTTACATTTTTAAGGAGGAACTTTTCTCTCATCTGTTTCGATATAAGAATTATATTCTTCGTTTTTTTTTTTTTGGTTTTACAAATTTGAAAAATAAATTTGTCATTCTCTTCAATATGTGTGTGTGTGTGTGTATGTATATATGTTTTTTTGTTTTTTCTTCTTCTTCTCTTCTTTAAAGGATGAAAATTCTTCTTCTTCTTATGTATTTTTTGTTGTTTCTTCTTTCTATTATATGCACTCTGAACTCAGTCAACACTTTATTTTTTTTATTGCTTTGATCTTCTTAGAGTCTTTCGTAACACTTTAGTCAGCAATTGCTAATCCAGTTCAATTATTTCATACTAATTACTCAACTAATTAAATACTTCAACGATGATGATGTTGTTGAATTATATCAAAACTTCTCTTCTATATCGTAGCCTTTGCACTCTACATAAATAAGGACGATTATTGTTCATCCTTCATAACTCTAGAGAACCTACCCTTATTGGAAGTCTACATATATGTACATCCAGCCAAAAACACCACCATCCAACACACATGAACGCATGTACAATATTTATGCGCATACAAACACATAATATATATATATGTATATATAAGTGGTTATAGTCACATAAAGTATAGGCGCACCTTCAAAAGAAGAGGAGAATACCATTGAAGAAGAAAAAAAAAATCAGAAGGAAAAACTTCCTTTTGCTTCGTCCTTTTTTTTTTTTACTTAATTTGCATGCAATTGCAAAAGTGTTCTCACCAAAAAATTATTAATTTTATAAAGTTTCGAGTTGATTTTTTTCATCATTTTTCAATTTCAATTTTGCCAAATCATATTTTTTCAAGTACACGTGCGTATGTGAAAGAATTATTTATTTGTGGTGGTGTTTAGTAGCTCATATAATTATCCTGAATTTCATTTTTTCTTCTCGAACTATTTGCTTTTTGTCTCGACTGTTAAAGCATAAGATTTCCATTTGATATATTTTCGTGAATTTATATTCTTTTGCACAAATCTGAAAAGGTGCGATAAAATATTTTGCAAAATTTCGAATAAATTAATTATTCAGTTTCAATTTTTGGTCTAATCACTGAACAACATGGGCATACGAGAGGTTCCTCTGATTAACATCCCCCGCTCTTGGGGAGGTATATGCACATGGGCTGCATAGTTGCAGTACCAAGATTATGTCCTTATAATTTTTTTTTACCTTGGGGACCAAAAAAAAATCACTTAGACTGATATTAGATAAAAAGGAGAGCTGGAGAATCACAAAAAATACCTTATCTCGTTAATGAAGATGGTATTGTCATGGTGGAGCATGACAAGTGTCTGCAACAACTGAGCTGAAGCGAGTAGCGCTTTTTATGAGGGGAAATATCGACGATCTAAACTGACGAGAGGTCTCACTGCTTTTATATTTATATTCGCTATTTTTGATAACGAAGGTCTCACATATTCTTTAAAGTGTTTTGTGATTTTGATTAATAAAAACAATTTACACGAACTGAGATTAGGTGAGTATAGGGTCTGTAGAATCACAGGAGTCCCTTGTTTTTGTTGACGAGAATAGCTGTTTAATAGGAAGTTTTATCATAGCAGAGCACCCTAGTGTATACAACTTCTAATCTCTATTTCTGACCCTTTTTGATAGTCTAACCTAAAAACAGTCCTCGTCCATTCCAAATTTTTATTAGTTTTTTGTTAGTAAGATTTATCTATTTCTGCTTTTTGATCCTCGAAAAATGCTTACTGCCATCGAAAAAAAGGTATGTTCTCTATGGGCTCGTCGGAATTTTTCCTACGTCAAACTCTGAGATTCACCAAACTAAATAGAAAATTTGATCTACTACAAAAAAACCACTTCACTTATAAGGCTCTCTAAGGTCGCGGGAAGTTAATGGACGAGCTTGAAATTTGAACTGAGCGTTTATAAGGTACGCCCAGGAAATTAGTCTCATTATTATGAAGGCTAAATTATACAGCATAGTCGTAAACAAGATAGCTTATCCTTCACCAATTAACCAAAGTTCTAATAGCAAAGCTCTGCTGTTCTTTTCAAAAAATTTCTTCAATTCGTACTAAATCTTCTGCTCTATCCGGCGGACAGTAATCCTAAATTATAATCCCAGCTACTACCTTGTTTCACGATTGACGGTACAGCTTCCGGTAGCATTTCTTCTCCACCCATGCGACACTTTTTCTTAAAACCAAAGATCTGAAACTTTGACTCATACGTCCAAGTCACATTTTTTAAATCCTCAAAAGTCCAGTTCTGAAGAAAAATCCCAAACCTTTATATGGGGCTCTGAAAACCCACAAGTGACTGCAGAGAAGCCGTTTGATTCATGAAAACTGGCTGTTTGGTGTGCTTTTTGCTCTGAAAGTGTCATTTTGAGCGCTAAAGCTGCGTAATAACAGATTTGTGTCGCATTAGCTTAAACATTTTTATTTTATTTAAAAACTTTTTATTGCATAAAAAGTTCCCAGGACGACTAATTTCTTGATTTTTTTATGTCAATTGACCCGGAAGATCATGCCATTTTTAATGCGGTAGTATTTTTCTTCTGAAACTATATAAGAGAATATATTTAGGTAGTTAATTTTGAAATTTTAAAACATATAAAAGCTGACAACTGTCAACTAATTATAGTCCGAAATGTGTGAAAAAGTCATTAAAAAATTACCTCGAAAAGATCAAGTCCTGCCAGAAATCACGTGGCAATTATTTGAACTATATTATAATTTATAGATAATAGCAATAAAGATTTTATAAGGATTAAACAATAAAATCCAATTAAAATTTTATCAAATTCTAGTTCTTAAATGTATTTTATTGAAATTTAGTTTTTATATTGCAAATTGAACAACTTTTTAGCATACAGGACTCTTCAATAAGAGTAGTCTGTTTTTTTTCTCAAATCAAAGAAAGAAAAAATTTGGCAGAGCAAAAGTTATTATTTTATTTTCAATTATAATCGATGCACCGATTATTTACAAAACCGAATACGATGGTTCCAATTTTCGACCACTTTGTGCAAAAAATCCAGCCTTATTGCATGTATTTGAAGTTCAAAATTTCAATATTAATATAGGTTTATTAACAATGACTTCAAATAAACTCACAAAAAGGTGTCCGAAGATATTGAAATCACAACTTTTTGGAGGATATTGCACATCCGCATTTCTTAAAATTATCGACGCGCCAAATTTTTCCGGCAATAAATCGACTGTTACATAGGCTGTGCGGCACAAAGCGCCGCACATATTCACTAAACCAATATCTTCCGATTTAGGCTACAAAAACATTATTATCATCGATCTACTATCTGGCGCTCCCATCGTTCCGATTATAGTTTTGTTTTTTTTGTTAAGTTGGTACATCTGTTGTTGATATTCCCTCTAAATCTAAGCGTCATAGCTTGACATTTACAAAAGTTACGTAGCCAAGAGTACATCTATCTTTGTGTGTGTTGGCGATTTTTTACAATTTTAGAAATGGATTTAATTTGCAGCAACGAACTTGTATTAAATTTTGCGTAAAAAACGGATTTAATGGTGCACGAACGTTGGAAATGTTGGAAACGTGTTTCGGCAACGATTCTCTAAAGAAAACGGTCGTTTACCAATGGCACGAGCGGCTCAAAAGTGGTCGTGAGTCAATCGAAGATGATGAACGCAGTGGCAGACCATCGACAGCGAAAACCGACGAAAATATTGATAAAGTAAAAGAAATGTTGATCAATAACCGAAAATTAACTATCAGAGAGATAGCGGAGGACTTGAACATTGCCCATGGATCCGTCCAAGACATTTTGGTTAATGATTTGGGTTTCCGTCGTGTAGCAGTAAAGTGGTGCCAAAAGACCTCAATGTTATGCAAAAAAGAGACCGTGTTGACGTCGCAAAAGACATGATTTGCGAGGCTGAATCCGATCCCACATTCATCAAAAGGATTATTACTAGAGACGAGACCTGGGTTTATGAGTACGACACGCAATCCAGACATCAGGCAAGTGAATGGCGTTCACCAAATTAGCCGAGACTAAAAAACCACGTCGTTTTTAGTCAAAAAAGAAGGCAATGCTCACGATTTTCATGGTTTACAACGGTGTAGTGCTTCATAAATTTTTGCCAGAAGGCCAGACAGTAAACAAAGAGTATTTTTTGGGTGTTATGAGATGTTTGCGTGAAGCAATTCGCCGAAAGAGACCAGAATTGTGGGCAGAAAACTAGGGAATTTTGCACCATGATAACGCACCCTCGCACAGTGACATCATTATTCGTAATTTTTTGACAAAAAATGCAACAAATACCATCCAATAACCACCGAATTCACCTGATTTGGCTCCCTGTGACTTCTTTCTGTTCAATCGAGTTAAAAAACCATTACGGGGAACGCGTTTCAACAGCCGAGAGGAGGTAATGGAAAAATCGCAGGAAGCACTGATGGACATACCGAAAACCGAATATAAAAAATGTTTCGAGGATTGGATCAAGCGCTGGCATAAGTGTGTTAAGGTCGATGGAAATTACTTTGAAGGGGACAATATAGATTTAGATGAAAAAACTTGTATTATTAATTTTCCGAGCAGTATACAACCTTGATCAAAAAGTCCGGTAACTTTTTGATTAAGGTGATATACTGCTCACTATTAACATTAACGGCAACTCCTTCCTCATTTTGGAAATAATAAGAACACGATGATGAACCACATAAAAAAGGTCACTTTTTTGGAATGTAAAGGTTTTTTGTAAATAATTTATGGAATGGCTTCAGCTCAGAAACGGCAATTTTCTTTTTTCACCGATCCAGAAAGATGCAAATGTGCATCATCTTGAAAGATGATTTTCTTGAAAAAATCAACATAATTTTCAAGTGGTTCCTGAGCAAAATTAGCAAATTCACGGTATTTGCGTTGATCCAAGAGCTTCAATTATTGAGTGATAAAATTTTTGGAATGATATAAGCCTAAATACAATTATAAAATACTCTATTTTATTGTGTCAGACAATCCCAAATGTTGGGAACGCCTTGAAATTGATAAATTTGTCTCTTCATCAATAGCGGATCTTCGTCTTACTAATAAGCGAATATTGTGTAAGGAAAGATTGCATTCAAAACTTTCCACAGTGCGACGAACAGCGAGCACACTATGCCGATTATGGCGATCATAAATTGGAAGAAGTGCTCGATAAGTTGCAATAAAAAAACGATTACTTTGATAAAAAAAATAGGATCACTTTCAAGCGTTCTTGAGAAGCATATTTTTTTATGAATAAATTGTAAATGTTACCAAATATAACTGACATTAACAAAAGATTTTGACATTTCAAATATGGGCATACAGTCTATTTAAATACGAGGGTCATTCAACAAGTACTTAGCCTCACCGCCCAATGGAACTGCTGTCACAAAAGAAATTTACCATCGTGCAGTACATTCTTTTAATAGCTTACTGTCAACGTTTCATTTGATTCCCTTTATTAGTTTTGTTTTTAAAGCCTTTGAAAGCGAGCGTGTCGGTCGGTTGCACAAAAATGGAAAAAGAACAATATCGTTCGGTGATTAGATTCTTGTTTTTGAAAGGGAAAACGCGCAGCGAAATCAAAGATCGCTTGGATGCTGTGTATGGCGACTCTTCTCCTTCGATGGCGACCGTCAAGAATTGGTTCAACGAGTTTGTTCGTGGCCGCACGTCGGTTTTTGATAAGCCACGCCCAGGTGCCCCGAAAACGGCTACTACGGAGGAAAACGTTAAAAAACGTTTTCCTCCGTAGTGGCAGACCGTCGATTGAAGGTTCACGAGATAACTGAGACTGTGGGCATCGCAGTAGGAACGGTGCATCATATTCTACGCGAAGAACTGGGCATGAGAAGGCTGTCGGCGCGATGGGTGCCGCGTTTGCTCACACCGGAAAACAAGCGCAACCGTGAGACCAAATCGGCGACGTGTTTGGCGCTGTTTCAGCGCAATCCAGCGTGAGACCACATCGGCGACGTGTTCGGCGCTGTTTCAGCGCAATCCAGCGTCATTTCGTGACCGTCGACGAAATATGGATTCACTGGTACACACCAGAGACCAAGGAACAGTCGAAACAGTGGACTTCATCCGGCGAACGTGCTCGGAAGAAGGCGAAGACTGTTCGATCGGCCGGAAAGGTGATGGCCACCGTTTTCTGGGATTCACAAGGTGTGATCCACATCGATTACCTCGAGAAGGGTAAAACAATCACGGGGCGCTACTATGCTGACTTATTGGGCCGATTTGACGTCGAATTGAAGAAAAAGCGGCCCCGCTTTGCGAAGAAAAAAGTGCTGTTCCACCACGACAACGCGCCGGCTCACACCTCCGCCGTCGCCATGGCCAAATTGGTTGAATTGCGCTACGAATTGCTGCCCCATCCACCGTACTCTCCAGATTTGGCCCCCTGGGACTACTTTTTGTTTCCAAACTTGAAAAAATCACTCGCCGGGAATAGGTTTGGGTCGAATGAGGGGGTCATCGTCGACACGGAGGCCTATTTTGCTTCCCTCGAGAAAATGTATTTTTTGGACGGGTTAAAAAAGTTAGAGCATCGCTGGGCCAAGTGTATCGAGCTTAAAGGAGATTATGTGGAAAAATAAATTGCCACCTTTCGAAAATTTCCGTTTTTCTTTTTTAGGCTAAGTACTTGTTGAATGACGCTCGTACATACCACCCTTATTGAAAAATTCTTTACTAATTAATAGTTTGGTAACATAAAAAAAAATTTGGATCGGTTGTAGTTATGAATATACTCGGTTATAATACCATAAGGATGAAAAAGAGCCTTATTCGTGATATTCTTGGAGATATAAAGAAATTTTATTATTCCTCAAAGTATTTTCCGATAAATTCCGACTTTATTTTGCAAAACTTTACTTTACGAAGCAGAAATTTGGATGTTTTGAAGAATTTTATTCGAGCTTTTTTAAAAGTAAATTTTCTGATAATTTTTCTTTTAAATTTGATTTTATTAATTTTGATAAAACAGCTTAAATATTTGCCAAATAACGAAACAATTTCTATTCATAGTTGTTTCTATTATATGACTAAATGGATTTAGTATAAAGAATCTATATAATTTGGCACGAAGTGGCGGTAACTATAAATATGCATGTGATATCCTTCCTGTTTCGATCGCCAAAACTATTTGCGAAGGATAGTTGTCGCTGATAAGAAAACTATCATAGATTCAAGTGTAATAAGACTAATACGAATAGTTGGGTAGAAGATTGCCTGTGCCATAGTGAAGCGATGAGCAATATTGATATAAAAATTTCTGCTATTCTTGTATACATAATCAGATAAACACAAGTGCTCTACTTCTGAGGAATCCTTTTTCAACAATCGAATAAGGTGAATCCACAAAAAGTCCAGTTGCTTGCCAAAAAAGAAACACTAAAAAAAAAGTAGAATTTTCTAAACAATAATTTCACTTGCAATATTTGTGAAAGCTGCAAAGTCCTTATAACAAATTATAAACCATTCAAATAAAAATAAAAACTATTTGTCTAATCAATAAAAACTAAATATTTTTAGAATATAAAAAATATATACGAAAATTTAAAGGAATAATTAAAATAAAGAAAACAATAGAAATAAAATATGAAATATGGCAAAATAAAAGATCCTTTTTATCAAAATCAACAATGATTTTTCCTTAAATTTTTGTTTTGAAGTTTTTTTTTGTTGTTTATTTGTAGTAATCATCATAAAGAAAAATAGTAAAAAAAAAACTTATCGACACGAAGGATTCGGATCCAGGAACAAAAACCAAAAAGAAAATAAAACCGAATCACACTGCGGGAGGCACATGTTCGTGTTAATTTGAATGCGTTCTCAGAATACTTGCAACCCTTTCGATCAGCTTCCCCAATCGATTTCAATGGCTACCGTGAATTTTTACCAATATTCAAATGTTTATTGATGTGAATGAGGTTCGTCAAAAAAAAAAACCCAATCAACAAATAATAATAATTGACGCGAATAACGTTCGTTAGAGATTTGGTTTTTTTCCTGGAATCACAATCATTTGATTTATTAACCGAATCACAAAGTATGACCTGACCGGAAGGAACAAAGGCAAAATAATTCTGTCAATCCTAACAATAATAGTGACACTAAGGATGAAATGGAAAATGCACTGTAATTGACATGTTGACACTGCATCTGACCAAGAAATCGATGTCCCGCAGGTTGTTAAACAAAACCGCTTTGCCCTCAGACAAATGCCAATGGGGTTTTTTCCCTACTCTTAATAATTCGCTAAAAAGGATATTTACTTATTTTCATAGTTGGTGAATACGTTCGAGTCTAAAACAAAAGTTTTCTAACTGATATCCTGGCGAGTTTTTTATTCAGACTATGCTCGACTGTAAGGAGTGCAAACAGTAAATGTGAGAATACCAAATGCCAAAATATTCTGTTTTTTTATGCGTAAAATTTTTTTTTTTTGCGTTTAAATTTTTCTCTTACTTTTTTATAATCAAAAAACAAAATTTTTTATTGTTTTTTTTACCAATTTTTTAATAATAATAATAATTTTTTTTTAATTATCTTCTTTTTGAGAATTTTTTCACCTACAAGAAGTCAGCAACTTGAATATGCTTAAAAGTTGTCGTTTGTTTATTTATTAGTTTGTAAATTTTATTTAAGTGTTTGGTTTTAAAATATCTAAAAAAAAATACAGAAAAATTTCAATAAATATAAGAAATTTCTATTTGAATCGATAAACTAATGACTGCCATTTATATTTTAACGATTATATTTTTTAAATGAAGGCCAAGACTACGTTTTAAGTGATTTATGCGAGAGATTCAATTTTAAACCACTTTTTTTTAGTTTCTCGGCTGGTATCTCGCTAATAACACGTGTACTGTTATTTTCCAGGGCTGCAAGTGACGCTAGCTTATTGACATCGACGAGTGACTTCGCGTAGCCCCTTAAAAAATAGTGTAGAGGCGTCACGATCCATGCAGGTAACTCACCGATCCGTAACGTGAGATAATTAGCTCACCGAACTCATTTCTCAATTTGTCAACTATTTCACGTGATCTGTTGTATGTAGCGCCGTTTTGTTAAAACCACATGTCGACCAGATGCAGTGCTTGCATTTTGGATAAAAAAAAGTTCGAAATCGCATCAAGCAGTGAATTTTTCTTGGTGCAAAGGCAGTTCTTATTTTGTCTGTGGTTGTTCATCAGATCAAATGCGACAATTTTGCTTATTCACACACTCATTTAACTAGAAATGAGCTTTGTCGCTGAACGTAAATTTTTGGTAGAAAATACGACGCTTTGGCACGTCATTCGGCGTCAATTCTTGCATGAGATGTATTTTATACGTTTTCAGACTAAGATCCTTGAGTAAAATCTTCCACATATTGGAGTAATACAATCCCAATTGCTGTGAGCGGTGACGGATGGACAAATCGAGATCTCTGTATGTACTCTACTCTGGATGCTACGTCAACAATATTTTCTTCTCTATGTACACGGCTTGGAGGCTTGATGTTAAATAGCGTAAAATTCCTTGCTCAGTAAGTCGATTATGACGTCCACAAAATGCTCGATGTGTCCAAAACACATTTTTTTTACAGAGTGCGAATTTTGATAATAAAATTCAATAATTTATAAGCGTTGCTGGGGTGTAAGTCTTTTTATGGTAAAGTTGCAATACTAACTAAGCACTTTCAACTCTGACACATGTCACCTGTCACTCATGATCTGTCAAAAATAAAAATATGAAACAACAAAAAAATCACCTGATATATAAAATGCCTAGTAGATGAGCTAGGGGCAATGGTGCAGTGTCACGACCATGAGGCCATTTCACGACCTGTAATTATGTGGGTTGGATGAAATCATGCTTTAGGTAGTTGGATGGATCAGTTAGACATTTTTGAGCAGCAGAAAGGAAGACTTGACAAAAGTATGGAGGAATCTAAAAGCTCCATAATGAAGGGAATCTAATAAGAAAAGAAATATTGGGTAAGGTGACATTCTAATACAAGATGAGGGATAGTGAGTTGAACGTTACAGAATGACGCTGATAGAGTTTTCGTGTCTAAATTTTGATAAGGTTAAAAATTCGTTTGTTTTGACAATTTTTTTCTCAATTTAATCCGATAAAATGTGAAATTTGCTATTGGTTCGTCTAAAAAGTTCGTGGAGTTTGTGAGTAAAATAGAGACGATATAATCAAAGCGTTAAAATCAATTTATTCAAACCAAATATTTTTCATTAGTATAGATAATGTGTTAACATTTTTTGGGCTGAGCCATGATTCCATCAGTATAGAACTTCTGTGATTTCTGGTTGCAAAACTGATTCAAGTGGTTTTTAAAGGTCTCTCTTAAAGTCAGCTTGACTGCATTAAGATAAGAAGTAGTACTGTGTGGGTGCTATGTCGGTGGATGTATCAGAACTTTCCTAGTAAGCTCTCTTAATTTGTTGCGAGACATCAAAGATGTGTATTATCGAGCGTTATCTTAGTGGAAAACGACACCCCTGCTATTGATCGATACTGTTTATTTTCTCTCAGTCGCTTGCTCATAGTAGAGTACCGAGTTAAAAGTTTTCTTTCCAGCTCCACCATACACACAGCATAACCTTATTGACTGTCAATTCTGACTTTCAAATTGTCTGATATTTTCGTATTTTACCCATTTTTATTTTTTATGATTCACTTCAGAAATGGCTCGATTTTATTGCGCTTAAGCAGCGCTAGTTATTCATTACACTCGATTCATTAGATCACCAAACATCGAGTTTCTTTTTGAACCCTGCCTTTCGAAAATGGTTCAAAACAGTTTGATGATAAATGTTTAATTCATACACTATGTCATACACATAACTGCTGATATGCCAGTCTAGCTCAATTTTTTCAAGAATTTCACAATTTTTTCGGTACTTGACCCACCAGATAAAATTTCCAGAATAAAAACCAGCGAACTTTTTACGTGCTGCTGATTTTGATACCACACCTTTACCATAAACATCGCGAATTTTTTCACAAGCCTGCGATATGATGTCACCAAAGTGGTATTGTTAAAGACAGCGGACTTTCTCTTTATTCTGGTCCATTATTGAATTTGAATGACTTTTTATACACTGCATCGATTTTAATAAGATTTGAGACTACATAAAACTATACCATAAGTGTTACCTTTTAAATGCCCATCAAACGTTGTGACATTACGACTAATTTACTTTTAACTGCATCTGCCGGAAAACGCCACGAACTTTTTCGACTAAACAATGAATTTGAACGATAGCTCAAATCCAAAAACTTTGTTGGATGTCCCATAGAAAAACTCCTCTGGACTTGATTCCAAGAAAAAAAAAGACAAAAATCATAAAACAAGTTGAATAAAATTGCCTAAAACTGAAATGAGTTTTAACCAAAAATAATTACGCGTTTATAACAAACTAGACGAAACTAGTACGGGAAATGAGAAAAGTTTATCACATAGTTTGAAGCTTAATTATTGGGGGAAAAGGGGCATGGTTTATCTATGATCAAATGAAAACTTGATATTATTTTACAATTTGAATAAAAATTCAATAGAATTTGGATACGCTAACTTTTACAACGAACATATACGATCCTGTATTTACTAGTATGGTTCACACTCGTACATTGTCTATTTTCACAAAAACAAAAAAATAGAGGATAAAAAAAATACCGGAAAAGAAAAAAATATTATTTACAACTTTTCTGTGTGATATCTAAAAGGGCGGTTTTGGTATGGTTAAAAGTTTCATCGCCCGTAGGACAGTTTCCGCCCGCAACAGAAATACTAGCTGCGTAATCAGTTCGCAAAAGTTTTGGAAAATTAGCAGCAATCCGAAATGAGTTCACACATGAGCACATTCTGGGAAACGTTCCCCCATTTTATGGCAGGCATCCTAAAACTGCACAGCTGGAGGTCGTTTGTTAACCAACCACACTAAAAGTAATGAATTGGGATTGTGTGACATTCGTTAGATGCTTGAAGCTCTTTGCATAGTCTTCGGATGCCACTCCTCTCTGATGTCTTTAAAACCAATTCGAGTTCGTAATGAAAGATGTTCAGTTCTTAGCTAAACGAGTTCCAAACTCCACCCAATCAGAGTCCACCCACATTCAGTACTTATCTAGGCTTTGCCACCTAGCTGAGAGAAACTAGTAAATTTGGGTAGCCGAAAAACTTCCCACGGTGCCGTCAAGTATTGCTGGTCTCCTTTCTGACGCAGAAAAGCAGTTTTGGATCACGAAATTGAAGAACTGCATAGATGATAACATTCTTTGAAGCATACGCAGTTGCATACCCGGAATAACTACAAATTACTAACGTCCTTGCTATCCGTATGCGAGCATAAGGAATGAAATCCTAAGTAAACGTGGTAAGACGTATCCTTTTTTCTATTGTTCTTATCTTATTTTTCCTTGTATTTGGATGCCTCAAAATCAGTTCTATCTGATGGAAATTTTCCTGTACGTAAATTTCAAATACAAATTTATGTACAGGATATTTATGGCGGTGTTCTTATAGACTTTCATATTTCAAACAATTTTCAAGTCTCTCCGGTTTCAAGAGTTTCAGGTACTCAAGCTTAGCAATTCGCTGAAATCAAAATCCCGGCTACCCAACATCAGCTTCCCGACTACTACCCGTTTTGTTTTCATTTTTGTTCCGCATTTCAAATTATTTTGTTCGTTGTTCATCATAAGTTTTAGTTTTAGTTTTGGTTTTAGTTTTAGTTCGTGTCTTATTTTCCTATTTCCTGCGGCTGCGGTTATATTAAAATCGAGTGAAGTCAAGAAGAAAAGTTTCAAGTTGAGAAAAGCTCTTCATTAAAATCACAGCCGATAGCTGAAAATTATATGGTCCTGTACTATAAAGTTATATTCGTTTGTAAAACTTTATCAGATTTATAAGACTACAGATACCAGTACGATATTTTCTATAGATTTACTATATTTGCCACAATCATCCAGATATATGGTATACACATCTGTAGAGATATACTTGCATAGATAACGCCTATCTATCCATCTACATGTTATATTGTATTTAATTGAAAGTTTCCTTTAACAACGATGAGGTAAATTTAATTGCAACCCGAAATAAACTCAATCTTGCAGAAATTCGTACAGGTATTAATCGAATAAGTTATTATCGTCAGACTCCCAATAATATTCGCAGAACATTTTCCATCTATTGTTGGGCATTTTTATTGCCAGTATCCATTCTGGTAATCTGAGAGAATTTTAATTTTAAGGATGAAGTGGCTTTGCTAATGATCAGTTTTTGTCAGTCAAAAAATCTAGACTCTCCAAATCATATAATTTCAACTTGAGGGTTGAATTGGTCAATGATCAATATTTTAAGTTTAACAGTTGGAGTTTCAATTGATCAAGGTTTGATTAAGAAAAAAATCTAGACCTCCTCGGCAGAGATAATTTTAATTTAGAACTTAATAAGACCACTGATCAGTATTTTATTGAAACAAAAATCAGGAATATCTCAATTTCAAAATCAAAGTTGAGGTTTCTAATGATTACGATTAGAGGAAGCAAAAAAAATCTGGACTTCCTCGTTTCATATAATTTCAATTTAAAAATGTTCGAGGTCACTATAAAACTTTCTATAGAAAAAAATCTAGAGTGGCCAAAACTAACTATTTATTATGAAAAAATATGAACCTTTTATTGAAAAAAATCTGGACGTCATGCCCTGGTATAATTTGAATTGAAAATTTGATGTGGCCACTCATAAATATTTTAATAAAAACAAATCTGGACTTTCTCAATTTTAATTTCAAATTTATAGTAGATCACTGATCAATAATTTAATTGGAAAAAAAACCCTGGATATCCTCAACTGATATAATTTTTATTTAAAATCTGAACTTATCACTTATCAGCATTTCATTGAAAAAAATTTGGACTCCATCGGCTGATACAATCTAATTTTTCAGTTGATGTGACTAATGATCAAGTTCTTATAGAAAAACATCTATGATAAAATACGGACTTCCTAATTTGACATAATTTCTATTTATAAGTTGAGGTGGTCACAAATTAAAATTCAATGGAGAATAAAATCTGAACTTCCTCAATAATATCGACTTATTACCATTTCAAATCAAATAATATGATGGCAACCCATAAAATTTTTATGAACGAAAAATTTGGACTTCCTCAGCTAATAAAATTTCAATTTAAAAGCTTTGAGTACTCACTAATTGACATTTTATTAGAAAAAAATTCGGATTTCTTCAATTTTAATTTAAAAGTTAGAGTTGCCAATGTGACACATTTTAATAAGCAAAAAATTTGGCCACATTTTAATAAGCCTTATACAATTTTAATTTAAAAGTTGTTATAGTTAATGATCAATATGTTATTTTCAAAAAATCAAGACACTCTTGCCTGATTAATTTCAATTTAAAAGTCGACTAGGATATTCATAAACACTTTATTAGAAAAAATCTGAACTTTCTCACCTGATACAATTTAAATTTAAAAGTTGAGTGGTCCGTGCCACTGATGAAAATCTTATTTAGACAAAATTTGTATTTTCTCAATTTTAGTTAAAAAATTAGGACTGCCAATAATCAACTTTTTATAGAAAAAAATCTAGACTTTCTCGCCTGATACAATTTAAATTTAAAAGTTTAGTAGTCCACTGATTAAAATCTTATTTAGAAAAAATCTATACTTTCTCAATTTTAGTTCAAAAATTAGGACTGCCAATGATCAACTTTTTAAAGACAAAAATCTGGAATTTCTCGCCTGATGTAATTTAAATTTAAAAGTTGAGTAGTCCGGGCCACTGATGAAAATCTTATTTAGAAAAAATCTGTACTTTCTCAATTTTAGTTAAAAAATTAGGACTGCCAATAATCACCTTTTTATAGAAAAAAAATCTGGACTTTCTCGCCTGATACAATTTAAATTTAAAAGTTGAATAGTCCGGGCCACTGATGAAAATCTTATTTAGAAAAAATCTGTACTTTCTCAATTTTAGTTAATAAATTAGGACTGCCAATAATTAACTTTTTATAGAAAAAAAATCTGGACTTTCTCGCCTGATACAATTTAAATTTAAAAGTTGAGTAGTCCACTGATTAAAATCTTATTTAGAAAAAATCTATACTTTCTCAATTTTAGTTAAAAAATTAGTACTACCAATAATCAACTTTTCATAGAAAAAAAATCTGGACTTTCTCGCCTGATACAATTTAAATTTAAAAGTTGAGTGGTCCGTGCCACTGATGAAAATCTTATTTAGACAAAATTTGTATTTTCGACTTTTCATAGAAAAAAATCTGGACTTTCTCGCCTGATACAATTTAAATTTAAAAGTTGAGTAGTCCGGGCCAATGATGAAAATCTTATTTAGAAAAACTCTGTACTTTCTCAATTTTAGTTAAAAAATTAGGACTGCCAATAATTAACTTTTTATAGAAAAAAAATCTGGACTTTCTCGCCTGATACAATTTAAATTTAAAAGTTGAGTAGTCCGGGCCACTGATGAAAATCTTATTTAGAAAAAATCTGTACTTTCTCAATTTTAGTTAAAAAATTAGGACTGCCAATAATCAACTTTTTATAGAAAAAAAATCTGGACTTTCTCGCCTGATACAATTTAAATTTAAAAGTTTAGTAGTCCACTGATTAAAATATTATTTAGAAAAAATCTATACTTTCTCAATTTTAGTTCAAAAATTAGGACTGCCAATTATCAACTTTTTAATGACAAAAATCTGGAATTTCTCGCCTGATGTAATTTAAATTTAAAAGTTGAGCAGTCCAGCCCACTGATAAGAATCTTATATTAAAAAAATCTATACTTTCTCAATTTGAGTTCCAAAAATAAAGGACTGCCAATGATCGACTTTTCATAGAAAAAAATTTGAACTTTCTCGCCTGATACAATTTAAATTTAAAAGTTGAGTAGTCCGGGCCACTGATGAAAATCTTATTTAGAAAAAATCTATACTTTCTCAATTTGAGTTCCAAAAATAAAAGACTGCCAATGATCGACTTTTCATACAAAAAAATCTGGACTTTCTCGCCTGATACAATTTAAATTTAAAAGTTGAGTAGTCCACTGATTAAAATCTTATTTAGAAAAAATCTATACTTTCTCAATTTTAGTTCAAAAATTAGGACTGCCAATAATTAACTTTCTATAGAAAAAAAATCTGGACTTTCTCGCCTGATACAATTAAAATTTAAAAATTGAGTAGTCCGGGCCACTGATGAAAATCTTATTTAGAAAAAATCTGTATTTTCTCAATTTTAGTTAAAAAATTAGGACAGCCAATAATCAACTTTTTATAGAAAAAAATCTAGACTTTCTCGCCTGATACAATTTAAATTTAAAAGTTTAGTAGTCCACTGATTAAAATCTTATTTAGAAAAAATCTATACTTTCTCAATTTAAGTTCAAAAATTAGGACTGCCAATTATCAACTTTTTAATGACAAAAATCTGGAATTTCTCGCCTGATGTAATTTAAATTTAAAAGTTGAGTAGTCCAGCCCACTGATGAAAATCTTATTTAGAAAAAATCTGTACTTTCTCAGTTTTAGTTAAAAAATTAGGACTGCCAATAATCGACTTTTTATAGAAAAAAAATCAGGACTTTCTCGCCTGATACAATTAAAATTTAAAAATTGAGTAGTCCGGGCCACTGATGAAAATCTTATTTAGAAAAAATCTGTACTTTCTCAATTTTAGTTAAAAAATTAGGACTGCCAATAATCAACTTTTTATAGAAAAAAAATCTGGACTTTCTCGCCTGATACAATTTAAATTTAAAAGTTTAGTAGTCCACTGATTAAAATATTATTTAGAAAAAATCTATACTTTCTCAATTTTAGTTCAAAAATTAGGACTGCCAATTATCAACTTTTTAATGACAAAAATCTGGAATTTCTCGCCTGATGTAATTTAAATTTAAAAGTTGAGCAGTCCAGCCCACTGATAAGAATCTTATATTAAAAAAATCTATACTTTCTCAATTTGAGTTCCAAAAATAAAGGACTGCCAATGATCGACTTTTCATAGAAAAAAATTTGAACTTTCTCGCCTGATACAATTTAAATTTAAAAGTTGAGTAGTCCGGGCCACTGATGAAAATCTTATTTAGAAAAAATCTATACTTTCTCAATTTGAGTTCCAAAAATAAAAGACTGCCAATGATCGACTTTTCATACAAAAAAATCTGGACTTTCTCGCCTGATACAATTTAAATTTAAAAGTTGAGTAGTCCACTGATTAAAATCTTATTTAGAAAAAATCTATACTTTCTCAATTTTAGTTCAAAAATTAGGACTGCCAATAATTAACTTTCTATAGAAAAAAAATCTGGACTTTCTCGCCTGATACAATTAAAATTTAAAAATTGAGTAGTCCGGGCCACTGATGAAAATCTTATTTAGAAAAAATCTGTATTTTCTCAATTTTAGTTAAAAAATTAGGACAGCCAATAATCAACTTTTTATAGAAAAAAATCTAGACTTTCTCGCCTGATACAATTTAAATTTAAAAGTTTAGTAGTCCACTGATTAAAATCTTATTTAGAAAAAATCTATACTTTCTCAATTTAAGTTCAAAAATTAGGACTGCCAATTATCAACTTTTTAATGACAAAAATCTGGAATTTCTCGCCTGATGTAATTTAAATTTAAAAGTTGAGTAGTCCAGCCCACTGATGAAAATCTTATTTAGAAAAAATCTGTACTTTCTCAGTTTTAGTTAAAAAATTAGGACTGCCAATAATCGACTTTTTATAGAAAAAAAATCTGGACTTTCTCGCCTGATACAATTAAAATTTAAAAATTGAGTAGTCCGGGCCACTGATGAAAATCTTATTTAGAAAAAATCTGTACTTTCTCAATTTTAGTTAAAAAATTAGGACTGCCAATGATCGACTTTTCATAGAAAAAAATCTGAACTTTCTCGCCTGATACAATTTAAATTTAAAAGTTGAGTAGTCCGGGCCACTGATGAAAATCTTATTTAGAAAAAATCTGTACTTTCTCAATTTTTGTTAAAAAATTAGGACTGCCAATAATCAACTTTTTATAGAAAAAAAATCTGGACTTTCTCGCCTGATACAATTTAAATTTAAAAGTTGAGTAGTCCGGGCCACTGATGAAAATCTTATTTAGAAAAAATCTGTACTTTCCCAATTTTAGTTAAAAAATTAGGACTGCCAATAATTAACTTTTTATAGAAAAAAAATCTGGACTACTAATTTTTTTTAATTGATAAGTTAAAAATTTTGAAAATTTTATTTTAAAAAAATCCAAACTCCCTTGCCTTATGCATTTTCAATTAAAAACTTAGGGTGGCCAGTGATTAAGAATTAATCATAGTACCCGTAAATATCTCTTCAAAACGAGTTAACGTTATTCATTTTACATTATGAATATTCTTAACAAAAAATTATTACAGACACCTCTAGAATATTTGAAAAATTTCTTCAAGACAACTTATCATAGCATATTAAAATAATATGAAACTGACGTAAAGAAACTTTACTTATGGATGCATTATAAAACAAGCTAAAACTGAAAATTTTTCTCATTCTACAAGCATTCAAACTTCTTCCCAGCACTTTCGTCTATTTTCAAAATGTAAATCACTTGAAAAGGTATGTTATTTTCAGAGGAATAATAATTATTTAACTGTATTCACTGAAGCATTGTACAAAATTCAATTCAAAATTCTATCAGTTCTGTAGATCTGCTATTAGCCTAAAGTGTTCCAATTAAGAGAAATCCAAGTATTTACTAATTACCAAAGTTTTTGAACAGCTCTGTTCTTGGCGTGCACTTTTCCTTATATATGCAATTCAATATAATATAGGAAAATATTATTCCATACTGATTCATATGTAATAATAATAATTTAAAAAAATACAAGTAAATAGAATATATGGTATATCAGAAAGGATGAGTTTATGTAAATTTTCATCTGGCAAATTTTGTCTTTATTTTAAGAAAATAATCTAACAAAAATTTCTTTTGGCTAATTTATTAGTGAAGAAGAATAAATTTTACCAGAAAAAAAAATGTAATTTTTACTATCTCTTAAATAATAAGAAATATTAACTAAAATGACGAATATTTATTCTAAATACGATTAAAACTGAGCTTTCATGTCAGGTATCAAACCTGAAAGCTCTATTTTGAAAGCTCATCTCTAATCCCTAAAATTATTCGAGCTGTTCCATTTTCTATTCCTCATTTTAAATTTTCTTTTTATTGGCATTTATTATAAAGCAAATTTTATAATTGAAAATGTCTAAAACTGCTTTTTAGGTAATTTTTATATTCTGACCTCATGAATAAGGTCTACAATCCCAGACCTTATGAACTGTTGCAACTCCTTGTTTATGGTATAGAAAAGATATATTAAAAAACGAAGAGACCTTGAAAAAATTATACCATTATTCTAATAAGTTTTTTTCGCCCTTTTTTTTTGACCAATCATAAGAGATCTGAACATTTGTCGAGATGACTTAGCAGAAAATTGTCGATATTTTCACTATTCTTACAATACTTCAAAAGGGAAAAAGTTTACGTTCGGAAATTCGATTATAATTTATAGAATGTTCAAATTAAATTTGTTATTGCCAGTTTTATTTTTGTATCTAAAAATAGTCAGTACAACAAAAATATAAGAGCAAAAAAGAAAAATTTAACTAAATTGTGAATTAAATCACAAAATATTCATTTAAGAAAAAACCACAAAAAAATTCCTTCCAGAAAGGATAATTTTATCTATAAGAATATTAATTATCTTTTATAATTAAATTGGTTTTGCTTTAAAACATTTAAGGATATTGAAAGGATACAATGTAAATCTATTCGAAAATCAACTGTCAACCACGATACTTGTTGTTTTTTGTGTGTCCATAATTTGGGCTAATATAAGTAGGAGTAGTACTAGAAAATGACTATGCCCCCCATTCACTGATTTGTTCATTTTTGTTGTCGCCTTTTGCCATTTTGTTTATCTGTAATAGGATCAGTGGGATATATGGGAAAATACCTACTAAATTCAACTTTTATCATAAAATATAATTTTAGAAAATTCTTCAAATCATCGTCATTTATAGAAAATTTCATTTACTCCTCTTTAAGTGGAGGAGTGCTTAATAGTGAATGGTACTAACAGAATCCAATAATTTCGCCTGACTCACCTAAGGACCTTCCGCTCTGCCTTTCTCCTCCAAAAATACCTCTCCCAAAATATTCTAAATTATTTTCTTCTTCTAACCAATACTCCTTTTACAAAATCAAAATACTTATAAAGACTATTTAGGATATCGTTTTTCATTTGGTAAAGCTATATAAAAAAAACCTTCAAAATGGCTACTATCCAATTTACACTCTGGAAAATAAATTGCAATTAAACAAACTAAAATTTTTTTTGAATATTGATAAAAACTTTTCTTAATTATATTAAATAATCTATGGCATTATTTTTAAAAAAAACATCATTCCAATAGTTGTCAAAAAACAATTTCCAGGACTTGATCCTTTATGAGATAAGTTTTGTTATAATTTTCATATATTTTAGGCTGTAATTCAGCCATTTATTTGTTAATAGATGTGGATTTTAAAATACTCTAAAGCTTAGGAATTATTTGTGTAAATATAAATTTTATATAATATTGCATAAAAAAATCTGAGAAAGTATGAAATTTGGAGTCTAATTAATATCACAAAATTTTGAAATTATACGTCCTGGGCAATATTCGCATAATAAAGCAAAAATGTATCTAGCGAAAATCATATATAGTTCAGATAAAAATATTTAAGTTTAGATTAAACAAAAAATTTGGTTATTTTGTTAGGCGAAAATTTCCCAGGACGTAAACTTTCAAAGACTCTACACTGCCAATGACAACTTCAGACCAAAATGCACACCATACTTTCACTTTGTGCATATATAGGGTTTTCGAATAAGAGTGATATGATTTCTTTTCAACAACCAAAAATACACTAATTGTTAATGAAATTAAATTTTTTTTTATTTACTATGAGTACAATCAATACAATTAAGTTCTGAATAAAACGTCATTCAAATGGTCTCCACGATTTCTTTTGCAGGCACGAATTCGATGAACCCAATTTTCGAGCACTTTTTCTACTAAATCAAGTCGTATGTCATGAATAGCACGTTCAATATTGACTTCTAAAGATTGAAGAAAGGCTGGTTTATTGCTAAAGACAAATGACTTCAAATAACCCCACAAGAAATAGTCTAATGGTGTTAAATCACAACTTCTTGGAGGTCATTCAATGTCACAATTTCATGAAATAATCGAATCTCCAAACTTTTCTCGCAATAATTCGGATGTTGCACGTGCTGTGTGGCACGTAGCCCCGTCTTATTGGAACCAGATATTGTCAAGATCAACTTCTTCCTATTTCGGTCATAAAAAGTTGGTCATCATCGATCTATACCTAAAATCACCCCAAACTATCAATTTAGGTGAATGTAATGGGTGCTCATGAATAATTTGTGGATTTTCTTCGGACAGTTTTGTTTATTTACCTCATCGGAGAAGATGATTTTCTTAAAGTTGTTCCAATACAAGATCAGCAAATTCACGATGTTTACGGTGCTCCAAAGGCTTCAGTTCTTGAGTGATAACAATTTTATATGGATGCAAGCCTAAATCCTTTCTCAAAATCTGCCAGGTTATGGTTTGAGATAGTCCCAATTCTTGAGAATGCCTTGCAATCGACAAATTGCGGTCTTCAGCAATACTTGCCTATACGGCAGTAATACTCGTATTTTCATTACTTCGAGCAGTTCTTTGTTTTATTGGCACTTGAATATTATGTAAAGAAAATGTACGCTCGAAATTTTTGACAATTCGACAAATAGCGAGCACAGTTGGACGATTATTACGACCATAAAATGACAAAAGCGCTCGAAAAGTTGCAATTGGAGAACGATTATTTTGATAATAAAATTGAATAATTTGTAAACGTTATTCTTGCGTATATCTCTCCATGATGAAATTGTAACCATTACTGAATACAAAGAAAAAAAATGACAGATCATGACATATTATAAATAGCTGAAACGTCACTTAGAAATCATATCACTCTTATTGGAAAACCCTATATAATGACTTATCCATAATTACATATGGTTTTTCAGAGCCCTATACAACTTAATTTTGCTTGTTTGCATATCCACCAACCAAGAAATGATCCTCATCGCTGACGGCCATAATATCCTCTTAAATCGCAAAACATTCTATAAGAAATTTTATAATTAAAAAATCTACATTTTTAAATGGCAAATATTAAACTAAATAAATATTATTTTAAATAATATATTGTAATGAAAACTTTCAAACATGAAAGGTGTATATTTTTTTTAAAACCACAAAATGGATTTGTTGAAATTTTCAACTATTTGCAAAAAACAAAATGCCTAAATTATTACAAAGTCCTATACATATAACAAATCTTTGTGACATAATTTCCATCTACGAGTATATAGTATGGCAGAAATAAGTACGTACCAATAAAATCTTTTTTAGCATATAAAAATGATAAAGTCAATTTGAAAAATCAGAAATTTCAAATTTTCTATGACAATAGACCAAATCAAATGTGTTTGATTAGATCGGAAAAATATTGTAGAAGAAAAAAAAATTGAATATACAATAAAAAAAAGAGACTGTTGGAAAAATGTACTTTGACACATGCCACTATTTTCGAAAGCACCTTTTTCCGTTGGTGTAGACAAGACGCCATCCCTATTTAATTTTCGTCCTTCAAGGTTGTCATTCCATGCTAAATTTAAATCCAAATTAGCAGCCCAAACATACTCGTCGACACAACTACCATCATCGAAATGGGCATGCATACATGTGTAAAAGAAAATGGCCACTCATACTCCACCAGAATGGAACGGGTTCGGTCTGATTTTACCACCCACCAAATCACATTGGCAACCTTCTTAGAAAAGCAACCCTCTTTTATTTTCTTTACCATTTTACCCTTAAATGTATCTATCTGTATGTGGCCGAACTTGTGTATATTTAAATTTTCCGAAAATTTAGTTGAATGTGAATGAGGGCGGTGTACGTTCGTAGCCGTTTCAATTTTACTATCGTACATCAGAGGTACTGAAACTTTCAAACTCCCGTAAATAAATGAACGGTCGCCGACGTATTCATTTCCAGTATATACATCTATAGATAGATATTAACATAGAGTCTTTAAGATCGTGTGTGTAGTTGTGCATAAGTAATTCATTTCAGTCATCATGAAGATTTTAACGCTCTTGTTGGTTACAAATATTCAAGTTGAAAACCAAAGAAAATCTAACCTTCTTCTCATGGCCCATATGGTTTATGGGGTAGCATATAAGCATCTTCTTGTATGGAAAATGTACTTGTTATATTTGAGAGCTTTAATTTAAAAAAAAAAAAACGGGGCATATCAAAATACCAAAATGTGAGTGTTTCTGGCATCAAAAGCATATTGGTTCGGAATCGGGTTGTGTTCAACTGTCATTAGTATTACATTAGCTAGTTCGCAGGATTGTTCAAATTTCCCTGTTATGCATACCGTTTTTGTTTTTGTGAAATTGGTAATATGAAAAGTTGGAAAATTTTAATCTTTACCAAGTATAAAGGGTGTACTAGTATATTTTGCCCTATCTGCCCTAAAATGGACTAACTTATTCGGATATATATGCTCGTAAATCGAATCCACTTCACACTCATCATCGTCCTTTTTAAAGGAAATATCTCTACTCTGACTATTTCTTCAATTATTCTAATGCCAACTAAATACTTACATTCTCAATTAAATAGAATTTCAATTTGGTAACTGGTAGCTCCGTCACATCTTCCTTTTCACATTTTAACGAAACTCGTAACTAAACAGCTTTTGATTCGAAACTTTTCATCAAATTACAAATACCTACCAAAAACTGAGTACACATTAAGATTTTTCTATCCTACATCCAAGCATATACTCGTATGCTTGTGTAATTAGAAATATTTAACAATTCACTCTGAACGAACTAATAAATAATGTTGCCAAAAATATTCAAATCGATTAAACTGCGGTTTTTCCATATTTCGATTTGAAGCTATTCCCAAAATTGTATTTTATTCAAGCAATTTGCATATTTTCCAAATCGTTCATATTAAATTTAAATATTAAAAATTATTTATCCATAGTTTAAGGGGTCTAATACTAAACGAAAACCATCAATTTTAGGGATCCTCAATTGAATTCGACGGAATTTTTTTGCAATGAGAATATTAAATCTTCGAAAATACTTTATTGCATTGTTAAGATTAATATTAGGTCTGCATGAAAAATTATTTTTATGTAAGTTTTTTTTTGGGATAAGGGCTAGGAAATATTCTGAAGTACCACTAGGCGAAGGCTTTTTGGTAACTCCATGTCTCCTGTAAATTTGTGTTGCCAGCTTCCGTACAGAAACTGCTCGTAATACCAGGAGCATAAGCTTAAATCCGCTGTTTTTAGTCAAAAAAACACATGTTTTTTTTTCATAGAAAGCAATAACAAATTTATTCAAAGTACTTACCCTCGCTAGCTACACATTTTTCACATCTATCGGGCAATTTGTGGATACCACGCCAAAAAATTTCCTTCTCTTTCGAGGCAAACTACTCATCAAGCCATTTTCTGACGTCTTCGTAAGAATCGAAGTGCTGCTCAGCGAGCGCGTGGCCTATCGACAAAAACCGGTGGTAGTCGGAAGGGGCCAGGCTTGGTGAATAAGCGGGGTGGGGTAGCACCTCCCAGTCGAGTGTCTCCAAGTAGTTTCGTACCATTTTTGACGTGTGCGATGGTACGTTGTCGTGGGGGGAAATTAGCTTGTCATGTCTTTGTTGATAATCCGTTTTTATTTTCCGATCTTTTCAATCTTCCCCATGGCAAGCCGACGCATGGAAATGGCTGGTTGAGTAATACCCAATTGCTCCAAGAGCATTTTTTCAGATTGGGTATCGTCTTCGTCCAAAAGAAGACGAAGCATTTTTCAAATTGGGGTATCGTCTTCGTCCTGCAATTGATGGTCCTCAACATTTTTAGGCCGATTTTCATGCTTATTGTCCCACACGTAAAAATTTCCGTCTTTGAACCGGAGAAATGAATCTTGGAATGTCTTTTCTGATAAAGCGATCTCACCATAGTCCTGCATAAGCATTCGATGCGATTCGGTAGCCGATTTCTTCAAATTGAAGGAGAAAAGCAGACCCTCCCGCATATGCTCTTTTTCTGACACAAAACTAGACATGAATACCAAAGGAAAAATGTATGTTGTTGTACGAAATTGCTGACAATATACACTGATTAATGTTGACAGATGTCAAACTTATGAAAAAAGTATGGCGTGCCCATGGTACCTTAATACGCTCACTCACGCCATCTATGACTTATACCCTTGGTAGTAAATTGGAGGGAAAAGTCAGAGTTTGTAAATTCTTAAGAGTATATTTAAATTTTAGAAGCAACTATTTCTTTGAAAATGATTGATTGGGTCTTAAAGCTGTACAATTCAGAAAGGAATCTGAGTTAATCCGGCCAATCCGGATTTTTAAAAAGTTTCCTTGTGCACAATAAGTTCCGTATGATGGCTGAAGACGTGAAGTGATATTTTTGTTAGCAGGAGGGGCAACTTTCGTCTTTCAGTGGGTACAGGACAGTGAACAACATCCCTGCTAAACAGTCAGCCCATTCGTTACCCAGAATACCAGCATAACGGGGAGCCCAATGCAAGTCGACGGACCTATTGTTTAACAGATTGCATTGAATATCATTGACCACCGGATCATTAGACGATCTACAAATAGTTTCGAGCATTCTCAGCTGCCAACTTAATTACTGACAGCTCGCTATAGAAAGGGAGGGGAGCTGTAACATGGAATATTCCACTGTATAGTTCAAGGTGCGTATTGTTAACGAGCTGCATCTATGAACATTAGAGCTGAATTATCGAGACCATCCAACAGTTTTAGGAAAAGTTATAAAATAAATAAAAATCAACAAGCAAATTCTCTTAAACACGTGGAATACGTTATATTTGCTAGTGCACTTATGAGTTAATACGTTTTTTTTATATTAAAAAAAATATTATTTTATATAAATATTGACAACGACTACATTTTAAGTGATCCATGCGCGAGGTCCAATTTTGAACCAGTTTTTCGAACATCACGGCAGTTTTTCGAACAATAACACGTGTAATGTTCTCTTCCTAGGCTGCAAGTGACGTTGGTTTATCGGCATAAACGAGTGACTTCACATAGCCGCATAAAAAAATAGTCTAGAGACGTCAAATCTAATTATCTAGGCCAAAATGTGGAATAAGTCTCTTTAGGACGAACTTACGAAAATTTTTTTTTTATAAAAGAGTCCTTGAAAGGCTTAGAAAAAAAGTTGCTAACATTAGATCGGACATCATAGGCTCTTGTATGCTCCACCATGACAATGCCCCCTGCCACCCCCCCCCCCCTATTCAATTTTTTGTTCGAAGAGAAGATTTTTTGTCGTTTCCTGCACCCCCCCCCCCCCTTCCTTAATCACTTGATCTGAGTCCGTACGATTTTTTTTGTTCCCAAGATTAAAAAACCTTTGAAAAGACATTCATTTTGGTTCAGGGAAACCTTCACCATCAAAAATGGCGAAAATGTGGTGATTTAATAAACCCACCCACACCGCGTGTTCTTTTTTTGTTTTTCAAGATTTTCCAAGATAAAAAAAAAACCACCTAAAATGACACCATCTTGATAGTGTCGAAAACATCCAAAGGAGTGTAATCGAGGAAATGAAAGTGATCCAAAGGAACTATTTTAAAGGGAATAACATTGATGTATAAAATAAAATCGTTGTAAATTTAAAAAAAATAGGTCTAATTACTTATCTGCCACGTGTCATATATTTATATATATATGCTCATTTTGTAATAAAAACAATACCACAAATAATATTTAAAAAAAATAACAATAAAGAAAATGAATAGAATTATTTGCTTGTTTGTTATGGTTTATGATTTTTATTTGCTTTTTAATATTAAAAATTATGATGGGAAAAAAAATTAATTTCATATTTAAAAAATGTTATAAATAAATTTCCAGAAGGTATATATTTTTTCAATCTAAATACAATGTTTATTTATTGTTGATTATTTTCTTTATTGTGAAATAAAAAAGGTAATAATATCTTTATATTACTAGGCATAGATAAATATAATATTTTATTAAAGGACTTGGATCTATTGTCATCGTTTCAATTTCATATGTGTATGTTTATGCACTTGTTTATTTTAAAATAATACAGGTAAATAATATCAGTATATACACGTATCTAGGTATAGAAAGATACATTATTATATTAAAGGATCTTTTGTTATCATTTCAATTTCAACATTTCATATAATTCCCTTTTTAAAAAAATCTCATTGCTAAAAATATTCAATGCTATAACCAGACATATTATAAAATTTATATACAAATAATTATAATAATAATAATAATAATAATTATTATTATTATTATTATAATATATCAAATTGAAATAAGAAATTCTAAAATAATTGAAAGGATTGTGAAAAGAATGTTACACAGATACAAAATGGAAAGAAATTATTAGAAAAATTGTTGACTAAATTTTGTTGATGAAAGAAGCCATCCCTTATCCATATTGAAAAATAAGAATAATAAATATTCGCACAAAATTGAGGAAAAAAAAATATGAATAAATAAATAAATAAGTTTATATAATCGTACATACATATAGGATAGAATATTTGATTTTTCCTCATATTTATTTGTTTTTCCTTTCATCGATATAAATATATTTTTCTATTAAAATTTTTTTTAAGCATAAAGAAAATACGAAAAAAAATTCCATAACATGGTAAAAGGAGTAGAATAAAGTTTATAGGAAAAAATACCAAGAGAAAAAATATAGGAATAGATTGAATAAAAAGGAATAGATTCATAATAATAAGAATAACATAAACAGAGGGAAAAGGATTCATTGAATTCATAGAATTCATAACCACCAAAAAAAAAAAAAAACAAATTCTACCAACCATACGATAGATTGTATAAACACGAGTATATGAATCGAAAAATAACAATATAAAATCGAAGCAATATAAAATAAGGATAGAAAAAAATATTTATAAATAAAAATTCAAATTTTTCAAATAAATATGAAATTGCTACTATCCTTTTCATAGTCTCAAAAAAAAACATACCATATATAAAATAAGAAATTCAAGAAACCGCAACAACATTATGGGATATCAACAATTTCATATATATTATTGTATACAAGTATAAATGCACTTGCATCTAATATAAAATTATCTTATACGATAACATTATAGAATATCTTAGCTTATCTTTTATCCTATCACCATTGGTATTTTATTGAATCTAAATTTGAAAATTTCTTCTATTAAAATTCATAGAAAAATATAAAATACAAGAGATATTAAACAAAAAAAAAAAATTCAAAATATAATATCTTATATATATTTTGATTATTTTAGATTTGTTTGGTTACATTATTTTATTCGAATTTTTTTTTTTTTAAATTATTTTTAAAATTATTGTATATGTGCGAATATAATAAAATATTGAAATTTATACATGACTTGTTCGAATTTTAATATTCCCAAAAAATACTGATATTGTAAAGTGTCCGGGATTTGAATTAAAAAATCAATGTAATATCTGGGAGTGACTCCTATTTTAAAAAAAATTTTTTTTTTTAAATTCAACGAATCTTACAGTAGTCACTAATGATATAAAATAGAACATCTAACCTCGGTAATCGTAAAACTATCAGAGACGAGTATTGATTGAAGTAATTTTACATATTTAGTACTAATTTATTTTTCGGCTCTACTCCTTCATCTCTGTAAATTGAGAAATGAACAAAATTTTATAGTTTCAAAAAATTATTACTATTTTGCAAATTATCTATTTTATAAATAATTTTTTAATATTTTCTGTATCAAGATTAATACGCCATTAAAAGGAATTAACCACAAAATTTAAAAGTATACATTATTAAAATATCATTTGCAGAAATTATTTATTAACACTTACTTTACCCAACTAACTTTCAGAAATGAATTCGTATCAATACAATACGTATTTTAATACAACACTTAGAAAATTATTTAATATATATTAAAAGAAAGAGTGAAACAAAAACAAACTAACAAAAAAAATTCTCTCTTCGAAATCAAAAAAAAAAAACAACTCTTAAAATATACAAAAAATTATCTTTTTTTTTGCGGATCGAAAATCCTATTATTCATTCTATCTCGTTCACTACCATATCATAAAAAGAGCTACACACAGTTTCAAATTAAAAAAAAAGAAATGCGAAAAGTCTATCCTAAAAGCAAAACTACGGTTGCCTAAGAGACAGAGAGAGAGAGAAGAAAAAAAATTTCGACTGTAAAAAAAAATAGTCAAACCTGTTTTTATTCTTTCTCCTTTTTATTATTCAGACAAAAAACGAGATGCAAATATTCTAATTCAGTTCAATTTTGTAAAAAAAAAAAAACTCTTTTCTCTCTCTGGTTTTCGTTAGACATACAAAAAACGCAATGATAGAAAGAAAGAGAAATAAAGAGTTTTTTTTTTACATATATCAGTGTTGTTTAGGGTTTTTTTTTTGAATATCAGTGTTGTTTAGGGTTATATCGGGAATCTATTCTCGGCAGATTGTGAAAGTAACAGGAGCAGATTTATGATCCACCTTGGGAGCCAGGTTTCTAAGGAGTGGATGTGGGTCTGTAGGATATCGATGGCAGTGGAAGGATTTTAGTGATGTGTAAGGATGGCTGTATCATCAGCATATATGTTGTGGTAAGGATATTACTCTAAGAAGGAATATCACGGGTATAAATATTTTAAAGGATTGGACTAAATAAACTTCCCTGAGGGACATCGGCGGACCTTGGTAAATGGCAGAATAGTCAATATTTTCAGCTATCTGTATAAATAGGAATTTAGGATATTAAAGTAACCAGGGGGTAGGACTTCCAAAGTAATCCATGCGAAATGTCAAGAAATAGACAACATCCATGCGAAATGTCAAAAATGTCATACACCATGCGAAATGTCAAAAAATAGACACCTTCTTTTATTATTTCAACGATTTGAAGAGGAAGCCAAATTATTTACTGCAAAAGTTAATAAATAAAATTAACAAAACTATGGATTTTTCAACAGGATAACGTATCAATACAAACTCCGATAATAGTTCAATGAAAAAAACTATTGACTATTGGGCCAAATAAATGGGCAATAATGACGCCAAAAATTTATTGATGAGTAATATTAATAATACAGGACCAGAATTGAATTCATAGATGACATTAAAAACTCTTTTTAGTAATATTTAAATCAAAAAAAAAAAAAAAAAAAAAAACTTTATGATTCAAATCCAACCAGTTTTTTTTTGTCTCCGAATTAATAATTAAAAAATCCAATATAAATAAAAATGAATTTATTATATTTTCTGTATTTTGTTAATATTTAAAAAAAATTGTATTAATAAAATATTCATATTATTATTAATGGACTTAAACATTTGTCCCCACTTACTTTTGAAAAGAAAAATATTAAAAATTACAAGAAAAAACGTTTTTTTTATCTGCTTACAGACAAACAAAAATGGATACGAACTGAACTTGGTATCCAAAAACAGAAAATATTTGTAAGAATGCGAGTGGTTCCAAACAGTTGTCGCGAGCAGTGTTATTACTCGTTAAAATTGTGGGAACGTTTTTAAATTTTGTTTTTTTGTGTCTGCAACTATATTTGTATTACAACATTTTAATTAACAAGCTTATGCATCATGAAGTGAAAGTGAACACCCATCGGCGTTTCTCCAACCAATGGAAGTTAGAAAATCTCTAGGCCGTTGTCTCTTAAGTCTCCGATGAGTGTTTCCGAGGAGGGCATTACAGAACAATTCTCTGACAGGTGGATTATGATAATAGTATTAGAATTAGATGGGATGTTATGGGTATAAATATTATATAAAATGGGACCAAAGATATTGCCTTGTGGGACTCCGGCTGGAATAGAATATATTTCTGAGGATTCTGAGTTAATTGCAAATTGGAAATGATGTTGGAAAGGATATGAATTTATGATAAGGTAGTATGTTGAAGGAAGAAAACTCTTGAGTTTCCAAAGGAGTTCAGGATGCCACACACGATCAAAAGCTTGGGAGATATCTAAAAATACTCCTGGGCAAAACACTTTCCTTTCAAGAGAGGATGCAATGTGAGCAACAACTCAATGGCATTGCTGGATTGTGGAGTGTTCAGATTGGAAGACAAGTTGGTGGATCAGGAATAATTTTTTCATTAACTAGGATTGGGTAGAGTCGTTTGAATAGGATTTTTTTTAAAATCTTATCAAGACTTGGTAGGAGGCTGATAGATCTATTGGAGGAAGGAGAATTAATGGGTTGATTTGGTTTAGGAATCACTTGAATGCAGAAAATTTCTAGAGTAAGGGAGAATAGGTTATGCGAAGGATACTATTAAAAAGTATCGCGAATTTTGAATTTCCGCGGGTCACGTTTATTCGATTTTCGATTTTTTGTGGCGTTATGTTGGTACTAATGTCTCTCAGTTATGCTGACAACTTCGGCCATTTTGAATGTTCAGTTAATGTTTGACAGCTGCTTTGCTAGCACTTATTATGGCTCGTCTTAGATTTTTGCCCATTCTAAAAAATGGATCAAAGAATCTGTTTCGGGAACATGAAAAAGTCACAGTGGGCCAGATCTGAGGAATACTGTAGCTGCGGCATTATTAGTGTGTTGTTTTTGACCAAAAATTCGCGCACAAGAAACGATGCGTGAGCAGGAGCGTTATCATGGTGCAAAAAACAATTTTTTTTCTTCCACAAATCCGGGCGTTTCTGGCGGATTGCTTACCGCAACTTGCGCATAACTTGCAGGTAATATTCCTTATTGATCGTTCTACCCTGTGGCAAGAACTCATGTTGGACCACGCCCCTGCAATTGAAGAAAACTGTAAGCAAAAACTTTTTTCGGTCTTGGCTTGTGCGGCAGCTTCCATTGGGATGATTGAGATTTGGTTTCCACCTCATAACCATAAACCCAAGATTCGTCATCAGTTATGATGCTCTGGAGCAAAGAGGGTTGACCATTAACCCTCAATGCACGACGACATTTATTTTTGAACAGTGGACGATAATGGACATCAAAGCATTTACAAGTGGTGTTAGTATTTTTTTTAATTGCTCGATAAGTGAATTGGTTAATTGGGAGATCATTGAGGATATATCTTTGGATAACAATGACGGAGGGGGATTATAATTCTTACTGCTAGATTGCTTGTTTATTTGTAAGGTCCCTTAGACTTGTGTCAAGATCCACTTCATAGCGCCACGACCGTGAGCCCATTTGGCGATTTCGTAGTACGTGTGGGAAATCATCTTAGAGAGACTGGTCTGTGGTTAGTAGTATAGAATATTAAGAATTTTGTTATATTTTGTGGAGCAGATTAATATGTTATAGAAGTTTATATGGGGGTGTAGGGAATGGAGTTGTTGGGTCCAGGAGCTCAACAATGAGAGGAATCATGCTCGCGAAGTAATTCTTGGTTATATGGTATGGCATTCCTGTAGAATATGAATGATAGTGAAATGGGTGCCACAGGATTGGCATAAGGGACGATTGGTGTTGTTAAAAAGGAAGTTATGAGTAAGCGCAGTATATCCAATCCGGATTCTGATAAGCCTCCGCGCCTAGAATTTCGATATACTAAGTACTGAATCACTCGATGGGCCACAAATAGCTTTAAGGGCGGCAAGGCTGGTCGCAATTTCAATTGCCGTTTTGATGGCCCATAGTTCCCCGTAATATGGAGCTGCCCTATAAGGGAAGATTCCCCAACCCCTTACTGCTAGATTGTTGCAATTGATGAAATTATTATTGTTTTTATTGTTGCTGTTCAATGTTGCAGTTTTTTAAGAGACAAAAATTCCTAACAAATTCTTTGTGAAAGCGCAAACTAGTCGCAAGTGGCAACTGTACTCCAGCCATTAGAGTCAATTATAAAGATAATTGCCTCTATAAAAATTCTACGCTATTGTCATTATTGAGCAAAGACTAACATATATTGAGGGAAATTCTAATGGAAATGCCAAAAGTCTCAAATTGTTACTTTTTAAACCATAATTAATATAATTGGAAAATCAACAACAACAAAAGTAATAAAAATTCAATCATTGCTGAATAATAATTAGAAGAAAGAAAAACATCAAATACCTTTGTTCCAAATATTATTGTAATTTAATTGGAATCAATTATTTTGTACTTAATAAAAAAAAATTGTTCATACGATTAAGTTAGGCAATCGATTCATTCATTCATTCAATTGATTGTACAGAATTTGTTTAGAATATTAGAATTATTTTTAAAACCATCCAATTAAATATTTTGAATAGCCATATTTATATTAGGTATTTAGTGGAAATAATTTCGACTCTAAATTTAAAAAAATTTTAAAATTCTGCAGATAAAAAAAGTTACTTGGCAAAGTATAATCTTTTTCTACAAAAAGTCTTCTAATTGGTAATTATCTAAGAATATAAAAGAATAATGTTAGAATGAATAATGAAATGCAAATATTCGATAATAATATAAAAGAAGTATTACAGAAATAATGAAAAATAAGTAATAATTACTAAGAATTGTGGGGAAATATTTTCTAATCGAACATAGTCAAACGAGACGAGACTTTGCATCTGATCGTAACTAATATAAATATTCGAAATAAAAATATTTTCCCGTCGCCCCAAGTGCCTTTTTAATAAAAACCTAATATTTTTATTAAAAGGCCATGATCACGATCACCTTTTAAAGGTAAAATTACGTAAAAAGTGTTTTCCTTTCTTGTGCATACGAGAGGAATTTGATTGGATTTCAGGCAACAACAGATAAAAAAAAATTGTTATTTGTTGATCTTAACACCGTTTTTTAGTTAGCAGATCATTTCTTTTTAATATTAGGTGTATAACTTAAAAATCTTACAATGTATTTTATTCAAAGTATTGTCCATCGGAAGCCACTACTTTTTCCCATCTTTCTGGCAACATATGGATTCCGCGCCAAAAAAACTGCTCCGGTTTTGAGGCCAAGAATGAATCGAGCCATATTTTGATGTCCTGTTCTGTAGTGAAGCGTATTCCGGTGAGGGCGTTTGGCATGGATCTAAACAAATGGTAGTCGGACGGGGCAAGGTCTGGGCTATAAGGCGGGTGAGGCAAAACTTCCCAGCCACTGTTTTCTAAATAATTTTTAGCCGGTCTTGCAACATGAGGCCGACCGTTGTCATGATGGAAAATTATGGCTTCGTGTCTGGTCGCATATTCCGGGAATTTTTCGGCCAATGCTCATTCCAAACGGATTAATTGTGTTCGGTAGAGGTCGCCTGTGATCGTCTGGCCCGATTTCAATAGCTCATCGAGAATGAATGACAGATATTTAACCTCCAAAATGCCATATGAGTTATTATTAACACAAACCATGTGTAAAAGTTATGCCATCTGTTGTCAATCCTGCATTTTTAAGTTATACACCCAATAATTTTTATTGTTTCGGTTATTTGGACTATTAAATATTGAAATTAGCCCAAAGAGAATATACTACGTGGTTGGTTTGAGTATT
The DNA here is from genome assembly GCA_958298945.1 of Atherix ibis. Lineage (NCBI taxonomy): Eukaryota > Metazoa > Arthropoda > Insecta > Diptera > Athericidae > Atherix > Atherix ibis. The sequence goes on along the minus strand of OY282610.1, from coordinate 19,795,962 downwards.
TATTTTAAAAGTAATCATTTTGGATGAGTTTACTCATACTTATTGTGAAATAGATAAGATAGTGTTCTACACATACTTACTTAACTAGATCATATTAAGGAATAGAATGTTTACTAAATTTAGCATAAAATTACAGGCTTATTTATATAGTTGGTGAATACTTTCTATTCATACAAATGTAAAGAAGGGATACCACACTCGAATTGACAATTCCCATTCTTATACGTGTAAGTCCCCAACCATAAACTTTTTATTTTAAAAAATCCCTAAACCCAAAAATCCTGTAACCTCAAGCATTCTCGTGTAGACCGATCAGCTTATTGGCAATCTTTAAAAGAACTTCTCTTAAAACGCCTTTAACCCATAATTCTGAAGACGTCAAAACCATCCCCCATTATCAATTTGGTTTTTGATCAGCAAATTGACCAACCCAACAATGTGATCGTCGTCCCCTGTAGTGTGCCTACAGTGTGCACTGTAGTGTATTGGCACGCTGCATTATATAAACTTAATTAGTAGGCTTAGATGTCAATTGATAAGTTTACATATAAGATTTGTATATTGTATAAATTTTAATAAAACTAAAAATAATAAAAACTTAACTTAGTTGTAAACTCTGTACTGTTCGTATAGCAAAGGAGAAATTTCTGCACTGTTGTCAATATTAAAATTTTAATTTTTATCAATAAAGTACAATTTTAATATTGATAACTTATTTGAAGCCCCCCTCCACAACCCCAACGTTTTCTGTGTGTGGAGGTAGTTGAAGGAAAAGGTATACACTAACAAACCAACACTTTTTAACATTATTCGACTGGGAAAAATTTCTCTCAAAATTTACTCGTAGCATGAGCTGTGTGTGATGTGGCACCGTCTGGTTGAAACCACATATTTTGTAGACCAAATTGATCCAATTGGGGTAGATGAAAGTTTTCTAACATGTCCAGAGAGCGGTCGCCAGTAACTGTTACAGCATTGCCTCCAGCATCCTGAAATAAATATGGCCCAAGGATGCCGCCAGCCTAAATGTCGCACCATACAATTACTCTACAAGGGAGTGTAGTGGTCTTGGGTGTATCAGTATAAGGTTTTTAGTGCCCCAATAGCAGCTTTTCTATTTATTAACAAAGCCACGAGGGTCTAGTCATCTTTGGTGTATCAGTTCAGGGTTTTCAGTGCCTCAATAGTAGCTATTTTGTTTATTAACAAAGCCAACCAAGTCGGACTGATCTTCGTCGCTCAAAATGATTTTTTGCCAAAAATGGTGGTTGTTTGTACCGCGCTATAAAACTGAAGCACTTCAGTTTCGACGATGTTTATGTTCATTTGCCTGCAGCTGTTGTGTAAATTGAAATTTCTACGAAGAATTTTTAACAAACATGATGGAAATATTCCCAATTCTTGTGCACGGCGTCGATGAGAGATACCCGGAGATTCAGCAACACTCTGCATCATTGCATCAATCTTTTTAGGTGCACGTTGTCTTAATTATCACCCAGTCTTTGCTTTATCTTCTAGTTTATGCATATTTTCAAAATTATTCATTACACTCTGAATGGTAGACTTGCTTGGCATATGATTAGCACCAAAATAGTCACGTTATTTTCATCGCGTAATCACCATTAAAAAATTATTAAAAATAAATATTTTAGTAATTTCAACTTGTTATTATGACAATAAATATTCCATAATATATTGCTATCGATTATTCTCTATGATTGTTAAATTCCAATAAAAAAGTGTCACCCAAATCAAAATGGCGGCGAAACAAATTCGACCTGGAACATAAAAGGCACCCTGTATAAGACTGTCCCTATCTGAAAGTGATGCCTTTGAGCAGTATGCATGTGGGAGTAGCTTTTAGATTGTATTTGGTTTTTTGGCTTCAAATTAATGCTTCAATTATCTACCCTTAAACTCTTTAATCTAAGCATCGCCCAGCATGTAAGTTAAACGTCAACCAGATGTATCAACTAAAGCTTAGATTACACCGTGCGTCTAATGGACGATTTTCTCTTGTCAATGGTTTGCTGTCAAAAAATGCAAAAACCTTTATGTGATGAAAAACATATTTTAACATGTTAAAATTTCTTGTTGCCTGTCTAAATTGCATATGCATAGCAATTAATTATTCGTGCAGATGTTCATTCAAACGATTACGCTATGATTAGACTGATCGACAAATACACAAACTTTGTTTGCGGCGAACCTGCACAAACCCTTTAAATCGTGCATTGTACGTATGGTGTAATCTAAGCTTAAGAGCGACATTCAAGCTTAACGACATTAAACAAAAATAAAATCATCTTAATTATTCCCATGTTTTTCATAAGTGACTGAGATTAGAGTTAAACCGGTTTTGGAAGCTATTTGGTTATTGGAATGAAATGTAAGAATAGTGGTATTGTTCGCATAATACCACTATAAAATCCCAAAAAGCTGTTATAGCTTTTTGGGATTAGTTGTGATGTCAAAAGGGTATTAATAATATATAGCAGTGGATCAAGGACACTACCTTGCGGAACACCAGCTATACTAGGGTATCTTTCGGAATTTTCTGTACCAACCGTTACTTGGAATAAAAAAGTAATAGTTTTGTTTATAAGCAAAATATGATTTAGTAGCAAAAAGAGTCTTAATTGTCTTATACAATTTTATTAAAAATTATCTCTACAATTTTTAAAGAACACAAATATAGTTCACTGAAAGTATTTAAATAAAATGCACACTTTCTCTCACCCACCTCCTCCACCCCCCTTATGTGATTTTTTTTCCATTATATAAAACCAGAAATCATCTAATTTTTTTATTATTTTTTTCCAAAATATTCTCACAGAAACATTTTTCAAAATTATTATGTTAAGTGTTTTTTTTTGGCTGTACTACCTAAAGCACAATTTCATCCAACCCACAAACTTACACGTCGCCAAATGGCCACATGGTCGTGACGCTGTACTATGGCCCCTGACTCATCTCCTAGGAGTTTAATATATCGGGTGATTTTTTTGCTGTTTAGTTTTTTATAATTTTATTTTTGACAGATCCAGCGTGACACCTCCAAGTCAAAAGTGCTCAGTTAGCATTGCTATTTCATCATGACAAGACTTGCACTCGAACAAGTCTTACAAATTATTGAATTTTATTATCAAAATTGGTTGTCTGTAGAAAATGTGTTTCGTGGAATTTTGACCATTTCCTGGTCATCATAATTGACTTACTGAGCAAGCAATTCAAACCATACGGACAAAATTTTGCAGCAATTTTATGCTATTTGACATCAAACCTCCAACCCGTGTGCGTAGAGTGCATAGAGAGGAAAATATTGTTACTGTACCGTCCAGTGTTGGTGAAGACTGCGTTGCCATTCACAGCAATTGGGATTGTGTTACTCGAGTATGTGCAAGATTTTACGCAAGCATTTTGGTCTGAATGCGAACCAAATATAGCTTATGCAAGAACTGACGTCGAACGACATGCCAAAGACTTAGAACAACTTAAGAAAAATCCGTTTTTTTTTAACCAAAAAATTACGTTCAGTAACGGAGCTCATTTCTGGTTGAATGGGTATGTGACTAAGCAAAAGTGTCGCAATTGGTCTGATGAGCAACCACAGGCAAAACAAAAACTGTTATTGCACCCACAAAAATTCACTGTTTGGTGGGGTTTATGGGCCGGTATTTTTTTAAAGATAAGGCTGACCGCAACGTTATCGTTAATGGCGGCCGCTATCACTCGATGAATTCGAACGTTTTTTTTGACCGAAATAAAAGAAGTACATCTGGTTGACATATGTTGTCAATAAAACGGCATTACATGCCACACAGCACGTGAAACAATGAACATATTGAGAGATGAGTTCGGTGAGCAATTTATCTCATGTTCCGGACCATGCGAAATGCTCAAAAAAAAAATGGTTCAAAATTAGATTTCTCGTATGGATCATTTAAAATATAATCATGACCACTATTTATATAAAATAATTATTTAAAAAAAAAAAACAAATGGCAATCATTTGACTATCGATTTAAATAAAAATACTATACAATACAATTTTAAAAATATTTTTGTATAGTTTTGAAAATTTAAAAACCAAACAATTAAAAAATCATTATAATCGTTATTATATTCTTTTTATTTTAATTATAAAAATCATTGAAAAAATAACATAATATTAGATACAATTAAAAAGTCATATACAAGATGATTTGAGAGAGAAAAGAAAGAAATCCCCTAATTTATAGCAATCACTCTTGATATTTAAAAAGATGATATGATGAATCTAAGGATTCTGTTATGATAATTTTTGCAAGTACATCTAGATACCTAGGAGACGAGATTGTTATGTGTATCTTAAGACAAGTTATATGTATCTTAAGATATGTTATAGCGATGGTAGAAAATCTTACAAAATATGAAAATTCTGAGAAATTGACAAAAAATTTAACAATAGTATAATTCCAATGAAATATAATAAAACAAGAATCCAATGCAATAATGGCAAGGATCATGCCATTGGTGAATTGAGTTATCATGGTGCCGCAGCTACCTTCCTAACGATTTTACTGTACGTTACCTATTCACCTCAATATATATATTTTTTTCTTCTGTTGCTGCTGCTATTGTTACTCTTGTTCGTATATCTATGGTTTCGTTTGCCCTTCTATCATTTTCTACATTATATATAAAACATATCATTTAAATAAAAACATAAATACTTACAAAAATAGATAAGAGAAAATCCATTCCAAATACGAATATGTATGCATGGCAACTACTTCTTATAATAATGCTAGTATCATCAACAATAGGGACAACAGCCACAGACAATGAACAGAAAATATAAATCAAATAAAAATAATGCAAAAACATAAAAAGGATATAAAATAAAAGTTTTTATTTAAAAAAATATCATCATTAAAATTTATTTAAAAAAAAAAGAAAAGACAAATTAATATATTATGTTTTTATAGTAGCGGCTAATGAGGATTATAAGCAATTTTCTACTCGATCAATTCTTGATATTCCACAATAAAAAGTATTGGTTTTAGTCTATTTTCTTTCATTAATTTAATATTATTATTCATTCACTTATTTCTTTGTACATACATTTGTATGGTTTTAAGAATATTTACATATTTTTTAAGAAGAGAGAGAGTCCTGTACATTTTCATTTCGATCTTAATATCAACAAATTCTCCATTGAATATTTATCTCTATCTATATTTGCACGTATATAGAGAATCTTTATTTTGAAAGGAATACTTATAAATTTTTCCATATGGACTCATATAAGACTGTTGTTATTTTACTTGCAATTTTCTGAATATTAAAATAAGTTTCAATTTTTTCCTTTTCCAAACAAAAATTATAGGTAAGGTGTACTTATCAGTTATATTATATATTAATAGTACTCAGGTAAAAATAGGTCCCCTCCTCTGCTAGATAAATACAAACTGGTATATAAGTAAATCTTCCCTTTAGATTTTATTAATATTCCTCTTCTATTGTTGTATCCAGGACTTATTTCTATTCTATTCCTATTATATGTTCAGTCTAAGGATTCATCAAAATAAATTTTTCTTAATAATTCTTTATGGGAACATTTTTTTTGTTATGTTTTTTTTTTTTAATATGCCAAAAGGACTTTCTATTATAATAATTATTTATAATTTTCGATAGATTCTCAATTTTAATGATGAAATTTATTCTTGAATATATTAATACTTAGTTATATTGGGACTTAATTAAGATTTAGTTTTTATACGAGGCCTGTTCAAAAAATATCACGAATTTTGAATTTCCGCGGGTTACGTACGAGTATATTCGCTTTTCGATTTTTTTTTATGGCGTTATGTTAATACTCATGTCTCTCACTTATGCCGACAAGTTCGGCCATTTTGAATATTCAGTTAATTTTTGACAGCTGCTTTGCTTACACATGTTTTGGCTCGGCTTCGATTTTTGCTCAATTTGGAACAAAAACAGCATCGCATTAACATTGCTAAGGAGCTGTTGGACTCTGTCCGCGATGACCTAAATTTGCTCCAGAGGGTCATAATTGGTGACGAATCATGGGTTTATGGTTATGACGTGGAAACCAAAGCTCAATCATCCCAATGGAAGCTGCCGCACGAGCCAAGACCGAAAAAAGCGCGACAAGTTCGGTCGAATGTGAAGGTTTTGCTTAGAGTTTTCTTCGATTGCAGGAGCGTGGTGCATCATGAGTTTATGCCACAGGGTAGAACGATCAATAAGGAATACTACCTGCAAGTTATGTGCAAGTTGCGCAAAGCAATCCGCCAGAAATGCCCGGATTTGTGGAAGAACATAAATTGGCTTTTGCCATATAATCTCTGGTAGGGATTGCTTTGAAGTGGACAAAATAGATATTCATGAACAAATAAATACTTTTAGAAAAAACACATAATTCGGGATACTTTTTCAACAGACCTCGTAGATGTTAAAATGTCAAAATTTCCATTATTCAAAAGTAAATCGGAGAAAAAAATTAGACAAAAATATTTCCTTTTTAGAGCCCTAAAAATCACAACATTCCTTTTAATATTTTATAGTAAAAAAAAAAAACCTAAAATGCTCGTAAATCATAAAAAAATAATAAATTAAATTTTTAAATAATAAAAAAAACGGTATAAACCAATTTTTTACCTGCTTCCCCAAAGGTTAATAGATTTCGAGGAATTAACCTTGGGCGATACAGGTAGAATAGGAGGACCCTATTGGCGACCATGATCAGGTCAAGCCTGCTGTATGCTGTACCGATTTGGGCGAATGGGTTGATTAGAGCCCATTCCCTACATATATGGAGCTGTCTCAGTCTATTGTCGGAGCGTAGTGGGAGTTGCCTACGTATTCCGAAGGGCGTTATATGAGGGCATTTGTATTGTGGCCGAAATGATACCTATCGAAATACTGCCAGATTAGCGACGTTGGCGTGATGCGACGATCGTACGAAGGAGAAAAATGAGTCCAGAAGGAGGTGGCAAAATCGTTGAATCCTCGTCTCATCACGGCGGTGAATCCGTAAATGGATCGACTACTACCTATGACGGGACAAGGATATTTTCGGGCTTACCAACACCGCTTTAAAATGGATTGTAGCCCACTGTGCCATTCTTATGATGGGGTGGTGGAAAGCGTGGAGCAACTGTATTTTACTGCGGCCGATTCAGTGCGAAAAAAGACAATGCACATAAATGAGCTGGCGAACCCCTAGAATAGTACTCGACAACGACTTGAGAGGCTGTCGGTTTCTTTGCGGCAACAGTCCTAAAAAGGCTTCGTCTGGATGGTAGAAAATAAAATGGTAGTAGAAATTCTTTAGAGTAGTGATTTCGATAAATTCCGGCTAAACGAAATAACGCCTGACTGGAGTTTGGCTGGGCCTTATAGAAATGTGACCAAGTAAGGTGCTTTAAGTGTGTTCAAGTTCCACACTTTATCTTTCCACCTGACTATAATATAATCAATTTGGGGTAAGGACTTGGAGTTAAGAGTCGCTACTGATAATAACATGGAGAAAGAAATGCGCGCATGGCGGAGCATTGATCTCAATTTGCTTCAGTCGGTTGGCCATTTAAGCCATATAAATGAGAAATATCATGCCAGGAAAGACTACAGTAGTTTCATTTATGATTCGAGAAGGCGATCTAGCATGAGTCAGAATGCCAAAAAAAATTCTGACAGAATATCAATCTCAGACGCAGCAGCGCAAACCCGGGACGCCTGGAGTTTTTTACTTCAGCATGTCTAGACCAGACTTGTGCGTGTCGCGTTATTGATCATGATGATATATGAGAGAAAAATGAAAAAAGTTTACCATCAAAATTAATAAAGAAAAGGATCAACTAAGAAAAGTAAATTAGTTTTAAATAAAACAGATCATTTATTTTGTGGTTCGAAAATTACCGCTCTGCCTATTGACAGCTGTCAATCATATAAATACGAGTATATCATGTAAGGCGGCATTTTTCTAGTTAAGCTTCTGCCATTTTACTTTATGAATCGTTTGACCACCACAATAAAAAACACTTTAAATTTGTAAAAACTTTCTGAAATTTTCTTTTTCTCGCTCGGTAGAAATGTTAATAAGCAAAAATGTCCTATATGGGGTTCAAAAAACCCACAAATGACTGTTGCGAAGCCATTATATCTGCGAAAAGGGACTATCGGTTTTCATACCCAATAAAAATGTTCTGACAAGAAATTTTTTTTTTTGGCCTTAGCTTGAATATTTTAATCTGAACCATGCGTGGTTTCGACAAAACGGTGCCACAAGCCATATTTTGGCTTTTTTGTGCGAAACTTTACTTTCGGGAGCATCAATTTTATAATACAGAAAACTAATTTGACGGATTTTTTTCGCAAACATTTTATTTTAGTTTTGTTTGTTAAAGTTATCCCCATCAAAGTAGGTCCTTTAATGTTTTTAGCAGTACTAAAAGGCTTCAACTGGAATCGCCTTTAATTCATCTATTCCACTCTTATAGATGTTATCGAAAGTACCAAGACGATATCATTTCAAGTGTTCTTGGATCTTTGGGACCGACAAGAAAGTCATTTGGCCCTTTTTCTCGTTGATGCAGAAGACTGTATCACAAGGAGTGTTGTCATGATGTAAAGAATCCCATTTTCTGAGCCTTTCATGAACTTATTTAGAAAAAAATTCTTCAAATATTCAATAATTTCATTAGTTTTCGATGTTGAAGGTCTTACTGAGCGAGGTTCCATTTCCAGTCATTAATAAGGGATGTTTCCCATAAGCTCATTTAATTTTCCAAAAAGCTAAACTCATAGATTCATCAAGCGTAAGAAAAACGACAGATTTTTGGGTGAAAAATTCTCATCATTTCGAGACTACTCTTAGAGTATATTTTATAAGCAAATTTATTCATTCTCTTATTATATACGAGATGTGACAATAAAGAAATCAGACACGACTAATTTTTCCAACAAAAAAAAGTGATGTTAAGGAGATCTGGTATTGGATTCAGCAGATTTCGGAATGCACCGAACCTCGACTAAGAAGTAGTGATCAGCATGGAGGAAAAGATCGCGTGGGGTAGTCGATAGAGTGTTAATTAACCGTAAGGATCGGAGTGGCATAGTGAGGGTTAGTCCATGTGTGACTTTTTTTTAACAAAATATTTTAATTAAAAAATCTACACGTTTTTCTATCACATCAGATGAATAGGCAAGTTGAGGAACCACAGGAATTCATTTTTCCGACAAAAATTCGGTGAAGAACGTGGCCACCTGGCAAATATCTGCAATATACCATCCAAGGCGAAGAATCTTTTTTCTGAGCCCCTCAGGAACTCAATCATTAGCTTCAATGTTAATCGATAGTCTAACCTAACAAGAATCCACACTCGTTCCCCATTTTCATAAGTTTCCAATATTGAAATCCATCCTGAATATGACTTCTCGACCCATTAAAAATTAAGCTTTTAACCACTAAAAAACGGATGCTATTTTTAAGGAAATTTCTCGATGCGCTTGTTGCAACTTTTTGTAAGTCAAATTTGCAGATTTTTGCTGTCCAATTTTTCATAACGCACTATGAAAATACAATTTCATTTATCACGCTCTATGTGTATATGGACGTAAATTACCATAATGCTCATCTACAAAGGACTTACGTACAAGTTATATGAAGAAAAAACCCGCAATATTGCCAAATCGCTCTCAGTAATGCCAGTCTCATTTTTTCAGTCACATCTCAGAATTTCAAATTTGACTTATTCAAATTCGTGATTTATTAATCAATTTTTTTTTTAAAACACATAAAAACTTATTCATTTTGATTCATCCAACTACCAATTGACATGACTACTCTCAAAAATAGATAATTTATTTAAAGAGCCAATTAGTTACAAGTGGCAACACCAAATCTCTCAAGTAAGCATTGAGCAGTGACAGTACTTTGCTCTTATAAAAAGGGAGAGAAATATCAAATTTTTTGAGATCTAGAGGAATAAGATCATTATATAACATGGTCACTTAAAACATAAACGAACTAATCCAAGCATAGGATGAAATCTTAGGAAAGGGCAGTCTCCACGTTCGACTATTTCCTTTAAAAAGGAATGAACTTAGTTAGTAGCTGGGATATTGGTTCATAATTATGTTATAGAAAAAGATTAGCAGTTACAGTTTAATATACGATCTAAAAGGCATAACAAAAAACTCCGTTAAAGTTAGATTCCTCTAGAAAATCTCTACGCCATTGTCTCTTAAGTCTCCGTTGAGTGTTTCCGGGGAGGGTAGTACAGAACAATTCTCTCACAAGTAGATTATGATGAAAGGATATAAGGGAGTGAAATTTTTGTCACAGGTCCCGACCAAAGGGAACATTAAGATCACGATGTATTACGTTGTTACGATTTTATGGAGGATCTTGTATTGTAAGGCCTGGACACGATAGTACTTTTTTTAGTCTAGTATGAGGGTTCCATGTTAATCCTTTGTCCAGGTAAAGCCCCAAATAACGTACTTTATCGATTCAACAATATGATGTTGCTTTTAAGGTATAAAGGGGTAGGTTTTCCTTGTCAAAGAGTGAAAGTAATGTGAGCACTCTTCTGTAGCAATGATAGTATTAGGATCAGATGGGATGTCATAGATATAAATATTGTATAAAATGGGAGCAAAGATACTGCCTTGTGGAACTCCAGCTAGAATATGATATATTTCTGAGGATTCTGAGTTAATTGCAATCTGTAAATGATGTTGGGAGAGTTTTGAATTATGTTGAAGGAAGAAAGCTCTTGAGAGTTTCCAGAGGAGTCCAAGATGTCACACATGATCAAGGGTTCGGGAGATATCTAAAAATACTCCTGAGCAATACTCTTTTTTTCCAACAGAGGATGTAATATAATCAACAACTCGATGGCATTGCAGGATTGTGAAGTGTTCAGATCGAAAGATCAGGAATAATATTTTCATTAACTAGGACTGAGTAGAGTCATTTTAATAGGAGTCTTATATAAAAATCTTACCAAGGACTGGTAGGAGGGTGATAGGTCTATTGGAAAAAGTAGAATTAACGGGTTTATTTGGCTGAGGAATCATTTAAATAACAGAAAATTTCCAGAGTAAAGGAGAATAGGTTGTACGCAGGAATACCATTGAAAATGTATCTAATTAAAACTAAAGCTTTTCGGGAAATTTACTTCAGAATAGGAGCTGTTATTAGATCATAACCAGGAGCTCATTTATTAAGAAAGTGCAGAATAATAGATTTAACTGCCGAGGGCTTAAAAATGTTGCGAGGAAGACTCATAGGGACTGGGAACATTAGTTCTTCAATAATTTTGTTAGTATACGATTTCTCTTCTATATAATCATGTGGAGAAAAAGAATTTACCAAATGTTTATCAATTACTTTAGCTTTTTTTTTTTGTCTATTTTTGCCCAGTGACCGTCATTTTGTTTCTGTGGATGTGATGTTCTTTGGTACGAGAGTATTCGTCTAGTGGCTTCCCATAAAGAAATATTATCACCAAAAAAATAATGGTCTGATATCTCTAAAATGAAAAGTGTACATTCGTTTCCAAATTTTAAAAATCAATTTATTACCAAAAGTATGTTGTTTGGTATTTGTTACCTCACATAAAAAGAGTCCTTTTTCGATCTCTTTAAAATGAGTATTATTAAGCGAACTATAACTCATCCTAGAAAGAATTTTACACATCCTATCATACGCTGTATTGGTATTGTCATTTGTTCCACTACCTCTCCCCCCTTCCACCGCGGACTCCTACACAATGAACCTATTTTTTTTTATTATATTGTATATATGTTAAAATATGAAAAAGTCTAAAAATATATTTTATTACATTTTCTTGAAACTTTATTAGCTTCGATATCATATCAGCTGTCACATGAAGATTGGATTTTTCTTTATACTTTCAGGACTTATTTTTTGTATCAATTTTCACTTAACTTATACTGTTTAGATTTATTTTTGATAGTACATATACGCATATGCATATATGTACATTTTTTTATGAAAATACCTTTTACGTTTTCAATTTTTATTGAAGGATAAAAAAAAGAAGGGCAAAAAAAAAACAACGTATACCAAAATATGATAGCATGCAGAATGGGCTGAAGTTTCGAAAGAAATGATATTGACACAACCGAACGATAGGGTATGCAATCGGTTTTTTTTTTAAACAAAATTTATGATATTTGAACATTAACATTTTTCAAACAGTATTGCCATGTGTGCGTTCAATTTTCTACCTCAAATCGGATTTATTAAAATGGCGGACATTTATTTTAAAGTTTGTCTTACCATTCCCACACTCATTTCCACTATTTTTTTTTGTGGTAGTTTGTTTTTGTTTTTAATTTTTTTAAGCCATTCTAAAAAAATTCTTCTTTTATTAATTCTATTCTATTATTGTAGTTCTAAATAAAAATTTTATATTTGCAACCATAAATGACAAGATTACATATTCGTTTTATTAAATAACAATTCATATGAAAAAATTACAGTCAGAAATTTTAAATATTTTTAATTATAAAATCAAAAGTAGTAGCCACAAACGTATGATGAATAAGAGCCGACAAATCATATGTTAGACGCTGGAAAAGGTAAAGTCTGATAGTCTCAGTATCAGCTATAAAATACAGTTTTTAAAGGAATAAACATTTTCTGTAAATTCGCTTATAAAAACCGAATTTGTATTTGTGTGTGTTTCTATTCATTTAAATTTCTTTGCAGTTTTTTTTTTCGTTTCTTTTTCAATACACTTGAAGTTTGCCAATTTGATAGATATTGAGTGGTTCGAAGATTTCACAGAGAGACCTCTGACTCTAATTCAGAATCCAATGTTGCTACAGAAGCTATCTTGAACAGGACTAATGGAAGCGCTGTCAAGAAGCGAATCATGTGAACCGAAAAGAGGGTGGAAAATTGAGTGACGACCGGTTAAAGGGTAGGTATGGAAGAAAAGCCATTCGCCTTAAGCATCAAAATATATCTTATCTCGCCTGTTCCACTCGTTTTCCTAACTTCAATATCTATAAATGGCTTTGCACTCGCCTAATGTGTGCACCTGTATATGCCAGGATAGCTGGATGTCTATTTGTACATATTTTTTCTCCCTTTTCATTTCAACTTTTTCTTTTCTTCTTTATATATATTTTTTTTTTAGCACAGTTGTACCACTGATGCCATTTTTTCTCTTATATGAGGATATCCGTCACGGCCAACGGCACCCCAAACTCTTAGTTATATATTTTTTTTTATGTCGTTCCTGTTCATTTTGGGTATTGGCAAAAGTACCATTCCTATGGCCACCATTTTACTTTCATTGTGAACACTTGCGAAAAATTGCGAAAAAAAACTGCGTTATTTTTCTTCGAGGGTTTATTTATTTTACGTTTTTTCTCCCCATCGTTTGCTATTATTTTTTGTTGAACGCAAATGTTAAAGAAAAAATTGCTGTGGGTGGAAATACAATACTTAAGGGGTGGAATCCCTTAGCATCTATCTATGCGTACTCCATACTATTTGGTGTGGATGAATCCGGTTTGCACAGTTCAAAATATCCTTTTTCTTTACGGCAATTTCCTTGTCCAAATATATAGTTGTTCATGCATGTGTATAGATATGCAGAGGTGAAAATGTAGCCATTATTGGTATTCGATTGATTTTATGAATACTCCATAAAAACGTATGAGTATCGAAAATTACTTTTACTCAACGAAAATGCCTACAGCTTTGCTAATTTTTAATTAAATTAGTAAAAATATTCAGATGCTTTGATGAATAAAACTGCAAAAAATTATTTTATTCTTAAATTTGGTTCTTGTTGAAAAAAAAATAAATTCGATTTCATAAAAAAAAAAGAATTCCATTGCCTGTAGTACCTTCTATTTTTATCCAATTTGGACTAAGCATATAGAAAATTTATCCTACGATTGATGAAGTTGATGCCCCTACGATTTTTTGCACTTTGGATTATCATAATAGATCCACTTTTGATCGTCAATCACAATACAATGCAGAAAACCCTTCCTTTTTAACCGTTGGAGTAGCTGTTCACATGTGATAAAAAATTTTTGTGGCTTCAACTCGTATGGCACCCAATTTCCTTGCTCTTGAATCATTCCCAAGTCTATCAAATAATGGCAAATGTTCTGCAAATTCTTGTTACATTCGACATGAATCTTCATCAAATAATGCCTCTAATTCTGTGTCTTCAAACTTTTTCACCGATCAGGAACGCTCTTTTGTAGCGTTGGAACCTCACCGTAAGTTTCTACAATCATTCAATCCGCCTTAGCCGCAGATTTTTTCGAATTGAAGGCAAAAACCAAAAACTTCGCGCAAATAACGACATATAAACACAGAAAAAAAATATGTAACGCGACAGAAAGTCACAAATTTAATAATGAGGAGTGGTTGACGGATGTCTAAACTTACGATTTGATATTTCGGACCAACATTTGCTGGTGACGCCATCTATCGGAAAACCATTTGTTCTCCCAATATCATTTAGCATAGTGTATTCTAAGGACATGTTGTATACAAAAAGTTAGGGTTTTTGTTAATGTTTTTTAATAAATGTTTAAGTTTTTCGTCTAAATTCTTAATAGTTTTAATTAATTGCCTTTGTTATCCTAAATTAATTTTGAAACTTAAGAGTTACTTCCCTTTACATGCTTTTTATTCATTCTAAATTATACTTTTATTAATGTTATTTTTAAGTAATAGTTAATATGGAATAATAAAAATATTTTCTCTCTTACAGCTGGTATTCTGCAAGGTAATATCATTGGTTCACTTTATATAATGTTTTTTCCTATGGCATTTGAACTATTGTAAAAAAAATTCAAAATCGAAAATAGATTTCATATATAATGTTCAGAAATCTCCAAAACTGGCTTACGGGATGAGCAAAAAAGTGTTCGTATTACCTTCATTCACCTTTAATAGCAATATTATCCTACCTAAGTAACTAAAACACGCTACCTAAAACTATACCCGGACAAATGACTTATGTGGAACTTAATAGGAAACTGTTCAAAACTGAAGGTAAAAAATAAATTTATCATAAAATTCTAAAACTGATCTGGACTTACGATATTAAACTTTGGGATTCTACTAAATAGTCTAGGTCCTATCAAAACTTATCCGAAATCCTTGGAAAAATTCTATATTCGTAACAAAGTTAATCATCATCACTTAAATATTTCCTTTATTCATGATTTAAATCTTGCTCGTTATAAAAAGTTTTATTATCAAACTTTAATGAAACTTTTTATTACGAGCAGATATATATAAATAACGAACGAACCAATCAAATAAAATACTCTTTTTAAAAAAGTCTTCTCTGTAAGCTTTCCATAAAATACTCATCGGTATTTAAAGAGAAATGATTTGGCCAAGAGATCTTTTGAAAAGTAAAAATTTCTTGTCAAATAGAGAAGAACTTTTAACAAATAGATAAAAGAACTATTAAGAATTTCACTGTGAAATCTAGAGAAAAATAATTTTTCTAATAGGAAAAGTCAAATTTTTCCATATAGTTAAGTCTTGAATGATGTTGTTCTTTAAAACAAAAAAGAATAAAAGAGTCTAAATCGCACGACTTTGGTGGCCAGCTAACTTTAGCATGTTTTGAGATTACGTGATGTGGAAACTTAGTCTGCCCTTGTCTCAACTGCTGTGTTGTTTCAACTGTCATCTTTTTGGATGACAGTTGAAAGGAAAAAAAGCGCAAAAAAAATCTATTATCACCACTCGAAATATCTTCATTTCGAAAATTGTATAGCCCAATGATGCCTACTGATCAAAAACAACACGAAACAGTAAGTTTTTCTGGCTGATTATGATTTATTCACAAAATCGACATAGAGTCAAGATCGTCAAATCTCGATAAATAAAAAATTTGATTTATTTGGTGAGATTTCACGATCTCGACTCTATGATTACGATCAATACACAAACGTATAAGAATAATAGCTTTACACATTTGAAAAGTTAAAATAAAAAGTTTTCAAAGACGAAACGTACCTATTGAAAAGCCCCCTCTTTTTTTTATTTTTTTTTATTTTAAATGATATCTACAACTACTTGCTAGTAACAAGCAGATTTTTTACGTGAATATA
The DNA here is from genome assembly GCA_958298945.1 of Atherix ibis. NCBI lineage: Eukaryota > Metazoa > Arthropoda > Insecta > Diptera > Athericidae > Atherix > Atherix ibis. The sequence continues at coordinate 19,779,816 of OY282610.1, read as the reverse complement.
CAAGGACATTAAGACATGTGGAGGAAAACACCCATCGATGTTACCTCAGAACAGGGTAATTTTATTTTATAATTTTAAAGAATCTCTCGGCCATCACCGGTATAAACGTCGATGGGTGTATACTGGAAGGGTGGGAGTGAAAAGTTCCCTTCCTAAAGGATTAGGGTGGAAGGATAGGTGCGAATGGAATTTTTTATATCGGGAGATGCATAGTTTACGAACAAATGGAACATTTAGGTCACGGTGGATAACAGTGTTTCGCACATAAAAGGGGACATTGACAATTTTACGAAGGATTCGGGATTGTAGGGATTGGATTGGAAGGGAGTTGGAATGCTTAGTCGAACCCCAAAGTTCTAGCCCATATGTCCATATTGGTTTCAGAACCGTATTGTATTGTAATAGTTTACTTGTTGTTGTAAGTTTTGATTTACTGTCTAGGAGACGTAATAATTGTTTGTATCGGCCGTTAAGTTCACGTCTTTTAGTTTTCGTATGAAGGTTCCAGGTTAACCGTTTGTCGAATATAAGTCCAAGGTAACGTACGCTATTTTTTTGTGGAATAATACTGCCGTTTAGGGTTATGTCGGGAATTTGTTCTCGGCAGAGTTTGAAAGTTACATGAGCAGCTTTTTGCTCATTTACCTTCACTATGACTTGGTCAAAAAAAGTTTCTAAGGAGTGGATATGGTTCTGTAGGATACTAATGGCTGTGGAAGGATCTTTGTGATGTGTCAGGATGGCTGTATCGTCAGCATATGTTGCGGTTAGGATGTTGTTGTGGCAAGGAATGTCATGGGTATAAATGTTATATAGGATAGGACCTAGGATACTTCCTTGAGGGACACCGGCGGAAATTGGATAAATGTCAGAGTACTCAATATTTTCAGCTACCTGAATATATCGGTCTGAGAGATAAGATTTAAGGATGTGGAAATAACCCGAGGGTAGGACTCGCTACAACTTCCAGAGCAATCCAGTCATGGTCTTGACACCACGCCTGGGTAGTATTCCTTTTGCTCTAGCGAACACGCTATGTAGTCGACTACATGATGACACTGCTGGATAGTGGAATGCTCAGGTCGAAATCCAAACTGATGCTGAGGAATGACACCCTCGGTTTCGAAAATGGGATAAAGGCGTTTTAGGATTAATTTTTCTAGGATTTTTAATAACATGGGAAGGAGGCTTATAGGTCTATATGCGGTAGGAAGGTTTTTGGGCTTATTGGGTTTTGGGATGGCCTACCATTCAAGCGAATAGTGGAATGGCCTACTGAAGTATCGTCCAATACTTGGACGAAATTAAGGCAGACGTCCACACGTACCAGGCGAGGGATGAAAAACCTTTCAAAGTGGTAGTCCAGAATCTGGACCACACCACTCCCGTAGAAGAAATAAGAAAAGAACTGGAGATGCTGGGTCACGAGGTAACTAGCATCTCAAATGTTAAGCAGATGAACACAGCGCTTCCTCTGTTTTTCATCTCATTAAGACAAGCGGCTAACAACAAAACCATTTTTAATCTGGAAATGCTTGTTTATACAAGAATCAAAGTGGAGGAGCCTTATCCCACTAAGGACATAGTTCAATGCCACAGATGTCAACAGTACGGGCACACCAAATCATACTGTCGGCACAAGCCAAAATGCGTAAAATGTGCAGGGGAACACCTGACCACAGAATGTATTAAAACGCGAGACAATCCAGCAAGGTGTGTACTTTGTGCTGGAAGCCACCCGGCAAACTACAAAGGCTGCTCTACATATAAAATGCTGCAGACAAAAATACGCCAAAATAATACCACATCCACAAATAAGACGGGACTAACATTATTACCAGTGCGACGAAACCTGACATTTGCTGAGATTGCATCTGGGCAGAAACAACATCAACAGCAGCAACAACAACCTCAACAACAAAACGATCCACATCAACAACAACAGCAACCACAACATCAGCAGCAGCACCAACAACAGCGCCAGAAAAGTCCCCTCTTAATATGGTTAGATCTTCATAAAAACGATCAAAAAAAATTCAACCCATTCGTTCCCGCTTAAGAAAAAAATGGTACCAAAACTTTGTAATTATATTTCAGTAGATAATAATATATTTAAAATTATTACTAATTCCGAAAAAAAATAATCTTAAAGATTTTAACCATAAATTTCAAGATGGTCATATACTTTTGGCCTACACTGTATGTAAAGTGTTGATTTTACTATATAAATTTTTATAGAACTAAATTTTGAGACTTCATTAATGTAATTAATTTTTTGTAAGGAAATAAAAATTAGGTCGAAGTAAAGATGAATTGGGCGAGACCAAAAGCTGTCAGGAAGTATAAGAAAACTCCTTTCCTCCTTGACGAAATATCACCTCCACGTGTTATTGGGACTGTTTCCACTTAATATTTGCCACTTGATGTATTGTTAGACTGAAGTACTGATCAATGTTGGAATGTCTTTGACAAAGAGACAGGTTGATAGATATTCGGTGATAAATGAATGGATAGATAGACGAATAGATGGATTGTTAAATATACGAGTACGATTATTTGCATTTGCATCCATTCCAATGGTTTTTTCGTTATACCTCCCAAGGAGATATTTTCTTACAGAAACGGTTCTCTTCGAAATGGACCAAAAAAAAACTCTACATTTTCTTACATACACATACACAAACATACAAACGGAAATGTTTATACACATTTATATAGAACAATGCGTACACAAATACATAAATTGAAGATTCTCCTCTTGGGTTCTCTGTCACCAAAAAAAAAAAAAACCTAGAGTATATAATTGGGGGTGGAGATATACGAATCTCTCATAAGAAATAAACCATCGTTGGATAAAAGCATACTGACGGAGGAGGATTTAGAAGAAGAAAAAACGCGTTGAGGGTAAAAAATTCGAGTTGTACTTAGTAAAGAAGGACGCGAATGGAAGCAGAAGCTCAAATCAATGTTACTCGTTTAACGTCAGTGGGGGCGGGGGGGGGGTATGATGATGGAATGGATGATGGCCATTCGTGACAAGGAAAAGATACGATGGCAAAATGGAACGGTTGATCGTTTGTGTTTGGCCCCCGGCTGATATTTGATGCGATGCAGGATATGGTACCCTGTGGCTATGGATATTTATTGAATCCTGTTTCCTTGATGGTCTCTTCGAGCGAATAACTTAAAAGCTTTGCAAATTTTTCCTATTTTTAAAACGAAAATAATACTCTGCATCGTTGTATTATTGAATTTATTACATTATGAATTCGCTAAACGGCTATCAGCGACAATATTTATTCATGTTTTTAGTATGTTTTTATTCATCGATATATAAATTTTTTTTCTTCTTTTCTTTATTTTACTTTTTTCTTATTTGTTATTCTTTAATATTTATTATTATTATTATTATTATTTATGAAATTCTTATTATTATTTAGTTAAAATTGCTTTTTTTTCTGGAAAAATTAACAAAATTTGCATTTTATAGATTATCCATTTTATAGTTTGGAAACTGTAAGTTTTATTTTTTTATGAATTTTTAAATTATATAATAATTAGTAAAATTTTTATTTATTTTAAAGTTTGCCATTTTTTTAAAATTTAGTAAAATTTATTTTAAATTTATTAATTCTACCGTATTCACGTTTCGCATTTTAATTCCGTCAGCGATTAGTATATTTATTAATAAGGAATATTGCCTAAAATTGGACTCACAGAAAATTATAAATAACTATGATTAAGCCAATTGGAGTATATTTTGATTGAAATTTTCAGGTACTGTCAATTCTAAACACTTTCGCTGAATAATTAACAAAAATATAGAACCCTGACAAAAAGTTCCGTAGTAGCTATTATAATTAATAATAATTCTATAAATTTTCTTAAATGGCAATATTTAATCAATATAATTATATAAAAATTTAATTAAAATCGAATTTTTGCATTTAATTCATTCCACTTTATCTTCCAAAACACAAATTGAATAATCTTTAAGTTTGTTATTTTTTTATTTGTATTTCAGTGTTTTTTACTTTTTTTAATTGTTTTTTTTTTTAAATATGATATATGATATAGTAGCCAATTTTTTTTAAAATCAAAACTAAGAAATTTTATTGTTTTTTACCATATAGAATTTTAACAAATTAGCGCTATAAGTCATGCAGCACAAAAAATTTTGGCTAAATTGCGTGATGAGTTCTCAGGACGCGTTATTTTGAGATTTGATGATGCATATTTACCTGTGATAAATTTTGTTCTATAAAACTATAAAAATTATTATATTTACATAAATAATCCTTAATCTTAAAAGCATTTCAAATCCTAAATCCCTCAAGAAACCGCTGAATTACAGCCCGAAATGTGCGAACAAAACAAAAAAACATTATTGAGCGCTGCAAAAAGTCACGTGGTAGTTCATTGATATAAATCAATATTTTTTCTTTAATGGCAATATTTATTCAATATAATTATATAAAAATTTAATTAAAATCGAATTTTTTCGTTTAATTTATTCCACTTTATCTTCCAAAACACAAATTGAGTAATCTTTTAGTTTGTTATTTTTTTATTTGTATTTCAGTGTTTTTTACTTTTTTTTTAATTGTTTTTTTTTTTTTTGAAATAATGTATATGATATAGTAGCCAATTTTTTTAAAATCAAAACTAAGACATTTTATTCTTTTTTACCATATAGAATTTTAACAAGTTAGCGCTACATGTTATGCAGCACAAAAAAATTTGGCTTAATTGCGTGATGAGTTCTCAGGACGTGTTATTTTGAGATTCGATGATTCCAATTTGCTTCTGATGTTTTTTGTTTTATAAAACTATAAAAATTATTATATTTACATAAATAATCCTTAATCTTAAAAGCATTTCAAATCCTAAATCCCTCAAGAAACGGCTGAATTACAGCCCGAAATGTGCGAACAAAACAAAAAAACATTATTTAGCGCTGCAAATAGTCACGTGATAGTTAATTAATATAAATCAATATTTTTTATTTAATGACAATATTTATTCAATATAATTACATAAAAATTTAATTAAAATCGAATTTTTTCATTTTATTTATTCCACTTTATCTTCCAAAACACAAATTGAATAACCATTTAGTTTGTTATTTCTTTATTTGCACTTCAGGGTTTTTTTTTATTTTCTTTAATCCTTTTTTCCAATAATATATATAATATAATTTTTTTGTTTACAAATGTTCACTTAAGTTAATTAATTCTAAAAGAATCATACAGTGTTGATACTGAAACTTTCGAAGCATTCCGGAAACTAACTGAATGACAAACAATACTGACTCTTTTATGTTTCTAGATGATTAATTTTTTTTTTAAAACTACTTATTCTTCTTATTGTAAATTTAGCAAAAGAAAAGAAGAAAAAAAACAATTTATTAAAAAGTCTGCAAAAATTAAAAGCTTTTTAATAAGAATGTATTTTTGCGCAAATAAAATAAAACATTCCAATCACAAGTGATAAGAAAATTATTGGTAATTTTTGAATAAGAATTTATTAAAATTATATTTGTAATTTTAAAAAAAATATATATATTTTTTTAATCAGACCATTTCGAATGGATATGTTAAGGGTTGGTCTGTAGAACCGACCGCACGTAGCATTCGATTCGGAAAAAAATGTGCTCCAAAATATTCATAATCCAATCGAGATAATATTGAATTTGTTTGTCGATCTATTTCTGATTCGATAAAAGCCGATGCTCTTGGTATATTTGCATAGACGCCAGGTCGACTTAATATTCCGCACCGAAACTTCCATGAAAGTACACCAATCAATTCACCCTCCCAAACTAGTGGAGCTCCGATATCCTTGCCACAGGAGCTCTCATTGATATTGTCATCACAAAACATATTCGCCGTTATATAAAAATTATTGTATTTATGTTCACATACATCATTATCGACCACCAGAATCTTATCGATCACCTGTAAAACGTCTTTGTTCTGTTGTTCTCCATCTTCGACACTTCTCATCTCCCAACCGCTCAACGTAGCGGATGAGCCCAATTCGATGATAGGAATTTCCTTGCCAATTTTTACTGGCTGCACAAAATCCGAATATTTAATGAAATTACTAAAGAACAGAACAGCCACGTCATAGTCGTTGGTTCTACGATTATATAAGGGATGAAGATGATATTCCCTCAGCTTGACAATCTCTCCGCCACGATATCTATGCTGCGAACCGACACGAACCTGAATGTTGCTCAAATCGAGTCCGTCAACGCATTGTGCAACTGTAACTACAGTGTCGGTCTCAACGATGGCCCCACTGCATATATGCGTGCCATTATACTGAATAGACACGTGATGCGGAACAATTTGGATCGCATAAGTTGACTGATCATCAATCGGATATTCTGTAGTCGATTGAGCCTGAACGGAACACACTAACAACAATACAATTAGAAATACTAACGACATGATCGAATTAAAACTATTACTCTGACTCTGCATAATGGATTATCAGCCATTTATATACTCTATGGCACAATAAGCTGGCATGGGAATTCTTCCCTTGCATACCGCCAAAAATTCCACAAATTTTTTTTTTTTTTTTTGCAAACTATTTATTCCATTTTAAATAATAAATGCAACTGCAAATCAAAAACAATACTCCATTAATATTTATATAGATTATACTGAGTAATAGGAATGTTGGCAAATTAATCACTCAACGTTTTGGAACGTTATCGATGGAATGTGTTTTGTCGGAAATGAAAAATCGAATATTATTTATTGATTTTTGTATTACAATCGGTATAATTCCATTTCTTTTTAACATAAGCCAATACTCATGCGTGTTAAAGCTTAAATAAGCTTACATATACGAGTATACTCGTATTTAGTTTAATAGATACCATAGAAAAAAAAGAATGGGAATAAGAAAAAACTAAAACATAAAATTTTGTTTTATGGCTTAGCCAAGAATCTTTAGTTATCGTTTATAGTATGCACATTTCAAATCTTAAATACCAATGGTGTAAAGATAAATATTGCCGGTTTATCATGAGCGCTACTAGACACATCGAAGACTATCGAGGATAACAATTGCGTACGAGACTGGCGAATACGAATATTAAAGAAAAGGGCAGCTGAAATCCTCTCATACCCGAAAAATCTATCCATAACCGTAGGCTAAACCGTTTGCCAGGACATAAATTCCTTAAGCGCCAACTTCACTGTCATTTACATATATTGGCAATCATGGCATTTGCATAATTTATAAACTACTTTTTGGATTGCTCACGCCATTTTCATCCGTAACCCGCGGGTTTTCCGTACAAACATCCGATGTATCCTATGCCTTCTGTACGTATCGCTGTTTGCTATAATTTCGCCACCCCCCCCCACCTACGCCTATTTAGTCCACAACGTGTGGCCGTACATCTTCTATAAACTTCAACCATTTTGCTATAGCTTCCTTCCTTCACCTATTATCCTGAATGCACACATAGTATTCAGATTCGCTTCTATAGTAAATAAGCAATGGGCAAAAAAAAAGGTGGACGAACCAGTTCCAGATTTGAATACCAAAAAGAAGATGGTCCTAAAATCAAGAGAAGAAACGAACAAGAGGAGGGGCGGGGGAGCAGGGGGCTGTAAATATGATGGCAACTCGTACATTTTATCCTTGGAAGACCAACGTCTAAGTTTCGCAGTGTAGCTAAATGGACATGCCTTACAGCAAACTAGTAACCGACAGATAATCGGGCATACGCAACTGCAAATATGATCTGATATGGGATGTGTAGCTATATTGTACGCAGTTTTCCAAACTAACACATATGTGCTCTTGCAAATGAACACCTTCAGCAAAGGACACAACTCTACATTAGAAGTCTTTCATGGTTCTTGTAATGTTCGTATGCCGACTATTTATTTTTTAGTCCAGCTTGTGCGGGTGGAACCCAAACATGAACCAAACAGTTCGGATTGGATTATTTTGCTAGGGTATGCCGATTGCCCTATAAATTATGACCGTTAACCATATTATCCTCCCTCGGGAATCTCAGTAGACACACATGGGAAGTGCACAAGAGTTGTTTGCCGCTTAATTTCGAAAATAAATGCGTATATGTTGTGTGTTTTCCGTTGGTGGTGGAGGTGGGGGGGGGGGGGTTGTATGGTGAGAGTAAACAAATATTTACCGCATCGGCAGAGTACTCCCGCATCATAAATAGACACTCTTGCTTTCTTTAATCATTTGTCCTATTCATCTATTCCAGAAAGGCATAGGACTTGTATTGAGGTATAAGCAATGCCATCGTACGCACTATGATGGCGTGGTGAAGGTACACTAAGGAGATGTGAACGCAGAGGGTTTGTTAAATAAGTTAGTTTACGCGTATAGCCTTGGCCTTAGCTATACTATCAGCTAGCTACTATATTCGTAATCGTACTTATAGAGTCCTATCACTTACTTTTCTGAGGATATATTCGTTCGTTCGTTTACAGTTATTTATGTAAATCACATGGCGTAGATTCGCACTTTATTCGCGACACTCATGTATGCGATGGGCGGTCGTACAGGGTTGAAAATAACCTTTTCGAAAGAGAAAAGGCCTCTTAAATGCGCAGTCATACGATATGGTCATAAACTATGGAATTGTTAAATAAGGGGATTCTTCGTAATGCTCCTGGAACTAACGGTCTTCGCGACACATTATACCATTATGCTGTTCTTCTCCTTTATTATACTATTATCCTTCGTATTACTATTCCGTTCTTTCCCAAAAATTATGCTAAGGATAATGGCCATACCAAAGAAAATCACACTAAGCAATGAAAAACGAGCAAATAAAATTAAATTCACACACGGTTAATATGGTATATATACTCGTACAGTAATATCCGTGCGTGTTTTATCATATTTTCTATGAACAAATGAAATTTACGAAAATAATAAACGATTTTTATGAAATTATCCATTCACATAAGTATATACATTCAAGGATTCAAAATTGATAAAGGATTTTTCACAATTTTTCAGGTCATGATGCATTTACGCCTTTTTGTCTGATTATTAACATTACTAGTCGTCAAAAAAATCATTAAATTGTAAATAAAAATTTAATAAAAAAAAACGAGTATTATTCTGTATTTTCCATTAAAAAAAAATCAGATCCTTAACGCTCCTAAAGAATTAATAATTTCAAGGTAAAGCGAATTATTTAATTCAATTATATTTCTGAAATCTTGTCATTAGATAAAGATTTTTTTATTCAATTATATTTCTCTTGTCATTATAAATAATAATTATCAGAAAACTTCTTACACGACTCGATCCTTTTTCGGTAATTCTTAATGATGGTTTCTTGAGGGATTTAGGATTTTAAATGCTTTTAAGGTTAAGCATTTTTCAAGTAAATATCATAATTTATAATGTTTTATAAAACAAAATACATCCAAAAGCAAATTGGTATGATCAAATCTAAAAAAAAAAACGTGTCCTGAGAACTTTTCACGCAATTTAGCCAAATTTTTTTGTGCTGCGCGACTTGTAGCGCTAACTTGTTAAAATCGTATATGGTAAAAAAGATTTAAATCTATTAGTTTAGATTTTTTTTAAAATTAGTTACCTTATTATATATATATTACTGCTAAAAAAAAACAATTAAAAAAAATAAAGAACACTGAAATGCAAATAAAAAAATAACAAACTAAATGGCTATTCAATTTGTGTTTTGGAAGATAAAGTGGAATAAATTAAATGCAAAAATTTGATTTTAATTAAATTTTCATATAATAACATTGATTAAATATTATCATTATAGAAAAATTATAGATTTATGAGCAACTAGCTACCACGGGACTTTTTACAGAGTTCGATATTTTTTTTTTGTTTTTTTCGCACATTTCGGGCTGTAATTTGGCCGTTTCTTGAGAGATTCAGGTTTTTAAATGCTTTTAAAGTTAAGTTTTATTTATATTAAAATAATAATTTATATAGTTTTATAAAACAAACTATATCAGAAGCAAATTGGCATCATCAAATCCCAAAAAAAAACGCGTCCTGAGAACTTTCCACTCAATTTAGCCAAATTTTTTTGTGCTGCGTGACTTGTAGCGCTAACTTGTTAAAACCCTTTATGGTAAAAAAAGATTTGAATCTCTTATTTTAGGTAAAAGAAAAATTAGTTATCATACAGCTCAGAATTGATGGTAACGATTTCTGCACCTGCATTTCCAAAAAAAACCTTGTCAATGACACTATCAGACCAAAATGCACACAATAGAGTAACTTTTCGCATATACAATTCAAGAAATGATTTTTTTTATAATTACTTATGAGGGTCTTTTTTGAATCCCTATTTAAGGTAATTTTTCTTATGGACATATCCTCACCTAGCAAGAAATTGGTGGGCCTCATCTTAAAGCACGCCAGTATTACTTCCTTTTTTAAAAAAAGTCTCTACAAATTTAATGCATTATTTAAAAAATTTAAAAATTCATAACATTAAATAATAAATTTTATTTAAAAAAAAAAACTTTTAATAATAATATATTATTTCTAAAAACTATCAAATAATAGAGATGTCCTTTGCAAACTATAAAATGAATATGTGAAATAATTCTTCTCTATTCAATTATTAATCGTAATTTTAGTTTTAATATGGTTTATAACAGATAAAAATAATTATTACAATATAATAATAATAGGAAAATAGAACTTGTTCTAATATTTCATAAGGAATCGATTGATTATTCTGATCATTAATAATTAATATCGAAAAAATTCATTTTTTTTCTATTGCATTGAAATGGCTACAAATTTTTGTTTTTTTTCCAATTAAATAATTAAAAAACAAAATTTATTCTTATTTGCATATATGTAAAAAAAAAAATCGTGGCCAAAAACTTCCAGGTGATAAAAAATCAAAAATGTCCATTTTAATTTATTCGGTTTTAATGCTTTTGGTTAAAATTCAATAAAAATATTCTATTACATATATTTACAATACTTTTATGTGTATCAATTTTATTGTTTAAAAACAAAAAAAAAGGAAACACAAAAAAAATATTTACCAAATTAATTTTAAGGACTATTCTTGAGGGTGAATATTATCATAGTTTCCAGTTACCAAAAGAGAAAATTTTCTAACAGCTAAAAAAGGAAACTTTTTTTTTGGCTTTTAAAATTTTAAATTAATAAAAACAATTATGAAAATATTTTTTTTTTTTAATATTGTACAGAAAAAACCTACTTAATTTAGAAAATATTTTTTTTTTTTTTTAGGATTCTCCTGTACCGAAAAAACTGACCAAAGATTGAATATAGAGAAAAACACATGCAGCAATGCACGCATACGGACTTCTTTCCAATAACAATTTATGTTCCTAAATGTGTATGTATGTATGTGTCCACCTATGTACCCTACGAGTATATGCATGTGTCGATCGTGATTCGTCGCATAACAGTCGCTGGTTTAATGGAAATTTACGATTGTCTCATTCTAACAGTGTCCATCTAACTCGTTTGCACTCGAATAGAAAATTTCACCCAAAAATAGGGAACACTTAATATATGTACACACGTATCAGCAAAGTTGAAAGCATCCCCCGTTCAGCCGAAAAAAAAAATAAAATAATAATAAAATAATATAAAAAAATCCGCCTGAGAAGAGGGATGAAAAGGCCGAAATTGAAGATGAACGAACAGTAGTAGTACACTTTGTTCGCGTACGATCTTGATGGACACTGTGGCGGAATGGGCTCGATGTCGGCTTATGGCATTTAGCTCCACATATGTGTAGCTGATGGTAGCTAAACCATGTCTCCCTCGTCCATACATACATATACGACGACTCTATATATTTTTCCTAACGTATATAAATACGAAGGAATTGTTTCGTCTCGCATTTATATCCAATAGGATGCATATGCCTATGGCTGGGCACGTATACGGATTCAATAGAAAATGAGCATTGCCATGGACATACATCCGCACATATGTGGACCTGAATGTGTACCCAAGGAAACGATGATAGGCAAATATGTGTGTATATATTGTATATGTACGTGTATCGGCAATGCTATTATTATTTCTATTTCTGCTTCTACGATGAGTATTACAATTGGAATAGAAGAAGGAGACATTTAACAAGACAAGAAGCAAAACGAAATTCGATGAACACGTAAAAAGGATATATGGTATACACACTAAAAAAATGTGGTTTTTCATTCGTGCACATCAATATTGTGTGTGCTGTATGGATACCACAGGCCCTATGATCCTTTCTGTGTGCCACATCGAACAACAAAATGTCTATACATACTGCCGTGTTGGTCCGATGTCATTCCATTAACCGCCCACTCGATTGCTTGTCCTCCAAACTCTATTCCGTCCCGTATGGAAATTGATGGAAACGACGGCCCTGGGGGCTTTCAGACTACAATAATAACAACAACAACACCAACCAACACCAACCATAGCATCGGTGGCGGCGGCGGTGGCAGTATCGGCGACAACGACAGCAACGGCAGCAACACGAACAATAGCCGAAACAGCTATGACACTTTCACCAGGACGATATGGAGATTGGAACATGCTCCATTATGTGTACTTACATCTATTTGGGTCCGGTACACATATGTATGTACATGCATGCACACATGCTTGTAGAGGACGTTGGCAAGCTCATTTATCGAATATGTCCTAGCGTATACAGATACAGATACACACTTTGTACGCTCGTGTATATGATTTTCGGTTTGAAACAGGCCCTTGCAATTTGGGGGGGGTTGGTGTATGGCTACCGCTGAACGATGTACGATGACGAAGGGTGACTGTTCGAAAAGGTTATGTGAATTCATTTCGAGGAATGGCCCAGATAAAAGTATGTACCTCTCCCGTTGCTACTACTAAGCTGGAAGAAGCCTAATGCAATAGTGGGCCTCGAAATGATGAACGATAAACGAACTGTTTCGAATAGTAACTGCGGCAAGTTGGAAAGAGGAACTCCATCGAACATCGAAATGTGTAGCTGGGCATACCCAAAGCAGAGAATGAAATTTTGTAGAAAGTGGGGTCAATGGTTAAAAGGTGGATAGCAACGGGAAAAGACTGCTGATCAAATATGATGGTCGAATATACTGGTAAAATGGGGTGATGCGAATGGGAGGAAATGGAAACAATCGAAATGGAGCAGCGACCAGTTGACAGTGGATGGCGAAGAGTGGAACAGACCACCCCTTCTCCCCCATTTGTGAAGGCACAAAACTAAAGACAAAAATTTAGATTACTTCGACTCTACAACAGTTACTATACATTTCGTCTTTGGTTTAGATGGTAGCGGGTGCTGCCATCTATAAAAGATAGATGGCAGAGAGTGGTTTTTTCGTTTTTTTTTTTGGATAACGTAGAGTACAAACATTCTGGATAAACGGATAGTGTATTAGACACGATGAACACAGAGCATAGAGAGTGGAATGGTTAACGTTGGTGAAATCTTGCGAGAACAGCGATGAATGGAGAATTTGCCACAATTTATAACGAACGTTAGATACACGAAAAGCAGCAACACAGTATAAAGGAGATAGGATTGTGTGGCCAAGCCGAAAATATATTGTACATTAAACTCATTATGTACAAGCATATATGCACATGCCATTTGACTATGTCCATATGTACATATGAATCTGTGTATGTGTGTATGTGTATATGGTCGCATGGGTGGGGTGGGGGGGGGGGTGGTAAGCTTAATACAGTGGACCCAATGCAAGGCAATAGAACATTGCTGATTGTAGATTTCGCCTAACCGAGAATGATGGTGGAATTCCAACAAAACATTACCTCTTTGACATCAGTCAGCATGACTGACACAGCCACCACTGTCACCACTACCACCACAAAACTCTATCATATAAAAAATTCGTTTTCTAGCCAAGGATAAATGGTAAATTAAGGGTGAGTATATGTTTTGGGGGACAGTAGATGGCCGCCATTTTGTCATATCATGTGAAAATTTTGATGTTTCACGTATGGATACCGTTCAGATAAATACGACTACATACCTCGACATATTCGATTTACTGTGCGTACAAACGAGTCCCCGTACATAATCGTAGATTCAAGGATAGGACGATAGTGAACAAACATTTCGGTCGCTGATAATTTTACAATGAACCCCATCAAAAATGGGAGGCAGGCATATCACCATGGAACAGCATTGCCATAGTTCTATCTATACGTATTTATATATACTCGTACGATATATATATATATAGATGGCCATATGTGTATTGATTGCTATAGGAATATGGCAACTATGGTAACTGGGCGCAAAAATGTACTACTCGTACAAGGATGTATGTACATTTGTATGTTTGTATGTAGAAATATAAAGAATTTTCGGTTAAAATTAATGTGTAGATAAAAGGATACGTGGGTTATTTCTGACTTTGTTTTTTTCTGTTTTTTTTTTTTTTTTTTTTTTTGTAGAAACTTGGAAATATTTTTAGGTAAAAAGGAGAGCAGATAATGGGCACTGAAACAACCGTTCGTTCGTATAAAGGGTACAGAGGATTGTGTATATTTTTGAAGGGATCAGAATATGATATAAAACAAAAATAAAAAGGGAATAAGGGAAAATTGATATGAACACCTACACTGGAGTGTGACTTTATGCCAATGTTCTACTATATGCACATATCGTTATACTTTAATATGCCGGTATAAATTGTGTATATGGCCAACATATAAGGACGAAAATGCGAAACATGAAATGCGAAATTCGATTACCAAAGGACGATGACGCTTTCAGAGTAGCCATTAAAAGTTTATTGGGTGGCAGTAATTTTCATTTTTTTTCTTCGATAACACTACCACCCCCACCCCCTCCCTTCTTTACTTTTATTATAGCTCCATTCGCCAACATCCCCTTACATTAAACATACTCATCGTATGGATTTTTTTTTCTCCTAAAGAAAATCATCTTCTATTCTCCTTACTTATTTTTACCCATTTTATTTTTATTCAGTATTTCCATTTTATGTTACATTTTTTTTTGATGGTTTCTTTTTTATCGCGCGCCCATTCCTTTATAACCCTATATGTAT
Organism: Atherix ibis; assembly: GCA_958298945.1. Classification (NCBI taxonomy): domain Eukaryota; kingdom Metazoa; phylum Arthropoda; class Insecta; order Diptera; family Athericidae; genus Atherix; species Atherix ibis. The sequence continues at coordinate 19,764,724 of OY282610.1, read as the reverse complement.
ATAAAGTAGTAAACATTCATAAATGGAAGATGTCGCGTATCCTTTTAAAAACGATTCACTTTCATCGAATATACGCGTACTTTCACTTTCTTCTTCTTATTCATAGACCATTTCTTCTCGGTATTCATATAAAATTTTCTCATTCGAAAACGATGATAAAAGAAAAAATAATTTTCATACAAAAAAAAAAAAAATTTCCCACAATCTCATCTAACATACAATACAGATACAACTTGGCTGATGATTTGGTTTCATATCAATTCAACAATGAAATCAAATTTTTATATTAAGTGTTGTGATACCTTAAAGATGTTATGATCTGTGATATCTAAAGTACATTTATATTGTCAATTTTTATTTTTTATTTCTTTTTGTTTTTGTTTAAAAGAAAAAATTTAAAAAAAATTCCACATAAAATTGTATTACAAAGCAAAAATTAATTAAAACAAATTTTAATCTTTTAAATTTTTCCGAAATACCAAACCAAAATTTGAAGAAAGAAAAATACCGAAAATCAGAATTTGAAAAAAAAAATCATATCCATTTAGGTACTTAGATAATTAAGGATCTTGCATAGAACTCGACACTATTGAGAGCGATCAGTACTAAAAATACTGGGAACTTATAACCTAAAAAGCGTGTTAAGGAAAGTCGGTTTTTGTAGTGCGCTACCATTAAGGGAATAGTGCAACTTGGAGCAATGATGGGTCCTAAAATTTTGTATAAATCTGAGAGTTGGACTAAGAAAAGTTAGTTGCACAGCAGATCCTTTGGAAAATATTCACTATATTTGGTATAAGTTTTTCGGTGGCAAAGAGAATTTCGGGAAGACCTAGAATCAGTGAAAAACCAACCTAGCTCAGGGAGGATTTTTAACATACTAAAACTGATAGACTTGTGAAACGAGTAAGAACTCTTTTAATATTTAACCTCTTTACAAGGATCAGAAAAATTATTTTTTCATCTTAGATCGGTCATTTCAGACACAATGATTTCTTGTCGAAAAAAGGATTCTTGTGGTTAAGTAGTCAACAACCCCTCCTACCCCTCCAATTCACCTCACCAAAGTCTATGTGATTTTTTGTTTGTTCCAGAAACAAAGAACACTTGAAAGGACATCACAAGGAGTGTTTAACCGATTCAAGTTGATGACTTCTAGTACAGCTACGAGGAGTGACAACAACAAAACCTCCCCTAACGTATAGCCACCTAAGGGAATTATTCTTCAAAGGATACAAATTATATAAAATTGTTGTAAATTTTTAAAAATCAGTCCTCTTTTTAAAAAAAAAAACTAACAATTTTAATTGATATTTTATTAATTTAGTTAATTTGACAAATATACAAAAAAAAAAAAAAATAATAAACATTTTTCCTTTATCGAATATAATTTTCCAAGAAAAAAAAAATTGAGTTGACGACATGCTCGTACACAAACGCAATCGAATCTTTATAGAATTTATGATATTATAGCCTAATTAATTATATGAGATGTGTTTATAAATACCATAATCCCTTGTATTGCAATCAAACAAATCGAGTTACAGTTGTGTAGCTAAATTTCATTATCTTCTCTCGGATTCGGCGATCCCATCCATAAACATTCTAAACGCCATACAGTCTAAGGTTCATTTATTACGTTACGCTACCGTATAATCCTGGCAATAATGTCGAATAATACAAACCAAATGATCCTGCAAGAAAAACCAAACATATATACGAGAGTGTATACTTTATTAACCTCACTCACTACCTGCTCAACCCTTTTTCAAATCCTAACAATTTGAAGTTTTATTCTGCTTATTTTTTTATTTTTTTTATTTTCCCATAGAATTTTTTTTTTTTTAAAAGAAAAATACCTTTCGATCGATAAAAGGACATCTTATACTCATCAAGAAATTAAGAAATTCATATAAAAAATTTGGCAAAAGTAATTATTATAATAACGAAAGAAAATAAAAAAAAAAAACTCAAAAAGTGTTAAAGAAACTATCTTATTCTAATCAATTCTATTTAATTTTCTCTTTTCCAACCCTTATTCATCAATTCGGTTTATCTGTTTTTGTACTTGAAAAATGTATGCAAACATTTGCTATATTAAACAAGAATTAAAAAAACAGAAAATTTGATTTTTTTTTCACTATTCACAAACTTGAATAGAATAAGGACATTTAACTAAAATAAGGCTGATTGACTGCGGTGGCTAGAAATGGTGCGAAATAAGGACATATCACTCTATGGCAGGACAATAGCGAAAGGTAAAACAATTCATATATTTTTCGCACAGCCACTTAGATATCTGATATGCGGTATACAGAATATCTGTACACTTTATACACTATTAAGGGTTGCATTCATTTCTCTCATTTTACCGATGTCATCCCTCTATGAGTTAGCATTCGATTATTGTGCCAATTTTGTTACTGCATTTTTGTTGTTTTTTTTTTTACATACCACCCGTAAAAAAGAATCCTTTTTGCATTTTTTTCGATTCTATGATCTTAACCCATTGTTGATATGCATCGAATGTTCAAATATCAGAACACCAAATTTGTAAACGTTGCAGAAATCATCTTTTGCCGATTGCGCAAGAGTTAATGGGAAGCAACAGAGTTCACAAAGGATATACTAGTGAACAGTGTATAGAGTGGAAAAAAAAGGGTTATGCCGGGTGCAAAATGAATTTATTACCCTTTCTATTGGCAATGAGATAAATATCTGAAGGATGCATAATGGGATAAACACCTAGGATAATGGTGAATGAGCTCTTCTTGCCAAGAGCCGACCAGAATATTTTCAACTCTCTCCTCTAAATTTCCGATGATCCTTAATCAACAATAACAAATCAAATCTATATTATTATATTTATTTTGTACATTTTACTGTTCTATCTTTTATATATATATATATATTTAAATGTATGTATGTATGTATGATAGATGTGTATAATTTTTTTTTATCCTTCTGTAAGGACAGCGGTTTTTGTTTGTTGCTCTATTGCAGTCAATCGTGGGAACACTGTTGCGCATTTATCACTTGTAAGAAAAATATTTGGAAATATTTTTGTTTAATGTATTATTTTATAAAATATATTTATTTAAACAGAAGGTGTATGAAATTTCCCAATTTACTATCGTATAATAAACGACAAATGTAAATTAATTAGATCAAATTGTTTTTTATTAGCATACTAAACTGGTCTGTTGAAACAGTATCACAAATTTTGTGTTTTTCAAAAATTATTTACAATATTTATTTATGAATATCTATTTTGTCCCCTTCAAAGTAATCCCCACCAGATATTATACACTTGTGCCAACGTTTTTTCCAATCCTCGAAGCACTTCAAAAAATCATTTTTTGTGATCTTGTTCAGCTCCTCCTTCGATACCGTCTTTATCTCCTCTATCATAGCGTAGCGTCGTCCTTTCATGGGGCTCTTCAGTTTCGGAAACAACTTGAAAAGTCACAGGGGGCCAGATCTGGGGAATACGATGGCTGCGGCATTATTAGTGTGTTGTTTTTGGCCAAAAATGGCAAAAGCCAATTTTTGTTCTTCCACAAATCCGGGCGCTTTTGGGCGATTGCTTGGCGCAACTTGCGCATAACTTGCAAGTAAAATTTGACGTTTTTTCGGTCTTGGCTCGTGCGGCAGCTTTCATTGGGATGATTGAGCTTTGGTTTCCACGTCATAACCATAAACCTATGATTCGTCACCAGCTACGATCCTCTGGAGCAAATTTGGGTCGTTGCGGACAGAGTCCAATGTTAATGCGATTCTGTTTTTGGTTGAAATTGAGCAAAAATCGAAGGCGAGCAAAAACACCAGCAAGCAAAGCTATCAAAAACTAACTGAATATTTAAAATGGGCGAACTTGTCGGCATAAGTGTGAGACATGAGTACCAACATAACATCACATAAAAAATCGAAAATCGAATGTACTTTTTCGGCGGATCATTTCAATAAAACGCCAATATTGAAATGATCCGCTGAAAAAAATATATATTTTTTTTTAAATTATATAATTTTGAACAAATTAAAAATATATAATAATAAAAATGCTTGAATTGGATTTTGCATCGAGAAAAAGTCCTTTAAAGTTGTTGACAGCTTGTGCAATTCTAGGCCGTGAGATTTTTTTTATCGTATCTTTGAAAATCCTGTGGCCAGTTCTGATACGCCCTTTTGTCCAGCATATCTCATAAATCTTCTATGGGGTCCCATGTACAATAATATTTTTTCCAAAATACTTTTTTGTTTTTTTTTTTTATTTTTTAGAAAAAGTTTACATAACATTCAACTATGTTTAGAAGCATTATCCTGCAGCATAACGAATCCGTAATCAATAATTAATCGAAGTCCTAAAAGAAGAGCAATGCTCTCTGAAATATGTAGTAAAAACGGATCTTTTCTGAAGTTCATTTCAATTTTCACCTCGTAGAGAAGTAATCCCAAAACTATAATCAATCCGCTGCCTCTCTAGATGATTGCCAACAAAGCTTCCGGCAGCATTTTTTCTCCAGCACTGTGATGGCAGTAGATTCTTCTTTTAGGCCCAAAAATCTATACTTTTGACTAATACGTTCAGATTATATTTTTTTACTCCTCAGTAGTCCAAATTTCGTACATTAAGTTCGAATCCAATTTTTAAATTTAATTTTAAAAGCATAGGAATGGTTTCCTTTTCACCATAGTTAGAGTTACTGATTTGGTTTTGCCAATTTTCAGATGCTGAGGGTCTCTGATTTTTTTTCACTTTAGATACTAATTTTATAACCGCCAGACTCCACTTAGTAATTCAGAATTAACAGCATTTCACGAATTTTTTTAAATGATTTTTTTTTTAATATTTGAGTAATTGGGTGTAACTTGAAAGTTTCAACTTAATGTAAACAGTAACAAAAAAAAGGATTAAATAACATTTTTCATATCTAAACAGGATAAAAATTGTAGAAAATTTGAATTCACCTAAATATCATTATAAAAATTAAACTTTTATTCTTACCTGCTTTAAATTAGAACAGGAACTTTTTTATTAATATTTAGTATGTTATGCCAAAAAAAAGGACATTCATGGAAACTATAAAATATTTTTCAAATATTTTAGAAAATAGTGAAATATTAAAAAATGTTACTATTTGCGACTTATTAAGAATTTAATCATAAATTTCTAGAGAATATGTTCTTATCAAGGTGATCGCAGACTATTGGCCTGCAGTATACTCGTACACTGCTCAATTTATTGTAGAACTAACTAAATAGTAACTGAATACGGGAAGAAAATTAATATATGTTAATCAAAAATATATAAAATACTTGCATATTGAGTGGAATTTTTTCAAATAATTGTAAGAATCTTAAAGACAAATTTCCGTTTCCATAAGATAAGGAAAAAAATTTACTTTTAAACTCATTTTCTTCTTCGATTTTAATAGAAAATTATGTATTAATATTAAAAGAAATTATTTTGTTAATACATTTATATAATGACTAATAAATTAATTTGTGCTTTAAAAATCAAATTTTATTATTTAAAAAAATATAAAAATGTTCAAATATTTACCATAAGACTTCTTACAGGACTCCATCCTTTCGACGTAATTTGTGATGACTTTTTTCAGACTTCAATTGAGTCCTTTCTTGACAAATGCAGGGTTTTCAATAACCTAAAGCTTAAAGATTATCTATCACAGTAAATACAATTTTTATATATAGTTTTTTTTTTTAATCCAACGGCGTCAAATCACACGATCTTGGATCAAATTTTGATACTATGCGTTCTGGGAACTTTTTCGCACAATAAAACCCAAAATTTATTTTGTGTTGTATCTTTTGATATTGTTTTGTTAACACCACATATGATTCGGATTAAAATCTTCAACTACAGATAAGAAAAAGTCGATTACTGTTTTGATGTCCTTATGTCATTTCAATGAACTGCGGTATAATCAGACCCAAATGCAGACCAGACAAAACAGATTTTTCCAAATAGAATGACTTTTTTATAGTTATTAGTAGATTTTCAGTATATATTGTATTGTCAGCAATTTTGTACAACAACATACATTTTTCCTTTGGTAATCATGTCTAGTTTTGTGCCAGAAAAAGAGCATATGCGGGAGGGTGTGCTTTTCTGCTTCAATTTGAAGAAATCGGCTACCGAATCGCAACGAATGCTTATAGAGCCCTATGGTGACAGTGCTTTATCAGAAACAACGTGTTGCGATTAGTTTCGTCGGTTCAAAGACGGCAATTTTTACTTGTGGGACAAAAAGCGTTAAAAACGGCCTAGGAAGGTTGAGGACCATCAATTGTGGGCTCTTTTGGATAAAGGCGATACCCAATCGCAAAAAATGCTCGCGGAGCAATTGAGTGTTACTCAACCAGCCATTTCCATGCGTCTGCGTGCCATGGGGAAGATTGACAAGATCGGAAAATGGGTGCCGCATGAATTGGACGATAGGCAGATGGAGCGACGCCAAAATACATGCGAAATCTTGCTCGCCAGACAAAAAGAAAGTAATTCTTACATCGGATTTTTGACAGGCGATGAAAAGTGGATATATTTCGAAAATCGTCAACGCAAGAAATCGTTGGTTGATCACGGCCAACCATCAACATCTTCCCCAGGACCAAATCGCTTCGTACGGAAGACGATGTTGTGCGTTTGGTGGGATCAGCAGGGTATCATCTACTATGAGATGTTGAAACCTGGTGAAACTCGCAATGCCCACCACTAGCACCAATAACTGATCAAATTGCACCGTGCTCTGTGTGAAAAAAGGACGGATTATCAACAAAGACATGACAAGCTGATTTTCCTCCACGACAATGCACCATCGCACACGTCAAAAATGGTCCGAAACTACTTGGAGACACTCGACTGGGAGGTGCTACCCCACCCCGCTTATTCACAAGACCTGAAACCATCCGACTACTACCTGTTTTCGTCGATGGGCCACGCGCTTGCTGAGCAGCACTTCGATTCTTGCGAAGACGTCCGAAAATGCCTTGATGAGTAGTTTGCCTCGAAAGAGAAGGAACTTTTTTGGCGTGGTATCCACAAATTGCCCGCGAGATGGGAAAAGGGCAAGTACTTTGAATAAATTTGTTTTTGCTTTCTATGAAAAAAAACAGCCGATTTAAGGTTATACATATGGAAATTTTGTATATTAACTTATCTGCCGAGCAAGAAATAAGGCTTCATTGCTGAACAAAATTTTGGTTAAAAAAATTTGCTTATTGTTTCAGCACACAATCTGTGTATCTTCTTTAGACATACTTTAAGCTAAATAAATACTATCGAAAATAATAAAAATATTTATCAATTGTCCATCGGCAAAATTATATTTTAAAAACTATAAAATGGATAACACTTTAGAATTTACTATTTTTAATCAAAATAAATTTTCCTACCAAAACTATTGACATCAAATTACAAAAATATTTTCTTCTAACAATCCTATTTTGGCATGTTAACTAAATTCCCAACAGACATATTATTATTTGTATCTATTTTTTGCTTTTGTTTTTTTTGTTCTTTTATTTTTAGTTTAATTTATTTTAACTTTAGTTGATTTTGTTAGTTGGAATGTCACAATATGTATGAAAAGAAGAAGAAAAAGAAGAAGAAAAAAAGAAAATATAACGGGGAAGAAGAGAAATAAGTTGACATACACTTAGTTAGATTTAATCAAACAGAAGAGTCCTTTAGGGTATTTTATTTCGATTCAACTTAGTTCGTTTTCAGTTCGTTAAATTCAAACTATCGAGATGTCACGTTCGTTCTAGTACCTGAATCGAAGCAGTACCAATGCAAAATAGTCTAGCCTCGTTCGTCATTCGTCTACAGAAGAATTCATTATGTTTTCACAAGAATCAAGAAAGACATATAAACACGTCCAAGGGATAATATAAGAGCAGATAGTACTTGTCACATACTCGTTTGAGTACATCCAAGATCAGAATTCTGTGGCTAGATTGGAAAAGAGATTTTGAAGGGGGCGACAAATGAAACTGCACAAATATACGAAGGCTTTTAAGATGGATAGAGGTATAGAAGGTGGAGGAAGACAAACATTGAACTTATGTCAGCTATAGATACGAGTATGAATGTGAGATGGTAGTGTTGAATGATTCCGGTACAATGACTGAAAACCCCACCGATACTGTTAGCGAATTTTACACCGGCAAAACCTGGAATGGAAAACGGTTTAGCTGGCTTCCTACATAACAATAGGTGCATCATGCAATAATAACGACATCAAGGATAAAACTGTCGACCCATCATTGGGAAAGTCCTCATCAATGGTATTTCCGGGTCATGGATGCAATGCACAAATTGGATTGTTTGCTTCGTCTGTTCAAGATGATCTTATCCTCCAAGGATGCACAATCCCAAATCAATCTGTTCGTTTGTTCTGTCATAGTGTACAGGAATTTCAGTATATGCCATATACGAATTTATAGATCAACTTGCCCACTCATGCGATTCGTCCGCCAATATTTGTTTCTATATATGGTATCCTTGGTAAATTTGAACTGGGAAAAAGAATGCACAAAAATCTATTTCCACAAAAACCTTCGAAACGTAAATCAATCCTTTTGGCATACGTGCACTCCCGTGTTAACTCTACGGAAGATAGCAATTTGCAAATATCAAACAAATTTCAAATCATGAACATACCAAACTGATAAGTCAGAAAATAATTTTTGAATGAGAATTTCATAGAAAAACTGTGAAAATAATCAGACCACAAAGTGCACACATGACCATTCAAGCGGCTTAATTTTTCTATTTCGTACGTGAATCTTGAACTTAATCTTCAACGGATTCTTTTTTTTCTATGAAATAGAATTATTTTTCTTATATTTTTAATATTCCATATCCTTCGAAATTTAAAGGACTATATTTTTATATATTTGGTATAAGCAATATTTGATATATTAATGATTCTATTTAATTATAAAAATGCAGTAAATACTAATAGTCAATACGATACAGTATGATAAGTCCGTGATAAATTAAGTAGAAAATTAATTTTTTTCAACAAAAATTTATTTATTTTTCAAATAGGCATCAACTAAAGAAATAGTGGAAAATACGGTAGATGAAGAAGCTAAATATAACGTAATTTTACTAATTTTGTTGTGGCAATCGCCAATGAATGTGCAGATGCATTGTCATGATGAAGCAGAACTTTTTTGTTTGCTAAATGCAGTCGTTTTACCTTGAATTCAACTGGTTTGATAATGCCATAATGTTGGTTTTTTTCTTCTAAAATATTCGATAAAGATTATACTGTGTACACGTCAGAAAACCTTTCCTGCCGATGAAACGATCTTTGACTTCTTTGGTACACGTTTATTGGTAGAAATTCATTATTTTGACTAGATTTTAGTTTCTGGTATGTAATGGTGAACCCATTTTAAAATAAAAGTTCTGAATCTATGTAAAAATTAATTTTGGTTCTGCTTAAAAATAACCAGATATTAGAAAACACGAAATTCAGTGCTAATCTCGCCGATAGCTTTCTCATACACAAAATTTTATGTATAATATTGCCTACACATCCTTTTAAAATATTTATCATATTAGCTATCTTATACAGTTCCACTGGAGAGTATTTTAAAAGGATATCATGGATTTAATTAATCATTTCTTCGGCGGTGACAAATATTGTACATCTTGGCAGCTCACCGTTACTTTTGCTCGTATGACCACAAACAAAATTCGGGAAACCACTTCTGGATCATGCTATACAATGGTTAAGAATACTCATTTTCCTTTTAATATTTGGTTTCAGATATGGTATTTTTCTTTCAAAAAAAAAATTGTATTGCATGAAAATACAAAATAAATTTTTTTCCATATTATAAAAAAAAACACAAAACTTGTCTCCTTACAACGGCTTTCAAAACTAAACTAATCAAACGATTTTTATCAAATTTTGTTAAACGCATTGTTAAGAATGCCAAATGATAAAAAAAATATCGTTTTATTGATAAAAGCTATATTTCTTGCATTTATCATTGATTTATCAGACTGCCGGCGTAAAAAATAAATAATTTTAAATTTACTCCAGCTTTTATTCAGATTATGTATATTTTTTTCTGAAATACCCCATTAAATATTGTATACGGATTTATATGAAAATATATTGTTTTCTACGATCCACAAAAACTGTAAAAGTGCACCATTTTCTTTTTACTCTCCTGTTAGACCAATTCTCCTCCCCTATTAAAAAAATTAAATAAATGATGCGCTTACAATATTGGCATATCAAATTTTATCATATTTTTTTTACTGTACACGTTCGTATCATCGATACAACCCTCGAAATACGCCAATTTTTCCCCTACTCATTTTTGGTTGGGTCAATCAATGAACTCAAAACTGTCAATTCATAGATGCTAAGACATTCGATTGTGAATATGGAAAATTTTTATACAAAATAATATGCAAAACTACAAAGGGATTAGTTAAATAATTCGCAAGGGAAACAACGCAACCAAATCCAAACAAAAACAAAATTTATGAACGCAGCAGGGTTGGATAAAAGGATATACACACCATAGAAATTAGGATTGCTAGAACAATTTGAATTATGGACAAACAAAACCTATTTTTACGAATTCAATTTGAATATATATTCGAAAAAAAAGTTACCTAATTTACCTCTAATATTGCAAAATTAATTAGTTAAAATTAATGCTCTTATATTTTTAATTTTATTACAATATAAAATTTGCTTTATAATATAAATATATTTTTTTTAATTAACCTCGATAGAAAAATTTCTTTCCGTCATGAATAGTTTTTGCAATATTTTACTAAAATTTTCTTGCCTTTAGGTCCTTTGAAAATTTCTATTTTTTTTGCTGAGAATTTGGTTGTTTTTTGAATTTTTTGGCTATTAAGTTTGAATTTTTACCAATTTATTTTATTCAATATAAACTCGAAACACTCTCTCAAATAGGACGATTCCTTCAATAACCGAAAGGGTTATATCATATAATCATATGATAAATGATTGTGAATATCTTTTTGCAATTAAGATTACGATTACAGTTGACAGAGCATATAATAAAGAATTTCACACTGAATGACATTTATCGATCAGATAATGATTAATTAATTTTTAAAAAGTATCAAAAGGATATGAAATAATGAACATGTTTTCAATAAATTTTGGAAAGTTTCAATTTTTTTCATATTTTTGTATTTTTACAAAAAATTGTTTTTTTTTTATATTATTGGAATTATTGTACAAAGTATAGCCTTGTTATTTGATAATTGCTCAAAATATTGTACATTATTTTTAAGATGAAAATCTTTGTGACGATGATTATAAAATGCCTTCAAATTGGAAAAACTATCTACAAAAGTGATGGATTTTGATATAGCACCGGTTCCAGCAAAATTTTCTTCAGTGGTAAAGTTCATATAAGTTATATTGCCATATAAGAGGCTATGAAAACCTACATTTTATAACTAAAAAATGATTATTTTAGTTGCATTTTAGTGTAAAAATAAAGAATAACAAACGGTTATCGTCAATTTTGAGTAATATGGTCGTATGATAAGTGTATGTTTTCAGAATGAATATAAAGATTTTAATATCTACCATATTTAATTTCACCAAACCAGTAGCAAGCCTGCATATAAAATTATGTAAAAAATTATATTTACATAGAAAATCATCAAACTGTAGAGCAATTTAAAAACCAACACTCTTAAAGTTATAGCCTAATTTAAGCCTGAAATGTGCAAAAAAAAATTACCAAATATTACCTGAAAAATTTTCAGTGCTGCAAGAAGATTTGTGATCTCTTTTTTAATAAAATTATAATTTATACCAAATAACAAAAAAAATTATAATTTATACCAAAAAATTTTTTATTAAAATCTTATTTAAAAATAAGTTTTAATAAATATTATTTTCCAAAGCATAAATTGTACAGTCCTTAATTGCATCCTGACATTTATTTTTACTATTATACTCAGAATTATACAAAGTATTTACAGGGTTGATAATAGTTATGAGCAAGTATTTCAGGGCTTATTTAATTCAAAATGACTTAACAAAAACATATTATATCAAATTGCATTTTGTGTTTGGAATTTTGTACATGTTTGCCATAGCTGTGGTTTTTTGAAAAAAAAATAAAAATACTATCAGAAAATTTTAATTTATAAAAATTCTCCCAAAAAAAAAAATTAAAATTAAAATTTCCTTATATCCTGGCTGCACAGGAGCTATGAAATATCAAAAAAAAAAAAAACCAATCAACCAAGTTATAGTCCTGGGACTAAGGATATTGTCAAACTTGTTAAAAATTGCGAAACTGAAAATCAAATAATTCATTCGAATCGACCACATAAAAAGTCCATTGACATTTTGGGGTGTCATGTTTACCCTTTCACATGAAAGAGTTTTCGAACATTTATATTGGCAAAAAGTATACACAATATTCGTCTTCCTGTTAGAACTGCACTCATATTTGACATTTTATCTTTTGAACATAATTCATTCGATATTTTCCATATTTGTATGCTAATATAAAGGACACCATCATAGGGCAAAAAAAAAATATACCATATAATAATTTTTTAAATTTTTTTTTTTTTTTTGTATATGGACAATGTCATAAAAATTGAAACTCTGCAAATAATAATAATAAAAAAAAAAATCATATTACTATTTTCTATATTTTCCTAACTATACTATAGGATATTTATTATATGGCTAGATCCATGCTTGTATTGGTTGATTTATTCAATTTCTGATTTGATCGTTTTTTTTTCTCTTCTTCTTTGGTTGTCTAAATTCGAATGCTGTCTATCGTCTATCGAATTCAATAATTTATTATATTTTATGCGAAAAGATTGCACATATTGAACAATAGGAATTTGATTTACATACCAGAAACCCCATGAACGATGATGTATCTAAACAACCCTGATTCTAGAATGCTTATACTTCTTCCGGACACACAATCTGTACGAATTATAATGATGATGAGCGAACGTAACTATAGTAGCCGTAGGTCTGATCCTGCATGGTGGCACTGTGGTAATAGTGATTGAAAAAATGACGGTAACTGTGACTGCCAATTATTTTGACTTCCCTTGAACCCTTTTTCCTTTAATTTTGTTTTGCATATGTACGAATCCATGGATGTATGTAAATGGCCGTTACGATATTAAAAAATAAATAAAAAAAAAACAATTACTACTACAACTACAACAAATCTTTCAGCTTCCACTATGCACCAGCAACAATAGCAGTAGTAATAAAAAATGACAGAAACAACAATAAAATAGAAATCAGGAGAGCAGAACAAAAAAATACGGTACCGTAAACAACCCTTCATCGTTACTATTTTTTTTTTTTTTTTTTTTTGATTTCCTATTAGTTTCAATCTCAAATAAATTCAATCGGACTCATACCAACCCAATCAACCCAAAAAGGTGGTCCAAATTGTAATTTGTTAAATTCTTTTACATATGCATGCACAAATAATGAACAATATGGAAATGCAATACCAGCACACCAAATGTATTGTTCGAGTAGTAAACATCCCAAGAGATGAGATAATATATTGTATAACCAAAAGAGTTCAGGACTAGATCAAGTATAAAAAAATAGAAAAAAAATTATAATCATAAAGAAAAAAAAAACTCTGCAGCCCACAGCATCCCTTTTATACCAGTCACGAACTGCAACAGAAACAGGGGTTGACTTAGATGAGCATACGTTAAAAAAAAAAATGATTTCGAATAAATGTACTAAGAAAAAAAAGTAGTGCGAACGTATAGTGGAAGATATGCAAACGTGAGTAAAATTCGGAAAGGGTGCCAAAAAAAAAAAAAACATCTAAAAAGGATAACTAACTATTGTGTCAGAATACAAAATTTCTCATCTTTATAAATACAAACATTTAATCAGTAGTGCAGCAGATTATTAGACAAAACATTGGATTACATCACCACACATCAATAATAGTTTTATAATATAAAAAAAAAAAAATATTCTAAAAAATCCTTCAAATTCATTCCATAATAAAGGATATTTTTATGGTAGAATTTCTCTAAATTCAATTTTCTGATCTTTTTGTATAAAATTAAAATTATTTTTTTTTAAAAAAATTACGAATTTGGTATTGTCTATAAGAGTTCAATTCAAATTAAACTCATTTACCTCAAAAAGTCCTTTCATATACACACACAGACACACACATAAACATACACACACGAACTCTTTTAACTATATTTAAATATAATAAATAAAGAAGAGATCAAATGTTATATAACAGAATTGCCTTGAATGGAATTTCTTTTAAAATAAAGAAGGTCCTTTGAGTGCATCGCACGGTACACAAGGATATGCATAATTATGATTATGTAGAAAAGTAATTTTAATTGTAATCATAATTACACACGTGTACAGCTAATTCAAAGCTAGACCACTACCATCAATGGGAATCTATGCTATCAATACAGCATTAGCATCCTTTGTAGATACCTAATCAAAAAATCAACAACAACAAAAAAAAACGAAGAAAAAAAAATTGAATTGCGTCAAAGACTGACTATATACAAAAGTTTTGTTGTATGCCATAAACAACATTTACTAGTGGATATCCAAAAAGGCTAAGGTAAATGAAAATAAAATATTCGTAAAAGGAATAATATGTGAATGTAGTTGTTAGTTTTTGTTACAGTGAGCCCAGTATGTACAAATAAGACCAAAGAAACTCCAACAAAGCTCCTTTTAAAAATAAAAATAAAAAAAATAAAAAATAAAAAACAGAAAAAATCGAAAACTAAAAAAAAAAAAAAATTAAAACCAACCACCAACAACAACAGCAACATTAGATACAGTCCATGTCATCGTATAAGGCTAGGTACTATTCGGGGATTTGGGTCCCAGTCCCAGGCACAGAAATATAAACCAGAAATAGAAATAAATAAAAAAGGATTCATACAAACTGAGGCTATGTATTTGATTCTTTATTTTGAATATATTGTAGAATGGGATAAAAAAAAAAGCACGAAAAAAAAACCCCATATATGCATACATACATACATAAGTTTGTAGGCGGACAGCCAGACCTTTAAGTTGAAATTTCAAATCAGCTCATTCCCCATTGTATCTTATCTAGTCGGTATATATCTGCTCCAGGCAAACTGATTCGTACATGCGAGTAAACTTTGGTAATCATATGTGAATAGAGCTTTTGTACAATAGCCGACAAATGGGAAATCAGCGAACCAGTGAACAAGTGAACCAACGAACTGACGAACGGACGAGTCACCGAACAATAAAACCGAGCAACTAAAGAACCCGAGAGCCAACGAGCTAGCAGCACTAAAGAGTGAAAGAACCACAAACATTCAGAATACCATTTTCAGAATTCCAATTAGAATAGAGCCAACCATACTCCCTCGACATTCGTGGCTACATACATAAGTTAGAACTCTGTCCTGCGTATCTATACATTTTCGTCCATATCCACACATTTGAAGTACCGCACCGTTACCCTAAAACATCCGTCCCACCAGT
This sequence comes from Atherix ibis, assembly GCA_958298945.1. Taxonomy (NCBI): domain Eukaryota; kingdom Metazoa; phylum Arthropoda; class Insecta; order Diptera; family Athericidae; genus Atherix; species Atherix ibis. The sequence goes on along the minus strand of OY282610.1, from coordinate 19,749,155 downwards.
CTTTGCTCGCCAACACTACACACATCTCGCGAACCCGGCCAGAATTCAGCAAAACTTTGCCACCCCCTTAAAACGTCACTGCCTCACCGTAAAATCATACCACAACCAACCCCATTTCAAAGCTGATGTCATCGCACCCTCTACCGTCATACCTTCATTTAGCATCCCATTCCATCCTTAAGGCTATTCTCTACAATCCCTTGATATCCTTTGTGTACTGTCATAAAATACATGCGGCGTCCAAATATGGTAACCAGATCTACGCTTTTAGTAGCACTCTTGCCCGCTTATATGAATAGATGGCGGGCGATATACGTCGAAACCATTCGAGCACATATGAGCTTAAATGTAATCCCATTCCACCTCCTCCCACCCATCACGTCATATTACGAGTCTGCTCACCACGGGCTCTCGTGTTCGAGATGAAAAGGTAATTCAAAGATCGAATCAACTGAACTTTCCGCCCTATTTCAACTTTCCAAATAACGCAGCCATGCAAACAACCATTGCCTATCGCCTACCCTTATCAGCCATGTTTCCTCCTCACCGACGCACACCTACTATCAAGATGGTGGTAAGGTAGAACCTTACCACCATCTTGTTTAGTGTTACGCGTACAACCCACTCCCACTAAATCGCATCACACTTGTTCAAGTCATGCAGATCTGTACGTACGTTGCGTCGCCCCCCAAACATGTGTAGCCACCATACATGTGCGCACTAATGTACCGTGTCCGCTTCAGTTAGAAACTCTAATTAATACACGTACATTTACCTCATAAATTTATCCATTCTTCAATCCATGCAAAATTGAAAATTCTACTAATTGGAAAGGAAAAAAATATTTCTGTTTTTTTTTTGTTTTTTTTTTTGCCTTAAATGGATCCTGGCTGATGGACACTTGAAAAAATCTAATTAGCTAATTTCCTAAAAATTGTAGATAATTATCAAAAAAAAAAAATCATAAGGAAGAAAACTCCTTATCCTCATTATAAGTCATCGTTACTTTAATCATGGTCAAAAATTTAGGCAGCCAAATAACCCCTAACCTCAAATATACTCGCAACATAAGAAAATCATTTCAGATCCTACCAGTCCTACTGGACTTTTATTTAAAAAAAATTTTATAAAATATAAAATAATAAATTTAAAAACAAAATACTTTTGTATAATTATAGATACTCATTGTGGGGATCTAAGTAGGTAAGAGATTAAATATGGCGTAGCGAATATGGCGTAGCGATTAGACGTAGCGAACTGACAGTGAGAGGCGGGCGTTTCCTCTACTCCAAAGCCTTAGTAACATGGAGGAGAATTTATTTTATATGCAATATTTTATTAAAAAAAAATTTTAAAAAATGATTTAAAATAAAAAGAAACAAAATATTTAACTTTGCTTGGTTTTTTATTTTTTTAATTTTTTTTTTACGGAAAATATTTGGAAAATCTCCTGAATGCCTTGCTCCTTACAAGTAATAAAAATCCTGAAATAAAAAGATTTGCAAAAAAAAACTCTTCTTTTTTTCTTGTTAATTTTAATGATTTTTTTTTGTTGATTATTGGTAAGTATTAGTTATTTTTCAATAGTCCTAATCCTTGAAATTAAAAATGGACAAACATATATATTAGTCGCGTGGGGAATAGAAAATTCAGTCAAAATTAGGTTTATCCAATTTGCGTTTTGGAAAAAAAACTTTAATTTAACATATTAAACATAAAATTTTAATAAAGTTTCCATTTTTTTATATTTTTTTAAAATTTTGCCATTAAGGGAAATATATAAATTTTTGAAATTATTGACCTCTGCTTTCTTACAGGACGCGATTCTTTTGAGATAACTTTTGATGACTTTTTTGAACATTTCGGACTATAATTCGGCCATTACTTAATGGATGTTGATTTTTGATTGCTTTAATATTTGAATATTATCTATATTAAGATAATACATTGGTATTACTTAAAAACAACTCTATCGTATTGTCAACAATGATTATTTTAAATTTAAAAAAAATTACAAGTTTACATTTTATTTATTTTATTATAATCAGTTTTATTTTAATAAAAAACTTATTTTAATTACAACAATAAAAATCAATTAAAATATATATTTAATAATTGGTGGAGTTTAGTTGACATCAATAAATCTGAAAAAACATGCGTCCTGGATACTTTTCGCGTAATAAAGCCAAAATTTGCTCGCATCTGTGGCTTTTGACATTGTTTTGTTAAAATCACATATGACGTAACTAAAATATCTTTAAGATCAGGTCAAAAATTTCGCTTATCATATCGCCATTGTACTCAAAATTATACCTTCAGATCAAAATCCATACCGTACAGTAACTTTTTCGCAGATAAATGGTTTCTCCATAATTATTTGTGGATTTTTAGAGCCCCTGCAATTTAAAAAAAAAAGAACAGGCTCAGAAAAACCTTCAGATCAAAATGCAATCCAGACAGAGAGGCTTTATAGCAACAATAACTTTTCCACAAGCATTTGTGGGTTTTTAGAGCCTCATCTAGATACAATAACTTTAAGTTACTACCATAAGGAGAAATGAGCCTCATCGCTAAAAAAAAATTTTGTTTCGAAAAATCAGCACAAAAGTAAAAAAAATACAGAAAAATTGCAAAAGTATATAAAAATTTTATTATAGTCGATGAATTAATGATTGCTGTTTTTTTTAAGATTATTTTATATAAATATTGGCAATGACTACGTTTTAAGTGATCCATGCCAGAGATGTTTTTTTGAATTACTTTTCGAGTTTCTCGACTGGTATCTCGGTAATAATACATGTAATGTTGTCTTGGCAAGTGACGCTGGTTTATCGGCATGGAAGAGTAACTTCACGTAGGTCCCTTAAAAAATATTCTAAAGGCATCAAATCACACAATCTAGGCGGCCAACTCGCTGGTCCGAAACGAGAGATAAATTGCTTACCGAACTCATCTCTCAATATTTCCATTGCTCCATGTGCTGTGTAGTATGTAGTGCCGTATTGTTGAAACCACATGTCAATCAGATATAGTTCTTGCATTTTTGAAAAAAAAAGTTCGAAATCAACGAACTATAGTGGACGGCATTGACGGTAACGTTGATCATCTGTAAAGAAACACACCAAACAGTGACTTTTTCTGGGTGCAATGGCAATTCTTTTTTTGTCTGTGGTTATTCATCAGACCAAATGCAACACTTTTGCTTATTTACATACCCAGTCCACCAGAAATGAGCTTTGTCGCTAAACGCATTTTTTTGGCAAAAAAAAAAAAACGAATTTTCCTCAAGTTGTTTCTCAACTCACCGAAAATTCGACCCTTTGACAGATCGTTCGGCGTCAGTTCGTGCACGAGGTATATTTTATAGACTTTCAGATCAAGATCCTTGCGTAAAATCTTCCACATAGTCGAGTAACACAATGCCAATTGCTGTGAACAACAAATCGCGGTCTTCACCAACACTGCCCGCTACGGCAATAATATTTTCCTCTGTACGACCTCAACGTACACGGATTGGCGGTTCGATATTAAATAGCATAAAATTTCCGAACGCATAATTTCATATTAAAATATAACAAATTAATAGTATTAAAAACATAATGCAAATTGACTTAAATTTCCGAATACTTTTAAATTGATTCAAATGCAATATGAAAAAAAAATTGATCTTAGGCCACTTTCAAAAAAAGAACGAAAATGGTATAAGTACGTCGAGGTCTGCCAATTAGAACTTATTTTTTAATTTGCTATTAAACAAATATTTTTTGCGAAAATTCCATCATTTTTTTATTCAAATATACTGTAGATACTTTACCATTTCCGAATTAAAAACAAAATTGAATAAATATTTACCACGACTACGTTTATAGACATCGATCCTTTTTAAAAAAAAATGTCGATCACATTTTTGCAAAATTGTAGCTCTAACGTAGTTGATGTTGGTTTTGAGCTCTTGTATTGTGAACATTTTCACTTACCCAAAATAATATTTTCAGCTGAAAATACGAGTACGTATAATTGTTGGTATTTTGTTGTACCAAACTAGTGGACTCAAATCTATCCATCAAATTCTTGATCGCAGGCTAACATGGACGACCAAAAATATCACGAATTTTTTCGAAATCAATATTACCAATTTTAACTCTATTAAGAAGAAAAAAACATATTTTAATTGGCCCACTTTTTAAAACTTACAAAGTGGATAATACTTTATGGCATATTCGTTTTTAAATGTACAAAAAAATTAAGGATTAAAATTGATGGAAAAGTTTTATTTTTATTTGTTTCTTTAAAATACAATTTTTGGGCTTATTAAAAGTAAAAACATTGGTCTTAAGTTTTAATTGTTTTAAAAATTCTTAACTAGAAAAAATATTTCGACAAATCATAAAATATTTGAATCGGCTAAATTATCATATATAAAATACTCCTTACACTTATAGAATATAAATAGGTATTTATGTACAATTCCCAGATTGCCATAGAAATCCATCTTACAACAAGGAGTAGATATAAATACACACATACTCTGGTATAATAGTATAAATAGTCTATGACAAATATTTAAATCAAAATAATGAAATTTTCACAAAACCCATATAGAATAAAATCAATTTTAAACAGAATAAGGATATGATATTCAATTCCAATATGGCCATTTGTAGGAAAAGAGTAAAATTCCATAATAGCAAGATGTAGTATGTAATTAAAGAAAATTGTTACCGTCAGTCTTCAACCCCTTTTCAATTTTCGAAAAATCTAATATTTCTTCGGTCTATTTATACGATACTCTTGACACTTTTTATGAATATTTGCATTCCACATGGAGATATTATCCTTAATATAGGATAGCCTATTATTTTTCGAACAACTTCAATGTCTGATCGTTGAAGTTCTGTGCTTCGTTAAACTATCTAACAGCCCAAAATTGCCTATATACCAAAACCAACCAGTAAGGTGGGAGTAATAGTATAACGGTTTTATTGCTTAGTAGTTACCTTGGCTAAATTAGATTCCTAATGTAGAAAGCGAAAATCCAAAATCACACATATCCACATCCAAACACACTGCAAGGACTACACATCGTTTATATTACTTGGCCATAAGAGAGCAGTCATGCCACCTTCGATATAGCAAAATAGAATTTTCATACTCTTTATTTTCATATGGACTATGTTAGCTTAAAAACCATTTTCATATTGTACGAGTATGCGTTTACGTATTATAGTGTAGAATGGAATTTTTACTATACGATTAGATGGATAGAGAGAGAGAGAGAGAGAGAGAGAGAGAGGTATGACAATTCACGTATCGCACATACTCGGCACGCATTAAGAAATATTTATGTTGGCGATATTATCCAAAACACTAAATGCAACAAATTTCATTAAGCTTCCAAAAATTATATACGAAAAATAGCGTTTATTATGCGAGTACTTTACTGTACGTTGGAATATTTCTAAATACAAATGCCAATTTTGACGACAATACTATACTAACTTGGAGAACTATAAAATAAAATAGGGTCGCAACGATGGTATTGCCAAGATGTAAGAGCAAAAGTTATTTAACTGCTAATAATAAAATGTGGAAAGAGGATAGCTGGTCGCGACTATAAATGACGGAGGCCTAATTACAAAAACCCAGTCCGCCAGTCCGTGTCAGTCACACGGCAAAAGGTAGTTTTACCGAAATTAATTGCACGCACAGCCCTGATATTTACTCTTGAATATCAACTAAGTTCGGCATTCACCGCACTTCAGCTCTGTATTATGGGCTGTGTCCCGGGTTCTGATTTTGGTCCCAATCCGGATGAGTGTGCTGTGGGGACGTGTGTATAGGCGGCGGCTCACACATGCCAGACCAACAGCATAGCAAATTCTAGTTACCAATATTTATTGGTAAACAGCTTCTGACGCCAGTAACCATCATTCTCATCAAAGCACCAGTATTCAAATTGAAGCTTTGTACATAAGCTGATATCTACGAACCCTGGTCTAAAAGGTCGAGTTACTATGTATGTATGTAGGTAGGTAGGTAGGTAGACTGGCAACTAAGCAACCATCCTATATATGGTTCAAACCAGTTCATCAAAGGACCAATTTGGTAGTGGCTTTAAATTTCCGCTTAAATTCCAAAATGAACGCCACCCTTCCTATTTGGGCTGATGTTTGTGCGTGCCCTTATCATGTAGGTGGCACACCTACTCGTATAGGAATGTATTGTATGTACAAGTACATGTAAGAATATGTAACACTAAAACTATGTCGAAATGGATATGGTAAATTGATGGGCGGATGATTGGGTGGATATGATGGAATGGACGGGATGGACTGATTGTGTTACCAAATTTACCCGCGGAATACCCAATTCCAGGTAATATTAAGCAGCACAACGCTTTTGCTAGTTCCAACCTGGGCCATATTCATATATTCGTTCGTGTTCATAAAATACGAGCATAGGAATGTCAATATATTGGCCGCAGAAACCTTACAAACTACGAATAGAATCAGAAATATTGGTGCCTTGCTAGGATATACGGACCAGTGTGCACTAGTAAAGTTAAGTGCTACAAGGCAAACGTATCAAAATGTGTTTATGGATGGATGTATGTATGTGTCCTTCGTAATGAAAGTTAACTCACAGAAGACATAAAAAGTACTCATACGGAATTATTTTGCTAAATGAATTTTTGGGGAAAAGTCCATACTCCCATCTCGAATCGTAAATGGTTAAATGGATTGCTAATGATATAACGTCAAAGTTCAACAAATCCACTAAATATACAAATTTTTTTCCAATCAATTTTTTCTTTTTGTTGTGTTCAGCTGTTTTGGCAGAAAATCATTTTAAGGAAAAGTTGATGCGGCTTTATCGACCATACTAGTAAGCCACCTCACCCGTATTTCTATTGCGAGCGATCAATTTCAAATGGCCAATATTTAAAAATATATTTAATTATTTTTATGCATTCCCATAAATACAAAAATTTACCCAATTAATAAAATGTTAGAAAAATTGTACTTTTTTTTTTATTAAGAAAATTTTAATGATTTTTTTTTAAAAAATTGCCTGTTTAAGTTTTTGAATCTTAGAAATTTTTATTTAATATGTGCATATGAGCAGCGGGGTGGACTACTATTTAAAAAAAAAAACCTATAGTTCGGAGACATGTACGAGGTCTGTTCAAAAAGTATCGCGAATTTTAAATTTCCGCTGGTTATGTATATTCGATTTTTTTGTGGCGTTATGTTAATACTCATGTCTCCCACTTATGCCGGCAAGTTCGGCCATTTTGAATATTCAGTTAATTTTTGACAGCTGCTTTGCTTGCACGTGTTTTGGCTCGTCTTCGATTTTTGCCCATTCCAAAAAAAATGGATCAAAGAATCTGTATCAAATTTTGTGTGAAAAACAAAATTAATTGCGCGGACGCATTCCGAATGTTGACTGTAGCGTATGGTGAAGCTACCTTGGACCGAAACAACGTTATCGGTGGTACAAAGTGAAGCGAAGAAAATAGTATTGGCCAATCGTTGAATCACCATTAAAGAAATTGCTGAGGACTTAAACATATCGATTAGCTCGTGCCATTTGATTTTTACTAATGATTTGGTCGTGAGACGGCTCGCCGCCGAAATTCGTACCAAAACTGTTCAATTTCGACCAAAAACTGCATCGCATTAATATTGCTAAGGAGCTGTTGGATTCTGTCCGCGACGACCTAAATTTACTCCAAAGTCTCATAACTGGTTACGAATCATAGATTTATGATTATGACGTGGAAACCAAAGCTCAATCATCCCAATGAAAGCTGCCGCACGAGCCAAGACCGGAAAAAGCGTGCCAAGTTCGGTAGAATGTGAAGGTTTTGCTTACAGTTTTCTTCGATTGCAGGGGCGTGGTGTATCATAAGTTCTTGCCACAGGGTAAAACGGTCAATAAGGAATATTACCTGCAAGTTATGTGCAAGTTGTGCTAAGCAATCCGCCAGAAACGCCCTGATTTGTGGAAGAACAAAAATTGGGTTTTGCCATTTTTGGCCAAAAACAACAGACTCATAATGCCGCAGCCACCGTACTCTCCAGATCTGGCCCCCTGTGACTTTTTCTTGTTCCCGAAACTGAAGAGCCCCATGAAATAACGATGCTACACTACGATTGAGGAGATAAAGACGGCATCGAAGGAGGTGCTGAACAAGATCACGAAAAATGATTTTTTGAAGTACTTCGAGGATTGGAAAAAACGTTGGCACAAGTGTATAATATCTGGTGGGGATTACTTTAGAGGGGACAAAATAGATATTCATGAATAAATAAATAATTTTAGAAAAAAACACAAAATTCGCGATACTTTTTGAAGAGACCTCGTACGAAGAGATCATTGCGGAAATTTTTATAATGTGAACCATGCTATAAGGGAAGTTCGTTGAAAAATATTGGCATGACTGTTGACGACAGTGTCCGCCAAAAGAGTACAATTCAAAATATACAGCATCGCTCAAAAACGGTAGATCAACGAAACATAAACTTTCAGATAAAAGAAAACTAAAATTTCAGAGGCGATACCAGACATACTACAGTCTCAGCAAAAAAAAGGATAATTTATAATAATACATTTCTACAAAAGGGTTATTATGCAATAACAAACATTTTTCGAATCAAATTTTCTTCAGCGACAAGGCTCATTTCTCGTTCGATGGATACGTCAATAGGCAAAATTTCAAAATCTTACGAATAAATAAAAGAAAAAGTCATTGAATCTGTAAAAAATGGCTGTCTACTATCCATTTTGGTATGCAAGAGTCTTTGAAAATGAAAAAGGAAGAAAAGATCGTTACAGTCAATTCTGAGCAGAAGGTACCAAAATCAACACAACATGAAAAATTTTTGTTTTATTTCACAAAAAGTTCCAAGGATGGTTTATTTCGATATTTGATGATATCACTTAGCCCCCAAAATTATGACACTTGTTACCGTTCGAAATTACTTTAAAATATATTATAATGCAGATAATTTCTAAGAGCATTTAAAAATCATTATCGGTCAAGTAATCAAAAATTACCACAAAATAATCGATTCGTGCCAAAAGTTTCGTGGTAATTATTTAAATAATAATAATATATTTTTTAAATAATGGTAAAATCTACACAATATAATCAAATATAATTATAATCAAAATTCAAATTAAATATAGATTGATTTAATTTTACCTTCAAAATTGAAAATTGTATAAAATTTTGTAGGTCACTGTTATTAAAGTAACCTAAAAAAATTTAATGCATATAATTTTATTGCTATTATTATGTTAGTGGCTATTGTTATAGGGACCTAAAAACTGAATTGTTCCTCTATTTCGATTCTGTCGATATGTTTTGATACCTTACTTTATTTTTGACCGACACTGTATGTATTGATCCATACATATGTATATACAGTGCTAATAGATTTAGTTAGGACTTCTAAAAAAAATTTTGTCAATACTACATTTTTCGTGCTTTAAGGTTTTCGATCAAAACTACTTATTTAGATGGGCGTTTTTTTTGACAGCTACTGTATATTTTGAGGACTGATCTGCATATTTTTGCATGCTTGGTACTCTTTTTTTAGAAACAATATTTACTTTGGAAATCCACTCTTTTTATCTAAGACTGTACGTTTTAAACCGATTTCAAATTCATACTTTTTATTTCAAACGAAAATGACACTGTATAAAATTTACAAAATGGATATTCCTAAAATAAACAAAAAAATTTTAATTTGTTTAAATCTATTAAATGTAAGAGTATAAGTATAAAATAAAAGAACATTGTGAGACGTAAACTTTTGAACTGTGACATCCTTACCTCCGGTTCTCATATTAGAGAGGGTATCTTTCTTGACCTTTGATGAACTCAAGTGTGGTTAAGGACTGATTCCACAAATTTTATGAACTCCGTATGACCCTTAATAAGAGACGATTTCTATTATTTGACAATAAAAACCGGTTTTTAAGTTCTTATTACGTCCTTTCGACAATATTTTTAGATTATTTTCACTCTCGTTTGAAAACACTCTTTATATTTGGAAGGTAAATGGTCGAGAACGGCATAAGAAACAATATCGCACAAGCCAAGTTCAAAGGGTACAACGTATTGTTGGGAAAAAAATACAATATTCTTTTCTGATGAAAAAATAAGGGGCTTAAAGAGGCTACGATGCAATTACGGTTTTAAATCAAGTTTTTTTTTTTTAATTACAGGGCATTTCAATAATAGTGATATATATTCTTTTTTAAATAAAACAAAAAATAAATGTGGCTGAGCAAAATTTTTTATTTTATTTTGTAGTAGAATCGATGGAATTATGGTCTGAAACGGCCACCTCCGCTCCGTTTTCGACCACCTTGAGTAATCTGGCCTTATTTCACGTACTTTAATGCATCAATGGTTGCTGGTTTATTGACATAGACCAATAACTTAAAATAAACTTACAAGAATAAGTCCAAAGGTGTGGAATCCCAACTTCTTGGATGCCATTGCACATCTGAATTTCTTGAAATTATCGACACACCAAACTTTTCGCGTAATAAATCGATTTTGACATAGGCTGTGTGGCACGTCATACCTCACATATTTGTTAAATTAATATCTTTTAATTCAGGCCGCGAAAAAATTACTATCGTCGAACTGTACCACCCACCATTGACAGCAACTCCAACTCCTTCCTCATTTTGGAAAAAATAAAGACCAATTATGCTACCGCGCCATAAATTATACCAAACGGTCACTTTTCCAGCATTTAAAAGTTCCTTGTGAATAATTTGTGAATTGGCTTCAGCCCAGGAATGACAATTTTTTTTATTCACTGATCCAGACAAATGAAAATACGCCTCATCTGAGAAGATGGTTTTCTTAGAAAAATCAACATAATTTTCCAATGGTTCCAAATCCAACTGTAAAAAAAATAAAAGTTTTGTAAGGATTTAAGCCTAAATCCAATCGAAAAATACCTCATGTTGTTGTGTCAGACAGTTCCAATTGGTGAGAACGCCTTGAAATCAATAAATTTGGATTTTTATCAACACTCTCCTGAATGGCAGCAATATTCTCGGCCACTTCAACGGAATCTTTTGAAGAAGTGCTCGATAAGTTGCAATAAAATAATGATTATATTGATAAGAAAAAATTAGATAATTTCCAAGCATTGTTGAGAAATATTTTTTTCTATAAATAACTTGCAAACCTTACTGAATACAACTGATAGTGAGAAAAAAATTTTAAATATGGCCAAACGATCGATACATTTGAAAATAGATCAGCCGTATTGAAAAACCTATTATTAATGATCATTTTATTTAATTAAACTTTTCAATATATTAATCAATAGTTCTTAACAAAAGAAATTTATTAACTTATTTTTAATTTTCATAAAGATTAAATGAGAAGAATCAAAGAATTCCAAAAATGTGTCATTCAGCAAATACCTTATTAAGATCTAACAACTTATGAAAATTCTGATTATTCTTTATAGAAATTAGCTACCATAAAACATAGATCGTTCACTAAAAACAAACGATGGTAAATCGATCGGTAACCATAGGCAGAAAACTAGCCTCTTCGCTAACCATTAAGTAGAAGTGTTTCAACCCCTTCTATAAAATACTGCTAAGGAGAATATAATATTTATTAATAAACAAGATAATAACGAAATTCAATCGGTAGCCCTTAAAAAATTAAAAATATAATTAGATATTATATAACTACAAAAAAAAGCTCCGGGATACCACTGGCCAAATAATGAAAGAGGTACCAGAACTACGCCTACTGAAACTGCAGCATATTAGTAATGCATGCTTAAAGCTGAAAGAAGATCTATACTACGCAAATCACTAACAGATCTTAAATGCTACGAGGGTCGTTCAATAAGTCCTTAGAAAAAGATGGAAAAAAACTATTTTAAAAAAAAAAAATTTTATTTTTCAAGATATTCTCCTTTTAGCTCTATACACTTTTCCAATCGTTTTTCCAAAATTTTTATCCCGTCCAAAAAATAGGATTTCGGAAGTTCTGCAAAATACTCATCCGTTTGAGCAATGACGTCCTCGTTGGAAGTGAACCGTCGTCCGCCAAGCTATTTCTTCAGATTGGGGAAAAGAAAATAGTCACTCGGGGCCAAATCTGCTGAATAAGCGGGATGCTGCAACAATTCCATTCTCAATTCCACCATTTTGGCCATGGAAACAGCGCAGGTGTGCACACGCGCATTGTCCTGATGCAAGAGGATTTTTTTCTTCTTCAGATAGGGGCGTTTCTCTTTGATTTCCTCGCTCAACCGTTGCAATAACGACGCGTAATACGCTCCTGTTATTGTTTTTCCTTTTTCCAAGTAGTCGATAAAAATGATGCCCTGCGAATCCCAAAAGACCGTGGCCATCACCTTGCCGGCCGATGGCACAGTTTTTGTCTTCTTCGGAACCCGTTCACCCTTGAAAATCCACTATGATGACTATCTCTTCGTTTCTGGAGTGTAGTAGTGTATCCAGGTTTCGTCCACAGTGACATATCGACGAAGGAATTCGGCAGGATTGCGATGAAAGAGTGCCAACATAGCCTCAGAGTCCACTACACGATTGCGCTTATTCTCCTCTGAGAAATTTTTTTCACAGACAATTTTTCATGCAAAATTGAAGCGACTGTACCTTGTGATATGCCCGTGGCCTCAACTAATTCGCGCACTTTAATTCGCCGATCGTTCAAAATCAGATTGTGGATTTTGCCGATGATTTCTCAACTGGGCGTCCTGAACGATGTTCATCTTTTGTGGATGAACGGCCACGTTTAAATTCATTCACCTAATTGTAAACCGTCGCAAACACAGGTGCAGATGTGCCATGAACTGCATCCAACTCGGCTTTGATTTTTTTCGGGCTTAAGCCTTTCAAATAAAGATGTTTGATGACAGCCTTAAACTCGCTTTTTTCCATTGTTATGCACAAATAAATGTCGTTAACTTTAATCGACGATAGAAATTGGCCTACGCTATGGATCGAGCTGAAATTTTGACAGCTTTCCTGTCGATAATGCTGCTTACAAAAAAAACCGACACTACGAGCACAATTTCTTGGATTTCCTAAGGAGTTAATGAAAGACCCTCGTATCATCCGATATCTTTACTAATCCATAATGTCAAGGATATTTGAAGATATATCTTCAAATATCTTTGACATTATGGATAGTAAAAATATCCCAACCCATCAAATTTGGCTTCAAAACTAAACCCATTAAATTTGGCTTCAAATATCTTTGACATTTTGGATAGTAAAAATATCCCAACCCATCAAATTTGGCTTCAAAACTAAACACTCTACTCTGGCACAAGTCGACCTATGAGGCTGAAAATGAATTTGAGGAGAAAAAATTACGTGCTGAAATCTTCCTAAATGTTGCGTAAACATAAAGTTTGGCATGAAAGAATGAAAAAGAAACTATTTTTCGAGATGTTGACCTCATATATATCAGAGAGGAAATTTAGAGTCAGATACGGAAACGAATACTCAGACCTAAAGAAAATCAGGCTGGAGTACCGCAAGGGAACGTACTTGACCCTATTCTGTACTTGCTGTGTACCAGAGACAACATTCCGCAACAAGGCGATGATACCGAAACTCCGAACTGGCAGTGCAGAATAAACTTCTTTTACACAAGCAAAAATTAAAGCCGGTATGGATCTAATTAAAATATTCGATTTAGCTGGTACAGCCCCAAAGCAAATATCTAGCTATGGGGCTGTACCAGGAAAATTCAAAAATAAAATTTTTCGTGGCATAGTCAACAACGTGATTTAAACATTATTTCATCACCTACTTCTACATGAGAACCCTGAGATGAAAACGATCCTTGATGTTAGCCACAATATGGGGACTAAGCCCCATAAGTTATGTTAGTAGAGTAACCACTGCTATGGCAATTATTTTCTTTAAACAATTGACCTAAACCAATTTCTAAACGCGATAATAACAGCAAAACTGAAGTCATTAGTCGATCTAATTAAGATTGATTGGTCATGATACGAGTAATGTTAGGGAAGGTATTTTTAATGGGTTGTAGTGTGACACTATCAGTAAGTATCAGTTTGAGAAGAAAAAAAATGGCTTCGAAATTCTACGTGAATCTTACTTAGTTTTGGATCGAATTTCTAGTCGAACATATACATATGCGTATAGTGTATAAACTTTATAAATAATATTAAAATGGACAAAGAATTTTGTTAAAGAAATATCTACAATGGCAATAGAAATATTCTTCGAGTTGCCTAATATAATTACACGAAGCATACACAAATGAGTTTTGTTTAAATTATAGCCTGAACATGAAAGGATTTATGCCATTTTGACATAGCTTATGTACTTGAATGTACATTTTCTTATATATATATATATATATTTATATGATCAGATGAGATAAAGAATGAAGAAGGATAGAGAAATGATGCATTTACATATGTACATGTGTGCATATATGTATAAGAGAGATACTTGTACTCAAGAAACTATTTAACCATTCACACTGAACCCATCAGTCTTTATGTACCAAATGCCTAGAGCTATCACTATCTTCTTCCACTATCTAGAAATAGAGATGTTCAGCGGGGGTGGGTTATCTGTTTGTGCTATGCGAATGTCAGTAGCCAGCATTGTTGGTAATATTTCTTATGATCACATCTAGCCGCACATGTGTGTACACTATAATACGAAGTGGTATTTTCAGTCTTGTCTATGCCTGTGCAGAAGACGTCCTCTTGAGCTATTGTACAAAAGCGGTTTAACTAATGTATGCAAAATGCTTTCCAACCTACATGGATTAGCTTAATGACTCTAGAAATTCAACTACTATCTGCTGTGATGTGTTCTTCTCCCACTTGAGCTAACCCCTTGAAGCCTTCGTCAACAGAACACATGCGAATAGTAGGTGAAAGCAGTCTTCATTTATTTTATTTTTTCTTTCTAAAAGTCTTTAATTCCAAAACCCTTCCGACTCGTACATAAACTACATACGTTCCCACTTATATATGCTTTCGTTTCTTCACTTTCCGGTATCCGTCATCCCTCTGGAATATCTGTTTTTACCCCTTACAGTAACATCGTTACAGTTAGCCTCCTTGCCTTTATGAACACAACACTCAACCATTCGCCAGGATTTTCTGCATCTACTTAGTTACAATTTCTTGTATTTGACTGTTAATATAAATATACACCTAAATTCGTAAATATTATTTTTTTAATTTTAGTCCTTTTTACTTTAAATTGAAAAATTTTTTTTTTACAAATTCTTTCAAGACAAAACCTATAGTATGATTTGAAATATACTAAAAGTTATAAAATTTCAGTCCTTTGAAGGTTTTGTTGTTGTTATTATTTTTTTTTTTTTTTGAATAAAGACTAATGGCAATTTTTTTTAGGCCAAACTCCTTTTTTATAAAAAAAGAAAAACTTTGAGAATAATCAAATTTTTTTTTTACTATTTGTCTTTGGGACACTACGATTTTCACAAATTATTTTTTCAAAGGATTTGATTAAAGGATCAGACATTTTAAATTCATCATTGATCATAATTATAGGGCAGATCTATCGAAAAGTTAGATTATTTTTTCATAAATACTTAATATGTCATCTCTAGAAGAGGCTACATACGAGGTCTGTTCAAAAATTATCGCGAATTTTGTGTTTTTTCAAAAATTATTTATTTCATCATGAATATAGTATCATTTTGTCCCCTTTACAATATAGTATCTATTTAATCCCCACCAGATATTATACACTTGTGCCAACGTTTTTTCCAATCCTCGAAGCACTTCAAAAAATCATTTTTTGTGATCTTGTTCAGCTCCTCCTTCGATGCCGTCTTTATCTCCTCAATCGTAGTGTAGCGTCGTTCTTTCATGGGGCTGCTCAGTTTCGGGAACAAGAAAAAGTCACAGGGGGCCAGATCTGGGGAATACGGTAGCTGCGGCATTATTTGTGTGTTGTTGTTGGCCAAAAATGGCAAAAGCCAATTTTTGTTCTTCCACAAATCAGGGCATTACTGGCGGATTGCTTCACGCATAACTTGCAATATTAGTATTCCTTACTTGTGCATAACTTGCAGGTAATATTCCTTATTGACAGTTCTACCCTGTGCAAGAACTCATGATGCACCATGCCCCTGCAATCGAAGAAAACTGTAAGCAAAACCTTCACATTTGACCGAACTTGTCGCGCTTTTTTCGGTCTTGGCTCGTGCGCCAGTTTCCATTGGGATGATTGAGCTTTGGTTTCCACGTCATAACCATAAACCCTTGATTCGTCACCAGTTATGAGCCTTTGGAGCAAATTTGGGTCATCACGGACAGAGTCCAATATTAATGCGATTCTGTTTTTGGTCGAAAATGGACAAAAATCGAAAATGAGCCAAAACACGTGCAAGCAAAGCAGCTGTCAAAAATTAACTGAACATTCGAAATGGCCGAACTCATATGCATAAGTTAGACACATGAGTACCAATATAACGCTACAAAAAATCGAAAAGCGAATATACATAACCCGCGGAAATTCAAAATTTGCGATACTTTCTGAACATACCACGTAGTGATACAGAGTTAATCAATTTACGCTTTGAAAAGTAAAATTAAGTCCAAAATACTTAACATTTAGATTTTGATAAAATTTTTACTTCATTGCCTTGCATAAATTTCGCCATTAAACGTAAAATATAAAATTATTTAAATAACTTCTATAAAAAAATCTTCTTGCAAGACACGATTTTTTGTAGGTATTTTTCGTTGGTATTTTCGCAGATTTCGCACTGTTATTCGGCCATTACTTTTTGTAGGGTGTTGATTTTTAAATTCTTTCAAAATTAAAAACTATCCTTAGAAACTATGACTTTTTGGTTTATAACTATATATTGAATAACAATTCATTTAGGTAAAAATCCAAGAAAAGGGTGTAAACCTCCTAAAGATAAGAGGAATATTTGCCAAAACTTTTTGATTTTCATATATTTTATTCCTTGCATTTTAAGGAGGTATATTAGTCCTGTTTATTTATGTAACTTTGCTAACTTCATAACTATAATTTCATTAAAAAAAAAAAGTCCAACGCTAAGAAATCACATGGCATTACCAAATTTCAAAATTGAACATTCTGGGAACTTTTCGTGTAATAAAGTCAAAATTTATCTCATGCTGTGTGAATGGGCCTATCCAAATCTCCTCTTAAAACGGGACACGTGGCTATGGCAAAATCCTCACTTCAGTAGAAAACTTTTATATTTTTTATACATTATTTGAAAGTTTATTAATTTATAACAAATAATTGGCAAATTTTTATCTAAGTAATTTTTATTTTTTATTTTTTCCAAAACCTAAAAAGGATAATCTGGTAAATCCGAGAATTTAGGTTTTTGAGGTTGCATTGGCTATGATAGATTAGTCAAATGAGAAATTTTGCGATAGTAGATATAGTGCGATAGGAAAATAATTTTTTTAAATATATATATAAGGACAATTTGGCTTCATCGAGCAGGACCTAGAACTATTTTAAGACTTTAAATGTCTTTTTGAAAATATTTGCAGAATTTTTGTTTTTTTTTCTTTTTTTTCATGAAAATAAACCGGAATGAAAAAATTTCTATCTTCAAATTTTTTTGAAAGATTTTCTAAAAAATTTTATTTGACCTCAACTAAAATTTCGTAATTCACATTGAGATTTTCCTCAACATAGTATCTTTTGCTGTTTTTGTAAAAGGTTTTCATATTCAAGCTGGCGCCATTTAATTTGATTCAATATTCATTTTAATGTACGACTACATTGTCCAGGATTTATATGATCCTTTCAACCAGATGCCACTCATATTCGAATTGATTCGCATACGTATACCTTTAAGATAAACATATCTAAGCCAAATACTAATGCGAAGCATTTTATAATCAAAGGATGAACACACTTCAATATATGTCCTGCTCGAATATGATTCTTTGTCGATTGGATGCGATCCGAATAGATTTTGGCTAGATGAAAAACAAACCCATCATACCATACCACACCAAGAAGTATTTCACAAATATTTGCGATTACATTTGGCTTATGTGCTTCTAAAGGATGATAATAGAGTAGTGGCAGGAAGGGAAAGGAAAAATTGTTAAGAAAAGGGGAAAAAAACCATAGTAAACCAAAAAAAACTTTACGCCAAATTTTAGGTTGTAGTGTTTAACTTATTGTTAGTCATTTTTTTCCCTATACATTTTGCTCTCGTAAAAGCTAAATTGAATTCATGTGGCCAAATCCATATAGTACTTCTAATCTGATGGTTTGAGTGAGAGGTAAATTACGTAAACTTTCCTATTTTCGCAAAAAGGAGGAGAATAAGGGTGGGGGGAGGGAGGGGGGGTGGTGTCTTCGAAACAAGAATAGAAGAACGTACAAAATCAACATTCCTTTTCCTTTCAAAGGAGTTGAATTCAGTAGTTGCGCAAACCAGCCAGCGGCAAAGCTTTTCTGTATGTCTGTACATCATTACGACATAGTGATTCCTTTGTAGCCACATGTATCCTGCATCCTTGCTCATATCCATCCACATCAACCAAACCGAATAAATATCTTTCTATTTTCCAGTGTTCCATCACACCATACACTTTCGCATCCGTTGCTATGCCGCAGAATACGGTGGCTCATGCTAGCCTTTGCCTAGATCGTCCTGAGATGGTGAACTCACCTTATGGCCACTTATACGAGTATATATAGTATGGAAACTTTATCGTACAAATATATATAGTCGCATAATCGTTGGATTTTAGCGCTTAGAATCCCTTTTATTATGTGCTAGAAGAACATACATGCTGTTATCTTTGTACAGAAAGGAAGAAGACGAATATGTATATATGAATACGTCTGCCTATGGTAACACATTGATACGCATCCGCAGTAGATGGCTCATTCGAGTATGTTATGTCGATGTACTTGTATTTATGGTCGAAAATTGTAGTGATGGCAGCAAAAGCTATGGCCATGCCATGGGTAATGTCTATGATTATAGCGATAGCAAAAGAAGCATTTCCTTTTCCTTTTGGTAAGTATCCAAAAGCCCATATAGTGCAAATGTGGTTTTAATATAGCTAAAAGGGTTTATAAGTGTATATATGAGAAAGGTAGTCATTATTATTTGAAAAAGAAGTACCAAAATATACGAGCACAAGTACACAAGTAAGTAAAAGGCATCCCCTTTCTAGAGTGGTTAGAATGGAAAATTACGATAAGCCCTGCTCGAATCAGAATTGGTTTAGGTTATTGGGGTGATTGGCTAATCCATAAGTTTACGGTCTGTCAGTCAATTCCAGTTCTAACTGGATGATTGGTTTTGGATAATATTCATAATATTTGATGGTCGGTCGATTCAATCAAAATACAACTACAAGAATGAGAACTAGTAGGCTGTGATAATGATTGGAAAACTTCTTCAAGTTGACTTAAGAATATTTTATGGGTGGATGTTTTTTGATAGAATATCCTAATAAATCTGACTACATTCGGTCTACATTGCTGACACAAGTACTGAGCCTTTTACAAGTTTCATCATTTCTTCAAATCCTATACAATTACTAACATATAACCTCGGACACCAAACCCTCTACATACACCTACACACCTACACATTCATATAATCTTATGGTAGCTAATATGCTATCCTTTGTACACTTCGAAGAGCTACTCATAACTGAGTATAACCATTTACCAAGTATATTGGATGATTTGTAATTTGCGTTGCTTTACTTCATTTTGCCATAACTTTTGCTGTTTCGCATTTTGCTTTTATTGTTGTTTTTGCTTTGATTAATGCCACCAAACCGTTTCCGCCATATCAAATAGAATAGCTAGCATAGAGTTGATGATACCCATTGCCCTCCAAGGTAGAAAAGAAACTCTTCAAAAAGATTTCAAAACTTTGATGGGATTGCCAGTCGTTGGGAAATTTTCTCTAATATACACTAGAGGAGCAAGCATTTGGGACAGTTTCTCTTCTTTTATACGCACGCCATCAAATAAATTCTCATATCAAAGTACGTGCATAATTATAAACATGCTCATATGTACATATAAATTTTCATTTGCCAGTATAGATACACATTTTGTATATACTCGTATGTAGTAAATGATTGTGTCTATACTTGCTCCAAAGCCACTGACTGCTTTTGACACGAAATACGAGTAGTAAATTTTACCAAAACTCTCGATTCACATCAACCAAAAACCGCCACATCCCATCCTATCCGTTTTGTCTTTTCTATTCGACCTTTTTTGAACTTCGATCCATACTCGTATGTACCTTCAAAAATTTTCCTGATCCTTTTCGTATTTTCGTTTTAACAAAATGTTCCTAGTATTATAGTTTATCTACTACACGTATATGCCTACATGTACGAGTATGCCTATTAATTTAAGTGAAATGCTAAGAAAATGGATTTTGAAAGCGCTTTTGGCTCTTACCAAATATACTCTTTTCATACAAATAAGTACTTACAATCTTATATTATTATGCATTGTCACTATGGATGTATACAGATATGTCTACAGATATATGGATAAACAGAAATAAAGTTCACATACAAGGAGTCCATGGATGAACTATAGTTAAACGTCTCTAATAGACGTTAAAGTAATTGCAGTTGTTAAAGGAGAGACGTAGATGAAGAATGTAGAGTAGGTGAACAAAAATTTACCCACTGTTAGATAATAATTTATGGACAGATGAACAAACTCTAGTACATAAATATATACATACATACATCCTTGTACATTATGTACGCATATAGTCGTAAAACTGAAATGGGCTGGTTATTTAGTTTTAGATACAAAATTTATACGGTTACCTATGCACTATCAAAAAGACCAAAGGACTCGATTTTAGTCTACACAGAATGTTCGACATTCTATCATTAAATCAAACCTGTATGAGAATATATACACACATTCATATATGAACGGTACTCTTTGACGGAACTTCTTTTATTAAATAGGACCTATGATGCCTTAGTGCACAGAAAACAAAAGATACTGGTAACCGTACACACAGGCTATATTTATTGCCGATGAATATACACATACTAACATGATGTAATTTGATTAAAACGTTTTATATTATATATTTTCACTTAAATTTCATATAAGATATTATAGCAAGGATGCTAATTAAGCATACTGTACTGTCGACTAGTTTTGTAAAGTGTTTTTTCTTTTAAAAACATGTTCATTTTTTTAAAGTTTTATTTTTTATTTTTCTGCCTCTAAATTCTTAATCATGAATATAAGATGCAATATATTTAATATAGCCCTTCCAAATGGTTCCAACGTATAAACCGATGTACATGTTTCTTTTACTGGAGAAGAGGCTTCATAAAGTACTGTGCTATCATAACCCTTCAAATTGATGAGATCGGTTTGTATATTGAAGCCCTGGGATCAATGGATGTTCTGGGATACATTACCAGGAAAATATTGTAGAAGACTACGTAAGTAGTAGTATTGGTTTGTACAAGACGAGGAGTGAGAAAAGATCAAACAGGATCATGAGGGGGAGTCCCAGATGGCTCAGTTCTGGGCACTCTATTGTGGAATGTGATGTACGAGGTCTGTTCAAAAAGTATCGCGAATTTTGGATTTCCGAGGGTTACGTATATTCGATTTTCGTTTTTTTGTGGCGTTATGTTGGTACTCGTGTATCTCACTTATTCCGATACGTTCGGCCATTTTTAATGTTCAGTTAATTTTTGACAGCTGCTTTGCTTGCACGTGTTTTGGCTCGTCTTCGATTTTTGCTCAATTTTGACCAAAAACAACATCGCATTAATATTGCTAAGGAGTTGTTAGACTCTGTCCGAGATGACCCAAATTTGCTCCAGAAGTTCATAACTGGGGACGAATCAAGGGTTTATGGTTATGACGTGGAAACCAAAGCTCAATCATCCCAATTGAAGCTGCCGCAAGAGCCAAGACCGAACAAAGCTTGCAGTTTTCATCGATTGCAGGGCATGGTGCATCATGAGTTCTTGCCACAGGGTGGAAAGATCAATAAGGAATATTACCTGCAAGTTATGCGCAAGTTGTGGGAAGCAATCCGCTAGAAACGCCCGGATTTGTGGAAGAAAAAAATTGGCTTTTGCACCATGATAACGCACCTGCTCCCGCATCGTTGCTTCTACAGAATTCTACACGAATTTTCCGTTTCCCGAAACAGATTCTTTGATCCATTTTTTGGAATGGGCAAAAATCGAAGACGAGCCAAAACACGTGCAAGCAAAGCAGCTGTCAAAAATTAACTGAAAATTCAAAATGGCCGACTTGTCGGCATAAGTGAGAGACATGAGTATCAACATAACGCCACAAAAAATCGAAAATCGAATATACGTAACCCGCGGAATTTAAAAATTCGCGATACTTTTTGAACAGACCTCATATGATGGTATTCGAATGCTCCGTATCCTATAGAAGGCGAGAATCATCGCATTCGCTGACGATGGTGCTCTGGTTATAGTGGGAAAATGTGTGGGAGAATTAAAACTGATCTGTAATGAGACTGCTTCAATTCGAAGTTGGCTTCTGGCAGCTGGACTTAGCCTTGTGGACCATAAAACAGAGGAAGTCCTTATCACGGAAAGGAAGAGTAGAGATAGTATTACCATTAGAATTGTAGAACATAAGGTGATCTTGGGACCTTGGGGGTGATGATTAACGTGAGGTTGCGGTGTGAGGAACACCTACACGTATTATACCTTGGTGGGAAGACTGCGGAGACAATTATAGTACTCGCGCGCTTAATGCCGCATCTTGGGATATCCAGGCAGAGTAGAAGGCCGCTATTGGCAACCAAGACAATTTGTGTTGTGGCCGGAACGATACCGATCGAAATATTGGCAGATGAGCGGCAGAGGCTGTACCTTGGCGCAATCCGAGACTCGTACGGTAGAAAGAAATGAGTCCAAGAGGAGGTGGCAAAATCGTCGGAATAATCAAAATCGTCTCGGCGATAGATCCGTTAATAGATCGACGACTTGATGATGTTGGCTACTGCCTATCTCAATTTTTGACAGGATATGGATGTTTTTGGACTTACCAATACCGTTTTAAATTCGATTCAAGCCTAACGCGCCCTTCTTGGGACGAGGTGGTGGAGAGCGATAAGCACGTGTTCTTTAACTGCCCCCGAGTCGCTGCGGAAATAGTAGAAACACCGAAGTGCCCCCATATGGTGGGCGCCCTTATACCGAAAAATATCGTGGCCTTGATGTTGGATTCGAGGACGGCCTGGGATTCTGGTATCCCGCACCTACAGTCCTAAGACTGTACCCGCGATGTAAGTCCTAAACTATAGAAATTTTAACATGAGATTATTAGAAATCCTATCGACGTTATATAGTTGCCATTATTTAGTCCTTTTATTTTGAAACGAATTGAGAGCTTATAGGAATATGGATATGGATGTTTTTGGACTTATCAATACCGTTTTAAATTCGATTCAAGCCTAATGCACCCTTCTTGGGACGAGGTGGTGGAGAGCGCTAAGCACGTGTTCTTTAACTGCCCCCGAGTCGCTGCGGAAATAGTAGAAACACCGAAGTGCCCCCATATTTTGGGCGCCCTTATGCCGAAAAATATCGTGGCCTTGATGTTGGATTCGAGGACGGCCTGGGATTCTGGTATCCCGCACCTACAGTCCTAAGACTGTACCCGCGATGTAAGTCCTAAACTATAGCTACCACGTTTCAGTCAAAGGGTTCTTACCTTGGCCGGGCACGACGGAGAAACCATCGAGTAATTCCCGATCTCCATGGTACCAGTTTTGTTGAAAGCGTACTTGGTCCGTACTCCCACTCAAAGTACTACAGTAAAAGGCATCTTTTACTTTGGTATTGCTAGACCAGCTCTAGCTGGTATTGCTAGACCAGCTCAGGTACCGCGGATTCAACAAGACCCGTAGCCCACTGCTGGTATAGATCATAGTTTGAACTCTTTCTCTATGATAGATTCCCTCTCAGCCATCAAAAGCTCGACTAGCGACAATTCAAAACCAACTTAAAACTACAGGATGTATAAGCTTAAATCCGCTGTTTGGTCATAGATGGCGTTAGTAAGCGTATTAAGCTACAATGGACACGCCATCCTTTTTTTTATGAGTTTGACATCTGTCAACATTAATCAGTACACATTGTCAGCAATTTCGTACAACAACATACATTTTTCCTTTGGTAATCATGTCTAGTTTTGTGCCAGAAAAAGAGCATATGCGGGAAGCTCTGCTTTTCTGCTTCAATTAAAATAAATCGGCTGCCGAATCATATCGAATGCTTATGAAGGCCTATGGTGACAGTGCTTTATCGGAAACAACGTGCCGAGATTGGTTTTTGTCGGTTCAAAGAAGGCAATTTTGACTTGTGGAACAAGAAGCGCGAAAATCGGCCTAGAAAGGTTGAGGACCATCAATTGCAGGCTCTTTTGCACGAAGACAATACCCAATCGCAAAAAATTCTCGCAAAGTAATTGAATGTTCCTTAACCAGCCATTTCCATGCCTCTGGGTGCATGGAAATGGCTGGTTGAGTAACATCCAAGTAACAATATTGAAAAGATCGTAAAATGGGTGCCGCATGAATTGAACGATAGGCGGATGGAGCGACGCCAAAACACATGCGAAATCTTGCTCCCCAGACAAAAAAGAAAGTCATTCCTGTATCGGATTGTGACAGGCGATAAAAAGTGGATATATTTCGAGAATCCTAAACGCAAGAAATCGTGGGTTGATCACGGCCAACCAGAAACATCTTCCCCAAGACCAAATCGCTTCGAAAGGAAGACGATGCTGTGCGTTTGGTGGGATCAGCAGGGTATCGTCTACTATGAGATGTTGAAACCTGATGAAACTATCAATGCCCACCGCTACCATCAATAACTGATTAAATTGCACCGTGCTCTCCGTGATTTTCCTCCACGACAACGCATCATCGCACACGTCAAAAATGGTCCGAAACTACTTGGAGACACTCAACTGGGAGGTGCTACCTTACTCCGCTTATTCACCAGACCTGGCCCCTTCCGGCTACCACCTGTTTTCGTCGATGGGCCACGCGCTCGCTGAGCAGCACTTCGATTCTGACGAAGACGTCCGAAAATGGCTTGATGAGTGGTTTGCCTTGAAAGAGAAGGAATTTCTTTGGCATGGTATCCACAAATTGCCCGAAAGATGGGTAAAATGTGTAGCTAGCGAGCAAAAGTACTTTGAACAAATTTTTCTTTGCTTTCTATTAAAAAAAAACATGTGTTTTTTTGACTAAAAAACAGCGGATTTAAGCTTATACACCTGGTATAAGTCTGCCCCAACGTAATACCGCCAAAGCCCGATGCTTGTACAATTTGTGCGCGATAGGTTTTGATCAAATATGAACCGGAGAGAGTACCATAGAACTAATAATAATGGACAGAAGCATATATCGGCTCCGTCAGGGCCCTCCATCGTAATACATGATCCTCAATCCGACTTGCCTTTTCAGCAACGATTTTCAGATGTTCGCCAAAGTTTAACCCGGCATCTAGCTGAACTTCCTAGTATCGAAGCGATGGCTGCGAAATAATTTTACTTTTTAAATAGTATTGTATGGTATGTTTTCATTCCTTTTCGGTATTCTTTATCAGAGAACTATTAATAAGATAGTCTAGAATTATCATTCGAATATAATCCGAAACTTTCAGACGATGAAGATCACCCAAAATATTGTTTTCTATCACTGACTTGAACGTATTTTTGACATGACGAAAAGTTGTCGATTAGCATCTGACGAAAAAAAAATTACATTCAACGCCCCAAAAACATATAAAATACAAACATAAAAACCAGTGGATCTGTGATGGTGTGGGGTTCATTTTCTTAATACAGTATGGGACCAATTTCTATAACAAGTGAACAAATGGACTATTATCAATACTTAAATATCTTAAATGGTTCCATACGCTTTTGAAGCTTTACCGATCCTTTTAGAAATTTTAACATGAGATTATTAGAAATCCTATCGACGTTATATAGTTGCCATTATTTAGTCCTTTTATTTTGAAACGAATTGAGAGCTTATAGGAATATGGAAAAAATATTTTTGGAGAAAAAAAACTTGCCTGTATGTTAGGTGCCGTGGATACAGGATAATTATTCGCCAGATTGAAAGAGGCAAAAACTTGCCTGTATGTTAGGTGCCGTGGATACAGGATAATTATTCGCCAGATTGAAAATCATTACGATTAGAGTATTTTCCAGTATAATTTTTTAAAAGGAAATATTTTTAATAAATTTTTTTTTTAAATAAAAAAAAACCATATTTTTTCTCTAGGTGCTAGTTAGTTGGCCGCAACTCTTCGTGTATGTATGTACTAAAAATTTCCTATGAAAATAGTAAATATTTTCTACTTATACATTTTTGGAGCACAAAAAAAAAAAAAACATTTTAATAATAATAATAATAAATAAATAAATAAATATGTTATCATAAAATTAAAATGCAAACGATAACTTGAATAAAAGTATCGATATATGCGTTATAGCTATCCAAAGTTGAGTGCCAATAAAATAGAGAAAGTACCAAACAAACGATAAGAAGTGCTTATAATCAAAGTGTGAAGGATGGTAAACGGTGGTTTAAGTATGATAGACTAAGTATAGAGGACACTGTTATAAAATTGAAACGATACACAAATAATAACAGCTGAAAGAGGCGTAGAGACAACTGGTGAATTCTTAAAAGTGCCTTCATCTTGGAAAATCCTTTGAAAAGTTTTCAAATTTCACCCATCTTCATATGGCCTGTGCGTGCCCACCTATCAGCCGTAAGGATCTTTATGATTTCGATACGTGTGCGTTAGGCTCATAGTCCTTGACAATATCTTTCTTTTCTAACCAGTACGTTGTTCTCTATAGAATAAAAGGGTATTCGAGTGGGTAGATGGGTGAATAATTGTATAATAACGTGTATGCGTATATATGTGTATGCACTCGTATTTATTGTACCTGTTTTGTTTTTTTTTTTTTGTCGTTTTGATATCAGCTACGGTGGTCCTTTCAAAACAACAAGAACGTGGTATATCTCCATGATAGGAATATACAACTAATATATGTCTATATGTACCCGCATAAACTTCGGTAATCATTTCATACACACATGCATATATAAGACTGATAATACTCGTAACTACGTATATTGAAAGTAACTGATATCAAGCTTTTGGATGATGGTAAATGGAAAGACGGTGGTTATGTTGGCGAAAATATTACCACTGATGATGACGATCATGATGTTGATGATGATGATGATGATGATGATGATGATGATGATGATGATGATGATGATGACGATGGTGTATCGTATCGATAGCGTAATGATACATTTACTTACGTTTAGAGATTTTAAGGGTGTACCAAAAGTTATGGGCCCCCCGCACTGAAAAATCAAAATCAAATTCTAGTCATCTAGGCATACGTGTATGTATATAGGCATTTAAAGATCTAGGCATATACGAGTCCTTATATCTTTTTAGGACATTTTCTTATTTAAATGTTAAGTCCTTATATGCCTAGGCACTGGAAAACTGTACATCTTTATGTTAAGCCGACATTTTCTTATTTACCATCACATCACTTTCTTAACACCACCACTTCAACCCAACCCTAACAATGCTGCTACTTTCATTTCCTTATTTTACTCGTACTCGCATAATTATGTGCTCAGTCTTGCATATGGGTAATAGACGATGGATGGGCTTTAACGTTTTGTGAAACTTTGCCCCGAAATTATTTTCAATCCTTATCGAGTAGGACATACCATTAAATAGAGCTACTGGCTAGCAACTGTATTGGTATGCTTGTGTAACAAGGCCTGGGAGTTTGGAGATGCTAGTCGAGTATATAAATCAAAACTCATTTCATTTCAGCCAATTTTCCAAATCTGTTCAATATAGCTGTTGTTAAAATATGTATTTCTATTAGATGTGATATAGTTAGTCTTTTATACGAATATCTGTCTATATCGATAATATTCAATTAGATTCGAATTTCCATACAAACTATTGTTAATAATAATACACAAAATTTAATTGATGATAACATAATCTTTCCATTTTTGTTTGGCATTTAGCTGAGTTTGAAGCAAAAATTCACAAGAAATATCACCCTTACCCTAGAGGATATTAATATGATTCGCATTTATTTCTTTGATAGACACGAACATTTATTTTAATTTTGATAATTGTTCTCTTTACTTTTTTTTAACATATTCTTAATATATAATCTTTAATGAAGAAAAATTAGAATATTATTTTTTTTTAACTATACTCGATTGACAAATGACTTATACAATAAAGTAGGCAAATTTGTTTTTACATTATCCGTAATGTCGGGTACTTTTCGTACTAACCTCGTAAGTTTCAAACTCTCAATTA
The DNA here is from genome assembly GCA_958298945.1 of Atherix ibis. Taxonomy (NCBI): domain Eukaryota; kingdom Metazoa; phylum Arthropoda; class Insecta; order Diptera; family Athericidae; genus Atherix; species Atherix ibis. The sequence goes on along the minus strand of OY282610.1, from coordinate 19,720,674 downwards.
TTTATTCTTATAAAACTTTGCTGTTAATTTATATAATAACATAAAAATTTTATGAATAAATTTATGTCCACTGGTTTGGTATTGTTTACGCAATTTAGCTGAAAATGTTGCTGATAAGTGAAAGTGTTGCAGAGGATCATGATGAATTTTGCACAAGGATTTGGCTATAAGGCCTTATAAGGTCCAACTGGTGCAAGAATTGAAGTCACCAGTTCATTGAGTCTAGCTCTACTTTGATATTGGTTGGACTGAGACCTTTCAAATGAACGTATTTCTGATGACAAATTATTTCCATGTTTACAAATTCACTGAGACCATTCACTATTGGTGGCTGCCAAAACAAATACTAAAGAATGCACCGTCATTAAAATTCAAACTTAAGCTTTATAAAGTTGGTGCTTCCGAGCATAGTAGTTTTTTTCAAACAACAACTGCCATTTATATGTCAGGTCGGGTACTTCTCGTACAACCCTCGTAAGTTTCGATCTCTCAATCATTTATTCTTATAAAAGTTTACCGTTAATTTATATAATAACATAAACATTTTGTGGATAGATTTATGTCCACTGGTTTGGTACTAAACGTGCTCGTTAAGGCCATTAAGGTAAAAATATTGTCGATGAGTGAAAGTGTTGTAGAAGATTATGACGAATTTTGCACAAAAATTTGGCTATAAAGCCTTATAAGGTCCAACTGGTGCAAGAATTGAAGCTACCAGATAATTTCACTGTTTGATGCTCTTTTATGGTGCTACAGTTACTGTCAATGAAGTGCGCTACACAGACATGGTAACCAAATTTTTTATTGCCTATTTTTGATGACATAAATCTCGACGACTTTTGGTTACAACAGGACTGCGCTACCTACTTCGCTATTTAACAAATAATCGATTCATTAAAAACTAAATTCAATGGACGTCTAATTATGCGAAGAGATGCTTTCAATTGGCCACCGTTAGGACTTATTCTTGTATACAATACAAGGGCTCAACACTATTAGCAACCGCGTCATTCATGAAATTGAGCTACAATTATATAAAAAAAATAGGATCGAAAATTTTGTTTTTTTTATTGATCGATATTGGCCTTTATAACATATTTAAATAAACTTAAAATTTAAATTCTAGTCCCGAGACTTATTAATAGACCAATTGACTGGGAATTATTCAAACAACATATTGACGAGCATTTAGACTTACGACAAAGCTTAAAAACAGTACAAGAACTAGATGACACGGTACACAAGCTTACATGTTTACTACAAAATGCTACAGACTTTTCGCAAAAAAGTAAAAACTCGAAACCTACACAAAACCTAACAATTCAACCATTAACAATTAGGCGTCTTATTGCAGAAAAACGAAAAGCAAGATCTCATTGGCAACACACAAGAATGCCCAGCGACAAAACCAAACTGAACAAACTGCAAAAAGAACTACATGACGAAATCACTAAATACAATACAGAACGTTTTAGAAACTATACTTCAATCCTAACGAAAAACAGAACTTTGTGGACTGCTACAAGACAAATACTATCTTATAGAAAAACAAAGCACCCTTTACGAAAAACTGACGGAACCTGGGCCAAAACGGACAAACATAAAGCAGACGCTTTTGCTGAACACCTTGCACAAACATTTACTCCACATGAGGACATATTAGACAGGACTCATTGCACTACAATCGAGACGGAACTATCCATTCCTTTACCCATGAGTCTTCCCCCTAAGGCAATCACTCCTTCCGAAGTTGCCAATATAATCAAGCTCCTTCCCAAAAATAAAGCTCCTGGCTATGATCTGATTACCTCCAATATACTCCAACAACTCCCTAAAAGAGCAATAGTTTTATTTGCGACAATATATAACTCCATCCTTAGAACAACACATTTCCCAATCCTCTGGAAATTTGCAATCATTAAAATGATCCCTAAGCCCAATAAACCAATAAACCGGCCCACTTCCTACAGGCCAATAAGTCTCCTTCCACTTCTCTAAAAAATCTTTGAAAAAATCCTCCTTCGCCGCTTATATCCTCTACTTGAATCTTCAAATTTAATTCCTAATCACCAATTTGGTTTCCGCGCCGAACACTCCACTACCCAGCAGTGTCATCGTGTTGTCGATTTCATTGCATCCTCTTTAGAAAGAAAAGAGTACTGTCCCGGTGTGTTTCTTGATATAAGTCAAGCTTTTGATAGAGTTTGGCATCCGGGTCTACTCTGAAAACTCAAGAGGTTCCTTCCTTCCACCTTTTTCCTAGTCCTCAGATCATTCCTGTCCAACCGACACTTCCAAGTAAATGAATCCAACGAACTCTCCAAAATCTCTCCGATATTGGCTGGGGTTCCTCAGGGTAGGATACATACTTGGACCCATCCTCTACAACATTTACACATCCGATATCCCAATTTGCACTAATATCTTCTTTGCTACATACGCCGATGATACGGCCTGCCTTGCATCTAGCGAAAATCCCCAACATGCTTCCGAAACTCTCCAAATCCAAATCCAAACCCTCCAGAACTGGTTTACTAGATGGGGAATAAAAGTCTATGAACGTAAATCAACCCAGATAACTTTCACTCTCCGTCGTGAGTCATGCCCTCCCATATACCTTAATAGAAGTGCCATACCTCAACACACCGAAGCTCGGTACCTAGGACTGTACTTAGACAAACGCTTGACATGGAACCCACATACAAGACTTAAAAGACAAGAACTAAAAGACGTTACCTAAAACTACTTCGACTTCTAGACAAACGTTCCAAACTTACTATAGACCTCAAAGTACTGATAAACAATACCTTACTGAAACCCATATGGACATACGGACTAGAACTCTGGGGATCTACTAAGCCTTCTAATTCCCGTCGAATCCAATCCCTTCAATCAAAAATACTCCGTACAATTGTCGATGCCCCCTTTTATGTTCGCAATACTGTTATTCATCGTGATCTTAAAGTCCCATTTGTTTTTGACATGGCTGTATCTCGTTATAAAAAGTTCCGTTCCCGTGTCCTCAATCATAATAATCCTCTTGTTCAAGAACTATCCTCCACTTCCTTTCCTATTAATACCCAACGAAGACTTAAGCGTCACTGGTCGCGTGATTTACTTAAATACTGAGGCTTGACAGAAACACACGCTAGCAGGAGGAACTTCATTGGATGTTTACTCCCCACAACCTATCAAGTTAATTTATACTATTGCAAAAATTTGCTTATTACTATGTTGTAGTTGTAAATATCTAAATAAATAAAAAAAAAAAAAAAAAATTCTAGTCGGTAGACCTTGTACAAGTTTTAAGAGTGTCCAGTACCTAAGCGACCATATGGAACGTGATAAGTGAAGTGCTTATTTAGTGCGTTATGAAAAATGGAACAACGAAATTTGTACCAACAATCTGCCATCAAACTTTTTCGTCAAGCTTGATGAGTCCCAGAGTTTAACTTTAAAACGGTTAAAACTTTTGTGTTCCTAATCAAGAACACCAATTTTTTGGTAGCATTAAGCATTTCTGGAAAGCCCGAAAGCATACTCAAGAATGTCATCAGCATCAAAAAGTGATCAAAATGTAGATCAAGTGGGGGCTCTTGTTAGTTCAGACTACCGATTAATGCCATTTTTATCAAAATGAGTTTGTCAGTAAAAAGGAATTCCTGTGGTTTCCTAGCCCTTTATTAGCTTCATCTTAGTCCATATAACAATTTGCTGTTGCCCAAGATCAAAAATCCAAAGGAGTGTTTTGAACTGACGCCTTCTTGCACTGCTACAAAGAGTGATGTATAGCTGCCAAAGGTATGACCAATATTTCTGTCATACCTCATCAAGTCAACTGCTCGATGGCACTACTGGAAGATTGTGTGTTAATTTCTTAATCCGAATTGGTGTAAAAAGTATTTCATTTTTAGCTCCAAGATACGATAACACGGTTTAAAAATTAATTTGTCCTATACTTTTGGCAAGAGTCAGGAGTAAACTTATAGGTCTGTATTAGGAAGTAAGGTGAGAAAATTTGTTGTTGATGTATATGATATACAATTAAGGCAAGGATTTTCCTGAGTAATTGTTTTGCAGAAGAAAAAATTATGCGTTTGAAGTATTTAGAAAGTAAGATCTTAGGAATAGTAAGTTGCTGTGTATTTTGTCCTTAAGAACTTTGGGTCTTAAAATCTTTAGTCAAATATTCAACTAAATCATTTACTCTCAACTTATTCACGTTCCTTTTGGTTATTCCAAAGGATAACTTACTCTTTTATATTTTATTAATTCAATTTTTATTATAACTTATCAAATATTGTTTCGCAAATTTTCATTATTTAAACAATATTTAAGAATAAACTGCAAATACTAATTTTTGATATTTATTATCTCTTAAGACTACAACACAACAGTACGTATTCAGTCCGATGTCTCGAAATCCAATTCCTCCCTCTCAGTTGACATTGGCAAATTCTTTAATGATAAAAAATTATTTCTGAAACTTGTATTTAGGAGGAAAAAAACCAGTAATAAAAGCAAAAAATTAGCCAAGTCAGATTGAGTTAATGGCGAATAAAATAAGTAATGTGACTGTTAAGATTGCAAAATCCATACTCATGCACGTTTATATGGAATTTTTCTAAATATGTATACATACGAGTATACATACATATCTACTTACTGTTTACTTATTCGATTACATTTTATTTCGATTACATATACGCGATTTTTCCCATAAGCATAACTTTACTGTTTATCTTGGTTTACCTGGTTGCTTGTATCACCCACAAACCACACTGAATATCTTACAGCTATTCTTAAGAAGGTATGGAATTAAGTAAAGTAACCAAAAGGTGAAATTATAAAATAAAACAAAATAAAATGCACTCCATATAAAACGAGAAAATTTAAGTTTTCAGCAAGCGTGCTATCGAGTGGAGAAGCCACCCTTTTCTTAATAAATGTGCTCGCACGTCTAATCGCATTGCAAACAATGAAATTTAATAAGCAACCGTATGATTTTCACATTGAAAAAGGATATTTTTTTGTTAGCAACCCTTAGTGTCAGTGAAAAATCAGGTTAACTAAATATACGGCTGTATAGAGAATACGAAGGATTTTCATCTTTCAAACGTTTGCTTACATATTATATCTACATGCGCAAGTGTGTGTTTCAGATTATTTTTCACTAGATATATTGTATGTACGTGTATGCATATGTAAATATGTAACTGATGAGGTAATCGTGCATATCACGCTAATCAAAGAATAACTAATTGAAAGTTTTCCCCCCTTAAAATGTTTGTTTATTTTTTAAACAGTTACTCGTAGATCCTTTCATTTATCTTACACAATATATTAATAATTTTTTTTATTCTATCATTTATCTTATACAATATACACAATTTCACAATATGAATTGTGAAACTTTACGAATTTTTACAATAATCATTTTGATCATAAAAGGATATTTTTCGGGTGCGTCAAACTCGTGGGCCAAATCACATTTACAAATCTTTCCAAAAATTATATTTTATTTAATGCACACATTTATAAAATAAAAATTATATATTTTTTTTACCGAAAGCTGGTAAGTTTCCAATATTGGACTGATTTTCCAATAAATTGGGATTCGAAGACTGAGAACGAACAATCTTTATTATGGCCGATATAGATTTTTTTAATAACAATGGTATGGTTATTTTTTTTTTTTAATAAAACAAAAAATAAATGTGATGATAGGACAAAATTTATTATTTTATTTAAAAGAATAATCAATTTCTGCTCCATTTACAGAACCGAATATTATAATTCTAATTTTCGGCCACCATGTGCAATAAATCCGAGCTCATTTTACGTACAGTGTGCTTTTTATATTCAATTTAGATTTAATTTAGCGCCGCTATTTTGATTTTGATGACATTTGTCTGTTGGTATTTAAAAGTCATAAACAGTGGTCAATAATAATTTATTATAGATCATCTAACGCTGCTCGTTAGATGATCTATAATAAAAAACTGGCCATTTTTGGCACAAAATTATTATGAGCCACAAAGCACACTTCGACTTGGCTAGCTTTTTTAATAAACAGAATAGCCACTATTGAATCACTGAAAACCCTCAACTGATACACCAAAGATGACTAGACCCTCCTCGTAGAGTAATTGTACGATGTCTGGTCAAAAAGTATCGCGAATTTGGTGTTTTTTTCAAAAATTATTTATTTATTCAACCCTTCAAAGTAATCCCCACCAGATATTATACACTTGTACCAACGTTTTTTTCCAATCCTCGAAGCACTTCAAAAAATCATTTTTTGTGATCTTGTTCAGCTCCTCCTTCGATGCCGTCTTTATCTCCTCAATCGTAGCGTAGCGTCGTTATTTCATGAGGCTCTTCAGTTTCGGGAACAAGAAAAAGTCATAAGGGGCCAGATCTGGGGAATACGGTGGCTGCGGCATTATTAGTGTGTTGTTTTTGGCCAAAAATGGCAAAAGCCAATTTTTGTTCTTCCACAAATTCGAGCGTTTCTGGCGGATTGCTTCGCGCAACTTTCGCATAACTTGCAGGTAATATTCCCGTTCTACCCTGTGACAAGAACTCATAATGCAGCACGCCCCTGCAATCGACAAAAAACTGTAAGCAAAACCTTCACATTGCACCGAACTTGGCGCTTTTTTCGGCCTTGGCTCGTGCGGCAGCTTCCATTGGGATGATTCAGCTTCGGTTTCCACGTCATAACCATAAACCCATGATTCGTCACCAGTTATGATGTGGACTGAGTCTAACAGCTCCTTAGCAATGTTAATGCGATGCTGTTTTTGGTCGAAATTGAGCAAAAATCGAAGACGAGCCAAAACACGTGCAAGCAAAGCAACTATCAAAATTAACTGAACATTCAAAATGGTCGAACTTGTCGGCATAAGCGAGAAACATGAGAACCAATATAACGCCATAAAACTAATATAACCACGATGCAAATTTTAAGGAAAAAAATCCGAATAAAGTAAAAAAAAGGTGATATCAACTGTCCCCACGATTTTTGATTTGAACCCTCTCAATTTCTTCGTATGGGGGTACTTGAAGAAATAGGTATACACTAACAAATTAACCACAACATCGATACTTTTGGGACAACCATTCCAAACGAAAATGTTGCAATAACAAAAAAAATCTGCGAAAATATTATGAGAAATATGTTTAAAAAAGCATTTGACCGACATCATATTCCCTATATAAATGTTAAAGACCATATAATCAATCAATAAAATATAAGTTATTAAATTGTATATTATTTAAAAGTTATTAAAAGAAAACTTTGCTCTGGAACATAAAACACATCCTATATTAACTTTATTCGTACGCTTAGATGTCAATTGATAAGCTTACGTAAAAGATTTGTAGATCAAAAATAAAAATAAAAAAATAAAAACTTAGTTGTGCCATCTCAGCTACTAATTAAGTAAATATAAGGCAGCGTGCCAATACACTATAGTGTATACTGTAGGCACACTACAGGGGACGACGGTCACATTGTTGGGTTGGGTAGTTTTCTGATCAAAAACCAAATTTGCGCAGCGGCCAGAGGCAAAAATTTAACTAACATAATGTTAAAGATCACATAATCAATTAATAAAATATAAATTATAAACTTGTATTTTATTTAAAAGCTTTTTAGAAAAAACCTCAACCTAGAACATAAAACGCATCCTCTATTTGACGTTCAATATTTAATATTAATGCAGTCATTGATTGCTGGTTTATTAACATAAACCAATGACTTAAAATAAACCCATAAGAAGAAGTCCAATGGTATTAAGTCACAACTTCTTAGAGGTCATTGCATATCCGCATTTATTGAAATTATCGACTCGCCAAACTTTCCCACAATAAATCGATTGTGGCACGTAGCGCCGCACATATTCGTTAAATTAATATCTTCCGATTCAGACTACCAAAAGTTTGTTGTCATCGATCTGAACCGCTCACCATTAACAATAATGGCAACTCCTTCCTTATTTTAAAAAGAAGAAAGGACCAATGATGCCACCGAGACATAAACCACATTTATTTGTGGATTGGCTTCAACCCATTAACGATAATTTTGTTTATTCATCGATCCAGAGAGATAAAAATGCGCCTCATGTGAGATGATAATTTTCTTGGAAAAATCATCATTATTTTTAAGTTATTTGAGAGCGAAATTACGGTATTTGCGATACTCCAATTGATTTAAGCCCAAATTCAATCATAAAATACCCCATGTTGTTGTGTCAGACAGTCCCAAATGTGAAGAACGCCTTGAAATCGATAAATTTAGGAGTTTATCAACCTGCTTATCTGAACGGCAGCAGTATTCTCTGTCCACATTTCAACGAATAGCGAGCACACATAAATTATAAGAAGTGCACGATAAGTTGCAATTAAAGTACGATAATTTCGATAAAAAAATTATATAATTTTCAAGCGCTGCTGAGGCGTGTATCTTTTTTTGAATAAATAACAAATCTTATTAAATATAAATATATCCTACAGATGTTTATCAGTTAATCTTCATTGTGGCCGTTTTATTTAATTTCATGCATGAAAATAATTACGCACATAAGTTTGCACGTCCAAAAAAGCATACAATTTTTCCAGCAAACTTTTTAATTTCCGGGGTATTTTTCACCTAAATACGTGTTGTAAATACAATATATTTTGTGAGTTCCTACTTCTCAGAATTTGTCTTTTAAAACCAAATCATATTGAAAATCAATTAATTTCATCAGTTGTATCGAAGTAGAAGCTTTTCCAACTTTAAAGGAAGAAGATTCCAATGAAAAGAGCAAAAATTATTTCTTGTAACTGTTTGAAACTATCAAAACGTTTATGGAACCTTAATCAATTTTATCAAAATATTGTGAATGAAAAATATTTTTAAACAAAGTCAGTAATCATTTGTCGTATGGTAGCACTTAAAGCTTTGTGTAGCGCAACATTTTATTGAAATCAAGTTCAAAAATTGACCAGAATATAGAGAAAATTCGCTATATTTAACAATATCACTTCGACAAAGGTGACACCATATTGCAGGCTTGTGGAAAAGATCGTGATGTTTATGGTGAAGATGTGGTATCGAAATCAGCAGCACGCAAAATGTTCGCTGGCTTTCATTCTGGAAATTTCATCTGGTCGGTGAAGTACCGAAAAAAATGATGAAATTCTTGCAAAAATTGAGCTAGGTTGGCATATTATGTTAGAAGTTATGACATAGTTTATGAATTAAACATTCATCATCGAGAAACTCGATGTTCGGGCGCCTAATGAATTGAGTGTGAATCATAACTGACGATGCTGAAGCGCAATAAAATCAAGTCATTTTTAAAGCGAATCAAAAAAAAAATGGGTAAAATACAGAAATATCTTTCGAAATAAATCATGGGAAAAGAGCGATGAACGATCACAAACAATTTCAAAGCCAGGATGAACGGCCAATAAGGTCATGCTGTGTGTTTGGTGGGACTAGAAAGGAAACTCTTAACTCATTACTGTACTATGAACAAGCAACTGTGACAAAATTGCCAACATCATTTCAATAGGAAGGGTATCGTCTTCCACCACGATAACACTCGACCATACACATTTTTGATGACTCGCCAAAAATTAAGAGAGCTTGTCTGGAAAGTTCTAATGCATTCACCATACAGCCCAGACATAGCACCCTCTCTATTTTACGCATAAGCTCAACGGTCTTTTTAGACTAAGCAATAGCAAATTTCTCTATTTATTGGATTAAATCAAAAAAAAATTGTGAAAACAAACGAATTTTCAACTTTATTAAAATTTTAGATTCCTTCCATTATGGAGCTTTTAGATCCCTCCATACTCTTTTCAAGTCTTCCTTTCAGCTGCTCAAAAATGTCTAACTGGTCCATTCAACTACCTAAAGCGCGATTTCATCCAATCCACACTCTTACAGGTCGCCAAATGTCCTCATGGTCATGACGCTGGTCCCTGGCTCATCTACTAAGAATTTTATATATCGGGTGATTTTTTTGCAGTTTGGTTTGTCATATATTTATTTTTGATAGATTACGCATAATACTTGACGTGTGTTAAGGTCAAGAGTGCTCAGTTAGCATAGCTAACTCATCGGCTCGTATTTGTTTAAAGATGACGCTGCCCACAACGTTATCGTTAATGGCGTCCACTATTGCTCGTTGATTTCGAAATTTTTTTTGACCAAAATGCAAGAACTGCATTTGGTCGGCATGTGGTTTCAACAAAACGGAGCCACATGCCACATTGCACGTAAAACAATGGACATATGGTATTCAGAGATGAGTTCGGTGAGTAATTTATCTCACGTTTCAGACTGGTGAGTTGCCTGACTAGATCGTGCGATTTGACGCTACGTAAACCCACTCGTCTATGCCGATAAACCAGCGTCATTTGCAGCCTTGGAAGACAAAATTACGCGTGTTAGTAAAATTGGATCTCTCGCATGGTTCACTGAAAACGTATTCCTGCACAATATTTACATAAAATAATTACTAACAAATAAATGGCAAGCATCGATTTTTTGATTAAAAAAGTATTAAATACTTTTGCAATTTTTTTGTATTTTTTTTTAAATTTGCTTGTTGAGAATTTGCTTGTTGATTTTGATTTATTTTTAATATATTTCTCTATTGTTTTACCTCATTTCTTAAATTCCAATTTATTTTTAATTATGTCTTCTTTTTTAGCACTTTAATAAATTACAATAATTCACTTTATTATTATGTATTTTTATCATAATTGTGAAAATAGTTTCATTTCGAATCATCTTTAGGAATAACTTAAATTATAGAAAACAGTATTTTAAATAAAGCGTGTATTTTGTTTATCACCGGAAAATGTTGATTTAATATAAATTTTTATATTACTCGTATTTATTCATATTCAAATAAAATGTACGTAATGGTTTTTTTAATGAAATTAAAAATAAAATAAAATTTTAAGGTTTTTTTCTTCTTTTTTTAATATTAGTTATTTTAAAAATGTAATAAATTTATTCTCCGAGCATATAGATACGAGTAAATAAATAATAGATAATTAATACAAAATTTTAAAACGATCCCCGTTGGAGGTCCGTATCAACGAGAGCTGCCATGTGATTTTTTGCACTATTCTTCAGTCTTGTTATAGCAGGTTTCGTCATACACCACCAGTTATCCGGTCAAGCAGTTCAGTTTCGGGTAGCCCGAAGTCGGTCGGAACTGAACTACTCTCGATAATATGACCAGGGCTGCCACAACAAATTTTTTGACGATCCTGGAGCTCATAGTTGACGATGATGACGACGATGATGATTAATAGACCTGTACTGCCCATCTAAGAGGTATTAACCCGTAGAGGGAAATCCGCATTGTTGTTAGACCACTTTAAGTCTCATTACTTTTCCGCAAAAATATTAAAATTTCAACACAAATATGATATTTGTGCGAAAAAATTTGCAATTGCACAAATATTTACAATAACAAAATTTTTATCCTTTCTTTTAGTACAATTTAATGTTAATTAATATTTTCATTAAAAAAAACTAAATAAAATCAACAAAAAAATCTTTCTTCAATGTTCAAATGCTGTTTTTAAAAATAATTAATGACGGGGAAATTTAAGGCAACTATTCGAATTAATTTGATTTTTATTTACTTAAATATATAAATAAAAATGAAAAGGAGTAAATTCTCAAAATTTAACTTAACTATTATTTTAAAAAAAAACTTAGTTAACTCTTTTGGTATGGCAAATTATTAAGAAAAGAAAAAAAACAATAATTTCGAGATAATAAAAACAATATTCAAATGGTTAAAAACTTAAATAATTGTAACGAAGAAAAATGAAGAAAAAATAATTGTGTTACCCTAAAAATCGAGCACAAATACATATCCTTAAATTGTGAAAAAGAAAATTCCTTAATAAAATTTCAACGTAAGAGGGAGCGAAAAATAATAGAATGTCAATTGGGAGAAAATCCACTGCGACGACATCGGTGAATTCCATCCAAACAATGGCATTTGCCAAAGGAAAAGTTAATAAAATTTAATATATTCTTTTGCATGTGAAAGTTTCTATAATAAAGAATAGGAATTAGCACACATAACAAATCCAGATGCCAAACAATCAATATACATACATACGCATACATACACGTATGTGCATATTGGAAGGAATTATTTTTGGTTGAATACACCTTTCGAGGATAAACCAACTTGGACCAACATGCCCATACTTACCAAAGAGAATTCAATTCCCGAAAGCATTGCTAGCATATCGGTACTTTGTGCGGCTTAAGACTCCAATTTCTGGTATAAGCCCTAAGCTCATATGTGTCAGCTATCAGTACCTCCATTATTCACGATCATTCCGATCTCTTCTGTTCAGAAGCAAACCTTTTAAGTAGCTGTCACCATCACCACGTATTCCATTCCCCTTTCCAATTTCCAATATGAACGAAACTCTCCACCGATAATGACAATCCTTAGTGTTTCGTGTCTCACTCATTCCCCCATCAGCAGAAAGTGGATTTGAATAAGAAAAATGCAGGACATTCAGGGTTGAATGGTACGAGCAAGAAATGATATCCCGAAAAATACCAACACACATAAACTAGGGACATGCATGTAAATATTTATATACGAACATTTTACGAGGACTCTTGATAAGCACAACATTCAGGGTATTCATGTCGGACTTTATTCAGGAAGTTGGGCCCCTTTTTTTTTCATTCGGTTACCATAAATGGATCACGACACATGTGAGCTTAAAATCCACATTGAAAACATTGACTGATGGCCATAAAAAATGGTGGAATGGTAGGATGTTAGCGAACAATAGTGAGTGACAGTGAATGACGGCAACTAACGAAAGCTTTATCAAACGTGAAACGTAAAGAAGAGACCCAAACAGGGAAGCTGCACAATCAACGAATAATGTAGAGGAGGCTTGGTAGAAAACTGTAGGTATGCTAGGAAGACGGAATGTTAACTCATTCCATTTCCATCGATTTTATTAATTCTGGACATTATAGAGATCTCGGCAAAAATCGAATCGAAGGACTTCCACAGAGGGGGGCGATTGAATCAAACTTCTCCATTTATAAAAGGATATAAGTATATACTCGTCCTCATATGTGCCATGCATACACATATACGTACGATGTACACAAGCAAAAAACTGATATTTATATGCAAATACTATTGTACAAGTGTGTAGACGTAAATGTTTGGTTTTAATATTTGCTCGTTTGTTCTCCTCTTCAAAAAACTGGCGGACAACAGTACAAGGAAGGCAATGGCATTTAATAATCCGAACAGCACTAGAATATGAGGGCCAGAGTGAAATGGCACTGGCACGTGTAAGGGAATCGAGTAGAAGGCACACGTATCCATTGCCAACCATTACCGTTCCATATGGGTATATCGAATCTTGTTAGCTATCTTCAAGCCCATCAACTATCGCTCCACCTTCCACCCAAAATGTCTCCCGTTTCGACCTCATCTCAACGGGCTCGTCTGAATCAAACAGCATGTTTGTCTTGTGGATGCTATGGTGCCCATTTCCCATATGGTGGGATATTCTAACACAATGTTTATGTGCTCTTCACTAACTCGCCAACTGTATAGCGCGGGTTATCTAAAACAAAATGGCCGACGGTCTGTCACGTGATTGGATACACAAAAGCAATGTATTCGCCGGAGTTGATTTGCTTCGTACTCAACAATAACCATCTCTTCCACCACACCCCCTCCCCTCTTTACAATCACATACCCATTCCATACACCATCTGATTTTTTTATCATGTCTCATTGCTACACAATATCTATCCTCCCCCACTGTGACATCGGGTTATACTGTATTCAAATGTAAGCTTTTTGCGTATACACACCATATAGACAGACATGTGTGAATACGTTGGCGTATACGTGTACATACTAGTCTTAACGTACCGAATAGGTAGGAATCTAGCTAGCATAAAGCTACGAGCACAAATCTACAGCCAGCATTCAGTAAACCTGTATCACAAATTCCTTCATATCTCGTTACATCGAAATGGGTATACGCTATACCATACGGGAGAGTTTGGCTTGCCTGGGCTATTGGGGCATCTAAGCGGAATGGGAAAATTTCCATATGTTCTCGTATAGTGTTGAACGTTAGCGAGCATAGTACTGAATAAACCCTCAGACAAGGACCATGGCTGGTGGCAGGCTAATGGTGGAACTGATGGATCTGATTGGTCTGATGGAGGACCAGAGCATATTTGCGAATCCGATGGTATGGTGACACCGTGTGTGCACGAACGAGTTGTCTTGTCGCGGCACATTCGCTGGGCAAACATGAAACAAGAAAACCATATTTCACCCCATCTAACGTACTTTAAATCTACCACTCACTATATTGTTGAAGGATAGTCCTGTACCTTGAGATGGGTGGATTTGGTACATATGTACGAGCACAGTGTATTGTATTAGTGTGCGTGAGTGTCGGACTAAATTTAACTAGGCACAAAACATGGGACAATCCGTACAGCAACAATTCACTGGTTGCGAATCCATCAAGAACCGGGTACTATTATGAATACCTACCTCCATGCTGGGCTAGGATATTTATATATTCAAAGTGATGGATGGCTCGATATGAATGAACAGGCAGCCATACATACATACATACATACATTGGGGATTTGAGAAAAAGAATTCCTACTTTTTACCTTGGCAACGCACATATTTACATATACAAATAAGTATGTATATGGCATCGATAAATGTATATTTTTTGAAAGACCATAAAACGAATATGCTTTTAAGGGAAACCGAATAAATAGTGTGTATATGTATAAAAAAAGAAGAAGAAAATATAAAAACAAATCGAAAAACCATAATTCGAAAGGGAGTAAAACGAATTTAAAATTATGGGGCCAATTTTATCTTTACAAGATGAATAAAAAATGACTTTAAAAAAATTCTCTGGACCATTTGTTTTGGTCAGAAGTTGGGAATATATTTTTTTATTTTTTTTTTTTTGGAAAATTCCAAAATTATAACATTTTAAGTTTGTATGTATAATTATGAGAAGAACAGAAACCCATCATGGGGGGTATATAATATAAACTTATACAGGATCTACCAATTCGAACTTTTTTTTTTAATTAGCAATTAAACAAATATTTTGTACGAAAATTACATTATTCTTTACTGTATTACGAGGTCAGTTCAAAAAGTATCGCAAATTTTGAATTTCCGCGGGTTAAGTATATTCGATTTTCGATTTTTTATGTAATGTTATGTTGGTACTCATGTCTCTCACTTATGCCGACAAGTTCGATCATTTTTAAAATTTTCAGTTAATTTTTGACAGTTGCTTTGCTTGCACGTGTTTTTGCTCGTCTTCGATTTTTGCTCAATTTCAACCAAAAACAGAATCGCATTAATATTGGACTCTGTCCGCGACGACCCAAATTTGCTCCAGAGAATCATAACTGGTGACGAATCATAGGTTTATGGTTATGACGTAGAAACCAAAGCTCAATCATCCCAATGGAAGCTAACGCACGAGCCAAGACCGAAAAAATGCCAAGTTCGGTCGAATGTGAAGGTTTTGCTTACAGTTCTTGCCACAGGGTAGAACGGTCAATAAGGAATATTACCTGCAAGTTATGCGCAAGTTGCGCTAAGCAATCCCCCAAAAGCGCCCGGATTTGTAGAAGAACAAAAATTGGCTTTTGCCATTTTTGGCCAAAAACAACACACTAATAATGCCACAGTTACCGTATTCCCCAGATCTGGCGTCCTGTGACTTTTTCTTGTTCCCGAAACTGAAGAGCCCCATGAAAGGATGATGCTAAGCTACGATTGAGGAGATAAAAACGGCATCGAAGAAGGAGCTGAACAAGATCACAAAAAATGATTTTTTGAAGTGCTTCGAGGATTGGAAAAAAACGTTGGTGCAAGTATATAATATCTGGTGGGGATTACTTTGAAGGGGCCAAAATAGATATTCATCAATAAATAAATAATTTTGAAAAAACACAAAATTCGCGATACTTTTTGAATGGACCTCGTATATTGCAAACACTTCACCATTTGCGAAAATGAAAAAAAAAATATTGAGTAAATGTTTACCATGACTACCATATTTTCAAGTATTAATCCAATTTTAGCATAATTTTGGTCCTATTTCACGGATGACGTGATGGGTATTGGTTTTGAGCTCTTGAATTGTATGTGGACTATTCTTATAAACCTCATCCTTAATATAGTTTTATAGGAAGATGTTCAACGTCGTTAAATCATATGATGGTGTAGGTAACGCCATCCTATTGAGACGACAAGTAGTCAATATCCATGTCATCAAAAATTATGGTAGCGAACCATAAAAAATTATGGTCTCCAATGACAGTACTTGTAGCACTAAAAAAAAATGCAGTTATTGTTCAACAACTCGTCTTGGATTGCAAATGATTTGGTAACTTCAATTCTTGCACTAATTGGACCTTATAAGGCTTAAGATACAAAGCCTTATGCAAAATTGGCCACGTTGTCATTATGGCAGTCCCAATTATGGAGAACATCGTTAAACCGATGAAACTGGATCCTTTGCAATACATTCACTCACAAAAGCAATATTTTCAACTAAAACTTGTTGTACGAAAGTCAAATTTATCCACCAAATTCTCAGATAACTTTCACAGATCGACCATATTCATAATGATGTTGAATTATTATAGTATAATTTTTGAGCAAATTCAAAAGATTTTTCATCAAATGGTAAATCTTATACTATGAACATGTCAAAAATCTATTGTATATACTGTCAATACTGTCAGCATAAAAATTTCAAACCTATTGAAGAAAAAAAATAGGTTCCTATTGGTAGACCCTGTCTCCAATCAAATTCAAATATTTTTTATTTTTTTACATCCCTTAAGAATCTAAAAATAATGACCACCACAATATGGTAAAATTTGATAAATGTTAAATTTATTTTGAAATTATTTTCTCGTACCTTTACCTATATGGAGAAGAAATTTTTTTATTTTTTTAAAAAGTAGTCAAACCATTTTACTAACCGATATATACACAATATGTATGTATGTTCATAAGGGTCTATATCCTTTCATACTAAAATACAAATGTATACGAGCCAAGAAATTCCACACTTTATCAAATATATTGCAGAATGTGTTGTTTATCGCGAAGTAAATGTGGGCGGTGGCAGCGACTGATACTGACGCTTCAATGATTAACGTGGTATGATGTTTGACGGGGTTGAATGATTCTAAATAAAAACCATGGTTGGATGGATGGATGGATGGATGGATGGATAGATGGATGGATGGATGGATGGATGGATAGATGGATAGATGGATGGATGGATGGATGGATGGATGGATAGCTTGAAGGATGAATGATTGGATAGATTCATGGAATGAGGGATGCTAGAATAGATGGTTTGTCTAGTTGACTGGTTTGGAAGCTATTTGTTTATTTGCTCTTCTACCTATCGCATCCACCTGTTCTTTAACTTTTCTATACTTTAACCTTTCTCTACCGATATACTCTCAGTTTTGTTTTTTTCTTCTTTCTTCTTTCAACTATATATGGTATGTGCCTATTACTATATTTATTCGCTTCGGATTCAATAATTCTATTGCTGAACTCTCAACGAAAAACCTACCCTTAACTTAAGATGTCTGCTCTCGACATCATTCCATCAGTATAGGTGAATGGAGATTAAGGTCACCGTGGATACCATATCAAATTATTATTCTACAATATTTTGTACACATGTATAATATACGTTACACATATTTAGATCGTATATCAAATTCAACATTTACTTTTAGAATAAAATTTAAAAAAAAAGGATTCGTTTTTTTACGCATTTTTACCAACAGAAGATTATGTATAATTTATCGGATCAACATTTTGAATTCGGTCAGTTTTTACTATATTTCAATAAATTTCTAGTCCTTTCTTTTGAATTTTGTTTCAAATAAAATCAAAAGTCGATCGTGAAAAAATATTCGCAAAAACTCTACAAATTACCATTAAAATCTATTTTTTTTTTCAATATAATAAAAAAACTATATATTTATATATTAGAAGAAAAAAAATAATAAACAATAAAAAAGGAAAGGGGAAGAAGAAGAAATAAAAATATATGTTTAAGTTGAAAAAAAAAATTGAAAGAAGAATTTCTACAAACTTAACCGATAATAAATCTTTTTACGACATTCATGTCTCCAAAGACTGATGTGTCGAACTGGTAATCACTAGATAGCATGATTGTGTTCCAAACAAAACAAAAAAAAAAAATTGTTTTTTTTTTTTTTTGGTTGCCTTTCAAAAAGCTATCGAATAAAATAACAAACAAGCTCAATGAATAAATTCACCATTTGTCACATAAATTTAAATAATTTGCAATCCATCAGTGAAATTGATGTAACTCAACCAAAAAAATGGGAATGTATTGGCCCATTTTTCGTTTGCCTGTTTTTTGGCTTTTCGGCCTGTTATCATTTGCTTGAACAAAACATGAAAAATTTACCATTAACGAAAAAATATAGAAAATATTTCATAATATGTACAAAGAAATTATTGGACTATATTATGTGTAGAATATTGATGAATTTATCGAAAGGACGAAAAATATCCTTTTTCAGGCAAAAACTTCTGGATTTATTTTCCTTTTTTCAATTTAAATAAAGGAATTATCCAATTTGTAATTTGGAAAATAAAATTAAATCAAAAATACTTTAAATTTAGATTTTCATAAAATTTTTATTTTATTATACAATATTAAATAAACTTTGCAATTATATAAAAAATTTATAAAACAAAATTTTTATTGATTTTTTTCGCTTCTGTTTGGTCTGTAATTCGGCCATTACTTGATGGATGTTTGGTATTTAAATGGTCTGAAATTTGAAGATTATCTAATTAAATATGATTTTTTATATAGTTTTAGAAAGAATTGTCCAACGATGGTAATTAAAAGCTAATTGACATCTAAAAATCTGGAAATTATGCGTTAGTGGGACCATTTTTCCCAATCAAGTCAAAATTTGTCAGGTTTTTTTTGCCTTTTGGTACCGTCTTGTTAAAATCACATATGGTCTACAATAAAGTTTCGAAGATTCGAAAAATAACATAAAAATTGTTTTTATTTATCCATAGTGCTCTGAAAAATTAGTTATCATTTACTCCGTCACTTATTGCAGATACAATGGCTTCTTCATAGAAGATTTGTTGGTTTTCAGAGATCCCTCTATATTTTTGTAGTCATGAAACAAGTGGCCATGACAAAATCACCATTTTACTCGTAATTTTAAAATTGAATGGCAAATTACAATATATTTATATTATATATATAATTACTATTAATTAAATAAGAGAGCTATACTTTCCAAACTGCAAAAGAATAAATAACTCTATTTTAACAGTTAAAAAAAACTCCCTTCCAGTTATAATACTTTTAACAAATATTATAATACTTCTCCTACTACAATATAATAAAGTATATATGCTTTTTTTAATCACCTAAAAACTAAAAATAAAATCACATCTTTAAAAAAAAATTACGAGTAAATTAGAAGTGAACATTTTTATTCATTTTTTTTTCAAATTTTATATTTTCAAAAAAAGCCTAATATTTTTAAGAAATTTTAATAACAAATAAAAACTGAATTTATATAAAAAAATTTAAAATAAAAATTATAGTTAGGACTATTTTGAGATAGCTCCCAAGCTTTAAATCGTATGTGTTATCCTGGGCTCCTCATCTTTTTATAAATTTATATCTTTGCCAATGTCATTTTTAAGTAGCAGTTGAGTCAGAATCCTCGAAAATATATCCTATTTTAGCCGGAATCCCACAAGGTAGTATTCTTGGTCCAATTTTTTATAATATCCCATCTAATTCTATTTCTATCATTTTCATTTATTCAGATAATACGGCCATAATAACTACCTATATCTAATCTGGCTTAGCTTCCAAAAATTTAAAATCTTCAAAGATTAACATGGAACCTACAGACTATGGTATACTTAAAAGGAACGTTTCATTTTCTATCGCATCCAAGCCTAATAATTCAACATCCTTCGTAATTATATAATCCATCGTAATTTGAATGCACTATTTGTATAGGACCTGTGCATTTTCCATTACAAAAACTTTCACTCCCGTTAATTCTATCATCAAAATTGTCTCCATTTTCCTCTATGAGATTTTTTAGAGTTATCTAAAGTTTAGATTACACCGTACGTACAATGCACGATTAAAAGGAGAAATTTCACCATTTTTGATCGTCTGATAGTGCACTATATGCGCGAGCATGTACGAGTTTTGCTCGTACAATGGTTTGTACAAGTATGCTGTAAGAAAAATTCATGCAATGCACGAGCAATCTAATTATAGTGTAAATACTTAAATGAATAGCTACAAAAATAATTAATCACGATGTACAAGCAGTTTTCGCGACCAGAAAGGAATTTCAATACGTTGAAAAATATTTTTGATCATATAAACGGTTTATGCAATTCTTATTGAAGAATTCTCTAGTTGGTCGTTGCCATAATCTATTTTCGTCACTTTGTATTATCACATTCATTTATTTATTTTGATTATTTCAATTCCTTTATTTGTTTTAGTAAAAAAATATTATATTATTTTAACATGAATATTTCATATTTAAAATCTTAATTATTCTATATTAAATTGGTTATTATAAAATTTGTTTTTGCTACTACTTTTTGAAATTTTCATCAGATAACTTTCATTTTGTATAGATCAAAATAGTTTTTGATACTAAATAATAAATAATATAGTCATAAATTAAATAAAATTTATCATATATATCAAATTAAATTACATACATTAATGAATATACTGTCAAATATCAAAATTAACGAAGTACAAATGATGAGTTTCAAACGAGCAACACGAACGACGTTATACGTAATATATGTATGAGCACGCATTATTACATCAAGTATAGATTATAAATTTTGCTCTTCGTCGAGAAAAAATCGTTGAATTGCACGATCACCTTTCAATTGCACGATCACTGACAGTGAACTTTTTCCAAGAGAAGGGCGTGCATTGCACTCTCGTTAGTTGGAAAAACGTCCGTGGTTGTTTTATCCCACTTAATATTATACAATATTATTAATTAATTAGCGATATAAATATGTTTATTACAATAAAAGTGTAAACATTAAATTTAAAAAAAAACGGAGAAAAATAACATGTTGATTTATTAACAACGATTGACTTTACTGAGCCTTATAGAATATCTCGCAATAAAAATAATATTATTAATATGATATTATTTTGTCAAATATTAAGAAACATATTACTTTCGTTTTAATATCCTTTGATATCAGATGCCATAGAAAAGTGAAAACATAACAGAAACCTATAGAATTCTTAAAATATATACATCATATTTATATAATGATGCGTTTGAGAAAAAAAAATGATTAAATCAAATATAAGTTCGAACAATTTTCCATCCTCTATACTTGCCATAAGCAAACTTTGCTCGTCGTTGAGAAAAAATCGTTGAATTGCACGATCACCGTAACAAAAAAATCGTTCAATTGCATGATCACTGACAGTGAACTTTTTCCAAGAGAATGGCGTGCATTGCACTCTCGTTAGTTGGAAATACGTCCATGGTTGTTTTATCCCACTTTATGTTATAGAATATTATTAATTAATTAACAATATAAATCTGTTTATTACATTAAAAGAGTAAACATTAAATTTAAAAAAAAAAACCGGAGAAAAATAACATGTTGATTTATTAACAACGATTGACTTTACTGAGCCTTATAGAATATCTCGCAATAAAAATAATATTATTAATATGATATTAATTTGTCAAAAAGTAAATTATTATTTTCGTTTTGATATCTTTTGACGTAAGATGCCATAGAAAAGTGAAAACATAACAGAAACCTATGCAATCCTTAAAATATACAACATATTTATACAATAGATATTCAAATCGTTCTTCTTTGCATTTGTTAATTAAAAATATGTTTATGTATATTCTTGTGTATGTAGATGGGAAAAAAGAATATAAAATGTGATGATCATACACTCAACCACTCATACAAGTAATTTTGGTCGGAACGCATAATTTTTGGGATGTTAGTCCCAATTTGAAGGAGTCCGTCTCCATTGAATATTTATATCTTTGACTTGTCGAATTTACATATAATAGTTGATAAGCTACAAATTTCCTGCCAAATAATATCTATTAATAAATATACTGAAAATCAAACGTGGAAAAGTATAGAGAATTAGAATTAAATAAACAAACAAACAAAAAAAATAATGAATAATTTGTTGGTGGATGCTTAGTTGGACCAGTAATATCTAAAGTCAGTTGGACCTTAATAATAAATAGTTGTATAGCTTTGGTTCTACTCCAGTATATAATCCTAATACAAGTATATAAGTTTTAACTCTAAAAGTTAGTCCTTACAAAGGAAAACATATAAAAACGTGGAAGAAAAACCAAAAAGCAAAATTCATTGTAAAGTAAAAAAATGAAAATCGAACGAACCGTAAATGAGAAATCTCGAATATTAATACGAGTAGTAATATGAGAATGAAATTGCGAATTGGAAAATACGAATTTTATAAAAGTATAATAATAATATAAGACCAGATAGAAAAGGATCGAAATGTGCTCCAATTGAGCTGGCTATGAACTCCTAAATGAAAACGAATTGAAGGAATAGGAATCCTATAGCGTTACTTAAATGAATCCAGCTGGGTAAGCTAAAAGGATTCCAGCTGCCTGATAACTCCAACTAAACCACTTCAGAATACTCATAGTATGGAATCGTAATACGTATGTTCGTCTATTTGTTGGCTACCAATCTTAAGACTAGAAACTTTTAATTTTCTTCCACATACACACACATTTGCACATCACACACCACCCATACACACCCACACACAAACACATACGAGCATTTATTATTATCTCGACTAATTCACCACTACCACATGTACAGCTCTATCCATAATTACGTATCTATTTGTATCTCAAACAATATGTAATAGGACGAAATTCGAAGAAACTCTTAGCGTATGTGAAAACCAACTACAGGTACTATATGAGAATTTTGTTCGTATGGCTGTGAATATTGGAGCTTCAAGAAAGCAAACTACTCGTAAATATAATCCGGTATTGTTTTCTATATATTGTACAAGGATATGCATACATTATGGAATAGTTGAATATCTAGTTGCGTGCATATACATTCAATATATGGATGTGTGTAGGCATGTGCGTACGTACTTCTTTGTTATCTCATCTACGACAAAATTTCAATATACAAATTTATCTTACTTTGGCGTTCCTGATCCGTTTTTCATTCGACGAAACAAAATGTGTCCTCCTACTTGCCAAAGTATGGGTTGTTTTCAGATGGTTTGAGATGGTTTTGCCTTTAGCGGCAAATACCACTTTTACCAAACTATCTGTGTGTATGGGGAGTTTAGATGGGTCCCGGTTGGTTTTGGAAAAACTTTCCCAAACTTAACATACAACGTAACATTTTATCAATCATCACGATGAATGAGAACAGGCAGCTTTAGAATCGTTTAAACGGAGTCCTCGTGTAAATTGAATGTATGCCATAAAACTTTACCATCAACTTCTTGGTAAGAAAATCAAAAGATGGGCTGTAGGCTTACGGGTGGCAATAATAACCGAGTTAGAGACATGATGTTATGGAATTGTGAAGTTGATGAGTTAAGAAGATGGAAGATGAAGAGTACTACAAGTAGAACGACTTGGAATTTGAATGAAAGTTTCACGAAAGAGGATACCCTGGCATATGAATAAGTTTCTTCATGTCGAACTTGGCAAGACAATAACAGTTCGGCATAGGCACGAACTACAAATATAACAGCAAAGATGTCGTTATGGGATGTTGCTGAATTGGTACAGGACATGTAATAAGGTTGGAAATTTCAACAACAACGTCAATGGCAAAAGTTGATTCTAAAAGTAGCAAATATGTTTGAACATCAATAATAATAGATGCTCTTAAAGACAACTAGTTGAAAACGGTATAGGACTCTTTGGCACTACCTCGAAACTCTCTTTGAGTTGAAGTCAGTCAGCAAAGTTAAGCTGATACAAAACTTTGAAAACTGTCTTGAGCGTACAATATTTTCTTTTGTCCCCTCAACTCCGTCATTATCACTACTTTACATATCGTACTTGGTATATTTTCTATAAATTCTACAGTATCTATTCTACTACAGATTTTCTGATGCGAATTAATTTTACTAAAATACTCAATTCCGTATAGCATATGTTAAGAATAAAATAATAGAATAGTGGAGAAAGGACCAATAGTATCTACCATAAGCCGAACCCACATGTAATATTAAAGAATGAATTAAAATACATGAAATGAAATTTTTAGTTTCCATCATACAAAATTCATCTTTTTCGGCGTTATTTTTTTATATTTTAACTTTTCCTCAATGGGAAGACCAACAGCCTCTCATTTTATGGTTTTAAGAATTTTTTTAAAGTTAACAATTTAATTGAAAAAATTTAATCTATTTTAAATGCACTTACAAGTGCAGTCTGATAAGTCAGTGATAATTTAAATAAACAACTTCTGAAAAAAAAATTATACAGTTTTTAACACAAACTTATTTTAACCATATACATATGTGTGCATGTAGAAAGGTTAATCAAACTTTGCAAAATAAGTCTCAACTTCAGAATTAGACGCAAATGTTTGGAAACAGTTAGTCGCAAAGAGCCAAATCTGTAGAATACAAGATGTTGCCTATACGTCCTTTTGAGATGTTTATCTTATTACGATGGTGTTTTAAAATAATATCATGGATTTAATTAATCATTTCTTCGGTGATGACCTATATTGGGCATCCTGGATGCTCAACGTCACTTGTGCTTCTAAGAAAACATCGAAATTCACTAACCTACTTCTGTAATATTCCATACGAAGGGTTTCCAAGATTAGTAATTTTTTTACATCAAAAAATAGTATTTTATTAATATACGAAGTTGACTTTTTATTATATTAATTAAGAAAATGCAAACCTTGTCAGCTTTCAATGGCTATCAAAACTAAACTAATAAATAGATAATTATAAAATTTTGTATACCGTATTTTTAAGGATTCCAAATGGTAAAATAAATATTATTATTTTTTTAATATTAGCTATATTTCTTGTATTTATCACTGACTTATCATATTGCTCTTGTATTACTGTATAAATCCATGAAATATTTCTGAATGTGGTTTATAATAATAAAAAAAAACCAAAGGTGCCGTACACAGTTAGATAAAAACAATCCCATCATTCTCTATGCCCAGCAAGGAGTAACAACTTTTTGAAGCCTGTTTCAAATACTAAATACGGATTCGACTCAACTTTTTGAACTAGTTTACTGAAAACCCTTAGAAGAATGTAATTTATAAAAAAAAATATTTTATGATTAAGGAAAATTCTTATTTAGCCACGGTAGTTGGCAATATGAATGATAGTAGAAAACGAGGAAGTCTCTAACATCAATGAAGTGGTGCCATTAGTTAGAGCACCTGCGTCGAATTCCACCAGGGGCAAACTTATCAGTACAAATGTTACTAGAAATCAATTTTTAAGAAAATATGAAAATCTTCTACTAATGAGAAGGTGTTCTCTGGAAAGGTATAGAACTAAGACAGGCCGCCATTTTGATATACAAAGTGTGGCAGAAAATTAATAGAACGAATTTCTTTTGTTTTTGTATGTTAATCTCTTTCATCGGCTAAAAAAAAAACAAAAAAATAGCAAATGGGCTGTGATCAGATGAAAATGGCGACTAAAAAATCTTTTTCCCATCAAAAACTAATTGTGATAAGGGGCGTTGTCATAGTGAGGCATTCAAGTTTCGGAACTGTCCGATCTGATGTGAAGAATTCTTTTTCTGAGAGATAATATTGACCTCACAAAAGCCCTTTCTCTTGTCGAAAAACTTATACTCTTGATAATGAATGTCCCCTATAGCCCCAATATGTTCCATATAATCTCTTTATGCAGAATATATGGGAGGTCTATGTAGAACATTCATCATCAAGACTTCACTTGTGACATACTGTGCGGTCGCATATTTACCAAACTTATACCGCACGTCAAGGAGGGACTAACGTAGAACTTGTGTGAAGGATGGGTTCGAATTATTGACATATCTTATTACTTTTCTGCCTCACCTGGTAGGTTAGTTTTGATAGTATTTATTATGTATTCTTGAAGCAGAACAGTGGCAAACTTTTTTAGGAACGGCATTCAATAGTAATAATACCTTTTTAATGGTTGACAAAATGCATTTCTATTTGAATAGTTATGTTAATAAGCAAAATAGGCTGTTCTGGGCATTTTAAATTACTTGATGAATTTTAGTCTTAAATAGTTCTTATTTTAAAAATTAAAGTATATTAAAACAATATTATATAGATTTTTTTTTTAAATAATTCAAATGGCGTCAAATCGCACAATATTTGATGCCATTTCATATCACCAAATCTCAAAATTACATTTTTGCAAAATAAATTCAAAATTTCTCATGTTTTGTAGCTTATGCTACTGTTTTTTTTATAACACTTTTTAGTTCAGATTAAAATATTTAAATTCAAATAAAAAAATAATTGGTTATCATATGGCCATAGCGCTCAGAAATGACAGTAACTGTGTCTCCTTCTTCATTTTCAAAGAAGTATCTTTTTTTATGAATACAATCCTCCTGTGTAGGTTTATGAATCCTCAAAAATAGAAATTTTATTTATTGACGTATCCACCAAACGTGAAATGAGCCTCATCTTATAAAGAACATTTATTGCTAATCGCGGCTACGGTAGAATCACCACATTTGTAGAAAAATCTTACAATTTTATTTCGTTGTTTAGTAAATTTTCAATCCATAATATATAATGGTAAATTTTTTTTAAAATAAATTTTATATTTTATGACATAAATTATTATCAATTGCTAAATGACGCAATTGTACTTTCATAATTACAAAATGAATAATCTCTAGATTGGCAATCATTTCAGTGACTATTGAACCAATAAGGGCCATCACTCGCTGTAGATTCTAATAAACCACCAATCTTTAAGTTGATATCCTCTGTTTTTCGATAAATGCTGCCTAATACTGACGCAAGCGTCGCAGCTGATAACAATATGGAGGACGAAATCCAAGCACACTTCTTGGCAGCCGACGGAGCCTATTTCAGTTAATCCAAACTATTTCACTCAAAAATTCTGACCATAACCTCAAAGTTACTCCTCTTCAGGACACTTGTTTTATCAATTTTCATCTACTCTTCGTATACTTGGATTATCAGCAAAAACCATTGCAAACTGTTATTGCTCCGAATATTTTTTGGGTACCTACATGAGAATGGCCTATTTAACGATGAATTCCTGGAGTGATACTACGATCGCTCGGTTGTGAGTAAAATTAAGCTCAATAGGCAGCAGTGGAATGGACACATAACCCATATAAAGAGGTAGATCATGCTCGAAAAGTCTACAGTGGCTCGATTTATGGTCCCAGAAAACAAGGAAGCCTGCGCTTTCTGTGAAGGGGTGGAGTTAGCTAGGACGCCAAAAATATGCTAAGTGGGGAGACAGCGATGGAAAGCCAATCCATCCATCTTGAATTAGTGGATGTTTTTTCTCATAGATGTTGCTGTCGAATACCACACAGTATCTTTTGCGATCAAGCAGTTGGTGATTGACTGAGTACACCAATAGAATTTCCCCTTTCCATGGCGATTAGAATGGTATTTAGGACTTTAATCAATCTCATCCAACATCGCAGCATAAAATTGTATACCGACAATCTCGTACCCTTGGAAACCGATAAAGTTACTGTTACTGATACTGAGTAATGATAGCCGCTCAGGATCTAAAATTTCCTGACATCTTAAATGGTGAGCATACATTTTTCAGCAGGAATGCTCCCTCAAGGTTGCATACCGTCCTGTAGAGCAGCCTGTATAAATATTTTCAAAATAACTAAAATTGAATAATTTTTTTTTTGTTTACCTAGATCGTGTAGAAAAAGTACATTTTCGGTATTTAGTTAAAAAGTATAATCAGACAAATATGCTACTAAGGTGGTGGACATACTCTTCTCCTCACACATACATTCAACGAGAATGCACTAATCATGGAAAATTTCCAGTACCGTCTGTTCTGTTTTCTTAACTTTGACTTTACTGCAAGTTTGTGGTTATGAATACTACCACACTTACAATATTTAAACTAAGTTTACTTTTTACTAAACTGTGTATTTGTGTACATTTAGGCGTATCTATAGCCTGTTCAGTCGTATAACGATTAGATTTGGTTTGGCTTCGCCCTTTCGTAATAAAACATTCCAATATTGTTAAACACACAATATTAAGGATACACGTAGCTCCGTTTCTAGTCAATTCTGGCAATAAGATATTGACGCTTCTATGGTTATTAGTCTATTGCCATGGCTATAGTATTGTGTATGTTTTCAGATATACAGGTTAAAGGGCATGGGAAGTAGCCGAGAGAATGGATGATGAGGGAACTCTAGCTCGTGTCAGTGGAGGGTATGGTATTGGTTGAAGATAACCATTTCTAGTTTGAACGAACTTCAACTTAGACTAGCTGAAACTTTCAAGTACTTGCTAAACCAAATGAAAAGTGCCGAAAGGAGTCAGCAGCAGAGGATTTGGTAGATGAGATACTCAAGAATTGTTCTTCTGTCATTCCTAGGCGAACAGGTTGTTCTTTGTGATGGAAACTTTCCGAACAGAATTTTGCAAATTTTCTACATTACTACATGACATATACTCGTGCTCATACGAACAGTTTCCAATTACGATTCCAATCCCACTACCCATTCCTATTTCCCATTCCCATTCCTATCCTATTGGCCTATTTTATTTTACCTTACATTTCTGTTCGCATACAGTGAATAAAAGTACTCTCGTATACGAGTATGTTTATTGTAAATTCCGAAAAGATGGATAAGATGTCTGCTTGTCAGGCATGTGGTGTCAAGTAAAAGGAATTTCGGCACTGAACATATCGTAAGCCTGCCGCTACCCAATATCATTTGAAATGTTGCACTACTTTCTTTCAGCCATCATCGTTTCTGGCATCGTTCGTGTATATTGTTTGAGTTTTAATTAAGGTCGCTTTTCGTCAATTCGAAATGAACGTAGGCAAATGACACATCATCCTCGATGGGAATGGGTATATTTTAAAGAATCCCAACGAACAATATTTGGTGTTATTGTTCGTTTCTATCGTTACCTCTACATTTATTTTCAGAATTTCACCATTTCAGTTACTGTATTATTCCTTCAATATTATATAGCCTGTTACTGGCATTTCCTTACATGCCCAAAACTATATAGAATGATAGTAATTTTGTGGGCTCATCTTTATCTTTATCCTTCTCATCATTGTTGGTAGCAATGTTATTATCTTATATCCATTCATCTATTCGCATCTTTATCAATCCTACATTTTAGATATTTTGCGTCTTTAGCAACTCCTACTGCAATACGCCCTCAAATATACTAAACTATAAGTAGAAACTTTACAAAAGGAATAATTATTTTACAAAATATCCTCAAGACTACGGCGAATGAGTCCTTTTGCGCATTCTATTCATATCTCACATATGATGATAATTGTATACCCCTAAACTTTTACGTTCATAGATATATATCTAACATATATGAGTATATTCAACAACAACAACAAAAAAGTTTTCACAATATTCATCTGCTCAAAGTTGGATGTTTCTGAATTTTTTTTTTAATTATTGTTTTTTTTTATCCAAATTTTAAAACCCCCCAGAAAATTATTTACAATTTACAGGACCTAATAGTCAAATAATCTATATTTTTTTCTTCTTTATTTGTCTTTTTTTTTTACTTATAAAATCCTCTTCTTAGAAGGAAAAATTAACTTGTTATCCTTATACTAAATGGAAAAAAAACAAAAAATTTGTCTAATAAAATATTTCATCCTAAAGTAGTTATTTTTAAGTCCTTTAAATTTTCAATTGTACCATAACTTATCTAATTAAGCCCACTTAACTACTATGACATTTTTTAAGGACCAGTGAAAGGAAAATCCTTTCGCTGATCCTAAAATTATGTGAATTGCTTTGATATAAATACAAAAAATTTTAAACAGAAAAGGAATTTGAAATGTTTTTATCAGCATTTTTACTAGGACATTTTTCATGAATATTTATTCTTGCAATAATTTTGATAAAATACTACAACATTTGGGTATTATTTCTTCCACAAATCCGAGCATTTCTGGCGGATTGCTTCGCGCAACTTGCGCATAACTTGCAGGTAATATTCCTTATTGACAGTTCTACCCTGTGGCAGAATAGCCCATCCTCATGCAAGGGGCCGAAAATTCTTCAAAGGATCCTCCTCTTGAACACAGACAAGTATTCACAATGGTTTTTGCTAAAAACCTAAAAGTCCGAAGAATACATGAGGACTGACAAGACCTATTTAAGGTCAGAATTTTCGAGCGAAATAACTTAGACTGACTGAAGTAGACTCTGCGTAAATTTCTTCTTCCATATTGTTATCGGCTGTGATCCTTGACCACTAGAAAAAGAGAAAAATGATTTAACTATTTCGAAGCAATAATCGCCTATCTGCCACCGATGCTGCCATCATGTATTTTCTTTTGCCTTCATTTATGTGCAGCCCAAGATTTTTCACTACCGGCTCAATCTGGATGAAGGTCTCTCATACATACGTGTATAAGGTCTGTTCAAAAAGTATCACAAATTTTGAATTTCCACGTAACCCGCGATTTTCGATTTTTTTATAGCGTTATCTTGGTACTCATGTCTCTCACTTATGCCGACAAGTTTCGCCATTTTGAATGTTCAGTTAATTTTTGACAGCTGCTTTGCTTGCACATGTTTTGACTCGTCTTCGATTTTTACCCATTCCAAAGAATGGATCAAAGAATCTGTTTCGGGAACAAGAAAAAGTCACAGCAGGTCAGATCTGGGGAATACGATGGCTGCGGAATTATTAGTGTGTTGTTTTTGGCCAAAAATGGCAAAAGCCAATTTTTGTTCTTTCACAAATCCGGGCGTTTCTGGAAGATTGCTTTACGCAACTTGCTCATAACTTACAGGTAATTTTCCTTATTGACCGCTCTACCCTGTGGCAAGAACTCATGATGCACCACGCCCCTGCAATCGAAGAAAACTGTAAGCAAAACCTTCACATTCGACCGAACTTGGCGAGCTTTTTTCGGTTTTGGCTCATACAGCAGCTTCCATTGGGATTATTGAGCTTTGGTTTTCACGTCATAACCATAAACCCATGATTCGTCACCAGTTATGATCCTCTGGAGCAAATTTGGGTCGTCGCGGACAGAGTCCAACAGCTCCTTAGCTGTCAAAAAATTAACTGAATATTCAAAATGGCCGAACTTGCCGGCATAAGTGAAAGACATGAGTACCAACATAACGCCACGAAAATCAAATAAACGTAACCCGCGGAAATTCAAATTTTTTTTTACTTTTTGAACAGACCTCGTTATCAGTTCCGAAATGATTTTAGAATTTTTGCACTATTCTTTTTCACGTTCTCGAAGAATAGGTTTTTACACTGCACTGCTTGACAACGGTTTGAAATCACCACCATTTTTATAAATATTTTTCTATTATACTAAATAATAATATTTTGTTAGTAATTAAAAGGGTAAGCATATTTTAACAGCAATTCTTGTAAATTCCTTTATGGTTATTTAAATTTTTCGAATTTACTTGCTGAAAAATTAAGTATTGATAAAAATAGGTACAATAATTGTTTCAGTCCATAAACAAAACGTATAATTTATCATTATTATTATTTAAAAAACGGCAGGAAGTATTAAATGAAACAAAATTTTTAGAAATAATAAGAGGAATTGTCTAGTTCATTCCAGTTGGTATTTTTTTCATGTATACTCGTAGAATGTCGTGCAAACTCTACCCGTACTTCTTCGTGAAAAATCTTGTTAAAAGGGTTTTTTTCTAAAACGCAACCAGTTCCCACTTTTCCCATAATCTGTCCTGTCCTCCACGTAGAATTTGATTGCTACTTCTCCTGTTTACATTTTCTTATGATTTTCTGGATCTCTCAAAAAAAAATCACTCACCGCAGCACATTTTCTGGCACCAATTTCCCTAAGATTAGCCTATTTGTTCCCTACAATTAAATAATAATAATCTCATCATTTTTATTTGCTAGTTTTACAAAATAATGTTAAAAATTAACAAATCAATCCAAATAGTTGAAGCACAGTTGCTGGCAGCTATTTTTCAATACTAAAAAAAACTATGGAAATTTCCCTCAACTTTAGGTAAAAACTAGACTAACTTATTGATATGCTCATAAAAGAACAACTTAAAACAATAAAAATATTCTAAAAAATTGTGGGAAATTCCAAAAATTTGTCGGCTAATGTATAAGATTGCCAATAAGGCACCTTATACACTAGCAGTATTCTGTTAACCTTAGAAAATAATACCTGCAAATGGTACTTTGGGATAAGATGCCATCACTTTTTCAAAATTTTTCAAATATTCGTTGAAGATCTAAAATAAAATAATTGTTATTCCCATTTTTGATATATTTTTTTAAAGCTATGAAATTTTATTAACGTACACAATCGCACTTGTACCACAAAAATTCTTTCCCATTTTAATAAGTAACAAATTTTGTTTGAAATTAAAATACAAGGAAAATTTACGTTCTCATAAAAGTGTAACAACACATTACAAGGACTATTTATCTTTTTGGTAATTTCATAAAAATGACTATTCTTACAGGATCTAAACAAATAACTAGCAAAATAGGTAGTAGTGTATTTAAGATAGACTCATTCTCGCTCTATTTCAATCTTTTCGAACAAGATATTTTTATATAAAAAATTTTGTATATATTTATTTAACGATTTGATATTAGAATATTTTTAAAATTGATTCATTTTAAAAACTAAATATTTAAAAAAAACAGACTTATTTAATATAATTTTAATGTTAACGAAAATATATTTACGAAAAGAAAATTTCCAAAAATTTTTTGGTGTGGTTTCAGAACACTTAATTATTAAATAGAAAATTTTTCTTAAAGAATATTGAATATAAAAAATACAATTGAATAATCTGTCAAATCAGACGTGTTTTTAATGCGATCTGAAATAATTTTAATTATTATTTTTTGTAAAAAATTGGTAATTAAAATTCTTTAAATAATATTTTGATAAAAAAAATTTCGATTTATGATAGCTTAGTTTGTGCGAATATACTTTAATATTAAATATAATAAATAAATACAATAAAAAGTAACATTAACACTGAAATACCTAAAATACCGCGATCACGATCATTGAAAACAACCTATCAGTACCGGATCGATCAGTGATATAAATAATGGTTTCGTAAAACCAGTTGGCAAACCGAAGAGAAATGCACAGTGCCTTTTGGCCACTTCCAACAAAGAAATTAAAACCAGTAACCTCACTGCAATAAAACCACTTCCAGCTATTAGCTGATGATAATACTGATCACAGCTGGTGTGCCTCAAGGCAGGTTCCTTGGTCCACTCCTATATAATATTTATACCTTTGACATCTCAACTAATTTCAAAACTTTGACTACCACCTATGCGGACTATCTCACTTCAATATCTAAACAGCTTTAAAATATCTACAATCCCATATTAATGAAAGCAAATTAGCAGGATTGTTCATGTTACCTTTATTATGTTATCTGTAAAAATCCACTCATTCCTATATACCTTCATGACAAAATCATTCCACCAAAAAACAAAATACGCTATCTGGGACTAATCCTAGATAAACGATTTACTTGAATTTCTCATAAAAATTTAAAAGGACTTAAACTTAACAGACATTATCGACTACTTTTTAGATCAAAATTTACATTTTAAATCGATCTTTCAATTTATAAACACAATTTTAAAACGGATCTGGACATACGGAATGGAGCTCTGCGGTTCAACTAAGCGTTCCAATTGATCTCTAATTCAATCCCTTCAATTCAAAATCCTCCGAAAAATCTTTGTAGCTCCATTTGCTCATAACTTATGTTTTTCTCGTTATAAAAAGTTTCAGTAACGATTATCCTGTCACTATAATACTTTTGTTAGAAAACTCTCCCATGTTACTTTCCCGTTAAACACTCATCGGCGTTTTCAGAGAAATTGGTCAATTGGTTCCTCTCCTGTCATTCTAATGTTTTTGTCATAAAATCTACTTGTTATAATATTTATGCAGTTGTCAATATGAAGAAGAAAAATCCCCTTCAGAGTAGTTTTATCTTTGTCAGCCATACATTGGAAGAAGCTTTGTTAACAACAGTCTTCATAGCAGTGTTGAAAGGCTTCAACTGGAATTTTTAATTACACTTTTTTTAAAGTTATCCACAGTATTTTTTTATCCTTGAAAACAATAATAAGTCGCATAGCGACCTAAATCAGGTGAATGTGGTGAAGCGAAGAAGGGAAAAGAAGGACACACTCTTCCGATTTCCTTCTGTTCAATAATGAGGCTTTTTGGTACTATCTTGGCACATGCATTTCTCATGCCAAAATATTAAGACAATACCTAAAGAGAGGTAAAACGATTCAAATTTAACTCACTGACCATCGGTTTCAGTATTTATCCACAGTCTAGCGCTCTTACTCTTTCCACATTTTCATCAGTTTTAATATTGAAGACCACCCTTAGCGTGGTTCATCTTCCTTTGCTTCTCGGCTCTTCAAGAATGCTATCGATAATACTAAAATATGTTTTAAATTTTTAAGAATAATAATAAGTCGGGTACTGGAAAACTATATAAAAATTCTTTTTTTCGACAAAAATTCGTTCATGAAGATGGCCATGTGACAGAGGGCAGCCAAGTATCTGAGCTTTCCAAGGACTCATTTTTCTGATCCTTTTTGTTATTTGAAGTTCAATTCCAAGTACACACTTCCACAATAAACGGAAGGACACATCCACAGATCAATAAGATACGGTTCAGATTAGAGAAGAAATAAAAATAAATAAAAGTTAGTAAGTATGACTTCAGTATGATAAGTCAATAATAAATGAAACAAAAAATAAGTTTATTTTTTAACGTAGTCTCCTTTTAGCTGGATATACTTCGTCCAATGATATTCCAACTTTTTTATACCACCTGTGTAGTACGATTTGTCAAACTTTGCAAAATAGAAGTCAGTTTCAGTTATAACTTCAAAATTGGACGTAAATTTCTAACCACCAAGCCATTTCTGCATGTTTGAAAACAGGAAATAGTTGCAGGGATGTAAATATGGAGAATATGATAAATGGGAAAGTAATGCATAATGTAATTCTATCAATGTTGCTGTTCACTTTCCGATGATTTTCATGTATTTATCATTGACTTATCAGACTGCCCTCGTACAGACCAAATGTAGCTATTTTAAGTATTTTTTCAAGTGTATGTATTTTAAATAAATTAAGCTATTCTGTGTACTGACCAAGTTTTAGGCGCTCATTGCAACGAAAAATTTATTTTAAAATTAGCCTAACTAAGGAGCAATATAAGCACACCGAGGTATTCATACTTGATAGTTGTCTTCACCAACACCTTATAAAAATCTAGCATGGGACATAAATTCAAGTTTTTTATCTAGTTTGATCCCTAAAACAATAACAGATTGTATTAGTTCCCAAAAATAGTGTATATAAAAGGTGAGTATTAAGGTCTTTACAATACTAGACCATTTAAAGTACACCTATTATTAAAGATGCTTAAATCCTCTTCAATAATATTAATATTATTCATATTTTAAATCTTAAAAAATATATTTGGTATCATCTGCATAGATAAGTATTTGAGAGCGCTTAGTTAGTTTTGGAATGTTATCAAAGTAAGGGACGAAGATGACTACCCTGAGGGACACCAGCATCAATGCCTCTTGTTGTAGACGTTGAAAAAGATATGTAGAGTAATAGAGTGAGGGATTTTTACAAATGTTAAACTAAAGTCAGTGTAGATTTCGTAACAGTTTAATAGTTTTAATAAAAACTATTAAAAAAAAATTTAAAAAGTGATTTTAAGTGAATGTTAAAAGGTTAATTGTTGTTGATCTGAAGGGGAACAAAATCTTATTAGTAAGATGAAAGCTGACTCGAATAACTTTGGCATACTAGATGATTTTACTATTAGTCTGTTATTAATTAGTTTATTTTAGTAGCCTTTTTTTAAAAAAAAAAAGTGATATTGTCCTAAATTTTATTTGTTGAAAACTTTTTCCAAATAAGTTAGTAATCTCGTTAAATACAATTCGATAGAAACTGAAGTGATATCATCTAGAACATATTTCTTTTAAGGGCTTTTTTATAACAAAAAAATTCTTTTTATAACAAATAAAAATTTATTTTTATAAAAAGGTTCTCACATTTTCATCAATTTTCAAAATTGAACGCCTAGTTTTTAATACTCGAAGCTTCTTGACTCTTCAAAAATCCAGTATACCCTCAAAAAACGTATACTCTTGGTAAGGAATGCTCCGTATAGATAAGTGAAATGCTCGCGCATTCTCCAAATTTAAGATAAAAATATTTCAAATTCTCCAAAATTAAGACAAAAAATTTAACCTTACCGGCGCAGCCCATAGTTTAATTTTATAAAAAGAATAAATTATTCAGAATTAAAAATCGATAATAATTCCACTTTATATGCTATACGAGGGTCGTTCAATAAGTCCTTAGAAAAAGATGGAAAAAAACTGTTTTTTTTTTAAAAAAAAATTTAATTTTTCAACATAATCTCCTTTTAGCTCTATACACTTTTCCTACCGTTTTTCCAAAAAAAATTTCCCGTCCAAAAAATAGGATTTCGGAAGTTCTGCAAAATACTCATCCGTTTGAGCAATGACGTCCTCGTTGGAAGTGAACCGTCGTCCGCCAAGCCATTTCTTCAGATTGGGGAAAAGAAAATAGTCACTCGGGGCCAAATCTGGTGAATAAGTGGGATGCTGCAACAATTCCATTCTCAATTCCACAATTTTGGCCATGTAAACAGCGCAGGTATGCACACGCGCATTGTCCTGATGCAAGAGGTTTTTTTTTCTTCAGATGGGGGCGTTTCTCTTTGATTTCCTCGCTCAACCGTTGCAATAACGACGCGTAATACGCTCCTGTTATTGTTTTTCCTTTTTCCAAGTAGTCGATAAAAATGATGCCCTGCAAATCCCAAAAGATCGTGGCCATCACCTTGCCGGCCGATGGCACAGTTTTTGTCTTCTTCGGAACCCGTTCACCCTTGAAAATCCACTGTGATGACTGTCTCTTCGTTTCTGGAGTGTAGTAGTGTATCCAGGTTTCGTCCCCAGTGACATATCGACGAAGGAATTCGGCAGGATTGCGATGAAAGAGTGCCAACATAGCCTCAGAGTCCACTACACGATTGCGCTTATTCTCCTCTGAGAAATTTTTTTCACAGACAATTTTTCATGCAAAATTGAAGCGACTGTACCTTGTGATATGCCCGTGGCCTCAACTAATTCGCGCACTTTAATTCGCCGATCGTTCAAAATCAGATCGTGGATTTTGTCGATGATTTCAGCAGTAGACACCTCAACTGGGCGTCCTGAATGATGTTCATCTTTTGTGGATGAACGGCCACGTTTAAATTCATTCACCCAATTGTAAACCATCGCAAACACAGGTGCAGATGTGCCATAAACTGCATCCAACTCGGCTTTGATTTCTTTCGGGCTTAAGCCTTTCAAATGGAGATGTTTGATGACAGCCTTAAACTCGCTTTTTTCCATTGTTATGCACAAATAAATGTCGTTAACTTTAATCGACGATAGAAATTGACCTACGCTATGTATCGTGCTGAAATTTTGACAGCTTTCCTGTCAATAATGCTACTAACAAAAAAAAATCTTGTTGTGCTCATAGATTCTCGTATCTTATCCATTTTTGAAAAAAATTGTCTATTTTAGAACTTCTAAGCAAGAGGAGAAAATATCTTCCTTGAATTTTTCGAAAATAGTTAATTTTTTTTAAATTTCTAAAAAATAAAATAATAAAAATTGTAATAATATGTGTACTTTTAATATAAAGTAAAATGAAAAGTGTACTGATATGAAAGTTAATATTTATTGAAAACGATTTTTCGTAGAACATTTTCGTCATTTACTTATATAGTAACAGCATTTATTATATAGTATCAAAAAGGAGGTATTATAAAAGAAGAGTAGGCGATATATTTATACAATGATCGAACAAAATAAAAACCAAAAGGAAAAACAACACTTGAAAAACAATCATACAGAAAACAATCGTTGAAAAAGGGGATGGCATAGAATAAATGTTCGTAAAGGCTCAATGCCATTCTAAATGTCAAAGCTTATTCTATAAACTCCAAGCCTCGCATTACTATACACATTCTCGTACCCTGATCCTTTACGAAAGCTAACTTATCATTTTGGGTGAAATCAACTTGTCCTTGTATAAATCCATTCCAATTTGGAAACAACAGTTAACCTAACAAACCCTGCTCATACACATATATGGGGTTGAATAGAAATTCTTTACGAAATATGTGCGTTCCTAGCTAGTGTAAGACCATGTAAAGAAA
This sequence comes from Atherix ibis, assembly GCA_958298945.1. Lineage (NCBI taxonomy): Eukaryota > Metazoa > Arthropoda > Insecta > Diptera > Athericidae > Atherix > Atherix ibis. The sequence continues at coordinate 19,681,940 of OY282610.1, read as the reverse complement.
CGGCTTGAGGCTAATCAATCTTCGGTTTTAGTGACATTCACCCAACGAAAAAGGTCATACCAAAGTGGGTGTTACAGTACTTAAAAAGGACTACATCAGGATGAGGACTAATGAGTTTCTGACTCTCAATATTCTACTCGAAATCGTTTTGCTTACCTACACGTATCCCTCTATACCAACAAATCCAAAAATATATTCATATGTGAACGATTGCATACATACACAAACACATACGAATGGATTTGTATAAATTTTAGAAAATTCAAAGAGTTACAAAAAGTACGCCTTTGCGTAAATTTTCAAGCATTTGATATCCGTTTCCGTTGCTATCATTAGTGAATAGGCTTACGTGATATTTATCCAAAAGCGCAGCCCAATTTTCTTCTTTTTTTTGTTGGAACGGAGAAATTACGATAGAATGGTTGGATGGCCTCAGAGGATATTTTGAAAATAAACTTTCATGTTTTTAAATGAAAATGGGCATAATAAATTGGAATAGGTAAATTGGGTGGTTGTCCTAATACGTAATGACACAAAATAAAATGTATTCTGTTAGAACAGAGCTTAATATGGATTTTGGCGTTACCATAGCATGGATGATCCGCTTTTATCTCATTCCTTTCTAAATGGTATCATGTTCAATTTAATATTTTTATAAAATCTTTAGATAAAATACAAGTTATATTATATACTTTATTGTATGCATATACCATACATAGATATATTATAGATTGAAAAGCTCAGACTGGTTTTTTTTCTTCTTTTTTGTAACGATATACTTGAATTTTTACGAGTGTTTGCTCATTTACGAGTAATATCCAGAGTTACAAATTTTTCAAAAATAGTATGGACACCATTACAATCGATTCTGCGCACTATTGCCGTAAGAAAATCAAATTTTTTTTAGCCTGAAAGATTTTAATTTTGCAAACTTTATTGGCGCTTAGCTAGTAAAGGTCGAATTACAATGGGAAATATGAAGAAAAAAAACATCCAAAATTACCTTAAAAGGATAGAATTCTGCAATTTATAATGGCGAAATATAGGCAATATAATTATTTAAAAATTTAATCAAAATTTAAATTTGAAAAGTATTTAATTTAATTTTAATTACCTTCGCATAAATTGAATAACATAATTTTTCAGATATACTTTATTTATTTATTATGCTAAAATTAAAAATTCTCAACAAAATAGTTAAAAAAAGCAAATAATTGAAATGAAATGAAATTTTCTGAATACTTTATTAATATTAAGGATGACCACATATGACTTTTACCCTAATATAAATAAATAATATGACTACGATGACACTAGATAATCGACAGGCAAAAAAAAAATCATCTACGACAATATTTTTCCCTCCCAACTTGTAAAATACGAATTGCTTCACGGGTTAAATATCACATCAAAAGCCAACCAATACACACCTTAGAAATTTCTTCGAGCACATAAATCAAATTTCTTCATGATTGAAGCGAAAAATGTTGCCTTGGCAAATTTGCATATTAGTTGTTCACCATTGACCAACCATTCGGTGACCACTGCTGACCACCACCAACGGTGTCCACCCCATTGACCGAGAGCCGAAAAACTTGAATTCAGACATAGTAGAAAAATCAACTTACAGCCAACCATGACTTGATTTGTATATGACCTCGTCTTGTATAGCTATCCGTGGTCGTCAGGTTAGGGGCATTACTGACCAACTTTTCTGGAACCAAGTTACATATGCGATTAATTTTTTTAAATAGCTTCCAAACATCCCGCTGCGTCAATTATCGCACAAGGTGTAAACTGAATGATTGGCGTGCAGTTCGCCTTGCCCTTTGACCGATTCGAACATTAAGTAATCATAAAAAAAGACAACGTCAAGATGACGAAGAACACCTTTTCACCTTCAGTGAAGCCTTCGTTTTCTCATCCCTTTTCATTAACCCTTACGCCATTTATGAACCTTGTCGTGGTCTTACTCTTGAATTGGCTTATTACATTTCATACAGCCCCCCCCTCCCCTGCTCTCTTAACTATTTTCTGTTAAGTAAAACTTAATTCCAAAACATTGAATCCTTGTTTAAAAAAAAAAATTAGAATAGGGTTTGCAATGCATATCCTTTAAGTTAAAATTGAAATTTAGAGCTAACAAAACTAGTTTTGACCAATGTCCATTTCCTGTTTGTTCTTTCCCATGCAGGTATGTATAATATTTGCTCATCCAAGGGTCACCTAGGGCATCTTCGAGTGTTTCTTAGCGACAAAACAACTTTATAATATCTTTCGATCGTGTGCCATCCCTCTTATTATTTTTTAATCAAACTAGTCAACTCAATTTTCATTTTCTTTGATTACAAACTCATGTGCAAAAAATTCGATTAATTACATAATTTTGATAGAATTTAACAGGAAATTAATTATATTAGGAATTCTTATTAAATTTTTATTGTAATGGTTTTTTTTTTTAAATTTTCTGCATTCTTAAAAACGAAATTTTTATAGAATTTGCGGAGAAATTTTTTTTTTCAAATGTTAAGAGGCGTTTCACAGAGATCATGTTGGGTTATTTGGGATTTTTTCTTTCGATTTTCGGTTCAATTCATACCAGAAATATTTGGGAAGAAAAATATCTCGCAAATGTAGTGGTAATATTATCCCCTTCAAAGGTCCTTACAACTACTACTCCTGTAGGAATGCTAAGGCTCATTCTTCATGCAGGAATATACTACAGCTTTAATATGTGGCTTTACTTTGTAAGATTTCATATAGTCAACAAAAGTCTCCTTTTGATAACACATATTATAAAATTTCCTCCATTATGCCATACAGTCCCAATCATATAGGTCTCGTTCGTCCTTTTACAAATATGCCAACAAAAAATGTGTGCTTCTTAGACCAAAAAAGTATTAATTTAGACTCCTTACTCGTAAGGTACCTATTTCAAGTGTTAGAGCGACAAAAACTGCTGATCTTTTGTCAATGTCCACATTTTCTTATTATTTTGAGAAATGATCCCTACAGTTTCTTGCCCCAAAAGACCTGCCCCGCCCAATCGGTGTTCACCGTACTTGCGCTAATTTATGAAGCCGTTAGCCTCCTATTCCAACGTTTAAGATTTTCATTCCAATCTTTAAAAAGCTTTTCACAGGGGTCCTGTTTAGATTATGACACAACCCCCCCCCCCCCCATACATTTTCGATGATAAAATATGTCACAAATGTGGTGACAATATTATCCCCTTCCAAGGTCCTTATAACTCCTGCTCCTGTAGGAATTCTACGACTTATTCTTCATGCAGAAATACACTATGTTATAGCTCCAATATGTCCTTGTAGCTATCCTTTGTAAGGTTATATTTTATTCAACAAAGGTTTCCTTTTGATAATCATCCTTAACATTGCCTCCACCATGCCATACATTGCCAAACATGTACGTCTCCTTTGTCCTTTTACAAATATGCTGACAAAAAAACGTGTACTTAATAGGTCGAGAAATTTTTAATTTAGTCTCCTTACCCTTAAGGTATCAATTTCAAGTGTTAGAGTGACAAAACTAACTGATCTTGTGCCAATTTCAAGCGATCCTCACCGCTACTTACCCCATCAGATCTGCCTCACTTAACCAGCGACTCATGCTACTTGCGCCCACATCTGAAGCCATTCACTTTCTTTTCGTTCTACTCATAAGTTTAATTACATGATCTTCGATGGCCTTGGTATTTTTAAGTTTATAAAAAATCAACTTTTAATTCTCTTCTTTTTTTTCAAAATATACCATATTGTTGATTTATTCATTTAAAATTGAATGTCCTTTATCTGGTACAGTTCATTTCCTAAATTTTATTTCCATATAAATCATTTAAAATTAATCTATTATGCTTGGTTAAAAAAAAATAAACGTTTATATTTATTCAATTATAAAAATAAAGCTTAAAGATATGCGGCTCTTAAATATTACATAGTTGGAATTTCCAAAAAGAATCCTGTAAACAAAGGATCAATATCTTGAAAAATCCCCAAAAATTATATCCTTCAAATGATTGGTAAAAAATATTTATGAGGCCATGAATCAATATTCAAACAAATTGTGTATCCAATGGCTTGGTAAATTTATTATGATTAAGTATAATTAAAATTAAGTCAAGGAAAATAATTTAATTTATTTAAAACGATTGCAAGAACAACACTCGTCAATCCTACAATTGTAATTAAGTATTCTGTGTTACAATATTTGTACAATTAGTCTCTGATCTCTTGTTGGTGATTATGGTTATTGGCCAAATTTGGAAATTTAACAAATATTGAGAAAAGGAAAAATCATTGATTTCTGGTTTTTATTTTACCCGAATCAAAAACTATTATTACGAAAAGAATTGTTCATTAACGAAAAACCTACTAAACCCCATATTATTCGTGACAACGAAATTCTTAGAAAATATCGAAATGAAAACTTAAAAAGAAATATTAATAAAGAAACGTGATAGTGCTGCCAAAAATGGTGTGACAATAAATATAAATGCAAATAAAAAATAAAAGAAAACTTGAAATAAAACTGAAAAGGAGCCAAAAGAATAAAGTCTTAAACACTTAACACCCATCTAATTATCCAATCTCAGAAAATGTAAAGTACCTGGAAAGTAAATCGCGGAGACAAAGCTCCCTGAGACAATGCCGCAAAAGCTTAAATATTATATAATATATAGAAGGGGAGGTTTTGTTGTTGGCATACTAAAAGAAACGACACACCAACAGTCAATACTGTACGAAGAGAATATAGCGCAAAAAGTACGAGACCGAATAAAAATGGTATTGGTAGTGAAAAATTTACAAAAAAGGATATTTAAAATGAAAGTGTGGCCTGCGGAGTTCCACGAAATGAATGAAGATCTGAAAAGGGAAATGGAGATGGGCTGTAAGGATGCTAGAAGCTAACAGAAGGAATAATTGTAAAATTACAATGAAGACGATGGAGAGGAGTGCCTATTAATAAGCAAGCGAAATACGGAAGATGTTCGCACTTTGCCGATTATTTAAAATGCAAACAATCAACAAGTCGTTCGCCCAAAACCTTCCTCGATGCTCCACACCAGACACCATCGTAGTCGTCATCGTCAATGACAGCGACCATCGTGTCATTGTCTCTGCCTACGGTCATAATTATACACAGCAACTACGCTCCACTAAATCTCCACGATGGCTCCATAATTTTTTTCTATCTTCTTTATTTTCCATTGAATCGGCGTCTATGCTCTAAGATTGCAGAAATACCATTCCACATTTATCTCTTACCGCCGTCCCGAGATTCGTATTATTTTCGTCCTTGGAGATATTTTCCTCTCCCTACTCTTTGCCCAACTGCCATTTTGTCGTCATCAAATTCGTCGACTTTTTAATAAAAATTCATTTACTTTAAAAAGTGGGTCAAATAATCAAAGACAACAGCTGCTAGATAGAGAGTACAAGACTCAATGTCTAGGACAGTGACGGCGATTATCAATGGGGGAGAAGGCCAAGGTGTTATCGAGAGCAGTCAGTGTCATCTACTAAAAATGCGATAGTAAAATTTTACTATCGGTTATGAGAATTAATATGAAAAGTTTTATTTTTTATTTTATTTTTTTTTATAGACTAACTTATCAAATTTTAATGCAGACTGATTTAAAGTACCAACCGTCAATATATTTTAATTATAAAACGTTTGAAATAATATTATTGTGAATATTAGAATTATTATCAATTCAAATTTGCAAATAATTCAATGAATTTTTAGTATCCAGTAAAATATAAGAAAAAAGTCCTTTTAGCAATCTCACAAAAAATAAACGGAAAATGTTAAAAAGTTCGTCATTTTTAAATGACATATTTAAATTAAATAAATTTAAAAAATAGTACATTAAAAAAAAATTGAAATTTCCTTTTTTAATAAAATCCAATGCGAAAAATTAAAAAAAAAAAAAAACATGACATGATAAATTTCCCAATAATAATTGAAATGTGTGAAAATAATTATAACACCAAAATTAATAAATAGAAGACATAACTTTCAGAAGGATCACACAAAACTGATTAAAACAATCCGAATAAAAAACAAAACCGAAGACATATCCTTGTAATAATAATAATAATAAGAAGAAGAAAACGAATAAGGAAAAGACGGGGAAAAAAACGATAATGAAGTAAGTTTCGAATTAAGTCGACAGCGAAAAAAATTCACAATAAAATGAAAATAAAACAATAAAGTGAATTAATATGAAAGCAAGAGAAAAGGACGAAACCTCAGTCAAGGTCGGGGGTCGTTATTCTTTTAATTCAACGTCGCGACGTTGTAGAATTTTTCCCAGTGCCACATTTCATGATATGAAAATGAATACAAAATCAAAATAAAAAAAATAAAAATAAAAATATAGGAAAAAAAAATAATAACAACGAGGAGAACTGCTGCTGCTACTACTACTACTACAGCCAACGATGATGATGAGATGGCGGCGATGATGTTGATGGCCGTTATTGTGGCAAAAAAAAATGGTGGCCTATGTAGTTGTACATAAGGGATGTGTGAATTTTGTACAAGTCGCAAGGATATTTTCTCAAACAATGAGAATATTTTCTCTTTTCATATTAAAATTCTCTTAACGAACCAAGAAAAAGTAACAATTCTTCTCATTAGTTCACATAAAAATTTAGAATATATGAAAAAAAATATATGAACTCCTTTTAAAAACTTTTTCTCCAATATTTCTCAGTTATACTCTGGATATCCTAAAACTTTGTAAATAATATACAAAATTTAAGAGAAAATTGAAAAAATCACATGGACGATAAAAAACGAGAGGGAAAATACTATTAAAGAGAACATTAACATTTTTTAGAAACATTGATGAGAAAAATGAGAAATTTCTTCCTTTCCAATATTCTCCTCTTCAACTACAAATATTCATACAAATACATTTACAGATCTGCTATGCGAAAAAAAAAATTAAGAACGAGATATTCTCAAACTATTACCATTGAAGATTTTTTGTATTTGTCAGTTAATTAATAATTCAAATAAAATATTGAGAAATATAAGAAAAATTAAACCCCTCTCATAAAAAAAAGGACTTTCTCTGATATTGGTTTGGTGGTAAGTTATTGTTCTAATGTTGGAGACATTTAAAAATTTTATCTTAAACGTGGAAGTTATTATGGTTTGTTTTTTTTCGGTTGTTTGTTGTAAGGTCTTTGAGATAAGAGCCAGAAGTCATTATGTAGAGGGACGACCATGAGGCCATGTGGGGTTATCATTGCCAGATTCCCTAATGAAACTGGTCGGATAGTTAGCTGGAGGGAGCCATTAGAAGCATATTAGTTTCTTTCAGAAAATTAAAGCGAGGATTTGGAAAAGGAATTTTTGTGTCTAGGAGATCCACAATAGGAGGAGTCCTATTTAAGAAGAAATTCTGGATTTAGTGACATTCATTTCCAAATATGGGAACTAGTAAGGTAAATGCCACAGGAATCCTTTATGCCATTGGTTGGTTACCGAAGAGGAAATTATGGGTAAGTGCCCAGTTTGAATTTTGAGAAGTTTCATTGCCAAGAAGTTTGAATTGGTTATTCAGTAGACTAAAATCTTCCGCCGTTGGTCCAGTCTGTTTATCTACGCCAAGTTCGGAATTTTAGTGGGAACTCTCATCACCAAGGATACCAACGTGACCGGGAGCCCAACGCAATTCGACGCTTCCATACATATTATTTAATAGACTACGACGAATCTCGTTGAGCACCGGATCATTTTATGGTCCACGAATAGCCTCCAAGACTGCGAGACTGTCTGTAAAAATATTAACGCTGCGTTGTTTTTGGAAGATTAATTGGAATTTCAATCGCCATGAAAAGGACAACTTCTATTAGGTAAGATTCCACACTTTATATTGCGATGTTCACCGCCAATAAGCTAGATGACAGTATAGGATGTTGTGTGATCATCAATAGTAGCGTCTTTGAATAGAAGTGTGGAATCACCCAATCCATCCAACGATTCTAGGAAAAATGTCCTATAGGTTGATGGATTGATTTTTGCGTTTTTATTACTACTTATTGTCATAGACATTCTCAACTCCGCTTAAAATGATGTTTCCAATTGGGGTGTGGCAGGAAGGTTTGGAGACTAAGAAAACGATTGGACGGAATAATTTTTTTTAAAAGATTGTGAAAAGGATAATTTTGGAAGTAAAGGTTTTTATAGATTAGAGTTAATCGGCATTTATAAAGAGAGAGGAAGAAAGGTTTTTGACCAGTGTCAATAAGGATAAAGTCTACCGAGGAAGTCTGCTGTGGTCCACCAACGATTGACCGCTGCTTTCACATTAGCTTACCCTGGTACGGGCATTCTGACACATAAATTAAGAGATTAGAGTTGCGTTCTATCCAGTAGGGTGTTATTTCCTAGTGAAAATAATCTTTACAATATTAAAAATGGAGTTGATTCGGTTTATAGTATTCTTAATCTGCAGATTCCCTCTTTCCCCACGAGTAATGCTAATACCCAGGATGCTCATGGAATCTGTCGTATTCTGGGTATTACCATTACCCAAGGAGGATTATATTTTTATTCCGACATACGTGAAGGTATGACGAGTTTTTTGTCGGAATGATGGCTCCATTACTGAGAGGAATACAGATGAGGAGTGGATATAGGTATTGAAAAGGCTTGTGGACAAGGGAGATCCTTGGGGTATGCCATTTTCTATCATACGTTTCTGCGAAAAAAGGACCATTTGCCTTAGTACCAAACACAAAAGATTGTCTGCATAGAAGATGTGTTTGGCTACTGAGAGGAATACGGATAGGGAGTAGATATAGGTATTGAAAAGGATTGTGGACAAGAGAGATCCTTGGGGTATGCCATTTTCTATCATACGTTTCTGCGAAAAAAGGACAATTTGCCTTAATACCACAACACAAAAATATTGTCTGCATAGAAGATGTGTGTGGCTACTGAGAGGGATACGGATAGGGAGTGGATATAGGTACTAAAAAGGATTGTGGACAAGAGAAATCCTTGGGGTATGTCATTTTCCATTATACTTTTCTGCGAAAAAAGACCATTTGCCTTAATACCAAACACAAAAATATTGTCTGCATAGAAGATGTGTTTGGCTACTGAGAGGGATACGGATAGGGAGTGGATATAGGTATTGAAAAGGATTGTGGATAAGAGAGATCCTTGTGGTATGCCATTTTCTATTATACGTTTCTGCAAAAAAAGGACCATTTGCCTTACTACCAAACACAAAAATATTGTCTGCATAGAAGATGTGTGTGGCTACTGAGAGGGATACGAATAGGAAGTGGATATAGGTATTGAAAAGGATTGTGGACAAGAGAGATCCTTGGGGTATGCCATTTTCTATCATACGTTTCTGCGAAAAAAGGACCATTTGCCTTAATACCAAACACAAAAATATTGTCTGCATAGAAGATGTGTTTGGCTACTGAGAGGGATACGAATAGGGATTGAATAAAGGTATTGAAAAGGATTGTGGATAAGAGAGATCCTTGTGGTATGCCATTTTCTATTATACGTTTCTGCAAAAAAAGGACCATTTGCCTTACTACCAAACACAAAAATATTGTCTGCATAGAAGATGTGTGTGGCTACTGAGAGGGATACGAATAGGAAGTGGATATAGGTATTGAAAAGGGTGGTGGACAAGGGAGATCCTTGGGGTATGCCATTTTCTAGCATACGTTTCTGCGAAAAAAGGACCATTTGCCTTAATACCAAACACAAAAATATTGTCTGCATAGAAGATGTGTTTGGCTACTGAGAGGGATACGGATAGGGAGTGGATATAGGTATTGAAAAGGCTTGTGGACAAGGGAGATCCTTGGGGTATACCATTTTCTATCATACGTTTCTGCGAAAAAAGAACCATTTGCCTTAATACCTAACACAAAAGTATTGTCTGCATGGTTTGGTATAGGAACCGAAACAGCAAACTTACAAATATTAGCAAACATTGATCTTTCGATTATATGATTAAAGATATTTTATTTAATTTTGTTTTTGTTTTTATGGAATAAATTTACGCTTTCTTATTGAGAATTTTATTAAAGTCAATTCTGACTTCCTTTAGAATAAATCTAATGACAATTCAAAGAGTCACAAAATTTTTAATAGCATAATTTTATTTATTCTTATTATTATGAAGAATATTTTTTTCCTTTCTGTATTATTTTTCTCAAATAGAAAATATAATTTTCATCAAAACTTAATGCACTCAACTCTGATAAATATAATGGAAACTATAACAAAATTCAATTATAAAAAATGTAAATGTCTTTTTTTTTTGTTCCAAACAGAAATTCATTTACTTTTAAAAATTGAATTAGAATATTTTAAAAAGGATATAATTTTAGTAGCATAACGTTATGAAAACTTATCAATGTATTCCATCGAAAATTTAAATTATTTCATTTTTAAGGACTACAGCAATTGTTGTCTGCCAGAACAATGAACATTTTGATTGAAATTCGTTATATGTTTTTTTTTCGTTACAATATCGTATTCATCTATTCGATAAGAAGGGGTAGAGTCCTTCAAACAATATTGTAGAGGATGAGTGCTCATCCATTAATCGGATTTTAAAAGTGTCCCAAATTTGTTACACCAAAATGTAGATCTAAATCGATATCGTAAATTCAGACAATTCATCGAAACAAATGAAATACTGAATCCTTATTTACATACTTGACTGTGATATCTGATTTTGTCGAGGATTTTATTATGAAATTTTCTTTAACACCCGTTAAAGGTTAACCGAAAACTTTTCATAAACTACTACGAGTATTACACTTTGTGGTTATATTTTTAGTGGTAATATTTAAATTGAGGGTAGTATTTTAGTGAATTCTAAATTGATTATGATAGCATTGGAGAAAAAAAAACCAACAGCTGCACTTTTGCTATAAAGTGAGTAAAAAATTTCAATCTTTTTTAAATTCTTTTTAGTGAGTTTTTAATCAATTAATAAAATTAATTTTATTCATTCAAAATATTTTATTTATTAAAATTCAAAAATCAAAAACTGTTTATACAAAAATTTCCTATTTTCAGTTTGTTCTTTATGCAGAAATCATTATTCTAACAGAATGAATTTTTTCCTCCCCAAATAATACCAGAATTTTAGTTATTTTTATAACCAAAAAAAAAATTATTTATTTTCTATAATAGATTATTTTAATCTTTTAATATTATTTATAGTTTTAAATACAATAACATAAATAAAAGGTGCCATTGGGGCTATTAGGTATTTTGTTAAAACTGAAGGGCGAGTGATCATTATAATCAATTTTAAGTGCTATTACCGTGTGATAATTGATATTTTTTTGGTTTAAACATAAAGATTTTAATTTTGACTAAATGTGGTTTTAAACACAACACAACGAAGTTTTGGTCTTATAATGCGAAAAGTTCCCATGACGCGTAATTTTGAGAGTTGGTAATTTTAGTTGACCTCCAAGATTGTACAATTTTATATAGTCAATTTTTTTTTATTTTTTATAAAACTATACTTTATGTAGAAAATTTTAAAATTTTAGAGCATTTAAATATGAACATCCATAGAGTAAATGTTTAAATTACAATAATAAAATCATCAAAAATTATATTAAAAGCATTGAGTTCTGAAATAATACCTTTAATAAAAATTATTTAAATAATATTATATTTTATTTATAATGGCAAAATTTATTCAATATACTAAAATAATAGTTTAATTAAAATCTATCTTTAAAATATAATTAATAAATTTTTACTTTTCAAAGTGTAAATTGGATATTTTTTTTTACTATACGTACTTGAGGTTATAAAATCATTTTACACTTTGTTTAGATGGAACGTATAATAATTTTCTTTTTTATTTTATTATAGTTACATAGAATTATTATACTAAAGTTATTTTAATAACAGCAAAAAAAAACTTTCTTATTTCATGATAATTTTTATTTGCAATAAATTGAAACAAAATATCAGTTAATATTTACAGAGCAACAAAAGCCAACGTCAGAACAATTTCATAGAATAAAAATTCCGCCAATTTTATGATACATTTACTTTTACTACAATTTATAAATATATATATTCTTTTTAAAACTGGTGCAAAAAAAAAATAAAGCTAAAAGGAATAAATAAAGAACAGCTGTAGAAGTGAAAATGTTACGATTTCGCCATGAGAAGCTCATTTATTAAAATTCAAGTTCACCCACTTTTTAAACTTGAATTTTCACAAGTTCCTGCCTGTATTGCATATTGCCCCTGTTCAATTCTCACTAGACTCCTGTTCCTTCTGTTCAACATAATATACCATCGCCCACCTTCTGCCACCATTCAAATGTGTCGTCTGAGTCTGCTTTCGCGTTTACATTGTCACAACTTTGAAGCATAAGTACGTGACTTATTGGAATATTTTCTACTCCATTTTTTATTTTTTTTATTTAATGAAATAAAATTTTCTTTCCATATTTTTTCCATTTCGTTCATCCTAAATGTCTCTCAATTAAATCCCTATTATAATACTGGTAAGTCTACTACTAAATCAAACATCATCACATTTATTGTATACGCTCATTGTATCTGTAGGAGTTTTTAAGGCCAAGGATAAATAGGACGCGAAAGTAAACCATTCGGAATTTCACGTAAATTTTTTATCCCACCTAAGAATTTATCCATCTTTAAAGTCATTAAAAAAAAAAAAAAAAAAAACGTAGAACCTGAAAATGAATTTAATCTGAGCAAGGAGAAGAAATTTCAACAAAAAAAAAGCAATCACACTCAATGAGAGGGAAAATACCCCAATAACAGAGACTTAAATATAGAACAGAGATTTTCAGGATAGTATATTCAAGTGAAAATGATTTTAATCTCTCTTAACTAATATTTTCAAAGAAAAAATCTTTTATTTAACATTGAAAACTTCTTACTACCCTTAAGGTATAACTTCTTTGTACAATATAATATATTCTCTTATTTCAGAATCTCCATTCTAAGTTCGAATATTCATTCTCCTTCAAGTGACATCAGAGCAAAATACAATTGATAAAAGTTTTTTTTTCCCCGAAATATAAGTAAATAAAAATTCAGCTGTAAAATGGTGGTAGACAATATATAGGGGTGTATGAATATAAAGAAGGAAAAAAAAATTCGTCGAAGGAAAAGCACACACAGCGAGCGCACTTTAGTATTCCATGCGACGACTGTCATACGAAAAATTCACATTTCGGTCTTTAGTTGTAGTTGTAGGCACAATGCGGCATTTACAAGTGCAAAGATTCATCATCGAATACTATTGTAGAACAGCAAGTCGAAAGAATCCTTGGCTGCGTCGAGTATGGTAAACAGGATCAGACGGCAGACAGTAGGCAACACCCTCGCTAAATATAAAAGTAAAAGTGTCCAACCCCTCTCCGTATTTTAGATAGAAAAAAAATTATACCACGAGACAGAGAGTCCTGCATCCCTGTTTCTCTTTTAACTACTTTTGAAATGATTTATTGTATCGCTGTTAGGGGTGCAGAAAATTCTCCCAAAACCAGTGGCCAACTCAGATGGGAAAATTTTAAGATACGATTGCGGGTGTATTTTAAGTTAAAGAGAAAATGAAACGAAATGATTCCGGGATGCATTGTGTTCGTTGAGATGAAAAAAATGGCTGTAAGCCAAAGTGACGTATCAACTTGCACTGAAAATTAACATAATGGCGGCGAAGATGTCCGCCATTTGCGGGCGTGAAACCGAAACAGCCAACCACTTGAAGTAGGATGCGTATAGACTAAAATAGAAAAAAAAAGGAAAAAAAACACCATCGGATCAGAGAGAAATGAAATGTCAGAGATTTTGCGCTGTTTTATGGGTGGAAGGATGGGGGTTATGGATACGGTTTATTTATGAACTGAATAAAACGGTTGATGAGGAAAAAATCATCTTCATTTCGTGATTAGTGTGATGGCGGCTTATGATGTTACACCCTTAAAATGGTCGATGTGGTGAATTGCAGGGAAAATTCTTATACAATATTTTTTAGTTGATGTAGTGAATGTGGACGATTATTGTTCGGTTGGGCTATGGTGACACGTGGTGACGTAGGACGTTGCGCAACGGCTTCATTAAAAAAATTTCCCGCGAAAACAAATTTCATTCATAATTAGCGCGAATTTTTCCGCGCATCCGACTAAATACGGGGGCTCGTCCTGAAAATTGTTCGACTTTTTCTCATTTATTGTTTTCTTTCTTTCTTCGTTTTTTTTTTTAGAACTTTTTTCCGTTTCGTTTTTTTTTTTTATTCTTATATAGAATTTTTACGCTATTACAGACAGACGACTGACTGTTTTCTTATGAAATCGTCCTTTATTACGACACGATGGGATGTTCAATAGGCAAGAAGACAGTACAGACACTGGTGTTGTTTCACTGAAGGACATTATCATCTTGTAAAAGGGGTTCGTCTGTTAATGACGATGATTATAATGATAAAGGGTGAATCCCTAAGAGGTTTTTTTTTTATGTATTTTTTTGTTTTTGTTTTGATTTTCTTATAAGAAAAATTCTCCATTTATGGAAATGAAAATTAAAAACTAAATAATACCACAACGCGTTATGAACGTTTGGTATTTTTGTAAAGTTCTATTCGGCTGGCCTTTGCCATTAGTAATAAGAAATTGGGTTTAAGATTAATCAATTTAGGACTAGGTCAAGCGAATTTTCTTTAAGCTAGGACAGTTATTTTATAATTCAATTTAACCTTTTCTAATGGTTAGACTGATTTCGGATTTTAATAATTCGGTAAATTTTGGTTAATTTGTTTTTTTTTTTTTTTTTTGGTAATTAATTAATTATAAAAAGTTTTTTTTTGTTGTCATTTCGACTATTCAGATGAGATTTTCTTTTTGAATTTTTTATACACTCAAAAAAGATGGAATACTGTTCAAGTACACTTTGGAGTCAGATAATGTTGATCCTTTCAAGGTTTAAGCTAATTTTTTGTTTATTTTTGGTTTTTTTCATTTTGTTATTTTTTTTTATAAATAGCTAATAATTAATAAAATGTCTAGAGTTTATTTGAAGTCAATGCATATACGAAATCCTTGCTCAATTTAATATCAGCCGCTAACGAACACATCATAAAGTTGAGTTGGTTTGAAATTTATTATTATTATTATTATTATTATTATTTTTCCATCCTTCCGTTTCATTATAAGCAGTCATTATACATTTACATTTTATACAAATACACTTCAATCTATCCGTGCAAAAGATGTAAACGTAATTTCGAGCTACCAGAGCAAGAAAGCTTTAATAAGCAACAGGCAAAAAAAGGATAGCAACATTTTATTCTTATTTTTCTCTATGATTCTCTTATACAAGAAAGGATGAATTTATTCTCATATCAAGGACTAAATTTCTTTACCTTCTTAACATTTTTCAATGTTCCTACTGCCTCCAAAGCACATGTTCTTGAAGTGTTTTTTTCTTTGTTCTCTTCAGTTAAAAAAAAAAAAAAAACTAACAAAATTAAAGCTCCAACTGACTTTCTTTAACCCAGTTTCAAGGTTGACGACTCCGACTGAAAAACGAGACTCTTTCCTAATTTGATTAATTAAACGCATTTTATTCAGTCTCTTCCCTTGTATATATTTTCATGAATTTTTCCATCATTTCGCAATTCTGATAGAGAATATAGCATTTCCCTTTCATTTTATTCAATTTTCTTTTTTATTTTCTATTTTTACATTATTTACTAAAGCAAATATAATAAAATTGTGTCTATAAAAAAGATTTTTTTTTTAAGAGATTCATTTTTATTTAATTTAAAAGTGATTTCTTTGTGGTTTATTTATTGATTGTTCACTTGTTTTAAGGGGTAGTTTTTCTAATATTTATTCGTTTTTTTTTTGTTTTTATTTTCTTCAACTATTCTTATAATTATTATAATAAAAATCAAAGGTAATTAATATCAGTATCATTTGATAAATGATTTTCGTTACTCTTAATTTAGATCGGTTTTTTTGTTTTATATGTGATTGACTCTGATTATCCACTGAATTAGGTGGTTGACTTTTGGAATTACCTTAACACTTATTACAAAAATTTTGGAACATCTATTAGATAAAAAAAGGGACTTTGTTTCTTTAGATTCTTGGAAAAGTTTTCATATCTAAAGGAGCAATATACGCTTCTAAAAAGCCACAGTATGATGAGAAAATCATTGGAGATGATAAATGAATGAAAGACAAAAAAGGTCACTGCTTATGAGAAGGAAAAAAATCCATCACATACACATAACAACAAAGGAAACCAAATCAGAACTCAACCCTTTGACATTCAATTTCCGTTGACAATATCCAAAAAGGATTTTCTACCTGTATAACAGCACGTAATTCTCGACAATCCTTACGATCACTCGTCCATATGCATTGTTCTAGAGATTCTGTAACACAGTTCGTCTAAGGTAAGAACTACCATATTCAGTTGTCAGTCAGCTACGATCACTCGATTTTCAAATGCTGTGAATATTTTAATATTTAATTAGAGTATTTAAGGTGAGTTGAAAAAGTATTCTATAAATTTACATCTATTCACATTTTTTATATAGTAACAATACGCGCATTAACAAAACTGAACTGAATTGCTTACTAGCTAAATGCACCCTTATGATCGTGGATGATTTTTGAAAAGGATCACACCGTTATGATGCAAAATTAAAGGTAACAATTTTATAGATCTGATTGTATAGAGGAGAAAATGAGATGAGGATAGACTTAGTTTTTGTTGAGAAAATACGAGAAGGAATATTTTTTTTTTTTTTGTAAATATCAATTTTATTATTAAGAACAGAAGAATATATACAACCCTATTTTTGCAAGGATTAATTCTGATGATTTCTTTACTATATTTTTAATAGTTTTAAAATTAGTTGAAATTTGAATTCAGTGGAATAATCACCAGTTAAGGCTCTTTTCATTTGTTTATTATTTTAATTGCGGTTAGATTATGGCAAAATAAATAAATTTATTTCTTTTGAAATAAATCCTGTCATAATCAATAATAATAAAAAATTTCAAAATACACTCCAGTAATATTAAAATGGTTTTTTTTTTAAATTTATAATTATAGTTTTTATTATGGAAAAATATTATTTGTTTGGGTGTGTGCGTGTGTGTGTGTGTGCGTGTTAAGTTTAATTATTTTATATGAATTCAAAAAAAATTTTACAATATCATGAAATACGGCTTTTTTTTCCACGAATATGATAACTCCAAACAGTTCAGTTTTCAAAATATGACCGAATATAATTTTTTTTGTTGAAAAATGTTACACTGTAAATTGATTATTTTATATTTACAGTAAAATGAGACAGATTTATTTATATTATAGAAATTTTTATTATATTTACAAATAGATTAAAATTAAATAATTTAATGCACAGAAAAATGTAACAAAATAATTCCATTAATGATACAACGATTATCCAATGTACGGTTTGGAAAATAAACTAAAATAAAATAAATTTTATATACAAATTTTAATAATTATTTTTATTTAATGATATTTTTTAAACTATGCCATTATAAACTAATTATAATATTATTTAAATAGTTGATAGATGCTTTAAAATTTAAAAATTATCTGTGCAAATATAATTTTTTTTATGTAATCTCATAAAAAAAAGTCTAAAGGTATCTAATCTATCTTGGAGACAAATTTAAATTATAAAATCTCGAAATTATGCCTTTTGTGTAATAATAAAACTAAAATTACTTATATTTTGTAGCTTATGGTGTTGTTTTATTAAAATCACATATAATTTAGATAAAAAAATGTGCGAGGTCGGTTCAAAAAGTATCGCGATTTTTTTCAAAAATTATTTATTTATTCATGAATATCTATTTTGTCCCCTTCAAAATAATCCCCATCAGATATTCTACACTTGTGCGAGCATTTTTTCCAATCCTCGAAGCACTCCAAAAAATCATTTTCTGTGATGCCGTCTTTATCTCGTCAATCATAGCGTGGCGTCGTCCTTTCATGGGGCTCTTCCACAGGAGGCCAGATCTGGGGAATACGGTAGCTGCGGCATTATCAGTGTGTTGTTTTTGGCCAAAAATTCGCTCACAAGCAACGATGCATGAGCAGGCGCGTTATCATGATGAAAAGCCATTTTTTGTTCTTCCACAAATCCGGGCGTTTCTAACGGATTGCTTGCCGCAACTTCCGCATAACTTGCAGGTAATATTTCTTATTGACCGTTCTACCCTGTGGCAAGAACTCATGATGCACCACGCTCCTGCAATCGAAGAAAACTGTAAGCAAAACCTTCACATTCGACCGAAATTGGCACGCTTTTTTCGGTCTCGGCTCGTGCGGCAGCTTCCATTAGGATGATTGAGCTTTGGTTTCCTCGTCATAACCATAAACCCATGATTTATCACCAGTTATGATACTCTGGAGCAAATTTGGGTCGTTGCGGACAGAGTCCAACAGTTCCTTAGCTATTTTAATGCGATGCTGTTTTTGGTCGAAATTGAGCAATTTTGGTACGGATTTCGCGGCGACCCGTCTCACGGCAAATCATTGGTAAAAATCGAATGGCACAAGTCCTCAGCGACCTCTCTAACGGTGATTCGACGATTGGCCAATACTATTTCCTCCACTTCATCAATGTTTTCGTCTGTGGTTGACGTGCTTGGGCGTCCGGCACGCTTTTTGTCGTTCACATATTCTCGGCCCTCTGAGAACATTTTGTACCACCAATAAACATTGCTTCGAGCCAAGGTAGCTTCATCATATACCACAGTCAACATTCGGAATACGTCCGCGCAATTAATTTTGTTTTTCACACAAAATTTGATACAGATCCTTTGATCCATCTTTTGAAATGGGCAAAAATCGAAAACGATTCAAATCACATCCAAGCAAAGCAGCTGTCAAAAATTAACTGAAAAAGTCGGCATAAGTGAGAGACATGAGTACCAACATAATGCCATAAAAAATCGAAAATCTAATATACGTAACCCGCGGAAATTCAAAATTCACGATACTTTTTGAACAGACCTCGTGTGTGTAAACTGGAAAAAACTTGGACTATCGTATAGTAATAGCGCTCAGAATTGACGGTAACGGTCTCTCGTTCTTTCATTTTCAAACAAAAATATATATTGTTATTTAGTTTAATAAACAAAAATAAGCCCCATCGATTAAGAAAGGTTTATTCCTAAAAGTCAGCATCCAAAGCCTATGGTTCTACTACCCAATTGGCGTACGTTTGATAATTAAACATACTTTTAATATAAAACGACAATTTCACGATTAAATAAATTAATTGTTATATAAAATATATACAAAGCTATACTTTTTTTAACTATAAAAATGTTGTAAGACTAAAAATAATTAATAGTTAATTTGTACAATTTAATATCAACATTATTCGCATCAATTTTAAACCTAGTAGAATATATTTTAATTTCCAATAGAATATACAAAAAAAGCCAAAAAGACTTCTTAAAAATATTAAAAAAATATATAAATCAAATATTATATAAATTTCTTCTATACAAGTTAAAAAATGAAAATGGCGGATCCTTTTTTTATATTTGATATAACGAATCAAATATTAGTGGCGCCAAATACATAAATTTATATTGGATCATTGCATACAATTTCCAAGACAACATTTATAAATCGGTTCGGAAATGAAATTGAATGCAATTTTTTAAGGAATCAAACAAGGGAGTGCCTATCAATTTTTCATATCTCGAAAAATTGCGTAAACTTTTATAGTAAAAACCCAAAAGATACATACCTCTAAATAGGAAGACTAGATTTTGTTGTTGTTTATTGTTTTTTTCGTTTTTTTTTTGTGATGGCAAAGAGGGGGGAGGGGGGATTATTGGTTAGTAGAAAAGGCATATACAAAAATGATGGGCATACAAGAATAATAAATATGTGTCAACACATTGTTTATCTTTGTCAATTTATATATTCAGTAAAACAGAAACTAAGAAGAATTTTTATAGAAACAAATCACAGAATACACTCTATAAAAAAAATAAAAAAAAATACAATATAACCAATACAATAAAGCCTATAATATTATATTGTATATTTAAGGATGCTAACCATCAACATTTATAAGGACGAGAGCATTAAAATCAACCAACATTATAACATTTAACGTCTTTCGTCAAATAAACAAATTTATTACACTTATTGCCTCATCATGCATTTTAGATCGTAAAAATATTTTATTTAAAATAAAAAATAAAACAAAAATAAACAAAAAAAATTATAAAAATTTAAATAATAAAAAGAAAAAAAATGGCTAACAAAATAAAAGAAAATTGGCGAATTTGAATATTTTTTTAAAAAAAATTTATACTTTTAACTATAAACAATTGTTTTGAAGGATATACGAAATGATAAGTAACAGCAGGGAGGATTCAGGACTGATGACTAAACGGAAATACAAAAACTATTTTTCCTATAATAATATACAAACATATATACTCGTATACAATATATCAAATATGAAAATTTCTTTCAATTTTGGTGGAGCCGATAAAATATAGTGTTTATATTTGGAGAACAATAGTCTGTAAAATTGAAAAGGACGAAGACATATACTAGCCCAGAAAAATGAAACAAGAAAACTTTCTTTAGATAAAAATAATAAGATATAAAGCCGATAAATAATCTGCATATATACATATACGAGTATATATGTATGTGCGTCGTCTATAGTAGTTAAGTGACATCGAGAATAATGATAACAAGACCAATAGCTATAAACTATAAAATCTTAAATGCAAGAGTACGAAAGTGTTCAGGATTTTTTTAGTTTCAAATTAAATGGCAATAAATTTTCACGATAATTTTCCGACATGTTTTGCTTTCCGCAAAAACATGCGCACCGCAACAATCTAGCAAAAGGACATTGCCGCTATAACGCCTGCCAAACACGAGGGCAGAAAATTCAACTAGCAAAAATATACATAAATATAAATTATAATAACTTGTAAGTAAGTATGTATAGTGGACAAGGACTAGAGGCTAGATAAACTAAAAATCCCTTTTGCATCTTTTACTATCATATAACATATTCAAATTTCCAATGATGAAATTTATGAACAACGCATAAATCATTCAGGCTAACACTGTGGTGGGGAATTAAATACAATAAATTTATGCATTCGAATTGGGCACGATAGAATTGGGCACATCGAATAAAATCTTAATGGATGATAAAAAAAAAATAGAAAATTCTATTTTGAAATTATGAAAACATTCATACAAATAATTGTAAAAGTTTAGCTATTTTTATAGGATGACAAAATAGGAAATATTTCAAGTCCAACTGAATAGATTCGAAACGCACCACAATTTCGAAAATACGAAAGGGAGACAAATGACCACCGGGCCAGAACGCATCGTACTCACAAATTTAAAATTATCGCTAACTGCTGCCTATTGGTAGACGTTGATTCAATGTCCTTATGCCAACTATACAATTTAATAAGATAGTATTAATTGAGGGTCCTGCACCAAAGAACCTCAAATGAATCACTCCCAGTCCATTTAAAAAATGCCCATCCATTCGAAGCTGACCCTTTTTACATTTCGGCCAACTACTTTCGATTGCAGTTGGCTAAATGACAACTACAAATACCATCCCCACTATTAATCAGTCTATAGCTAGGACCACCACTACTATTATATGTGTAGCTTAGGAAAAATTCTAAAAAAAATCGTACTGAAAAAAAAAAAAATACAAAATTACATACACAATATACGGTCAATAGCCAAACAGAGTATAGAATAAGCTAAGGGGTAGCTAAGTATATAGTATATAAATCACTGGACCCTTAAAATACGGGCGTGAGCCTTTACATAATTTTCTGCTCATAACTACATACAGCGGACAACATCAACAAAGACAAACCGGAACGGACCACGTTCATTTTACCTCAAGGCTATAATCTAAACGTCCTGTGATGGTGTCCCTTTTTCCGCACCTCGAAACAGTATCCTCAAGTATAATGCCTCAACGACTATTGTATTCGACTTATAAGGTAAAAATTTATAGAGTGTATACAATCTAGACGTTGATTGACTAAACGGACAACCAGTGGCCGTCGATCGGTGACCTTTCAACTGACCCTTGTCCAGTTATTTTGAAAACTTCTGGGGTTCATTGAATTAAAATGAGTCCAAAATTATAATATGCTGCCGTATTGATGGGGTGCAATGTGGCCTAGCAAATGCGGACAGTTGACCAATATCTGGTGTACACACAAATATGAGACCATCGCGGCAGCGTCGGTCAGTCGATTAGGTTATAAAATATTTCTATTTTCACAACCTTTAATATATTTTAGTTATTTTATTTACTCACTAATTTAGTGGTAGTGATGTGAATACTTACTATTGTACAATAGTTGTAGTTGTAATTTTGGTTGGTGTTTTTTTTTTTTGTTCATAGTTAGTATGCAATCCGCACATATACATATAAAAGGGTATTAGAAAAAACGTTTCCCTACCAACTTTGTTTATTCCATATGCAAATAGATGCCAAAGTGACGCACCCTTTTTTAAACCCTCTGCCATGGCCCTTGCTATGTTATGTCGCTTTGCTCTTAACTTACCTTTGCACTAGACCTAACTGATCTTATTGCTGGTCATATTGCCCATTGCCCACAGAAATGTTAGCACAGCAATTGAAAATCATGTTAAAGGTCACGCGTGCGAATGGGTCATCGGTGACCCATTGCTGATTATTTCAACAGAATTGACCAGCAGTAATACGATATTTTTTTTTTCTCTCTTCATCAATTATTCGCATACACAGTTCATTTCTTGCTAAAGGAGGTGTTTTAATGAATAATTTTTTCGTCCCCTTCAAAATTTGGTGGTGATTTGTTTAGATTACATTTTTGCTTGATTTCTACAGTTTTGCGATTTAAACAAACAAAAAATTAAAGTATATGCAAAAATTCTAAACAAATACTTTGTGGCTAATTACATTATCAGATGATCTATTGCAATAAAATATTAAATAACAAATATTAGATAAAGTAGTTATTTTATTACAGAAATTTTAGTAGAAATTTTTATCTTTGTTGCAAAAACCTGAGTTTCAGTAACTTTTTTTTTGTCCATAAATTTTATCGAAACGACTTTTAAAAATATCGAAAAATTCTATTTTTAAATCTATTGTAAAGGAGGTCCTAAAAAATTATAGAAATGTAAATTCTGATCGTTACGGACACTCAGGCCATTTGACCATAACTAAAGGGCACTTAGGCTATCCCTCTAATTGGATTTGAACTGAGCCGTATGTGTCAGGCTATGGTAGTCCTTCGATTACTCAGAAATTACCAACTAAAACTAGTGCCTTAAAGGTCATTCTTAATAAAAATATCAAAAAATTGTTTTCCCAAATCTATTGTAAAGGAGGTCCCGAAAAATTACAAAAATTCAAACTCTTATGGTCACGAACACCAAGTAAAATTTTAGCCTTTATGGCCATTTCTAGTAATATTTGTAATTTTTAAAAATATATAAAAAAATCACTCTCTTGAATCTATTGTAATGGAGGTCCTTAAAAATTTTAGCACTGAGACTATTTATTTTAGAACATTTTAAATATTCAGAAAAAAAATCTCATTTGTTTAATGTCATTTTCAGTTATCTTAGTGCTATGACAACTCAGGCCAATTGGCAAAAACTAAAGGTCACCTCGGCTATCTCACTAGTTAGATTCGAACTCAACACTGAGTAGTCTAGACTATAGCAGTCCTTTTATAAATTAGAAATAACCAACTAAAACTATTGTTTTTAAGGTTATTTTTAATAGCATTTGTTACCTTAAAAATATCGAAAAATTATTTTCTTAAATCTATTGTAAAGGAGGTCCCAAAATATTACTAATAATAATAAGTGTAAATTCTTATTATCATGAGAAACCAGTTAAATTAGTACATTTATGGTCATTTCTAGTAATATTTGTAATTTTCAAAATATCTAAAAATCACTCTCTTGAATATATTGTAATGGAGGTCCCTAAAAAATTTTAGCACTGAGACTATTTATTTTAGAACATTTTAAATATGCATAAAAAATATCTCATTTGTTTAATGTCATTTTCAGTTATCTTAGTGCTATGACAACTCAGGCCAATTGGCAAAAACTAAAGGTCACCTCGGTTATCTCACTAGTTGGAGTCGAACTCAACACTGAGTGGTCTAGACAATAGTAGTTCTTGGAGTACTCCAAAATTACTAACTAAAACTATTGCCTTCAATTTCATTTTTAATAGTATTTGTTACTTTAAGAATATCTCAAAATTGTTTTCTTAAATCTATAAGAGGAGGCCTCAAAAAATTACAAAAATTCAAACTCTTATGGTCACGAAAACCAACTAAAATTATTACCTTTATACCATTTCTGGTATGTCAACAAACAAATTGTCGCACCTGGGGCTCACAAAATCCATACGTCACCATGGAAAAGCCGATGCATCCACAACGAGTCACGGTTTGGTGCGGATTTTGGAGTGGAGGCATCATTGGCCCGTTTTTCTTCGAAAACGATGAAGGAGCCGCCGTGACGGTCAATGGTGAGCACTATCGTGGCATGCTCAACGAATTTTTGTTTCCAAAAGTTGAAGAGAATGGTATGGACGACATTTGGTTTCCACAGGACGGGGCCACTTGCCACACAGCCAACGTAACAATCCAACTTTTGGGCACTGCTTTCGAAAACCGAATAATCAGCCGAAATTCTGGCCGCCTCGGAGCTGTGATTTGAGCCCGTTGGATTATTTTCTGTGGGAAGCCGTTAAGGATAAATGTTACGCAAGCCGTGAAATCAAAGTTGCCATTGAAGAGATACAGGCCCGGGCAATCGAAATGTACTGAAAAATTGGGTCGAGCGAATGGGGTAATGTAACGCTAGCCGTGGCAGTCATTTAAATGATGTTGTATTTTATTCTTAAATTTTTTTTTTATTTACTTTTTAAAATGGAACTTCTAAATGGTCCACCCTGTACATTCAAAAGTAATTTTTTTTTGCCATTACTTTTAATTAACCAAAAAAAAAATGTACTGACTACCACAACGATGAAAACGATAGTAAATTTTTTGTAGAGCTCTCATCAAACTCTTAAAACTACTTTCGATTGTAATGAATTTCATCAATTAATATATATGAAAATAAAAATTGAATTCCAACACTTACTGATGAATCGAATCCATCCCATTCCAGGATAATAAGTATCTGCATACGCATCTGCTCCATTGTGTGCATCTACCAGCGTTTATGCAAATTAGCTGACGCTCATCTTTTTCGATATTATGCTCTAGATCATTTGGGTGAAGGTATCCTTATTCAATGTACAATTTATATCCCAGCAGTAGTATTATAATAAAAACGAAATCAACAAAGTAGCACAATGATTCCTTTTTGGTTTATTACAGACCAATATACATACAATATTATCTACAAATGCAAATGTAAATGCAAATCGGATGCACTCGATGAATGCGTTCAAATTATAATACTTACCAATTCTTTTTTATGCGCAATATTTTATGGCAGATGGTAAACTATCAAAAAGGATCTATTTTGAATTGCACAATGTTTGATGGAATAGTACAAATTTCTAAAAGCTTAGTAAATATTTATAGCCAAAAAAAATTATATTATTTTGTAAATTTTATTTTTTAAAAACTGGTTTTTTTTATATTTTTAAATGGATTTGGGAATATTTTTTAATATGCAACTTAGTAATATAATTACTCTAAATATATTTTTATAAGTGTAATTTTTAAATTTAATAGTAAATATTATGAATTCTTTTTTTTACTAATATTTTTATTTTAAATCTGAGTATTCGCTAAGTTGTTAGATTACATATCAAAGGTTAAAAACATCCAAAAATACACATTATTTACTAAAAAAAATTATTTTTTATATATTATTTGTTAATTTTTTTTTCTTTTTATTTTATAATATAAGAGACTTATTTGCTATTCATTTTTTGAAATTTATACATTCAAAATTTGGATAATATAACTTTATTATTTGATAATTACTAGTTCAATATATCAAATAAGCTAACAGTTATTTATTTAACTTTTAGTTTGTTATTATTTAACTATTAAAAGAAGTTTTGTTAAAGTTATAAAAATATTTGGTGCTACCTTCAACACTGAAAGAGAAAATTTTCTTCTATCGTTCGTTAAGAAGCAAAATTATCAGTTGATACGTCAATAAGAAAAATTATTATATATTTTAAGGTTTGAGAACTCGACAAAGAACAAAAAACTATAATATAAATTGGAAATTTATATTATTTGTACTAATGGAAAATGACAAAAAAATATTTAGGGAAAATACCAAAGATTATCATCGTTTTTCAAGGTTCTTAACTGTTATTATTATTATAATTATTTTTATAAGTTAATCGTGTAAAAAATTTGTATGGTTCAAAAAGTAACGCCCTGTCATTTGACAGCTGTCAAATATACGAGGTCTATTCAAAAAGTATCGTGAATTTTGATTTCCGCGGGTTCGTATATTCGATTTTCGATTTTTTTGTGGCATTATGTTGGTACTCATGTCTCTCACTTAGGCCATTTTGAATGTTCGGTTAATTTTTGACAGCTGCTTTACTTGCACGTGTTTTGGCTCGTCTTCGATTTTTTCCCATTCCAAAGAATTTGTTTCGGGAACAAGAAAAAGTCACAGGGGGGCAGATCTGGGGCATACGGTGGCTGCCGCATTATTAGTGTGTTGTTTTTGGCCAAAAATTCGAGCACAAGCAACGATGCGTGAGCAGGGGCGTTATTCTTCCACAAATCCGAGCGTTTCTAGCAGATTTAGGTAACATTCCTTATTGACCGTTCTACCCTGTAGCAAGAACTCATGGTGCACCACGCCCCTGCAATCGAAGAAAACTGTAAGAAAACCCTTCACATTCGACCGAACTTGGAGCGCTTTTTTCGGTCTTGGATCGTGCGGCAGCTTCCATTGGGATGATTGAGCTTTGGTTTCCACGTTATAACCATAAATCCATGCTTCGTCACCAGTTATAACCCTCTAAAGTAAATTTGGGTCGTCGCGGACAGAGTCCAACAGCTCCTTAGCAATGTTAATGCGATGCTGTTTTTGGTCGAAAATGGGCAAAAATCGAAGATCAGCCAAAACACGTGCGAGCAAAGGTACTGAAAACTCACAAATGACTGTGGAGAAGCCCATGTATCCGCAAAAACTGATTGTTTGGGGTGCATTTTGCCCGGTATTTCTTTGAAAATAAAGAAGGACAGACAGTTATCGTTAATTCTTAGTGCTATAACCGTATGATAACCGATATTTTTGTACTTAATCATAAAGATTTTAATTTTAACTATATGTGGTTTTCAACAAAAAAAAAAGTACCACAAGCCCCACAATACGATAAATTTTAGCTTTATTGCACAAAATGTTTCCAGCATTTTTAATTTTAAGATTTAGTGATTTAAATTAGCCTTCAATATGATTGGACTTTTTTTTCTATAAAATTTATTCAAATAATTTTAGAACCAAATTACAGTTCAAAATATTTGAAAAAGTCTTAAAAAACTATCACAAAATAATCGAGTCCTGTAAGAAAGTTGTTATCATATATTTAAAAAATATTATAATTTTTATTTAATGGCATAACTTTTTCAATATAAATAATTTAAAATATTACAAATATTTAAATTTTTTAAATATTTTGTTAAATATTGCATTTGCGAACTATAAATTGGTTAACTCTTCATCACTTATGTATAATAAGTATAGTTGTCCTTTAGAAAAGGTACATTTTAAACGAAGCAATATTTTCAGATAATTCTTAATTTTTTTTGTTCTTATCGTAACAGTTCGGCTGAAAAGAACAAAAAAAATTAAGAATTATCTGAAATATTGCTTAGTTTAAAATGTACTTTTTCTAAAGGACAACTATACTTATTATACATAAGTGATGAAGAGTTAACCAATTTATAGTTCGCAAATGCAATATTAAACGAAATATTTAAAAAATTCAAATATTTATAATATTTTTAATTATTTATATTGAAAAAGTTACGCTCCAGCGTCCAATCGGCAGTCGGAAGAGTGGACAGCGAACGACGAACCGAATCCAAAGCGTGGAAAGATGCAACAGTCGGCTGGCAAGGTGATGGCGTCTGTATTTTGGGATGCGCATGGTATAATATTCATTGACTATCTCCAGGAGGGACAGACGATGAACAGCGACTATTATATAGCGTTATTGGATCGTTTGAAGAAAGAAATCGCTAAGAAACGGCCTCGTTTGAAGAAAAAAAAAGTCTTGTTTCACCAAGACAATGCACCGTGTCACAAGTCGATGAAAACGATGGTCAAACTCAATGAATTGGGCTACGAATTGCTGCCCCATCCACCGTATTCTCCAGATCTGGCCCCCAGCGACTTTTTCCTGTTTGCAGACCTCAAGAGAATGCTCGCTGGCAAGAAATTTAAGACCGATGATGAAACTGAGGCCTATTTTGAGGCAAAACCGAAAGAGTACTATAAAAATGGTATCGAAAAGTTGGAAGATCGCTATAATCGCTGTATCGCCCTCAAAGGCAACTATGTTGAATAATAAAAATGAATTTTGCAAAAAAAAATATTTCTACTGTGTTACGTTCTAAACTTTTCAGCCGAACTGTTATATATGAAGTTAGAAGTTTTTCTGAGTAAATTTTTGATAAATTTTTATCTTATCTTTTATCTGTGACAGCCCCCATCAAAAAGGATTTTTTTTCTTATTGAAAACGTACATTAATAAATAAGAAAATTCGATTTTTAATCTTATCTAAAATCTGCTACTATATTTTACAATATATTTTATAAATTGAATTATAATATTGTAAAGAATAAAATTTACAAATCATTTAAATGAATATCTATAATTCATATTCAAACGTATTTAAATTTTTTGAAATTTTCTACGAAAACTTATTTGGTAATAAAAAATTCTTTTGAAATTGCCAATAGAAATCAATTTAATAGTCAAAACGGATTAGAACAATTAACAATCAAACTTTAAAATTATTTCAATTTGCATAAATAGAAATCCATTTTTATAATGATAAAAAATAATTAGGATACTTGACAAGTATGTATAATTTTGGAAAATCTACTGTAAATATTCAATAGTAAAAGGAGAAAAAAAAATTAAAGCAAATTCAAATCAATGAAACACTAGATCCTTTATGATACTTCATAGCATAGGAGAACACATACAATAATCCATTAATAATACAAGGACTCGCATATTAGAGCATATTGTAACATGTACACATACGAATATGTATATTTATATCGAATATTTGAATTATTTTCGAAATCCAATATGTGGACCTATTTTAATTTAGCTTTTGGTTTCTTCGTCTGATATTTTCCACCCTATTTGGTACATATTAGACAGGGTTGAGCTCGTATATATTATTTGTCTATACGTATGGGCGCATATGCAAATTGTTCAAAATACATAAATAAACATTGCTATGCTCGTATATAAAGTAAATACACACAGAATAATGATACGCATCTAAAGCCATAAGAGAGTGTACATGATGATGGCCTATGTAAATGGAAAAGGACATTTGATGCGTACCTAATATGAGAAGAAATGGTACTGAATCTTGTATGGTTGCACACATATATTCATTTGTATGAGACTACCCTTTCCAAAAAATAAATCCAACTAGGACATTAGCATAGTATAGTGTTTATTCATGTCCGTGTGCTTCTATACATAAGCTGTACGCAAAACAGTAGCGCTTTTATCCAAAGAGGATTTTCTTCCATCACCAAACCATGAATCGTATTCCTCAAAACATAACAAAGTACATGTGCACATGAGCTCAGCAGATATCATTCTTATAGCAACTAATACTGCTCTGATATTTGTGGTTAGATACAGGTAGGTAAATATATAGAGTATTCTGGTCCGCACGTATGGTCCTTCTTATATGCCATCGACAATACGAGTATATGTATTAAATATGGTGTTATTTGCTTTCTCCATATAAAATACTAGTTAGTACACACGCATAACAATAAACCGAACACACAAAAAAAAACCAAAATAAAAAAACACAGTAAACGTTAATCCTTTTTAGTCAGGACTGATTCGTATGTGCAACTATTTATTAACACCCTCATCTAGATAAGAATCTATAATATATATTTTCTAAATTCTAAATTTATTGAAATTCTCCTTTTTGCCAGAAATGAATTTACAACAATTTTACATTTAACTACAATATTTAAAAAATAATTAATTCAAAAACTAATCGTTTTGTTTGAGTTTTTTTCTTTTCTTTTTAAATCAATTTATTATTTGTAAAAAAAGAAATCCTTTTATTATTATTTAATAATAATATAAATCTGGTAGAATAGGATTTTTACTATATCATCAGAAGTTTTTTTTTTTTTTTTTTAATTAAGTTAATATCAGCCAAAATCAGTACAAATATTATAAGTTTATTAATTAGTTACCATTTTTTTTTATAAAAAATCATATATTATATAATATTAACAAATATTTGAAAGTTTATATTTGTATTAATGCTAATAATCCCTTTTCTCTACATATAAGCATGTGTACATGTGTGTGAGATGATGAAAAGAATCTGAAGTTTATTAAATGGTTGTGGAGATGGTCTTCGCATTGAGGGTTATATAAATTGTGAAGCGTACACAAACACATAAGCAACATAATAAAAACCATCTATGACCCTAAATGTGTATGCGTGCTAATATTCATCCTTTCCATTAATTATCCATCTATTCATTCATCCCCCTTCATTATGTACATATATGCGCTGGACTGAACCTACATGCCACTCTCAATACGAATGAAAAAACCCACCCACCATATATGTATGGACTTTATTGTCCTGCTACGGGTCTCATACGGAATTTTGGTCTCTCAATTTTCATTCTCTGCACTCAATTCAATTCAATTTCTCTATATCAATGTACATACACACAGAAGTTCATATATTCATAAAATGGACGATCAAATCGTATTTAATTGTAAGTGCATAAATTTTTCTAAACGATTTATTAGCAATTCAATAATTCACAAATAATTAATAATCATTAAATCATATTTTGTATAGTTTTCTTTTTGAATTTTTCATATGGCAATACCAAAGTCGGCAGAAGCCCTATTATGAATTTTTGTTAACTGTCAAAAAATAGTCTATTAAACTGTCATAAATATAATTAAATATTTTATTCCAGACACCAACCACAACATACGAGGGTCATTCAACAAGTACTTAGCCTACAAAAGAAAAACGAAAATTTTGGAAAGGTGGCAATTTATTTTTCCACATAATCTCCTTCAAGCCCAGTGATGCTCTAACTTTTTTAACCCGTCGAAAAAATATATTTTCTCGAGGGAAGCAAAATAGGCCTCCGTGGCGACGATGACCTCCTCATTCGACCCAAATCTATTCCCGGCGAGTGATTTTTTTAGGTTTGGAAACAAAAAGTAGTCACAGGGGGCCAAATCTGGAGAGTACGGTGGATGGGGCAGCAATTCGTAGCGCAATTCGACCAATTTGGCCATGGCGATGGCGGAGGTGTTAGCCGGCGCGTTGTCGTGGTGGAACAGCACTTTTTTCTTCGCAAAGCGAGGCCGCTTTTTCTTCAATTCGACGTCAAATCGGCCCAATAAGTCAGCATAGTAGCGCCCCGTGATTGTTTTACCCTTCTCGAGGTAATCGATGTGGATCACACCTTGTGAATCCCAGCAAACGGTGGCCATCACCTTTCCGGCCGATCGAACAGTCTTCGCCTTCTTCGGAGCACGTTCGCCGGGTGAAGTTCACTGTTTCGACTGTTCCTTAGTCTCTGGTGTGTACCAGTGAATCCATGTTTCGTCGACGGTCACGAAACGACGCAAGAACTCAGCTGGATTGCGCTGAAACAGCGCCAAACACGTCGCCGATGTGGTATCACGGTTGCGCTTGTTTTCCGGTGTGAGCAAACGCGGCACCCATCGCGCCGACAGCTTTCTCATGCCCAGTTCTTCGTGTAGAATATGATGCACCGTTCCTACTGCGATGCCCACAGTCTCAGCTATCTCGTGAACCTGGGCGTAACTCATCAAAAACCGACGTGCGGCCACGAACAAACTCGTTGAACCAATTCTTGACGGTCGCCATCGAAGGAGAAGAGTCACCATACACAGCATCCAAGCGATCTTTGATTTCGCTGCGCGTTTTCCCTTCCAAAAACAAGAATCTAATCACCGATATTGTTTTCCCTTCCAAAAACAAGAATCTAATCACCGATATAAAAAAAACGATATTGTTTTTTTTTTTCATTTTTGTGCAACCGACAAAACTCATGAAACAAAACTAATGAAGGGAATCGACTGAGACTTCGACAGTAGGCTACTAAAAGAATGTACTGCACGATGGTAAATTTCTTTTGTGACAGCAGTTCCATCAGGCGGTGGGGCTAAGTACTTGTTGAATAACCCTCGTATCTTCGACACCTCTACTGAAATTTTATGATTAATCAAAAGTTATTTGTTTTTAAAAATAAAGAAATATGATTAATGCTTTGATTTTTTTTTGTTTTTTTTTTTTTTTTAATATTAAACTCTTCAAAATTTAATTAGAAATTTTTGAAAATAGACTCTAAATAATTTTTTTCCATCAAGAATTTAAACATAAAAAAATAAAGTTTTTTTTTTAAATATGCTCGATAAAAGATCAAATATACGCGCGACAGTGTTAAATTCTAATCGATTTGATTTAATTCAGTTTGATTCGATTTTGTTTATTTTTAGTATGCAATTTACAATGAATTCACGTCTAGGTATTTTCAATAGACGATAATAATGAAAAAAAAATTATATATCATATATGTATGTGTATGTATATGAGTTCATTGTGGGAAATCCTTTCATTTTGCCCTTATTTATACTGAATGCCTGTGTCAAATTGTGTTATTCCTCTTCAATGCGCTGACAAACTCTTTTTGTTCATTGACAGGTTAGCATTTTGCACGAAAATATCCTGAAGGCGATAATATTTAGTCAAATTTCTTAACACAATGTGTATGTTAATAATCCCCTGGAATTTTCTTATTCAATTTATAAAATTGGCCCATATTTCATAAAGGTTTCAACTCAAAATTCCGATGCCACACAGGAGGGCTAATCGTTTGATCAAAAATGATTATAAATAATATTTTTTTTTAGAACTTTTTTCTTTTAATCATATTCTTTTCTAAAAGATGTTATCCCAAAGATTTTGGTGCAATGACAAACTTGATTTTTTGATGCAACTAAGCCATCTATCTCGATTGAATAGGATGCACATTAATTGGGAAATTATAATTAAATGATTTTTTTTGCTGTTTGGTTTTTTTTTAAATTTTATTTTTAACAGATAACGCATAAAACGTGATATGTGTTTAAGTCAAAATTGCTCAATTAGCATTGCCATTTTATCATGAAGAGAATTATACCCGAAAATTTATTGAATTTTATTATCAAAATTTATGCTCTGTAACAAATGTGTTTCGAGCACTTTATATCCAAAAAATTATTTAGTTTTATTATCAAATTCGTAGTGTATGACAAATGTGTTTCGCATCATAATCGACCTACTGAGCAAGCAATTCAAGCCATAGTGAAAAAATGTCACAGAAATTTTACGCTATTTGATATCAAATCTACAAACCGTATGCCGTTTCTGCCGCAGAGGAAAATATTGCTGCCGTAGCGTCCAGTATTGGTAAAGACCAAGATTGGTCCATTCGTCGCCGTTCATAGCAATTCGGATTGTTTTGCTCGACTGTGTGTAAGGTTTTACTCAAGAATATTGGAATACACAAGAAGTGACACCGAATGACTTACCAAAGCGTCGAATTTTCGGTAAAAGGGCCTTAGAAGAACTTGAGGAAAATGAGTTTTTTTTACCAAAAAATTACGTTCAGCGACGAAGATCATTTCTGGTTGGTTGGGTGTGTGAATAAGCAAAAGTGTCGCATTTGGTCTGATGAACAAGCGTAGCCAAAACAAGAACTGCCATTGCACCCAGAAAAATTCACTGTTTGATGAAATCATCGGTTCGTATTTCTTTCAAGATGACGCTAGCCATAACGTTACCGTTAATGACACCAACTATTGCTCAGTGATTTCGAAATTTTTTTTGCCCAAAATACAAGAACTGAATCTGTTCGATATGTGGTTTCAACAAAACGGTACTAAATGCCACACAGCACATGAAACAGTTGATATATTGAGAGATGAGTTCGGTGAGCACGTTATCTCACGTTCCGGATCGGTGAGTTGGCCGCCTAGATCGTGCGATTTTACGCCTCTAGACTATTTTTTATGGGGCTACGCAAAGCCATTCGGCTATACTAAAGTGTCGAATTTTCGGTGAGTGAGCCTTAGAAGAACTTGAGAAAAATCCGTTTTTTACCAAAAAAATTACGTTCAGCGACGAAGATCATTTCTGGTTGGTTGAGTGTATGAATAAGCAAAAGTGTCGTATTTGGTCTGATGAACAACCACCAAATTAGGGGTCGGTGCGATTTGACACCTCTAGACTATTTTTTATGGGGATACGTGAAGCCACTCGGCTATGCCAAAGCGTCAAACTTTTTTTTACCCAAAAATATAAGAACTGCATCTGGACGATATGTGGTTACAACAAAGCGGCACTAGATGCCACACATCACGTGAAACAGTTGATAAATTGAGAGATGAGTTCGGTGAGCAAGTTATCTCACGTTTCGGATCGGTGAATTGGGCTCTAAACTATTTTTTATGAGACCAAGTGAAGTCACTCATCTATGTCGATAAACCAGCGTCACTTGCAGCCTTAGAAAAAAATATTACACGTGTTATTAGCAAGATATCAGGCAAGATTAAAATTGTATTTTTTGAATGGATCAGTTAAAATATAGTCGTAGCTAATATTTAAAAGAAATAATCTTTTAAAACTAAATGGCAATTATTGATTGATTGATTAAAATAAAAAATTATTTAAACGCTTATTTTTTCTATGGTTTTTTTAGAAATTTAAAAACCAAACACCTAACCAAACACTCAAATATGAAATAAAATAGAACTAGTGCTAGTAATGAGTGATTTTTTGGTTAGTCGTAATGTTAAAAAGGCTTTTCAGAATACTTATTTGGTAACCAATTGCTCATAAATACGAGTATCAAGAAAAAAATATTATTGTGCCCCTGTCCCATGCCTAAGAGGAAACCTTTCATGCAAATAAACATAAAACAAATTGTGTGTCACTCACACAAATTATATTTTAAGCAGTAAAACAATAGTACTTTCAATTGCAAGCACTATTTTTTAATATGGCAACAAAATAAATTTCATATTTTCAAATAATACTAAATTTTTAAGGGAAAGTATTTCTACCCTTTAAATTTTTGATAAATATCAAAAATTATACGAAATAAATAAAAACCAAATAACACCGACACTTAAAACTGTGATAGAATTTTTCGAATTTCGTACTTCGAATGAAAACAGATCATCGAAAATTTCATATTTATGGTAACTTATTTTTACATTTCTATTTATATTGAATATGATTTTGCTTCTTTAATATTTGATTGTCAATCAAAATTGACAGACCATATACAGGTAATATACAGATACGAATATAAATACATTTGGATTGTGATTTTATACCTACGAGTCAATATGACGTTGCTTGATAAGATTTGAGATTCTATTTGGTGGATAAAAATTTCACTTTCTTATTGATTTTATATATTGTAGTATATCGTGCCACCACCTTATATGGTAAAGTAAAATTTTCAAAGCCAATATAGCTTGTACAAAAGAAAATCATTTTGCCTTCACATAGCTTGTATGTATAGGTTAGTCCCTCCTAGATGTGCAGTAGAATTTTCAACATCGTTTCGGTATCTTTATATTTAAATCATACAACATGCAGCGCCATCTATTGAAAATTTGCAGCATTAAAAAGATACATTCATCTTAAAAGAAAGTATATGCGACCCTATAGAGGGAAGTTGTGTTCTTATTGCGTATGGTGCTAAATGGTATAGCGAAATTTGGAGCAACGAAATGCCATCAAATTTCATGTTAAGCTTGCTTAATTGGTGAGATTACCTTACGAAAAATTGTAATTTGTGTTTTTGGAATACGAACCTCGATCAGGGAGGTCTTAAATATAGAAAATTGATGAAAATGTGGAACCACAGATGCCCGAAAGAACTATTTCAAAGACGATAATATTGATGTATAAAAATAAAATAAAATTAGTGAAAAAAATTGGCTCGGTATCACAGTCGTTAACGTGCTGGACTATCTATCATCCAAGGGGTCTTGGGTTCGTATCCCCCTGAGGTATGGTCCTAAGCTAATTCCCGAAAACCACTTTACTTTCCATTATAATTTAGTTTCCTTATCTCATTATCATTTCCTTAATAAAAGAAGCAGGAAAAAAAAACACCTGAAAAAGCCGCCATCAGCCATCATCAGAAGCACGAAAATATTGTATCAATACGAACATTCGGAAGGAAAAACCAATCATGGATAAACACCCGTATTGGTCAAAGACAACAACCCAAATTTTACATTTGCGATCGATCATCTGCTAAGCGAATACAAAAACATTATCTTAAAACCGATACAAATGTTATTGGAATATTTGAAGAAGGTGCCTCCATGGTCCGAAAAGGAAAAAATTCAGTCTCAAATTACATTTCTGACATATCTACCTCTTAAGATCAACTTAGATGTAAAGTTTTATTAACAAAATAATTCAAAATATTTTAATTGTTATTAGTTTTTTTTTTATCATGATTTTGTTGCCTAGCTTTTTTTTTAAAAATTACCCGACATCGTCTTGACATGGACATGGAAGCCCGTTCTTGTTGAATCACCTTTCATAATTTGTATTTTTTTTAGGGAATATTTAATGCTTACTAACAGTATTATTTTTTAATTGCTTATACAAATTGTTTATCGGAATCAGGACCGAAGATTGGGAAGACCTATCGTAATATCAATAATTTATTTTCTAAAAAATAACTATCTTTTCGCTTTGTCTATTTCAGACAAAGCGAAATAAGTCAGTGATAAATAAAGTAAAAAATTTATCTATGCAACAAAAAACTGATTTATTTTTCAACATAATCGTATTTTAGTTCGGTACACTTCATTCAACGATATCTCAATTTCTTAATTGCATTCGTATTTAAAACAGATCAAATTTACCTTCCAAATAACTATTAAACATACTCGTAACATAAACATTTGCTTGGATTTTTATGTCCAGGCTAAATTGATAGATTTGAAAAAAAATGAAGATTTCCCAGAACAGAAAACTTATTTTCTTGTAATAAACGCTGTTGCATTTTATCACAAGCTGATAAATCAGTGATAAATAAAGTAAAAAAATTATCTATGCAACAAAAATTAATTTATTTTTCAACATATTCGTGGTTTAGTTCGATACACTTCATTCAACGATATCTCAATTTTTTTATTATGTTCGTATTGAAAAAAAGATCAAATTTACCTTCCAACTAACTATTAAACATAACATAAACATTTGCTTGGATTATTATGTAAAGACTAAATTAATAGATTTGAAAAAAAATGAAGATTTCCCAGAACAGAAAACTTATTTTCTTGTAATATATGCTGTTGCATTTTATTACAAGCATATGGGAGTGAGCTGATAAATCAGTGATAAATAAAATAAAAAATTTACTTACGCAACAAAAATTGATTTATTTTTCAACATAATCGTATTTTAGTTCGATACACTTCATTCAACGATATCTCAATTTCTTTATTACGTTCGTGTTGAAAAAAGATCAAATTTATCTTCCAACTAACTATTAAACATAACATAAACATTTGCTTGGATTATTATGTTCAGACTAAATATATAGATTTGGAAAAAGGGAGATTCTCCGGAGCAGAAAACTTATTTTCTTGCAATAAACGCTGTTGCATTTTATTACAAGCATATGGGAGTGAGCTGATAAATCAGTGATACATAAAATAAAAAATTTACTTACGCAACAAAAATTGATTTATTTTTTAACATAATCGTATTTTAGTTCGATACACTTCATTCAACGATATCTCAATTTCTTTATTACGTTCGTGTTGAAAAAAGATCAAATTTATCTTCCAACTAACTATTTAAATAACATAAACATTTGCTTGGATTATTATGTTCAGACTAAATTTATAGATTTGGAAAAAGGGAGATTCTCCGGAGCAGAAAACTTATTTTCTTGCAATAAACGCTGTTGCATTTTGTGTCAAGCATACGGGAGTGAGCTGATAAATCAGTGATAAATAAAATAAAAATTTTACTTACGCAACAAAAATTGATTTGTTTTTCAATATAATTGTATTTTAGCTCGATACACTTCTTTCAAAAATATCTCAACTTCTTTATTACGTTCGTGTTGTATAATTTGCCAAACTCTATAAAATAGCCCTCAATATCTGTTATAACTTCAGAAATCGACACAGATTTCTGTCCATCAAGGCATTTCCATATGTTTGTAAGTTGCAGGAAGCTACATCTAGAAAATACGGTGGGTGTAGATGTAATTCAACTAATTTTGCTATTCGAATTGCCGTTGAAAGTACAAGTGCATTGTCATAATGAAACAAAACTTTATTCTCTGCCAAATGCGGTCATTTTATCTTGGTTTCATTATTCAACTGGTCTAATAATACTATATAATTCTGTTGTATTATTGTTTTTTTTTATTTATTTTTTTCAGATAGTCGATGAAAATTATATATGCCATGTGTGTCCGAGAACACAGTAGCCATAACCTTTTCTACCGATGGAACTGTTTTCGCTTTCTTTGGTGCATGTTTGCTATTTTACATCCATTATTTTACCGAACCTATATTTCTTTTATATAATGATAAATCCATGTTTGGATCAATATTTATGAATCAGATATTATCTTTTTCCTTATATAAAAAAAAAAGTGTTTTCTCCATATTAAAAAGAAACACAACCATAGTCTGCTTTCTATGGACATCAAAACTAAACTAATGAACAGATGTTTATAAAATTTTATATGATATATTTTAAAGAATACCAAATAATAATAAAAATATCGTTTTGCTTATATCAGCTATATTTCTTGCATTTATTACTGAATTATCAGATTGCCTTAGTATTTCCTAGTCAAAATAAAAAGTGGTATAATATTTTGTCTATAAATTTACGACAAAATTTATAATGAATTGTTTTTGAAGCATTTGGGCTAAATTCTAATGACTACCACTGTATCTAATCGAACTATTTAAATAATTAAAGAACTTTTAGTTTCCATTTTTACAATTCAATATTAAAAGTAGTTGGAAAAAAGTAACTAAAACAAAATGTTCAAGGCACATTTTAAATACTTTTAATTTTTTTTTGAACCAAAAATACATATTTCTAAAAATTCTTAGATTTTAGTTGATTTTAAATACTTTTCCTACTTAAAACTAAATTAGTTAATTTTAGTAAAATGTCAAAATTTCTTGACAAATTTTCAAAGATTGTTTTTTTTGTTTGTAAATTATTTATTGCATTTTTTTGAAAATTTGATATCGATAGTAATTTTTTATCAAGGAAGAAGTACTTTCCACCTTGAATTAGGAAAATTCCACCATCAAAGAAGAAGTACGATGGTCTTTCAATAAGTCCTTAGAAAAAGATGGAAAAAAACTGTTTTTTAAAAAAAAAAAATTTTATTTTGCAACATAATCTCCAAAAAAATAGGATTTCGGAAGTTCTGCAAAATACTCATCCGTTTGAGCAATGACGTCCTCGTTGGAAGTGAACCGTCGTCCGCCAAGCCATTTCTTCAGATTGGGGAAAAGAAAATAGTCACTCGGGGCCAAATCTGGTGAATAAGCGGGATGCTGCAACAATTCCATTCTCAATTCCACAATTTTGGCCATGGAAACAGCGCAGGTATGCACACGCGCATTGTCCTGATGCAAGAGGTTTTTTTTTCTTCAGATGGGGGCGTTTCTCTTTGATTTCCTCGCTCAACCGTTGCAATAACGACGCGTAATACGCTCCTGTTATTGTTTTTCCTTTTTCCAAGTAGTCGATAAAAATGATGCCCTGCGAATCCCAAAAGACCGTGGTCATCACCTTGCCGGCCGATAGCACAGTTTTTGCCTTCTTCGGAGTCCGTTCACCCTTGAAAATCCACTGTGATGACTGTTTCTTCGTTTCTGGGGTGTAGTAGTGTATCCAGGTTTCGTCCACAGTGACATATCGACGAAGGAATTCAGCAGGATTCCGATGAAAGAGTGCCAACATAGCCTCAGAGTCCACTATGCGATTGCGCTTATTCTCCTCTGAGAGCAAACGCGGCGCCCATCTTGCCGAAATTTTTTTCACAGACAATTTTTCATGCAAAATTGAAGCGACATTACCTTGTGATATGCCCGTGGCCTCAACTAATTCGCGCACTTTAATTCGCCGATCGTTTAAAATCAGATCGTGGATTTTGTCGATGATTTCAGGAGTAGACACCTCAACTGGGCGTCCTGAACGATGTTCATCTTTTTTGGATGAACGGCCACGTTTAAATTCATTCACCCAATTGTAAACGGTCGCAAACACAGGTGCAGATGTGCCATGAACTGCATCGAACTCGGCTTTGATTTCTTTCGGGCTTAAGCCTTTCAAATGGAGATGTTTGATGACAGCCCTAAACTTGCTTTTTTCCATTGTTATGCACAAATAAATGTCGTTAACTTTAATCGACGATAGAAATTGACCTACGCTGAAATTTTGACACCTTTCCTGTCGATAATGCTACTAACAAAAAAAAATCTTTACTGACACTACGAGCGCAATTTCTCGGATTTTCTAAGGACTTATTGAACGACCCTCGTACTTTCCTTTTGAATTAGGAAAATTCGATTAAAAAAGCTTCGATTATCTCCGATCTTTTAAAGAGAATTTTGGAATTTTCAACTGGAGAACCTTAATGCAAGGCCACAATGTCTGCTTTTTTATGGTATATCTACAGAAGGTCTAGAATTTACCAAAAAAAAAAATATACACACTCAATAATTTATATAAATTTATTTAATTAAAAAACCCGAATTTCTTTTTCAATTTTTAATCGATTAAAATACCAAATATTTATATCAATAAAATTTTATAGACTTTGATATGTAATTTTACATATGAAAAAAAAATATTCATATATTCAAAAATATATGTATATGATAAAATAGGTATCCTTTTTGAAAATTGGCAATACTTTTTCTAATAAATCTCCTCGTCGGATTACAAAAAAATTCAATCTCAGAAAATAAATCGAACTCAAAGAATCAAATTCAAAGTAAATGCATACATAAACAGGCGCACTTATAAGATCTCTTTATAACATACACGTAGATATGAATTTCTCTTCTCTCCATTTAATAATATTATTATTTTTATTTTTATTTCATTTTTTGCAGTTTCATTTTCATTTCAATTTATCGAAAATATGAAAACAGAATGAAAAAGAAACCCCCTCAAAAAGAAATATTATAATTTCTATACGCAGCTTCTGAAAATAATATATATACAAAAAAAAAGGGAAACAAAAATTTAACAAAAATTGAAATAGAATTTTATATAAGCAGTGACAGTATCTGATACATACATATGAGCATGAGCATAAGACAATGATTGGCCAAAAGTATAGTGTCCTTCTGCATATACACAAATCTGAATCCTCCGACAAAGAACATATATCGAAATATGAAATAAGCACAAATTTCGAATATAAAAATTTCTATTACTTTTTACTTCTTTGCAAGTAAAAAAAAAAACAAAAAAAAAAAAGAATCTATTTCGTAAAGGTTTATCGATGATAAGATGTACATACGTGCATACATGCTCAAAATATCTCCAAAATTTCTGCTTATTTCATATTCCGGAAGAAAAAAAATGACTACAAACCAAACGACAAAACAAAAAAAAAACGACATTATAATAATCATAAAAAAATAAATGGAAAAAAATCTATTTCAAATCTAAAATCCAATTCCAGGAATTGTTTATGCATATGAATATCAAATCTTCCGGGATCTATTCGACATGTATGTAAATAGCTTACAACCGTATAGGAACTTATAAAATTTAAAGGGGGCAGTCGAGCGTATTCTATATACAAATATATGGCAGCATCTTGTATAGGTAATTTCCGCATCATCACATCTCACAAAAACCAGATCCTTTATTATAAATTTTATTCCGTAGTCCAATACTTTTGAGGTCCATTCATCACTCTATTCAGTATTCGTATTATTAGCTATAAATTTAACCATATAAAACAGTATCTAAATGACACTATAATAATATTACATGTATAAGTACACGACCCTTTAGTAGCTGCTAAGTAAAGTTGGTTTTTTTTAGTGTGTTGCAAAAAATCGAACAGCGAAATTCAGAGTAATGAACAAATCGGCTAGTTTCACCTACGAAAAGTTCCAACAAAACTATAGGCAATATTCCTTATCAAGAGCTGCGAAAAGAATTTTTAAATGGTCGAAAAGCTGTAGAAAGCGAATTTCACTTAAGGTGGACTTGTTTATCAAAATATGATACAAATGCATGCACAACAAACCACCATCAACCAAGTTTCTCATAAATAAGTCCTTGAAAGGCTTAGAAAAAGGAGTTATTTGTGTTCGATGACACCCTGTCGCAAAGCCATCTCTATCGTGGAGTTTATATCAGAAAATGTGATTCCTGTAATTCCTTAGCCCCTCTATTCACCTGATTGCAGTCGGTGTGACTGTTTTTATTTCCAAATCCAGTCACACCGACTGCAATCAGGTAAATAGAGGGGCTGGGGCAATTCCTCGGAAACCCACTCCAAAAGAGTGTTCCTCGGAAACCCACTCCAATTGAAACTTGGAAGAGTAGAAACAATGCCTTCGCTAGTGTATATCAGACACATTTATGTACAACAAAAAAAATTTGTCTCATTACTTTTTTATCGTACCTAAGTTTTAATGTTAAAATTAAACAATAAGGAGAAGTACTATACCTAAGTTTTAATGTTAAAATTAAAACAATAAGGAGAAGAAAACTACGATTACACCATTCGAGAAAGTCGCGAATTTTGAGAAAAAATCGTCCAAAATGGACGAACAAACATCTTCCACTCGATCGAGCATGTTCGAACTACAATTGTAGATGCTCGATCAATTTAGATGACCAGTTCGAACACGCACTTATCCTTTCCTAACTAAAGAGGTGCAGAAAAATCACTTGAAAAAGCCGCCATCAGCCATCATCAGAAGCACGAAAATATTGTATCAATACGAACATTCGAAAGGAAGAACCAATCATAGATAAACAGCCGTATTTGTCAAAGACAACAACCCAAAATTGACATTGTGGATCGATCATCTGCTAAGCGAAGACAAAAACATTATTTTAAAATCGATAAAAATGTTATTGGAATATTTGAAGAAGCTGTTATTTGGGGGGGAAAAATTTTGATAATTCTTAACAGATTTTTTAGAACCCATATTAAATTTTTTTGTAAAAATAATACAAGATAAAATATTTAATTATTTTTAAATTTGGTCTTAAATAAAATTTGCAATTTTTTCTATAAAAAAACAGATAAAATTTGTATGATTGTAAAAAGTTATAATTTTTTTTGTTGGAATTTAAGATAATGACACACTTCTAAGGATGAGCATTGCACTTAACTTTTGGTTAAAAGAATTCACTTACAGAGACTTGGGGTGAACTGTTTACAAAGAAATAGTTTTAAATCAAAAATATCGAAAATTGATTTAATTCAAAGAATTTCTTTC
Source organism: Atherix ibis (assembly GCA_958298945.1). Classification (NCBI taxonomy): domain Eukaryota; kingdom Metazoa; phylum Arthropoda; class Insecta; order Diptera; family Athericidae; genus Atherix; species Atherix ibis. The sequence continues at coordinate 19,637,998 of OY282610.1, read as the reverse complement.
CTATCCTTTCACCTTTCTCATATACCTTAAATCCGCTGTTTTTTAGTCAAAAAAAAATGCATGTTTTTTTGATAGAAAGCAAAAACAAATTTATTCAAAGTACTTGCCCTCGCCAGCTGCACATTTTTCCCATCTCTCGGGCAATTTGTGCATACCACGCCAAAAAATTTCCTTCTCTTTCGAGTCAAACCAATCATCAAGCCATTTTCGGACGTCCTCGTGTAAGAATCGAAGTGCTGCTCAGCGAGCGCGTGGCCCATCGACGAAAACAGGTGGTAGAAGGAAGGGGCCAGTTGAGTGTCTCCAAGTAGTTTCGGACCATTTTTGACGTGTGCGATGGTGCATTGTCGTGGAGAAAAATCAGCTTGTCAGGTCTTCGTTGATAATCCGTCCTTTTCTCACGCAGAGCACGGTGCAATTTTTTTGTTGTTGGGCATTGACAGTTTCACCAGGTTTCAACACCTCATAGTAGACGATACCCCGCTGATCCCACCAAACGCACAGCATCGTCTTCCGTCCGAAGCGATTTGGTCTTGGGGAAGAGGTTGATGGTTGGCCGGGATCAACCCACGATTCTTTGCATTTAGGATTCTCGAAATATATCCACTTTCCATCGTCTGTCACAATCCGATACAGGAACTTTCTTTTATGTCTGGCGAGCAAGATTTCGCATGTGTTTTGGCGTCGTTCAATTCATGCGGCACTTATTTTCCGATCTTTTCAATCTTCCCCATGGCACGCAGACGCATGGAAATGGCTGGTTGAGTAACACCCAATTGCTCCGCGAGCATTTTTTAAAGATGGGGTATCGTCTTCGTCCAAAAGAGTATGCAATTGATGGTCGTCAACCTTCCTAGGTCGATTTTCACGCTTTATGTCCCAGAAGTCCAAATTGCCGTCTTTGAACCAACGAAACCAATCTCGGCACGTTATTTCCGATAAAGCACTGTCACCATAGACCTCCATAAGTATTCGATGTGATTCGGCAGCCGATTTTTTCAAATTGAAGCAGAAAACCAGAGCTTCCTGCATATTCTCTTTTTCTGGCACAAAACTAGACATGATTACCAAAGGAAAAATGTATGTTGTTGTATGAAATTGCTGACAATATACACTGATTAATGTTGACAGATGTCAAACTCATGAAAAAAAAAGTATGGCGTGCCCATCGTACCTTAAGACGCTCACTCACGCCATCTATGACCAAATAGCGCATTTAACCTTATACCCCTGGTATATTCGTACACATGTTTATTGAGAAAATAGCGTTAAAAAATATAACATTCTATCAATAACCAAAAACAAAAAAAATTTGTAAATAAATAATAATAAAAGTACAAGTAAAACCAACGAACTCTGAAATTCCTGTGAGCACACGTGTATAACTAGACATACACGTACACGGACGTATTAAGTGGTGGATAGAATAGTCCGTTTCGTCCTTATTGAAATCCCATTACTGATGGCTATCGCAAAAGGGAGGTGTGGTCTATATAACAGTTTTCACACACATGCATTACTAAAATTTCATCAGTTTTCAATGAATTCGTATGTCGTCCTGTCGTGTCCTGTAATGTTGTTGTCCCGTTCATGTATTTGGGTTAGAATTTTCTGCCCGAACATTGATATTGAATTCCTTTTATCGGTACGCAACCGAGGAGTCTGTTTATCATTTTCGCCATCTCCCTTTAACATTCACCCCTTTTTTCCCTATATGTTCTCTCTTATATTCTCGTCCAATCGTCCTTGGCTCTCCCTTTATCTCAAAACACGGCCGCCCTAATCTCTTTTATACTCTCGCATAACCATTTACGCGTACATCAACAACAGTACAGGACGTATGCTGACTATTTGGTTTGATGGTTACTTATATTAAATCTTGTATTCTTTTGTATTATCCTGAAGGAAGACTGTAAGAGAATTCAAAGGAGTCTGACAAGAAGAGAACTAGAAAATACATATGCGTGTAATTCGTCTGTAGATAGATTAAACGCCAAAATAAAATGAACAAAAAGGACGAGAAGAAATGGAAATAGAACAACAAACAGAACTGATTATACTCGTATATTTTCCGTATCGATCTTTATGTACATATCCGTGTGTGTCTGTACGTATGGAGCCATTTATTTATTTTGGCAAAAAAAGCCGGCAAACTCTTCTCGTAAATTTGGACGCTTCAACATTGTAGGCTAAGCAGTTTGAATAGCAAATGAAACGCAAGATTCCAGCCAAAACCAATCTCTTCCTTCTCCTTTAACCTCTGATTCGCTCCTAGTTTTGTGTGCTCTCCTTTTTACCTTTAAAATAATCATATGGAAAGTATATGGCCTATAAAAATTATAGTGCACCCATTTCGGTTGATAGATAAACTGGAGAAAAACTATCGTGTCACCATGAGTAAAGCTGATGACGATTTCCTTCCACTCTGGTCGAAACCTCCCCAAATTTGGATTGCTAATTTGGAAAATTCGGCTGATTGCATTCGTATTAACTGCCAAGATATCCATTTATGTATATGTTATGTACCCAGAATACTAGCTCACAAATCACTATGGCCAAACCTTCTGTAACCAAATTTCTACTCGGAAGTTCTATGACAAACCATGAACTAAACTCGTCGTCGTCTCCTTTTAAAAGTCATTCGGTTATTCTTCCTTCCGTTCTTCACATAATATTGGCTCTGTATTACCTAAGTTTCCATTTTATTCGTTTTTGTTAATTATTTAAATCCCAGCCTCTTTTGGGGACTCTCAGAAAAATTAACCATTAAAAATACGATACGATCTTTAATTAAATTGCACTAATTCATATCTTGTCTTGAGAAATTATTCCCTAGTGCCTGTCATCATTATTAAATTACATTGTCACTATTTTACCTGTATTTATGGCAAAAATTTCACCATATCCATCAATGGTAAATTTTTTCCTATATTGAAAGAATAACCCCACCATTTATGTTTGGACATAATTTATATTTTAGCATACTTGCATATGTAATAGGGGATGAAATGTGCATATATGGTGTATAATTCGACACACATGCGCTAGTAGTCCAGATGGGAGCGTGTCGAAAACCATTTCAAACAAACAAAAATATTGAATACTGATACCGTATTTTATATGTGAACGTTTCGAACGAACAGTAAATGGACTATTATTAAAATGAAGCAATCATCGATACTTATTCGCATTCGAAGGAGCAGGACAACGACCGCCATAGTATTAGGGGGGTTATACTGGAACTATGGTAAAAAGCCTTTGTTCGGAATGTGCGCTGAATGTGTATAATCAATGAAATATGTGCAAAGCTTGGAATTTGGGTAATCAGACTCCCCTTATCCTCCCCCACAGTTTATCCGACAATCAGATTTTCCTCTCACGTACTGTCCACGGCTATTGTATATAAAATTATGGCTGGCTTCATAGTCCTATCGTAGTGGACCAAATTATTACACCTGAACTAGCTGCCACCTTAATGATGTGCTGTTTAAATGTTCAGCTTCGGTGTGAGTAAAAGACCTATCGATCCGCTTTCTTTTCTAGACCAGAATAATACTAAAAGGATCTGACGGAAAATACGCACGCTTTTATAATTTTCCAATTAACCTGATATTAGGTCAATCATCAGCACAAGGATATATAAGACGAGTACTAGTTGTATGTGTTAATCGTATGCCAGTAGAGATAACGCCGAATAAAATAGTGAACAGTATGTGTAGTAAGAAGCTAAAGCGTTTTAGATTAAATACCAAAACGTCGAACCTATTCTTCTAATGCTTAATAAAACCACACACACACACACACACACACACACATGTGCCCGTTCGTATCCATATAAGCATGTACGCATAAATACTATATCAATTTTGCATCAATACTTATATATCCATCGGCAAAGATTGAGGGCGGAGGTCCTTGCTACATGAACAGCAACATCCAAAAATTGAATATTTCTGGTTTGTTTGAAAAATTACAACACCATTGCGTTGTTATTGGTTGATATTTAGCGCATATATTAGGGACACACATATGGCCAAAAGATATATTGTACTCTCTCCTCTCAACTTGCAATATTCGATCTTAAAACGGACATTTGTGCGCACATACACATTATTCTACACATCGTATCCTCACGCCAATTTTCAATCACCTCTCTCGAATCACCGACCGACCGACCATCGATAAATCTATCAGACATCCCCACCCACATATACTAGTACATCTGAACACAACATATGAACTGAACAAGGACACTTTTCCGACAATACCCATTACAGTGAAATTTACAAATTTTATGCCAATTAATAACGTTCTCATGTCCTTCTAAACTGTGTTTGTTGATTGTATTCGATTAAAATGTCGCTTCATCTAAAGTTGGCATTCCTGCTAACCTGTTTAATCTTTAAAAAAAAAAAATTCTATCAAATACAAAAAAAAATATTATTTTTTCTTTTTAATATTTACACTCAATTTCGATAATTCTCTAATTGTGTTAATTAATTCTGATCATATAAAAATGGTTATTAATTAAATTTATCAAATGAAACCGCATCCATAAGAGAGACTCTATCCTGTGAGTATATTTTCGTGGTTTAGAAACATCATTTTGAGTATAAATATGATCTCTTCTGGCCCAGACATGACATCTCTCCTATTCTATTGAGGTGTATAACTTAAAAAGTCTGGTCGCATATTCCGAGCGTTTTTCGTTCAATGCTCGCTTCAAACGGATTAATTGTGTTCGGTAGAGATCGCCTGTGATCGTCTGGCCCGATTTCAATAGCTCATAATAGATCACACCCTTCTGATCCCACCAAATACAGAGCATTACCTTGGCGCCATGGATATTTGGCTTTGGCGTTGATTTGGCTGGTTGGCCGGGCTTCACATACGATTTTTTTCGCTTTGGGTTGTCGTAATGAATCCATTTTTCGTCGCCAGTAATGATTCGATTCAAAAACGACTTCTTTTCCTGCCGTTCAAGCAGCATTTCGGACATGCAAAATCGCCATTCAACGTCTCTCGGCTTCAATTCATATGGGACCCAATTTCCTTGCTTTTGGATGAATCCTGCTGCTTTCAAACGTTTTGAAATGGCTGCTTGAGTGACTCTCAATGATTTTGCAATTTCTTCTTGAGTTCGACAACAGTCTTCGTCGAGTAATGCCTCCAAATCTTCATCTTCAAACTTTTTTTGGCTGACCTGGTCGTTCTTTGTCTTCCGTGTCAAAATCACCACTTCTGAACCGCACAAACCATCTCTCGCATGTTGAAATCGATGGAACATATTCAGGATAAGCTTCAGTGAGTAATCGATATGCTTCAGCTGCACTTTTTTTCAAATTGAAGAAGTAAATCAGCACTTCCCGCAAATTGGACTTTTTTGGTACGAAATTCGACATTTTTGAAGCAAAAAAAAACTTTGTTAATTACACTATTTCGTTCAATGACTAATCGAGAATGAATGACAGATGTTTAACCTCCAAAATGCCATATGAGTTATTATTAACACAAACCATGTGTAAAAGTTATGCCATCTGTTGTCAATCCCGCATTTTTAAGTTAAATCCTACTCTAATAAGTCCATCCGAACAGGTGAATTCCCTTCATTCTGAAAGAGTTCTTTTCTCTCATCCTGTTCACAAAACGAGTTTTAAAAAATTACATTTCTAATTATAGGGCTACAGGACCGCAGTCTTGCATTCTGAAATTATTTGAGGCGATCATCTATTGACAACCAACATGGTGGATTTAACATATCAAATAATTTCTTACTAATAATTTTAACTAAACTTCAAAAAATCGGCCTTCGGCTAATGATACTTGATCGGTTTAAGTCCTACCTTACCAATAGATCTTATCAGATATCATTCCGAAAGTGAAAATGGAAGACCGCCGGTTTTTTTGTTCAAAATTTGAGCCTCACATATTCAAGTATTGTCCATCGTTAGCCACAACTTTTCCCATCTTTCTCGCAGCATACGGGGATTCCTTGTCAAAAAAACTGCGCTTCTTTTGAAGCGATCCGCGAATGGACCCAATTTTTGGTCTCTTCGTAAGATCGGAAGATATAGTAGTCGAAAGGAGTGATGTCTGGAGAATACAGCAGGTGGGGCAGAACGTCCAATTCCAGGTCGATTTTTACCACCTTAAGAATACGCGACCGAGCGTTGTTGTGCTGCAAAACACTTTGTCATGTCTTTGCTCGTGTTGTCACCGTTTTGCCTACAATGATCGGCTCAAAAAGCACCAGTTGTGTTCGGTAGTACGCCGGGCTGGTCCCACCAAATACATAGCATGAGCTTCGAGTTATGGATATTTAACTGAACCGTAGATTAAAGAATACCTAGATATGCCCATACATCAGATTTTCTGTCTAAATTATTGCAAAAGCTGTGAGAAATCGTAACTCTTGCATACATTTGTGTAGATTTTTTTATGTAGACGTGATCGCCATTGACATCTAGTTTTCGTAATAGAAATTTATTTAATTGCAAAAGCCTAATTTGGACAGAATTTTTATGTAGAGGCCTTATCCCTTAGATTAAAGAATACCTGGATAGGCCCGTACACAACGTCAGATTTTCTGTATAAATTATTGCAAAGGCGGAGAGAAGTCGTAATGCCTGCATACATTTGTGTAGATTTTTTTTATGTAGACATGACCGCCACTGACATCTAGTTTTCGTAATAGAAATTTATTTAATTGCAAAAGCCTAATTTGGACAGAATTTTTGTGTAGAAGCCTATCCCTTAGATTAGAGAATACCTGGATAGGTCCATACGTCAGATTTTCTGTCTAAATTATTACAAAAGTAGCGAGAAATCGTAACGCTTGCATACATTTGTGTAGATTTTTTTATGTAGACATGACCGCCACTGACATCTAGTTTTCGTAATAGAAATTTATTTAATTGCAAAAGCCTAATTTGGACAGAATTTTTGTGTAGAAGCCTATCCCTTAGATTAGAGAATACCTGGATAGGTCCATACGTCAGATTTTCTGTCTAAATTATTACAAAAGTAGCGAGAAATCGTAACGCTTGCATACATTTGTGTAGATTTTTTTATGTAGACATGACCGCCACTGACATCTAGTTTTCGTAATAGAAATTTATTTAATTGCAAAAGCCTAATTTGGACAGAATTTTTGTGTAGAGGCCTTATCCCTTAGATTAGAGAATACCTGGATAGGTCCATACGTCAGATTTTCTGTCTAAATTATTACAAAAGTAGCGAGAAATCGTAACGCTTGCATACATTTGTGTAGATTTTTTTATGTAGACATGACCGCCACTGACATCAAGTTTTCGTGATAGAAGTTTTATTAAATTTCGTAATTTAGTAGAAATCGTAACGCTTGCATACATTTGTGTAGATTTTTTATGTAGACATGACCGCCACTGACATCTAGTTTTCGTAATAGAAATTTATTTAATTGCAAAAGCCTAATTTGGACAGAATTTTTGTGTAGAGGCCTTATCCCTTAGATTAGAGAATACCTGGATAGGTCCATACGTCAGATTTTCTGTCTAAATTATTACAAAAGTAGCGAGAAATCGTAACGCTTGCATACATTTGTGTAGATTTTTTTATGTAGACATGACCGCCACTGACATCTAGTTTTCGTGATAGAAATTTTATTAAATTTCGTAATTTAGTATAAATCGTAACGCGTGCATACATTTGTGTAGATTTTTTTTATGTAGACATGACCGCCACTGACATCTAGTTTTCGTAATAGAAATTTATTTAATTGCAAAAGCCTAATTTGGACAGAATTTTTGTGTAGAGGCCTTATCCCTTAGATTAGAGAATACCTGGATAGGTCCATACGTCAGATTTTCTGTCTAAATTATTACAAAAGTAGCGAGAAATCGTAACGCTTGCATACATTTGTGTAGATTTTTTTATGTAGACATGACCGCCACTGACATCAAGTTTTCGTGATAGAAGTTTTATTAAATTTCGTAATTTAGTAGAAATCGTAACGCTTTCATACATTTGTGTAGATTTTTTTATGTAGACGTGATCGCCATTGACATCTAGTTTTCGTAATAGAAATTTATTTAATTGCAAAATCTTAATTTGGACAGAATTTTTATGTAGAGGCCTTATCCCGTAGATTAAAGAATACCTGGATAGGTCCATACGTCAGATTTTCTGTCTAAATTATTACAAAAGTAGCGAGAAATCGTAACGCTTGCATACATTTGTGTAGATTTTTTTATGTAGACATGACCGCCACTGACATCTAGTTTCCGTGATAGAAATTTTATTAAATTTCGTAATTTAGTAGAAATCGTAACGCTTGCATACATTTGTGTAGATTTTTTTTATGTAGACATGACCGCCACTGACATCTAGTTTTCGTAATAGAAATTTATTTAATTGCAAAAGCCTAATTTGGACAGAATTTTTGTGTAGAGGCGTTATCCCTTAGATTAAAGAATACCTGGATAGGTCCATACGTCAGATTTTCTGTCTAAAATATTACAAAAGTAGCGAGAAATCGTAACTCTTGCATACATTTGTGTAGATTTTTTTTATGTAGACATGACCGCCACTGACATCAAGTTTTCGTAATAGAAATTTTATTAAATTTCGTAATTTAGTAGAAATCGTAACGCTTGCATACATTTGTGTAGATTTTTTCTGTAGACATGACACGCACTGACATCTAGTTTTCATAATAGGAATTTATTGAATTGCAAAAGCATAATTTATATTCATTTTAATGCACTTATTGGAAACAAAATAAAATACAATTTAAACCTAACGACAGACAATGTTTATTTTTTGTACAATCTTTTGATATGAAATGGAATTGAATTTTAGATTAAATCACACCATTCTCCATGAAAGTGGTAGCATACGCGAAATACTTGCATACTTTTGCTGTTTTTCAAGTTGTTATTTTGGCACTTATCGGAAAGTGCAAGTAAAAGTGTACTACAAATAGTTTTATTGTTGATAACGTTTAATAGGAAGTTTTGATTTCATAAAATGAAGTGTTTTATAAAGAATTGCGGGAATTTCTTTCTTTCTGTAAGTTGACATCTTCATTTTTTTTTAGAGAAATTAACAAAAATTTAGTTTACAATGTGTTTAATTAGCTTTAAATGATTTATTTTGCCCAAAAAGTGGTTAAAAAGTTAATAGTTCAGCATTCAACAATTGTAAGCAAATGTGATATTGACAGTTCAATGTTTACCAGAAAATAGTTGGAAGATGCTTTACCAGAAAAAAATTGAAGACGATCTAAAACACGTGCAAGCAAAGCAGCTGTCAAAAATTAACTGAACATTCAAAATGGCCGAACTTGTCGGCATAAGTGAGAGACATGAGTACCAACATAACGCCATAAAAAAATCGAAAATCGAATATACATAACCCGTGGAAATTCAAAATTTGAACAGACCTCATATATCATCAAAACACTCTACAAATCTATTAAGAACTTTGCATCGACTTAACCATCGTAACTTTCAAAATATAACAATACCAGTGGTATAAGCTTAAATCCGCTGTTAAGTCATAGATGGCGTGAGTGAGCGTATTAAGGTACGATGGGCACGCCATACTTTTTTTTCATGAGTTTCATATCTGTCAACATTAATCAGTGCATATTGTCAGCAATTTCACACAACAACATACATTTTTCCTTTGGTAATCATGTCTAGTTTTGTGCCAGAAAAAGAGCATATGCTGGAAGCTCTGGTTTTCCCCTTCAATTTGAGGAAATCGGCTGCCGAATCGCATCGAATGGTTATGGAGGCTTATGGTAACAGTGCTTAATCGGAAACAACGTTCCGAGATTGGTTTCGTCGGTTCAAAGACGGCAATTTTGACTTGTGGGACAAGAAGCGTGAAAATCGATTTTTTAGTCGTTCCTGCATCGGATTGTGACAGGCGATGAAAAGTGGATATATTCCGAAAATCCTAAATGCAAGAAATCGTGGGTTGATCCCGGCCAACCATCAACATCTTCCCCAAGACCAAATCGCTTCGGACGGAAGACGATGGTGTGCGTTTAGTGGGATCAGTAGGGTATCGTCTACTATGAGGTGTTGAAACCTGGTGAAACTGTTAATGCCCACCGCTACCACCAACAACTGATCAAACTGCACCGTGCTCTGCGTGAAAAAAAGACGGATTATTAACGAAGATATGACAAGCTGATTTTCCTCCACGACAACGCACCATCGCACACGTCAAAAATGGTCCGAAACTACTTGGAGACACTCAACTGGAAGGTGCTACACCACCTCGCTTAGTCATCAGATGAGCCACGCGCTCGCTGAGCAGCACTTCGATTCTTACGAAGACGTACGAAAATGTCTTGCCTCGAAAGAGAAGCAATTTTTTTGGCGTGGTATCCACAAATTGCCCGAGAGATGGGAAAAATGTGTAGCTAGCGAGGGCAAGTACTTTGAATAAATTTGTTTTTGCTCTCTATGAAAAAAGACACTAAAAAACCGCGGATTAAAGCTTATACACCTGGTAAATTTTCATATTTTGATTTAATTTCCTTCAAAAAAGCTTTAACAACATTTTTCCATTACACCCTTAAGTTGTTGCGTAGACGCCTTTGCAAATAAATTTTCTTCATGTATGATACAACGAAATGATAAAATTGAGCGAGCCAAGCTCATTTTCCATTAGTTTTACAAATCCAACATTTTTTCCTCTCATAAAAATGTTGGATTTGTAAAACTAATGGAATTAGTTTAATTATCACCTAATCTCAGCAACAAAGCTGGCAGATTAGGTGATAATTAAACCAAGGGCAACTGAAAAGATTGACGCAGAGAGGCAAGGTACCTCTCATCGACGCCGTGCACAAGAATTGGAAATTCTAAAAATTCTGCGTATGAAATTCAATTCACACAACAGCTGCAGGCAAATAATGACTATGAACGGCGGCGAGAATGGAAAGCTCGAGCTTTACCGCTCGGTATAAGACAACCACCATTTTTGGTAAAAAATCATTATGAGCAACGAAGCACATTTCGATTTGGCTTGCTTTTATTATAAACAGAATAGCCGCTTTGATACACTAAAAACCCACAACTGATACACCAAAGACCACTACACCCTCGTGCCTTTGTTAATTAACAGAATAGTTACTATTGAGGCATTGAAAACCCTCAACTGATACACCAAAGACCACTACACCCTCATGCCTTTGTTAATAAACAGAATAGCCGCTATGGGGGTACTGAAAATCCTCAACTGATACGCCAAAGACCACTACACCCTCATGCCTTTGTTAATTAACAGAATAGTTGCTATTGAGGTGTTGAAAACCCTCAACTGATACACCAAAGACCACTACACCCTCGTGGGTTTGTTAATTAATAGAATAGTCGCTATTGAGGCACTGAAACCCTCAACTAATACACCAAAGACCAGTACACCCTCGTGCCTTTGTTAATTAACAGAATAGTCGCTATTGAGGCACTGAAACCCTCAACTAATACACCAAAGACCAGTACACCCTCGTGCCTTTGTTAATTAACAGAATAGTCGCTATTGAGGCATTGAAAACCCTCAACTGAGACACCAAAGACCACTACACCCTCATGCCTTTGTTAATAAACAGAATAGCCGCTATGGGGGTACTGAAAACCCTCAACTGATACGCCAAAGACCACTACACCCTCATGCCTTTGTTAATTAACAGAATAGTCGCTATTGAGGCGTTGAAAACCCTCAACTGATACACCAAAGACCACTACACCCTCGTGGGTTTGTTAATTAATAGAATAGTCGCTATTGAGGCGTTGAAAACCCTCAACTGATACACCAAAGACCACTACACCCTCGTGGGTTTGTTAATTAACAGAATAGTCGCTATTGAGGCATTGAAAACCCTCAACTGAGACACCAAAGACCAGTACACCCTCGTGCCTTTGTTAATTAACAGAATAGTCGCTATTGAGGCATTGAAAACCCTCAACTGAGACACCAAAGACCACTACACCCTCGTGCCTTTGTTAATAAACAGAATAACCGCTATTGAGGCACTGAAAACCCTCAACTGATACACCGAAAACCACTACACCCTCGTGGGTTTGTTAGTTAACAGAATAGCCGCTATTGAGGCACTGAAAACCCTCAACTGATACACCAAAGACCACTGCACCCGCGTGCCTTTGTTAAGTAACAGAATAGTTACTATTGAGGCATTGAAAACCCTCAACTGATACACCAAAGATGACTACACGCCCTCGTAGAGTAATTGTTTGATGCGGCATTTGGGCCATATTTCTTTGCGGATGGTGGAGGCATTGCTATAACAGTTATTGGTGACCGCTATCGGGACATGTTAAAAAAAATTCTTCTATCCAAGTTGGATCAATTAGGCCTACAGAACATGTGGTTCAAACAAGACGATACCACATCACACACAGCTCGTGCTACGATGAAAATTTTGAGACAAATTGTTCCCAGCCTAATAATCGACTGGCGCCCACAATCCGCTGATTGGAACCCACTCCCGATTTCTTCATATGGAAGTACTTAAAGGAAAAGGTATACGCTAACAAACCAACCACAATCTCGATGATTAAAGACAACAATTCGGAACAAAATTGTTAAAATAACACCAGAAGTCCCGCGATCAGAGGCATAATATTCCATATTCCATATAAATTATAAAATTGTATTCCATTAAAAAGTTATTATTATTAAATCGCCTTGAGAAAATCTCATATTTAATACATTTTCGTGGATATTAATAATATTTAATAGGTAATTTGCATAAAAATTCCCAATAGAATCAGAAAAAAAAAATCAACTCCTTTCGATCTATTTAATTTTTCGTAAATATATTTATTTTCAAATAATTCCAAATACTGTTTCAACAAAAGAAAAAGATTATATTAATTAATTTAATTGCTGTATTTATAGAACGAACAAAATGAGATTATCAATATTTATTAGGTTCTTCGATAGGTGCAACATCTTTTTTGGTGGTGATAATATTTTGATTCTGATTTTGATTCGTGCCATGCCATGAGGTTAGCTGTTCGAATTTCTGAAATTGTTTAATTTCTTCTTCTTTGCGGATGAACTCTTCTATTTCGTTTCTATATTTTGGCGTTGTAATACCAACAAATTCTGCAATGGTTTCACCAACATAATCACATCCAGCCAATATAGCCCCGCCAGCCTTTATAGCTTTATGCCATAACCACGGAACCCACGTTGTCTCAAACTATAATTAATTTTAATAAAAAAAATTATTATAATACAAGAAAAAATAATAAAAGAAAGAAATTTATAATATTGACAAAATAAACGTAAAATATTTTTAAATTCTATCAAATATTTTATTGATCATTACCAAAAGGTTGAACACATCTAAACAACTACGATTTTTAGTATGAAAATCATTATTAATAAATTAATTGATAATATTTTATTTTGGTCTAGAGCTATCTAATGTCAACGTAAAACAAATTTAAAAAATTTCCAAATAGAAAATATTAAATATAAATAATTTTCGATCATAATCAAATGCACAACAAATAAAATTATCGACCATTTGTGCTTTTAACTTCGAGTGAGTTCGTGTGTGAGTGCCTTTTTCTTGAAGAAGAGTGGAGAATAATTGAGAAAAGTCGAAAAAGCTTCTCCACTCAATGGATAAGTACTTTCCACACCACCATCCTATGCACTTACCGCAGGCAAAAAATGGTTTATATTTAAGGAGCGATTATGAAATTAGGATTGCTATGAATTTGTAATGATAACAATGCTATAAGATTATTATGTGTAAAGCAATGTAAAAATACAGACATATCGTCATATAAATAATGTTTCGGTCAATAAATCGATATATATGAGAATCAGATGAGATGGACAATATTTTGGCTCTTGGCTTTACTATTTCCTCACTTTATTAATAAGCACATTCTTCCACCGTATAGTCAAGTACCAAACATATTGTAGATATAAGCGCACGGCGACAGTCTTCAACAGCTTTAATGAAAAGGTTTTCGTTTGCTCTCGTTCAAAATAAAAAAAAAATTTAAAAAAACATTTCAAAATCGATGTTTTCGTTTAAAAAAACATCGCTTTTTTTTGCTATTGCGGACAAAATCCTATTTAAAAAAATATGGTTTAAGTCTTTGTAACAAGAGAGCACTGGTAAATTTTATAGAGAGAACGGTAATTGGTTTAATTCAAATATATATATATAAATATATGCACTCTAGATGGTTATAAACTTAGATTATAGAAGAACCTGGATAGGCCTCTACACACAAATTATTGTGGCCGAAGAGTTAAGGTGAGCAGAAGTTTGGTTAGAACGAAAGAGTCATAAAATTTTCTCTTTCTTTAACAGTTTGTCAGTAAAAATTTTCAGTAAAACTTTTCAGTAACAATTTTCAGTAAAAATGCTTAATAAAAATTTTCAGTTAACAATTTTTCAGTAAAAATTTTCAGTAAACATTTTTTAGTAAACAATTTGTCAGTAAACAGTTTTTCAGTAAAACTTCCAGTAAACAATTCGTCAGTAAATTTTCAGTAAAAATGTTCAGTAAAAATTTTCAGTAAAAATTTTCAGTCAAAATTTTCAGTAAAATTTTTCAGTCAAAATTTCCAGTAAACAGTTTGTCAGTAAAAATTTTCAGTAAACAATTTGACAGTTACCATTTGTCAGTAAAAATTTTCAGTAAAAATTTTCAGTAAAAATTTTCAGTAAAAATTTTCAGTAAAAATTTTCAGTAAAAATTTTCAGTAAAAATTTTCAGTAAAAATTTTCAGTAAAAATTTTCAGTAAAAATTTTCAGTAAAAATTTTCAGTAAAAATTTTCAGTAAAAATTTTTAGTAAAAATTTTCAGTAAAAATTTTCAGTAAAAATTTTCAGTAAAAATTTTCAGTAAAAATTTTCAGTAAAAATTTTCAGTAAAAATTTTCAGTAAAAATTTTCAGTAAAAATTTTCAGTAAAAATTTTCAGTAAAAATTTTCAGTAAAAATTTTCAGTAAAAATTTTCAGTAAAAATTTTCAGTAAAAATTTTCAGTAAAAATTTTCAGTAAAAATTTTCAGTAAAAATTTTCAGTAAAAATTTTCAGTAAAAATTTTCAGTAAAAATTTTCAGTAAAAATTTTCAGTAAAAATTTTCAGTAAAAATTTTCAGTAAAAATTTTCAGTAAAAATTTTCAGTAAAAATTTTCAGTAAAAATTTTCAGTAAAAATTTTCAGTAAAAATTTTCAGTAAAAATTTTCAGTAAAAATTTTCAGTAAAAATTTTCAGTAAAAATTTTCAGTAAAAATTTTCAGTAAAAATTTTCAGTAAAATTTTTCAGTAAAAATTTTCAGTCAAAATTTTCAGTAAAATTTTTCAGTCAAAATTTCCAGTAAACAGTTTGTCAGTAAAAATTTTCAGTAAACAATTTGACAGTTACCATTTGTCAGTAAAAATTTTCAGTAAAAATTTTCAGTAAAAATTTTCAGTAAAAATTTTCAGTAAAAATTTTCAGTAAAAATTTTCAGTAAAAATTTTCAGTAAAAATTTTCAGTAAAAATTTTCAGTAAAAATTTTCAGTAAAAATTTTCAGTAAAAATTTTCAGTAAAAATTTTCAGTAAAAATTTTCAGTAAAATTTTTCAGTAAAAATTTTCAGTAAAAATTTTTAGTAAAAATTTTCAGTAAAAATTTTCAGTAAAAATTTTCAGTAAAAATTTTCAGTAAAAATTTTCAGTAAAAATTTTCAGTAAAAATTTTCAGTAAAAATTTTCAGTAAAAATTTTCAGTAAAAATTTTCAGTAAAAATTTTCAGTAAAAATTTTCAGTAAAAATTTTCAGTAAAAATTTTCAGTAAAAATTTTCAGTAAAAATTTTCAGTAAAAATTTTCAGTAAAAATTTTCAGTAAAAATTTTCAGTAAAAATTTTCAGTAAAAATTTTCAGTAAAAATTTTCAGTAAAAATTTTCAGTAAAAATTTTCAGTAAAAATTTTCAGTAAAAATTTTCAGTAAAAATTTTTCAGTAAAAATTTTTCAGTAAAAATTTTCAGTAAAAATTTTCAGTAAAAATTTTCAGTAAAAATTTTCAGTAAAAATTTTCAGTAAAAATTTTCAGTAAAATTTTTCAGTAAAATTTTTCAGTAAAAATTTTCAGTAAAAATTTTCAGTAAAAAGTTTCAGTAAAAATTTTCAGTAAAAATTTTCAGTAAAAATTTTCAGTAAAAATTTTCAGTAAAAATTTTCAGTAAAAATTTTCAGTAAAAATTTTCAGTAAAAATTTTCAGTAAAAATTTTCAGTAAAAATTTTCAGTAAAAATTTTCAGTAAAAATTTTCAGTAAAAATTTTCAGTAAAAATTTTCAGTAAAAATTTTCAGTAAAAATTTTCAGTAAAAATTTTCAGTAAAAATTTTCAGTAAAAATTTTCAGTAAAAATTTTCAGTAAAAATTTTCAGTAAAAATTTTCAGTAAAAATTTTCAGTAAAAATTTTCAGTAAACAATTTTTCAGTAAAAATTTTCAGTAAAAATGCTTAATAAAAATTTTCAGTAAACAATTTTTCAGTAAAAATTTTCAGTAAACAATTTTTCAGTAAAAATTTCTAGCAAACAGTTTGTCAGTAAAAATTTTCAGTAAACAATTTGTCAGTAAACATTTGTCAGTAAAAATGTTCAGTAAAACTTTTCTGTAAAATTTTCAGTAAAAATTTTCAGTAAAAATTTTCAGTAAAAATTTTCAGTAAAAATTTTCAGTAAAAATTTTCAGTAAAAATTTTCAGTAAAAATTTTCAGTAAAAATTTTCAGTAAAAATTTTCAGTAAAAATTTTCAGTAAAATTTTTCAGTAAAAATTTTCAGTCAAAATTTTCAGTAAAATTTTTCAGTCAAAATTTCCAGTAAACAGTTTGTCAGTAAAAATTTTCAGTAAACAATTTGACAGTTACCATTTGTCAGTAAAAATTTTCAGTAAAAATTTTCAGTAAAAATTTTCAGTAAAAATTTTCAGTAAAAATTTTCAGTAAAAATTTTCAGTAAAAATTTTCAGTAAAAATTTTCAGTAAAAATTTTCAGTAAAAATTTTCAGTAAAAATTTTCAGTAAAAATTTTCAGTAAAAATTTTCAGTAAAAATTTTCAGTAAAAATTTTCAGTAAAAATTTTCAGTAAAAATTTTCAGTAAAAATTTTCAGTAAAAATTTTCAGTAAAAATTTTCAGTAAAAATTTTCAGTAAAAATTTTCAGTAAAAATTTTCAGTAAAAATTTTCAGTAAAAATTTTCAGTAAAAATTTTCAGTAAAAAATTTTCAGTAAAAATTTTCAGTAAAAATTTTCAGTAAAAATTTTCAGTAAAAATTTTCAGTAAAAATTTTCAGTAAAAATTTTCAGTAAAAATTTTCAGTAAAAATTTTCAGTAAAAATTTTCAGTAAAAATTTTCAGTAAAAATTTTCAGTAAAAATTTTCAGTAAAAATTTTCAGTAAAAATTTTCAGTAAAAATTTTCAGTAAAAATTTTCAGTAAAAATTTTCAGTAAAAATTTTCAGTAAAAATTTTCAGTAAAAATTTTCAGTAAAAATTTTCAGTAAAAATTTTCAGTAAAAATTTTCAGTAAAAATTTTCAGTAAAAATTTTCAGTAAAAATTTTCAGTAAAAATTTTCAGTAAAAATTTTCAGTAAAAATTTTCAGTAAAAATTTTCAGTAAAAATTTTCAGTAAACAATTTTTCAGTAAAAATTTTCAGTAAAAATGCTTAATAAAAATTTTCAGTAAACAATTTTTCAGTAAAAATTTTCAGTAAACAATTTTTCAGTAAAAATTTCTAGCAAACAGTTTGTCAGTAAAAATTTTCAGTAAACAATTTGTCAGTAAACATTTGTCAGTAAAAATGTTCAGTAAAACTTTTCTGTAAAATTTTCAGTAAAAATTTTCAGTAAAAATTTTCAGTAAAAATTTTCAGTAAAAATTTTCAGTAAAAATTTTCAGTAAAAATTTTCAGTAAAAATTTTCAGTAAAAATTTTCAGTAAAAATTTTCAGTAAAAATTTTCAGTAAAAATTTTCAGTAAAAATTTTCAGTAAAAATTTTCAGTAAAAATTTTCAGTAAAAATTTTCAGTAAAAATTTTCAGTAAAAATTTTCAGTAAAAATTTTCAGTAAAAATTTTCAGTAAAAATTTTCAGTAAAAATTTTCAGTAAAAATTTTCAGTAAAAATTTTCAGTAAAAATTTTCAGTAAAAATTTTCAGTAAAAATTTTCAGTAAAAATTTTCAGTAAAAATTTTCAGTAAAAATTTTTCAGTAAAATTTTTCAGTAAAAATTTTTCAGTAAAATTTTTCAGTAAAAATTTTCAGTAAAAATTTTCAGTAAAAATTTTCAGTAAAAATTTTCAGTAAAAATTTTCAGTAAAAATTTTCAGTAAAAATTTTCAGTAAAAATTTTCAGTAAAAATTTTCAGTAAAAATTTTCAGTAAAAATTTTCAGTAAAAATTTTCAGTAAAAATTTTCAGTAAAAATTTTCAGTAAAAATTTTCAGTAAAAATTTTCAGTAAAAATTTTCAGTAAAAATTTTCAGTAAAAATTTTCAGTAAAAATTTTCAGTAAAAATTTTCAGTAAACAATTTTTCAGTAAAAATTTTCAGTAAAAATGCTTAATAAAAATTTTCAGTAAACAATTTTTCAGTAAAAATTTTCAGTAAACAATTTTTCAGTAAAAATTTCTAGCAAACAGTTTGTCAGTAAAAATTTTCAGTAAACAATTTGTCAGTAAACATTTGTCAGTAAAAATGTTCAGTAAAACTTTTCTGTAAAATTTTCAGTAAAAATTTTCAGTAAAAATTTTCAGTAAAAATTTTCAGTAAAAATTTTCAGTAAAAATTTGTCAGTAAACATTTGTCAGTAAAAATTTTCAGTAAACAATTTGTTAGTAAACATTTGTCAGTAAAAATGTTCAGTAAAACCTTTCTGTAAAATTTTCAGTAAAAATTTTCAGTAAAAATTTTCAGTAAAAATTTTCAGTAAAAATTTTCAGTAAAAATTTTCAGTAAAAATTTTCAGTAAAAATTTTCAGTAAAAATTTTCAGTAAAAATTTTCAGTAAAAATTTTCAGTAAAAATTTTCAGTAAAAATTTTCAGTAAAAATTTTCAGTAAAAATTTTCAGTAAAAATGTTCAGTAAAAATTTTCAGTAAAAATTTTCAGTAAAAATTTTCAGTAAAAACTGAGTAAAAATTTTCAGTAAAAACTGAGTAAAAATTTTCAGTAAAAATTTTCAGTAAAAATTTTCAGTAAAAATTTTCAGTAAAAATTTTCAGTAAAAATTTTCAGTAAAAATTTTCAGTAAAAATTTTCAGTAAAAATTTTCAGTAAAAATTTTCAGTAAATATTTTCAGTAAAAATTTTCAGTAAAATTTTCAGTAAAATTTTTCAGTAAAATTTTTCAGTAAAATTTTTCAGTAAAATTTTTCAGTAAAATTTTTCAGTAAAATTTTTCAGTAAAAATTTTCAGTAAAATTTTTCAGTAAAATTTTTCAGTAAAAATTTTCAGTAAAATTTTTCAGTAAAATTTTTCAGTAAAATTTTTCAGTAAAAATTTTCAGTAAAATTTTTCAGTAAAATTTTTCAGTAAAAATTTTCAGTAAAATTTTTCAGTAAAAATTTTCAGTAAAAATTTTCAGTAAAAATTTTCAGTAAAAATTTTCAGTAAAAATTTTCAGTAAAAATTTTCAGTAAAAATTTTCAGTAAAAATTTTCAGTAAAAATTTTCAGTAAAAATTTTCAGTAAAAATTTTCAGTAAAAATTTTCAGTAAAAATTTTCAGTAAAAATTTTCAGTAAAAATTTTCAGTAAAAATTTTCAGTAAAAATTTTCAGTAAAAATTTTCAGTAAAAACTGAGTAAAAATTTTCAGTAAAAATTTTCAGTAAAAATTTTCAGTAAAAATTTTCAGGAAAAATTTTCAGTAAAAATTTTCAGGAAAAATTTTCAGTAAAAATTTTCAGGAAAAATTTTCAGTAAAAATTTTCAGTAAATATTTTCAGTAAAAATTTTCAGTAAATATTTTCAGTAAAAATTTTCAGTAAAATTTTCAGTAAAATTTTTCAGTAAAATTTTTCAGTAAAATTTTTCAGTAAAATTTTTCAGTAAAATTTTTCAGTAAAATTTTTCAGTAAAAATTTTCAGTAAAATTTTTCAGTAAAATTTTTCAGTAAAAATTTTCAGTAAAATTTTTCAGTAAAATTTTTCAGTAAAAATTTTCAGTAAAAATTTTCAGTAAATATTTTCAGTAAAAATTTTCAGTAAATATTTTCAGTAAAAATTTTCAGTAAAATTTTCAGTAAAATTTTTCAGTAAAAATTTTCAGTAAAAATTTTCAGTAAAAATTTTCAGTAAAAATTTTCAGTAAAAATTTTCAGTAAAAATTTTCAGTAAAAATTTTCAGTAAAAATTTTCAGTAAAAATTTTCAGTAAAAATTTTCAGTAAAAATTTTCAGTAAAAATTTTCAGTAAAAATTTTCAGTAAAAATTTTCAGTAAAAATTTTCAGTAAAAATTTTCAGTAAAAATTTTCAGTAAAAATTTTCAGTAAAAATTTTCAGTAAAAATTTTCAGTAAAAATTTTCAGTAAAAATTTTCAGTAAAAATTTTCAGTAAAAATTTTCAGTAAAAATTTTCAGTAAAAATTTTCAGTAAAAATTTTCAGTAAAAATTTTCAGTAAAAATTTTCAGTAAAAATTTTTCAGTAAAATTTTTCAGTAAAAATTTTTCAGTAAAATTTTTCAGTAAAAATTTTCAGTAAAAATTTTCAGTAAAAATTTTCAGTAAAAATTTTCAGTAAAAATTTTCAGTAAAAATTTTCAGTAAAAATTTTCAGTAAAAATTTTCAGTAAAAATTTTCAGTAAAAATTTTCAGTAAAAATTTTCAGTAAAAATTTTCAGTAAAAATTTTCAGTAAAAATTTTCAGTAAAAATTTTCAGTAAAAATTTTCAGTAAAAATTTTCAGTAAAAATTTTCAGTAAAAATTTTCAGTAAAAATTTTCAGTAAAAATTTTCAGTAAAAATTTTCAGTAAACAATTTTTCAGTAAAAATTTTCAGTAAAAATGCTTAATAAAAATTTTCAGTAAACAATTTTTCAGTAAAAATTTTCAGTAAACAATTTTTCAGTAAAAATTTCTAGCAAACAGTTTGTCAGTAAAAATTTTCAGTAAACAATTTGTCAGTAAACATTTGTCAGTAAAAATGTTCAGTAAAACTTTTCTGTAAAATTTTCAGTAAAAATTTTCAGTAAAAATTTTCAGTAAAAATTTTCAGTAAAAATTTTCAGTAAAAATTTGTCAGTAAACATTTGTCAGTAAAAATTTTCAGTAAACAATTTGTTAGTAAACATTTGTCAGTAAAAATGTTCAGTAAAACCTTTCTGTAAAATTTTCAGTAAAAATTTTCAGTAAAATTTTTCAGTAAAAATTTTCAGTAAAATTTTTCAGTAAAATTTTTCAGTAAAAATTTTCAGTAAAAATTTTCAGTAAATATTTTCAGTAAAAATTTTCAGTAAATATTTTCAGTAAAAATTTTCAGTAAAATTTTCAGTAAAATTTTTCAGTAAAAATTTTCAGTAAAAATTTTCAGTAAAAATTTTCAGTAAAAATTTTCAGTAAAAATTTTCAGTAAAAATTTTCAGTAAAAATTTTCAGTAAAAATTTTCAGTAAAAATTTTCAGTAAAAATTTTCAGTAAAAATTTTCAGTAAAAATTTTCAGTAAAAATTTTCAGTAAAAATTTTCAGTAAAAATTTTCAGTAAAAATTTTCAGTAAAAATTTTCAGTAAAAATTTTCAGTAAAAATTTTCAGTAAAAATTTTCAGTAAAAATTTTCAGTAAAAATTTTCAGTAAAAATTTTCAGTAAAAATTTTCAGTAAAAATTTTCAGTAAAAATTTTCAGTAAAAATTTTCAGTAAAAATTTTCAGTAAAAATTTTCAGTAAAAATTTTCAGTAAAAATTTTTCAGTAAAATTTTTCAGTAAAAATTTTTCAGTAAAATTTTTCAGTAAAAATTTTCAGTAAAAATTTTCAGTAAAAATTTTCAGTAAAAATTTTCAGTAAAAATTTTCAGTAAAAATTTTCAGTAAAAATTTTCAGTAAAAATTTTCAGTAAAAATTTTCAGTAAAAATTTTCAGTAAAAATTTTCAGTAAAAATTTTCAGTAAAAATTTTCAGTAAAAATTTTCAGTAAAAATTTTCAGTAAAAATTTTCAGTAAAAATTTTCAGTAAAAATTTTCAGTAAAAATTTTCAGTAAAAATT
Organism: Atherix ibis; assembly: GCA_958298945.1. Lineage (NCBI taxonomy): Eukaryota > Metazoa > Arthropoda > Insecta > Diptera > Athericidae > Atherix > Atherix ibis. Next base: position 19,615,732 of record OY282610.1, on the reverse strand, counting down.
TTCAGTAAAAATTTTCAGTAAAAATTTTCAGTAAACAATTTTTCAGTAAAAATTTTCAGTAAAAATGCTTAATAAAAATTTTCAGTAAACAATTTTTCAGTAAAAATTTTCAGTAAACAATTTTTCAGTAAAAATTTCTAGCAAACAGTTTGTCAGTAAAAATTTTCAGTAAACAATTTGTCAGTAAACATTTGTCAGTAAAAATGTTCAGTAAAACTTTTCTGTAAAATTTTCAGTAAAAATTTTCAGTAAAAATTTTCAGTAAAAATTTTCAGTAAAAATTTTCAGTAAAAATTTGTCAGTAAACATTTGTCAGTAAAAATTTTCAGTAAACAATTTGTTAGTAAACATTTGTCAGTAAAAATGTTCAGTAAAACCTTTCTGTAAAATTTTCAGTAAAAATTTTCAGTAAAAATTTTCAGTAAAAATTTTCAGTAAAAATTTTCAGTAAAAATTTTCAGTAAAAATTTTCAGTAAAAATTTTCAGTAAAAATTTTCAGTAAAAATTTTCAGTAAAAATTTTCAGTAAAAATTTTCAGTAAAAATTTTCAGTAAAAATTTTCAGTAAAAATTTTCAGTAAAAATTTTCAGTAAAAACTGAGTAAAAATTTTCAGTAAAAACTGAGTAAAAATTTTCAGTAAAAATTTTCAGTAAAAATTTTCAGTAAAAATTTTCAGTAAAAATTTTCAGTAAAAATTTTCAGTAAAAATTTTCAGTAAAAATTTTCAGTAAAAATTTTCAGTAAAAACTGAGTAAAAATTTTCAGTAAAAATTTTCAGTAAAAATTTTCAGTAAAAATTTTCAGTAAAAATTTTCAGGAAAAATTTTCAGTAAAAATTTTCAGTAAAAATTTTCAGTAAAAATTTTCAGTAAATATTTTCAGTAAAAATTTTCAGTAAATATTTTCAGTAAAAATTTTCAGTAAAATTTTCAGTAAAATTTTTCAGTAAAATTTTTCAGTAAAATTTTTCAGTAAAATTTTTCAGTAAAATTTTTCAGTAAAATTTTTCAGTAAAAATTTTCAGTAAAATTTTTCAGTAAAATTTTTCAGTAAAAATTTTCAGTAAAATTTTTCAGTAAAATTTTTCAGTAAAAATTTTCAGTAAAAATTTTCAGTAAATATTTTCAGTAAAAATTTTCAGTAAATATTTTCAGTAAAAATTTTCAGTAAAATTTTCAGTAAAATTTTTCAGTAAAAATTTTCAGTAAAAATTTTCAGTAAAAATTTTCAGTAAAAATTTTCAGTAAAAATTTTCAGTAAAAATTTTCAGTAAAAATTTTCAGTAAAAATTTTCAGTAAAAATTTTCAGTAAAAATTTTCAGTAAAAATTTTCAGTAAAAATTTTCAGTAAAAATTTTCAGTAAAAATTTTCAGTAAAAATTTTCAGTAAAAATTTTCAGTAAAAATTTTCAGTAAAAATTTTCAGTAAAAATTTTCAGTAAAAATTTTCAGTAAAAATTTTCAGTAAAAATTTTCAGTAAACAATTTTTCAGTAAAAATTTTCAGTAAAAATGCTTAATAAAAATTTTCAGTAAACAATTTTTCAGTAAAAATTTTCAGTAAACAATTTTTCAGTAAAAATTTCTAGCAAACAGTTTGTCAGTAAAAATTTTCAGTAAACAATTTGTCAGTAAACATTTGTCAGTAAAAATGTTCAGTAAAACTTTTCTGTAAAATTTTCAGTAAAAATTTTCAGTAAAAATTTTCAGTAAAAATTTTCAGTAAAAATTTTCAGTAAAAATTTGTCAGTAAACATTTGTCAGTAAAAATTTTCAGTAAACAATTTGTTAGTAAACATTTGTCAGTAAAAATGTTCAGTAAAACCTTTCTGTAAAATTTTCAGTAAAAATTTTCAGTAAAAATTTTCAGTAAAAATTTTCAGTAAAAATTTTCAGTAAAAATTTTCAGTAAAAATTTTCAGTAAAAATTTTCAGTAAAAATTTTCAGTAAAAATTTTCAGTAAAAATTTTCAGTAAAAATTTTCAGTAAAAACTGAGTAAAAATTTTCAGTAAAAACTGAGTAAAAATTTTCAGTAAAAATTTTCAGTAAAAATTTTCAGTAAAAATTTTCAGTAAAAATTTTCAGTAAAAATTTTCAGTAAAAATTTTCAGTAAAAATTTTCAGTAAAAATTTTCAGTAAAAATTTTCAGTAAAAATTTTCAGTAAATATTTTCAGTAAAAATTTTCAGTAAATATTTTCAGTAAAAATTTTCAGTAAAAATTTTCAGTAAATATTTTCAGTAAAAATTTTCAGTAAAATTTTCAGTAAAATTTTTCAGTAAAATTTTTCAGTAAAATTTTTCAGTAAAATTTTTCAGTAAAATTTTTCAGTAAAATTTTTCAGTAAAATTTTTCAGTAAAATTTTTCAGTAAAAATTTTCAGTAAAATTTTTCAGTAAAATTTTTCAGTAAAAATTTTCAGTAAAATTTTTCAGTAAAATTTTTCAGTAAAAATTTTCAGTAAAATTTTTCAGTAAAATTTTTCAGTAAAAATTTTCAGTAAAAATTTTCAGTAAAAATTTTCAGTAAAAATTTTCAGTAAAAATTTTCAGTAAAAATTTTCAGTAAAAATTTTCAGTAAAAATTTTCAGTAAAAATTTTCAGTAAAAATTTTCAGTAAAAATTTTCAGTAAAAACTGAGTAAAAATTTTCAGTAAAAATTTTCAGTAAAAATTTTCAGTAAAAATTTTCAGGAAAAATTTTCAGGAAAAATTTTCAGTAAAAATTTTCAGTAAAAATTTTCAGTAAAAATTTTCAGTAAAAATTTTCAGTAAAAATTTTCAGTAAAAATTTTCAGTAAAAATTTTCAGTAAATATTTTCAGTAAAAATTTTCAGTAAAATTTTCAGTAAAATTTTTCAGTAAAATTTTTCAGTAAAATTTTTCAGTAAAATTTTTCAGTAAAATTTTTCAGTAAAATTTTTCAGTAAAAATTTTCAGTAAAAATTTTCAGTAAAAATTTTCAGTAAAATTTTTCAGTAAAATTTTTCAGTAAAAATTTTCAGTAAAAATTTTCAGTAAAAATTTTCAGTAAAAATTTTCAGTAAAAATTTTCAGTAAAAATTTTCAGTAAAAATTTTCAGTAAAAATTTTCAGTAAAAATTTTCAGTAAAAATTTTCAGTAAAAACTGAGTAAAAATTTTCAGTAAAAACTGAGTAAAAATTTTCAGTAAAAATTTTCAGTAAAAATTTTCAGTAAAAATTTTCAGTAAAAATTTTCAGTAAAAATTTTCAGTAAAAATTTTCAGTAAAAATTTTCAGTAAAAATTTTCAGTAAAAATTTTCAGTAAAAATTTTCAGTAAAAATTTTCAGTAAATATTTTCAGTAAAAATTTTCAGTAAAATTTTCAGTAAAATTTTTCAGTAAAATTTTTCAGTAAAATTTTTCAGTAAAATTTTTCAGTAAAATTTTTCAGTAAAATTTTTCAGTAAAAATTTTCAGTAAAATTTTTCAGTAAAAATTTTCAGTAAAATTTTTCAGTAAAATTTTTCAGTAAAAATTTTCAGTAAAATTTTTCAGTAAAATTTTTCAGTAAAAATTTTCAGTAAAAATTTTCAGTAAAAATTTTCAGTAAAAATTTTCAGTAAAAATTTTCAGTAAAAATTTTCAGTAAAAATTTTCAGTAAAAATTTTCAGTAAAAATTTTCAGTAAAAATTTTCAGTAAAAATTTTCAGTAAAAATTTTCAGTAAAAATTTTCAGTAAAAATTTTCAGTAAAAATTTTCAGTAAAAATTTTCAGTAAAAATTTTCAGTAAAAATTTTCAGTAAAAATTTTCAGTAAAAATTTTCAGTAAAAATTTTCAGTAAAATTTTTCAGTAAAAATTTTCAGTAAAATTTTTCAGTAAAAATTTTCAGTAAAAATTTTCAGTAAAATTTTTCAGTAAAAATTTTCAGTAAACAGTTTGTCAGTAAAAATTTTCAGTAAACAATTTGTTAGTAAACATTTGTCAGTAAAAATTTTCAGTAAAAATTTTCAGTAAAAATTTTCAGTCAAAATTTTCAGTAAAAATTTTCAGTAAAAATTTTCAGTAAAAATTTTCAGTAAAAATTTTCAGTAAAAATTTTCAGTAAAAATTTTCAGTAAAAATTTTCAGTAAAAATTTTCAGTAAAAATTTTCAGTAAAAATTTTCAGTAAAAATTTTCAGTAAAAATTTTCAGTAAAAATTTTCAGTAAAAATTTTCAGTAAAAATTTTCAGTAAAAATTTTCAGTAAAAATTTTCAGTAAAAATTTTCAGTAAAAATTTTCAGTAAAAATTTTCAGTAAAAATTTTCAGTAAAAATTTTCAGTAAACAGTTTGTCAGTAAAAATTTTCAGTAAACAATTTGTTAGTAAACATTTGTCAGTAAAAATTTTCAGTAAAAATTTTCAGTAAAAATTTTCAGTAAAAATTTCAGTAAAAATTTTCAGTAAAAATTTTCAGTAAAAATTTTCAGTAAAAATTTTCAGTAAAAATTTTCAGTAAAAATTTTCAGTAAAAATTTTCAGTAAAAATTTTCAGTAAAAATTTTCAGTAAAAATTTTCAGTAAAAATTTTCAGTAAAAATTTTCAGTAAAAATTTTCAGTAAAAATTTTCAGTAAAAACTTTCAGTAAAAATTTTCAGTAAAAATTTTCAGTAAAAATGTTCAGTAAAAATTTTCAGTAAAAATTTTCAGTAAAAATTTTCAGTAAAAATTTTCAGTAAAAATTTTCAGTAAAAATTTTCAGTAAAAATTTTCAGTAAAAATTTTCAGTAAAAATTTTCAGTAAAAATTTTCAGTAAAAATTTTCAGTAAAAATTTTCAGTAAATATTTTCAGTAAATATTTTCAGTAAAAATTTTCAGTAAAATTTTTCAGTAAAAATTTTCAGTAAAATTTTTCAGTAAAAATTTTCAGTAAAATTTTTCAGTAAAAATTTTCAGTAAAAATTTTCAGTATAATTTTTCAGTAAAAATTTTCAGTAAAAATATTCAGTAAAATTTTTCAGTAAAAATTTTCAGTAAAAATTTTCAGTAAAATTTTTCAGTAAAATTTTTCAGTAAAAATTTTCAGTAAAATTTTTCAGTAAAAATTTTCAGTAAAATTTTTCAGTAAAATTTTTCAGTAAAATTTTTCAGTAAAAATTTTCAGTAAAAATTTTCAGTAAAAATTTTCAGTAAAAATTTTCAGTAAAAATTTTCAGTAAAAATTTTCAGTAAAAATTTTCAGTAAAAATTTTCAGTAAAAATTTTCAGTAAAAATTTTCAGTAAAAATTTTCAGTAAAAATTTTCAGTAAAAATTTTCAGTAAAAATTTTCAGTAAAAATTTTCAGTAAAAATTTTCAGTAAAAATTTTCAGTAAAATTTTTCAGTAAAATTTTTCAGTAAAAATTTTCAGTAAAAATTTTCAGTAAAAATTTTCAGTAAAAATTTTCAGTAAAAATTTTCAGTAAAAATTTTCAGTAAACAGTTTGTCAGTAAAAATTTTCAGTAAACAATTTGTTAGTAAACATTTGTCAGTAAAAATTTTCAGTAAAAATTTTCAGTAAAAATTTTCAGTAAAAACTGAGTAAAAATTTTCAGTAAAAACTGAGTAAAAATTTTCAGTAAAAATTTTCAGTAAAAATTTTCAGTAAAAATTTTCAGTAAAAATTTTCAGTAAAAATTTTCAGTAAAAATTTTCAGTAAAAATTTTCAGTAAAAATTTTCAGTAAAAATTTTCAGTAAAAATTTTCAGTAAAAATTTTCAGTAAAAATTTTCAGTAAAAATTTTCAGTAAAAATTTTCAGTAAAAATTTTCAGTAAAAATTTTCAGTAAAAATTTTCAGTAAAAATTTTCAGTAAAAATTTTCAGTAAAAATTTTCAGTAAATATTTTCAGTAAAAATTTTCAGTAAAATTTTCAGTAAAATTTTTCAGTAAAAATTTTCAGTAAAAATTTTCAGTAAAAATTTTCAGTAAAAATTTTCAGTAAATATTTTCAGTAAATATTTTCAGTAAAAATTTTCAGTAAAATTTTTCAGTAAAAATTTTCAGTAAAATTTTTCAGTAAAAATTTTCAGTAAAAATTTTCAGTATAATTTTTCAGTAAAAATTTTCAGTAAAAATATTCAGTAAAATTTTTCAGTAAAAATTTTCAGTAAAAATTTTCAGTAAAATTTTTCAGTAAAATTTTTCAGTAAAAATTTTCAGTAAAATTTTTCAGTAAAAATTTTCAGTAAAATTTTTCAGTAAAAATTTTCAGTAAAATTTTTCAGTAAAATTTTTCAGTAAAATTTTTCAGTAAAAATTTTCAGTAAAAATTTTCAGTAAAAATTTTCAGTAAAAATTTTCAGTAAAAATTTTCAGTAAAAATTTTCAGTAAAAATTTTCAGTAAAAATTTTCAGTAAAAATTTTCAGTAAAAATTTTCAGTAAAAATTTTCAGTAAAAATTTTCAGTAAAAATTTTCAGTAAAAATTTTCAGTAAAAATTTTCAGTAAAAATTTTCAGTAAAAATTTTCAGTAAAAATTTTCAGTAAAAATTTTCAGTAAAAATTTTCAGTAAAAATTTTCAGTAAAAATTTTCAGTAAAAATTTTCAGTAAAAATTTTTCAGTAAAAATTTTCAGTAAAAATTTTCAGTAAAAATTTTCAGTAAAAATTTTCAGTAAACAGTTTGTCAGTAAAAATTTTTAGTAAACAATTTGTTAGTAAACATTTGTCAGTAAAAATTTTCAGTAAAAATTTTCAGTAAAAACTGAGTAAAAATTTTCAGTAAAAACTGAGTAAAAATTTTCAGTAAAAATTTTCAGTAAAAATTTTCAGTAAAAATTTTCAGTAAAAATTTTCAGTAAAAATTTTCAGTAAAAATTTTCAGTAAAAATTTTCAGTAAAAATTTTCAGTAAAAATTTTCAGTAAAAATTTTCAGTAAAAATTTTCAGTAAAAATTTTCAGTAAAAATTTTCAGTAAAAATTTTCAGTAAAAATTTTCAGTAAAAATTTTCAGTAAATATTTTCAGTAAAAATTTTCAGTAAAATTTTCAGTAAAATTTTTCAGTAAAATTTTTCAGTAAAATTTTTCAGTAAAATTTTTCAGTAAAATTTTTCAGTAAAATTTTTCAGTAAAATTTTTCAGTAAAATTTTTCAGTAAAATTTTTCAGTAAAATTTTTCAGTAAAATTTTTCAGTAAAAATTTTCAGTAAAATTTTTCAGTAAAATTTTTCAGTAAAAATTTTCAGTAAAAATTTTCAGTAAAAATTTTCAGTAAAAATTTTCAGTAAAAATTTTCAGTAAAAATTTTCAGTAAAAATTTTCAGTAAAAATTTTCAGTAAAAATTTTCAGTAAAAATTTTCAGTAAAAATTTTCAGTAAAAATTTTCAGTAAAAATTTTCAGTAAAAATTTTCAGTAAAAATTTTCAGTAAAAATTTTCAGTAAAATTTTTCAGTAAAAATTTTCAGTAAAATTTTTCAGTAAAAATTTTCAGTAAAAATTTTCAGTAAAATTTTTCAGTAAAAATTTTCAGTAAACAGTTTGTCAGTAAAAATTTTCAGTAAACAATTTGTTAGTAAACATTTGTCAGTAAAAATTTTCAGTAAAAATTTTCAGTAAAAATTTTCAGTAAAAATTTTCAGTAAAAATTTTCAGTAAAAATTTTCAGTAAAAATTTTCAGTAAAAATTTTCAGTAAAAATTTTCAGTAAAAATGTTCAGTAAAAATTTTCAGTAAAAATTTTCAGTAAAAATTTTCAGTAAAAATTTTCAGTAAAAATTTTCAGTAAAAATTTTCAGTAAAAATTTTCAGTAAAAATTTTCAGTAAAAATGTTCAGTAAAAATTTTCAGTAAACAGTTTGTCAGTAAAAATTTTCAGTAAACAATTTGTTAGTAAACATTTGTCAGTAAAAATTTTCAGTAAAAATTTTCAGTAAAAATTTTCAGTAAAAATTTTCAGTAAAAATTTTCAGTAAAAATTTTCAGTAAAAATTTTCAGTAAAAATTTTCAGTAAAAATTTTCAGTAAAAATTTTCAGTAAAAATTTTCAGTAAAAATTTTCAGTAAACATTTTCAGTAAAAATTTTCAGTAAAAATTTTCAGTAAAAATTTTCAGTAAAAATTTTCAGTAAAAATTTTCAGTAAAAATTTTCAGTAAAAATTTTCAGTAAAAATTTTCAGTAAATATTTTCAGTAAATATTTTCAGTAAAAATTTTCAGTAAAATTTTTCAGTAAAAATTTTCAGTAAAATTTTTCAGTAAAAATTTTCAGTAAAAATTTTCAGTATAATTTTTCAGTAAAAATTTTCAGTAAAAATATTCAGTAAAATTTTTCAGTAAAAATTTTCAGTAAAATTTTTCAGTAAAATTTTTCAGTAAAATTTTTCAGTAAAATTTTTCAGTAAAATTTTTCAGTAAAATTTTTCAGTAAAATTTTTCAGTAAAATTTTTCAGTAAAAATTTTCAGTAAAATTTTTCAGTAAAAATTTTCAGTAAAATTTTTCAGTAAAATTTTTCAGTAAAAATTTTCAGTAAAAATTTTCAGTAAAAATTTTCAGTAAAAATTTTCAGTAAAAATTTTCAGTAAAAATTTTCAGTAAAAATTTTCAGTAAAAATTTTCAGTAAAAATTTTCAGTAAAAATTTTCAGTAAAAATTTTCAGTAAAAATTTTCAGTAAAAATTTTCAGTAAAAATTTTCAGTAAAAATTTTCAGTAAAAATTTTCAGTAAAAATTTTCAGTAAAATTTTTCAGTAAAAATTTTCAGTAAAAATTTTCAGTAAAAATTTTCAGTAAAAATTTTCAGTAAACAGTTTGTCAGTAAAAATTTTCAGTAAACAATTTGTTAGTAAACATTTGTCAGTAAAAATTTTCAGTAAAAATTTTCAGTAAAAATTTTCAGTAAAAATTTTCAGTAAAAATTTTCAGTAAAAATTTTCAGTAAAAATTTTCAGTAAAAATTTTCAGTAAAAATTTTCAGTAAAAATTTTCAGTAAAAATTTTCAGTAAAAATTTTCAGTAAAAACTTTCAGTAAAAATTTTCAGTAAAAATTTTCAGTAAAAATTTTCAGTAAAAATTTTCAGTAAAAATTTTCAGTAAAAATTTTCAGTAAAAATTTTCAGTAAAAATTTTCAGTAAAAATTTTCAGTAAAAATTTTCAGTAAAAATTTTCAGTAAAAATTTTCAGTAAAAATTTTCAGTAAAAATTTTCAGTAAAAATTTTCAGTAAAAATTTTCAGTAAAAATTTTCAGTAAAAATTTTCAGTAAAAATTTTCAGTAAAAATTTTCAGTAAAAATTTTCAGTAAAAATTTTCAGTAAAAATTTTCAGTAAATATTTTCAGTAAATATTTTCAGTAAAAATTTTCAGTAAAATTTTTCAGTAAAAATTTTCAGTAAAATTTTTCAGTAAAAATTTTCAGTAAAAATTTTCAGTAAAAATTTTCAGTAAAAATTTTCAGTATAATTTTTCAGTAAAAATTTTCAGTAAAAATTTTCAGTAAAATTTTTCAGTAAAAATTTTCAGTAAAAATTTTCAGTAAAATTTTTCAGTAAAATTTTTCAGTAAAAATTTTCAGTAAAATTTTTCAGTAAAAATTTTCAGTAAAATTTTTCAGTAAAATTTTTCAGTAAAAATTTTCAGTAAAAATTTTCAGTAAAAATTTTCAGTAAAAATTTTCAGTAAAAATTTTCAGTAAAAATTTTCAGTAAAAATTTTCAGTAAAAATTTTCAGTAAAAATTTTCAGTAAAAATTTTCAGTAAAAATTTTCAGTAAAAATTTTCAGTAAAAATTTTCAGTAAAAATTTTCAGTAAAAATTTTCAGTAAAAATTTTCAGTAAAAATTTTCAGTAAAAATTTTCAGTAAAAATTTTCAGTAAAAATTTTCAGTAAAATTTTTCAGTAAAAATTTTCAGTAAAAATTTTCAGTAAAAATTTTCAGTAAACAGTTTGTCAGTAAAAATTTTCAGTAAACAATTTGTCAGTAAAAATTTTCAGTAAACAATTTGTTAGTAAACATTTGTCAGTAAAAATGTTCAGTAAAACCTTTCTGTAAAACCTTTCTGTAAAATTTTCAGTAAAAATTTTCAGTAAAAATTTTCAGTAAAAATTTTCAGTAAAAATTTTCAGTAAAAATTTTCAGTAAAAATTTTCAGTAAAAATTTTCAGTAAAAATTTTCAGTAAAAATTTTCAGTAAAAATTTTCAAAAAAAATTTTCAGTAAAAATTTTCAGTAAAAATTTTCAGTAAAAATTTTCAGTAAAAATTTTCAGTAAAAATTTTCAGTAAAAATTTTCAGTAAAAATTTTCAGTAAAAATTTTCAGTAAAAATTTTCAGTAAAAATTTTCAGTAAAAATTTTCAGTAAAAATTTTCAGTTAAAATTTTCAGTTAAAATTTTCAGTAAAAATTTTCAGTAAAATTTTTCAGTAAAATTTTTCAGTAAAAATTTTCAGTAAAAATTTTCAGTAAAATTTTTCAGTAAAATTTTTCAGTAAAAATTTTCAGTAAAATTTTTCAGTAAAAATTTTCAGTAAAATTTTTCAGTAAAAATTTTCAGTAAAAATTTTCAGTAAAAATTTTCAGTAAAAATTTTCAGTAAAAATTTTCAGTAAAAATTTTCAGTAAAAATTTTCAGTAAAAATTTTCAGTAAAAATTTTCAGTAAAAATTTTCAGTAAAATTTTTCAGTAAAAATTTTCAGTAAAAATTTTCAGTAAAAATTTTCAGTAAAAATTTTCAGTAAAAATTTTCAGTAAAAATTTTCAGTAAAAATTTTCAGTAAAAATTTTCAGTAAAAATTTTCAGTAAAAATTTTCAGTAAAAATTTTCAGTAAAAATTTTCAGTAAAAATTTTCAGTAAAAATTTTCAGTAAAAATTTTCAGTAAAAATTTTCAGTAAAAATTTTCAGTAAAAATTTTCAGTAAAAATTTTCAGTAAAAATTTTCAGTAAAAATTTTCAGTAAAAATTTTCAGTAAAAATTTTCAGTAAAAATTTTCAGTAAAAATTTTCAGTAAAAATTTTCAGTAAAAATTTTCAGTAAAAATTTTCAGTAAAAATTTTCAGTAAAAATTTTCAGTAAAAATTTTCAGTAAAAATTTTCAGTAAAAATTTTCAGTAAAAATTTTCAGTAAAAATTTTCAGTAAAAATTTTCAGTAAAAATTTTCAGTAAAAATTTTCAGTAAAAATTTTCAGTAAAAATTTTCAGTAAAAATTTTCAGTAAAAATTTTCAGTAAAAATTTTCAGTAAAAATTTTCAGTAAAAATTTTCAGTAAAAATTTTCAGTAAAAATTTTCAGTAAAAATTTTCAGTAAATATTTTCAGTAAAAATTTTCAGTAAATATTTTCAGTAAATATTTTCAGTAAAAATTTTCAGTAAAAATTTTCAGTAAAAATTTTCAGTAAAAATTTTCAGTAAAAATTTTCAGTAAAAATTTTCAGTAAAAATTTTCAGTAAAAATTTTCAGTAAAAATTTTCAGTAAAAATTTTCAGTAAAAATTTTCAGTAAAAATTTTCAGTAAAAATTTTCAGTAAAAATTTTCAGTAAAAATTTTCAGTAAAAATTTTCAGTAAAAATTTTCAGTAAAAATTTTCAGTAAAAATTTTCAGTAAAAATTTTCAGTAAAAATTTTCAGTAAAAATTTTCAGTAAAAATTTTCAGTAAAAATTTTCAGTAAAATTTTTCAGTAAAAATTTTCAGTAAAAATTTTCAGTAAAAATTTTCAGTAAAAATTTTCAGTAAAAATTTCCAGTAAACAGTTTGTCAGTAAAAATTCTCAGTAAAAATTTTCAGTAAAAATTTTCAGTAAAAATTTTCAGTAAAAATTTTCCACAAATGTAAACAAATTTATTTAAATAATAAGCCTACCGAATATACTTTATTTAACACAATAAAAACAGTAATGGCAAACAGACTGAAAAATTCGTTCCCTTCAATATTCTTACACACACTTTACTGAACTATTTTCTGGTAAACATTGAACTGTCAACATCACATTTGTTTACATTTATTGAATGCTGAACTCTTCACTTTTTAACTACTTTTTGGAGAAAAAAAAAAACAAATCATTAAATAAAGAAAGAAATTCCCGGTTTCCTCATTTCGTTCAATTACCAACAATTCTTTGTAAAATACTTTATTTTCTGAAATAAAAACTTCGTATTTAATTTTATCAATAATATAACTATTTATATAAATACTTACTTTTTCGTAAATACTTAAAAAACCATAAAAACTACACACTTTCACTTGCACTTTCCGATAAGTACCAAAATAACAACTTGAAAAACAACAAAAGTATGTAAGCATTTCGCGTATGCTACCACTTTCATGAAGAATAATGGCGTATTTTAAAACTCTCCGAAAGTCTACAAAATTGAGGCGCTTGATATTTACGAAATAAATAATAAACATAAAATATAATTCCATTTCATATCAAAAGATTGTACAAAAAAATAAAAATTCCCTGTCGTTGCGTTTAAATTGTATTTTTTTTGTTTCCAATAAGTGAATTTAAATTAATATAAATTATGCTTTTGCAATTCAATAAATTTCTATTACGAAAATTAGATATCAGTTTTGATACTGGTTATGTCTACATAAAAATATCTACACAAAAGTATGCAAGCGTTACGATTTCTCGCCGCTTCTGCAATAATTAAGCCAGAAAATTGCGTATACGTATACGGGCTGACGTACAATCCAGATTCAGATATTCTTTAATCTAAAGTTATAAATTACCTCGCCAATTTCATTCCCTCTATTGTCCTTGGTTATATTTTCGTCGTTGAACTGATTACAACTAAAGTCATCATCTTCCATAACTCCATCACTAAAATGTAAAACATGTTTTTTTTTACCAACTTTCTGGACAAAAAATTGACTATCACTTCTTGTTGCCATGGTTTCGTCATGTTTTATACAATTCATATTGTCCTAATAGATTTGCATAAAAATTCAATAATTGTTATTTTTTGCAAGAAAAAATAAAGAAATATTAAAAATCACTATTTACTCATTTAGAATAAAACCATACCACTTTGTAAATAAGTGTCCAATCAACAAAATCTTTGATATTTCTTGAGTGTTATAGATAAGTTGGCCGTTTAATTTCCTGATAGGTACAAATTTTTCTAATTTATTTCAACAATAATTCTATCGCAAGTAATAGAAAATAATCCTCACTACGACAACTAAATTGCTTTGTAAATAATTAATTATAAAAAAAACAATAGCTGTTTTATCACATGACAATAATAATAATTATTATATAATTTATAAATAGGAAAATATTTTTTTAAATATATAATATATACAAATACATCAAATGAAAACAACAATATTTTATATTATATAAGCAATTTGATCAAATGATTTTTCTTCTAAAATAAATAAATAAAATGACTAGAACAAATAAATATTTCAACTGACGACCATATAAGAGCACAGATAACTATAATATGAGTAAGCTGATTTCAAGAAGGTTTGTGCATGCACTCTAATCGGGTTGGTGCTGATAATTATTTGTTGTTTCAAAATAGTTACCGCTAAAAGGTGGTGGCTGGGCTAGCTGTCGATAAAAAAATATAAAACACTATCTATAAATAGAATAATATTCCGTTAACAAATGATATTTGTAAAAAAATTATACTAAATTTTTAATTATTACAGAATTCAATGAAAAATTACATAATAATCATCGTTTATGACGGTTGCAGCGTTGAAATAACGTCTTTAAGATTGTAAATTGCAAATATGAAATTTACATTATAAATAAATTCTCATTTATTTGGTTAAAATTAAAATACATCAAAATAATAAAGAAGGAAAGTTTTTGTTTTGTCTAATAATGTATATGATATTAAATAAGATATTACTGACGCTATGTACTGTCGTACATAGTTAAGTACTTTTATTGCAGTTTTTCTTAATATGTCTTCAACATGATGATACAGCTCTTCCTATTCAATCCTTAGATCTCTTTAATCCAATACTTGAAGTTCTTTAATCTTAAGGGTTTTAACAAAGGCAATACGATGCCTGTGCCATAGAAAATGTGGTTTAGGTTTTATTGCATTAAAACCATGTTCAAAAATCAGGCAATTACAAATAAACCACTAAAAACTTCCTAAAATAGCTAAATATTAATTGTTTTAACAGAAAGTTAAACTTTCTTTTTTGTATAAAGTAAAAATCAAAAGGCTCTACTATGATATTTATGATAAAGTAAATTAATTACAATTCTTCTCAAGTGAGTAACAAAACCAGCATTAAATGATGAATTTTTTTATAAAAAATAATTATAATGCAATTTTTAATTAAACTGCTAGAGCATCTTAGTTTATATTCTATAATCTAAGGTTAACATAGTTTTTATTATGTTTAAAGTTTTGCGCCTAATGGCGAATAAGAAACAACTTGGCCAATCAAAAAGCTTCGTAGCATATTTTGACAGCTATGTTTTTTTTTAATGCGGTAACACTTGTCTAACTACATTAAATATTTTGCCGCTCGCTCAATATTGTTAATGTTTTTTTTTTGTAAACATCAAAAAATGATTTTTGAACAAAGTTCTAATTGAATAGGATTATTTTAAATTTTTTTAATAAATCATATAAAATTGTTATATATATATATATATATATATATATATGAAATGATTTGAAAATTTCTTATCAAGTGATAATTGCTACTAAATTTACAATTATTTCATCAAAAAATATAAAAGAAGTGAAAATGCCTCAAGTTAATTTTAAGTCTGTTTATGCAGCGAGTAGTGAAGACTCGGTAAATAAAAATCAAATCCATTTGTAGTAAAGTTTTTTTTTAAATTATAGCATTTTAGAATTATCCAGCATCCAATTTATTGTCTAATACTTTGCCTGGAAAAAAATGGAAAGTGGATACAAATATAAAAGATCCTGCGTACGTTATCTTGCAGCTTGAAAAGCCGGAGAAGATAGTTGGAATAGATATTGGAAATGAGCAATCGGCATTCATAGAGGTTGTTGTAGGTAAAACAACAAATCTTAATGCTGAATTCAAGGTATTTGTAAAATATAAATGCATACAATTTTGTTGTCTTCGACTAGACATTTTCTTGCTTTGCAGCCGTTATTGCTTAGTTCTTCTTTTATGACAATGCTTGATACTCGAAATTTGGTCAATACAAACCGAGTACGATGTTTTCAGTCAAGCCTTCTTTGCGAAGATACTCGTAATGATAAATGGGATCTGGTTAAAATTATTTGCTATCAACCATTTAATACACAAATAAAATACGGACTCGCATTTGTTAGAGTTTATGTCGATGACAAAATAACTGAACAATCTGTTGTAAAAGGATCCAGCAGCACATTAAATACGTCGATCACCAATACTAAATTTGAGAGTAGTCAAATTGGAAAGTACAAATTTAGACAGTCAATATCCGATAGTGATTCTGATAATTCTGATACAGCGTTCAGTCGTTGGAAGAAGAATAAAAATCAAAATGAGCATTTATCAAGTATGTAAAATCTAAAATTATGCACGAAATAATAGAATTTTTATTAAATTTATTTGAATATTGATTTTATTTTGCAGCTGCTTCTGCTATACGTGCTGCATCAAATGCAAACAAAATTCTAAAACCATCTATGCCTACTTTCAACAAGAAAAAAAATTCGCCAAATATATCTAAAACAAAAGATAGAAATGATTCAATTTTATATCTGGATAGAAACAGATTGGACTTGTGTTATGAAAAAGAAGATGAAATGCCAAATGAGAGACTTGAGCGAATAATAACAGCAGACCGAGATAAAGTTAAAGCTGAAAAAGAATCAAACGCTAAAATGCAACCACTTAATGTTAACAATATGAAAGATATATCAGCAGTAAATGAAAAAAAACGTCGATCTGAAACAAGTTCAGAACCATCAGCAAAAAAACCTAAACCATATTCTGATAATATAAGAGAACAAAACTCTTCAAAAAAATCAAAACAAGCTGAATTATATAACAAATCAAAATCTTCGTCAGTTCAAGAGAAAACTAGTGAATGTACGAAAGAAAAGAATTCTATACAAATTATTTATAAATCGTTTCACGAGCTTTTTCATGGGGTTGTTATAGTCTTAAGTGGACTACAGGTTTGTTTGCATTTACCATTATGTATTTAGAACAAATTTTTTTAGAGCAATTTTCTTCTAGAATCCAGATCGTGGAATTTTACGTAGTAAAGCAATTGAAATGGGAGCCAAATACAAAGCAGATTGGGATGATACTTGTACACATTTAATGTTAGTTTTATTTTATAACATTCTTTTGTTTTTAACTTCGTAATTTTTCGTTTTCAGTTGTGCGTTCAAAAATACTCCAAAATATAATCAAGTCAAAGGAAAGGGGAAAATTATTACTCGAAAGTGGATTGAAGATTGTTATCGAATCAAAAAGAGATTATCATGGCGGAAATATGCTTTAAATAAGGATGACTGCGATAAATCAGATAGTGAACCAGAATTTTGCGATATATCTCTGAAACCTGTGGTAGATTCTACACGAAAAAATGAATCTAAATGTGACGTGGAATCCAGCATTGAAGAATCAATTCAAAACAAAGAGGAAGCGTCTGAATCAGATACGGAAGATGAAATTGATAGAGCTCGGGAAACAATTGCTAAACAATCAAAAACAGAATGTAACATTTATGAAGTCAGTACAGACGAAGAATTACCTAATGAAAATCAACCACAAAGAATTAAAGGTGATTCTGGATTTTTCAAAAATCAAACATTCTACCTTTCACCCGACATTGACAGTAATGAAGCTAAACACCTTTTTAATATTATCTCCAAATATAAGGGAACAATACTGACAGAAAATGCAACTAACACTAAATATGTTATATGTAAAACGAAATTAACATGTTTTGGTCAAATGGTAAATCCACAGTGGATATATGAATGCGATGATCTAGAATGTTTTCTATCCGCTACTGCCTTTAATGTTTGAATTAATTAATTAATTATTGTATTATGTTCAATTAATAAAATAAAAAATTTTAATTTTGGTCAGAAATAATATGTGCAATTTTGAATTTTTATTGTAAAACAAAACCCACGCAAGTGTATATATTTATTCTAAGAAATCGAAAATACAAAAACTAAGTAGAAAAAAAATATTTTTATTTCATTCTATACATTTTGTATACATTTTAATAATTATTTTTTCGGAAACAAAATTCATAGGACAATTAATAATAGAATACTATATTAATACGTTAAACTATCATTTCTAATTCGCGTGCGTATAATATAGCTTGTTCGGCCAAATCTTGAGACGGTAACAGTTCTTTGGGTTTTGCCGACTTTGTTGTGAAGCAGTATAAGCCCTTTTCATTTAGAGCCCAATTTCTCTGCAATATTCAAAATACACGAATAAACAATTGATTTGTGAGTTTTATTATAGAAAATATTTCAATTACTTTAGAACCGAACGTTTGAACTTCTTCTTTAGTTTTAAGATTAAGACGTTTTCCAGCCTCTTGTAAAGAAATTTTTTCGTAAGAAGTTTCCAAGCAAGCACCAATTTCATTTCGTACAGTATTTAGGAGCGTATCCATGAAGAAATTATAACTCTCGGCTGGTGCACCTCTCTAAATAAAGAAAACCGAACAAATTAATGTTTATCTTATAAAATCATAATAAATTTTAAAATGTACTTTAGCATCAAATATTTTATTGTATCTTCCTTCCATTATGTATTGCTCCAAAGCTAGTATAGGTCCAATGTAAATGTTACTTTGAATGACTTCTGGTGGTAGCAATTCTAGTTCTGTATGAAATTCAGATACTTTATTAACGGAAAGTAAAAACAATAAATTTAGTCCCAACAGTTTATATTTATTAGCAGATTCGGTCATTAGATCCCTGAATATAAGAAATAATATTAATATTCTCGTTACTATATCACACAATTAGAATCAACCTACTTGTAATCATAATAATAACATTTCAATTGTGAAATATATCTTTCAAATGCCGGTATATCTTCTGTAGCAACACTGTATTCAACTGCGATTTCCAAGACATCTCTTGCTAAAATCAATTGTTGCTGGGAGGGTTTTGATTTGCCAGTGGGCAAAAATGAACATTTAATCAGAGCCAACTACCGTCAAAGACGCATATATCACAAGACGATATTATACATTAAACCGTTTATAAAAATTAATTTCATTATACCTTCAGTTGATCAATAATTTTTCCGCATTTCTTCAAATTTTGATTTTTTTTATTCCATTCCGATTTCAATTCATTAAACAGTGACACAACCTCAATCGAATCGCTGGTCAAACTATAATCGACAGTCATCGCGACACTCTCCTGACTTGAATTATTTTGTAATCTTGGCGAATTCTTTGTTTTCTTAATTGCTGACATTTCTAAATTATATTAATATATTACTTCTAGAAATTATATAGTAATTAGTTTAGAAGTGTAAATTCTGATAAATAAATAATAATAATTACCAAAATATATCAATTTCCGTTAAATAATATTAAATACAAACTATATTGAATATCAAAAGATTTTACACAAACTTTAATTGTGCATTTATACCTGAATTGATTGAACTTTTAATTTTGCATTTATAACTCACTCGCGGTACCTTAGAGATTCTCTGTTATCCTCTTTCATATAAAGCCTATGTTCTATATGCACGATGACATTCAGAAATGAACAAAACAAAAAAAATTGCAAATTAATTTATGTTAGATGGCGCTATAGGCAGTAAAAATAAAATGGCGTTCTTACCAATTCATAGTTGTGTAAATTGTGTAGAGTTCAGCAGACATCTTTGTTTGTTTGATGCGAAAGTGTCATACGGCGTTAGTATAGAACGAGTTCGGTTTATTATTTTGTGTAATTACAACAGTTTTATATAAATTTAATAAAATTTGGTAAATATTTTATTTAAAAATGAAATATATATATATTGATAAGTTAAATTTTTTTTAAAAAGCTTAATTAATGTAACTGCGCGGGAATTGATGCAAATCATATTTTGAGAGAATTCAAAGCTTATATACCCGCGTGCGAAATTTATAGTCACTAATAATATACAATAATATATATTAAAATGAGACCGAGTAGAGGAAGGTTACCTGCCGGAAGGGGCAAACTGATTAATGCACGAAGTCGAGATAAAAGCGATGATGATAATCAAAAGAAGCTGACGGGTCCAATAAAAAAGCGTCCAGTTGTGATTCGCAAAGAGATATTGACGCCAGTGCAAAATAAAAAGAATAACCCCTTATTCAACGTAGATAATTCATCCAGCATTAGAAGAACCAGTCGAACACCGAAACCAAATCCGAAATATAATAATGAGAGTGTTTTGCTTATGTCTGGAAATAAATCGAGGGAGAAGTTTGGAAGCAACAGTGAAGATGATGATGGTGATGATAATGAAGAGGAGGACGATAATGATGTTATTGTTGTTGGTGCTAATAGCGGAGGCGATAATGATCGTAGAGGCGTAGATAATAGTCCAGATAGCATCTTTAGAGGTTTTGGAGGTACAGACAGTTCTGACTATGATATATCGAAAGAGGAAAAAATTGCCGTACCGACTGTTAGAAAAAGAGGGCGCCCACCGAAGTCAGCGCAAAAATCAACAGTACAACAAAAAATAAATAAGATGAGCCTAGTCCCACTTCAACAGAAGAAAAAACAAGAACCAGTTAAGTCACAACTAATTGATAAAGATCGAATGAAAAAAGTTAAAAGAATAAACATAGACCTTTGCGTTGATAGTGATGACGATGATAATGATAAATTATCAGTTATGCCTATACAATATGTTAAAAAGACGCCTCCATCAAAAGTCGATATGTTATCGAAAAAAGCAGCTCGACCTGTATCGACATCGACAGAAATAATTGAGATCAAAGAATCGCAAAAATGTAAGAAAAATCGTAAAATCAATCACTCGGAGAAGGACGATTTTTCTACCATTGCAACATCAACAATAGACGATTTCGAAACAATGCCTACATTTACAATCGTAAATATAAATGATATAATCAATAAGAAAGGTGATGTATTGATTGAATCAACAGCAAGTCATGATAAAGTATCGGCCGATGACTACATTTCTGATGATGATTATGAAGGCAAATCTCGAAATAACGAAAATAAAATTAAATCATTACAACTAATATCTAGAAATCGACGCAAAACTATGCATACGAATATTTTATCGGAGAAAATCGATCATTCTGTATTGAAGAAAATCCCACCAAAAGGTAATTTAATAATAAAACGGATACAACAACCGCAACGTATTAATAACAATGTTGCAAAAATTTTAAATAAGGTTACATCTAATGAAACTGTTAGTAAGCCAGCACCGCGAATATTAAATTCAGTTGTGTCTAGAGTAGCAAGACCAGTGATGCCAATTATCACCAAAGTTCAACCGGAAAGGAAACGTTTTGATAATGATGATCAAAATGGAAAATACCTGCAATTCAAATCGAGAATACGAAATGAACCTTTACAAATAAAATCGAAAATATTATATAAACAACAATATTATAAGCGGGCGGCAAGTAATAGTTCAATGGCACAGAAAGAAACAATTTCTGGTGATTGGATGGTTATAAAGAAGACATCAGAAAAACCATATGCCCCGCCTGCAATTCTAGATGTATCATTAATTACCATAAGTAATGCTATAAAAGAAATTAAATTACCATCAAATGAATGGAGTTATCGAATAACATTGCAAAAAGATTACAGCCCAAATATGAATGATTCCGATGTATATACTGGTGAGATTCCAGAGGATGTTTCAGAAACGGTAAATAATTGTAGGTATAAGCCAATTAGAGTGCTCTTTCGAAGAGTCAGTAAAAATCCCAATCTTCAGATGAAATTCGATCGGGCCATTGTTCTACGAAATAACACATTCATTTTTAATATGGATGGTAAATATATTCGGTTTTATGGTACACCATCTGAAATCAAATCTATTTCGGATATTGAAGCGGCGTTACAATTATTACATGAAACTAAATTCAATAATTCCTTAGTACAACATATAAAAGAATAATTTGAATTCCAATGATAGTGAACATAATTATTTGTACTAAGCATTAAATTTTGCATGGTTTAAATAAATATATCATATCCTAAGAAAATACGAGTAATTGATAATTTATAGTGCCGAATCTGAAGCCAATTTCACAAATGTTTCCATTCGGCAATTGAGCTCTATAAATAATTACAAAATTAGTAAATAGAGAAAAAATAAACAATTCATTTATCATTTCGGTATAACAATAAATTTTAAGATTTAAAATATAAAGAGGGTCAATTACCAATAAATTATGAATTCATCCCAATATTATTTACAACAGGCATTGATCGAAAAATTTCACCAAAACAGAATCATTTTAATTTATGAATCGTTTTTTTGTTGTTGATTATACAATATAATAGCAATGGGATTAATATATTATAGAAAAAATGTCATCAAATCTTTTAAATATTGATAAAAAACAAATACGGAAAGCCAACTTTTAATTCTAATTTTTAATTGGTACTTATTATTTACTCATTATATCTAATTTGAAATTATTTTACAAAATAATTTTGTAAAACACTTTTTTTATCAAGTTATTGATTTTACCAAAAAAAAAAAAAAAAACTTAAGCTTTTAGTTTTTTTTTGTCATTTTTAATAATAAAAGCTATTTTCAATAATAGACAATAATCATGATTATATCGCAAGTAGGAATTGGAAGTTTATATGAACTTATTTTATTTAATTAAATTAATCTTAATTACATTATGTTGTATTAATCAACATTAATATGTTAATTCTTTAAAAATATGTAAATATATAATTCTTATATGTTAATTCTTTAAAAAATTGTAAAGTACTATATGTTTCACATTGTGCACTGATGCCACCCAACAAAATATAGTTGTAACATGGAGAATGTATTTAAATTTTCAATGTTCACTATAGAACCTTATACCAGAGTTCGAATGACCCATTTATGTCTAAATAAATAGATTAGTGCTGCATGATTTTAAGTTTTGTCTGTGTGCGTCTGTTGAACAGGTTTATGAACCTATAATACCTAGAAAATATTAAATATTTTACGGTTATTTAAACAGTATATATATATATATATATATATGGTTTGGATTCTGGAGGCGGACACTTTAAAAACTTGTATAGATATTTCAAGAATTTTACATGATTTTCATTATATTAGCGGTATTATTACATCTTTTTTTTCTGTCCCATTTTGATAGCACAGTCGTTAACGTATTGGACTACCATCGTGGGTTCGAATCCCAAAATCACTTTTCTTTACACTATACGTTAATTTCCTTATCTGGTTATCCTTTGTTGCCAAATGTTCTTTTAGTTTCGTGGTACTTAGAATAATCAAACAAACATAATTTGTTTCGCATTATTTGACATTCATTAAAATTCCCGAAAAGAAAACATCTCTAAACAATATAATGATAATTTGTTAAAAAATACTTGATTTATTAACACGTCTTCGAGAATTTAGAAATAAGAAAAATTTCAATATATAATCGTATATTCAAAAAATCAAAACAAAAAAAATTGTAATTATAAATAAAAAAAATTGTATTTAGAAATTGTAAATATACCACATTATAGGAAAATATTTATATTTTGCAAAACAATAATAAATATATATTTTGGATATACGAATAGAAAAAAAATGGACTTTTAATTTTTATTTAATTATCAGGAAAAAAAATAATTTTAGAAATAAAAATACATGAAAAAAGTAAAGAAATTGTAATTTTTATGCATGTATATGTACTAATCAAATATAAGTACATATGCACGCAAAATATCAATATTTGAAAATCAGATTTAATTTCAAATTTTGTATTGTAATTTTTTGAATTTGAATGAAAAATGTGTAACTGATTTTTCGCAAGTGCTCAGAATTATTTTTTCAAAATATTTGGAATTATGTTTAAACAAAAAATGTATTCGTTCGGTTTTTCTTTATTATTTTCATAAATTCTTTTTTTTTTAATTGATTAAACAGAATTTAGATTAAAATTTTTATAAGCTCATCTCTTAACATTAATCTTAAAATGTATTTTATAATAAAATTAATTATATTGTATTTTATCATTATTAAAATAAGAAAAATATTTAATAAGAATCGAAAAAAAATGAAATTGTAAAATTTGATTTAAGATTGATATAAAAAATTTCAGCAATTGTACGTATAAGGAGAAAGAAAAATATATTTTCAATTATTTAATTTTATAATTGACAATTATCGAAATATAATTAAGAAAACAATTGAGCGTAATTAATTTATTTTTAGTTTATTATAACAAAAAAAGAAACAGAAACAATAAAAGTATAAAAATACATAAAATTTGATAATATATTTCTTCAACATAAATATTGTACGGACGTACAATATTTATAAATTAAAATTTGTACAACTAACTTTTTATCAATAAAAAAATCATTTATTTATATGTTATATAATAAATTCATGTGTACATTTTCATATAATGTAAATAAAATATATATGCATACATGTTTACATATTAAGTACATGATCGCATGCAATTATATGGTATATAGACTTTTCATCTCTGATTCAATATTTTCCAAAAAAAAAAATAAAAAAAAAAACATTGGTAGCTTAATTCCAAAAAACAAGATTACGGCGATTGAATTTGAAATAAACCATATTGAATTAGAGATGAAAAACCTACATGTGCATAGGCATGTATCGTATATGAACATAGCTTCCAATAGTAATGCACACGCTTCTTTATAATATTCATGTGATTCTCCATATACAATAGAAATTATGTTGATTCCATGTTGAAGATTATTAATAGCCTCAGCAGCAGCATCACATTTATCATTCAGACAAGCTGCCGCATCTATTCCTTTTACCTCATCAGGATTTGTACACATCGGACATAAACACAGAAAATAGTAACCATTTTTCAGTTCATCTCTTCTGGATTCTGTAGGTTTCAAAGTGTCTATATAAAAAAGCCGAATCTGTAACAAAATATAAACATTAATTTTGTTCGTATTGACAGTAATAAAAGATATTATGTTTATTAATTACGTTAGTCCAATCTAAACGGGGTATATTCTCAATTGCGTGTATATTTAAGGTTTTCTCTTAAAAAGTTGCAATAACATTTAGCTTACAACTGTGATCAATTATTGATGCTGCTAGATATATACCAGTTCCAATCGAGTTCATATCATTGTCACATATACTAAATGCATTTATTATAAACTATATTGATTTATTTTTCAACATAGTCTCCTTTTAGCTCGATACACTTCCTCCAACGATATTTCAAGTTTCTTATACCATTCGTGAAGTACGATCGGTCAAACTGTGCAAAATAGGCCATAGTTTCGACTATAACTTCAGAATTGGACTCAAATTTCTTTACATCAAGCCATTCCTTAATATTCAGAAATAGGAAATAATCGCTGGGGGCTAAATCTGGCGAATATGGTGGATGCGGAAGCAACTCGTATCCTAACTCATGAAATTTTGCCATGGCGATGGCACAATGGGGCATGCGTGCATTGTCTTGATGAAAGAGAATTTTTTTCTTCGCCAAATGCGGACGTTTTACTTTCACAGCATCGTTGAAACAATCCAATAAATTGGCATAGTACTCGCCATTAAGTGTTTTTCCCTTTTCAAGGTAATCGACGTGAATTATGCCGCGTCCATCCCAAAATACTGTGACCATAACTTTGTTGGTCGATAAAGTCACCTTGGCTTTTTTTGGCGCCGATTCGTCATGGGATGGTTTGCGCTGTTCTTTGTTCTCTGGCGTGCAATAATGAATCCATGTTCTGTCAACAGTTATGAATCGACACCAAAAATCATTCGGCTTGCACGTTAGCATCGCCAAACATTCTTTTGAAGCTGACACGCGTGCATGTTTATGGTCAATGGTGAGAAATTGCGGGACCCATCTTGCGCACAGCTCTCTTCTATACAAATTAGTTGTTAAGATGTTCTGCACCTTTTCAATTGAGATGCCCACAGCCTCAGCAAGCTCACGCACTTCTACACTGTAATCATTTATCACTATATCGTGGATTTTTTTAATGATTTCTGATGTGGTGATTTCATTTAGACGACCTGGACGTTCTTCAATAATTTCTGTTGTGGTGATTTCATTTGGACGACTTGGACGTTCTTCATCGTGCAGTTTTCCAATAATTGCTGTTGTAATTTCATTTGGACTACCTGGACGTTCTTCATCTTGGAGTTTTTCAATAATTTCTGATTTGATATCTCCAATTGGACGACCTGGACATTCTTCATTGAAGATGCTTGTACGGCCGCGTTCAAATTCAGCTGTCCAATATTTTATAATTGATAACGAAGGTGCAGACTCCCCATAAACTTCTCTAAGTTCCGCATTTATCCCATCATTCGTTTTCTTTTTTAAAAACAAATATTTTATCACTGCTTGATATTCGATTTTTTCCATTGTGAACTCGCAAATATAACACACTTTAAATGGCCTTCACTCGCAAACCAAATGACATACCTGCTTGAAAATTTGACAGAATTCTTCGAAAGGCATACACGTATGGTAGAAACCCAATTACGACTGAAACTGAAACTTCTTACAGTCGGACTTGTCAAAATATTAAAGCCCTCACAGTCTTATGGGAATACACAACTGTCTGATTGTTTTATCGCCAAAATAGATCTTTTTTTAATTTTGTAGTTATAGTCCAAGTATATACTAAGCATTCCAGTATTTTGTTATATGGTAAGATTTTTGTTTAACAGTTGAAATTCACTTCCCTGAATGCGTTATTTATAGTTATATTAATAAATTGAATAAAACAACATTTACAAATAATTAATTTTATTGCTATTGTATTTAATTTGTTAATTTTTATAAAATTTGAAAATTTGACACAATTTGCAGTTCAATTTTCAGTTGCCGTCGGCATTGTGTTGCTACCATTAGATATATTCTAGTCTAATGCTAGAGACGCGCTTATATTAAAGACATTTTATGTAATTTGAAAATACTTTCATACCAAATTCAATAATATAAAATCTCTCATATTCTTACCCACCAAAATACCGAAGTCGAAACGTTAAACTATACCATGAGCTATTAATCTACATGGCATCTCTATGGTATTCCACATACGAACAATGGAGTAGTTTTATAGGTGAATTGATTATACACAAACTGATGCAGTCGTTTATATTTATATTTCTTATTATTTTAACACCTATTATACAACAAATCAAAAAATAATATTGTAAAAACTAATTCTTCTTACGCATTTATTGTTTTAGTATTTCAAAATGGTATTAAATTAAAATTCCGAATTAATTATAATACAAAGATTAAAATTTTAGTCTTAATAATAAAATTAATATAAAAAAAGCCTTAGAACACAAAAAATAAAAATTCCAATTTTACAATTTTTACAAATAATTATCTATTATGTTAACATTCCATTTCTTTTATGTGATAATTTTTCCATTTGACTAGCTTCCAATAGTAATGCACACGCTTCTTTATAATATTCATGTGATTTTCCATATACAATAGAAATTATGTTGATTCCATGTTGAAGATTATTAATAGCCTCTTTAATAATATCTTGTTGATATTGAATTTTTCCAACTTTTAAATGTAAAACACCCAAAATTGGATTCCATTCTCCATAATATTTTCTATAAAACAGAATAAATTTGTTAAAATTAGAAATAAAGACAAAGAAATATTTTGTCGATTTGATAAATAAAGTTTACCTAAAACCAGGTATAAGTTTACGACCAAAATCCAATGCATCATCCCATTTATTGACTAAAATTGCACTTTCAACAGCTGAATCTAATGTTTTTACATGCCATAAATTTAATGAATGCAAAACGTTTCTTTGTTTACTCAAACAAATTTTACAAATGTCTAAATCTAAAATGAGAATGATAAATAAAATATTTGAAATTTATTTGCAGTAAATTGTTTTAGAAAAAACGTTCAGCAAAAATTTTCATATATCATCTTACACGCATATTCTTTCATAGATGCTAGATTGGTTTTTGTAAATTCCATTGCGTCTTTATATTTTTGACGATGTTCATATGTTACTGGAGTTTTACATTTTGTACATTTATCAGTTTCAATGTCAACAGCAGCATCACATTTATCATTCAGACAAGCTGCCGCATCTATTCCTTCTACTTCATCAGGATTTGTACACATCGGACATAAACACAGAAAATAGTAACCATTTTTCAGTTCATCTCTTCTGGATTCTGTAGACTTCAAAGAGTCTATATAACAAAGCCGAATCTGTAACAAAAAATAAACATTAGTTTTTGTTCGTGTTGACACTAATAGAAGATTTTGTGAGTTTATTAATTACCTTAGTCCAATCTAAACGGGGCATATCCTCAATTGCATGTATATTTAAGGTTTTCCCTTGAAAAGTTGCAACAACATTTGGCTTACAACTATGATCAATTATTGATGCTGCTAGATATATACCAGTTCCAATCGAGTTCATATCATTGTCACATATACTAAATGCATTTATTATTAACTATATTGGAGAAAAATTTTATATTATATTGAATTAAAATTATTCAACTCTATACAAAATCGAATTGTCCAATAGTTGTTGCAAAAATGTGATCAATAGAAAATGTTCCTATTGAATTAATTCATTTTATTGTATATATTTCAATTCGATTCGGAAACAATTTATAAATTTCAAAATAGTTCTGATTAATTTCATTTTAATTTAATAAGTTGAAATATCTTAGAATACAATCTTATTATTTTTTTAAATTTAAAAAAAAAAGATTTAAAGGTATTTTCTGTTTGTTTTAAAGATTAAATGCAAGCCATACATTGGAAAAGTTGTTTTGTTTTTATGAAATGTATACAGAATTTTTGAATTATCCATATTTCTAAGTATTTTTAAGTATTTCTTTGACACAAATAAAACTAATTACACATACTCTGCCGTAAATACCAATAAGTTCCGATTCATTAGGCATTAGTGCGTCTGATAGAATTTCCGATAGTACTCCTGATAATGCTTCTATATGACTCATGCGTTTTGGATCAACTTTAATATCAGAGTAATCTGTTGAGAAAAATAGGTAAAAGAAAAGAAATATAATTCATCATATAAAATGATCGTCAACATTTAGATTTATTTATGTACTAAATTATTTATCATAGCTCATTTGTATAATATTTAATACATTTATGTGTATATGAAAATATTTCTACTTAAAGTAGCGTTTATAGACTACCCATGCGTACATTATAATATTTATGGGTGCACATATGCATACGTACAAATATAATACCTTAAAAATTCAATAAAAAATTATAAATATATTATTATTATTATTATCAACAACCAATTATAATTATAATTATTACTATTGTTTTTATTATTATTATTATTATTACTTACGATACCAAAATGTTCTATTTATTAGAACAATATCAAAAAAATTCAATCAAAATTTGTAAACAAAATAAAACTTTTCTTTAAATTAAGTAATATTATAAACTGGAATTAGTTAAATCCATATACATAATTCACACATTGTTATTTTTTAATATTTATTATTATTATTATTATTACTGCGAGTATTGACAGTTTGAATAATTCTTTATAAGATGGATTTTTTTTCTTCAAAGTAATAGTTTTAATACACAATAATATAATAAATAATTAGTCAATGTAAAATATATATAAAGAAAAGAAAATCAAATTTTGGAACAGGTACGCCCGTTACAATACTACAGCACTATTATCGAAGGCTCACCATTATTATTTAGCGTCAACATCATTATACTCCTCTTGTGAAAAGAAGTTTTTTTGTTTTTAAGGCAAGTATTTTTCTGCCTACGCATCTATTGGAGTCAGCATTTATTTCCAACAATATTATCCCATAATATTCGGTGCCTTTAGCTTCCTTCTCAATTAAATATTTAAATATAAAGTACTTATATATATTTAAATATTATAAACCTATAATTTGGCAATTGAACAAAAATATAAACTAACGTTGCATGCGTATTCGTTGTGTAACATGCATTTATCTATACGTAATAATATCTAAATAGAATAGAAAAATGCTTTAATGAATAGTAACAATAACATTATAAGCTCGGTCCTCATATGCGCAAATAAATGGAATGCAAAATATTTCACAATATTTATGATTGTGTTGGTTTGGCGATTGAAATATTACAAAGTCAATAGAATAAACATACAATGTTATTCGTATTTGAAAGAATCGCGTTGTTTTTTCAATGAAAGCGGGATAAATAATAAAAAGCATATTTTGAATATATATACATATATATATATATATATTGTTTTTTTTTTTTTATATTGAAGCTTGTACCATTTGTTTACAAAGCTCAATTTTTATGGGATATAAATAAATCGAGAACTTACGGGACATTAAATCGCCAAATTTTCGAAAACCCTTATCTGAATAGTAGCCTCTTTCTAAGTCACCACCTTTTTGTAATTTACTTATAATTCGAGCCATCATTCGTGCGGCATCTGGGACAGTTCTTGGGAAAATTTTTTGCAGGCCCTTACATTCAGAATTATGAATGGTCCATCCGGATTTTTGGCAATCACGATTACAATAGTATACATATTGGCAACCAGAACATTTAAAAACTTTTCCACTAAAAGTATAAAAAAAAAATATTGATTTTAATAAACATATCATAAAATAAAATCTCATTACTTCTGAAGGCAGAAATCACATCTTGATATCCGATACTGTGAACCTAATATGTACATAAATGGTTCTGCACGTAGAATACATGTTCCTCGTTTAATATTTGAGGTGTGTTTATTTGTTTGTTGCAATAGAAGACCACTTTGTTGCATATTGTATATATTTATTTTCTATCAAGAATAGATCAATTTCATAATATTAATTAACACAAAGATTTTTTATTATTGATATATAGCTAAAAGTATGATATTTTTCTCACTTAAAACTTGATTAAGAACGATTTCAATCGTCAGTTTTACCTTCAACATATTATTTCTAAATGGTCTAATATATAAAAACAAAATAGAAATATGCTTGAAGCTATGCTATTTATAAATAATCTTTTATTAGAATTTCTGTTCGTTTTGGCACACATTTCTTCATGCAGACATCATAAACGTTTAAAGAAAAAACTATAATGACAGATATGATTCTATCATCCAAATTATATGTAAACAAATTGTTATTCTTTTATACTTACACTACAGTATATTATTATGAGGGGAGAGTGAGACATTAAATGTGTACAAATTTAAATCCGACTTTTTTCATCACTTATTAATAGTGGACAAAGATAAGAACCACTTCCATATACATTCCCTTACTTTGACGAATTTACTTTACTTGTGAATTAATTAATTTTTTTTATTAAAATATTATCAAAATATATTTTTATTTTATTTTTCACTTAAAATTTGACAGAAATTAATTTATTAGGTTATTTATTAAAAGAATAACAGTCGCAGTTATTTAATTAATTTAAATAACGAGAACTATTATTTTAAAAATTAGCGCCAAAGAAATATCTACAAATATAAAATTGCCGCTATCTCAAAGTGGTGAAAGTCGTTTAACCTTTGGACCAATTTTATACAGAGTAACTTTAAGGTTAGCTTTTGTTTTTTTTTTGGTTTCAACTTGGCCCATCAATTGTCTATATTTTTCTCCATAAACAAAGGTGTTTATGCTTAGAGTAACATAAACCTTATATTCAAGAATAATCTTTATAATCTAAGACATAAACGCATTATATTATTATCCATCAAATTGAAGAGCGTGTCAATGTGATAATAATGATTAAGTTGAGTTCGTTTTTGATATTTTTTATGTTTGTTAATATTATTGTAGGGCTGGTGCCAATAATTGTAGGTAGTTCCGTTGCTGCTGCAGTTGGAACGTATCTGTATAATTTCGGTATAAAATTACCGTTTTGTATTTACCGCGAGTGCTGCACAGATGCATACATCACAGATGATATAATCAGTATTAATTTTTTTTTTTTGATTATGTTGGATATAATTAATAATATTTTTCAAAACTATATAGGATTAAAATATGATTTGGATACAAATTTATATGGGCAGCATATTATTAGGCAACATTTGCCACAGGCTTTGAAAGCACATATGAATGATAAAAGTCCGAAAAAACCACTTGTAATGAGCTTACAAGGTCCAACTGGAACCGGCAAAAATTATGTTTCAGATTTTATAGTTAAAAATTTGTATAAATATGGATATGAAAGTAACTTTGTTAAAAAATATTCTGCACGTGTAGACTTCCCTTTGGAATCATTAGCGAAAAAATACGGAGTAAATAAGCAACTTTTATATTATAAATATATATATATATATAAATATATTAAAGTACATTTATATTTAGATTGAAGTGGTAAATACCATTGAAAGTTTGCTCTCAAAATGTCCCCGATCTCTGATTATTTTCGATGAAGTGGAAAAAATGCCCAATGGAATGTTTGAAGCATTAGCATCATTACTTAATTATAAGAGAGCGCAGTCCTTAGAATATAATAAAGCGATATTTATTTTTCTATCAAATGTTGGTGGAATCAACATTTCTAAGCAATTGATTGAGCTCACTGAAAAAGGTGTTTTACGAGATAAAACCAAACTGACCCATTACGAAAGAATCCTTGAATCAGCTTCATATAATTTACCAGGCGGCTTAAGAGCCGGAGGTCCTTTGGAATTAAAAGTTATAGATTATTTTTTGCCATTTTTACCATTGGAACGGCAACACGTAGAAGAGTGTATAAAATCCGAATATATTCGGCAAGGTTATGTGCCCAGCATGAGTGAAATTAAGTAATTGCACTCAATTATCTTTTACTTATATTTTATTTGTATTGTCTTATTAAATATATTGAATACATTTAGGGAAGTCATTGATGAAGACGTCTTTTTTGAAGGAAGTGGCTTATTCGCCGCATACGGATGTAAAGGCTTTGAGAAAAAAATCGGTGTTAAATTGTATTCAAAATACCAATAATAAATTCTTATGTATAAATATTTTACAAATAAAATATATTGATATAATTATAATTAAATAAAATTTAGTATCCTTGAGAGAATAATGCTGAACTAACCGGGTCATATTCAACCATTAACATGTAGCGATATGATCTGAGACAAGTTATCAATAGAAACTAATGACATATATTGTTTAAATATATTTATTCTACGTTTATTTAAATATAATACGAATAATCTACCATGGATTTAACCACTTTAGTCTAGAATCTCTTTTAAGTGTTTCTGCATCTAATCGTTTTGGATCCTCTTCGAATTTTTTCGAAGCCTCTAATCTAGCATCGTCGATTCTTAATTCCTTGGCCACTAAGCATTCGCCATTTTCTTTCAAGAAAGTTGCGCCGATATCATTTTCAGTTGGTTCTCCATAAGGAAATGTGATTGGAGTTATTTTCAGTAAGTGTTTTATTTTCCAAAGTCTAGCATTATTTTCTGGTATATTTTTCACAATAGCTACATCACTAAGTTTTTCAGTGAGTCCCAAATCCTTCAACAATCGTTTTTCCCAATATGGGTTACCTTTAACTGGTTTCGTTCTTTGAACTCGAAATAATTTAGAAGGCGTAATGGGAGGATCTTCGTGATTATCATTTCTGCAGAATATTAATTACAAGCATTATCACTTTCAAATTATTATTTACTTATATTAGCAATTACCTGGGATAATATGTAACACTTTCAAATTGTTTTCCATCTTTATAAAGATATTTTTTATTATGTTTTCCATACCAACGATATAGACTCACTTGATACGTCTTTATATTTAATAATTTCATAAATATCATTCTAAAAATTGTTGCTATAAAAATTAAAGAATCCACCAAAGAAATACTTTACTACAGACAACTTAAGTCAACATCGGTACACACAACTAACGTCAAATTTGACATTTCATAATTTCAGTAATACCAACTATTGAAATTCGAATATTTATTAGCCCAACATTTGTAGTGTTTAATGTTAGAACTAATATGAAGCAGTTGGGAAAAAATAAATGGTTTTCGGTTTTGATTATAAAAATGTAAAATATTACACGTATGAAATCACAGATCTGAAACAAATTTTTTACCACAAAATCTTTAAGCTTTAGTAATGAGAAAAAAAAACTCAACTTTTTAAAAAGAAATTATTTAGCAACTTTCTTGTACATATCAATTGCCTCCTTACTTACTTTTATATTTAAATTATAAAAAAAAGTGCAATATTTACTTTGTTAATATTATCTAAAAAAAAACTAGATTTTTGCTACCGGTCCTTACCCTTAAATTTAAACGAAGTCTAATCCAGCATACAAATTTAATACATACGCTAAGTATAGTTTGTAATCATTAAATGTATCTTGCCTTATTTAGTATGATTAACTAATAAGGCAACAATTGATTTATCCTTAAAAATAAGTTCCAATAAAATAAGTATCAATTTCAAGTTTATTTCATTGATAAAACTAACGATTTGTAAATGAAACTATTAGCAAATTTTCTTCTTGGAGGTAGCCAACGATAAAATACAAAAGTACACATATATGCATACAAAACATTCATTAAGTACTAATAAAAATGTTCGTTTATTATAAATAAATATCCACATTGCCTTAAAGCTTCCATAAAGCTCATAATCATGAAAATCCAACCAACATGCACGCAGGTGTTATTCCGTTGATATAGTCTATTAATATAAGATAGAAACTTAAGCAACATATGGGGTCGGTCCACACCATACACACAGTACAATGAAATTTAAAAAAAATAATAATAAAACAAACATAATACATAAAATTTTCATTTATTTCCGTATTATTTTGGCATGTTCTCCTACTTATTTGTATGTACATACATTTTATATAAATACACAAAGAAATATTTATTTCATAAATAAATTGCGAACAATTATTATATTTGAATGGATGTGCTCGTATAGATTACTTAATACAAATTATGATAAAAAAAAAAAAAACTAATATACATGTATTAAGTAAATATTTTAAATGAAATTCTATACAATTGTAAAAATAATTTATTAACATAAATTTATCACATATGACATTAAAACTATATTAAAAATGCATTTGGAATTTATTTCCTTTTTTTTTAAATTGTAATGTAGTGTTTTATATCTGTTTTTTTTTTCGAAAATTTTTTCATATTAAATTTTTTTTTTAAATAAATATAGCATATAAGTACATATGTTATGTGTATGTAGATATGCGCACATAAATAAATAAATATTCTGTTTTTGGTTTCTTTTCTATTATTAATACTCGTAAATAATAATCACAATAACAATATAATTTATGTTTCTAAAACATGATTTAAATATGCAATATAACAGATGGCAAGTTTAAGTATTTCGATTTTTGATAGCTTTTTATCAGGTGGCAGAGTTGGCAATAGTTTCCGGAGTTCGGCGAAGGCAACATTAAACGCTTCCACACGGATACGTTCGCGAGTAGCATGCGCTGTCCGATATTTAAGTGTGGCACGTCTCCGTCGACGGCGTTCTTCACGTGACAATCCAACTAAATCCGAGGGTTCTAAATTGGTTATGGGGATTGATCGACGTCTCGGTGTGCTGGTGATCGGTGGTGGTATATTTTCACAGGAGAGTCCATGGTGAAGGAATCCTCTACCCAGGCTTGTACTTTCGCCTGGCATCATATGCTCAATATCGTAGACCATTTTCGGTTTTATCCGTTAATTGATATTACTTTCGATTATTTATTTTTTGATTATTATTCACTTTTCAACCCTTCTGAAAATCTGTTAAAAATTTACATTAAGTACCAAAAATTCAACATCTTCCATATAACTACCTACATGAATACTTAAAAACAAGTGTAATTCATTCGATTTGTTATAAATTGTTAAAACTACTATTTAGTTTAATATTTAGTTTTATACAAATATAAAAATAATAATGATAATTAGAAATTTTTTTAAATTGTTTTCTTCTTTTTTTATTCAAATTATTTATGACATGAAAGTATATTAAAATAAATCTCTTATAAGGAAAATATTTTTGTTTGAAATTTTATCATTTTAATAATAAAATAATATAAATAAATTTTCAAAAATGAATTAAAAAATAATGACAATCTAAAAAAGACGTTTTATGGGCGTATTCTCTTGTATGAAAAATAAAAAGGAATTAAATTTCTGACAACTGGTATATTACACTGATCGTGTAGCTGCAAAATATTTGCGCGTTGACGCGCCTATTTTTGTGCGTGGTAAACATGGAGAAGAGTAAATTGAGAGAACCTATACATGATTTAGTGCGAACACACCATTTACGCGACTCAGTTTGGCATAAGGGACTAGTGCACAAGCTATGCAAACTTGATTTCCCTCCACATATTACGCTGCTGCTGCACTCATTTCTTCAGGATAGATCATCCTGTGTTAGGTATCAGAACACGACTTCCGAATTCTTCTTAATAGGTAAAGGAGTTCCACAAGGCTCGGTATTAGGTCCCCTGCTGTATTCAATATACAATGCAGATATACCAACATAAACAAGAGTGTCGTCTGCATATAGTATCAGATATAAATGATACTATATGCAGACGACACTCTTGTTTATGCCAAAAGCAAATCACCAAAATTAGCTCTAAAGAGAACGCAAGAGCTACTTTTTAAAATTATAAATTATTATGATGACTGGAACTTATCAGTCAATCTTAATAAGTCAAATTTAATCTGTTTCCGTAATCCCAGCACTCGCGGACCAAGGAAATTTGCTACAAAGAGCAAAAAGCTGCGTATTCTGATTAAAAACACAGCTATCCCAGTCTCAAATGAACTAAAATATTTAGGCATCAACTTTAACTCAATGTTCAAATTTAACCCACATGTTGAGTTAACTCTGAAGAAAGCCAAAAGGGCTATTCATACCTTTTTATTCCTACTTAGACGTCGGAAGGGGCTTAGTATAAATACAAAGTTACTGTTTTATAAACAACTTATTCGGCCAATTATTGGATATGCATTTCCGATCTATTTTAGTTTCTCGAAAACGTATGCCAATAAAGTCCATGTATTCGAAAGGTCAATCATTAGGAAATGCCTTTCAAAATATCGTAAAATAGACGGTAAGCATTACTCCAACTCCTATATATATTAGAAAAGTAATCTTACTCCTTTTATTTCATACATGGTTGGTCTAACCAAAAACTTTCTTCAGCATTTAATAGACCATACCAATCCACTCATTCAAGAGTCACTAGAAAGGATTAATACCCAAGCCACCCAACACAGAAACTTATACAATGATTACTTCTATGCCTCACCAGTTATCATATCTGATTTTGCGAAGGACAGTGATATTATGAACGTTCAGTTTTATAATTCCTTAACTCCCAATTTCCATCGTGGTTAGCGGAAGCAACACACAATTCCCAAAAATTCCAAACTCCTAATCCGCTCTTCCTGAACATTCCTTTCCCTAATTTTTATTATTTTTTATTATTAAGTCTAGAATTAAGTTTAGTTTATAAGCAATTAAAAATATAGATAATTGTGTTTGAGCAAGCACATTTAATTTTTAAGCCATAGTTGTAAGCAATTCATGTACTTAGTCATTAAAAACTAATTTAATATATATAAGCAAAAGATGTACAGAGCATGTTTTAGCTCTACATTTTAAATACCATGTAAATATGTACAAGTGATATGGAAATAATAAATGCTCTACTTAAACTAAAAAAAAAACACCATTTACGCGTCGTTTATTTTGACATTTGACAGTTACCATAGTTATTGTAAAACCTGCATTTTAATTCATAAGATAAGTTTTATTTCATTTATGACTTAAAAGCTATTTTCATATACGAGGTCTGTTCAAAAAGTATCGCGAATTATGAATTTCCGCGGGTTACGTATATTCGATTTTCGATTTTTTTTGTGGCGTTTTATTGGTACTCATGTCTCTCACTTATACCGACAAGTTCGGCCATTTTGAATGTTCAGTTAATTTTTGATAGCTGCTTTGCTTGCACGTGTTTTGGCTCGTCTTCGATTTTTGCCCATCCAAAAAAATTGATCATAGAACATGTATCAAATTTTGCGTGAAAAAGAAAATTAACTGCGCGGACGCATTCCGAATGTTGACTGTGGCATATGGTGAAGCTAGCTTGGACCGAATCAACGTTTATCGGTGGTACAAAATGTTCTCAGAGGGCCGAGAAGATGTGAACGACAAAAAACGTGCCGGACGCCCGAGTACGTCAAAAACAGACGAAAACATTGATGAAGTGAAGAAAATAGTATTGGCCAATTGTTGAATCATCGTTAGAGAAGTTGCTGAGGACTTAGAAATATATTGATTGGCTCATACTATTCGATTTTTACCAATGATAGTTTTGACATGAGACGGGTCGCCGCGAAATTCGTACCAAAATTGCTCAATTTCGACCAAAAACAGCATCGCATTAACATTGCTAAGAAGATTTTGGACTCTGTCCGCGACGACCCAAATTTGCTCCAGAGGGTCATAACTGTTGACCCTCTGGAGCAAATTTCCAGACGTGGAAACCAAAGCTCAATCATCCCAATGGAAGCGGCCGCACGAGCCAAGACGGAAAAAAGCGCGCCAAGTTCGGTCGAATGTAAAGGTTTCTTCGATTGTAGGGGCGTGGTGCATCATGAGTTCTTGCCACATGGTAGAACGGTCAATAAGGAATATTACCTGCAAGTTATGCGCAAGTTGCGCGAAGCAATCCGCCAGAAACGCCTGGATTTGTGGAAGAACAAAAATTGGCTTTTACACCATGATAACGCTCCTACTCATGCATCGTTGCTTGTGCGCGAATTTTCGCCCAAAAACAACACATTAATAATGCCGCAGCCACCGTATTCCCCAGATCTGCCCGCCTGTAACTTTTTCCCCACGAATAGACGACGCTACGCTACGAGGAGATAAAGACGGCATCGAAGGAGGAGCTGAACAAGATCACAAAAAATGATTTTTTGAAGTGCTTCGAGGATTGAAAAAAACGTTGGCACAAGTGTATAATATCTGGTGGGGATTACTTTGAAGGGGACTAAATAGATATTCATGAATAAATAAATATTTTTTGAAAAAATACAAAATTCGCGATACTTTTTGAACAGACTTCGTACATTTTTTTATTTAAATTATATGTGATTTTAGTAAAACAACACCATAAGCTATAAAATATAAGAAATTTTAGTTTTATTATTACACAAAAGGCGTAATTTTCTCGTATGTGCAAAATAGGATTATTTGATAAAAATTTAAAACTACTCGTAGTATAGTTATTTAAGGATCGTTCTTTTTATTTCATGTAAAAAAATTTTACATCCTTCTTTTCTGCTTTCCAATTTCTTTTACAGGCTATAAACCGGTCTCTTTTTTGTATATTCTATGCCATATATTTTTTTGAAGCAATCACTATCGTTAATTGTCAAACAAATGCTCTTAATATTAAACTACAGGCAATAATAAATATTGTTTGTATAAGTTTAATAAACAGGAAACAAAAGGTGTGTGAACGAATCTCTCCTTAACGTTCGGATAATTTTTGTGGTGTAGAAATCAGTTGTAATTTGACAAGTTCTTCTCTTTGTTAATTGAATAAAACTGCTGAATTTATAATTGATTTTTAGAAGAGTAATTAAGATGGGTTCCTATTTTCAGTTGAAAAAGTTTTTATTGCATCTCAAGTGGGTATACAATATTTTTGGGTTTTTCAATTGGGTACAAAAATGTGCAATTTTTTTTTGGCGTTCCTAGTCTGGGCAAAGTAAGCATTTTCTAAATTCAATCCAGCAACACTTAGCAATAATAGATACTGTCATCAAATATTTTTCAGGGTACTGTTTATTAAGAAATAGTACAAAATATTGGTCAAGTTTGTGAAGTATGCTGGGAAGATATATCTCGACAAAATTCCCATAGAAATTTGTTAATTAAGGTTTTAAAATTTGCAAAAACTACGTTGATTTTTTCCAAAAATAAATTTTTGCAATATTTCACTTAATACTGAAACTATAAGGATAAAAAGATTTCCAAAATGTATACACAATTCTTACATACTTCAACTTTAATAGTTTTTTATTGCAAATATTTAAATGGAATTTACATTATTTGTCATCAATGTGCAATTTCGAATATTATTAATGAATTGCTGAATGTGCAATTTGCTGCAAAAAGGTTTTATTGTAAAAAAAAATACAGCAAAAGCAACAAAAGGAAAAAATGAAGCTTCAGCATGAAGAAGAGCATGATTTGGGTTTGCAATGACAAAATTGTAAGAAAGTGTTTGCATTCCAACGAACATTAAATCATCACTTAAAAAAGTGTCCCAAAATGCCTACTGCTGTACGTTAATAATTAACTGCAACTTACAAGTTTTGTCATAAATTTTTTTAAAACTTTCTGCAATTATTTTGAATAGTGTTTTTATTTTCCTTTCAACTCTAAGAATTAATTATGTTGGTTTCGTGAAAAAATAGACTATCAAAATGAAATACAAACAAGGAAATAATCAGGAGGAATGGAATTCTCACACTTAGAGTGTTAAGATTATTTTTAAATGTTTTTAATTGTATGGTATATGATAGATTGTTCCTGATAAATTTCATTAAAATTTTAATAATCATTAAATGCGTATTATTTTAGTTCACTAAATAATACAATTTTTATTTTATGGGAAGCCACTAAACGAACACTTTTGGATAGAAAATTAGCTGGGCAGAATTATACAAAAAAAAAAAGTTTACGTATTAACCAAACATTTGGTGAAAACTTTAGCTATAAATAAATTTATAGATGACAAAAAAGAAACAATGAAGTTTTATTCCTAATCCCTTTAAAAAATTTAAAATCCTCGGAAATGGAATCTGTTATTGTTCACCTTTCTTATAAAAAAAAACCCCTGGTTATGATTTAATAGCAGTTTCCTTTTAAAAAAATAAGGTCTGCAAGAACTTGTAAACTTGCAAATTGTGGTACATAGTATGTTCCAAAAATAATTGATTTTTTGGATATAGAATAAAATACACATTATATTATCTTTAAAAGTTATTATTTATTCAAAATAAATAGAAAATAGTCACATGGTGATAGATCAGGAGAAATCCGTTTTTTCATCAAAAATTCGTTCACTTTTTTGGTGTTGTGAGGTGGTGCATTATCGTGCAATAAAACAGCTGGTTTCCTGCTGGATAATCAGGTCTTACACGACTTTTCCACAAACGGTCTATAACGCCTAAATAGTATTCTCCATTAACAGTTCGACCTTCTGGAACAAATTCCTTGTGGACAATTACGAATCATAAAAAGTAATCAACATTGTCTTGATTCGAGACTTCTGAAAAGGCAATTTTTTGGTTTTGGCTCGCTTTTGGACTTCCATTCAGCAGATTAACGCTTAGTTTCCGGGTCATATTTAATGCACCATGACTCATCATCACCAGTTATGATCGAATCAAGAAAGTCTAGATCGTTTTCAACAGTTTCAACAATGTCTTTGCAATGTTCCAAACGAGCAATTTTTTGGTCTTCATTTAATTTATTTGGAACAAAACGCGCTTTTACACAAATCTTCAGTTAAAATTCTCCAAATAGTCTTTTTACTCGTATTTAATTTCTCAGCCAACATTCTCGTAGTAAAATTTGCATTGATACCAATGATTTCACGGACTTTTTCTATCAATTTAGCATGATTACTAGCTTCTGGACGACCTGGCCTTAGGTCGTCATTTAAATCCTTACGACCATTTTTAAATCGTGTAAACCACGTATAAGCTTAAGTACGACTCATACAATCATCACCATAAATTTTTCCCATCAATTCGTATTTCTCAGCGAATTTTTTTTCAAGTTTAACACAAAATTTTATATTTGCTCTTTTTTGTTTTGTAACATTATTAGCACACTTTTTCTTTTATTTAAATGGCTGTTACTTTTATCCGATTTACATGAATTTAGGTGCGTTTGAAAGAGGATGAATGTATCTTATTAATGCTGTAAATAGATGGCGCTGCATATTGTATGATTTAAATATAAAGTTCGGTTACTGTGTACATTCAATAAAACCGATTTTATATTTTTATCTTACTAATAACGTGATCACTAATAATAGAGCATACATTTTCTATTAACTTAGTCCTTAATTAAATTTATACTTTTATCTCTTTTTGAAAATTATTTGTTTATTATCTATCCAAATGATATTTTTAAATGCAGAACAGTCTTAAAATGTTTATATTTAAATAAATTTATTGGTTTTCTTGTTATTTTAATCATTTCTTTTGTAAAAATTACCTATTACGTTAGTATAATTTTTTTTTCAAAAACCAATAAAACTAAATCTTTAAATAAATGATATTATTTTATTATGGTTAAGTATTGTTTTTTAAATAAATGAGTACTCAGAAAATAATTTACAAGCACATATAAGTGATTTTTTATTGTTAACGTATCATCAGATTCAGTCATATTATTTGCATTTAAAATAAGATTATTACTAATTGTTATTTTTTGCGGTGGCGTTTGTACATGCTTTTCAGATAAAAATCGACTCTTTTTGGGCGCTTTTACTTTTCCATGGTAACAAATTTTGTCACCATAAATGTTGAAAAAGTGTACATTTTTTTAATCCATCGAATTAATCCCGTTGTTGATTGTTCAATTTGTTGCAAAAGCAATATGTACAAATATAAAATCGCCCCTGTCTGAAAGCGATGCCTTTGAGCAGTATGCATGTGTGACTCTAGCTTTAAGTTGACGCCTTAACTGTCTATCCTTATACTCTATAATCTAACGAAAGCAACGCGGATGCTAGACAAGGAACGATTGCCATCCGTTTGCACCTGTCACACAGTACAGGGTAAGGTTGAATGCGTAGCAGAATATTGTATATTTGTAAAATCAAAAAAATAAAAATATATTTTTTTCTTCACCGATATCAGATTTTTGAACAGATAATAAAAATCGAATACTAAAAAACACTAATTGTTCTGGTCAAGCCCAATACAAAATATGTACATTTTCCCCTGAAAGAATACAATCTCATTTTTAAGATCACCCTGTTACAGAAATATCATTAAAATATTCACAGCGCCATTTAAATTTTCTTGACGTTTGATTCGTTCTCACTTTTTTCAGAATTTATAAATTTCAGATGATAAATTAATTTATTTTTATTAATATTAATAATAAGCATTCATTTGAAGTTTATTTCAAATTTTCGAAATTGAAACCGAACTAAGTAATGCCATAATAAAAATTTGAAGAGTTTTCAATCATTGTGAATATCACCTGATTATTTGTGTACGAACGTATGAAAGTAGTTTCAAAATCATAAGAATTTTAAACGATTGACAATTGTTAATTTAATAATAATTATAAGTGGCCAAAAAAAAATCCAATAACAAATGCGAAACCAAAAAAAAAATTTTACGTACAATAACAAATGCCAACTCTAAAAAATAAATATCCTAAAAGATCGAAGCAACCTCTGACATTTTATCTATGGTTTAAAAGGAATAAATTCATTTGATTCAGTTTCACTCTAAGAATATTGTTTGTGATTCGTGGTTGGAAATAGTTTTTTGTAAAATGGAAAACTCCACATATAAAAAAAAATTGTCTAATGAGGATTCAAAGTAAGTTTTGAATTAATTTTTACTGTGATATTAATAGAAAAACCAATAAATATTATATTTATTATATTAATGTTTAGAAGATCAAGTGATTATGTGAAATACAATATTAAAATTCATAGAAATTTTGCAAAATTTTTATTTAGGTCCAAAAATGAGAATGAGAATCAGAGCTACCGCCCTAGTTATTTTCATAATACAAGAGGACAACAATCAATAAGTCCACATCGAAAACCACGTGAAATGGAAAGAAATTCCAATACAAAATGTAAGTATTAAATAACCATTTTCCATTAATAAAATATTCAATTTAAAAATGTAACTACGCTAAAGAGAAATTATTCATTTTTGTATTATATTTTTTTTTTGCTGTGTTGCTGGTAATATTTAAAGCAAACCTCGAGGAGAATAAGAAATCATCAAATATTAGAAGTCCTTCTCCAACTAGAACGGTTAAAATATTTGGTGATGATGCTGCTATTTATGATTTAAATAGTTTTTCAATTCTAAAACCATCCATTTGGTCATGTACTGAAGAGGATTTTAAAAAACTAGCATTATCCTGTAATCGAACAAATATACGTACACGTATGAGTCCATCAATTAGTTCTGATTCGGAAATTGATGAATTCGAATTACCTGATTTTTCAACTTTTTGCCAAGGTTTATCTCCTGAACATTCAGAGATGTTGAATGAAAAATTAGTAGAAAATATTCCGATTGAAATAAAAAAAATTGAAGAGACTCCGAAAACGGTTAAATTATGTGGTGATGATGCTGCTATTGATGATAATTTCGAGAGAAAATCATGGATTTGGCCATGGAATAGAAAGAATATGCCAAAACAATTATTATCCTATGGAACTGGATTTAATAATCGAATCAATACACATATGAGTCCATCAAATAGTACTAATTTAGAATTACCTGATTCATCAACTTTATGCCAAGGTTTATCTCCTAAACATTCAGAGATGTTGAATGAAAAATTAGTAGAAAATATTCCGATTGAATTAAAAAAAATTGAAGAGACTCCGAAAACATCATTTTACTCTTCTTTGGAGCCTTATCAATCAAAATCGAATATAATAGATCGAACATTTAAAAACAATGCGGAACCTACAAATAATTCAAATAATGATGTATTAGGTTTGAATAATTGGTTCCAAGAAAAATTGCAATTGAAAGAACCAAATTCAGATAATTTGTTGGTAAATAAGAATTTGAACTCATATAATTTAGAAAGTTGTGGTAATAATAGTCGAAATCCTGTAACAATTGATTCAGCATCTATAACTGATGAACCTCGTATAGAAAAAGAGGATTGGACACTAAATCCAGAATTGCCGAAGAAAGGTGATCGTCGAGAATATAGTAACGACAAGGCATTGTTGACAGAGTCCGATATGGAAAGTAAAGCCGACTCAAACACTAAAAATGAATTGATCAATTTAGAAGAAAATTATTTAGTAAACTTAAACAAAACGAAAGTGGAATATATCAAATCAATTCCCAAAGTAACCGCAGATAGGTTTTATTGTAAAATATTCAGCAAAAGCTACAAAAACAAAAAAATGATGCATCGGCACGAAGAAGAGCATGATTTGGTTTTGCGA
Organism: Atherix ibis; assembly: GCA_958298945.1. Taxonomy (NCBI): domain Eukaryota; kingdom Metazoa; phylum Arthropoda; class Insecta; order Diptera; family Athericidae; genus Atherix; species Atherix ibis. The sequence continues at coordinate 19,571,357 of OY282610.1, read as the reverse complement.
TGCCAATACTGTAAGAAAGTGTTTGCACTCCAACGAACATTAAATTATCACTTAAAAAAGTGTCCCAAAATGCCTACTGCTGTACGTAAATAATTAACTGCAACTTACAAGTTTTGTCATAAATTTTTTTAAAACTTTCTGCAATTATTTTGAATATTGTTTTTATTTTCCATTCAACTCTAAGAATTAATTATGTTGGTTTCGTGAAAAAATAGACTATAAAAATGAAATACAAATAAGGAAATAATCAGGAGGAATGGAATTCTCACACTTGGAATGTTAAGATTATTTTTAAATGTTTTTAATTGTATGGTATGTGATAGAATGTTCCTGATAAATTTCATTAAAATTTTAATAATCATTAAATGCGTATTATTTTAGTTCATTAAATAATAATATTTTTTTTTATGGGAAGCCACTAAACGTATTTACCAAACATTAAGTGAAAACTTTATCTATAAATAAGTATATAGAAGAGAAAAAATAAACAATGAACTTTTATTCATAATTCCTTTCAAAAAAATTAAATCTGTTATTTTTCACCTTTCTAATAAAAACTCCCTGGTTATGATTAAATATCAGCTCCTATTTTGTGCCAATTTCCAGTAAACTTTAGTTATCATTAAACACATTCTCAATGGTATCCTGCGCGCAAACTATTTTTTCATTATTCTAGAATTTGTCAATTATTATTTAATCCATAAACTAAATAAATTAACTTGCCAATTCGCTATTTTACTATAGATTACTAGCATTTTAAAAATGTTTGGTAGTTTTTTTTTGAAAAACTTCTATTAAAACGACTCTATCGCAATGATAATGAAAAAATTATTCCTGATCACCAATTTGGCTTCCGATTTGAACAATCCACAATCCAGCAATATCATCACGGTTATTGATTACACTAAATTCTGTATTGGCCAGTAAAATATTCTTAATTATTGCCTATATTTTGATAGTACAATATGTGGCGTCCTCTACTCATCTGGCAACTCAAGAGATTTGTTTCTTCTACATACTATCTTATTATGTAGAAAAACGAAAAAAATACGACAACCCATATTAGTAGTATTTACTACCCATACCAGGTGTATAAGCTTAAATCCGCTGTTTGGTTATAGATGGCGTGAGTGAGCGCGTATTAAGCTACCATGGGCACGCCATACTTTTTTTATGAGTTTGACATCTATCAACATTAACAGTGCACATTGTCAGCAATTTCGTACAACAACATACATTTTTTCTTTGGTAATCATGTCTAGTTTTAAGCCAGAAAAAGTGCATATGCGGGAAGCTCTGCTTTTCTGCTTCAATTTGAAGAAATCGGCTGCCGAATCGCATGGAATGCTTATGGAGGCCTATGGTGATAGTGCTTTATTGGAAACAACGTGCCGAGATTGGTTTCGTCGGTTCAAAGACGGTTATTTTGTGGGACAAGAAGCGTGAAAAACGGCCTAGGAAGGTTAAGGGCCATAAATTGCAGACTCCTTTGGACGAAGACGATACCCAATCGCAAAAAATGCTCGCGGATCAATTGGGTGTTACTCAACCAAGCATTTCCATTCGTCTGCATGCTATATGGAAGATTGAAAAGATCGGAAAATGGGTGTCACATGAATTGAACCATAGACAAATAGAGCGACGCCAAAACACATCCGAAATCTTGCTCGCCAAACAAAAAAGATAGTTGTTCCTGCCTCGAATTGTGACAGGCGATGAAAAGTGGATATATGTCAAGAATCCTAAACGCAAGAAATCGTGGGTTGATCCCGGCCAACCATCAACATCTTCCCCAAGACCAAATCGCTTCGTACGGAAGACGATGCTGTGCGTTTGGTGGGATCAGAAGGGTATCGTCTACTATGAGATGTTGAAATTTGGTGAAACTATCAATGCCCACCGCTACCACCAACAACTGATCAACAAAGACATGACAAGCTGATTTTCCTCCACGCCAACGCACCATCGCACACGTCAAAAATGGTCCGAAACTACTTGGAGACACTCAACTGAATGCTGCTACCCCACCCCGCTTACTCACCAGACATGGCCCCTTCCGACTACCACCTGTTTTTGTCAATGGGCCATGCGCTCGCTGAGCAGCACTTCGATTCTTACGAAGATGTCCGAAAATGGCTTGATGAGGGGTTTGCCTCGAAACAGAAGGATTTTTTTTAGGCGTGGTATCCACAAATTGTCCGAGAGATGGGAAAAATGTGTATCTAGCGAAGGCAAGTACTTTAAAAAAAATAGTTTTTGCTTCCTATGAAAAAAAGTGGTTTTTTTTGGACTAAAAAACAGCGGATTTAACCTTATACATTTGGTATAAATTTTGATATGGCTTCTAAAAGATTACAATTCCATATCCACAATCTTCAATCCTAGTTTACGAGGTGAAGAGCTAAGGTAAATGACCAAAAAAGTGCTAACATTAAAGTGCTAACATTACCAAAAAAGTGCTAACAATCTTCGCCAATAGCAATCTATGCCATTATACTTGATTGGCAATATGATTCCACAATATGCCAAAGTGCTTTAGTTAGAACTTCACATAAAAAAGAGATTAACCTGGAACCCGCATACTAGACTAAAAAGATTTGATACGAACACTCAACTTCTTGGGGTTAGATTATACCTACATGCACGGTATAAACGATCCAAAAACGAGATTTCTCCTCTTTTGCGCGTCTGACAGTGTACTATATGCACGAGCATGTACGCACTTTGTGCGCAATAGAATTGTGCATGTTCGCCGCAAACAAAGTTTATGTATTTGATGAACAGTCTCATCATAGCGTAATCTTTTTGATCACGTGATGGTTTGTGCATTTTTTATTGGTGAATTTTGTTCGTATAAATATTTATAAATTTACACGCGAGTTTTGGGTATTTTTTTTTTAAATTTCCATAAGATAATCTCACTTTGTATATGTGTATATATATCCAAATAGCTTTATATTAAATAAAATCTATCAATAAATTAAATAGCAACAATAAGAATGGACAAAAATCCGTATACCTCGCTCTCTTAGGCTGACCTCCAACAAACATGGTTATGTATACACGTACGCGATTTCAGATCGGTTCATAAATTGATTAAAAATCAAGTATTTTAAAATTATTAAAAGTTATTTAAAATTCAAAAAAAATAAATGCACAAATAATATTAGTTAACATGATATATTGCGTTGGGGACAGAGAAATTTTTACGTTTATTTCAAGATTTCATTTAACATGGTTCGAATTGTCCGATTTGGGTCAAAAAATATGTATCGTTTTCTTTTATAATTTATTGCCATTTAAAAGGTAACTTCATAATGCTACTCTCATAGAAGTCCTGGTCCCTATTGGTGCAAAACAAATAATTTTCTCTTGATGCCAATTTCTTATCATTAAATCGACTAAGCGATTTTCGTAATTTTCTCTTGATGCCAATTTCTTATCACTAAGGAAGTCTTGCTATGATAAAAAAAGATAGTAATCGCTTGGTGCCAGATCCGGACTATAAGGTGGATTGGACTATCGGATCAAAACTTCCGAAATTTCTGGCGAATAAGTATAGGCGTGTGTGGCCTAGCGTTGTCCTGATGGAACACAACACCTCTCCTGTTGGTCAATTTTGGCCGCTTCTGGTCAATCGCTAGCTTCAAACGGTCCAATTGATGAATTTAGTGTTTGACCATATGGAAGGAGCTCATATTAGATGATTCCTTTCCAGTCCCACCAAATATGTACAGTAAAACCTTCCTAGCCGTTAGTTCTGGTTTTGCCACCATCTGAGCCGCTTCACCACGATCGTTTTTGCAGAATATTGTCATATCTGTATGTGACCCAAACATAATCCCCAGTCACCATCCATTTAAGAAATGAGTCGATTTCATTCCGTTTAGCCAACGCTTTGGCATATGGAAATTCGATCCATCATGATTTTTTGCGTCAATTAGTATGCCACCCAAACATCGAGCTTTATGCAAATAGTTTAAAATTATTTTGTGATTGATCTTTAGCTCCTGATCTTTAGCTCCTGCTAATATGTCTGTCTACTTCGATCATTTGCATGATTTTTATCAACATTTTCGACGACGGGCCTATTTTTTCGAGTTGTATATTTAAAACCGAAAATACCGGAATTAAATCGACGAAACCAAGCTGTGACACTATCAGGACCATAAATACTGTTCACAATTTCGCCTTTATCAAAGCAAAATTGTAAAATAAACGGAATTTTCTCTTTATTAACTTCCATCTTTTACGCCCTATAGCTTCCAACTGAATCGACAATCAAAAGACTGTAAAAGATTTTTTTTTTTACTATGGAATGTCAAATTTTCCAATGAGCACAACTTGTAACTTGGTTGATCATTACTTTATCGAGATTCATATTCCAAAAAATGGATCAAAGAATCTGTTTCGGGAACAAGAAAAAGTCACAGGGGGCCAGATCCGGGGAATACAGTGGCTGCGGCATTATAAGTGTGTTGTTTTTGGGCGAAAATTCCCGCACAAACAACGATGCATGAGCAGGGGGTTATCATGGTGCGAAGCCAATTTTTGTTCTTCCACAAATCCGGGCGTTTCTGGGTTCACATTCGACCGAACTTGGCGCGCTGTTTTCGGTCTTGGCTCGTGCGGCCGCTTCCATTGGGATGATTGAGCTTTGGTTTCCACGTCATAACTATAAACCCATGATTTGTCACTAGTTATGACCCTCTGGAGGAAATTTGGGTCGTGGCGTACAGAGTCCAAAAGCTCCTTAGCAATGTTAATGCGATTCTGTTTTTGGTCGAAAATGGGCAAAAATCGAAGACGAGCCAAAACACGTGCAAGCAAAGCAGCTGTCAAAAATTAACTGAACATTCAAAATGGCCGAACTTGTCGGCATAAGTGAGAAATATGAGTACCAACATAATGCCATAAAAAATCGAAAATCGAATATATGTTACGTAACCCGCGGAAATTCAAAATTCGCGATACTTTTTCAACAGACCTCGTATTATATATCACTACAGCCATCATAGCGAAAAAATTATGGAATTATATTTCCCCAAACTTTTGTATAATAATGGAAAAAATTTAACGAAATAATTTGTAGAAAAATCCATTTTAAGAATTTCATTTTCACCAAAAATTCACATTTGGATTAATGAAAAGAATAAACGGGAAAATTGAAAATAATTCAAAACTAAAGTGGTATTAATCAGGAAATTTAATAAAAGTAAATTTTGTTGCCGCGTTGTGAACTCTCGAGGAAAGATTCTTCGAGAAGCTCTATCCCATACATCATACCAAATAACTTCCCCTCCAAATCGTACATACTGGACCTAATATCCTCAATTAGCACTCCTCCAATTATCATGAATTGAAACTCTTTCCGATTTAAAGTTTGATCATAGTTCTGTTCTCTTTACCATTAATTTTAGGCCTCCTAGGCACATAAATGGCAAAATAGATTGGAACATATTTAGAAACAAATTAGATCAGCAGATTAACTTAAAACGAACGTTAAAAACAGCAAACAACATTAATGTGTATTAAGATAAATACTTTTGCTCCACATGATCGTATAGAAAACAAATCGCGTACTACCAAAATTATCGAAGAAATAATGTTTCCAGTCCCTATGAGTCTTCGTTCCAAAAATTTTGAGTCCTCGCCAATTAAATCTGTTATTCTGTGCCTTAATAATAAAATATCTCCTAGTTATAATGTAATAACAGCTTATATTCTGAAACAAATTTCCCGAAAAGCTTTATATTTAATTACATACAATTTCAATGATATTCCTGCTCAATACCTATTCTCCCTTAATCTGGAAATTGTCTGTCATTAAAATGATTCCTAAACCAAATAAACCCGTTAATCGCGTCTTCTTCTTCCTATAGACCTATCAGCCTTCCACCTACTAAAACGACTCTACCTATTCCTAGTTAATGAACAAATTATTCCTGATCACCAATATGTCTTCCGATCTGAACACTTCACAATTCTGCAATGTCATCGCGTTATTGATCACATTGCATCCTCTCTTGAAAGGAAAGAATATTGCCCAGGAGTATTTTTCGATATCTCCCAAGCTTTTGATCGTCTATGGCAACCTGGCCTCGACTGAAAACTCAAGAGCACCCTTCTTTCAACATACCAATTATACATTTATTATAAATTTCCATGTATCTCTGACAAGGTCATTTCCAATTACCAGTTAATACAGAATTCTTAAAAATACATACTATTTCAGCTGGAGTTCTACAATGTAGTATCTTCAGGCCCTATTTATATAACATTTATACCCATAATATCCCATCTGATCCTTCGAGGATTTAAAATTCCATATCTATAATTGGCAAGCCTGGTCCTGACTAAAGAGATAGAAGGTTAAGGTAAATGAAAAAGAAGAATGGTGACATTACTTGTTAAAGTGCGTTACTAAGGACTTTAACAAGTAATGTGACTATTCTTCTTTTTCATTTTCCTTAACCTAGATAAGATATTGACCCGGAATATACATACAAGACAAAAAAGACTGTAGAACTAACAGAACTTATCGACAACAACTTTGATTACTGGGTAACCGGTCCAAGCCAACAATAAATGTTAAAACCTTTGTATATTCAACACAATTATTAAACCTATTTGGACTTATGGAATTGAACTTTGAGGTTCGTCACTACGTTCTAATTCCTAGGTCATCGAGACAATTCAATCTGACAATTTTGCTTGTTTATGTGGCAATTCAGCCAAAAATGTTCTTTGTCGTTTTTACAAAGGAATGGTGGCTATGGTAAAATATAAATGTACAAGAATGACAGCGCTGTCATGTGAAATGTCAAAACAATAGGTTATCAAAGATGAAGTGTGGTTATTCAAAAGTCTCCTAGTTGTAGTTGTAGATCAAAAATGAACTTAAAAAGAAAACACAAAAATTCAAAAAAGTAAGAAATTAAATATTTTTTATTTAAATTATCTTAATTTTCATACTAAAACGTTTTTTTTTTAAATTAATAAAATATTTGTAAATACTTTTTAAGGAATTTTTTTCCCCAAATAACAATAGAAGGGTTGATTATTGTTTGGTATACGTGTAATAGGGTTTTAATATATGGCTCTCCCAACGTTATTTCCAAGTTGCAATTAACTCAGAATCCTCAGAAATATATTCTATTCTAGCCGGAGTCCCACAAGGTAGTATCGGTGGTCCCATTTTATATAATATTTATACCCATGACATCCCACCTTATCCTATTACTATCATAGCTACTTATTCAGATGATACGGCCATACTTGCTACCTATACAAATCCTGACATAGCTTCCAACAATTTATAATCCCATATACACAACCTTCAATTCTGGTTTAAGAGATGGAGAATGATGGTAAATGAACAGAAGAGGAAGAAAAAAAAATCGATTGTGGAAGGCTTATTTGCATCTTAAGAACTTTTCTTCCTATTCCGATAGCACCATCTATTGTATTTTAATGTATTTAAAATCCTGTGCTCTTCTATGTATAACGATTATCTTAATAATTTTCGAATCAACTTTTACAAGGATCCTCGATCTTTTTTTAAATTTATTAAAATGAAAAGGAAAATTGATTGTTTATGATGGATTTTTCAGCAATAACGCTATTACTCGTATCATAGCTGATTTTTTCACATCTTAATTTGAGGATGTCTTTTCCTCTGATCGTCTTTAAATTAATGTAAATGATTTTATATATCTTTCTGATCTACCGATTTCTTTAGAATTAATGCCTGTAATAACTCATGGTATTATTATGAATAGGTGATTTCTATGAACCTGATGGTGTTCCTCCTATTTTTATTAAATCATGCTCCATCGCTGCTTTAATTTCTTCTCTGGAAATTATTCGTATTTTTAAAAAAAATCAATCCAGAGTGGTAAAGTTTGGAACCAGTCCTTCATAATACTGGTTTTTAAAAAATATTCTAAAAATGAGGTTATCAACTAAAGACCTATAGTAAAATTATTGAGTATCTCAAAGTTATTTTGAAAGTAATTATCGAGTATCTCAAAGCAGTATAGTTGCTTTATTTTACCTAATCATCATGGTTTTATGCCTTTCAGATCAAAAACTTTTTTTTAAAATAATTTTTCTAAAGCTTTACAAACTCACTGCATCTACACTGACTTTAGTAAGGAATTTGATAAAATTCTTCAATCGATTATTTTGTTTAAACTAAAGAAAATGAGATTTCTCCAATTCTTCTTGATTGGTTTAGTTCATACTTATCTGATAGAACCTATAACGTATCTTTTCGCACGTATTTATCAAGAGATTTTGAAGCACTTACTGGTGTTCCGTAGGGTAGCCATCTTGGCCCATTACTTTTTATTCTTGCCATTGATTTAATATTGTTTAAGTAATTAAGAACTTCAAAATTTTAATATTTGCGGATGATATAAAACTTTCTTTTTTTTAAATTGAAAATTTCAATAAGGAGGATTTAAACTTATTTAATAATTGATGCGCTTTAAATGGTCTTGCATTGAATTTGGATAAATGTCCAGATATTTTCCAGACACCTAAATCTTCGCATTTTCTCTTACAAGTTTTCGGCATCTACAATTAAACGTGCACAAATTGCTACTAACCTTTGAATTTTACTGGATAAGAAACTTGAATTTATGTGGCCATAGTTAAAATTTGAAAATCCTTTGTTACTGTCAGTTGTATTAAGTATAAGATTTACAATTTATTTATAGCAAGCTGCAAGTCTCAATAATGCTTGAAAATTATATAATTTTTTAAATTAAAATAATCGTTCTTTTATTGCAACTTATCGAGCACAATGTCGAATTTATGGTCATCATAATCGTACTAGTGTGTTCGGTATTCGTCGATGAAGGGGCAAATTTATCGTTTTCACGGCGTTCCCAACATTTGGGACTGTCCGCCACAACAATATGGCATATTTTACGGTAGGGCTTATATCCTTACAAAATTCTTATCACGCGAGAATTGAAGCCGTTGGACCTTTTCAAATGCCGTGAATTTGCTGATTTTGCTCCGGAACAACTTGAAAAGAATGCTGAATTTTTCAAGATATTCATTTCTCCAGAATGGTGAATAAATAAAATTGTCGTTCCTGATCTGAAGCCAATCCATAAATTCCGTAAAAGTGACGCTTTGATATGGTTTATGGCACGGTGGCATCATTGGTCCTTATTTTTTGCAAATGAGGAAGGAGCTGCTGTTACTGTCAATAGTGAGTGGCACAGATCGATGATAATGAACGTTTTGTAGCCTGAATTGGATGATATTGCTTTAACGAATATGTGCGGCGTTACGTACCACACAGCCCATGTCATAATTGATTTATTGCGGGAAAAATTTGGCGAGTCGATAATTTTAAGTAATGCAGATGTGCAATGGCCTTCAAGAAGTTGTGCTTTTAAACCTTTGGACCTCTTCTTATGAAATTATTTGAAGTCATTGGTTTATGTCAATAAACCAGCAACTATTTATGCATTAAAATTGAATATTGACTGCCAAATACTTGAAATAAGATCGGATTTATTGCTGAAGGTGTTCGATATGTTCATATTCGGTTTTGTAAACGAAGCAGAACCGGCTATTTGAATAATGTTATTTTTAAAACAAAATTCCATCGATTATACTTAAAAAATAAAATTATAATTTTTTGTCTGTTACATTGCTTTTTTGTTTTATTTGTAAAAAAAAACAACACAGATCACTCTTATTGAAAAATCCTGTTTATTATCCATTTTATAGTTTCAAAAGTATAGTCCTAGTATATAATATTTTTTATATATGTATTTTATTTAAGACTATATTTAAATAGTTAAAAATAATGCCATTTGATATTATTAATTATATAATTATCAAACAGGACGTTAAAATAGAAAAACGTTAGAGGCTTTAGATGCTGATTTTTCGAACACAAATCATTTTTTGCCCGATGGATATATCAATAAACAAAATTGTCATATATAGAAGAATTTAAAAAAAAACTCCATATAACTACCATATATAGAAGCTATTATATCTGTAAAAAAATTACTATCTGATTCGAATTTTCGTTTGAAGCTGTTTTTTACATATATTTCTTTAGAAAGACTGTCACCGTCGATTTGGAATACTATTGCCGTATGATAATCAATGTTTTTAGATCTAAACTTGAAGCTTTTCATCTGGACAATATATGATTTTAACAAAATTACATTAAACACTATAAAATATAAAAAAAATTGGTTTTATTTTGCGAAAAAATTCCATGATGCGTATTTTTAAGATTTGATATTGTCAAGATTGTTCGATTTGACGCCGTTTGACTTTTCCTATCAAAACAAATGTAAATCATCAAACTTAAGAGAATTTAAATAACCACAATCATTAAGTTGTCGGAAACTTTCTTAAAAGAAATCGTGTAGCAACTATTTGAATAATATTGTATTTTAAAAGATTTTTTTTATTAAAAATTATATTTTAAATATGTTTTATTATTATTGCATAAAACTATTTATACTTAATATATCAAAAAGGAGTTTTTAATAGAAATAAAATTAAAAAAGATATTTTTCCACAGATCAAATTCTTTCTTTTATTAGATTGCAACCGTACTATTATAATTCAATAGCAACCATCTCATCCCCATATTGAATATGGCTGAGTACATCCCTTCTTGAACAGAAAGTCATCCATAATCGAATTGAATTTCAACATTGTTGTTACCTATTATTATTCTTATTGTATTTTTAGTGTAAACATATTTTTAGTGCAAACATATTTTTAATGTAAACACAACAATAGGTGAATACAACACCCTGCAACAATAGACTATGTTTACAGCCTAATGAAAAACGCTAATAGAGCCTGTATTTGGTTAATAATCAGGTTACCCCTTTTTGGCACACGACCAAGAAAATCACATTCTTATGAAAAGGTTTCCTGAAGAGGTGTTAAACCAAAAGTGTTTATTTATTTATTACTACTATTATTATTTTCATTCACGTTTTCGTTTTTATAACAACTTTTTTTTTTTTTTTTGATACAATTTCTATTTTCGTCCTTTATGGCAGATATTATTATTATTCGCACGCATCGAAATATTTGCAAGGAAATTCTTATAGAATAATTTGTTCGCTTGAGGGTTGAACCCGTTTTGATGTGGTCACATCGTTGTCACTTTCCTGTTTTGTCCTTCCTTTATGGATGAGGGTGAATTTAATATGAATCAATAATAATAGCTGAGTTATTATTTTTTGGTTTGGCAACGAAATATTTAACATTTTCTTCCTTTTTTATTTTTATTGCACACAATATGATATCCGAAGAGGACAATTCAATACCATCAAAATGGCATAGTTGATAGTAGAAAGTCATATATTGTTATCTCTTTCGTTTAGTATTCGATAAGCAATCAAATCAAATATTAATGGAATATTGAATTTAAACAAAAAAAAAACCAACTTCTATAACCGAAATTTCGATTTTGGTGTCCTTTTTTTCTGCTTATGTTTTTAAATTCTTCTAACATAATATTTTCTTTATGTTCTATTGCTAAAACGTGATTAGAAATTTTATAATATTTATAAATTTCTTAACAAACAAAAAACTGGTTGATTTGGTTTTTTTTTTTTTTTTTTGTATTATTTTTCTGTGTTTCGTTAACAAATCGAAAAATAAATATCAACAATAATAGGAATTTTTATACGATGGGAATTTAATTTATTCCGGTAATATTACCTTTTCTACCTAACGAAGTAATTTTTATTTTTTTAAATTTCTCCTTTTTGTCATTTTTTCATAATTTTTTTTCTTTAAGTTTCCCTAAGCTCACACTAATTGTTATTTAAGAAAATTTATGTTCAATTGATATATTTCAGTGCGATTTTCTAAAATTTATTCAAGTAATTTATTATTTTATGTTAGTTTTTTTTTTTTGAACAACTTCAATTTATCTTGGAAAACTCAACGTAATTTTCAATTGGTTCTAGAGAGAAATTACGGCGTTTGTGATACTCCAACGGCTTCAATTCTTGTGTGATAAGAATTTTGTAAGAATGTAAGCCTAAATCAAATCGTAAAACAGTTCCAAATCTTGAAAACGCCTTGAAATCGATAAATTTGGGTACTTAACAATACTTTCCTGAACGGTAGTAATATTCCCGCCACTTCGACCGGATAGTTCCATTACTGGCATACGAACATTGTATAAAGAAAGATTGCGTACAAAACTTTCCACAGTTCAACGAATATGCGAAAACATTAGGTCGATTATGACGACCATAAAATGGAAGAAGTGCTCGATAAGTTGCAATAAAAGAACGATTATTTTAAATAAATATCAAAGATTTTTTGAGATTCAAATTCAAAACCAAACAAAAAAAAACAATCATGCGAAGGGTTTTTGTTAAAAAATTTATTTATGTTCGTTTGACTGTTCGTATTTTAAAAAAAATAAATCGACCATTTTCTGATGGTTTTAGAGTCCACAACAACGTATTTTCATCATTTTAACTTACTACGAAAACTGGCGTTCATTTTCACACCGACGGCTATGTTAACAAAACAAAAAGTAAAATTATCGAAACTGAGGCGTTGAAAATTCTTATGCAATTTTCAAATAAACCGATGCATCCTAAAAAAGTTAAGTCACTATTTGGTACGGTTTAGGGGCTAGTGGAATCTTTTTGAGAATGAGCTTTTCTCATTCTGAAAAAATCAGTTTGTTACACATTTAATTCGGTGATCGAATATAATCTCACAAAACGCTGGTATGAATTGCACACCAAGATCTTGCAATTTGACGCTTTTGCAATATTTTCTTTGAGGCTATTTGAAATGAAAAGAAAAATTTTCGAAAAAAATTGAGGTCGTTAATCCACTTTTATTGGGAAAATTTCAACGTTCGAATACAAGCCTTCAAATTGAGTCGTGGTAGTCATAAAAATAATATTATTCAAAAAAAAAAATTTGTCTAATGACAGATGAAAATGCGTCTTATCTGAGAAAATAATTTTCTTATAAAAAACCAGCATAATTTTCAAGTTATTCCAGAGTAAAACCAGCAAATTTACGGCGTTTCTTGTGCTATATGAATTTTGTAAGGATCTAAGCCCAAATCCAATTGTAAAATACGCCATATTATTGAAATTGATTAATTTGAGTCTTCATCACCACTCGCCTGAACGGTAGCAATATTCTCGGCACTTCGAAGCATATGCGAACATACTGGACCAATTATAACGACCATAAAGTGGAAGAAGTGCTCGATAAGTTGCAATAAAAGAACGATTATTTTTATTTAAAAAAATTTGATAATTTACAGACATTGTTTTGGTTTGTATCTTTCCATGAATAAATTGTAAGCTTTTCTTAATACAACTGACAGTGACAGAAGATTTTAACTCAAAAAGACTAAGTCCCACGAATTAACCACTGTCTTTCTCCTAAACAATTGACCTAAACCAAGTTCCAAACGCGATAGTCTTAAAAAAAAATTAACACCAAAACTAAAGTTATTAGTCGATTTAATTAAAATTAATCATCATCAAGTTAAAGGAGGTATTTTTATTTGGCTTAAAGTCAACTGACATACTATATCTTCTAGTAGTGTCTTTTTTTTGAAATTCTCACCTAATCCACCATCCGTTAAATATACAATATATATTTAAAAAAAAAGTACTTTATTAAATTAAAAATATAAAATTTTAACAAACAAACAAAAAATAATTTAAAATTTTTCCTTTTATTAAAGTAAATATAATCAATGTAAAATAAAATATTGTCAAAAAAAAAATTTTTTTTCTTTAATAATCAATTCAATATAATAGCATAAGTTGTTCACTATTAATATCAGATTTATTTTAATTATAATTATCATTATTATTTCTTTAATTTGTGAATATTGAATTGTGTAAAATAATTTATAAATCTGCACAACTAATTTGTATTTAAATACACTACAAATTATCTTATAAATACCATATTTTTACATTCAAATAATTTCATTCACTTATTTGTAATTGCAAGCATTCAATATAAATTTTTAATTATCGAATTGAACCAAAAATTGATTCAAATAATTATGATGGTAATGATAAAAGCTTGTCCAATATAGATTAATTTTCAAGTATCAATTTTCAAGAATGCACTATTTTCAAAATAACTAATCACCTTCATGCAGTGGTAAATATACGAAAATTAATTAATATAAAATAAAATCACTTCTATTGATGGTAAATTAATTAACTTACACTATTTTTTTATATATATTTTTCTTTTGTATAGGAGAAAAAAAAATTGTTAATAAAAGTGAAATTTTCGAATCAAATCAAATTTATATGATTGCAACATTCACGCTGAATAGAAGAAGTTAACTAATCTGTAGAAAAGAGCTGAGCATCCTTTTATTTTCAAGTCAGAGGTGGGTCAAATTTGATTCTTGCAAAAAGTCCTTGTTCGGATGATAACAAAACGAATAGGGCGTTCAATTGAACTGAAGCTATCTCGCTCGAATGAATTGTGCATTTTCTATGAGAGCAACAAAAGTCTAACTCTGACAGGCAGCATCCCAGCAACAAAACCGTCAGACTCCGCCCAATAAACGCATTCAACAAATGATGTCGGTGATGTACACTATCGCTGGGCGGTCCACAGTGTTGAATACTCAAGCCTAAAAAAGAAAGAAAATTCTTCCTTTTTAAATTAATACATTTTTAAAGTGTGCAGATTTTTATTTAGCTATCAATGTTTTTTTTTTAAGTTCGAAATGTTTTAGGTTAATTTTAAAAAAATTTATTTTTTATTAAATTTTTGACAGCCACAACAACAATTCAGTGAAATTTAGAAAATTCCATTCCGAGAAGTAGACAAATTTCAATGGCCATTACAGGGTTAAGTGTTGCAGCGTATGAAAAAGAATTTTGTTCTTAAAAATAACTTTAATATCCTTATTCGTTAATAACTTCTTATATGGTAAATGAGTTGTTTTTCAATATGGAGTAGTGATTTGTCTTCAAATAGCCTGGATGGGCATATTTGAAATGTCCAAAGTCTTCTATTACTGAAAGGTTTACAATTTATTCATGGAAAGATGCACACCTAAACAATGTCTGTAAACTATCCATTTTAAAAAAAATCAAAATAATCGTTATTTATTTGCAACTTATCGAGCATTTTTTCCATTTAATGGTCGTCATAATCAGCTCAGTATATTCGCATATTCTTCGAAGTGTGGAAAGTTTTGAACGTAATATTTCATTACGTCCCAATAAGACAAAGATCCGGTCGAAGTGCTGAGAATATTGCTACCGTTCAGGCAAGTGGTGATGAAGACTCAAATTAATCAATTTCAATAGTTGGATTTGGGATTACATCTTTACAAAATTCATATAGCACAAGAAACGCCGTAAATTTACTGATTTTGCTCTGGAATAACTTGAAAATTATGCTGATTTTTTCTAAGAGAATCATCTTTTCAGATAAGACGCATTTTCATCTGTCATTAGACAATTTTTTTTTTTGAACAATATTATATTTATGACTACCACGACTCAATTTGACGGCTTGTATCCGAACGTTGAAATTTTCCCAATAAAAGTGGATAAACGACCTCAATTTTTTTTCTCGAAAATTTTTCTTTTCATTTCGAATAGCCTCAATGAAAATATTCCAACAGCGTCAAATCGCAAGATCTTGTTGGAACCAAAGCTCATTCTCAAAAAGAGTCCACTAACCCATAAACCGTACGTTCCAAACAGTGACTTAACTTTTTTAGGATGCATCGGTTTTTTGAAAATTACATAAGAATTTTCTACGCCTCAGTTTCGATAATTTTATTTTTTGTTTTGTTAACATAGCCGTCGGTGTGAAAATGAACGCCAGTTTTCATAGTAAGTTTAAATGATTAAAATATATTGTTGCGGAGTTTAAAACCATCATAAAATGGTCGATTTGTTTAAAAAAAACACGAACAATCAAACGAACATAAATAAATTTTTTGACAAAAACCCTTCGATTCCCTTCGCATGATTTATTGTTGTTTTTTTTTTTTGGTTTTGAATTTGAATCTCAAAAAATCTTTGATGTTTATTAAAAAATAATCGTTTTTTTATTGCAACTTATCGAGCACTTCTTCCACTTTATGGTGGTCGTCATAATCGACTTAGTGTTTTCGCATTGTCGTTGAACTGTGGAAAGTTTTGAACACAATCTCTCTTTACATAATGTTCGTATGCCTGTAGTGGAACCATCCGGTTGAAGTGCCGGGAATATTGCTGCCGTGCAGGTTAATATTGATAAATACGCAAATTTATCGATTTCAAGGCGTTCTGAAGATTTGGCACTGCCCGCCACAACAACATGGCATATTTTATACGATTGGATTTGGGCTTACATTCTTACAAAATTCTTATCATACAAGAATTAAAACCGTTGGAGTATCACAAACACCGTAATTTCTCTCTGGAACCAATTGAAAATTATGTTCAGTATTCCAAGAAAAAGCATTTTCATTTGTCTGAATCAGTGAATAAAAAAACTTGTTGTTACTGGGCTGAAGCCAAATCCATAAATTACTCGTGACGAACCTTTACATTCCAAAAAAGTGTGGTTTATGGCATAGTGGTATTATTGGTCCTTATTTTTTTGAAAATGAGGAAGGATTTGCATTTTACCATCAATGGTGAGCGGTACAGATCGATGTTAATTAACTTTTTGTGGTCTTAATTGGAAGATGTATGGTGCTGCGTGCCACACAGTCCATAACACAAGCAATTTATTGCGGAAAAAGTTTGGCAAGTGGATAATTTTAACAAATGCAGATGTGCAATGGCCGCCAAGAAGTTGTGATTTAAAACCTTCGGACTTGTTCTTGTGAAATTATTTGCAGTCATTGGTTTATGTCAATAAACCAACAATTATTGATGCAATAAAATTTGAATATTGAACATTAAATACGTGAAATAAAGCCGTATTTATTGCACAAGGTATTCGAAATTTAAAACTATCGTATTCGATTCTGTAAGTGGAGCAGAACCGACCATTTCAATGATATTATTTTTAAAACATAATTCCATCGATTATACTTTAAAATAAAATAATACATTTTGTTTTGACAAATTTCTTTTTTGTTTTATTTAAAAAAAAAATAAACACACATCACTTTTATTGAAAAACTCAGAATTTCTAAAAGAAATTCTTTTTACACTCTCATATTTATAGTATATATTCTTGAAAAGTATTTAATTAACGTTATTTTTTAAAAGTACTTTTACAGAATCATTAAATTATTTTCAAAAGCATTATTAGAATAAGATAAGTATTAATACTCGTTTATTAACAATAAAATTAATTTTCTATCATTTTTCGTAATAAATATTTTTTAATTTTTTAAAAACGTTTAAGTTATTGTATTTTGAACAAAAAATAATTATAACTTTAAAATTAACTATACATTAATTAAAACAAAAAACTTTGAGCAAATTAACATAAAAATAAAAAAATTTACATAAAAAATAAATTTTTTTTATCAAACTATAGAAAATTGTATTGTCTTCTCTACGTAATAAATAGTTAATAGTATTTTTATATGTAAATTTTGAAAAGTTATTAGTATAAAAACAATGAAAAATCAGAGAACTTTCAAATAATTCGATTAAAAAAGTGAGCATTGAATGAACTCATTGTCCTTTCAATGCTCCTTTTTAACTCACAACAAATAATATTGTTAAAAATTTGTTGAAAAATCATATAATTAAACTTAATTGGTTCAATGTTTATTTTTCCCTTTTTTTAAGGCTATTTGGTTATGCATAGTTAATAAAAAACAACAACAAAAGACAACAAAAATTCCGAAATCATTTTTATATAGTAAGTTTATTATTGACGATCGATAATGGAGCATCTATTCGAATGTAAGAGATGAACTTTTCGGAGCGATTCTGCGCCATGTTGTATGGCCAGGACTGTATATAATAAGTTATCCATTTTGTAATTTGGATAGTATAGCCCTGTTATTTAACATATATTAAATATAAAGTATACCATTTGTTTAACTTAAAGTATACCATTTTTTTTTTAAATTAATCAATAATAAAGTAATATGTTTAAATTGTAAGAACTGTTGACGCATTTTGAAGTTCTGACCTATAGCTTTTGGGAACTTCCGAATTATTAAGATATGCCAGTGTAAAAGCGTCATTAAAAATGGTCAAAGAAAAAAAAATTCAAAAGATTTCCCAAATAATTTTTTTCGCTTATCTAATAATCGATATAACAGATTATCCATTTTATATTGTAATTTGGAAAATATAGCATCGCCATTTGACAGATCTTAAAATATATTGTATATAAAATTTAAATATACAATTTTAAAAATGTGTTATTAATTGAGACAAAATTGGAAAAAGAAAAATGTATTGTACAGATTTGTTTCCCTTAATATAACTTTTTCCTGTTTTCAAACATGACGGAATATCTAGCGAGAAAGATATTTGTTTATAGCCGAAACTGAGGCCAATAAATTAATTCTTTATTTTATTTATCATTGACTTATCAGACTGCACTTGTAAGGGCATTTTTTTATAATAAATTTTTGTCAATTTAATTGTCACCTTTAAAAAAATATTTTGAGATCATAAATGGACTTCCAACTGAGAAAAAGTTATAATAGAAAAAATACCGAAATTATTGTAGATGATAGCTATAGCGGTAAAATAAAATATCCTTTTGGTATCCTAACTAATAGCATCACTTCTACTATCATTCATATAGCCAACTACTTTGGCTAAATAAGATTTTCCTTAACCATAAAATATTCTTTTTATAAATTACATTCTTCTAAGGGTTTTCAGTAAAGTTTTTAGAGAATAAATAGGTTTGTATAATAGCAGATTCAATTTTAAACTAGGTTTACAAGTTAATTAGAATTCGTATTTAATATTTAAAATAAGGTTCTACAGGCTTAAAAAAGTTATTACTCCTTGCAAGGCATAGAGAATTATGAGATTGTTTTTATCATGCTATTATTCACGCTACTTTTGTTTTTTTTTTAGCCTAGACCATATTCAAAAATCTTTTATCATTTTATACAGTAATACGATTTTAATATGATAAGTCAGTGATAAATACAAGAAATATATCTAATAGCATAAAAATAATATTTATTTTAATATTTGTCATTTTTTAAAATACGATATACAAAATTTTATAAATATCTGTTCATTAGTTTAGTTTTGACAGCCATTGAAATCTGACAATATAACAAAAAGTGAACTTTGTGTATTAATAAAACACAATTTTTTGAGGGAAAAAGATAATTAACCTTGAAAAATATAATAGAGATTCCTCAACCATCGTATGGAATATTACAGAAGTAGTTTACTGAATTTCGTTGTTGACCTATAAGGAGAAGTGAGGCTGAGCACCCAGAACGTCCAATATAGGTCTCACCGAAGAAATAATTAATTAAATCCATGATATTATTTTAAAAGACCGTCGGAACATGATAAAAATCTCAAAAGGACGTGTAGGCAACATCTTATATTCTACAGATTTGGCTCTCTGCGACTAACTGTTTCCAAACATTTGCGTCTAACTCTGAAGTTGTAGCTTATTTTCCAGAGTTTGACTAACCTTTCTACATGTATGGTATAAGTTGCCTGGAATATTATTGGATAAAGTTTGTCAAGTTAAAAGAAGATTTTGTTAAAAAATATATCAATTTTTGTCAGAATAAATGAGTTGTTTATTTCATTTATCACTGACTTATCAGACTGCACTTGTAAGTGCATTTAAAATAGATTAAATTTTTTCAATTAAATTGTTACCTTTAAAAAAATTCTTAAAACCATAAAATGAGAGGCTGTTGGTCTTCCCATTGAGGAAAAGTTAAAATATAAAAAAATAACGCCGAAAAAGATGAATTTTGTATGATGGAAACTAAAAATTTCATTTCATGTATTTTAATTCATTCTTTAATATTACATGCGGGTTCGGCTTATGGTAGATACTATTGGTCCTTTCTCCACTATTCTATTATTTTATTCTTAACATATGCTATACGAAATTGAGTATTTTAGTAAAATTAATTCGCATCAGAAAATCTTTAGTAGAATAGATACTTTAGAATTTATAGAGAATATACCAAGTACGATATGTAAAGTAGTGATAATTACGGAATTGAGGGGACAAAGGAAAATATTGTACGCTTAAGACAGTTTTCAAAGTTTTGTATCAGCATAATTTGTCTGACTGACTTCAACTCAAAGAGAGTTTCGAGGTAGTGTCAAAGAGTCCTATACCGTTTTCAATTAGTTGTCTTTAAGAGCATCTATTATTATTGATATTCAAACATATTCGCTACTTTTAGAATCAAATTTTGCCATTGACGTTGTTGTTGAAATTTCCAACCTTATTACATGTCCTGTAACAATTCAGCAACATCCCATAACGATATCTTTACTGTTATATTAGTAGTTCGTGCCTATGCCGAACTGTTATTGTCTTGCTAAGTTCGACATGAAGAAACTTATTCATATGCCAAGCTATCCTCTTTCGTGAAACATTCATTCAAATTTTAAGTCATTCTACATGCAGTAGTCTTCATCTTTTGAACTCATCAATTTCACAATTCCAACTCGACTTTGTCACCAATCATAAGAGGAGAGCTAATCTTTTGATTTTTTTTTACCAGAAAGTTTATGGCCACATTTTATGGCATACATTCAATTTATACAAGGGCTCCGTTTAAACGATTCTAAAACTCCCTGTTCTCGTTGATTTATCATTAACTTATCAGACTGACCTCGTCTTTTCTCAAGTTGATATTATAAAGTTCAAATCCAAATGTCACCTCACATTTTTCTTTGGTTAAAATTTTCAACGTTGATATTTTGGTGCTTTCAAGGGGAATTTTTTATTAAAACAAATTTTTCTTCTTCTTTGGTTCATGTTAAAAAATATTTAATACCTATTATAATTATGATTAAAATTGATTTATTTGTAAAAAAAAAAAAAGTATAAATAGAAATATTATATTTTATTCTTTAAATGTTACTCGTCAAAGACAAGAACTCTGGTTTTGGCAATGAACTTTCAAAGTTTTCTACAATAAAACATAGTTTGTCCTTTATGTTGTTGTTGTTGTTGTTGTTATTTTTCGTTTACATGTGCAGTAAAATAAGAACAACAAAAAAATACTATCGTATTATTCGTAACTATTGACCAAACAAAATAACTTTTTCCATAGTATCCAACATCGATTGGATACCACAACAAGTTTACTTCCTTCGACGGAAGGAAGCTTTTTGTAAATATGTTCACATGCACAAGTATATTAGAAAATTAATTTATTATAGATCCGGCATTTAGTTTTTATAGTTTAAAAATAATGATAAAAAAATCAACTTTTTGATTGCATGCAAAGCTATATCGTGTATGTGTGTTTTTGTTTTTTTGCAAATCCGAATTAACACGGCGGCGTCCAAACCGAAAAACCTCGGTTAAACAGGATTTAAGTAAACATTTTACATTATCGTGTCTATAAACTAAATTTAGATCCATCAAAACTATAATAATTGACAATACGTATATTATTTTCATAACATTTTCGTGCTTAATAAATATGAGAAAAACGTGTTCAAAATAAAAGTGAAAAAATTACATGAAAAATAAATTGGCATATTATTAATTACAAGGAATACTGTTCAAATCGGAATCTCCTTTTTACCTTTGGACTATTGTAAAAAGAGTATGTCATTCAACTTTGGTGCTAATCAGGTATTTTAAATTAATTGAAGTTTTTTTGTTCATCCTAACATGTTAAATTCATACGAATGGGGATGATTTTATTTCAAATAATAATAATTTATGTTGATATTAACTGGCTCGGTTAACTATTAAGGATTTTGGTAATGAAAAGGATATTTTCTAGTAAGTCAAGATTTATTTATAAGAAAGTATTCTCTGACGGTTCCAGAGAAGCCCATAATGCCATACTTGGTCGAAAGTCAATTACCCGATGACACATCAAAATACCATAGATAGTGCAGTAGTGTTTACCTCAAAAGCCAGATTGGTGAATGGGGTAAAGCCGTTTTAAAATAACATTTTCCACTATTTTGGCTAGAGTTGGAAAAAGGCTTATAAGTCTATAATTTATAGAAGAAGTTGAGTTGAAAATTTCTAAAATTCAGGGATTTTCTATTAAGTAACTATTGAATGAGCTTTTTTTTGAATTCAGAAGGAGGTAAAAAAATAAGTAATTATAATAAAACTGATAGTAGAGATATTATAAAAAAATCTTTTTATGAGAGGACATTTTTTTAAAAATAAATTATTAAGACATCGACATCGACGAATGAATTCGTTCCCGCACATGTGGAGTATTTTTTCCAACTTACAAGGACATGTACAAATTTTTATTAAATATAATTTAATGCTAGAAATGTTTTTTTTCTCAATGGCCACTCATAAACTAAAGTTTTTCAAAAAAATAAGTTATTCTAAATACCAAATTCATATCCAACAGATTAGATTTTTATTATGGGAATAAGTTCTTGCCTGTTTCGTTTATTTATTTATTGTTAGTCGAAAAAGTTCGTGACTTTTTTTTGAGTACAATAGATACGCTTAAATCAGATTGTTAAAACCAATTTATTCAAACTAAATATTCTCCATTATTATCGATAATATTTTGCCATTTTTCGGGCTGAGCCACGATTTCATCAGTAGTCATTTTATTCAGGTAGAAAAACTGAATAAAATGATTTTCACAGGACTTGAAGAGTGAAGCACATGCATTTCTGTATTTTATAGTAAAAACAAAGCGATATATTCTAAAGTTAGCATGGCTAAATGGCATGTTTGTGGCATTTTTCCTAACATGCGTGTGCCATGTAGTCGAATTGTCATATTTTTTACTGCACTTGGTCATGATTTTGCCATGCGAAATAAATGGTATATATTGCCATGCTGTGCAATAGGGTTAAAGTTTGTCCGTCATATCGCATAAAACTCATTTCGCCTATATTTTTTTCAACAATTCAATCTTTTTTCAATCAATCAATTTGAATTTTGATTACTCTGCCTCACGCGGTTATTTCGAATCAATACAATCAAAAGCTTCGTTTACCCCTTCAAATAATTTCCATACGCGTGATGTACCAAAACATTGTAATGATATTAAAAATTCCTTTAGTGTAAGTGCTTTATATAAAAAAATGCAGCGTAATATGATGGGACATGTACATGCATGTCATGTATATAGCTGCATGACTTTGTCTGTTACCATATACAAATATGTTAACTCCGCCATGTCGTGTAAAAGATACGTATTGGTTAGTCGAAAAAGTTCGTGGCGTTTTTGAGTCAAACAGATACGCTTAATTCAAACCAAATATTCGACCATGTTTCGCCATTTTTCGGACTGAGCAATAATTCTATTAGTATAGAACTTCTGTAGTTTCTGGTTGAAAAACTGAATAAAATAGTTTTCACAGGACAGGCCTCTCTTGAAGTCAGCTTCGTTCCATCAAGCGAGTTCTGGAGATATCGATACAAGTGATAGTCTGAGGATGCTATGTCTGGGCTGTAAAGTGGATACATCAGAACTTCCCAGGAAGGCTGTCTTAATTTTTGGCGAGTCATCAAAGATGTGTGCGATCGAGGCTTGTCGTAGTGGAAGACGACACCATCCCAATTGATCAATTCTGGATGTTTTATCTCAATTGCTTAGTGTAATTTCTCGAGTAGCTCTTAGTACAGTACCGAGTTAATACTTTGCCTGAACGGTATCAGTTCATAATGGACGGTTCCCTTCCAGACCCATAATACACATATTGTAGTATAACTTTATTGACTGTAAATCCTGACTTTGAAATTGTTTGTGATCATTAATCGCTCTTTTCATCGCCAGTTATAATTCGATTGAGCAATGGCACGATTTTATTGCGCTTAAGCAGCATATGGAAGATGTTTAGTTGGTCCATCTTGTTTTTCACACTCAATTCATCGAGTTTCCTTTTGAATCCAACTATGTCATGACTGCTGATATGCCAGTGTTGTTAAATTTTTTCGAGAATTTCATCACTTTTTTCGGTAATTAGCCATAAATACCATGAATTTTATCATAATCCTGAGATGCGTTATCGCCTTTACCGAAGTGGTATTGTAAAATATAAAGCGAATTTTCTTCTATTTTTTTTTGAACATACACAAAGCTAAATATAATAGTAACGTTTAATCGATATAATAAAATAAAAATTTTATCAAAATCTAAAATTAAAAATATATTTTATTGAACTTTACTTTCCAAAATCTAAATTGAATAATATTTATTGATTCTGAAAAGAAATTGGCTTAAATAATAATTATTATAAATTAAAAGTTATTGACTAAAAATTATTAATATCTTATTTAAAAATAAATATTTCTAGATATTTTCTTTTTGATTGATTCCAAAAAAAAAAAAATACAATTAATTAAACTACAATTAGAAGAGCTTATGTTTGAGCTAATTTGATAATTGAGTACACCAAATCGATCGATAACGCGCACACGATTAGGATAGGTCTTACGAAAAATTCGGCACTTGTTCAGCTGTTGTATTGTAGTACCATAAAAATCCGTTGCGGTATTTAAACACCGGATTACACGGTCTTACGCCCGATTCCATAGGTTTTA
This sequence comes from Atherix ibis, assembly GCA_958298945.1. NCBI lineage: Eukaryota > Metazoa > Arthropoda > Insecta > Diptera > Athericidae > Atherix > Atherix ibis. The sequence goes on along the minus strand of OY282610.1, from coordinate 19,546,688 downwards.
TTTCAAAACTGAATTTATTATCATATCCGACTTGAAACAAAAAATCGAACACAATGAAGAAAAAAAAATAACAGGGGTTATTGATATTAGACAAAAACGATTCATAGTAAATTAGAATCCTATATTATCCATCTACCCGTAATAAAGTCTATAACATTGATTAGGGAGGAATATTAGTAGGAGAGGGAAATTTTTGTTTTTGATTTTTGTGCAGAGACTTTCTTTGTTCGGTTTTTTTTTATATTCGTACCAACCTGTACTCAGAATAACTTTTTGACTAGAAACATAATCCATGAACGTGATAAATGGGACCCTGGAGACTACACTAGATATATACACACGTGTACGTATGCAGTTTGTTAGTGGAGGAGGATAGTTTGAGGTGAGCAAGGATAAAACGAGTGGATGTCCGAGCGAAAAATTACCGATGACAATTCAACGGATGAGTCGGTATATACTCGTATTCTTCGATGCAGTTGAATGATGATAATTCCTACAACCCTAATTGAGTTTAAATTCAATTTATTTGACAATTGAAAGCGATCAACTATATGCGATCAAGTACACTACCCCCCGAAAAAGAATTTCTCGTGTCCTTTCTATGCGGAAGCTATCAGATGTCGGCGCAATTGTTATCTGTTCGAAGGTAAATGCGCCCTGGTACTGTGCATGATGGTTAATACGATTTAATTGGTAAGTGAGAAGTAGTCACAAGTGACAAATTTGTATCTAACAATAAGTGTTCGGAGTGAATCTTATCGAATTATGATAATATGGCCGGCCGGGTGTTTAATGGGCGTGTAAATTTAATTAGTCTCTCGATATCGGTGATAATTTGGATTATGTGCTCCCACCCCCCAGTACTTGGATGGAATTAAACAATTCTAATTACGAAATAGATTCTAAGTGGTTAAAGATATACTCGAAAATTCTGATTCTTATAAGAAAGGCAGTTTTTTTTTATAACCGGAAATATTCGTAATTTTCCATATAATCTATCATAATATTAATTATATAAAAAACAAACTATTTTAAATTGGCAGATATCATATTTTTTTTTTTAAAAATAAGAATGAAAAACAGAAGCAAGTGCTTCCTCGATGAGGAAAAATTGTTGTTTTTTTTCAAACGCTACTGTGGAACGTTCGAACGAAAACGACATGTGTAAAGGGACATTTAACATAATCCCATCTAATCCTTGTTTACTTTTTTAGAAATGTTTATATAAGCAATATAATCTGTACACCATTTATCATCGAAAATGCTATAATTGTATTGTACATGGTGTCATTTTCAAATAAATTAGCTCGAATTAAACATATGCTCGGAATAGTTACCATCGAAATTGTATCTGCGAAAAAATAACCATCAAAGACTAATAGTTGATATTTTATAGTTATTTATATAGAGAGTTTGTGTTAAAATTCAGATCAGAACAGGCCGGCGAAGTGCCAAGGGTGGTTTTGGGGATGGGAAGGAACGGCCAGACTCCTTCCAAAAATATCTCTCTTTCTTGAATTTCTGCCATGTTTTTTTTTTTAGAAAAGCCAATAAAACAAATTAAAAAGCAAAAAGAAATATTTTTTTCTCCTCCTTTTTCCAATTTTTTTTGGTCGCTTTCTTTTATCTTCAACCTATTTTTTCCGATTTTTTATGACCCTCCTATAGCCCCCTGCAGAAATGCACACCTTTAGTGTCACCAGTTTTAATATACCTTACGGTATGATTTTTTTTATTATGTTTCGTTATGAGATGAAAGGAGCATGATAAAGAAACACCCCCCCCACCCCTCACCTTACAATGCCGGAAAGCTAGCCTACTAGTATACATCTTCTAGGTTTACAGTAGAGATAGCGGGAAGCCGCTATATGCAGATGATGTCTGAATGGGAGAATAGAATGGGAGTGAATGTTTCAGAAAGGAAAACTTTGTGTATGTTACTGAAGGGTTTTTTTGGCAGCCATTAGGCTGCCCAATATTCGTTTAGGGGCGGTCGGTGTCCGATACGCGCGAGAAGTGCGGTACCTTGGAGTTAAAGGCTGGAAAGAGACTGAATTTTCGTCCTCACTTTTTTGGTTGGCATGCTGGTGTGAGTATTTCTCAAAGGATGAGTACTCCGATCCAGATCGGCAAAAGTTCTGTACAAGAGTGTGTTTGTTCCGTGTGCAATCTATGCGTCGTGTGTATGGGCTGGCATTATGCGCCACCAGCATGCAAGTGTGGGCATAAATTCAGTTCAGCGTCTGACCTTGTATGCATGTTTGAATGTGTGTAGAACCGTGTCAACCGAGGCGATGCAGGTTCTTATGGGAGAAATTCTATGGGACCTGGAGGGCCATCTGGCTTGCTGGTTGTTCAGTTATGAATGAAGAGGTTCTGGATCTTAGTCCACGCCAGTGGCGTATACTGGTCCTGAACAGAATGTATGAAATTTGGCAACGTCGATGGGATGAGAGTGTGAATGGCAGATGGACGCACATGTTCATTTCGGATGTGTTCTTTGCATCTGCGTATGTATTTGAATTTGGTATGTACCTTGAGTATTTACTTACGGGACACGGCAGTATGAATGGGTCCTGTACAGGCGAGATCTAGCTGCGGAGGCTAGATGCCCTTGTGGGCGACGGAGGAGAGTGACAAGCATCTTCTCATTGAGTGTGGTCTGTACTTCGAGTTGCGTGATTTAGGTGCATGTGGAATCGTGGTGAATGATGAGGATGTGGATGTGAGTGGCGTGTTGGGTGTAAGAGAGAGGTATGAATGCCTTCATAGATTTGCAGTGGCACTTTTTGAGAGGAGAGCGAGAATGGTGCGTGAATGAGTGTGTGAATGACACGCTGGGTGGCTAAAACCAGGTGAAAGACCAAGGTCGATTCCGATGGTACTTTCGGGTCTTGGCGAACCCGCATACCTAAGCTGGCTTAGCGATACAATGAGCGGAGTACAAACCGAAGTACTCTTTAAATAAAAATTAGTACTACGGGAGTCGAGGTGCCCCATGGTGTTGGAACATACTGTGCCCGACATTGGTGAGACGCTTAGGCAGCAACGTAGTGGCTGTGGTTGATACCCATATCGCGGGTAAGGTGTTCGCATCGTGGGTGGGAGATAACTGGCAATAACTTACAATTATCTCGGCCGCTGTCACTGCTAATGACAGTAGAGGTTTAGGTAGTCCTCGCTACCAACAGGTTGAGTACTCAGTTTGTAACTGATTACTGACTATTAACTACCAATAATGGTGGTGCATTGATTGAGCGTAACTCAATTCCTATAGCCGTAGGCTACTTGTGGTTTTGCGTTTAAAGACAACTAAATCACGTTAAATAATATATTATAACTACCAGTAAACCAATCGAAATACTCCCAGATGAGCCACAGAAGCTGTACCACCGGAGATGTGGGTGTGACGCTGTCACACGATCCGAGGCTCCAACGGAGTAAAGAAATGAGTACAATACGAGGTGAGAAGATCGTTGGAATAATGCCCCCAATGGCAGATGGACTCACCATCTCTCATCTCGGCGGCGGATCTGTGAATAGATTGAGGATATGGTGATGGTGGCTACTACCTATCCCAATTTTTGGCTAGACATGGATGTTTTCGTGATGGGATGTTGGAGAGCACTCAAAACGTGTTTTTTTAAAGAGAAGAAGCGCTGGCGCCTTATGCCAGAGAATGCCGTTGCACTGATGCTGGATTCGAGGATGGCTTGGGAGGTTGTCGGAGTCCTTGCGACAATAGTCCTAAACAGACTACCATACGTCTGGATCAGTGTGAAAGAAAACAGTAGAAATAATTCATTAAAGTATTAACTTCGATCAATCCGTGCCCCACCACGAAGTAATTGTTCGGTCCCGTGGGGAGATATAGAAATATGACCAAATAAGGTGGTCTTAGTTGGTTAAAATCCCATATTTTATCTTTCGATGATTTTCACCTTACTATAACAAAAAAAAACACCCTTCCAGCATACTCTGCCACTCCCCCGTCTTCTGGAGGTTCTGGTTAACCTATCATAGCCATCCCTCTAAATCTTCATCTCCAACATTTAGAGTTAAGAGGGACAACAAAACAATGCAAAAATAATTTTTTTTCATTTTATTATATTGGTTAGGCTCTGCCATTATGTATAAAATATAAAAAATTTAAATGTCCGCCACGAGATTTTCTTGAAAGGACTCGATCCTTTTGCCGTAATTTTTAGTAAAGTGTTTATCGAACATTTCAGCCTCTAAGTCGGCTATTAATTGTTGGATATTGGTTTTAAGTGCTCTAAAATTTTGAGGATTATTTACAAAAATTGTTTTGAATGCAAAAGTGAAACGGTGTCAAATCGCACGATCTTTGAGGCCAATTGACATAACAAAATCTCGAAATTACGTTATAGTGAGAGCTTTTTACGCAATAAAACTAAAATTTATCATGTCGTACAGTCTGTAATGCTATTTTTTTTATAAAAACATATTATCTTAATTAAAATTTTTAAGTTAAGGCTAAACAAATTGGTTATCATACGTCCATTGAGCTCAGGATTGACAGTAACAGTGTCTCCTCCTTCATTTTTAAAGAAATACAGACCAAAATGAACATTAGCCAGTCCTTTTTTGCAGATAAAAGCACTCCTCTACAATAACTTATAGGTTTTTAAAGCCTTATATATAGTAATTTTACTTATTAACATATCCGCCGAACAATAAATGAGGCTCATCGATGAAAAAAATTCCGATTGTAACGTGGCTATTGCAGAATTACCAATTAGCTTATAAAAAGTTTTCCAATTTTAACGCATTATTTAGTAATTAAACAATTTATAACATAAAATGGCAAATTATAATCTACATAAATTTTATTATAAATATCATATTAATTTAACAATAATTAAATAATAAAGCTATACTATCAGAATTATAAAATGGATAACTCATTATATCGATGATTAGGCAATCAAAACAAAAAAAATCATCAAGGAAAAAGAAAACTTTTCTTAAGTTATTCTATTTTAAATACAAAAAAAAAACAATTTTATTTTACAGTTTAATGACGCCTTTACACCGGCACACCTTAATAACTGGGAAGTTCCCAAAAACTTTCGTTCAGAACCTCGCCACCGAAAAGGGTATACAAAATTTATCTCAGATAATAATGGTCATCTCTTACCAAATGCTAAAAGGTTACTATTTATATATTTATAAAACTAATAAAAACATAACTAAAAAAAAATAAAAATTCCCAATTTAGACAGAATACTGCTCCTTGGGGTGAATATCGTACAACATGGGAGCTGCCGAAAAGTTTGTTTCGAAATCATGCAAATCGGTTTAACGAAGCACTTACGGAAAGGAATAAGCCCGTAAAAAATGATAAATTTATATTTTGTCTTTTTTCTTTAAATAATAATTTTAAAACAATTTTTTTTTTAGAATATTTTAAATTCAGAGCGAGGAGAGAATTTCTTATCGACGCATAGTAACCTAAACGATGACGAAACGAATTCCGTAAATTATTTACTAATATTTTCATGTGCAAAATTAAATTATTGTTGTTTTTTTTTGTTGATTATTTTAGATTTCAAAATTAGCATATATTCCCGGTGATGTGACTAGTCCCGGTCGAAAGCTTTCTAGCCGTGAGGTTCTTATTGAAAAGGAGAAAACCAATGGAGATGTTTCGAAATTGAATGAACTTTACATCGAAGATCATCAGTGTACAGACGAAGTGGCTAAGCAAATTGAGAAGGATAAGCAACATCAACAGCATATACCACACGTTCTAGGTGAGGGTATCGAGGATAATTTTGAAAGAATGAAAATCGTAGCCGAATCGATGGATAAAGTAGAAAGTGAAACAGGCTGTCCAGTATTTCCTGCATCTTATAATTTCCAAATGGCAAAAAAAATGGCCCAAGAGAACTTGCAACATCATCCGTTAGCTGATTGTGTTATGGAGCAAGTTTTGCGCAAGATTCAAGCGCAGAACTTAGAAAATCCTAAATTAGCTACGAATATTCTGTCAACGGTAAGTGGAATCGGTATTAAAAGACATAAAGCCGGGCCTACTCACTGTACCAAATTACGAGTATATCGTCCACAAACATGCGAGGGTGTATCCAGACCATTGGTAGAAGATAGAAAAATTCCAAAAAGGCCGCAAACTTCTCAAGTATATAAGGATAAAATGGGCGCTATGGAACTAGCCATTTGTTGGGATTATAAACCGGATAATCCCGAAGATGAACCAAAACGTTCGAAGCATATCGACGGCTCAAATGGCTCTGCAGCACCACCGGTTTTTGCTTTAGTGAAGAGCCCAATATTGGCAGATAATGCAACAAGCAACCATTCTGGAGGTGTTTTCACCAGCACCGAGTCCAATGGAAGTTTTTTCGACAAAGACATACTAAGAAAAAAATCCGGATTCCTATTGCGAAGCAAAAGTACCCTCAAATGTACGTGTGACAATTTGGCGAATAGTTCACGATCATCAAAAGCTTACATGAAGCGATCTAAAAGCGGTTCACGCCATGGCAGTGCTACGTTCCAAAATAATTGTCAACAACTTCAATAGTTAAAAACAAATTTCTTAATACGAAGCCTAAAAATATTTCTTTCAAAACTTCAGACCCCAAAGCAAAGCCCCATTAAAAACAAAGCCCAAGCAGAAAATTTCTCATCAATACTTCAGACCGCGGAGCAAAGCCTCCTCAAATAAGAAATCCTAACAGAAGATTTCTTATCAATACTTCAGGCCGCGAAGCAGAGCCCCTTCAAATACGAAGTCCAAAACTATTTCGTTCAATACTTCAGACCTCGAAGCATAGCCCCATTAAAAACAAAACCGTATCAGAAGATTTCTCGTCAATACTTTAGGCCTCGAAGCATAGCCTCCTCAAATAAGAAATCCTAGCAGAAAATTTTCCGTCAATACTTTAGGCCTCGAAGCATAGCCTCCACAAATATGAAGCTTAAAAAGATTTCTTGTCAATACTTCAGGCCCTAAAGCAAAGTCCTTTTAAATACGAAACCTAAAAAAATTTCTTTCAATACTTCAGACCTCGAAGCATAGCCCCTTCAAAGACGAAGTCCTAGGAGAAGATTTCTCGTCAATACTTTAGGCCTCGAAGCATAGCCTCCACAAATACGAAGCTTAAAAAGATTTCTTGTCAATACTTCAGGCCCTAAAGCAAAGCCCTTTTGAATACGAAGCCTAAAAAATTTCTTTCAATACTTCAGACCTCAAAGCATAGCCTCCTCAAATAAGAAATCCTAGCAGAAAATTTTTCGTCAATACTTTAGGCCTCGAAGCATAGCCTCCACAAATACGAAGCTTAAAAAGATTTGTTGTCAATACTTTAGGCCCTAAAGCAAAGCCCTTTTAAATACGAAACCTAAAAAAATTTCTTTCAATACTTCAGACCTCGAAGCATAGCCCCTTCAAAGACGAAGTCCTAGGAGAAGATTTCTCGTCAATACTTTAGGCCTCGAAGCATAGCCTCCACAAATACGAAGCTTAAAAAGATTTCTTGTCAATACTTCAGGCCCTAAAGCAAAGCCCTTTTAAATACGAAGCCTAAAAAATTTCTTTCAATACTTCAGACCTCGAAGCATAGCCACTTCAAAGACGAAGTCCTAGCAGAAGATTTCTCATAAATACTTCAGGCCCCGAAACATAGCACCTTCAAAGACGAAGTCCTAACAGAATATTTTTCGTCAATACTTCAGGCCGCGAAGCATAGCACCTTCAAAGACGAAGTCCTAAAAGAAAATTTTACGTCAATACTTCAGGCCGCGAAGCAAAGCCTCCTCAAATACGAAGCCCAAAATAATTTCTTTCAAAAATGCAGATGTCGAAGCATAGCCCCCACAAATGCGAAGCCAAAAAATATTTCTTTCAAAACTTTAGACCTCGAAGCAAAGCCCCCTCAAATACGAATCCTAAAAAAATTTCTTGACAATAATTCAGGCCGCGCGGCATAGATACGAAGTCCTAGAGAATATTTCGATCTCTTCCTTCCCAACTTTTGTTTAAAACTTTTTTTTCTCTTTTTGATCGAACTTTCATCACTGAAATGAAAGTTCACTTTAAGCTACACGCCTTCAACTTATATACGCCCAACTATTTCTTACACAAATAGAAAATAACACAAAAAAAGAAGAATAAAATTTTTTTTTTACCACAAATAATTTATTCCAACAAGAATTCCAAAAAAATTTGAAAAAAAAAAATTTAATAAAGATATTGAAAATTTGCATGGTGTTATACGAAAATTATACTACACATTATTGACAGTTTATCGATTCACTATTTTAGGTAGCCTAACGAAAAGGACATAACTTTTTATAGGGTCTACTACCAATTAGAACTTTTTAAAGATGAAATTTTTAATTAAACACACATATTTTATGATTATTTTGTATTGAAATATATTGTAAAAACTTTACCATTTATGAATAAAAACAATATTTTCAATTTAAAAAAAAAAACACCATCATATTCAATAATCCAATCAGCGAAATTTCACCGTATTATAATTTTCAAAATTGGTTTTGGTTTCAGTTATTCTTTAACCACCCCCCCCCCCCCATTATAGTGTTTTATTTACGCACGAAATTCATATCAATTAAAAAATCAATTAAAAAAAACAAATCGTGTCTGCTTTCAATGGCTATCAAAACTAAACTAATGAAGAGATGTTTATAAAAAAAATTTTTGTTGGATCTTTTTAAGAATGTTAGATGATAAAAAAGATCTCTTTTTACTGATATAAGATACGAGTACATTTCTTGCATTTATCACTGACTTATCAGACTGCACTCGTATAAAAACGATTTTTTAAAATTCGAAATAAAAAAAAAACTAATCTAAATTTCGGAGAAAAAGCTTCCGGTTCAAAGCATATTCAAATACAAAAAATAGTTTTTTTTCCTAAGATCAAAACTCTAAACCAGATACGGACGCTAAATCAAAGAAGAAAATTGAAAATATTTCGTGTTTTACAATTGAAATTTAGAATTTTTTTTAAACATACTTACATATAAAAATAAATTACATAAATTGTACAAACATTACAAAAAAAGAGCTGAAATCAATTCCTTTTTGTTTTTTTACATATTAATTCATTTATTATATATATAAGTCATATTGATAATTAATTGAATACCTGCAAGTATAAGATTATTCAATTTGCGCTTTATAAAGTTAAGCTAAATAAAACATATTTGAAATTAGGATTTTGTTAGAAAAATTATTATTGCCATTATTTATAAAATATAAAATCATTTAAAGAATTGCCACAAAACTTCTTGTAGACGTCGATCCTTTTGGGGTAAATTTTGATGACTTTTTTGTACATTTCGAGCTGTCGAGATGACTTTTCCGTACATGCTCTAAAGTTTAAAAATTATCTGTGTAAACAGTTACTTATAAACAGTATTTGTAATGGCGTTTTTTTTAAATATCAGTTATATTTCTTACATTTATCATTAACTTATCAGACTACCCTCGTATTCGGAACATAATCACACCCAGTAGGATATATAGCGCTTACCAAATAGATTGCAGATTCAGTACCGGTATTCACAATTGAACATATTTTTATGTATATTTATAAAAATACAATAACAATTTTAAAATTAATTGCTTATCAATAAAATCATTTTAAATTTAAGAAAAATAATATAATATAAATTTTTTGTCGAGAAGTTGGTGGAGCTTCCCCCATATGGATCCCCAACAATCTATTTTTATTCCATTTATATATATATAAAAATTATTTTTATCAAGTGGTTTAAAAAGTTTATCAAGTTTTCAAATTTTTGTAGTAGCAATTTTTCCAACTGCTCCCAAATAATCGATTACAATTGTCATGAAAACAACTTATTTTATTATGTATCAACATTTTTAACGATAGTTGAAATTTGAATTAATATAAGTTTACTTACTGTAATTGGTTTTTTTTTCCACAAAAAATTATACATAACCTATCAACACTCTCGAATAACAATACCTAAACGATTATTGCATTTCATTATCTTGCTGGTAAGGTCTCGACTTTACAATTTCTTGAAAATTTAATTTCATTTCTTGATAATTTTCACTATCAGTTCTTTAACAAAATTTTATTCCTTATTTTATGCGTTACCATTCCTAACAAGTAAGGCTTCAATTACCAAGGTAGTCACTTGCCCAATTTTCTACTGCATGCCTAGGTACCACTGCACTATTCCATATCAATAATGTCACTTAAATGTCACTACAGCCAATCAATTTATACGAAAACTCACATTCGAAGGATTTTTTTTTGTATTTCTTATGATTATAGACTGATTTTTATTGTGCAAACTTTTTAATGCACTAAATAAATAAATGTGTTTGAAATAATAACAATTCTAAGCAATAACAAAAAATTCCTAATTAAGTGACGAAAAAAGTCTGTAATTTTCTTTTTTTCTTTGGAACTTTTTTTGTCGATTGGAAATATAAAAATTTTGATAAATTGATTATTTGTTTGTTTGTTTGTATGTGAATATCTGAGACAAGACCCAGAGGACATTTTGTAGCGCTACAACCATAACGGGCATTTGGTGACTTCATGTTGTGTGCGAGTTGGAATTCCACTTTACCTAATGGAACTCATCGTTTAGAAGTGATTAGATTTATTAGATTGTTTTAGAAAATTATAGATAGGATTAGGAAAAGGAGTTTTTAGATCTAGGAGCTTCATAATCCGAGAAGTTTCCTTGCCCAGAATTTCAGAATGGTTGTTGAGTAAACTGGTTTGTCGATGTTTGGCCAATCGGTGGAAAGAGATCTTCTACCAATGGTTCAGTCTGTTTTTCTATGCAGAGCCAAAGATACTCGTATTAAATACCATTTCGTCAGTAGATGTGGCGAATTTGGGATTTCAGTGGGAACAGGACGTTGAAGAGCTTCCGCAACTAGCTGATCAGCTCGATAATTTCTGAGAAGACCACCTTGACTTGGTACTAAACGAAATTCAGCATTTTGAGTATCCATCAAACAACCACCCTCGCGGCAGGATGTTAAGTATAAACCAGCTTATGATAAGAAGTGTTTAACAAGGGGCAAAAGTAGATATCAGACAGTGGATATACCACACCATCATGCGATTATTTTGCAGATGCAATTCATACGATTCCCCAATAGGGGCATGGTGCATGATACAAAAAGTCGAACAGTGATTTAGGGGTACGAATCCTGAAATTTGACATTGTCAAGACCTTAAGGACATGATACAAAAAGTCGAACAGTGATTTAAGGGTACGAATCCTGAAATTTGACATTGTCAAGACCTTAAGGACATGGTACAAACAGTCTAACAGTTATTTAGGGTTGAGAATCCTGAAATCTGACATTGTCAAGACCTTAAGGACATGGTACAAAAATTCTAACAGTGCTTTAGGGATACGAATACTGAAATCTGACATTGTCAAAACCCTAAGGACATAGTACAAATAGTCTAACAGTTATTTAGAGTTGCGAATCCTGAAATCTGACATTGTCAAGACCCTAAGGACATGGTACAAAAAGTCTAACAGTGCTAGGGGTACGAATCCTGAAATTTGACATTGTGAAGATATTGTCAAGACCGTCACGACCGCCAAGGCTTTGATGTGACTCACAAGGCGTAGGCTTTGATGTGACTGTGGATTTAAAATGTGAAGCAGCCAGCTAGGGCGCACTACTGAAGCGCAGACGTTGGAAAATTTCGCACGCTTCAGAAGAAAGTCGTAAAATGTCCGTCTATATGACCAACCGGGGGAGGTTATGGCCAATAGGCGTAGGCACTCTCTTAAGACAAACACATGTAGAGCATAATATCGATACCTAATAAGTCACGAATAATCCCCAAGGCTACGAGACTATCGATGCAAATTGTTATACTGTATTATTTGGAGACTTTAGTTATAGTCTTAACTGCCATCATAATTGCCCAATTTTTAATAAATTTCAAATAGAAAAATAAATATTTTCATCTTAAAAATATTTCTTTTTTTTTTAATAAAAATTCAAAATAAAAAAATATTTTAAAAAAATAAATTAACGACAATTTAACCACCTAACAATCCCTCCCCTCCCCCTCCACCGTTCCACACAAACCAAATTAATTTGATTTGAAATAAAAAAATTTTTGTATTTTGATTTGAAAACAATTATTATGGACATTTTAAAAATGGAAATATTTTTACTTGTTAAATCAACAAAAAAATTTTTACGAAATTTTAATGGTAAAAACAATTTTATAAAAAAATTAAAAAATAGCAAATATTCACTAAAGATTTTTTTACGAGTTTTGTCCAATTTTCCATTAAAGTGTGTATCGTAAATTTTAATTATCTTCAAATAAGTCCTCGTAAAAATTATTATTAATTAAAAAAATTTTATCAAAAATCTTGTAAACATTTATTAGTGAATATTTTTCAAAGAAATTTAAGAAAAATTTTTGATAGAAAAAAAATTTGCTTAAAGAACTTTTTTCTTTTATTAAAATTGTCAGTGAAAATTTCCTTACTAAAAGTTTTTAGTAAAAATTATCAAACAAAACAATTAAAAATATAGAAAATTTAAAAAGTTTATTTGAAATTTAAGTTTAACTTTTGATTAGTTTTTTATAAAAAGATATTTTTTCTTCTGAACATTTTAAAAGAGACCAAAAGAAAATCTGAAAAATTTCTTTGGCAAAAAAAAAAACAAAAATTTTCTAAAAATTCTTTTGAATAATTTCATAGGCAATTTTTTTTTGTATTTCAAAAAATACTAAGCTAAAAAATTATGTTTTTTTTTTTTAAATTGTTGATAAAATTTATGCTTATAGAAAGAATTTTCATTAAAAACTATTTATAGAAAAATGTCCGCTCATTTACTGCTCGTATGGAAATAATTTTTAACAAAACTTTCGTTCAACTTTAAAAAATAAAAGTTCTTCTTTAATATTCGTAATTTTCAATGTAAATATAACATTCCATATAAACTGATGGTAGACGCTATCATTGAAATCCTTCTCCCCGAACGTGAACCTCCTCTTCCCTCCTGAATACAGAATAATGTCTGTAACGTTACTTTAGTCCATTAGAGATTAAGCTTTTGGGTATCAGGTGCATATTTATTTGTGATAAAAAGAGGAGCAAAAAAAGTGAAGGAAATATTTTAAGCAATGGCCATGTAACAAAGAATGTACAGCATCCTGAAACGGAGCTCCGCCCCCCATAAACAGAACAGAACGAATCAAATGAAAATGGTCCAGAATATGGAAATAAGGGGCGGCCACTAAATTCGAAGTGAAAGTTTTTCTGTACGTTCGAACTTAAAGATTTTCATTTTCAGTAAAAAAAAATTATATTTTATATTAATACTATTTATGATAAGAATATGAAAATATCATTAAAAATAATAAATTAAAGATTTTTTACCAAAAAAAATTTCTAAATAACAAGGAAATGAATGGAATTTTGTAGTAGAAGCTCATTGCAAAGCGATTGCCCTGTTGCAATACGGAAGAACTAGGAATATTATGCTAAATGTATGCGTTGCCTTTGCATATAAAAGTTATAATAATTATTGTATTTTCCCATTCAAATTTTTCCCTATTCTGTATAATGAATATTTGTAGATGAACAAAATCGGTACACAATATTTACTTTTCATGAATTCTTAAAGAGAAATAGTCCCTTGCAAAGTCAATGTAAGCTTTGCTCGTATTGGTAATTTGAAAAAGAAAAACTGGCAACAGCTAAGCTGGCAATAGACTGGATAGGAAGATATCATGTTTACGGCAATTTTCGTATGGCAGAAATCTCTGTTATACGGTTGCATGGCGCGCGCAAAGCATATATAACATATATGCTAGTCGAAAAAGTTTATGGCGTTTTTCTATCAATGGAGTTAAAACCAAATAGCTCAGCAACCACTGGTCGCATTGCAACAACACTAGATGCGCGTTTGAGAGGTGATGCTTAAAACTTTGTGAATATTTTTTTTTTAAAATGGCTAAATTTTACAATACCACTTCGGTAAAGGTGATAACGTTGTGATAAAATTCATGGTATTTATGAAAAAAAATGATGAAATTCTCGAAAAATGTTTTCGAGAATTTATGAAATAAACATTCATCATCAAACCATTTTAAACCATTTGCGAAAATCTGGATTCAATAGTAAACTCGATGAATTGAGTGTGAAAAACAAGATGGACTAATTAAACATCTTCGATATGCTGCTTAAGCGCAATAAAATCGAGACATTGCTCAATCGAATTAAAACTGGCGATGAAAAAATGAATAAAATAATCTCTCTAACTCGAGAGATTACACTAAGCAATTGAGATAAAACATACAGAGTTAATCAAAAGGGATGGTGTCGTCTTCCACCAGGACAAGGGTCGACAACACATATTTGATGACTCGCTAAAAATTAAGAAAGCCTTTCTGGGAAGTTCTGATGTATCCACTTTACAGCCCAGACATAGCATCCTTAGACTATCACTTGTATCGATATCTCCAGCACTCGTTTGATGGAACCAAGCTGACTTCAAGAGAGTCCTGTCCTGTGAAAACTATTTTATTCAGTTTTTCATTCAGAAACTACAGAAGTTCTATACTAATAGAATCATGGCTCAGTCCAAAAAATGGTGAAACATGGTCGAATATTTGGTTTGAATTAAGCGTATCTGTTTGACTCAAAAACGCCACGAACTTTTTCGACTTACCCATATGTATCTTTGTACACGATATGACTGAGTTATCATATATATATAGTCATGCAACTACATGACATGCATGTACATGTCCCAGCATATTACGCTGCATTTTTTTTATAAAGCACTTACACTAAAGGAATTTTTAATATCTTTACTATGTTTTGGTACATCACGCGTATGGAAATTATTTGAAACGGTAAAGGGAGCTGTTGATTGTATTGATTCGAAATAACCGCGTGAGGCAGAGTAATCCAAGTTCGAATTGATTGATTGAAAAAAGATTGAATTGTTGAAAAAAATATTGGCGAAACGAGTTTTATAGAATGAAATGGGCCAAATCGGACTAGTTTCTGCCATATGCCAGACAAACTTTAACTCTATTGCACAGCATGGCAAAATATATCATTTATTTCACATGGAAAAATCATGACCAAGGCACATGCAGTAAAAAATATGACAATTAGAATACATGGCACACGCATGTTAGGAAAAATGCCACAAACATGCCATTTAGCCATGCTAACTTTAGAATATATCGCTTTGTTTTTACTATAAAATACAGAAATGCATGTGCTTCACTCTTCAAGTCCTGTGAAAATCATTTTATTCAGTTTTTCTACCAGAAACCGAAGAAGTTCTATACTGATGAAATCGTGGCTCAGCCCGAAAAATGGCGAAATATTATCGATAATAATGGAGAATATTTAGTTAAAATAAATTGATTTTGACAATATGATTTAAGCGTATCTATTGTACTCAGAAAAGCCACGAACTTTTTCGACTAACAATACGAGGTCTGTTCAAAAAGTATCGCGAATTTTGAATTTTCGCGGGTTCCGTATATTCGATTTTCGATTTTTTGTGGCGTTATGTTGGTACTCATGTCTCTCACTTGTGCCGACAAGTTCGGCCATTTTGAATATTCAGTTAATTTTTGACAGCTGCTTTGCTTGCACGTGTTTTGGCTCGTCTTCGATTTTTGCCCATTTTCGACAAAAAACAGCATCGCATTAACATTGTTAAGGAGCTATTGGACTCTGTCCGCTACGACCCAAATTTGCTTCAAAGGGTGATAACTGGTGACGAAGCATGGGTTTATGGTTATGACGTGCAAACTAAAGCTCAATCATCCCAATGGAAGCGGCCGCACGAGCCAAGACCGAAAAAAGCGTGCGATGTTCGGTCAAATGTGAAGGTTTTGCTTACAGTTTTCTTCGATTGCACGGGCGTGGTGCATTATGAGTTCTTGCTACATGGTAGAACGGTCAATAAGGAATATTACCTGCAAGTTATGGGCAAGTTGCGAGAAGCAATCCGCCAGAAACGTCCGGATTTGTGAAAGAAGAAAATGTGGCTTTTGCACCATGATAACGCCCCTGCTCACGCATCGCTGCTTGTGCGCGAATTTTTGACCAAAAACAACACACTAATAATGCCGCAGCCACCATATTCCCCAGATCTGGCACCCTTGACTTTTTCTTGTTCCCGAAACAGATTCTTTGATCCATTTTTTGAGGCAAAACACGTGCAAGCGAAGCAGCTGTCAAAAATTAACTGAATATTCAAAATGGCCGAACTTGTCGGCATAAGTGAGAGACATGAGTACCAACATAACGCCATGATTTTTCGATCGAAAGTCGATTATACGTAGCCCGCGGAAATTCAAAATTCTCGATAGTTTTTGAACAGACCTCGTATAGTGGCTGTTCAATAACTGCTCTTGGATTTTCAGATGTCGAAATCCGACATTTTTTTGCTTGTTCACATAGCCGTCTAAGTGAAAATAAGCTTCGTCAAAGATGATGAAAAACTAGCACCATGTTCAATAATCCAATCAGCAAAATTTTATTCTTGCACCAATTAGTCCTTATAATGCTTAAGAGCCAAATTCTTATGCAAAATTCACCATGTGGTCATTGTTAAGAATGTCTTAAAACCGATAAAACTAGATCCTCTGCAACATTTTCACCCACCGAAGTAACATTTTCAACTGAAAACAGTCTGTACAACCACGTGTTGTCTTAGAATTTTGTTGTACCAAACCAGTGGACTCAAATTTATCTACCCAAATTGTTGATTGCGGACTCAAATGAACGATCATTACGACCAAAAATTACCTTATTGCGAATTTTACAGATCGACTATTTTTATAATTGATTGGAACTTTATTATTTTAATACGACTTTTGAGGACATTTGAATAAACTGTACTCCTTCTATTGGGAACAAGTTAAAAAAAACCTATCAACATAGCCAATTTCAACCCTATTAAGTAAATAATTGAAAATTATAAAAAATAATTTTCATCTTCAGCCATATTTCGAGCACCATCGGCAGTTACTGACACAATTCTTAAAGGATCTAGTTCTCCTCCGTCGAATCCAATTGTTACATGCCAACTAAATTGATGAACGCGTTCCCTACTAGGTTCACCACAATGGTGCTATATAAACAGTTAAATGATATACAAATTTTCATACCCACATACTATATATGAACTGTTCGTATTTCTGTAGCCTCATACTGGTTGTTTTTTTTTAGAATTTACTACCAAAAAAATCGAGCAAACAGAAATTGTTCACCATAGCAGTCAAAGTATTTAGTATCGGCATTAATATGTCAATATTTACACTTGTGCGGTGAGCTGGGCTTATCCTGTTTACCCCAAAATCCTTAAAAGCTAAATAATTGTAGGAAAAATTCAGTGTGGGTACAAAGAAAGGCAAGAGGAGTTAAGTGGGAAATTGAGTGAATGTCTATTCTTTTGAAGAAATCGACCGAACCAAATATATAAGATTTTTAATGGGACAATCTTGTCTTACCCTGCACCACCAAGCAGCACCTTGCACCACCAAGCACTTCTATCAATATGCATATAATAAAATGTTGTTTTTAGCAAAAGCTAAACGCTGATACTACAATTGCCTGCTTTAACCATTTAATATTATTATAATACCTCCGATGTTCAATAACAATTTGTGGCACAGAACAGTAGGGAAATTTTTCAAGGAAACTCTCACATAAACTATGTAAAAAGTGGTCTCGCTAAGGCATTCCCCGTGGTTTTATTCTAAATTTAGTAGGCTTAAAGCCGTTTTTACTGCTCTTCAAACTAAACACCAGCAAAACAACATTAATGTTATTCGAAACGTATTAGAGACCATTTCATAACGAAGATTTATGTACGTTGGAAATTAATCGATTGAAATTCGAATATAAATAATATTTTTTTTAGATATTATAAAAATATTTCTAATTATTTATTTTCAATAAAAAAAATCTATAAAATAAAATAAAATAAATAAAAAAAATACAATACAACAACAAAATTCTATAAATTCATTATTTTACGTTTGTGCAACAGCATGTGAATGTTAATACAATATTTAATAAAAAAAAAAAAATATGGTGCTTACCATATATGACCTTGAAGGTTGTGGTGCTGAAGTATGTGACCCCTGGTAAGGGTACTTACTAAAAAAAACCCAACAAACAAATACTCTTCTAAGTGGAATTACTTGTGAATATGTCGTTACATTATAGTGCCAATCAGGTAAGTAAATTTTGAGCATAAAACAATATATGGAAGAAGGAAAAATGCTGCCGCAAAAATAATTTTTTTTAATTTTTTTGCTTAAAATATAATTTATCAAATATATAATATATAAATATATACATGTGCATGTATAATCCGTCCACATCTAGATATGGACGGGTACGTATATTTGTAAAAGGATTATCCAATTTGCCTCTTGGAAATAAAAGTTAAATCAACTATAATTTAAATATAAATTTTATTAAAATTATTAATGGAACTTATTACATAAATCTTGCCATTATATATAAAAAATAAATATTATTCAATTAGTGTAGCAATAAAACAGAATTTCTTGCACAATTCAATCCTTTTGACGTAATTTCTTAATAGATTCTTCACATATTTCAAACTGGAATTTAGTCATTAATTGACGGATGGTTATTTTTAAATGCTCTAATCGTTAGATTTTTAAATGTATTGTATAATCATTAGTTTTTTTTTATTTTACAAACAATCCACTCAACAAAAAAAACATAATTTTTTGCATTGTCAACGGCGTCAAAATGGGCAGCCTTGAAGGAATCCAAAATAGATATAAAAAAATCTTCAGATTACGAATTACGAGTTCTAAGAACTTTTCGTCAAATAAAGCAAAAATTTATATTATACACAGACCAAAACTCACATCAGACAGTCACTTTTCATTGATACAGTCATATTCACTTGTCGGTTTTCAGAGCCCCCCATTTATATGGCAAATGTAGCTTATTTACATATCCACTGAACGAGAAATTTGGCCTCATCCGTAAAGAAAATTTTATTCATAACATGACTACGATAGAATTAATATATTTGTAGAAAAAAAAATTTTATTAATTGCAAATTTCCATCTTTTAGAATAATAAAAATGGATTTTCTGGTATTTTCCTCTCACGTCTTAATAGTTACGAGTATGTATTTATGTGTGTAGGTAAACATAAATTTTCAACAGTTACAAGAATACTATCTCAAACATTTTAAGTACTAAAATTACAAAAAAAAATTGTAATTTTTTGTATGGTTTTTAAAAAATGTTTTTTTTTCTTTTACTGTTTACTTATCCTTTACTAAAAGAAATATAGGGTTTTCCAAAAAGAGGGATATGATTTCTAAGTGACGTTTCGGCCATTTATAATATGTCATGATCTGTCATTTTTTTCCCGTTGTATTCAATAATGTTTACAATTTCATTCTGGAGAGATATACGCAAGAATAACGTTTAAAAATTATTCAATTTTATTATCAAAATAATCGTTCTCCAATTGCAACTTTTCGTGCGCTTTTGCCATTTTATGGTCGTAATAATCGTCCAACTGTGCTCGCTATTCATCGAATTGTTAAAAATTTCGAGCGTACATTTTCTTTACATAATGTTCAAGTTCCAATAAGATAAAGAACCGCTCGAAGTAATGAAAATATTGCTGCCGTTCAGGCAAGTGTTGCTGAATACTGCAATTTGTCGATTCCAAGACGTTCTCAAGAATTGGGACTGTCTCAAACCATAACCTGTCGGATTTTCAGAAAAGATTTGGGGTTGCATCCGTATAAAATTGTTATCACTCAAGAACTGGAGCCATTGGAGCACAGTAAACGTCGTGAATTTGCTGATTTTGTCTTGGAACAACTTTAAGAAAATCATCTTCGCCGATGAGGCTCACTTTCATCTGAGTGGTGCGGTAAATAAACAAAACTGTCGATTATGGTGTGAAGAAAATCCACAAATTATTCATGAACACCAATTACATTCACCTAAATTGACAGTTTGGTGTGGTTTTTGGTCAGATGGAATTATGGTTATCATCGATCTATACCGCTCTTCATTGACAGTAACTGGTAACACCGTTACTGTCAATGAAGAGCGGTATAGATCGATGATAACCAACTTTTTTGATCTTGACAATATCTGGTTCTAACAAGACGGAGCTACGTGACACACAGCACGTGCAACAACCGAATTATTGCGAGAAAAGTTTGGAGATTCGATTATTTCAAGAAATTGTGACATTGAATGGCCTCCAAGAAGTTGTAATTTAACACCATTAGACTATTTCTTGTGGGCTTATTTGAAGTCATTGGTCTTTAGCAATAAACCAGCTTTAGAACTCAATATTGAACGTGCTATTCATGACATATGTGTACGACTTGATTTAGTGGAAAAAGTGCTCGAAAATTGGGTTCATCGAATTCTTTCTTTTCTGCAAAAGAAGTGTTGGAGACAATTTGAATGACGTTTTATTCAGAACTTAATTGTATCGATTGTACTTTACATTAAATAAAAAGCATTTGAATTTCCTTAACAATTAGTGTGGTTTTAAAAAAAAAAGAAATCATATCACTCTTATTCGAAAACCCTTTATTTAAAAGAAACTGCCAGCATATAGAAGAGAAAAAGGAAGTAAACATTTTGAGGGGTAGAGGGTGGAGATAAAATTCATATTACCATTAACAAAACCATGAAGAAATATTTTTGGTTAAATAGTTTGAAACCTCAAATCGATTTTAAATGAATTTCCTTAGAACATGCAAGAAAAACTTTGATCAACTTTCATGTCACAATTATTTTATAGTTCCAATCCTTTCGTTTATTAAGAAGGAAAAAAAATAAGTAAAAATATATCAAATTATATTTATTTATATATCGTATTAGCCAAAAACAGGGATAATAAATACATACACAAATTTATATATATATATACATATCCGTTCAGATAAAGTTTACTGAATAAATTATTCTATTCTGATTCGTTGTTCTTTCTTGTCTTTTCACAAAAGAAAAAAAAAAGAAAAAACAAACACAAAACAAACAGAAACTATACCTTATTGATGGATTTACAAGGATAGTCAGTAATCGAATCAGAAATACATATTCAAATTTCTTTAATACAATCGCATTTGGTCTGGGAATAATGTTGTCCTTTAAGTTTTTACAAATTAGTAACTGGTGAACTTTCAATATGTTCACTTAAAACAAATTTTAATAATTAATAAAGAAATTTAAAAAAAAAAATAGACAAAATCAGTAAAATTTCAACTGAGAAAAAATAATAAATAAAAAAAATATTAACAATATGTAGTGATATTTATTCTATTAAATGCGAGTGAGTTGATTCGGAGTTAATAATACAACAATATTTGGTAAATATATTTGTTGATTGTGAATTAATTGGTAAAAAATAAATAAAAATTCCATATTTACTAATAATTGATACAATTCAATCAGGAATCGTCCGTGAAAATTGAACACTTGTTTCTTAGTTGTTCGACCGATAAATCCGTTGTGTGGTGTTTAAATGCCAAGATTATACGGTCTATCACCTTGTTCCATAGGTTCAACGTCACGCTATCTCCCGTCAGATATATATGTAGATATGTATGGTAGTTCTTCTGGTTGTAGAATTGAGAAAATCCCTTTTTGAATGAAAGCAACAAAAAAAAAAACAACAACCCGAAATAGGGGTTGCTGACAGAAGTAGTTGAAAATCTTCCAAAGTGTGGGCTAACAATTTCGTATCGTGTACGTACGGTGTTTGTAGATATTTGGAATTACCAAACATTAAGAAACCATCGAGTTAGTAGGGGTTATTTTTCAAAAAGGGGAATGTCTCTGATTTCTGTTTAAAAAAAAAAAATTTTTTTTGTATATGCATATATATGCAACGAGGGATTGTTGGCTTTGTTGCTATTCAACTTTTTATATTCAACCTGTGCTCGAAATAACTTTTTGACTAGCACATAATCCTTAAACGTGATAAATGGGTCCCCAGAGAAAAAAATATACAATAGTTGTTTTCGCTTATGGAAGAGGACAGTTCGATGAATATGTGTGGGGACGATGCATATGGATGTCCGAGCGGAACAACTTTCAAGCCTTATTCTCAAGGCGTACACACATTAATGTTGATGACAATTCAACGGATGAGTCGGTATATACTCGTATTCTTCGATGCAGTTGAATGATGATAATTCCTACAACCCTAATTGAGTTTAAATTCAATTTATTTGACAATTGAAAGCGATCAACTATATGCGATCAAGTACACTACCCCCCGAAAAAGAATTTCTCGTGTCCTTTCCATGCGGAAGCTATCAGATGTCGGCGCAATTGTTATCTGTTCGAAGGTAAATGCGCCCTGGTACTGTGCATGATGGTTAATACGATGTAATTGGTAAGTGAGAAGTATAGTAGTCACAAGTGACAAATTTGTATCTAACAATAAGTGTGAAATTCTAAATTGCCTTCTACCGACAAGTCTATCTGATTCGGAGTGAATCTTATCGAATTATGATAATATGGCCGGCCGGGTGTGTAATGGGCGTGTAAATTTAATTAGTCTCTCGATATTGATGATAATTTGGATTATGCTCTCCCATCACCCACCCAGTACTTGGATGGAACTAAATTATTCTAAATTAGGAAATGGATTCTAAGTGGTTAAAGATATACTCGAAAATTCCGATTCTTATAAGAAAGGCAGTTTTTTTTATAACCGGAAATATTCGTAATTTTCCATATAATCTATCATAATATAAATTATATAAAAAACAAACTATTTTAAGTCGGCAGATATCATATATTTTTTTTTTTAAAGTAAAATGAAAAACAGAAGCAAGTGCTTCCTCGATGAGGAAAAATTATTGTTTTTTTTTCAAACGCTACTGTGGAACGTTCGAACGAAAACGACATGTGTAAAGGGACATTTAACATAATCCCATCTAATCCTTGTTTACTTTTTTAGAAATATTTATATAAGCAATATAATCTGTACACCATTTATCATCGAAAATGCTATAATTTTTCTTGGGCATTGCACAAACAATATAAATTCGAATTAATTTTGAAATTTTTTATTATTTCAATAATATATACGAATATATATATTTCTGTTTGTATGTATACAGTTTTCCGTTTGGTGAATTAGAACTATGGTCCTATTTTTTTTTGTTTTGTTTATTTTAAATAAAATATTTATATTTATATATATATATACAGATACTCATATATGTATGTGAATTTTTAGTTTGAGAAAATATTTTCTCCATTGCAACTGCTCAACTGGGAAGTTCCTAATTGGCATCCAAAGCAACTTCGTTCAAAAAAAAGCGCAACACAAATAGTGACAAATGATAAAGGACATTTGCTCTCACAAGCACCAAGGTAAAATAGGTTTCTTTTAATTATATACTAATTATTTCATTCGGATTATTTAATATCAATTAACAATTTAATTAGATTAAATATAAATTCTTGAGATGATTTCAAATTGTCTCAGCCGATGTCCAAGATAATATCTAGACACGAAATATAATGCAGCTATTTATAACCGGAAAGAGACGATGATGGGTTAGTGATCGTATCCATATTCCTAAAATTGGAATGAATTTAATAAATGATTTAATCGAAAAATTTGTGCCCATAAATAATTACAGAATATTAAAAATACTATCTAAAATTATATAAAATCCAAAGGAAAGTAGAAAATTGACGCAATTAATGGAGAAGAGTACAGAAAAAATTGAATTTTGAAAAAAATCTTATATATAAAAATGCATATTGATTCTATTTAAGAGTTTGTATTAATCAAAATTAATTATATTGAATAATAACTTAAAAGCTAACAGAGAAAGAAAAAGTTTGAGGAGACTTCTGATGCGAATAAAGTTAGTGAGAATATATTTAATTAGCAAAAAATTAATGACATTTAATATAAAATACATTCAACTACTAAACTTCAGATAGACACTATTGAAAAACTAGCTTATCATAAAAATCCATATTATCTAGACGGCTACTTGAAAGATACTTACTTGCAAAAAAATGAGATTATCATCGGAAAATCTAGATAAACCAAATCAACAAAGTTTATCTCCATTGATTCAGACATATTGTAATTTTCGAACTGCCAGAAAAATGGCGCAAGAAAATCTCGAACATCAACCCTTACCAGATTGTATTATGAATGTTATACCAACGACAAGTGGTGTTGGCATAAAAACGTATGAGGCTGAGCCGACTCACTATACCAAGATGTACCGCCCCAAAACCTGTGGTGTCGTCCCCAAACCATTGATCAAACTAAGAGGACAACGTCCCCAAACTTCTTTTGTCTATAAGGATAAAGTGGGTGCTATAGATTTAGCCATTTGCTGGGATTACCGACCATCTAATCCTGCGGATGAACCAAAACCTCCGAAACATATTGATGGTTCCAACGGTTCAGTGGCTCCACCCGTCTTCACATTAGTAAAAAATTCATCTAGTGCTGAAAAGCCCTATGTCGCACATTCAGCCGGTATATTTACCAATACTTTAGGCAATGAAGATTTCTTCGATCGAGATATTTTACGACGACAGATTATAATGCCACAGCGCAGTAAGAGCGATCTGAAATGCTCTTGCGGTACTTCGCCCATAAATCTCTGTACTGTCAATAATATCAGACGCTCAAAGAGCGCTTCTCGAGAGCCTACTGGCATTACAGATAAATACCATCAATTCGCCCCTAATACGAATGGCCTTAACACTCAAACCTATGCTAAAGATCAAAGCGATGAGAAGCCAATAAGAGAGCACAGTTGCCGAACATACGGTGCAAACAGTAATACTAACAACTCCAAACAGAATGCGATGCAAAAAATATCCAGATTGTGCCACAAAGTTTCTCCTCAAGATCCCGACGGATTTGTAGAAAGACCGCCATTTAAGGCGGCCTTTAAAGCAGGTACTCCGAAGAGCAACTCAACTGGAACAGTAAGGAGTTTTGACAGCGGTTTTATCTCATCGAATTCCTCAGCAAAAACTTGCTCTACTAAACTGCACTACATACCAAAACCACGGCCTCCCTACGCAAAGAAGAGTTATAACATCGACACTTTAGTACCACCTTTTACATGCTTTAGAGGTGGCGCTGGTCAAGGTGGATATCCTGAATACTGGCGGTTAAGCAGCGTTTACCAACATGCATACAAGCCAATCGAACAACGTAAGAGACCATTGCTGGAAACAGTATACAAATAACTTTATTTTTAAATTTAATATTAATATATTCTCTTCTGTAATATTACTAATGTTATTAGGGTTATTTATTATAGGAAAATAAAAATAAATCACAGCAACTAATTAATTCAACTCGTTTTATTTAAAAAAGAATTTATTTATTATAATTTATCTGTCTAATCTGATTCGCCATTCAAAATACATTCTTCGCAAAAAGTCTTACTTAAATTTCATATTGAAACTTTAGATGGATTTTCCAAACCAACTTTTTTCTCTCAATTAACCAAAATTGAATTTGTATACTTTAATGTTTCCATATTTGTAAATGTCAATACCTTAGAATGCAAATTTCAATTTAGAGTGGTTGTCCGCTATTTCAGTCGGACACACTTAGACCACATACTAACTATTCATACATATGAATGGATATTGGATTTATTATTTACTGGTCAATCGTAGAGTAGGAACCGTATTTATGGATTTCTTCATAACAATTTAAAAAGAAATTTTTTTCATAGGTTTCAATGGTAGATGATATATAGAACCAAGCCATTTCTGTCATCTCCGATCCTCCGTGATGTGTCCTATTTCTCGATGTACGTAATATTTTTTGCCTCAGCTTAGTTATTATTGATTCCATAGTTGGATGATGCGATACAATTTTTTCATCTGTAATCATATTTTTACATATAATAAATATAAAAACTCAATAAAATATATTTTATACCTTTGAAATCTGGAATAACAAAATAATTAATGACTTTTTCCTGTTCGGAATGCTTTATTTTTTTCGAATTTTCAAATTGATTGTAATTGATTTTGAATTGTGAATCTTTAAAAATTTGTCTTAAAAATTGTTCGCCACTCTTTTGCTCATTTGAATAAAAATCGGATATATTGGCACGATTCTTAATAAATAATAATTCTGGATAGAAATCATGTTCGTTTTCTATATCATCTTGATTTGATTTAGCAAGTTCGGCAAATTGTAATAAACGAATCATACTCAAATTAAGAAAATCATTTTGTACTATAATTAAAAGATGGCAAACTTTTGATAATATTGTAAGAAGTAAAACATCATCTAATTCGCTGTACGTTGAATCTTTTCTAAATTGATTTGCACACACTGGAGGACAATCTAAATACATAACTCGATCTTTATTAATAAAAAATTGTATCGATTCTGTACAAGGTAATGCACCACAAGTTGAGTTCGCTTGTTTAATAGGAAATAATCCTTTTTTAACTTTGAAAATATTATTGAAGTCATCCGATTTTAAATTCGATTCTAATAAATTTAAAATTGTCGATTTGCCTACACCTTGTTCTCCGCATATTCCAATTACCAAAAAATCTGTGTTTGATTTTAATAAATATTTTTCAATATCTCCGTTAAGCTGATAAATATCAAATGTGAACGGTATTGGTTGTTTCAATACATTAACTTCATTTACACCTTCTACTAAAAAAATATCCACATTTAACTATATATCTATCAATAAATAATTTATTATATTCAATTACCATTAATACAATTCGTTGATCCTTTACCACGAGATAATATTTTTGGAAAATATTGCTCATCAACTGATGATTCTTTAGCATTCGTTTCATTTTTCTCTTTTGGTTTATTTCGTTTCGCAATAACTATTGGACGTTTCGTATCCTATTGAATCAAAAATTGTAGCCACCAAAGTACAAAAGTGACAAATGGATATATTACATATTTATTATTAAAAACTACATATGAAAATAATTTTCTAACCTTCGATTTTAAATCACTCTTATTTCTTTTGCTGTCTGACATTTTTTTAAAAATTTATCTTAATTTACAACTAATTGCAGTTTATTAATCCTCGAACACAATTTCGACGAAGCAAGAAATACAGTCTATTATTTATATATTTTGCTTAATAAATTCTCCTAACCTCATATATACATTTACGTTTCGTTTGTTTTCAATTTTAACAATGCTGCCACATAACCAAATACTGAAATGGCAGTACTTTGACGAGAACGAAAAATTAGAAACAATATTTAATCGAGTGTACAAAATTATATGAACTCTCATAAGAAAAATATTAATTTTCATAGATTGTGAATCTTTGATAAAAATATCGTTTTATGTAATATATATTTTTTAAAATTTAAGCAAAATAAATAATACTATATTTATAAATATATTAAGATAATATAAAATAAACTACTTCAAGAAAAACTTTACAACATTTGGATGGTTTTAACTAGTATGGCCACTAAAGAAATTGGTGCACAGAAATTTATTTATGTCAATGTTGGTACTTATGAGATTATCATTGCCTGCAACCGTTTTTTATGTGTATTATTTGCAATAAATGTATTTAGGTGAGCGCATATTTGCACCGAATATAAATATTTTGATCATTTCATTTTCAAAAACATCAATTAATAGACAAAATGTCTGAAAGATATTTGACGCCAATTCGTTCTATGGATGATGAAGAAGAGCGGCAGAATTTTTTAAAAATTATAGAGGCACTAAAAAATTATAGGTAAGCTATTGGTAACATAACCTCAATCATATTCTAATAACATTTTTTTTGGGATTTTAATACATTTGCGCTTATGATTATCGTAGATAAAATAATTAATGTTATTGAATTATACTAGAAAAAATAATAAAAATGATGAATTAAGTCAATATAGCCATTAATAACAATGTGAATATATATTTACATGTTTATAACTGTATATACGCACGTGTATAAACATGTTTATAAACTTATAATTTTGATAATATGCAGATGTATATCTTATAAATAATATAACTAAATTTGATTAATATATTTATTCTAGAGTAAAATTATTTATTATTTGTTTTTAGAGCTGCGTCGGAAGATCGTGTTCAAAAAGCAGAAACATATCTTCGTTCCTTACCAGAAGACCATCAGGACTTATTATCGAAATATCGTGAACATTTAAATAAAATAAGAATTTGCATTGATACTAATTATAGTGTTATTTTGCAAATGCTTAAGCATTGCGATGAACTATTCGATAACGACCGGACCAATTCCACTAATGGTGAAAATTTCACATGCAATCAGAAAAGTGACGAAAATGCTGCTGTAAGAAATATCCAATATTCGTTAATTTAATACTTTTATTTTTATTTTAAAAATTTTATCTTTATTATTGCGATATTATTCTAGTTTATTTTAATAATTTTCTTGCAAGAAAAAAAAATCATTTTAACAATTGTTTTCAATTAATCGCATGTGAGTTTTTGTTTAACATTTATTATTTGAAAATCTAAATAGGAAATTCTATTCTAAAATGTCAAATTTTTGTCATAATAAAATTTGTTAAATAAGATTTTTGCATAAAAAACAAAAAAACAATGCAAAATAATAAAATATCAATATATGTAGGTGGTTGACCCATTTAAAATATTAAAGGTCCAGGTTATACTAAAGCAGTTTGCAAGAGATTGGAGTGCTGTCGGTGAAGTGGAACGGAATCAATGCTATAAACCAATAATTGATGCGGTCGTACGATATTATCAACCTGATTCAATGTAATATATTAATATATTAAAAGAATATTTATATTTTAATTGTATGTGTTTTTGCAGGGATATAAAAAATATCAAAATACTTGTGCCTGGTGCTGGATTAGGACGATTATCGTACGAATTAGCTAGCATTGGTTATTGTTGTGAGGGAAATGAATTCTCCTTGTTCATGCTAATCGCTTCAAATTTTGTACTTAATAAGTTAGAAATATTTTTAACTTTTTTGTTTGTTATATAAATACATTATTTTTTCATATAAAAAAGGAAATGAACATATTTAAAATTATTTGGATTAAAATAGAAATCATTAAATCAATAAATATTTCTTTTTTGACTATATAGATGTCAAAATAAAGACCAATATGTAATACATCCATGGGTGCATCAGTATACAAATAATGTAAATCGTAAAGATCAAATCGCACCAATCACATTTCCTGATGTTAGTCCATTAGAGAATCCACCTAAAGGAACTTTCAATATGGTCGCTGGCGATTTTCTTGAAGTAAGAATTAATTAAAATCATATATATTTTATTTATCATATATTTATTAGGTTTATACTGAGCCTGAGGCTTGGGACTGTGTTGCTACTTGCTTTTTTATAGATTGTGCTAATAATGTAGTCGCATTTTTAGAAACAATCTACAGGTATGTGAATAGTTTTAGAAAAATATAAAAATTCATAAATGATGTTTTTATTGTAGAATTTTAAAACCAGGAGCGATATGGGTAAATATTGGCCCACTACTTTATCATTATAGTGATGTAGAAAACGAATTTAGTATAGAGCCAACGTATGAAGACTTATTAAGTATAATTGAACAAATCGGTTTTGAAATATTAGAGAATGAAACGAACGTTCGCACCAAATACACCAGTAACCCACGATCTATGTTACAATATGAGTATCTCAGTGCGTTTAGTGTTTGTAAAAAGCCTTTAAATACTAAAGATTAATATTATGATATTTTTTTAATAATATAAACTTACAGTTTATTATAAAGTATTATAAAATTGAAATATTGACTATTTGAGACAAATCAATCTTAATTTATTAAAAAATTCGAAGAATATAAATAAATATATCAAGTAAAATATGTTAAAATGGAAAAAAAATATTTGAAATGAATTAATTTTTGAAGAAAAACGGAAAAATATAATTATTTTGTTTGTTATATTTTTTATAATTTTTTTTTATTATGTATTATGATCAAAATAATATTCAGAAACAAAATATTATGTATAACTCTAACTATGAAGAGGAAATTATATTTGTTTAAGCGGGAGACTTGATTCTTTTGTAAAAGAAAATTGACAAACAATTATCAATGAATTTATGTAAAATAAGTATTAAGTTTAATTATTTTTCAAAATGAAAATACACTCGTTAAGATTTCTTTCATCAATGACGACCTGTAAATAATGAAATATTTTTATTTAGAATTATCGGGCAGCATATTTCTCAATTGTTATAACTCATATGATTATTATTTATTATAGATATATATTTATAGCTAATATAAAGACTAATCAAAATATAATGAAGTACCAAAAATTTATTTAAATGTTATAAATATTATTTGAAGGAAATAAAATTTTGTTCTAATTTAAAAATAATGGAGTTTTTTTTTATGAATAAATAATTTAAAATGTTTAATCATAAAATAAATTTTATATAAATAAAATTTTTTTTCTAGTTCTGTGTAGAGAAACTGTGTTTTACTGTACGATCATCGAGAAATCATGTCCTCTCAATAAAATAAAATAATTCCTAAACTTCGCTTGACTTGCTAGCGTTTCTTGCAATACCCATTTATTAAACTGCAACTCGAAGTAAGACATTTATAAGATTGATTCAAATTTTTTTATGTTGACCAATCAAATTATTGAATAATTCTATAATTTTTAACTTGGAAATGCATTTGTACTATAATTCTTATAAAAACAAATGTTAACTGGAAATTTCCAAAAAATGTTATTAATTGGAACTTTGTTCAATGTAATAATTATTCAATTTCAAATCAAGTATTTTAATCTCTGTATTATAGAGATTAAATTAAAGTAATATAATTTAGTCAAAAAATAGTATTTATATATTTAAATTATTTATATTTAAAAACATCGATATTAGATATAACATTCAAGCGGCATTGGTTATAAAAATGGCATATAGATGTCGGTACGCCAAACTTAGTAAGTAAAAATTATGTAGGGCAGCACTTTGTAAGATTTTGAAAATGAAAATGTTAGTTTGACATTACCGTTGTGTTGCACCATGTGTAATATGTAGATTTTTAATTCTTATAAATGTAATATATAATACACGCATGTTCTAGTATTTTTATTTTAAAAAAAATTATATGATATTGAATGATGAATAATTCATTTAAAAGTGTTCCCTGTAGAAATGCAGCTTATTTTCAAAAGATAGACGAAAATGATTGTTCAGCAGCTGCCAATGTAAAATTTTGAATTTATTAAAATCACTTGAAATAAATAGTTTTGAATTTAGGTAATAGATTATCATATTAAGAATCGAGAAATTCCAAATAAATACAATGTTCGGAATCCATATGAAGTTGAACGACAACAAATCGTAAAGAAACGTAGAATTGAGGACAGCTGCTTCGAAAATCCTGCACTGAATTTGGATGTTCCTGAAAAGACGCATAATCCTTTTGAGGTTAGTTTTTAGTTCCTTTTTCTCCTTTTTATCAGATGTAATAAAGATTTATAGTTTTATTATTATATTAGAAAGTATTAAAATTATTTGTATAAATTTTATATATTTTTTCTGTGTATAGGTAAAAAGGAGAAAAATAATTCATAAACAGAGAAATTGCTTTGTTAATGCCGGACTAAATATAAGAAAAACGGAAAATGATATTGTTATAAATCCTTATGAAATTTCGCGCCTTAAAGATATTGGAAATATACGAAATGGAATTGAAAATCCAGCTTTGGAATCACCAACGCCATTTGCAATTCAATTACCATTTCAGCCTACTGTTGGCTGTCGTATTAATTTTGAAAATTTTCTGATTGAGAAACCAATAAAACAGCAATCGAATGAAATTGATACTATGCCACAAGCATTTTATCCCGGTTCTGACCGGAAGAAATCATGGGAGCCTTCTCTGGCGACTGTCGATGAGGAGCAATTGGATATCGGTGAGAAATTAGATAGTTATCAATTGGAATTGGAAAACAGTATAAATGAAGCAATAAGTCGTAAATTGAGATCTGTCACGGCTGTAATTACACAAAGTACATCAAAAAGGTCAACTAACGAGACATCAATTAATGATGTACCAAAGGTGGATTATACAAATGATAATCTGGAGAGTTTCAGTAACAAAAAAATTGAACGGGAACCAGATAATAGATTTCGCCGAAGTATTCGTCGATTTATTAAAACAAAACCCGAACAAAACTTATCATCCTCTCCGCCGAAAGAAAAGAAAAAAAATAACACTGCGTTAGGGTTTTTAAGGCGTAGTATACGTAGTAAGCGCAAGAAAATAGTAATATAGAAAGTATTTAAGCCTAAATGAAAATTTTTTTTACAATTATTTTATATTAACTAAATTAGTTTTTTATTTACTCGTTTTTTTCTTATAAATTATATATTTTAATACGCTGAATGATACACAGTTGTTGTCCGTCGTTCTACATAGGTAA
This sequence comes from Atherix ibis, assembly GCA_958298945.1. NCBI lineage: Eukaryota > Metazoa > Arthropoda > Insecta > Diptera > Athericidae > Atherix > Atherix ibis. The sequence continues at coordinate 19,514,163 of OY282610.1, read as the reverse complement.
CCGCAACAAAATAGTATTCTAGAAAGTATCTATGCCTAAATTAAAATATAATTATTTTATACGAACTGAATTAGTTTTTATTTACTCATGTTTTTTCATAATTTATATAAGTAGATAAATAATTATAATATATCTGAATTTAAAATACAATGATCTCGAAAAATATTTTAGAAGTTAACATATACCAAATATTATACAAATAGAACTAAGAATTAAATGCAAAATAATTAATTATAAGAGAAAATATATATATACAAGTGGATAATTCCATATAAATTTTCTTTCATAAATATTAGACAAGGGGATATAACAAATTGAAATCGAACACTTCTTATATATAATGATTTTCCCCATAAACGAGAAAATGTATGTAATTAAAAGAATCACTGAAACCATTGACTTTTATTAAAAGTCAAATAAGAATTTTTATTTATTTTTGTCCAAGTTTAGAAAAAACAATGATATAACTAAACCAAAATAAAATATTTGAATGAATAAAAATTCGTAATAAAATAATATTCTCTTTATTTTTGAACATTTGCATTCAGAAATTGTACAAATAGTTGTGGTATTTTATTTAAATCACCATCAGTTGTGTGTAACTTTGAATAATTAAGAAATTGCCTTCGAAAACGATTTAATTGGATTGGACTGCAATCTGGTATGTCAACGTTTGTGTTGCTATTTTTTACAGCTATGGCTCCACAAATACCAACTTTTCGCGCCGAAATTATTTCATTAATAATACCTTGTGTTATTTTGTCCAGTTCGAATAAATAATTTGTTGCGTTTAGCGGTGGCTATAAAATAATTAAAGTAGCAATAAGTACAGTTAACAAATTTATATAAATTATGGGTGTACAATTGAAAAATATTTACATTTTGTGTAGATTGATTTGGAGGCAACGGTTTGGACTTAAATAATGCATCCCAAATTTCCTGAAATTCCAATTTGTCATCGGGAAAAGATATAAAAAGTGGACTATCCCATCTACAATTTGCTTGTGGCTCTTCGTATCGCATACATAGTGCGTCGAAAATTTCTTTTGAATATGTTTCGAATGTCTCAGAATCGGTTTTACGATTGATGTTTAGTTCCCACGCTCGATCTTTCTGTATTGCACAATATAATGTACATTGTGTACCTCGGGCTGCTTTACTAGCACAATAAATTTCATATCTATATCCTAAAAAATAATTACAACTTGACTGTGAGTTTCCTCATTTAAAATGAACTTTAATTCGATATCTATAAATACCTTTTATATAGTTGCTGGCGTCGAATATGCAAATATTTTCTTTGCTCAAATTTCGAAATAATTCAGACTTTAAGTCTGATCTAATTTGTTTCTCTTTTTGTGAATCACCAAACAGTTCATTTTTATTGAAGCCGGATTTCGATATTGTATCATTTTCTGAAACAATGATTACTTTCTTGCCTCTTTCTTCAAAATAATCCCGCAATTGTTGTGCCCGGCGAGACTTTCCACTAGCTGGAATACCTGATATCAATATCAATGGCATGATTTACTTCTTATTTGTACTATAACCACGGAATTTAATTTCAACAAGACTTATATTAAATAATTTATTGATTAACTATAACCAGAGTAATAAAAGATAATAAAAAAATTGTACAATTATACTAAATGAAGTTCCAAATAAATTACTTTTGATATATGGCGCTTTGGAGAAATGTCATTCGCTTATGACAGTTGCAAGTTTTCCTTACTAAAAAACTGTCCACTTTATTTAGTGCACAAACGATATTCATTTATTCACGACAAAACAATTCTCAATTTTATATAATAGTATTTTATTAATACTATAATTTAAAAAAAAATTAACTATATTTATTATTTTGACACTAATCTGACTATTGACATGCATGGACGACAATATTTTCAAGTAAAATATTTGTTAATAATACAGTTATGCCAACTGTTAAAGTAAATAAGCTGTCAATAATAGACCACGGGCTTTATGTTTTTTATAATTTGTGAGGGCGCCGGTTGTTATTTTGGCATCCTCGATTTCGCATTGAAATTTTTCACAAATTCTTAATTAATATTATTGAAATATCATAAAATCATCGAAAATGGGAAAAAGAAAACATAATGCAAAAGCACGACAAAATGTCGAAACAATAGTTGATGAAACTGCTACTAAAAAAGTAAGAATACTATAATTTTAAAATCTTATAACATTGATTAAATTATTTAGATTGAAATTGATCTGCCGGCTAATTCTGACAATGGTGGAGGTCACGATGATGCGAATGCATTGATTTTACCATCAGAAGGACGAGTTGTAAAAGAAAAGAAACAAAACCAAGCCGCGAAAATTGTATCGAAGAATCCGAGAAAAAAGGTGGGAAAAAAAATGTAAATTAATAACAATATTTTGATAAATACCAAATCAAATATATTTTTCAGAGAGCAGCACTTTTAGCTACACTGCCTGGAGAATTGAAAAAATGCACATCAACTAGTGCAATTCAGACAAGGAGTTCAAAAAAATTGAACAATACAGCACAAAATTCAAATTTTAATGAAGAAGATTCTCGAGAAGAAAATACTTCAGCTCCCAGAATAAGCGGTACTGCAGGTCGTAAAAAGAGATTACCTTCAGCGGAAGCGGAACCTGACAGTGATGAAAGCCGAGAGTATTGACTATATTGTATCATTTTATTGTAACAATTATTAATTTTATTTCGATCTTGTATGATTTTATAAAACAATGACTACTTTCTTGCATTTTCCTTCACAATAATCCCGCAATTGTTGTGCCCGGCGAGACTCCACTAGCTGGAATACATGATATCAATATCAATGGCAAAATTTACTTCTTATTTGTACTATAACTACTGTATTTATTTTAAACCAGATTAATATTAAATAATTTATAAACTTTACCAAGAGTAATAAAAGATAATAAAAAAATTGTACAATTATATGAATGAAGTTCCAAATAAATTTATTTTGATATATGAGCGCTTTGGAGAAATGCCATTCGCTTATGATAGTATCCCGTTTTCCTTACTAAAAAACTGTCCACTTTTTTCAATGCAGAAACAATATTCATTTATTTACAACAAAACAATTCTCAATTTTGTATAATAGTGTTTTATTAATACTATAATTTTAAAAAAAAACTATATTATTTTGACACTAATCTGACTATTGACACACATGTACGAAAAGATTTTAAAGTAAAACATTTGTTAATAATACAGTTGTGCCAACTGTTAAAGTAAATAAGCTGTCAATAATAGACCACGTGCTTTATGTTTTCATAACATGCGAGGGTGCCGGTTGTTGTTTTCTCATCCTCGTTTATTTCGCGTAGAAATTTTTACAAATTCTTAATTAATATTATTGAATTATTATAAAATCATCGAAAATGGGAAAAAGAAAATTTAACGCAAAAGCACGACAAAATGTCGAAACAATAGTTGATGACACTGCTACTAAAAAAGTAAGAATTCTATAATTTTAAAATGTTATAACAAATTGATGCGAAATTAAATTATTTAGATTAAAATTGATCTGCCGGATAATTCTGAGTATGGTGGAGGTTACGATGATGCGAATGCATTGGTTTTACCATCAGAAAAACGACTTGTTAAACAAAAGAAACAAAATCATCATGTCACGAGAATTTTATCGAAGAAACAAAGGAAAAAGTTGGAAAAAGTTGTTGATAAAAAGAAGAAAAAAGAAAATGTAAGAAACATGTTAAATTATTAACAATATATGGTTAATAAATACCAAAGGAAATATATTTTTCAGAGAGCCTCACTTTTAGCTGCATTGGCTTCTGTACAAGTTTCTGGTGGAGAATTGAAAAAATACACATCAATAAGTGCAATTCAGACAATGGGTTTAAAGAAATTGAATAATATAGCAAAAAATTCAAAATTTTATGAAAAAGATTCTCGCGAAGACAATACTTCAGCACCCAGAATAAGCGGTACTGCAGGTCGTAAGAAGAGATTAGCTTTAGCGAAAGCGGAAGCGGACAGTGATGACAGTCAAGAAGATAACAAGGCTAAAAAATCAATCAATGCAGTTGCGTGGGAGGAAAGTACTAACACTTCCGAATCAGAATCAGAAAATGAATCAAATATAGAGCAAAACAAAGCAAAAGATGAAGCTAAACCTGCATATGATAAATTACAAGTGGTAGAAAATAAAACAGAATCTATCAATGAAAAGAATACAGTAAATGAAGAGACACCAATAATTAGATCAGATCCAATAGCTGTCCAACCAGCCGTATATGTGCATGTTGATCGCGACCCAGCTATTCAAGTGGCACGTTTGAAATTACCGATTTTAGCTGAAGAACAAATGATTATGGAAACTATTAGTGAAAACTCAATTGTGATAATAGCGGGTGAAACTGGAAGTGGAAAAACAACACAGCTTCCACAATTTCTGTATGAAGCAGGTTACGCTAAAACGAAATTAATTGGAATTACAGAACCTCGTCGTGTTGCCGCTATTTCAATGTCTAAACGAGTAGCGCGAGAAATGAATTTATCGGAGAAGGAAGTGTCTTATCTTATTCGTTTTGAAGGAAATGTGACTGATACAACGCAAATAAAATTCATGACCGACGGTGTTCTTTTAAAGGAGATTGAACATGATTTTCTGTTAAAAAAGTACTCAGTCATTATTTTGGATGAGGCCCACGAACGTAGTGTTTATACCGACATTCTAATCGGTTTACTTTCCCGAATCGTACCTATGAGAAATAAAAAGTCTAATACACTGAAATTAATTATTATGTCAGCAACTCTTAGAGTTGAAGATTTTATAAATAATCCAAAGCTTTTCAAAATACCACCGCCTGTTGTGAATGTGGAAGCGCGTCAATTTCAAGTGACCGTTCACTTTCAAAAGAATACAGCGAAAGACTATGTTCACGAAGCATATCGAAAAGTTGTTAAAATTCACTCGAAATTGCCCGAGGGTGGTATTCTGATTTTTGTTACAGGTCAACAAGAGGTAAATGGAAAAATGGATCATATAAATAATTGCTGTTACTATTGTTTGTTTTAATTTGTTTTTCTATCAGGTGAAATATTTAATTAGAAAACTACGCAAAAGTTTTCCATTTAAATTGTGCAATAAAAATGAAGAGAAAAAAGGTAATGCCAAAGAACAATTTGAAAATCAAAAGAAAGTCACTAGAAACGAGTTGAATTCTGATGAAGAAGATTTTGAATTCGATATGCTTAAAGCTATAAAACGTGTTAAAAAAGCAAAGAAGAAATTAGCTGCTGGCATATCATTGCCAAAAATCGATCTTGATAGTTATAATTTACCAACAGAAGATACCGACGCCGATCTCATGGAAGTCAACTATGGTGACGACAATGATTTAGGCGAGGATGGTAATGGTAATTCGGATGTGAATTCAAATACAGAAGATGATGTTGAGGATGAAATTGAGATGACAAAACAACCGTTATGGGTATTGCCACTGTATTCATTGCTTTCTTCCGAGAAACAGGGTAGAATTTTTGAACCAATACCGGACGGATGTCGATTGTGTGTGGTTAGTACAAATTTAGCTGAGACATCACTGACAATTCCAAATATAAAATACGTCGTCGATACAGGACGACAAAAAGTTAGACTTTATGATAAAATTACAGGCGTTAGTGCATTTGTAGTAAAATTTACTAGCAAAGCATCCGCTAATCAGAGAGCTGGACGTGCAGGTCGCGTTAGTGCAGGCCATTGTTATCGCTTGTATTCTAGTGCTGTGTATAATGATGAATTCGAAGAATTTCCAATGCCAGATATCCAGAAAAAGCCAGTCGATGATTTAGTTTTACAAATGAAATGTATGGGTATCGACAAAGTTATCAATTTTCCTTTTCCATCGCCTCCTGATCACATACAATTAGAAGTTGCCGAACGACGTTTGAAATTACTGGGTGCTCTCGAAGAAGTACCTTTCAACGACAAGGACATAGCTAAAACTGGTACAAAAGTGACTCCACTTGGCATAGCTATATCAGCATTTAGTGTTGCGCCACGATACGGTAAAATGTTAGCACTAAGCCACCAGCAAAATCTTTTGCAGTATACAGTTTGTTTAGTAGCTGCATTGTCTGTACAAGAAGTATTAGTTGAAGTGTCTCTTAATGAAGAACAAAATATGAATCGCACAAAATGGTTAAATATTAGACGAGCATGGGTTGGTACTGGAAATTCACTGCTGCTGGGTGACCCTATGGTATTGCTACGTGCCGTTGGAGCATCCGAATATGCTGGTTCAATGGGCGAGCTCGAAGAATTCTGCGCTGAGAATGGTCTCCGATCGAAGGCGATAATCGAGATAAGAAAGTTACGTATTCAACTTACCAACGACATAAATTTAAATATTCCCGGCGTCAATTTATGTGTCGATCCGCAAATGCAGCCGCCTTCTGATCGACAGGCAAAATTTCTCAGGCAGATTCTCCTGGCTGGTATGGGCGACATGGTAGCAAGGAAAATTCCTGCTGATGAACTTAAAGATAAGGAAGCCAAACGAAAATATAAATACGCGTATAATTGTGCGGAAATGGAAGAGCCGGTCTTTATGCATGCGGCATCCGTTTTAAGAAAACAACTGCCTGAATGGGTTATATATAGCGAGGTATACGAACTGCACAATGATGATTCTCGTAAAATGTTTATGCGTGGCATAACAGCCATTGAACCTGAATGGCTTCTTACTTATGCACCTAGTCTTTGCAATTTGCGCTCAATTAGAGAAGATCCACCGCCGCGATACAATAAGAATGATGGAAAAATTTATTGTTTTGCTGAATCCACCTTTGGGCGAGCTGGGTGGGAATTACCAATTAGTGAGGTTGAAATGCCAATCGATAAGGCATGCTTGTATGTATCAAATTTTTTAATAATTTACTTCAATATTACAATTTTTATTTATATCGTAGGTATTTTGGAATGTTTTTTCTCAATGGAGAAGTATTTCCCAAATTACTCAAGTACAAAAATAAATTAACTTGTACACCGAGTTCAGTGGTAAAAAGTTGGGCAAATCTCAACGAATTTATTTCAGCGTTCACAAAGGCGCTTATAAGAAAACAAGTAAATTGCAGAGAAAAAATTTTAAATATATGGAAAAGCGAACCAAATTGTATGTTTATCTGTTAAAGATATTGATTCGTTAATAATTTGTTTATATTTTTTTATTTCTTATCTAGACTTGTTGACGCACTATAGAGATTTGCTGAATAATGTGGATACTTCAGAAATATCTGTTAATTGGCCACCAAATGATTGAATAAAAGCAATGTAACTTTATCTTTTTAATTATACCATTGAGTAATAATATATCAAGTTCTTCGAAAACATAGCAATATTTTTGTATATTAATGCATTGTCCATGAAAACATTGGTATCCACCCTTCATTGAAGTAAACTCATGCATTGGGTGTATGCGTAACGTAAGTATCAGAACAGAATCGATTTCACTCCCTTCAATTATTAGTGAGACAGGATTTTCAGTTTTTTTTTGTAAAAATGTTACTATGTTTAGTCCATTTATAGCAAAAAAATGATGAGCTTATTACTTATAATCATGGGTTATGTGAAGGAAAGTACCTTTAAAAAATCAAAAACGATATTTTTATGTAGAGATTTTGTTAAACGTTGGAACTCTGTTTATATTATTACTCTATGATAAAATTATGAACTGTGATATGATTTATAAATTGTATGTTCACTCTTATAGAAAAATACTTTCACAATATTCGATTTAATATACGTATGTAGTGTGCTGGTGCCCACAGTGTATACTTTATTGCATTAGCACACTGCAATCAATTATATATATATATATATATATATATATATATATATATATATAGATAAATTAGTAGGTTTAGTGGAGGAGTTATTTTAGTCTGAAAAATAAAGTTATAAAAAAAATAAATCATCTTTTTTTTATAAAAATAAATTTTAGAAAACCATATTAGTGACCCTGACGTAATAGAAGTTACCAGCTTTTTGGGAGAATATGCCAGAAGCTTGATTTCTTCAAGTCAAGAATTTTGAATTTCCGCGGGTTACGTATATTCGATTTTCGATTTTTTGTAGCGTTATGTTGGTACTCATGTCTCTCACTTATGCCGACAAGTTTGGCCATTTTGAATGTTCAGTTAATTTTTGACAGCTGCTTTGCTTGCACGTGTTTTGGCTCGTATTTGATTTTTGCCCATTGTCTACCAAAAACACAATCGTATTAACATTGCTAAGGGAGCAGTTGGACTCTGTCCGCGACGACCCAAATTTGCGCCAGAGGGTCATAACTGATGACGAATCATGGGTTTATAGTTATGACGTGGAAACCAAAGCTCAATCATCCCAATGGAAGCTGCCGCACGAGCCAAGACAGAAAAAAAACCGCGCCAAGTTCGGTCGAAAGTGAAGGTTCTGCTTACAGTTTTTGTTGGCAATACTGACAGTCGACACTTTTCCTGATAACACTGCTCTACTTTTATAACATGTTATGGTAAAAAAAGGCCACGCCATCTTACTTGTATTAATGTCGTCTTAATCTTTAAATATGTTAATTTACTTTAAATTGTTGAGTTGCTTTCATTTAAAATACAAAGGGTTATGGGCCCAGGATTAAACTAATATACTGTGTAGCTCATAAATTATTTGAAAAAATGGCTCAGAATAATTTTCGTATTGAATCTTTAAACAAGGAAAACTACGGCACTTGGTGTATCCACGCTCAGGCCGTGTTAATCAAGAATGGACTCTGGGGATATGTCAGTGGAGAAATCGAAAAACCTGAAGATCAAGCAAACATAAAAAAATGGGAAACCGACGATTCATATGCAAGGTTGGATTTATTTTTACTAATATCTTCTAGTGAAATACGTCAAGTAAGAAATTGTAAAACTTCAAAGGAAGTCTAGGATACCTTAAAGGGTATATACCAAAGTGAAGGCCTTGCTCGAAAGGTCACACTTCTCAAACGTCTTGTTTTGTATAAAATGACAACGGACGAGGACGTAAGAGATCATTTAAATAATTTGATGAATACTGTGGATAAACTGGAGGGCCTAGGAGTTGAAATAAATTATGATTTATTGACAATAATAATGTTAGTTGGAAAAATTACCGAAAAGGGATTTGATGTGACTTTTACTAAAAGCAAAGCATTCATTAAAAATTATGAGGGTGACACTATCCTCATGGCAAATAAAATTAATGGGTTATATTATGTTATTGAAAATGATAACCCTGAGGCTTCAAATTTAACAAATTTCGAGTCAAATTCTGAAAAACAATCTAAAATGAAATTATTTAATTTCAAACTTTAAAATATGCGCATCAAACAAAATCAATGGTGGGCCTAAACTTTAATCCCAATGAATCCTTTTCAGATTGTGAAATATGCATAAAGGGTAAAATGTCTAAATCAACATTTAAATCCAGCCAAGAAGTTAAAAATCTGGAATTACTAGAAACTGTCCATTCAGACGTAGTCGGACCCATGCGAACTTCATCAAATGCAGGGTGCCGTTACTTTGCAACTTTCATTGACGAAAAAAGCCGATATACTAAGATATATTTTCTAAAAAAGAAAAATAAAGTCATAACTTCTTTAAACAATTGAAAGAAGAGCTGAAAACTTAACTGGAAAAAAACATTAAATATCTCCAAAGTGATAATGGAATCGGAGAATATACAAAATATTAAATTGAAAATGGAATTCAAAGGAGACTGTCAGCTCCATACACTCCTCAACAGAGCGGATTGGCTGAGAGGAAGAATCGGACTATTTTGGACAAAGCCAGGTGCCTAATGTTGGATGGAAACCTAACTCACTCTTTTTGGGCTGAGGCTGTTTTTTGTTCCAATTATATCATAAATCGATCACCATCTCGTTCAAATAATAACAATACTCCATTTCAGATATGGTTCAAAAGAAAACCATCTGTAAAATATTTTCAAATTTTTGGATCTAAAGTCTTTTTCTTAAATAAAAACATTAATAAATCTAAATTTGATTCAAGAGCAAAAGAGGGAATTTTCGTTGGATATTCTGACATATCAAAAGCCTACCGCATATGGGATCCTGAAAAAAGAAAAGTTGTAATAACAAAGGATGTAAAAATCATAAATAAACCATATCAAAATGTTATACAAGAAAACTCTATTGAAGATCTATTTGTAGATGTAAAAATTACTAAACCAAAATTAGAAAGAGCAATTGAAATCAACATACAACCAGAAAATTCTCCAATTACTCTCCAGCAAGACTTCAACAACATAACTCAAGAAGAAGAACACTTATTCGATGAGGCAATTGAAATTGAAACTGATCCAGACACTAATTTGGAACTAGATCATGAATCAGATCAATCACGGACTACGACACTAAGAGATAGAAAGAAAATAGAGCCACCAAAATGGACGTTGGACTATGAATGTGAAAGTTCATCATTTTTTTGAAGAAGAAGCTCTAAATGGTCCTGATGCACTTTCATGGCGAAAAGCATTCAAAGAAGAAATCAAAGCTCATCTTAAAAACCAAACATGGAAAATAGTTAACAAAAATAATAACAGCAACGTCATTGACTCCAAAATTTCCGCCCCCGCGGAGGGATGGTATATAAAGGTTTATTTATCATCCTGAAGACAGCAATGCTGGAAGAGGGCTATAGTAAATATGTGACCGAAAGTGATATTTTATGGTATTAATATACTATATATATCACATAATGGTGGTGCATGAACAAAATGAAGGGGTGCATACATTTATATATGCACAAAATGATGGAAAGATGGTGGATGAGTACTGAAGAAATAGAGAGTGTAAAAAGGTCAGCAGGTTATAAGATTGCTGCCCACTGCTCACTGAGCGGGGTACAGACCTGAAGTACTCTAATAAAAAAAGTAGGTACCATGGGAACCGAGTTGCCCGACAGAACGAAGTTCAAACATGAAACAGATCTTTCAGGTCTTGGCGTTGAAGCTGCATTTTGAAAGCATAATATTTGTCTATATGCTAATGCAAGTGGAGTCGAACCTGTTGTTCTGTGGAGTGAATGAATTAGTTCTGTGCTCGGTTATTGGAGAGGTTGCTTAGGCATTCACGTGGTGGCTGTGGTTGACACCCATATCGCGGGTACGATCTACGGATCGCGGAAGGGAGATAACTGGCAAAAGTAGCAATACTTTGCACTTATCTCGGGCGATGTATCTGCTTATGACATCAGAGGTTTAAGGTAGGCCTCGCCACTAGCAGTTGGGGTAGTCAGCTTATAAATGATTACTTACTGCTAAACAATTCAGTTAATTGGTTAGTACTCTCAGTTATGGTTGCGCTGATTGAGCGTATAATATCTCAATCCCAATGGTCGTGGGCGACCGGTGTTAGTTTGTCTTACGACGCGATATAGCACCACTAAATACATAGAGACTTCTGACTCCAAAATTGTATTTAAAATAAAATATAAACCAACGGGAGAAATTGAAAGACGAAAAGCCCGACTAGTGGCACGCGGATTTGCTTAGCGCCCTGGGAAAGACTTTGGTGAGACATATGCTCCAGTCACAAAATTGAGCTCAATTAGACTACTTTTGGCATTTTCCGTTGAAGAAGAACTCCATATTAACCAGCTTGATGTATCTACCGCATTTTAAATGGTCAAATTAAAGAAAAACTTTACATGTCATTGCCAACAGACCTACACGAGCTCTTAAATGAAATAATGCAAGAAGAATGCGACAACAATCAACTTGTCTTCAATAAAGCTCAGCAAATGCTAAAAGACTTAAGAGAAGGAAAGGAAGAAAAAGTATGCCGCCTAAATAGGGCCATATACGGACTTAAACAGGCTGGAAGACAGTGGTACGAAAAATTAGATGCTAAAATGAGGGACCTGGGTTTTCAGGCCTCTTCTGCAGACCCCTGTATTTATACTTGTTTTGAGAGGGCGAGAAAAAATACTTTTGACAATATATGTCGATGATATCATCATTGCAAGTAAAAACAAGCATAAAATAAAAAACCTAAAAAATGATTTAATGTCAACATTTGAAATGAGAGACCTGGGAAACTTAACACACTGTCTTGGAATTGAATTTGTTTGCGAACAAGTAAAAATAAGGGCATCCCAATCCAGGTATATTGATGAAATTTTAGAAAGATTTAATATGTCCACATGCCACCCAGTTAAATCACCTATGGCACCGGGCCTAAAACTAACGAAAACTACCAGCTCTAAACTACCGAATTATCCTTATCAAAATTTGATCGGATCATTAATGTACCTCTCTATAGCGACCAGACCTGATATATGTCATGCAATAAGTTATTTAAGCCAGTATAACTCTTGTTTTAATGAAAGTCACTGGCAAGCTGCAAAGAGGGTGCTGCGTTACCTGAAGGGTACACGGGACTTATCTTTGATATATGAAAAGTCAGGACAACCACTAATGGGGTTTACAGATGCAGACTGGTGATCTTGTCTGGATGATCGCCGCTCATACACCGGCTATTGTTTCAAAATGGTTGGAGCTGTAATTCGCTGGGAATCACGTAAAGAACGAACTGTTGCCATATCAACTCAGGAAGCAGAGTACATGGCTCTAACTGATGCAGCTAAGGAGGCAATGCATCTTAAGCAGATTTTATCAGATATGGGTGTATCACAAAGGAGTATTACAATATATAACGACAACACATCAGCTCAAAATCCAGCGAGGAACCCAATTGTCAGCTCTCGCTCCAAACATATCAATATAAAAGAGCACTTTATCCGTGAAAAAGTGCAGGAGGGAGAGATCAATGTATTACATATACCGACAAGTAAGATGGAGGCTCATATACTAACAAAGGGACTTGCTGAACCTCGCCACAACCTCTTAATAAGGGCTCTGGGTCCTTGTGGACAATACCGTTCGAAGCATAAAAAAGTAATCAACATTGTCTTGATTCGAGACTTCTGAAAACGCAATTTTTTGGTTTTGGCTCGCCTTTGGATTGACGCTTAGTTTCAGAGTCCTATTTAAAGCACCATAACTCATTACCAGTTACGATCGAATCAAGAAAGTCTAGATCGTTTTCAGCAGTTTCAACAATGTCTTTGCAATGCTCCACACGAGCGATTTTTTGGCCTTCATTTACTTCATGTGGAACAAAACGCGCACAGACCTTTCTTTTACACAAATCTTCAGTTAAAATTCTCCAAATAGTGTTTTTACTCGTATTTAATTCCTCAGCCAACATTCTCATAGTAAAATTTGCATCGATACCAATGATTTCACGGACTTTTTCTACCAATTTAGCACGGTTACTGGCTTCTAGACGACCTGGCCTAAGGCCAATTTCTTTTATTTAAACGGCTGTTACTTTTATCCGATTTACATGAATTTAGGTGCGTTTGAAAGAGGATGAATGTATATTTTTAATGCTGTAAATTTTTTAATAGATGGCGCTGCATGTTGTATGATTTAAATATAAAATTCGGTTACTGTGTACATTCAATAAAACCGAGTTTATATTTTTATATAAATAATAACGTGGTCACTGATAATAGAGCGTACATTTTCCATTAACTTAGTCCTTAATTAAATTTATACTTTTATCTCTTTTTGAAAATTATTTGTTTATTATCTATCCAAATGATATTTTTAAATGCAGAACAGTCTTATAATGTTTATATTTAAATAAATTTATTGGTTTTCTTGTTATTTTAATCATTTCTTTTGTAAAAATTACCTATTACGTTAGTATAATTTTTTTTTCAAAAACCAATAAAACTAAATCTTTAAATAAATGATATTATTTTATTATGGTTAAGTATTGTTTTTTAAAATAAATGAATACTCAGAAAATAATTTACAAGCACATATAAGTGATTTTTTATTGTTAACGTATCATCAGATTCAGTCATATTATTTGCATTTAAAATAAGATTATTACTAATTGTTATTTTTTGCGGTGGCGTTTGTACATGCTTTTCAGATAAAAATCGACTCTTTTTGGGCGCTTTTACTTTTCCATGGTAACAAATTTTGTCACCATAAATATTGAATAAGTGTGCATTTTTTTAATCCATTGAATTAATCCCGTTGTTGATTGTTCAATTTGTTGCAAAAGCAATATGTACAAATATAAAATCGCCCCTGTCTGAAAGCGATGCCTTTGAGCAGTATGCATGTGTGACTCTAGCTTTAAGTTGACGCCTTAACTGTCTATCCTTATACTCTATAATCTAACGAAAGCAACGCGGATGCTAGACAAGGAACGATTGCCATCCGTTTGCACCTGTCACACAGTACAGGGTAAGGTTGAATGCGTAGCAGAATATTGTATATTTGTAAAATTAAAAAAATAAAAATATATTTTTTTCTTCACCGATATCAGATTTTTGAACAGATAATAAAAATCGAATACTAAAAAACACTAATTGTTCTGGTCAAGCCCAATACAAAATATGTACATTTTCCCCTGAAAGAATACAATCTCATTTTTAAGATCACCCTGTTACAGAAATATCATTAAAATATTCACAGCGCCATTTAAATTTTCTTGACGTTTGATTCGTTCTCACTTTTTTCAGAATTTATAAATTTCAGATGATAAATTAATTTATTTAATAATAAGCATTCATTTGAAGTTTATTTCAAATTTTCGAAATTGAAACCGGACTAAGTAATGCCATAATAAAAATTTGAAGAGTTTTCAATCATTGTGAATATCACCTGATTATTTGTGTACGAACGTATGAAAGTAGTTTCAAAATCATAAGAATTTTAAACGATTGACAATTGTTAATTAAATAATAATTATAAGTGGCCAAAAAAATTCCAATAACAAATGTAAAATCAAAAAAAAAATTTTACTTACAATAACAAATTCCAACTCTAAAAAATAAATATCCTAAAAGATCGAAGCAATCTCTGACATTTTATCTATGGTTTAAAAGGAATAAATTCATTTGATTCAGTTTCACTCTAAGAATATTGTTTGTGATTCGTGGTTGGAAATATTTTTTTGTAAAATGGAAAACTCCACATATAAAAAAAAATTGTCTAATGAGGATTCAAAGTAAGTTTTGAATTAATTTTTACTGTGATATTAATAGAAAAACCAATAAATATTATATTTATTATATTAATGTTTAGAAGATCAAGTGATTATGTGAAATACAATATTAAAATTCATAGAAATTTTGCAAAATTTTTATTTAGGTCCAAAAATGAGAATGAGAATCAGAGCTACCGCCCTAGTTATTTTCATAATACAAGAGGACAACAATCAATAAGTCCACATCGAAAACCATGTGAAATGGAAAGTAATTCCAATACAAAATGTAAGTATTAAATAATCATTTTCCATTAATAAAATATTCAATTTAAAAATGTAACTACGCTAAAGATAAAATATTCATTTTTGTATTATATTTGTTTTTTTTTTGCTGTTGTTGCTGTTAATATTTAAAGCAAACCTCGAGGAGAATAAGAAATTATCAAATATTAGAAGTCCTTCTCCAACTAGAACGGTTAAAATATTTGGTGATGATGCTGCTATTTATGATTTAAATAGTTTTTCAATTCTAAAACCATCCATTTGGTCATGTACTGAAGAGGATTTGAAAAAACTAGCATTATCCTGTAATCGAACAAATATACGTACACGTCCATCAATTAGTTCTGATTCGGAAATTGATGAATTCGAATTACCTGATTTTTCAACTTTTTGCCAAGGTTTATCTGCTGAACATTCAGAGATGTTGAATGAAAAATTAGTAGAAAATATTCCGATTGAAATAAAAAAAATTGAAGAGACTCCGAAAACGGTTAAATTATGTGGTGATGATGCTGCTATTGATGATAATTTCGAGAGAAAATCATGGATTTGGCCATGGAATAGAAAGAATATGCCAAAACAATTATTATCCTATGGAACTGGATTTAATAATCGAATCAATACACATATGAGTCCATCAAATAGTACTAATTTAGAATTACCTGATTCATCAACTTTACGCCAAGGTTTATCTCCTAAACATTCAGAGATGTTGAATGAAAAATTAGTAGAAAATATTCCGATTGAATTAAAAAAAATTGAAGAGACTCCGAAAACATCATTTTACTCTTCTTTGGAGCCTTATCAATCAAAATCGAATATAATAGATCGAACATTTAAAAACAATGCGGAACCTACAAATAATTCAAATAATGATGTATTAGGTTTGAATAATTGGTTCCAAGAAAAATTGCAATTGAAAGAACCAAATTCAGATAATTTGTTGGTAAATAAGAATTTGAACTCATATAATTTAGAAAGTTGTGGTAATAATAGTCGAAATCCTGTAACAATTGATTCAGCATCTATAACTGATGAACCTCGTATAGAAAAAGAGGATTGGACACTAAATCCAGAATTGCCGAAGAAAGGTGATCGTCGAGAATATAGTAACAACAAGGCATTGTTGACAGAGTCCGATATGGAAAGTAAAGCCGACTCAAACACTAAAAATGAATTGATCAATTTAGAAGAAAATTATTTAGTAAACTTAAACAAAACGAAAGTGGAATATATCAAATCAATTCCCAAAGTAACCGCAGATAGGTTTTATTGTAAAATATTCAGCAAAAGCTACAAAAACAAAAAAATGATGCATCGGCACGAAGAAGAGCATGATTTGGTTTTGCGATGCCAATACTGTAAGAAAGTGTTTGCACTCCAACGAACATTAAATTATCACTTAAAAAAGTGTCCCAAAATGCCTACTGCTGTACGTAAATAATTAACTGCAACTTACAAGTTTTGTCATAAATTTTTTTAAAACTTTCTGCAATTATTTTGAATATTGTTTTTATTTTCCATTCAACTCTAAGAATTAATTATGTTGGTTTCGTGAAAAAATAGACTATTAAAATGAAATACAAACAAGGAAATAATCAGGAGGAATGGAATTCTCACACTTGGAGTGTTAAGATTATTTTTAAATGTTTTTAATTGTATGGTATATGATAGATTGTTCCTGATAAATTTCATTGAAATTTTAATAATCATTAAATGCGTATTATTTTAGTTCACTAAATAATACAATTTTTATTTTATGGGAAGCCACTAAACGAACACTTTTGGATAGAAAATTAGCTGGGCAGAATTATACAAAAAAAAAAGTTTACGTATTAACCAAACATTTGGTGAAAACTTTAGCTATAAATAAATTTATAGATGACAAAAAAGAAACAATGAAGTTTTATTCCTAATCCCTTTAAAAAATTTAAAACCCTCGGAAATGGAATCTGTTATTGTTCACCTTTCTAATAAAAAAAAACCCCTGGTTATGATTTAATAGCAGTTTCCTTTTAAAAAAATAAGGTCTGCAAGAACTTGTAAACTTGCAAATTGTGGTACATAGTATGTTCCAAAAATAATTGATTTTTTGGATATAGAATAAAATACACATTATATTATCTTTAAAAGTTATTATTTATTCAAAATAAATAGAAAATAGTCACATGATTTCATCAAAAATTCGTTCACTTTTTTGGTGTTGTGAGGTGGTGCATTATCGTGCAATAAAACAGCTGGTTTCCTGCTGGATAATCAGGTCTTACACGACTTTTCCACAAACGGTCTAAAACGCCTAAATAGTATTCTCCATTAACAGTTCGACCTTCTGGAACAAATTCCTTGTGGACAATTACGAATCATAAAAAGTAATCAACATTGTCTTGATTCGAGACTTCTGAAAAGGCAACTTTTTGGTTTTGGCTCGCTTTTGGACTTCCATTCAGCAGATTGACGCTTAGTTTCCGGGTCATATTTAATGCACCATGACTCATCATCACCAGTTATGATCGAATCAAGAAAGTCTAGATCGTTTTCAACAGTTTCAACAATGTCTTTGCAATGTTCCACACGAGCAATTTTTTGGTCTTCATTTAATTTATTTGGAACAAAACGCGCACAGACCTTTCTTTTACACAAATCTTCAGTTAAAATTCTCCAAATAGTGTTTTTACTCGTATTTAATTTCTCAGCCAACATTCTTGTAGTAAAATTTGCATTGATACCAATGATTTCACGGACTTTTTCTACCAATTTAGCATGATTACTAGCTTCTGGACGACCTGGCCTTAGGTCGTCATTTAAATCCTTACGACCATTTTTAAATCGTGTAAACCACGTATAAGTTTAAGTACGACTTATACAATAATCACCATAAATTTTTCCCATCGATTCGTATGTCTCAGCGAATTTTTTTTCAAGTTTAACACAAAATTTGCTCTTTTTTTATTTTGTAACATTATTAGCACACTTTTTCTTTTATTTAAATGGCTGTAACTTTTATCCGATTTACATGAATTTAGGTGCGTTTGAAAGAGGATGAATGTATATTTTTAATGCTGTAAATTTTCAATAGATGGCACTGCATGCTGTATGATTTAAATATCGGTTATTTTTGGGACATACTGTGTATAATCTATACTTAGACTTGTTAGGAAAATTATGTATTTAATTGTTTTGTTAATAAATACGAATACAAAGTAAAAATATTCATTAAATCCATTAAAATTTTTAAAAAATCACCCTCTCTATGGCTTATAAAAATCACCCTTTTAACAATTTTATACAAAAAAAAATAAATCGTTAAATATTCACCACATAATATATGTGATAATAGGATGGCATTCATAATTTTTAGAATAATATTTCTAGATTTAATTGAACTAACAAATGAAATTAATTCTATTACAAAACTCCAAATGGAGACGAAAATGGAAAAGAACTATTATTATTATTAAATGTGAAACAAGTCGAATGAAATACGGAGCATTTATAAAATTCATACGTAAAAGGTTTTTTTTCTAAAGATTTTAGTTTTTGAGAGAATTCAATTGAATTTAATTTAATAACAAAATTAATATCGCACAAATACTTACCTCACACATCTTAAATAATTAATTGTTGATTTTGTGAAATATGCTAGCCAAAAAAAACCATTTGAATTGAATTCAAATACACCAGGCGTTTTCCTTTGTACCAATTTTCCAACTACTAGTCGGTAGTTCTAGCTGTCATCATCTACTCTACCTCGAACAAACGAGCACATTGAACTGGAAGTTACGCATACAATTTACGTTGGAAGGATTCTAGTTGCTAAAGTGAAAATAGTTTGTTTTGGGGGTTCGTTGGTTATGTTGAAGAGTCATATGTTTGTCAGTATTGTTTATGTGTGAATAAACTCAGTTTTTATTGTTTATGTATGAGTAAACTCAGTATTGTTTCTGACTGTTATGAGGTTATGTTTCTACTAGTATTTAGAATTTGGCTTTCCTTTGGTCATCTACCGGCTAGTAGCAAAATTGGTCCAAAGGAAAACGCCTTAGTTGATAATTCTAGTTGTCATCATCTACTCTACCTCGAACAAACGAGCACATTGAACTGAGAGTTACGCATACAATTTACGTTAGATGGATTCTAGTTGCTAAAGTGAAAATAGTTAGTTTTGCGGGTTCGTTGGTTATGTTGAAGAGTCATATTTTTGTCAGTATTGTTTATGTGTGAATAAACTCAGTTTTTATTGTTTATGTATGAGTAAACTCAGTATTGTTTCTGACTGTTTTGAGGTTATGTTTCGACTAGTATTTAGAATTTGGCTTTCCTTTGGTCATCTACCGACTAGTAGCAAAATTGGTCCAAAGGAAAACGCCTTAGTTGGTAATTCTAGTTGTCATCATCTACTCTACCTCGAACAAACGAGCACATTGAACTGGGAGTTACGCATACAATTTACGTTAGATGGATTCTAGTTGCTAAAGTGAAAATAGTTAGTTTTGGGGGTTCGTTGGTTATGTTGAAGAGTCATATTTTTGTCAGTATTGTTTATGTTGTGAATAAACTCAGTTTTTATTGTTTATGTGTGAGTAAACTCAGTATTGTTTCTGACTGTTTTGAGGTTATGTTTCTACTAGAGTTTAGAATTTGGCTTTTCTTTGGTCATCTACCGACTAGTAGCAAAATTGGTCCAAAGGAAAACGCCTTAGTTGGTAGTTCTAGTTGTCATCATCTACTCTACCTCGAACAAACGAGCACATTGAACTGGGAGTTACGCATACAATTTACGTTAGATGGATTCTAGTTGCTAAAGTGAAAATAGTTTGTTTTGGGGGTTCTTTGGTTATGTTGAATAGTCATATTTTTGTCAGTATTGTTTATGTGTGAATAAACTCAGTTTTTGTTGTTTATGTGTGAGTAAACTCAGTATTGTTTCTGACTGTTTTGAGGTTATGTTTCGGCTAGTATTTAGAATTTGGCTTTCCTTTGGTCATCTACCGACTAGAAGCAAAATTGGTCCAAAGGAAAACGCCTTAGTTGGTAATTCTAGTTGTCATCATCTACTCTACCTCAAACAAACGAGCACATTGAAGTGGGAGCTACGCATACAATTTACGTTAGATGGATTCTAGTTGCTAAAGTGAAAATAGTTAGTTTTGTGGGTTCGTTGGTTATGTTGAAGAGTCATATTTTTGTCAGTATTGTTTATGTGTGAATAAACTCAGTTTTTATTGTTTATGTGTGAGTAAACTCAGTATTGTTTCTGACTGTTTTGAGGTTATGTTTCGACTAGTATTTAGAATTTGGCTTTCCTTTGGTCATCTACCGACTAGTAGCAAAATTGGTCCAAAGGAAAACGCCTTAGTTGGTAATTCTAGTTGTCATCATCTACTCTACCTCGAACAAACGAGCACATTGAAGTGGGAGCTACGCATACAATTTACGTTAGATGGATTCTAGTTGCTAAAGTGAAAATAGTTTGTTTTGGGGGTTCTTTGGTTATGTTGAATAGTCATATTTTTGTCAGTATCGTTTATGTGTGAATAAACTCAGTTTTTGTTGTTTATGTGTGAGTAAACTCAGTATTGTTTCTGACTGTTTTGAGGTTATGTTTCTACTAGTATTTAGAATTTGGCTTTCCTTTGGTCATCTACCGACTAGTAGCAAAATTGGTCCAAAGGAAAACGCCTTAGTTGGTAATTCTAGTTGTCATCATCTACTCTACCTCGAACAAACGAGCACATTGAACTGGGAGTTACGCATACAATTTACGTTAGATGGATTCTAGTTGCTAAAGTGAAAATAGTTAGTTTTACGGGTTCGTTGGTTATGTTGAAGAGTCATATTTTTGTCAGTATTGTTTATGTGTGAATAAACTCAGTTTTTATTGTTTATGTATGAGTAAACTCAGTATTGTTTCTGACTGTTTTGAGGTTATGTTTCGACTAGTATTTAGAATTTGGCTTTCCTTTGGTCATCTACCGACTAGTAGCAAAATTGGTCCAAAGGAAAACGCCTTAGTTGATAATTCTAGTTGTCATCATCTACTCTACATCGAACAAACGAGCACACTGAACTGAGAGTTACGCATACAATTTACGTTAGATGGATTCTAGTTGCTAAAGTGAAAATAGTTAGTTTTGCGGGTTCGTTGGTTATGTTGAAGAGTCATATTTTTGTCAGTATTGTTTATGTGTGAATAAACTCAGTTTTTATTGTTTATGTATGAGTAAACTCAGTATTGTTTCTGACTGTTTTGAGGTTATGTTTCGACTAGTATTTAGAATTTGGCTTTCCTTTGGTCATCTACCGACTAGTAGCAAAATTGGTCCAAAGGAAAACGCCTTAGTTGGTAGTTTTAGTTGTCATCATCTACTCTACCTCGAACAAACGAGCACATTGAACTGGGAGTTACGCATACAATTTACGTTAGATGGATTCTAGTTGCTAAAGTGAAAATAGTTTGTTTTGGGGGTTCTTTGGTTATGTTGAATAGTCATATTTTTGTCAGTATCGTTTATGTGTGAATAAACTCAGTTTTTGTTGTTTATGTGTGAGTAAACTCAGTATTGTTTCTGACTGTTTTGAGGTTATGTTTCGACTAGTATTTAGAATTTGGCTTTCCTTTGGTCATCTACCGACTAGTAGCAAAATTGGTCCAAAGGAAAACGCCTTAGTTGGTAATTCTAGTTGTCATCATCTACTCTACCTCAAACAAACGAGCACATTGAAGTGGGAGCTACGCATATAATTTACGTTAGATGGATTCTAGTTGCTAAAGTGAAAATAGTTTGTTTTGGGGGTTCTTTGGTTATGTTGAAAAGTCATATTTTTGTCAGTATCGTTTATGTGTGAATAAACTCAGTTTTTGTTGTTTATGTGTGAGTAAACTCAGTATTGTTTCTGACTGTTTTGAGGTTATGTTTCTACTAGTATTTAGAATTTGGCTTTCCTTTGGTCATCTACCGACTAGTAGCAAAATTGGTCCAAAGGAAAACGCCTTAGTTGGTAATTCTAGTAGTCATCATCTACTCTACCTCGAACAAACGAGCACATTGAACTGGGAGTTACGCATACAATTTACGTTAGATGGATTCTAGTTGCTAAAGTGAAAATAGTTAGTTTTGCGGGTTCGTTGGTTATGTTGAATAGTCATATTTTTGTCAGTATTGTTTATGTGTGAATAAACTCAGTTTTTATTGTTTATGTATGAGTAAACTCAGTATTGTTTCTGACTGTTTTGAGGTTATGTTTCGACTAGTATTTAGAATTTGGCTTTCCTTTGGTCATCTACCGACTAGTAGCAAAATTGGTCCAAAGGAAAACGCCTTAGTTGGTAATTCTAGTTGTCATCATCTACTCTACCTCGAACAAACGAGCACATTGAACTGGGAGTTACGCATACAATTTACGTTAGATGGATTGTAGTTGCTAAAGTGAAAATAGTTAGGTTTGGGGGTTCGTTGGTTATGTTGAAGAGTCATATTTTTGTCAGTATTGTTTATGTTGTGAATGAACTCAGTTTTTATTGTTTATGTGTGAGTAAACTCAGTATTGTTTCTGACTGTTTTGAGGTTATGTTTCTACTAGAGTTTAGAATTTGGCTTTCCTTTGGTCATCTACCGACTAGTAGCAAAATTGGTCCAAAGGAAAACGCCTTAGTTGGTAATTCTAGTTGTCATCATCTACTCTACTTCGAACAAAATAGCACATTGAAGTGGGAGCTACGCATACAATTTACGTTAGATGGATTCTAGTTGCTAAAGTGAAAATAGTTTGTTTTGGGGGTTCTTTGGTTATGTTGAATAGTCATATTTTTGTCAGTATCGTTTATGTGTGAATAAACTCAGTTTTTGTTGTTTATGTGTGAGTAAACTCAGTATTGTTTCTGACTGTTTTGAGGTTATGTTTCGACTAGTATTTCGAATTTGGCTTTCCTTTGGTCATCTACCGACTAGTAGCAAAATTGGTCCAAAGGAAAACGCCTTAGTTGGTAATTCTAGTTGTCATCATCTACTCTACCTCAAACAAACGAGCACATTGAAGTGGGAGCTACGCATACAATTTACGTTAGATGGATTCTAGTTGCTAAAGTGAAAATAGTTAGTTTTGTGGGTTCGTTGGTTATGTTGAAGAGTCATATTTTTGTCAGTATTGTTTATGTGTGAATGAACTCAGTTTTTGTTGTTTATGTGTGAGTAAACTCAGTATTGTTTCTGACGGTTTTGAGGTTATGTTTCTACTAGTATTTAGAATTTGGCTTTCCTTTGGTCATCTACCGACTAGTAGCAAAATTGGTCCAAAGGAAAACGCCTTAGTTGGTAATTCTAGTTGTCATCATCTACTCTACCTCGAACAAACGAGCACATTGAAGTGGGAGCTACGCATACAATTTACGTTAGATGGATTCTAGTTGCTAAAGTGAAAATAGTTTGTTTTGGGGGTTCTTTGGTTATGTTGAATAGTCATATTTTTGTCAGTATCGTTTATGTGTGAATAAACTCAGTTTTTGTTGTTTATGTGTGAGTAAACTCAGTATTGTTTCTGACTGTTTTGAGGTTATGTTTCGACTAGTATTTCGAATTTGGCTTTCCTTTGGTCATCTACCGACTAGTAGCAAAATTGGTCCAAAGGAAAACGCCTTAGTTGGTAATTCTAGTTGTCATCATCTACTCTACCTCAAACAAACGAGCACATTGAAGTGGGAGCTACGCATACAATTTACGTTAGATGGATTCTAGTTGCTAAAGTGAAAATAGTTAGTTTTGTGGGTTCGTTGGTTATGTTGAAGAGTCATATTTTTGTCAGTATTGTTTATGTTGTGAATGAACTCAGTTTTTATTGTTTATGTGTGAGTAAACTCAGTATTGTTTCTGACTGTTTTGAGGTTATGTTTCTACTAGAGTTTAGAATTTGGCTTTCCTTTGGTCATCTACCGACTAGTAGCAAAATTGGTCCAAAGGAAAACGCCTTAGTTGGTAATTCTAGTTGTCATCATCTACTCTACTTCGAACAAACGAGCACATTGAAGTGGGAGCTACGCATACAATTTACGTTAGATGGATTCTAGTTGCTAAAGTGAAAATAGTTTGTTTTGGGGGTTCTTTGGTTATGTTGAATAGTCATATTTTTGTCAGTATCGTTTATGTGTGAATAAACTCAGTTTTTGTTGTTTATGTGTGAGTAAACTCAGTATTGTTTCTGACTGTTTTGAGGTTATGTTTCGACTAGTATTTCGAATTTGGCTTTCCTTTGGTCATCTACCGACTAGTAGCAAAATTGGTCCAAAGGAAAACGCCTTAGTTGGTAATTCTAGTTATCATCATCTACTCTACCTCGAACAAACGAGCACATTGAAGTGGGAGCTACGCATACAATTTACGTTAGATGGATTCTAGTTGCTAAAGTGAAAATAGTTTGTTTTGGGGGTTCTTTGGTTATGTTGAATAGTCATATTTTTGTCAGTATCGTTTATGTGTGAATAAACTCAGTTTTTGTTGTTTATGTGTGAGTAAACTCAGTATTGTTTCTGACTGTTTTGAGGTTATGTTTCTACTAGTATTTAGAATTTGGCTTTCCTTTGGTCATCTACCGACTAGTAGCAAAATTGGTCCAAAGGAAAACGCCTTAGTTGGTAATTCTAGTTGTCATCATCTACTCTACCTCGAACAAACGAGCACATTGAACTGGGAGTTACGCATACAATTTACGTTAGATGGATTCTAGTTGCTGAAGTGAAAATAGTTAGTTTTGGGGGTTCGTTGGTTATGTTGAAGAGTCATATTTTTGTCAGTATTGTTTATGTGTGAATAAACTCAGTTTTTATTGTTTATGTATGAGTAAACTCAGTATTGTTTCTGACTGTTTTGAGGTTATGTTTCTACTAGAGTTTAGAATTTGGCTTTTCTTTGGTCATCTACCGACTAGTAGCAAAATTGGTCCAAAGGAAAACGCCTTAGTTGGTAATTCTAGTTGTCATCATCTACTCTACCTCGAACAAACGAGCACATTGAAGTGGGAGCTACGCATACAATTTACGTTAGATGGATTCTAGTTGCTAAAGTGAAAATAGTTTGTTTTGGGGGTTCTTTGGTTATGTTGAATAGTCATATTTTTGTCAGTATCGTTTATGTGTGAATAAACTCAGTTTTTATTGTTTATGTGTGAGTAAACTCAGTATTGTTTCTGACTGTTTTGAGGTTATGTTTCTACTAGAGTTTAGAATTTGGCTTTCCTTTGGTCATCTACCGACTAGTAGCAAAATTGGTCCAAAGGAAAACGCCTTAGTTGGTAGTTCTAGTTGTCATCATCTACTCTACCTCGAACAAACGAGCACATTGAACTGGGAGTTACGCATACAATTTACGTTAGATGGATTCTAGTTACTGAAGTGAAAATAGTTAGTTTTGGGGGTTCGTTGGTTATGTTGAAGAGTCATATTTTTGTCAGTATTGTTTATGTGTGAATAAACTCAGTTTTTATTGTTTATGTATGAGTAAACTCAGTATTGTTTCTGACTGTTTTGAGGTTATGTTTCTACTAGAGTTTAGAATTTGGCTTTCCTTTGGTCATCTACCGACTAGTAGCAAAATTGGTCCAAAGGAAAACGCCTTAGTTGGTAATTCTAGTTGTCATTATCTACTCTACCTCGAACAAACGAGCACATTGAAGTGGGAGCTACGCATACAATTTACGTTAGATGGATTCTAGTTGCTAAAGTGAAAATAGTTAGTTTTGGGGGTTCGTTGGTTATGTTGAAGAGTCATATTTTTGTCAGTATTGTTTATGTGTGAATAAACTCAGTTTTTGTTGTTTATGTGTGAGTAAACTCAGTATTGTTTCTGACTGTTTTGAGGTTATGTTTCTACTAGTATTTAGAATTTGGCTTTCCTTTGGTCATCTACCGACTAGTAGCAAAATTGGTCCAAAGGAAAACGCCTTAGTTGGTAATTCTAGTTGTCATCATCTACTCTACCTCAAACAAACGAGCACATTGAAGTGGGAGCTACGCATACAATTTACGTTAGATGGATTCTAGTTGCTAAAGTGAAAATAGTTAGTTTTGTGGGTTCGTTGGTTATGTTGAAGAGTCATATTTTTGTCAGTATTGTTTATGTGTGAATAAACTCAGTTTTTATTGTTTATGTGTGAGTAAACTCGGTATTGTTTCTGACTGTTTTGAGGTTATGTTTCTACTAGAGTTTAGAATTTGGCTTTCCTTTGGTCATCTACCGACTAGTAGCAAAATTGGTCCAAAGGAAAACGCCTTAGTTGGTAGTTCTAGTTGTCATCATCTACTCTACCTCGAACAAACGAGCACATTGAACTGGGAGTTACGCATACAATTTACGTAAGATGGATTCTAGTTGCTGAAGTGAAAATAGTTAGTTTTGGGGGTTCGTTGGTTATGTTGAAGAGTCATATTTTTGTCAGTATTGTTTATGTGTGAATAAACTCAGTTTTTGTTGTTTATGTGTGAGTAAACTCAGTATTGTTTCTGACTGTTTTGAGGTTATGTTTCTACTAGTATTTAGAATTTGGCTTTACTTTGGTCATCTACCGACTAGTAGCAAAATTGGTCCAAAGGAAAACGCCTTAGTTGGTAATTCTAGTTGTCATCATCTACTCTACCTCAAACAAACGAGCACATTGAAGTGGGAGCTACGCATACAATTTACGTTAGATGGATTCTAGTTGCTAAAGTGAAAATAGTTAGTTTTGTGGGTTCGTTGGTTATGTTGAAGAGTCATATTTTTGTCAGTATTGTTTATGTGTGAATAAACTCAGTTTTTATTGTTTATGTGTGAGTAAACTCGGTATTGTTTCTGACTGTTTTGAGGTTATGTTTCGACTAGTATTTAGAATTTGGCTTTCCTTTGGTCATCTACCGACTAGTAGCAAAATTGGTCCAAAGGAAAACGCCTTAGTTGGTAATTCTAGTTGTCATCATCTACTCTACCTCGAACAAACGAGCACATTGAAGTGGGAGCTACGCATACAATTTACGTTAGATGGATTCTAGTTGCTAAAGTGAAAATAGTTTGTTTTGGGGGTTCTTTGGTTATGTTGAATAGTCATATTTTTGTCAGTATCGTTTATGTGTGAATAAACTCAGTTTTTGTTGTTTATGTGTGAGTAAACTCAGTATTGTTTCTGACTGTTTTGAGGTTATGTTTCTTCTAGTATTTAGAATTTGGCTTTCCTTTGGTCATCTACCGACTAGTAGCAAAATTGGTCCAAAGGAAAACGCCTTAGTTGGTAATTCTAGTTGTCATCATCTACTCTACCTCAAACAAACGAGCACATTGAAGTGGGAGCTACGCATACAATTTACGTTAGATGGATTCTAGTTGCTAAAGTGAAAATAGTTTGTTTTGGGGGTTCTTTGGTTATGTTGAATAGTCATATTTTTGTCAGTATCGTTTATGTGTGAATAAACTCAGTTTTTGTTGTTTATGTGTGAGTAAACTCAGTATTGTTTCTGACTGTTTTGAGGTTATGTTTCTTCTAGTATTTAGAATTTGGCTTTCCTTTGGTCATCTACCGACTAGTAGCAAAATTGGTCCAAAGGAAAACGCCTTAGTTGGTAGTTCTAGTTGTCATCATCTACTCTACCTCGAACAAACGAGCACATTGAACTGGGAGTTACGCATACAATTTACGTTAGATGGATTCTAGTTGCTAAAGTGAAAATAGTTAGTTTTGGGGGTTCGTTGGTTATGTTGAAGAGTCATATTTTTGTCAGTATTGTTTATGTGTGAATAAACTCAGTTTTTGTTGTTTATGTGTGAGTAAACTCAGTATTGTTTCTGACTGTTTTGAGGTTATGTTTCTACTAGTATTTAGAATTTGGCTTTCCTTTGGTCATCTACCGACTAGTAGCAAAATTGGTCCAAAGGAAAACGCCTTAGTTGGTAATTCTAGTTGTCATCATCTACTCTACCTCAAACAAACGAGCACATTGAAGTGGGAGCTACGCATACAATTTACGTTAGATGGATTCTAGTTGCTAAAGTGAAAATAGTTTGTTTTGGGGGTTCTTTGGTTATGTTGAATAGTCATATTTTTGTCAGTATCGTTTATGTGTGAATAAACTCAGTTTTTATTGTTTATGTGTGAGTAAACTCAGTATTGTTTCTGACTGTTTTGAGGTTATGTTTCTACTAGAGTTTAGAATTTGGCTTTCCTTTGGTCATCTACCGACTAGTAGCAAAATTGGTCCAAAGGAAAACGCCTTAGTTGGTAGTTCTAGTTGTCATCATCTACTCTACCTCGAACAAACGAGCACATTGAACTGGGAGTTACGCATACAATTTACGTTAGATGGATTCTAGTTGCTGAAGTGAAAATAGTTAGTTTTGGGGGTTCGTTGGTTATGTTGAAGAGTCATATTTTTGTCAGTATTGTTTATGTGTGAATAAACTCAGTTTTTATTGTTTATGTATGAGTAAACTCAGTATTGTTTCTGACTGTTTTGAGGTTATGTTTCTACTAGTATTTAGAATTTGGCTTTCCTTTGGTCATCTACAGACTTGTAGCAAAATTGGTCTAAAGGAAAACGCCTTAGTTGGTAATTCTAGTTGTCATCATCTACTCTACCTCAAACAAACGAGCACATTGAACTGGGAGCTACGCATACAATTTACGTTAGATGGATTCTAGTTGCTAAAGTGAAAATAGTTTGTTTTGGGGGTTCTTTGGTTATGTTGAATAGTCATATTTTTGTCAGTATCGTTTATGTGTGAATAAACTCAGTTTTTATTGTTTATGTGTGAGTAAACTCAGTATTGTTTCTGACTGTTTTGAGGTTATGTTTCTACTAGAGTTTAGAATTTGGCTTTCCTTTGGTCATCTACCGACTAGTAGCAAAATTGGTCCAAAGGAAAACGCCTTAGTTGGTAGTTCTAGTTGTCATCATCTACTCTACCTCGAACAAACGAGCACATTGAACTGGGAGTTACGCATACAATTTACGTTAGATGGATTCTAGTTGCTGAAGTGAAAATAGTTAGTTTTGGGGGTTCGTTGGTTATGTTGAAGAGTCATATTTTTGTCAGTATTGTTTATGTGTGAATAAACTCAGTTTTTATTGTTTATGTATGAGTAAACTCAGTATTGTTTCTGACTGTTTTGAGGTTATGTTTCTACTAGTATTTAGAATTTGGCTTTCCTTTGGTCATCTACAGACTTGTAGCAAAATTGGTCCAAAGGAAAACGCCTTAGTTGGTAATTCTAGTTGTCATCATCTACTCTACCTCAAACAAACGAGCACATTGAACTGGGAGCTACGCATACAATTTACGTTAGATGGATTCTAGTTGCTAAAGTGAAAATAGTTTGTTTTGGGGGTTCTTTAGTTATGTTGAATAGTCATATTTTTGTCAGTATCGTTTATGTGTGAATAAACTCAGTTTTTATTGTTTATGTGTGAGTAAACTCAGTATTGTTTCTGACTGTTTTGAGGTTATGTTTCTACTAGAGTTTAGAATTTGGCTTTCCTTTGGTCATCTACCGACTAGTAGCAAAATTGGTCCAAAGGAAAACGCCTTAGTTGGTAGTTCTAGTTGTCATCATCTACTCTACCTCGAACAAACGAGCACATTGAACTGGGAGTTACGCATACAATTTACGTTAGATGGATTCTAGTTGCTGAAGTGAAAATAGTTAGTTTTGGGGGTTCGTTGGTTATGTTGAAGAGTCATATTTTTGTCAGTATTGTTTATGTGTGAATAAACTCAGTTTTTGTTGTTTATGTGTGAGTAAACTCAGTATTGTTTCTGACTGTTTTGAGGTTATGTTTCTACTAGTATTTAGAATTTGGCTTTACTTTGGTCATCTACCGACTAGTAGCAAAATTGGTCCAAAGGAAAACGCCTTAGTTGGTAATTCTAGTTGTCATCATCTACTCTACCTCAAACAAACGAGCACATTGAAGTGGGAGCTACGCATACAATTTACGTTAGATGGATTCTAGTTGCTAAAGTGAAAATAGTTTGTTTTGGGGGTTCTTTGGTTATGTTGAATAGTCATATTTTTGTCAGTATCGTTTATGTGTGAATAAACTCAGTTTTTGTTGTTTATGTGTGAGTAAACTCAGTATTGTTTCTAACTGTTTTGAGGTTATGTTTCTACTAGTATTTAGAATTTGGCTTTCCTTTGGTCATCTACCGACTAGTAGCAAAATTGGTCCAAAGGAAAACGCCTTAGTTGGTAATTCTAGTTGTCATCATCTACTCTACCTCGAACAAACGAGCACATTGAAGTGGGAGCTACGCATACAATTTACGTTAGATGGATTCTAGTTGCTAAAGTGAAAATAGTTTGTTTTGGGGGTTCTTTGGTTATGTTGAATAGTCATATTTTTGTCAGTATCGTTTATGTGTGAATAAACTCAGTTTTTGTTGTTTATGTGTGAGTAAACTCAGTATTGTTTCTGACTGTTTTGAGGTTATGTTTCGGCTAGTATTTAGAATTTGGCTTTCCTTTGGTCATCTACCGACTAGTAGCAAAATTGGTCCAAAGGAAAACGCCTTAGTTGGTAATTCTAGTTGTCATCATCTACTCTACCTCGAACAAACGAGCACATTGAAGTGGGAGCTACGCATACAATTTACGTTAGATGGATTCTAGTTGCTAAAGTGAAAATAGTTTGTTTTGGGGGTTCTTTGGTTATGTTGAATAGTCATATTTTTGTCAGTATCGTTTATGTGTGAATAAACTCAGTTTTTGTTGTTTATGTGTGAGTAAACTCAGTATTGTTTCTGACTGTTTTGAGGTTATGTTTCGACTAGTATTTAGAATTTGGCTTTCCTTTGGTCATCTACCGACTAGTAGCAAAATTGGTCCAAAGGAAAACGCCTTAGTTGGTAATTCTAGTTGTCATCATCTACTCTACCTCGAACAAACGAGCACATTGAACTGGGAGTTACGCATACAATTTACGTTAGATGGATTGTAGTTGCTAAAGTGAAAATAGTTAGTTTTGGGGGTTCGTTGGTTATGTTGAAGAGTCATATTTTTGTCAGTATTGTTTATGTTGTGAATAAACTCAGTTTTTATTGTTTATGTGTGAGTAAACTCAGTATTGTTTCTGACTGTTTTGAGGTTATGTTTCTACTAGAGTTTAGAATTTGGCTTTCCTTTGGTCATCTACCGACTAGTAGCAAAATTGGTCCAAAGGAAAACGCCTTAGTTGGTAATTCTAGTTGTCATCATCTACTCTACCTCAAACAAACGAGCACATTGAAGTGGGAGCTACGCATACAATTTACGTTAGATGGATTCTAGTTGCTAAAGTGAAAATAGTTAGTTTTGTGGGTTCGTTGGTTATGTTGAAGAGTCATATTTTTGTCAGTATTGTTTATGTGTGAATAAACTCAGTTTTTATTGTTTATGTGTGAGTAAACTCGGTATTGTTTCTGACTGTTTTGAGGTTATGTTTCTACTAGAGTTTAGAATTTGGCTTTTCTTTGGTCATCTACCGACTAGTAGCAAAATTGGTCCAAAGGAAAACGCCTTAGTTGGTAGTTCTAGTTGTCATCATCTACTCTACCTCGAACAAACGAGCACATTGAACTGGGAGTTACGCATACAATTTACGTTAGATGGATTCTAGTTGCTGAAGTGAAAATAGTTAGTTTTGGGGGTTCTTTGGTTATGTTGAAGAGTCATATTTTTGTCAGTATTGTTTATGTGTGAATAAACTCAGTTTTTGTTGTTTATGTGTGAGTAAACTCAGTATTGTTTCTGACTGTTTTGAGGTTATGTTTCTACTAGTATTTAGAATTTGGCTTTACTTTGGTCATCTACCGACTAGTAGCAAAATTGGTCCAAAGGAAAACGCCTTAGTTGGTAGTTCTAGTTGTCATCATCTACTCTACCTCGAACAAACGAGCACATTGAACTGGGAGTTACGCATACAATTTACGTTAGATGGATTCTAGTTGCTGAAGTGAAAATAGTTAGTTTTGGGGGTTCGTTGGTTATGTTGAAGAGTCATATTTTTGTCAGTATTGTTTATGTGTGAATAAACTCAGTTTTTGTTGTTTATGTGTGAGTAAACTCAGTATTGTTTCTAACTGTTTTGAGGTTATGTTTCTACTAGAGTTTAGAATTTGGCTTTCCTTTGGTCATCTACCGACTAGTAGCAAAATTGGTCCAAAGGAAAACGCCTTAGTTGGTAATTCTAGTTGTCATCATCTACTCTACCTCAAACAAACGAGCACATTGAAGTGGGAGCTACGCATACAATTTACGTTAGATGGATTCTAGTTGCTGAAGTGAAAATAGTTAGTTTTGGGGGTTCGTTGGTTATGTTGAAGAGTCATATTTTTGTCAGTATCGTTTATGTGTGAATAAACTCAGTTTTTGTTGTTTATGTGTGAGTAAACTCAGTATTGTTTCTAACTGTTTTGAGGTTATGTTTCTACTAGTATTTAGAATTTGGCTTTCCTTTGGTCATCTACCGACTAGTAGCAAAATTGGTCCAAAGGAAAACGCCTTAGTTGGTAGTTCTAGTTGTCATCATCTACTCTACCTCGAACAAACGAGCACATTGAACTGGGAGTTACGCATACAATTTACGTTAGATGGATTCTAGTTGCTGAAGTGAAAATAGTTAGTTTTGGGGGTTCGTTGGTTATGTTGAAGAGTCATATTTTTGTCAGTATCGTTTATGTGTGAATAAACTCAGTTTTTGTTGTTTATGTGTAAGTAAACTCAGTATTGTTTCTAACTGTTTTGAGGTTATGTTTCTACTAGTATTTAGAATTTGGCTTTCCTTTGGTCATCTACCGACTAGTAGCAAAATTGGTCCAAAGGAAAACGCCTTAGTTGGTAGTTCTAGTTGTCATCATCTACTCTACCTCGAACAAACGAGCACATTGAACTGGGAGTTACGCATACAATTTACGTTAGATGGATTCTAGTTGCTAAAGTGAAAATAGTTAGTTTTGGGGGTTCGTTGGTTATGTTGAAGAGTCATATTTTTGTCAGTATCGTTTATGTGTGAATAAACTCAGTTTTTGTTGTTTATGTGTGAGTAAACTCAGTATTGTTTCTAACTGTTTTGAGGTTATGTTTCTACTAGTATTTAGAATTTGGCTTTCCTTTGGTCATCTACCGACTAGTAGCAAAATTGGTCCAAAGGAAAACGCCTTAGTTGGTAGTTCTAGTTGTCATCATCTACTCTACCTCGAACAAACGAGCACATTGAACTGGGAGTTACGCATACAATTTACGTTAGATGGATTCTAGTTGCTAAAGTGAAAATAGTTAGTTTTGGGGGTTCGTTGGTTATGTTGAAGAGTCATATTTTTGTCAGTATTGTTTATGTGTGAATAAAGTCAGTTTTTGTTGTTTATGTGTGAGTAAACTCAGTATTGTTTCTGACTGTTTTGAGGTTATGTTTCTACTAGTATTTAGAATTTGGCTTTCCTTTGGTCATCTACCGACTAGTAGCAAAATTGGTCTAAAGGAAAACGCCTTAGTTGGTAATTCTAGTTGTCATCATCTACTCTACCTCAAACAAACGAGCACATTGAAGTGGGAGCTACGCATACAATTTACGTTAGATGGATTCTAGTTGCTAAAGTGAAAATAGTTTGTTTTGGGGGTTCTTTGGTTATGTTGAATAGTCATATTTTTGTCAGTATTGTTTATGTGTGAATAAACTCAGTTTTTATTGTTTATGTATGAGTAAACTCAGTATTGTTTCTGACTGTTTTGAGGTTATGTTTCTACTAGTATTTAGAATTTGGCTTTCCTTTGGTCATCTACCGACTAGTAGCAAAATTGGTCCAAAGGAAAACGCCTTAGTTGGTAATTCTAGTTGTCATCATCTACTCTACCTCGAACAAACGAGCACATTGAAGTGGGAGCTACGCATACAATTTACGTTAGATGGATTCTAGTTGCTAAAGTGAAAATAGTTTGTTTTGGGGGTTCTTTGGTTATGTTGAATAGTCATATTTTTGTCAGTATCGTTTATGTGTGAATAAACTCAGTTTTTGTTGTTTATGTGTGAGTAAACTCAGTATTGTTTCTGACTGTTTTGAGGTTATGTTTCGGCTAGTATTTAGAATTTGGCTTTCCTTTGGTCATCTACCGACTAGTAGCAAAATTGGTCCAAAGGAAAACGCCTTAGTTGGTAATTCTAGTTGTCATCATCTACTCTACCTCGAACAAACGAGCACATTGAAGTGGGAGCTACGCATACAATTTACGTTAGATGGATTCTAGTTGCTAAAGTGAAAATAGTTTGTTTTGGGGGTTCTTTGGTTATGTTAAATAGTCATATTTTTGTCAGTATCGTTTATGTGTGAATAAACTCAGTTTTTGTTGTTTATGTGTGAGTAAACTCAGTATTGTTTCTGACTGTTTTGAGGTTATGTTTCGACTAGTATTAAGAATTTGGCTTTCCTTTGGTCATCTACCGACTAGTAGCAAAATTGGTCCAAAGGAAAACGCCTTAGTTGGTAATTCTAGTTGTCATCATCTACTCTACCTCGAACAAACGAGCACATTGAACTGGGAGTTACGCATACAATTTACGTTAGATGGATTGTAGTTGCTAAAGTGAAAATAGTTAGTTTTGGGGGTTCGTTGGTTATGTTGAAGAGTCATATTTTTGTCAGTATTGTTTATGTTGTGAATAAACTCAGTTTTTATTGTTTATGTGTGAGTAAACTCAGTATTGTTTCTGACTGTTTTGAGGTTATGTTTCTACTAGAGTTTAGAATTTGGCTTTCCTTTGGTCATCTACCGACTAGTAGCAAAATTGGTCCAAAGGAAAACGCCTTAGTTGGTAATTCTAGTTGTCATCATCTACTCTACCTCAAACAAACGAGCACATTGAAGTGGGAGCTACGCATACAATTTACGTTAGATGGATTCTAGTTGCTAAAGTGAAAATAGTTAGTTTTGTGGGTTCGTTGGTTATGTTGAAGAGTCATATTTTTGTCAGTATTGTTTATGTGTGAATAAACTCAGTTTTTATTGTTTATGTGTGAGTAAACTCGGTATTGTTTCTGACTGTTTTGAGGTTATGTTTCTACTAGAGTTTAGAATTTGGCTTTCCTTTGGTCATCTACCGACTAGTAGCAAAATTGGTCCAAAGGAAAACGCCTTAGTTGGTAGTTCTAGTTGTCATCATCTACTCTACCTCGAACAAACGAGCACATTGAACTGGGAGTTACGCATACAATTTACGTTAGATGGATTCTAGTTGCTGAAGTGAAAATAGTTAGTTTTGGGGGTTCGTTGGTTATGTTGAAGAGTCATATTTTTGTCAGTATTGTTTATGTGTGAATAAACTCAGTTTTTGTTGTTTCTGTGTGAGTAAACTCAGTATTGTTTCTGACTGTTTTGAGGTTATGTTTCTACTAGTATTTAGAATTTGGCTTTACTTTGGTCATCTACCGACTAGTAGCAAAATTGGTCCAAAGGAAAACGCCTTAGTTGGTAATTCTAGTTGTCATCATCTACTCTACCTCAAACAAACGAGCACATTGAAGTGGGAGCTACGCATACAATTTACGTTAGATGGATTCTAGTTGCTAAAGTGAAAATAGTTAGTTTTGTGGGTTCGTTGGTTATGTTGAAGAGTCATATTTTTGTCAGTATTGTTTATGTGTGAATAAACTCAGTTTTTATTGTTTATGTGTGAGTAAACTCGGTATTGTTTCTGACTGTTTTGAGGTTATGTTTCTACTAGTATTTAGAATTTGGCTTTCCTTTGGTCATCTACCGACTAGTAGCAAAATTGGTCCAAAGGAAAACGCCTTAGTTGGTAATTCTAGTTGTCATCATCTACTCTACCTCGAACAAACGAGCACATTGAAGTGGGAGCTACGCATACAATTTACGTTAGATGGATTCTAGTTGCTAAAGTGAAAATAGTTTGTTTTGGGGGTTCTTTGGTTATGTTGAATAGTCATATTTTTGTCAGTATCGTTTATGTGTGAATAAACTCAGTTTTTGTTGTTTATGTGTGAGTAAACTCAGTATTGTTTCTGACTGTTTTGAGGTTATGTTTCTTCTAGTATTTAGAATTTGGCTTTCCTTTGGTCATCTACCGACTAGTAGCAAAATTGGTCCAAAGGAAAACGCCTTAGTTGGTAGTTCTAGTTGTCATCATCTACTCTACCTCGAACAAACGAGCACATTGAACTGGGAGTTACGCATACAATTTACGTTAGATGGATTCTAGTTGCTAAAGTGAAAATAGTTAGTTTTGGGGGTTCGTTGGTTATGTTGAAGAGTCATATTTTTGTCAGTATTGTTTATGTGTGAATAAAGTCAGTTTTTGTTGTTTATGTGTGAGTAAACTCAGTATTGTTTCTGACTGTTTTGAGGTTATGTTTCTACTAGTATTTAGAATTTGGCTTTCCTTTGGTCATCTACCGACTAGTAGCAAAATTGGTCCAAAGGAAAACGCCTTAGTTGGTAATTCTAGTTGTCATCATCTACTCTACCTCAAACAAACGAGCACATTGAAGTGGGAGCTACGCATACAATTTACGTTAGATGGATTCTAGTTGCTAAAGTGAAAATAGTTTGTTTTGGGGGTTCTTTGGTTATGTTGAATAGTCATATTTTTGTCAGTATCGTTTATGTGTGAATAAACTCAGTTTTTATTGTTTATGTGTGAGTAAACTCAGTATTGTTTCTGACTGTTTTGAGGTTATGTTTCTACTAGAGTTTAGAATTTGGCTTTCCTTTGGTCATCTACCGACTAGTAGCAAAATTGGTCCAAAGGAAAACGCCTTAGTTGGTAGTTCTAGTTGTCATCATCTACTCTACCTCGAACAAACGAGCACATTGAACTGGGAGTTACGCATACAATTTACGTTAGATGGATTCTAGTTGCTGAAGTGAAAATAGTTAGTTTTGGGGGTTCGTTGGTTATGTTGAAGAGTCATATTTTTGTCAGTATTGTTTATGTGTGAATAAACTCAGTTTTTATTGTTTATGTATGAGTAAACTCAGTATTGTTTCTGACTGTTTTGAGGTTATGTTTCTACTAGTATTTAGAATTTGGCTTTCCTTTGGTCATCTACAGACTTGTAGCAAAATTGGTCCAAAGGAAAACGCCTTAGTTGGTAATTCTAGTTGTCATCATCTACTCTACCTCGAACAAACGAGCACATTGAACTGGGAGCTACGCATACAATTTACGTTAGATGGATTCTAGTTGCTAAAGTGAAAATAGTTTGTTTTGGGGGTTCTTTGGTTATGTTGAATAGTCATATTTTTGTCAGTATCGTTTATGTGTGAATAAACTCAGTTTTTATTGTTTATGTGTGAGTAAACTCAGTATTGTTTCTGACTGTTTTGAGGTTATGTTTCTACTAGAGTTTAGAATTTGGCTTTCCTTTGGTCATCTACCGACTAGTAGCAAAATTGGTCCAAAGGAAAACGCCTTAGTTGGTAGTTCTAGTTGTCATCATCTACTCTACCTCGAACAAACGAGCACATTGAACTGGGAGTTACGCATACAATTTACGTTAGATGGATTCTAGTTGCTGAAGTGAAAATAGTTAGTTTTGGGGGTTCGTTGTTTATGTTGAAGAGTCATATTTTTGTCAGTATTGTTTATGTGTGAATAAACTCAGTTTTTGTTGTTTATGTGTGAGTAAACTCAGTATTGTTTCTGACTGTTTTGAGGTTATGTTTCTACTAGTATTTAGAATTTGGCTTTACTTTGGTCATCTACCGACTAGTAGCAAAATTGGTCCAAAGGAAAACGCCTTAGTTGGTAATTCTAGTTGTCATCATCTACTCTACCTCAAACAAACGAGCACATTGAAGTGGGAGCTACGCATACAATTTACGTTAGATGGATTCTAGTTGCTAAAGTGAAAATAGTTAGTTTTGTGGGTTCGTTGGTTATGTTGAAGAGTCATATTTTTGTCAGTATTGTTTATGTGTGAATAAACTCAGTTTTTATTGTTTATGTGTGAGTAAACTCGGTATTGTTTCTGACTGTTTTGAGGTTATGTTTCTACTAGTATTTAGAATTTGGCTTTCCTTTGGTCATCTACCGACTAGTAGCAAAATTGGTCCAAAGGAAAACGCCTTAGTTGGTAATTCTAGTTGTCATCATCTACTCTACCTCGAACAAACGAGCACATTGAAGTGGGAGCTACGCATACAATTTACGTTAGATGGATTCTAGTTGCTAAAGTGAAAATAGTTTGTTTTGGGGGTTCTTTGGTTATGTTGAATAGTCATATTTTTGTCAGTATCGTTTATTTGTGAATAAACTCAGTTTTTGTTGTTTATGTGTGAGTAAACTCAGTATTGTTTCTGACTGTTTTGAGGTTATGTTTCGGCTAGTATTTAGAATTTGGCTTTCCTTTGGTCATCTACCGACTAGTAGCAAAATTGGTCCAAAGGAAAACGCCTTAGTTGGTAATTCTAGTTGTCATCATCTACTCTACCTCGAACAAACGAGCACATTGAACTGGGAGCTACGCATACAATTTACGTTAGATGGATTCTAGTTGCTAAAGTGAAAATAGTTTGTTTTGGGGGTTCTTTGGTTATGTTGAATAGTCATATTTTTGTCAGTATCGTTTATGTGTGAATAAACTCAGTTTTTATTGTTTATGTGTGAGTAAACTCAGTATTGTTTCTGACTGTTTTGAGGTTATGTTTCTACTAGTATTTAGAATTTGGCTTTCCTTTGGTCATCTACCGACTAGTAGCAAAATTGGTCCAAAGGAAAACGCCTTAGTTGGTAATTCTAGTTGTCATCATCTACTCTACCTCAAACAAACGAGCACATTGAAGTGGGAGCTACGCATACAATTTACGTTAGATGGATTCTAGTTGCTAAAGTGAAAATAGTTAGTTTTGTGGGTTCGTTGGTTATGTTGAAGAGTCATATTTTTGTCAGTATTGTTTATGTGTGAATAAACTCAGTTTTTATTGTTTATGTGTGAGTAAACTCGATATTGTTTCTGACTGTTTTGAGGTTATGTTTCTACTAGTATTTAGAATTTGGCTTTCCTTTGGTCATCTACCGACTAGTAGCAAAATTGGTCCAAAGGAAAACGCCTTAGTTGGTAATTCTAGTTGTCATCATCTACTCTACCTCGAACAAACGAGCACATTGAAGTGGGAGCTACGCATACAATTTACGTTAGATGGATTCTAGTTGCTAAAGTGAAAATAGTTTGTTTTGGGGGTTCTTTGGTTATGTTGAATAGTCATATTTTTGTCAGTATCGTTTATGTGTGAATAAACTCAGTTTTTGTTGTTTATGTGTGAGTAAACTCAGTATTGTTTCTGACTGTTTTGAGGTTATGTTTCTTCTAGTATTTAGAATTTGGCTTTCCTTTGGTCATCTACCGACTAGTAGCAAAATTGGTCCAAAGGAAAACGCCTTAGTTGGTAGTTCTAGTTGTCATCATCTACTCTACCTCGAACAAACGAGCACATTGAACTGGGAGTTACGCATACAATTTACGTTAGATGGATTCTAGTTGCTAAAGTGAAAATAGTTAGTTTTGGGGGTTCGTTGGTTATGTTGAAGAGTCATATTTTTGTCAGTATTGTTTATTTGTGAATAAACTCAGTTTTTATTGTTTATGTGTGAGTAAACTCGGTATTGTTTCTGACTGTTTTGAGGTTATGTTTCTACTAGTATTTAGAATTTGGCTTTCCTTTGGTCATCTACCGACTAGTAGCAAAATTGGTCCAAAGGAAAACGCCTTAGTTGGTAATTCTAGTTGTCATCATCTACTCTACCTCGAACAAACGAGCACATTGAAGTGGGAGCTACGCATACAATTTACGTTAGATGGATTCTAGTTGCTAAAGTGAAAATAGTTTGTTTTGGGGGTTCTTTGGTTATGTTGAATAGTCATATTTTTGTCAGTATCGTTTATTTGTGAATAAACTCAGTTTTTGTTGTTTATGTGTGAGTAAACTCAGTATTGTTTCTGACTGTTTTGAGGTTATGTTTCGGCTAGTATTTAGAATTTGGCTTTCCTTTGGTCATCTACCGACTAGTAGCAAAATTGGTCCAAAGGAAAACGCCTTAGTTGGTAATTCTAGTTGTCATCATCTACTCTACCTCGAACAAACGAGCACATTGAACTGGGAGCTACGCATACAATTTACGTTAGATGGATTCTAGTTGCTAAAGTGAAAATAGTTTGTTTTGGGGGTTCTTTGGTTATGTTGAATAGTCATATTTTTGTCAGTATCGTTTATGTGTGAATAAACTCAGTTTTTATTGTTTATGTGTGAGTAAACTCAGTATTGTTTCTGACTGTTTTGAGGTTATGTTTCTACTAGTATTTAGAATTTGGCTTTCCTTTGGTCATCTACCGACTAGTAGCAAAATTGGTCCAAAGGAAAACGCCTTAGTTGGTAATTCTAGTTGTCATCATCTACTCTACCTCAAACAAACGAGCACATTGAAGTGGGAGCTACGCATACAATTTACGTTAGATGGATTCTAGTTGCTAAAGTGAAAATAGTTTGTTTTGGGGGTTCTTTGGTTATGTTGAATAGTCATATTTTTGTCAGTATCGTTTATGTGTGAATAAACTCAGTTTTTATTGTTTATGTGTGAGTAAACTCAGTATTGTTTCTGACTGTTTTGAGGTTATGTTTCTACTAGAGTTTAGAATTTGGCTTTCCTTTGGTCATCTACCGACTAGTAGCAAAATTGGTCCA
The DNA here is from genome assembly GCA_958298945.1 of Atherix ibis. Classification (NCBI taxonomy): domain Eukaryota; kingdom Metazoa; phylum Arthropoda; class Insecta; order Diptera; family Athericidae; genus Atherix; species Atherix ibis. The sequence goes on along the minus strand of OY282610.1, from coordinate 19,473,117 downwards.
AAGGAAAACGCCTTAGTTGGTAGTTCTAGTTGTCATCATCTACTCTACCTCGAACAAACGAGCACATTGAACTGGGAGTTACGCATACAATTTACGTTAGATGGATTCTAGTTGCTGAAGTGAAAATAGTTAGTTTTTAGGGTTCGTTGGTTATGTTGAAGAGTCATATTTTTGTCAGTATTGTTTATGTGTGAATAAACTCAGTTTTTATTGTTTATGTATGAGTAAACTCAGTATTGTTTCTGACTGTTTTGAGGTTATGTTTCTACTAGTATTTAGAATTTGGCTTTCCTTTGGTCATCTACAGACTTGTAGCAAAATTGGTCCAAAGGAAAACGCCTTAGTTGGTAATTCTAGTTGTCATCATCTACTCTACCTCGAACAAACGAGCACATTGAACTGGGAGCTACGCATACAATTTACGTTAGATGGATTCTAGTTGCTAAAGTGAAAATAGTTTGTTTTGGGGGTTCTTTGGTTATGTTGAATAGTCATATTTTTGTCAGTATCGTTTATGTGTGAATAAACTCAGTTTTTATTGTTTATGTGTGAGTAAACTCAGTATTGTTTCTGACTGTTTTGAGGTTATGTTTCTACTAGAGTTTAGAATTTGGCTTTCCTTTGGTCATCTACCGACTAGTAGCAAAATTGGTCCAAAGGAAAACGCCTTAGTTGGTAGTTCTAGTTGTCATCATCTACTCTACCTCGAACAAACGAGCACATTGAACTGGGAGTTACGCATACAATTTACGTTAGATGGATTCTAGTTGCTGAAGTGAAAATAGTTAGTTTTGGGGGTTCGTTGGTTATGTTGAAGAGTCATATTTTTGTCAGTATTGTTTATGTGTGAATAAACTCAGTTTTTGTTGTTTATGTGTGAGTAAACTCAGTATTGTTTCTGACTGTTTTGAGGTTATGTTTCTACTAGTATTTAGAATTTGGCTTTACTTTGGTCATCTACCGACTAGTAGCAAAATTGGTCCAAAGGAAAACGCCTTAGTTGGTAATTCTAGTTGTCATCATCTACTCTACCTCAAACAAACGAGCACATTGAAGTGGGAGCTACGCATACAATTTACGTTAGATGGATTCTAGTTGCTAAAGTGAAAATAGTTAGTTTTGTGGGTTCGTTGGTTATGTTGAAGAGTCATATTTTTGTCAGTATTGTTTATGTGTGAATAAACTCAGTTTTTATTGTTTATGTGTGAGTAAACTCGGTATTGTTTCTGACTGTTTTGAGGTTATGTTTCTACTAGTATTTAGAATTTGGCTTTCCTTTGGTCATCTACCGACTAGTAGCAAAATTGGTCCAAAGGAAAACGCCTTAGTTGGTAATTCTAGTTGTCATCATCTACTCTACCTCGAACAAACGAGCACATTGAAGTGGGAGCTACGCATACAATTTACGTTAGATGGATTCTAGTTGCTAAAGTGAAAATAGTTTGTTTTGGGGGTTCTTTGGTTATGTTGAATAGTCATATTTTTGTCAGTATCGTTTATGTGTGAGTAAACTCAGTATTGTTTCTGACTGTTTTGAGGTTATGTTTCGGCTAGTATTTAGAATTTGGCTTTCCTTTGGTCATCTACCGACTAGTAGCAAAATTGGTCCAAAGGAAAACGCCTTAGTTGGTAATTCTAGTTGTCATCATCTACTCTACCTCGAACAAACGAGCACATTGAAGTGGGAGCTACGCATACAATTTACGTTAGATGGATTCTAGTTGCTAAAGTGAAAATAGTTTGTTTTGGGGGTTCTTTGGTTATGTTGAATAGTCATATTTTTGTCAGTATCGTTTATTTGTGAATAAACTCAGTTTTTGTTGTTTATGTGTGAGTAAACTCAGTATTGTTTCTGACTGTTTTGAGGTTATGTTTCGGCTAGTATTTAGAATTTGGCTTTCCTTTGGTCATCTACCGACTAGTAGCAAAATTGGTCCAAAGGAAAACGCCTTAGTTGGTAATTCTAGTTGTCATCATCTACTCTACCTCGAACAAACGAGCACATTGAAGTGGGAGCTACGCATACAATTTACGTTAGATGGATTCTAGTTGCTAAAGTGAAAATAGTTTGTTTTGGGGGTTCTTTGGTTATGTTGAATAGTCATATTTTTGTCAGTATCGTTTATGTGTGAGTAAACTCAGTATTGTTTCTGACTGTTTTGAGGTTATGTTTCGGCTAGTATTTAGAATTTGGCTTTCCTTTGGTCATCTACCGACTAGTAGCAAAATTGGTCCAAAGGAAAACGCCTTAGTTGGTAATTCTAGTTGTCATCATCTACTCTACCTCAAACAAACGAGCACATTGAAGTGGGAGCTACGCATACAATTTACGCTAGATGGATTCTAGTTGCTAAAGTGAAAATAGTTTGTTTTGGGGGTTCTTTGGTTATGTTGAATAGTCATATTTTTGTCAGTATCGTTTATGTGTGAATAAACTCAGTTTTTGTTGTTTATGTGTGAGTAAACTCGGTATTGTTTCTGACTGTTTTGAGGTTATGTTTCTACTAGTATTTAGAATTTGGCTTTCCTTTGGTCATCTACCGACTAGTAGCAAAATTGGTCCAAAGGAAAACGCCTTAGTTGGTAGTTCTAGTTGTCATCATCTACTCTACCTCGAACAAACGAGCACATTGAAGTGGGAGCTACGCATACAATTTACGTTAGATGGATTCTAGTTGCTAAAGTGAAAATAGTTTGTTTTGGGGGTTCTTTGGTTATGTTGAATAGTCATATTTTTGTCAGTATCGTTTATGTGTGAGTAAACTCAGTATTGTTTCTGACTGTTTTGAGGTTATGTTTCGGCTAGTATTTAGAATTTGGCTTTCCTTTGGTCATCTACCGACTAGTAGCAAAATTGGTCCAAAGGAAAACGCCTTAGTTGGTAATTCTAGTTGTCATCATCTACTCTACCTCGAACAAACGAGCACATTGAAGTGGGAGCTACGCATACAATTTACGTTAGATGGATTCTAGTTGCTAAAGTGAAAATAGTTTGTTTTGGGGGTTCTTTGGTTATGTTGAATAGTCATATTTTTGTCAGTATCGTTTATTTGTGAATAAACTCAGTTTTTGTTGTTTATGTGTGAGTAAACTCAGTATTGTTTCTGACTGTTTTGAGGTTATGTTTCGGCTAGTATTTAGAATTTGGCTTTCCTTTGGTCATCTACCGACTAGTAGCAAAATTGGTCCAAAGGAAAACGCCTTAGTTGGTAATTCTAGTTGTCATCATCTACTCTACCTCGAACAAACGAGCACATTGAAGTGGGAGCTACGCATACAATTTACGTTAGATGGATTCTAGTTGCTAAAGTGAAAATAGTTTGTTTTGGGGGTTCTTTGGTTATGTTGAATAGTCATATTTTTGTCAGTATCGTTTATGTGTGAGTAAACTCAGTATTGTTTCTGACTGTTTTGAGGTTATGTTTCGGCTAGTATTTAGAATTTGGCTTTCCTTTGGTCATCTACCGACTAGTAGCAAAATTGGTCCAAAGGAAAACGCCTTAGTTGGTAGTTCTAGTTGTCATCATCTACTCTACCTCGAACAAACGAGCACATTGAACTGGGAGCTACGCATACAATTTACGTTAGATGGATTCTAGTTGCTAAAGTGAAAATAGTTTGTTTTGGGGGTTCTTTGGTTATGTTGAATAGTCATATTTTTGTCAGTATCGTTTATGTGTGAATAAACTCAGTTTTTATTGTTTATGTGTGAGTAAACTCAGTATTGTTTCTGACTGTTTTGAGGTTATGTTTCTACTAGTATTTAGAATTTGGCTTTCCTTTGGTCATCTACAGACTTGTAGCAAAATTGGTCCAAAGGAAAACGCCTTAGTTGGTAATTCTAGTTGTCATCATCTACTCTACCTCGAACAAACGAGCACATTGAAGTGGGAGCTACGCATACAATTTACGTTAGATGGATTCTAGTTGCTAAAGTGAAAATAGTTTGTTTTGGGGGTTCTTTGGTTATGTTGAATAGTCATATTTTTGTCAGTATCGTTTATGTGTGAATAAACTCAGTTTTTATTGTTTATGTGTGAGTAAACTCAGTATTGTTTCTGACTGTTTTGAGGTTATGTTTCTACTAGTATTTAGAATTTGGCTTTCCTTTGGTCATCTACAGACTTGTAGCAAAATTGGTCCAAAGGAAAACGCCTTAGTTGGTAATTCTAGTTGTCATCATCTACTCTACCTCGAACAAACGAGCACATTGAACTGGGAGTTACGCATACAATTTACGTTAGATGGATTCTGGTTGCTAAAGTGAAAATAGTTAGTCTTGCGGATTCGTTGGTTATGTTGAAGAGTCATATTTTTGTCAGTATTGTTTATGTGTGAGTAAACTCAGTATTGTTTCTGACTGTTTTGAGGTTATGTTTCTACTAGTGTTTAGAATTTGGCTTTCCTTTGGTCATCTACTCGCAGCTACCGACTAGTAGCAAAATTGGTCCAAAGGAAAACGCCTCTTATCGCACATAATACTTATGACTAGAAATACGAGTCAATTCGTTCCTGAAAATAATTTTCAATCCTTTTCATCTTTATACATAAATTATTTACAACCTTTTACTCAATAATATGGACATTTATTTTGTATTTGATATTGTTTCAATTTATTTTATTACCATTATTATAACTAACATCTTTTATTATCATTTAGTTTTGTTACAATATAATTTATAGTTTGTTTATAAGAAATAACTGCTATTAATGTTTTACATTTTATTTTTTTTTATTCTATATTAGCCTTATTTTTTGCATGGATCTGATTTCATTTTGAATTTGATCAGATAACACAGTGAATATAAATAATAATAATTACTATTATTATTATCAAATTATTTGGTATTAATTAAATTATTTTATAAATAGTTAAATAATCATTTATATATTATAGCTGTATATAGGAAATTCCAATTATAGAAATAACGTTACTTAATTACGTTTCCTATTTTATTTCATATTTAACTTATGTGTATCATCATAACTTGTACTAGTATATCTTATCAACTTAATTAAAAAATTTAAATTTTATCAAAAATAAACTTACAAATAAAAAATTACAATTAAGTAAACTTAATTATTCACATCTAATCCTATCTTATGTATATAAAAATTCAATTGACTGTAGTATGCTAACACTTACCAGCACAATACATTACTTTCGCTCGGAAATTGCGGAGTTCATGGTGATAGATTGAAATTTACTTTTTTTAAACTTATCATAATATTTGTATTTAAGTAAGCAGGTTTCAATCTGTCTGTCTACCAAAATGATTTTATAAATTTTGCCAATTTCAATTAAAAAAAAAGCTTTATCCTTTATACTTTAATCCTCTGGCAAATGAGACACTGTTTTACCCACTAATTTATCTGAGTGTTTAGGTTATGGCCAATAATATCTTGCAGCTATAAGTTTTCGCGTAGCCCTGATCCCCGAGTGGGAGAGATTATCTTATCTTTCAAAGATGTTTTTTTCTTACGGTTAAAGAAACTATTGGTCGTATGAAAATTACGCAAGAATTGCACTAAATTTTGAAATTAGATAAAGTGTAATTATTGTAATTGAAAATTTTCTTTGGAATTATTTCCAACTAATGACTATATTTCTTCATCCTCGTGCCACAAAGCAGCGAACTGTTGCGGCTCAAAATGCATGTTATCGTTGGTGGCAATTGACTTAACATTATTTTCAAATATATGGTACGCTATTAGACAGTACTACAATATGTTAGTACTGACACGAATATACTATATATTAGTAGTAAACTGAGAAATGAAGTTAATATAACTAATTTGTCGTGGACTTTTTTTGGATTTAGAAAAAAAAACTGATATCAACGGCCTATGATCTGTGAAAATCGTAAAAGATCTGCCTTCAAGCCAGTGACGAAAATGCTTAATAGAATCATTAACAGCCAAAAGTTCCCTGTCAAAGGTAGAATAATTATTTTCCGACTTCTAAAGTTTGCGAGAATAAAAAGCAAAAACTTGTGGAAGATTATTTGAATGTATTTTGCATCTGAACTAGGAAAATAATTTAGCACATCTAGTTTAGATGCAAAATTAATGTATTTTACATCTGAACTAGATGTGCTAAATTTATTTCTCTTACCACGTGAATGGAATTGTATTAAATTTGAATCCCAATTTGGTAGAAACCAATGCTAGTAATTAGTCATTCTCAAAAATCTTTGTAGAGATTTCACATTCAGTATATGTTAATTGGGTAATTGAATAATTAAATTTACTTAATTGTTATTTTTTATTTGTAAGCTAGTTCTGATAATTTTAAATATTGAAATTAGTTTTAATGAGAAACATGTTAAATTAAGTAATAAGAAAAATTTGATTGTATAATATAAGTAAAATGAAATAAAATATATGGTTGATGCAAAAGTTATGAGCGTTTTTTATGATCCTAGGTAAAAAAATTTTTTCTTCAGAAATGATGATTAGTATCTTCTTTTAAATGATTCCATTGTATAAAGGATGCTTTCCCTGTACTTTCTATTCAGTTTTGGCCTGGCCAGAGTACAGTGAAGAGCCCTTGTATTTTTTCAAAATGTCGGTCGATAAAGTGCATTAACGTCATTGTTTAATTTATGAATTCCGTAAAGACAATACCGCGAGTGTGGCAACCAAAAACATTTGCGAAGTGTTCGGAGCAGATGGCATAAAAGTTCGACAGGTACGAAGATTGTTTACAAAATTCCGATCTGGGGATTTTTCACTAATTGGTAAACCACGTACCGGGCGGCTATTGAAGTCTGATAACGACAAGTTAAAAGTCATAATTGACACCAATTCACGTCTAACCACCAGGGAGATCGCGTCGATGATGGGAGTCAACCAAACAACCGTATTCAGACAGTTTCGCGGTACGACGTTTGGATACCTCATCAATTGTCGGCTGTCAATTTATTGGATCGTGTTTCAACGTGCGTTGCTTTGAGAGCGAGACAAAAACATGAACCTTTTTTGCATCGTTTGGTAACGGGAGATGAGAAATGGGTCGTGTACAACAATCTGACAAGAAAAAGACGTTGCGCTATACCTGGACAAGCCCCATTAACAACTTCGAAAGCCGAAATCCATCAAAAAAAAGTTATGCTTTGTGTTTGGTGGGATTGTAAGGGTATTGTGTATTTTGAACTCTTGGAACGTAATCAGACAATTACAGCAGAACGATATTGTCAGCAATTATCCAAATTGAACATCGCCCTTCAAAAGGATAGACCAGAATTGGTAACTAGAAAAGGGGTAGTGTTTCATCACGACAACGCGCGACCACATGTGGCTATGATGATCCAACACAAGCTAAATGAGTTGAAATTATATAATTTAATAAATAAATAATACAAATCTAAAAAAAAAATGTTTAATTGTATATGTAAAAAACGCTCATAAATTTTGCATCAACCCGATAGAAAACGTAATTTATTAACATATTTCGTATATGATCTTATTTTTTTTTTGTAGTTTTCTAATTTTTTAATTTTTTAGAGTTGATTTCATATTTCTTCCACACAATATTTGTCTACAAAAATTATAACCCACATCAAATTCGTCTCTCGCAAATTTTGGAACAGTATAGGTTTTTTGTTGTTGTTTTCTCATATCCGCAATAGAAGAGAGATTTTAAATTAGATTTTACACTAGAAATAAGTAATCGGATATTAACATTGACAGAATAAACTGTTCTGAAATTTCAAAAAAAAAAAAAAACTGTTTACGTTGAAATTCTATAAGAATAATGACATAAAAGTAATGAAAAAACTCTATGACTGTTATGTTTTATTCACAATTAGTTACTTTTAAAATTGTATTAATTATAAATAGTATATTATTATTGGAATAAATTATTTTTGTTTGTTTTTTTTTTTTTGCATATTTATCTCATAAATCAATTGTACTAAAATAACACAATTATACTCAAATATAAAAAAAATCTTGAAAGTTATATATAATTTATCCAGCACTTAAGAAATTATATAGAATATCTTATATATATTTGTATACTAAAAATAATAAAATGAATTTATTTATATTACAAAAAATTTGAGTCTAAATTGATTTTATCATTGTTGTTGTTTATTTTAATATGAATCGAATTAACAATAACCAAATTCAAATATAGGGTTTTCCAATAAGAGTGATATGATTTCTAAGTGACTTTTAAGCCATTTGTAATATGTCATAATTTGTCTTTTTTTTTTCATTGTATTCAGTAATGTTTACAATTTTATTATGGAGAGATATACATAAGAACAACGTTTACAAATTATTCAGTCTAATTATCGAAATAATCGTTCTCCAATTGCAACTTTTCGAGGGTCACTTTAATCTGAGTGGTGCGGTAAATAAACAAAACTGTCGATTCTGGTGTGAAGAAAATCCGCAAATTATTCATGAACACCCATTACATTCACATAAATTGACAGTTTGGTGTGGTTTTCGGTCTGGTGGAATCATTGGTCCGTACTTCTTTCGAAATGAAGCTTGTAACACCGTTACTGTCAATGGAGAGCGGTATAGATCGATGATAACAAACTTTTTTGATCTTGACAATATCTGGTTCTAACAAGACGGGGCTACGTGCCACACAGCACGTTCAACAACCGAATTATTGCGAGAAAAGTTTGGAGATTCGATTATTTCAAGAAATTGTGACATTGAATGGCCTCCAAGAAGTTGTGATTTAACACCATTAGACATAATTCTTGTGGGGTTATTTGAGGTCATTGGTCTTTAGCAATAAACCAGACTCTCTTCAAGCTTTAGAAGTCAATATTGAACGTGCTATTCATGACATACGACTTGATTTAGTGGAAAAAGTGCTCGAAAATTGGGTTCATCGAATTCGTTCCTGTAAAAAAAGTCGTGGAGGACATTTGAATGACGTTTTATTCAGAACTTAATTGTATCGATTGTACTTTATACTAAATAAAAAACATTTGAATTTCTTTAACAATTAGTGTGTTAATTGTTAAAGAAAATTTTCAATTTTTTTTAAAGAAATCATATCACTCTTAAAGCGCAACCCTTTACAAACATGTAAGCAAAATCAACAAAAATATAATTTAAGAGTAAATTTTTTCTATTCGAAATTACAAAATTACATAACAAAAAAAATGCGAAATATTTCAAAGAAACAACAATAATATAGTACCTATATATATAAAAAAAAAAAAAAAAAAAAATCAATATCCATGAATAGTTAAATACAAATATATAACATATTTTGTTGTAAATATTATTTTTAATATTAATTATTGATCGATATGCTATTTCTTCGTCAGTTTTATAAAATATTATAGAGTTATGTGTTTAGATTAATACATTGTGTATATTAAAAATAATGAACTGGTTTTTTTTTGTTTTTTTTTTTAATATTGTAGAATTTCACTAAAACTTATTGTATTAAAATAATATGAATACATAATAAAAATACACTGTTAATTATGGAAGAAAATTTATCGAGCAAGTTGTATTATTAAAGCGGCACACATTTCGAAAAACTCCATTGTATGATGTCCGGTTGGTTGTTGTGGCATTAGTCCAATATTACTTAGCGGTGGAGGTGTTAAACTTTCTAAAATAACATCATCGCCTTGTTCAACTTCATCATTTGTTAATGATTTAAAATCTAATAAATAACTTTTAGCATCAACTTGGTATAGTTGAAGAGACATTTTTGCATATTTGGTTGTTAATTTATTATGACGTCGTACTCGTACATGATACGGATTAATGATTTTCCATTCATAGTCGAGCGCTTTCATGGCACGATAGACCTCTAACATAATATCATTGGGTTTACTTTGCGATCGAATACCTAAATGCCATTTAGCTCGTTTAACAGGCGTACCTCTCGGCTTCTCTTGATAGCTAGATCCTGCAGATGATATACCAGTGGTATTGGCAAGGACACGTTCTCTTAAAGGTGCTATACGTTCAGGATGTGGACGAATATTAGTTGGACCAGATGCCGTTGATGGCGGATGGTAATCATGTTTTTCATTTGATGTATAAGTTACGGGCGGCGGACTTCCAGCTACATAGAAATCTTTAATTTCATGTTTTGCTGCTTCATCAGCAAATCGTTTATTATCTATAATCAAATGATAGGCTATAGCTAATTGATCATGTGGATCACCACTTAATAGGGCATTGTGTACTTCCGATTCTTTGACACCAAATTTATCGCATACTTCGCTAACAGCATACGTATCGATAACATTGCTATCCTGTTCAACAGATGATGGAAATAGATACGATGGTAACTCCTTTTGGAACCATTCATGTTTCTTAATCTCCTCAATAGTTGCCCGTTTTAATGGATCTACTTGAAGCATTTGACAGACTAAACTAACTACCTGCTTATTTAAATACTCTGGTATTGGAAATATACCAGATTTAATCTTTCTGAATAATGTTGGAACGTGCTCGTCATCGAATGGTAATGTACCGCACAATAATGCATACAATATTACACCGCATGACCAAATATCCACTTCTGGTCCAGCATACAATTTTCCCGATATCACTTCAGGTGCTGCATAATTTGGGGATCCGCATGATGTACGTAAAAATTCACCATCCAACATCATATTCGATAGACCAAAATCAGCTATTTTAACATGCATATTATGATCAAGCAATAGATTTTCTGGTTTCAAATCACGATGGACAATCATATGCCGATGGCAATAATCAACGCCAGAAATGATTTGTTGAAAAAATCTCCGAGCTTCATGCTCTTGTAATTTATTATGTTTTACAATATAGTCGAATAGTTCGCCACCACTTACATATTCCATTATCATAAATATGTCCGTTGGTGTTGATATTACCTTTTAATTAAAGTTAAACAATTTACCATGTTAAAAATTAAATAAGAACAAAATAAATAACTAAATTCATTTTAAATAATATTTTAATAATATCCATTTTTTCTTATAGCCCTATGGGAATGCAAGGTTCAAAACAAAATTTCTTGTGTTTTTCTGTCTGTTTTTTTTTTGTTTTTGTTTTTTTTTGTTTGTTTGTTTGTTTGCTTGAATGAGAATTGTTTGATGCATACGAAACACACCGCACCGTACGAATGATTGACGCAGTCTTAAATCATCTGAATGGCATTTTAGCATTTTAGTAAGATGACAATATGTGCCATGCATCATGCTTGAATCGTCCCCATAGTCCCAATCAAATTGATGAAAATTTATTTCAACATATTGTATAAATATTCGAATAAAAAATCAGTTGAAATTTATTAATATAAATTATTCAAATTTCAATAAGCTTTTTGTTTGTATTAAACTTTCTTTTTATTTAATGACATCATTTTAATATGTGGTAAATTTTGGTTCGATTCATCAATTTTTCGATATTTTCAACTTTTCGAATAAGCAAAATTATTATTGAGAATATTTTAAGTTTCTTAGAGTCTATGGTATACTTGTATGTAATAGACTCTGAGAGAAATTTTTAAATTGATTATAATTGAATATTTTTTATTTTTTTTGGAAAATTTCAAGATATCTAAACACTTGTTAAATACAAAATAATCAATCAGTTAAAATAAGAAAGGGATTTTTGTATATGAAAAAATATTTATTTTATTTTCTATATAATATAATAATACTCTTTATTTATTTATATGATAATTGCTGAACTTTTAATTGGTATTGAAAATAAACAATTGCCATTTTAAGAAAAACAATATCAACACACCCACTTTTCGAATTGGAATTGTAAACCTACTCACTCACTTGTAATTTGAATGCGCAGATCTTATATTTGGATTCTACGAGTATAAACAATAAATGAATTTTTTATTTGTTTGTTTTGCTGGTGCGACAACGTAATGCACCCGTAATTAATAGCATGCCAAGGATAGTGTGCATATCTTGCACTTGGAATTCTTGAATATTTTTATTCTATAGAAAATATGTTCCTTCTTTTGGAAAATTACAAGTGTTAATGAGCTTTCCACGTAAATTATTCAAATATAAACATTATAGCTTTTCAGCAAAATTTATTATTATTATTATTATTATATTAATGCAAAATATATAATTACCTTTATACCAAAATATATGTTAATCACAAAAATAATTACGAACAAAATAAACAAAAATATATATTTTATAAATTGATAGAGAGAAGAAAGAAAAAACAACAAGGAAAACTATTGTACTTATAAGGTTATTCATACTCTATATAGTCTATAATATTAAAAATAAAAGTGTTTATTGTAAATTGAAATTTAAATAAATCAATATAAATGAGAACTAAAGATAATTGAAAATTTTTTTAAATAATAAAAATCATATAAATTTACGAGGTCTGTTCAAAAAAGTATCGCGAATTTTGAATTTCTGCGGGTTACTTATATCCGATTTTTGATTTTTTGTGACGTTATGTTGGTACTCATGTCTTTCACTTATAACGACAAGTTCGGCCATTTTGAATATTCAGTTAATTTTTGACAGCTGATTTGCTTGCACGTGTTTTGGCTCGTCTTCGATTTTTTGCCCATTCCAAAAAATGGATCAAAGAATCTGTTTCGGGAGCAAGAAAAAGTCACACGGGGCCAGATTTGAGGAATACGGTGGCTCACTTATGCCGAGTTTTGTCCATTTTGAATGTTCAGTTAATTTTTTAAAAAAAGTTTGGCCGTTTTGAATGTTCAGTTAATTTTTGACAGTTGCTTTGCTTGCACGTGCTTTGGCTCGTCTTCGATTTTTGCCCATTTTCGACCAAAAACAGCATCGCATTAACATTGGACTCTGTCCGCGATGACCCAAATTTGCTCCAGAGGTTCATAACTGGTAACGAATCAGAGGTTTATGGTTATGACGTGGAAACCAAAGCTCAATCATCCCAATGGAAGCTGCCGCACGAGCCAAGACAGAAAAAAGCGCGTCAAGTTCGGTCGAGACAGAAAAAAACTGTTTTCTTCGATTGCAGGGACATGGTGTATCATGAGTTCTTGATACAGGGTAGAACGGTCAGTAAGGAATATTACCTGCAAGTTATGGATAAGTTGCACGAAGCAATCCGGCAGAAACGCCTAGATTTGTGGAAGAACAAAAATTGACTTTTGCACCATGATAACGCCCCTGCCGCAGCCACCGGATTGCTTCGTGCTTCGTGTAACGTAAGAAAACACAATAATAATGCCGCAGCCAACGTATTTCCCAGATCTGGGCCTCTGTGACTTTTTCTTGTTCCCGAAACAGATTCTTTGATCCATTTTTTGGAATGGCCAAAAATCGAAGACATCCAAAACACGTGCAAGCAAATCAGCTGTCAAAAATTAACTGAATATTCAAAATGGCCGAACTTGTCGGCATAAGTGAGAGACATGAGTACCAATATAACGCCACAAAAAACTTGAAAATCGAATATACGTAACCCGCGGAAATTCAAAATTCGCGATACTTTTTGACCAGACCTCGTATTTACAATATTAGAAAAGTTATTTGAAGAAAATTGCTGAATTTTATAAATTTCTTTAGAAAGAAAAATACTTGTGAAAAATGGGAGAAAGCCCCCACGATGCTTACTATCAATAATAGTAGGAAGTGTTTCTGTATTTGCATAGAGCAATGAAAAATATGTTATTTAAGGTGCAGAACTAGAGTTTTTTAAATAATATTTATTATTTATATAGACGATTGTGACGATTTCTCCTATAATTGAAATTAATTTGGAAGTACCATACGATATACCCCACAATACTAAGTGGTGTGTTACTTTTCCTAATTTATATTAATAATATGGAAAAAGTAGTTGTGCTAGAACTAATTTAAGGCTCTTTTTTTTTTTGATAATTCCCCCCCCCCCTTTTTTAAATAGGTAATAAGCTGTTTCTGCTGATGATTTTGCTATTATAAAATAAATATTTGAAAAATTAGTTCATTATGAACAAAATGAATCCAAATGTATAATCGTTAGTTAATAATAAATTGGGATAATACAACTATTGTATTCTGGTCGTGTTAATGTAGAAACTGTTGATAAAATTGAATATTTCTACGGGGTTTTAAATCACATATAGATTATATTTGTAAGAAAAAAACTGATTTTTTGTTGTTGCTAAGATAAGAAAGAATTTTTACATATATGGGGGGAGCAATTAAGATTTTGAATAGTACTTAATCAATTATTTTTATGTGCAATAGATAAATGATGAACAGATTGCAAAACTTACTAAAGAAAGTGATGTCGAATAATTTGAAAATAAATAGAGTTTCATTCACTCTTTACAGTCGGGTTAAGCACAATATTAAACAACTGTGAACGTTAATATATTTCAAATTAAATATAGTTTTTTTTCAACATTGAAATGAAAATACCGAGGAAAAAAAAACTATTTTTATGTATAATTGTCCTAAAATATTTAATGTATTTATTTATTGCCTAACGAATCAGAATGTACTTTCAATTTATTTAAATCTACAAATTTAATTTTTTTTATTATTTGAATATCGGTCTATTAATACTAATTGAATTGTATAAATAAAAATAAATAAACAATTTTGTTTTTAATTAAATTTTTTTTCTTCATTATATTTAATTTTTTTTTGTATACTTGTTCGTATGCATACATTACTTTACCTGATATAATTTGATTATGTGAGGATGTCGAAAGAGTTTAAGATTTTGTATTTCTCGACGAATTTTACCAACAACATCAAGATTTTTTATCTTTTGCCTATTTAGTATCTTAATGGCAACTTTGTGTTTGGTTAATTGATGTTCACCGATTTTCACTTTGCCAAATGTTCCAATACCTAACGTTGCCCCTAGTAAATAATGGCCAATTTTAACTATTGGCTGTTGTCCAGGTGTACTTCCAGGCGGAGGATCCGCTCGAACAATCGAAATGCTTGCATTCGACATAATTGTAAATATAATAATTTCCTTCTTTCTTTTTTCTTATAAATTTCTCGATACCAGTTTATCACAGATTGTTATTTGTTGAAATAAATAACTATAATTTTTCAACTTTATCAAAGTTTTTTTTTTTTTAAATTAAAAATAAATAAAAACAGTTTAAAAAAAATTAATAATATCTTATCAACCCTACTAGCTTTTTACTATTAATTTACATACATTCAACTGTATTATTTTTTATAAAACTTTTTGTTGTTATCGTCCAGTTTTCTGGAATTTTATATACGTGCATGCTGTTTTTTTTTTGTTTTTATTTTTTTTATTTTTTTTTTACTGATTGTATAATTATTTTACATGTAAAATATCTTATTTAAAAAATTATGGCGTAACTTGTCTTTAAACAAATAATAAAATCATATCGAAAAACTTTGTTATTACTATACTATCAATTCGAATTTAATATATTTAACTAAAAAAAAAATTGAAATAATATTAGCACAGTAAATTATTTTTTTTTTTTTTTTTTTACATTTTTAATTAATTTTAATTAAATAAAAAAATTAGTTCTTCTTTTATTGGTTTATTTTGTTTTGTTATTATATAGGAGAACATAGCCCGTCAACCAATAAGATATTAATGGTAAACAGTAGTTTTTCTAACAAGGCGTTCATTATATGGCGCTTTTGTTTGCACTTAGAATAGGTATTGTAATACTATCGTCGACTGACTGACTGACTGATTAAGTTTATTGTTGTCTGTCCTTAAAAGTATTATCTTTTGATTATAGTTAATTTTCTTATAATCTTAGGTACTTATTAAATCACAAATAATTAATTCAACACGATTGGATAAATATTGTTATTATAATTATTAGCGCTAGTTTTAGAACTGATCTTTGTTTATAATAAATTGATTAATAAGAAAAAAAACATTGTCTTCTATCATATAAATTAGAATTTTTCACATTCTATCCAATACGAATGGTATAAATTTTCACTCGACACAAATGACATCAGCGATACGGAAAAGTTAATATTACATCATCATCACCACCAACACCATCGCCAATTAGACCAGCTTAATAGTCGAATAAAGTTTTATACCAATGGTTGAATTATTTTATAATTTTTGGTGACTTTCTTTTTTTCAAATTGATAGAATTTTTCTTTGAAATATCGCATTTTATTGAATTTTTTTTTTTTAGATTTCTATCTATTTTAAAATACATTTTCATGAAATTAGTTTATAGAATTTTAATCATAAAATTTTTTTTTTGAATAAATAATATCCGAGATACAAACCTTTTCAATAAGATATATTTTGGTATAAAAAAATTCGACTAGTTGATAAGTTGTTGTCAATTTTACCTTAGATTAAAGAATACTATTATAGTTCTTCTATAATCTAAGGTATTTACGATAAACTGTGCAAAAGAAAGAATCAATTTAATATGAATGAAAATGCACATCTGATTAATACCATTGACAGGAAAGATAGGTAAAAAAAAAGTACACCAATTGACAGAAAGAGAACTGTCACATCGGTGGGAGATTTGGCCGCTTGGTTATCAGTTGGTAAACGATTAGACAAAATATGCTCAATTGGCAGAATTAATTCTAGAGTTTTATTGTTAATAAATAATTGACGACAACGTGTCTGTTTGTTTGTAAATTTTGTTTTTATTTTTAATTTATTTGTTCGATTTATTTTAATCATAATGGCAACAATACGACACCGTGGCGGCGAAAAGAATATTATAAAAAATGTTAAAAATTTCGATGCATTCCGTAAAGTACCAGAAGAATATATTCAAACAAGCCAAATAGGTGGAACACGTAAGTATAAATTATATATTATAAATTTACACCCTCATATAAATTGCATCCATGTTCTTTCTTTTAATTCGATAAGAATCATTTTGAAAGTAAAACTATTTGCTGTGATATTTAAAATTTGTTCATTATCATTGCAGTGTCAATTCTAAGCCGGATTTTAATAATATATTTAATACAAAAGGAAGTATCATACTATAATGATTCGAATTTAATTTTCAAATTTAAACCCGATATTGATCTGGACAAGAAATTAGATATTCATGTGGATATAACAGTGGCTATGCCGTGTCGAAGTATGATCATAATTGATATAATTCCTTTCTTGTTCGTTACTTAAAAAAATAACAACACAAAAATCAAAAATTTCTATTGTATTTATTTTTTAGGTATTGGGGCTGATATCGTAGATTCTACAAATGAGAATATGCGTGCTTTCGGTACACTTACAGAAGAAGATACTTGGTGGGAGTTATGTCCATTGCAAAGAGCACATTTTGAAGGCATTCAGCATTTAAATACATTTTTAAGAGAGGAATATCATTCCATAGTGGTAATTAATATAAAATTATATACTAATTAAATTATAGAATTTAATTTAAATTTTAATTATTTTCAATTACAGGAACTTTTATTTAAGGATATATTATATAATGATGGTGCAGATTCATTAAATAAAATGCCAAAGAGATCAATAAAACCAATCAAGCCATATGATTCATGTCGAATTCATGGTACATTAACATTGAATAAGGTAATTTAAACATGTAACGGATTTTTTTGTTGTTGTTATTATTGTATTTGAATAGAAGTATACCGTTTTTATAAAAAATATCATAGAAAAAATTTAAAGTTTACTTAATTTTATTTGTTGTGTTTAAAAATTTGGTAAAGAAAAATCAAGTAAAATATTTCATTTAATGTAGGTTGCAGGAAATATGCATATACTTGCTGGTAAAAGTCTACACCTACCTCAAGGTCATATTCATATAAATTCAATATTTGATGATGTCGTTTATAATTTTACACATCGTATTAATAAATTAAGTTTTGGTGATATTGCATCTCGTATTATCCAACCACTAGAAGGTGATGAACGATATATAAAAGAAGGTACGTTCAATTAAATTAATTCAGACTTTTCAATGATCATTTAAAATTGATAGATTTTTGTAATAACTCAAATATTTAAGAATATATAAAATCGTTAAATAAAAATTTTTTTTTTCCAGCTTCAACAATGGTGCAATATTTTATTGAAGTTGTTCCAACTGAAATCCACGGTTTTATGTCATCAATAAACACTTATCAGTATTCCGTAAAGGAGAATATTAGACCCATTGGTAAGTATAAATTAAGATTTTTAGATTATTACCTAAAATGAAACAACAATTCGTTTATGTATTGTACAATTGAAATTTATGAATGTTTTTTTTTTACTTTATTTTGATTATTTATGTTAAAAAATATAATAAATTTAAATGTAATTAAATAAAATAATCTTTTAATAGTTTAAGCATTGTTTAAGAGATAACTGTTTTGTTTCTGGAATCATAATGTAAGCAAATACAGTTGCCACTAATTGTATTGTTGCTATTCCATATGCTATTAAAATATCATTTATAACAGCCTTATAGACATAGACACAGTATAAAGTAATACTGTGTATTAATATTTCTTCCATAATAGATGCGTAAAAAAAAAATGCTTTATTTCGAAAAACATAACATTCTGCCATGTATGTAAATGAGACAATACTGAGTCCAGTTCCTATAAATAATTCATAAAAAATAGCTGCTAATGTTATAAATATAATTCTTTTAATGCCAATATCTAAAATTATTGCAATTATTACTAAAGTTAAGCTGGAAAAACATGCTGAAAACATTAATAATTTACGACGACCAATAGTGTCAATTAGAAAAATGCTAATTAATTCAGAAATAAACCGTCCTGAAGCGAATAACATTAAATAAAAATATGGTATTTCAATCGATAGTGCCCTAATAAATATATAATTTAATGGTAAACACATTGACAGAACGTAAACAGCTCTGAGCATTAATATAGAAACTTGCACCAATAGTTTTCTTCTCGTAAACTGCTGTTGAGCTTGTACGCCATTTACTAAATCTTTTAAATCATTTAATTCTTCGAGAATTTTGTATGATGCATAAGTAGAAGCACGAAGTTTTGTTAAAGCTTCTAAAGCAAGTCCATCTTGTTTACGTTTTAAGAAAAACACCGGTGATTCAATTGTAAGTATTGGTGTCAAAATTATCCCTATTACTGACAGAATAACAGTAATTATACCAAGAGTCCATTCGTATCGTAATATATCTATCTCAAAACTTGATGTTGTATAAATTGAGCCATAAATAAACAATGATGTTGTTAAGCAAAATTGTGCATTTGATACTAAATATCCTCGAATATCTTTTTCAGCTATTTCTGCTGCATGATTTGGTACAGTCATATAACATATTGCATAGGCTATACCAGATAAATATCGACCAGCTACAATTACATTTGTATTATCGTTAAATTCTATAGAGAATATTCCGCTAAGTAACATACATATCCCACATATTATCTGTAAATTAGAATTTATTTGCTTGAATCAGACACAACGGGAATAGTCCCTTATGAACTTACGTAAATATTTTTTTTACTAATTTTATCATATACTACATATCCACAGTTACCTCCAATAAATGCGCCAATAAACCATGAAAATATTTTATGATATTTCCACGAAATGTCCGATTCAATCCATTCATAATGGAATAAATAAAGAGTTGATATCAATTGTAATCCACCAGCCATCATAAACAGTGCACCTTCAATATAAAATTCAATATTTTTCAGAAAATTATACCTTTTATCTTCTGTTATTATTTTTTAAAGATTTAATTTATTTTTCAAATAATAATTTTAATATAGACACTAACATAATATTTCACAAAGAATACCTAAATCGATTATAATTTTATCAGTAAAATGCCAACAACAACAAAATCTAAAATTGTTTATACTTCTAATAAATTGGAATTTTTTGATCTTTTCACAAGTAAGATACATGTTAAAAGAAACTTACAATTTGCAATTCAGAAATCTCCAAAGTAGAAATGGTTTCAATAGTGAGAAGCCCATTAAATAAATTGAATATTTTCTAACAATTCTTAAGTATTTGTAAGAAAATCGCAAACTAAACTAAATTCAAGTTAATTTTTACCACTGGAAATGTCAAAAATCCCAAATTTTGTACAAAATAACTTCGAACCTACTAGTTGGATATTGCTTAAAAAACCGTTTAAATGTATAATTTAACCAAGGAAATACTCTTAAAAACCCGCAATAAGCGTTGAACTTCCAAAAAATCCTAAATTAAGTACAATTTCCCTTTTTATTAAATTTATTAGAGAAATCCTCTTTAAAAATCATAAGTGAAATATCACCCTAAAATACCTTGACAATTAAATTTAGTTGCAATTTTACGGATATTTACCTGCGGATATAGCATTTGATTGTACTTTGGCTCTGCGGATTTTTGTGCAATGCGATTCTTGGGATGAAGTCGAATTGTAATTGTTTACCATGTTATGATTCATTCTGATAGTGTTCTTATTAAATATAACTACAATTGGTGATTCCAAAGAGCACGGACAAATTCACGTTTTAATAAATATTTGCGTTTCCTTAATATAATTATTACCAAATGATTTATTTTTGTTTAAAAATTTCTTTAAATTTTATTAAGATAGAATTTCTAGCCATCAGATTTTTTCTTTTTTAATATTTCGTATGTCTGAGTAATTTTACTTTCAAAAGACTTCATAAATTGTCACGAAATATAGATTCACTTGATAAATGTTTGTATCAATATTTCTTATCAAAAATTATATTTCGATAATTGTAAAAAAAAGTGTTTGTATAGGTGCGACAATAAGGGCGTATTGTGCCGCTGATAAAGTGGTATTATTGATTAATTTTTTCCGATTATCTGAGAATTCATCAATAAACAATTAAGGTTTGTTTTTATTTTATTCAATTTATTTCTAAACAGATCATGATAAAGGATCTCATGGAACTCCTGGACTCTATTTTAAGTACGACATGTCCGCTCTGAAGGTGGTCGTCAAACAAGATCGGGACAATGTTGTACAGTTTTTGATCCGTTTATGCTCGATTATAGCTGGCATTGTTGTTATATCCGGTAAGTTGTATCAGTTTTTTAACATACTTACGAGTACATAAATAGTCTTTGAGCATTTTTGTCATTGAGCTTATCTATAACTGATAATTAAAATTTCACTTATTTCTTTTTTTCATATTTTTTTATTATCGCAATAGTTTTCTTGATATAATTTGTATTGCTTTCATGTAGTTTCTATTAAGACATTTTATTTTTATTGGTGATTAAATATTTTCGGCGGCGATTTTAATTTTATTAGTATTTTTTCCCCACTAAAATTGATTTGTAAAAAAAACAGTATTTTTTTATAAGTGAGTAATTTATATGCTCAATAAAGTAAAAATATTATCGTATACATTAAGAAATAATTTCGTTATTCATAAAAAATATAAAAATGGTTTAATTTTTGCATCAATGATTTCGATTTTCAGTAAAAATGTTCGGTATAATAAAATTTTTTACCAAAAATATTAACAATTTTTACTTAAAATCTTTACCGCAAAATTTTATCAAAATTTTTTGCTAAAAATTTTAACCGAATTTTTATTGAAATTTTTACTTATCTTATTCAAAATCTTTTAACCAAAAATTGCGAATATTTTTTATGTTTTTATATATTTCCTTGTTTATTTTTTAAAAATAATTTTAGAATTTGTTTGTTTGTAGGAATTATCAATACATTTCTTCGAGAATTGCATAGAATGTGTGTGAGAAAAGTTAAACCAACTACAGCAACAGGGCATATCCAACCGCAGACTATACCCGTTCATGATTTGCAACAAATTGAACAATCAACAACGGGATTAAATCAATGGATTAAAAAAATGTACGCACTTATTCAGCATTTAAAAAAATTGTTACCATGGAAAAGTAAAAGCGTCCAAGAAGAGTCGAATTTACCTGAACAGCATGTACAAACGCGACCGCAAAAAATAACAATTAGTAATAATCTTATTTTAAATGCAAATAGTATGTCTGAATCTGATGATACGTTAACAATAAAAAATCACTTATACTTATAAATTATTTTCTGAGTATTCATTTATTTAAAAAACAATACTTAACCATAATAAAATAATATCATTTATTTAAAGATTTAGTTTTATTGGTTTTTGAGAAAAAAATTTATACCTACGTAATAGGTAATTTTTACAAAAGAAACGATTAAAATAACAAGAAAACCAATAAATATATTTAAATATAAACATTTTAAGATTATTCTGCATCTAAAAATATCATTTGGGTAGATAATAAACAAATGATTTTCAAAAAGAGATAAAAGTATAAATTAATTAAGGACTAAGTTAATGGAAAATGTACGCTCTATTATCCGTGACCATGTTATTAGTTAGATAAAAATATAAAATCGATTTTATCGAATGTACCACAATTTGCGAGTTTACCAGTTCTTGCAGACCTTATTTTTTGAAAAGGAAGTTGCTATTAAATCATAACCAGGAGTTTTTTATTAGAAAGGTTAACAATAACAGATTTCATTTCAGAGGATTAAAATTTTTTTAAAGGGATTAGGATAAAAGTTCATTATTTCTTTTTTGTCATCTATATAATTATTTATAGCTAAAGTTTTCACCAAATGTTTCGTAAATAAGTTTAGTGGCTTCCCATAAAATAAAAATTGTATTATTTAGTGAACTAAAATAATACGCATTTAATGATTATTAAAATTTTAATGAAATTTATCAGGAACATTCTATCACATACCATACAATTGAAAACATTTAAAAATAATCTTAACACTCCAAGTGTGAGAATTCCATTCCTCCTGATTATTTCCTTGTTTGTATTTCATTTTGATAGTCTATTTTTTCACGAAACCAACATATTGGTTGTTAATTAATTTTTAGAGTTGAATGGAAAATAAAAACAATATTCAAAATAATTGCAGAAAGTTTTAAAAAAATTTATGACAAAACTTGTAAGTTGCAGTTAATTATTTACGTACAGCAGTAGGCATTTTGGGACACATTTTAAAGTGATAATTTAATGTTCGTTGGAGTGCAAACACTTTCTTACAGTATTGGCATCGCAAAACCAAATCATGCTCTTCTTCGTGTCGATGCATCATTTTTTTGTTTTTGTAGCTTTTGCTGAATATTTTACAATAAAACCTATCTGCGGTTACTTTGGGAATTGATTTGATATATTCCACTTTCGTTTTGTTTAAGTTTACTAAATAATTTTCTTCTAAATTGATCAATTCATTTTTAGTGTTTGAGTCGTCTTTACTTTCCATATCGGACTCTGTCAACAATGCTTTGTCGTTACTATATTCTCGACGATCACCTTTCTTCGGCAATTCTGGATTTAGTGTCCAATCCTCTTTTTCTATACGAGGTTCATCAGTTATAGATGCTGAATCAATTGTTACAGGATTTCGACTATTATTACCACAACTTTCTAAATTATACGAGTTCAAATTCTTATTTACCAACAAATTATCTGAATTTGGTTCTTTCAATTGCAATTTTTCTTGGAACCAATTATTCAAACCTAATACATCATTATTTGAATTATTTGTAGGTTCCGCATTGTTTTTAAATGTTCGATCTATTATATTCGATTTTGATTGATAAGGCTCCAAAGAAGAGTAAAATGATGTTTTCGGAGTCTCTTCAATTTTTTTTAATTCAATCGGAATATTTTCTACTAATTTTTCATTCAACATCTCTGAATGTTTAGGAGATAAACCTTGGCATAAAGTTGATGAATCAGGTAATTCTAAATTAGTACTATTTGATGGACTCATATGTGTATTGATTCGATTATTAAATCCAGTTCCATAGGATAATAATTGTTTTGGCATATTCTTTCTATTCCATGGCCAAATCCATGATTTTCTCTCGAAATTATCATCAATAGCAGAATCATCACCACATAATTTAACCGTTTTCGGAGTCTCTTCAATTTTTTTTATTTCAATCGGAATATTTTCTACTAATTTTTCATTCAACATCTCTGAATGTTCAGCAGATAAACCTTGGCAAAAAGTTGAAAAATCAGGTAATTCGAATTCATCAATTTCCGAATCAGAACTAATTGATGGACTCATACGTGTACGTATATTTGTTCGATTACAGGATAATGCTAGTTTTTTCAAATCCTCTTCAGTACATGACCAAATGGATGGTTTTAGAATTGAAAAACTATTTAAATCATAAATAGCAGCATCATCACCAAATATTTTAACCGTTCTAGTTGGAGAAGGACTTCTAATATTTGATGATTTCTCATTCTCCTCGAGGTTTGCTTTAAATATTAACAGCAATAACAGCAAAAAAAAACAAATATAATACAAAAATGAATAATTTCTCTTTAGCGTAGTTACATTTTTAAATTGAATATTTTATTAATGGAAAATGGTTATTTAATACTTACATTTTGTATTGGAATTTCTTTCCATTTCACGTGGTTTTCGATGTGGACTTATTGATTGTTGTCCTCTTGTATTATGAAAATAACTAGGGCGGTAGCTCTGATTCTCATTCTTATTTTTGGACCTAAATAAAAAAATTTCAAAATTTCTATGAATTTTAATATTGTATTTCACATAATCACTTGATCTTCTAAACATTAATATAATAAATATAATATTTATTGGTTTTTCTATTAATATCACAGTAAAAATTAATTCAAAACTTACTTTGAATCCTCATTAGACAATTTTTTTTTATATGTGGAGTTTTCCATTTTACAAAAAAATATTTCCAACCACGAATCACAAACAATATTCTTAGAGTGAAACTGAATCAAATGAATTTATTCCTTTTAAACCATAGATAAAATGTCAGAGATTGCTTCGATCTTTTAGGATATTTATTTTTTAGAGTTGACATTTGTTATTGTAAGTAAAATTTTTTTTTTGATTTTACATTTGTTATTGGAATTTTTTTGGCCACTTATAATTATTATTTAATTAACAATTGTCAATTGTTTAAAATTATTATTTAATTAACAATTGTCAATTGTAGTGGAGAGAGACATGAGTACCAACATAACGCCACAAATACTCGAATAGACCCACTACTTACCTGATATTGATTTTTTTGTAAATTTCTAACTGTAGTGAAGTTTAGTGTTAAAAACTTAAAGTAAAAACACATGTTAAGTTTTATACATTTATTAATTGAATTTAAATTAAAACTACTCAAAATAAAATTTTGTATCTGTTATATAAAATAAACGTAACATAAAATAAACATAAACTAAACTAAGCAATAAGTAAATGTTTTTAGTGGGAAGGATGAACCCTGATGCTTTGATAATAAACTATCAACATTTGGCATCAATTTTGTAAGGTTTAATCTTAAATCTCTTTGGCTAATGATGTCCAGTCTGTTTCTTTTTTTCGTTAGGAGATTGGTAATAGCACTGAACCCACTTTCCACTAGGTATGATGATGGAAAGGAAATTAAAAATTTCCTCGCTATATTCCATAATACGGGATAAGTAACAGGTATGTTTTTTTGCAGCCAGAACAGAAGTGCTTATATCCGTGCTTAAACTGAACCTTAAGTTCTTCGTTTGTACTTATTTCAGTTAGTTCCTCTTGTATTATGACATTCGTTTCTTCTATGTCACCATATGGGTTAATTATCCACGGTGGTATTACCATAGTCAAAACATCCTCAAACCTAGTTTCAAAATCTGAAACGCTGATAAGATGGACTTTGTTTTAATCAAATTTAGACTGTCGCCTTGTAACTGCAAATTAACCATATTAAATTTTGTAAACGAATCTGTTAAATAGGCGATGTCTGTTTTCCACTTCATTAAATTGTCTTTTAAAATTTTATCTTTAGTATCCAGAAATTCTAAAATAGTCTCAAAAAGTGCAAAAAATCTTGTCAAACATAAGCCTTTCGACAGCCAGCGTACTTCAGTGTGAAGGAGTAATTGATGAAAGAGTTCGTTGCTTCGGTTTACTGCATCAATAACTAATTGAAGAAATTCATGCAATCTAACACTCAAATTTTTAGCAACTAAATGTTGTCGGTGGATGACCCAATATATTGCTAACACCCCTGGCACATTTTGTTTTAAATAGCTTATAAATCCACGATAACGTCCAACCATGGCAGGTGCTCCATCTGTAGCTACTGATATTATATTTGATAAAGGGATTGCTTTTTCAAAATGATGTAATCCTTCAAAACATGAAATATTGATTCACCTTTAGTGTCGGTTGTCAAAGTTCTTGCGAAGAACAGTTCTCCGTTGATTTCTTGATTCATCTTCTTCCATGAATCAAGAATCATGATGTAATCCTTCAAAAAAAAATCCTCTTCCATCAGGACAATGCAGGTGTGCACACGCGCATTGTCCTGATGGAAGAGGATTTTTTCTTCTTCAGATGGGGGCGTTTCTCTTTGATTTCCTCGCTCAACCGTTGCAATAACGACGCGTAATACGCTCCTGTTATTGTTTTTCCTTTTTCCAAGTAGTCGATAAAAATGATGCCCTGCGAAACCCAAAAGACCTTGGCCATCACCTTGCCGGTCGATGGCACAGTTTCTGCCTTCTTCGGAGCCCGTTCACCCTTGAAAATCCACTGTGATGACTGTCTCTTCGTTTCTGGAGTGTAGTAGTGTATCCAGGTTTCGTCCACAGTGACATATCGACGAAGCAATTCGGCAGGATTGCGATAAAAGAGTGCCAACATAGCCTCAGAGTCCACTGCACCCATCTTGCCGAAATTTTTTCCACAGACAATTTTTCATGCAAAATTGAAGCGACTGTACCTTGTGATATGCCCGTGGCCTCAACTAATTCGCGCACTTTAATTCGCCGATCTTTCAAAATCAGATCGTGGATTTTTTCGATGATTTTAGGAGTAGACACCTCAACTGGGCGTCCTGAACGATGTTCATCTTTTGTGGATGAACGGCCACGTTTAAATTCATTCACCCAATTGTAAACCGTCGCAAACACAGGTGCAGATGTGCCATGAACTGTATCCAACTCGGCTTTGATTTCTTTCGGGATTAAGCCTTTCAAATGTAGATGTTTGATGACAGCCCTAAACTCGCTTTTTTCCATTGTTATGCACAAATAAATGTCGTTAACTTTAATCGACGATAGAAATTGATCTATGCTATGGATCGAACTGAAATTTTGACAGCTTTTCTGTCGATAATGCTACTTACAAAAAAAAAATCTTTACCGACACTACGAGCGCAGTTTCTTGAATTTTCCAAGGACTTATTGAACGACCCTCGTATCATTATGTGCAGGTTTTTACAAGTTTAAAATGTATTCCGACCACAAAGCGAATGCCTACATCCTACGCTTACACAATTTTATGAACATATATAATAAATTTATATAATAAATAAATTTATGTAATATATTATATAATAAATTTTTTACTTCATAGGTACTTTTATAAATAATGTATACGTCTTTATATTACGTGTATAAGATAGTATAATGTAAGTAAATAGGTACTATCAGTGTATGTTGAGATCCACTATTGTGGACCCCCATTTTCATTTCATGGACCTCAAATTTTTTTTTCGCTGACGTACATCCCTTGCAGGTTGTCATAGATCCCTGGGGGTCGATATATACCACTTTGGGAATCACTGATTTAGACCAAAAACAGAATCGTATTAACACTGCTAAGGAGCTTTTGGACTCTGACCGAGATGACCCAAATTTGATCCAGAGGGTCATAACTGGTGACAAATCATGGGTTTATGGTTATGACGTGGAAACCAAAGCTCAATCATCCCAATGGAAGCTGCCGCACGAGCCGAGACCGAAAAAATCGCGCCAAGTTCGGTCGAATATGAAGGTTTTGCTTACAGTTTTCTTCGATTGCAGTGGTGTGGTGCATAATGAATTCTAGCCACAGGGTAGAACGGTCAAAAAGGAATATTACCTGCAAGAAATGCGCAAGTTGCTCTAAGCAATCTCCCAGAAACACCCAGATTTGGGGAAGAACAAAAATTGGTTTTTGCACCATGATAACGCTCCAACTCACGCATCGTTGCTAAAGCGTGAATTTTTGGCCAAAAACAACACACTAATAATGCCGCAGCCACCGTATTCCCCAGATCTGGCCCTCTGTGACTTTTTCTTATTTCCGAAACAGATTCTTTGATCCATTTTCTGAAATGAGCAAAAATCGAAGACGAGCCAAAACACGTGCAAGCAAAGCAGCTGTCAAAAATTAACTGAACATTCAAAATGGCCGAACTCATCGGCATAAGTGAGATACATTAGTACCAACATAACGCCACAAAAAATCGAAAATCGAATATACGTAACCCGCGGAAATTCAAAATTCACGATACTTTTTTAACAGACCTCGTACTTTTGTAACACACTGTACGTAAATAAATAACACGATATGGTTAAGTGACTTTAGTTTTTTTTAAAAGTATTTTATTATTATTGTTATTAATTTTAATCTTTTAGTGACAAATTGTGTATGAACTTAATTCAAGTGGTTTTCGTAAAGAAAAATAATCGTTTTTAAGGTCAATTGGAAAAATAAAATATAAAATAATGACTTCTGTTTTGGTTGCTGTACTTTTATTGATTTACATAAAATCACACACACATATATATTTGCGAGTGGGCATAGCATTCATTGATAAATTCCTCCTTCCCCCGTCAGGAGGGGAGAGGAAGAAATTTAAGTCAGGGGTTATGGGAAAAAGGTAAGCGATAAGTTGATTGATATATTATATAAATTATGCAGTAAATAACTAGGAGTCATATATATGCTTTAGGATTTTGGCATTGTCAAAATTAGTTCAATCGGAAATTCTGGCACGATCAGTTTAATCGTGTACGTACATCCTCGCAGTTAGTACACTACAGTTGTTATTGCATTTATTTCGGTTGTAGAGACATATGTTAAACAGTCTCCAAATATAAAATGGACCGTACACAAATAACGTTAATAGTGATTGTGGTGATAGTGGCAATAGTTCAGCCGTTGACAGTTTTCGGTTATAGTATAATACGGGCTGATTATGAAAACAAAACACTATTTCCGGTATCTATAATTCACGTAAACGATTTTCATGCGAGGTAATTATTAAAAAAATAATAACAAATGGTTCATTTACAATTAACAATTATTTAAATAATAAATTCATTTTCTTTGAATTAAGTAAATTTTATATTATTTATTGTTATATAAAAAATTACAAAAAATATTTTTTTTTTCTTCTCAAATGAATTTTATTATTTGAAGGTGTTTTTCCCCTTCTTCTTCTTTTTGTTGGCTGTTTGTTTTATTTTAATAATAAATTTATTTTTATTCTATTATAGAATATGAACATATATGTATATAGTATTTAGAAAAAAATGTATTTTTGTGTATTCAATTATTATAATATACAGATTTGAAGAAATTAATGAATATGGAAATTATTGTAAGAAAACCGGTGATAATCCAGATGTTTGTATTGGTGGCTATTCAAGAATGGTAACCGTTGTTAAACGTTTACAAAAAGAGCGTACAAATGCTATTTATCTAAATGCTGGTGATAATTTTCAAGGTACAATATGGTTTAATATCGGCAAATGGAATGTTACATCGCATTTTTTAAATCTACTAAAGGCTGATGCAATTGTAAGAGAGAATTTTTATTATTATTATTATTATTATTAATAGAATTAATATAGTCCGTTTTTATGTGATGATAATTCGAATATATGGTATACTTATTTAAAATTATTTTTTTTTAGTTTATAATCAACTTTTTCCAAGACCTTGTATTTTCTTTGGTATTATTAAATCTATATAATACATAGATGCTTATATGTTGTAATGCATAATAGACAATTAATTTCGAATTTGTTTCACGTACATTCAAGTTTGTTCAAAGGTCTTAATATAGAAAAGAAATGCGCCAATATATTGTATTTTTTTTTAAAAAAATAGCTGCAAAAAAATATATCACATAACAAGTTAACAAGTTTTATTTCATTATTAGATTATAATATTATTACACAAATAATTAAAATTATATATTCAGAAATTATTCATTGTATTGACAAAGAGAAAAAAAAGTAAATAATCAAATAATTTGGTTTTTATTTTTAAAATTTTCAAAAAAAAAAAAAAAGTATAAATTTTTTGAAATAATCTTTTAAATAAATTATGTTATTTTTTATTTAAGCTAAAAATAATTGAGTTAAAAAATAAATATCTCCATATGTAAAATAGAACACAATCTTTAAGCTACTCGCTCATACATGCATACTGGTCAAAGGCGTCGATTTCAGATAGGGGCAATTTTATATTTATTCATATTTCTTTGGCGGACATTTTAATAAATTATATTCATCGCTAATTAAATTAATTAAATAACTGTAATGGTTATTTAATTTAATAAATTTAGAATTAGAAACTAAATAAAGCACTTTTTTTTTGCTGTGAAACAAACAAATTGTAGACATTGCTCAATGTCTACAATGAACAATTCAACGACGCTACTGCCATCGTTGAACAATATATTTTGTGACATTTTTTTTGTACAAAAAACCGGCTAATCAGAACATAAAACAAACAATTTCTAATATATTAACGTTGTTTACACAAATCACACTGCGAAATGTCAAAATTGCAATAATGTTCGAGCTCGAATTTGAGGTGATTACACCATTCGAGCAAATCTTCATATTTTGTACGTCTCGGACATGCTCGATCAAGGGGAAGGTATCTGTTGTAGGTGTTTGGGCACATAATATAGCGCTCAAGCCGGAAAAATGGGATGATTTTTCCTAAAATTCGAGCATTTCTCGGGTGGTGTAAGTGTAGCTTAAAAGATGAACAATTAAAGCGGCAAGTTGAAACCAAAAAATCGTAAGGTAACTCACACATACCTATTGGTCAAAGGCGTCACTTTCAGAAGGGGGCAATTTTATATTTATTCATATTTTTAGGATATTTTTACTGATCGTGTAAAGGACAGTATATGTTTGAAGATTTTCTCAAGCGATGAGGCTCAGTACTCGCTCGGTGGATACGTTAAGAAGCGAAATTGCCATATATGGAAGTATATGGGGCACTGAAGACCCACAAGTGACTATGAAGAAGCCATTGTATAACTGCAGGGGAACCCGCGTCAAAGTATGATCAGTACCAGAAGTGGCCTACGGGTGTTGGCGAACCTTCGTTAACTAAACTAGTCTAGCCGTGCCTAGGAATTTACAAGGTTCCTTACCTTTTTAAGCTCTTTGAGTGGAAGTACCGACCAAGCACTCTATAATCAAAACTGTGGCCTAATACCTATACTGCGGGTGCAGTCTTAGGAGTGGAGGTGAGAGATACAAGTTATCCTTGGTGCTATAACTACAGATAATAGTAGAGGTTTAGGTAATATACGTGTAGCTTGTAACTGGTTGTTGACTGTAACCATGGCTGTACCTGTGGTAGATGGAGCTGGTCAGGAGCATAAGTCATGGCGAGTTGAAGGCTAGGTGAGCGATCTAGATGTTAAATCGTTCACTGTTAAGGAATTGACGGAAGGATTGCTTGATTTGCTTCATGTATAGAATAAGAGGCAGGTTTTGTTTGTAGAAGATGGTATAGTTGGCAACCTGAGCCCAATTGCCATAAGAAGGAGACAGAATGAAGAGCAGAGATAAAACAGTGAACAGGACTGCAGGTTTTCTGATTGCTCAGAATGGTAGAGTTGGAAACTGAGTTCACTTGCCATTAGTTCTTAATGAATTAATTTTCGTTAATTCCAATTAAAAGTTGAATTGTAAATAAATAAAATCTATTCATAACAATTTTCTAATGAAGCAATTTCCTATTCAGATTTTAATTTAGATGCATAAATAATGTTCATAATTTAAATGATTGATAATAGTTAATCAAATATTAGATATAATCGATTTTAAAAAAAAAAAATTTTATTTAAATATTCAGAAATTTTTTTTAAATCAATTTAAACACGAACTGTTATCAAATATTTTTAGAACGAAAAAAAAAATATCTTTTGTACGTACGCACACACTTTAAGCGACTTTTGTACAACTTTTAATGTTCTTATCAAAAAAAATTATTTATTTTGCAATTCAAATAATATTGAATTATTTTTATTATACACATAATTGAAAATGCGAGTTCATTGTATAATCTGCCAAACACATGATTTGATAGAGATATTTTTGTTTATTTGCTTATCTTAAGGAAAATAGAAATATGATAAGCTTAAAATGGGACTTAGAAAATATTAAATCTAACTAACACCATTTAATGCCACAGTTTATAGTTTAACAAAGATGGGATTTTCCTTTTTTGTATTAGTAAATGTTTCATTATATATACACATATATGTATGCACAACCAAATTAATATTTGTGTGATGTTAATGCCATTTTACAAAATAATCTATATGATTAAACTAGAGGAAATAGTAGATTAGTTGAAATTATTGTATAAAAATTTTGAATATTCAAAAATCTTTACTTATATAAATTTACTTAAAAGAAAATATTATTAAATTTTAAATAAAATTTAATTCACTATAAAAAAAAAAGAACTTATTATTTTATATTTACGAAATTATTAAATTTAAAATATTCATTCGCATACTATAAAATCATGTTAACTTATATTTAATTTAAATTTTAAAATTTTACCATTTTACTTACCATAATTGCATTAATGTACGAGGTCTGTTCAGAAAGTATCGCGATTTTCGATTTTTTGTGGCGTTATGTTGGTACTCATGTTTCTCGCTTATGCCGAGAAGTTCGGCCATTTTGAATGTTCAGTTAATTTTTGACAGCTGCTTTACTTGCACGTGTTTTGGCTCGTCTTCGATTTTTGCCCATTTTCGACCAAAAACAGCATCGCATTAACATTGCTAAGGAGCTGTTGGACTCTGTCTGCGACGACACAAATTTGCTCCAGAGGGTCATAACTGGTGACGGTGACGAATCATGGGTTTATGGTTATGACGTGCAAAACAAAGCTCAATCATCCCAATGGAAGCTGCCGCACGAGCCAAGACCGAAAAAAGCGCTCCAAGTTCGGCCGAATATGAAGGTTTTGCTTACAGTTTTCTTCGATTGCAGGGGCGTGGTGCATCATGAGTTCTTGCTAAAGGGTAGAACGGTCAATAAGGAATATTACCTGCAAGAAATGCGCAAGTTGCGAGAAGCAATCCGCCAGAAACGCCCGGATTTGTAGAAGAACAAAAATTGGTTTTTGCACCATGATAACGCTCCAACTCACGCATCGTTGCTAAAGCGTGAATTTTTGGCCAAAAACAACACACTAATAATGCCGCAGCCACCGTATTCCCCAGATCTGGCACCTGTGACATTTTCTAGTTCCAGAAACAGATTCTTTGATCCACTTTTTGACATGAGCAAAAATCGAAGACGGGCCAAAACACGTGCAAGCAAAGCAACTGTCAAAAATTAACTGAACATTCAAAATGGCCGAACTTGTCGGCATAAATGAGAGGCATGATTACCAACATAACGCCACAAAAAATCGGAAATCGAATAAACGTAACCTGCGGAAATTCAAAATTCGCGATACTTTTTGAACAGACCTCGTATTTATATATGATTTATAACTGATTAACAAAGATTTCTTTAATTCACAAATTATTGTATTTAAGAAATATTTCTTTTCCCTTAAAATTTTGGTTTTTAAACCGAAATTTTGGGTAAATAATTCAAATTCAGAATGAACAAAGAACAAATTTACAACAGAATATATTTCAAATTTTGATGCGCTTATCCCAGCATAGCACAGTTATTGGCATACTTGACTTCCATCTAAGAGGTTGTGGGTTCTCGAATCGCACTGAGGTATGGCGCTACGCTATTTCCCAAAAATCCAGTTTTCCTTTCCATTTATGTTATACTATAACTTTCTTATATCGATAGCTGTTGTGTCTCCAAATAGCCTTTAGTGTCGTGGCGCTTAAAATAGTCGTATAAGCGTAACCCAGAATTAATGTTGTATTATATCAATAAAATGCAAAGCGTAAAACTTAAACTTTTTATCTAAAAATTATTATACAAAGTAATTTCCATGATTATCTACTACCTTACTCCATCTATTAATTAAATCAAATATGCCTTTCTTATAAAATGTTCGTGGTTTTGAATTATAAAAGTCGCAAAGGACCGATCTCATATCATTCATTGCTTTGAAATTTTTTTCTCGTAAGAAATGCTCCATCGACCGGAATAGGTGGTAATCCGACGATGCCAAATCTGGTGAGTATGGAGGGTGCAATAATGTACCCGAATCCATGTCATTTATTTTTTTCGGGTCCTATCGACCCAGGTCAGGCCTCTTTTGCAGTAATGGCGCTTTTAAACGATGGAGTTGCTGACAATACAACTGAGCTGTGACCGTTTCGCCTCATTTCAACAACTGGAAATACACGACATCCTTCGAATCCCACCATACACACAATACATGTTTTTTTTTTTTGGTGAAGTCCGGGTCTTGGAGTTGGAATTGCCGTCGGTCCAGGGGTTAACCACTGTTTCTTCTTTCTAATGTTGGCGTACAGAAACCATTTATCATCTCCAGTGATTAATTCGTAACAAAGTGGGTGATTCAGTTCTTGTTCACGCAAAACTTTGCATGCGGTGCTGCGTTCTGTCTTGTTGCGGTCGGACAAAACCTGCCTTTGGACTTTTCCGATTTTTTTAAGACATTATTGAGTACTGGACCCGGACACACCGACCTTTTTCGGTAATTCACCAATAGTCATTGTTGGATTTGCTTCAATTTGAGCTTTTAGGGCTACATCGTCTGGGTTCGTCTTCCAAATTAATATTTCCAGTTTTAAATTTTTTAAACCAACGTTGACATTTCCTGACATCCAATATGTCACCATAAATATCACAACTCTTTATCGTGGCTTCACTGGCGTTTTTTTTTTCATATGGAACTGAAATAGCATGCAACTCCGTAAATGCTGCTCCGACGGACACATTTCTGCCATTATCATTAAGCTTGAGAAAAATTTTTTTCTTATCAAGTTAAAGCAATCTTCGAATAGTATGCTAAATATAAAAAAAATACTTACATACGTCTTTCCTGGATGACGGTCTGGAGAGGGCGGTTTAAAAATTGCATTTGCAAAATACGACATTAATTCTACGTGTAGGTTTCCTTAATATATACTTTAGTACTAATCTTACTTGAAATTATAATTAAAAATGCACATGCGCATATGTAGTTTTGAAAAAATATATTTTCGTATTTACTCGTTTATTTGTATGTGTAATTAAAATAATGATTTGTTGCAATTTGTCTAATAATTAAATAAATGTATTTATGTACCTGTAAACGTTTTTAAATAGTATTTCAAATTCTATTTAACAATCCAAATTAATCACATATAATATTTATCTACTTTAAAAGAAGTATACACTATTGGTGTTCGTAAATATAAAAACAAAAAATTAAAATTATTATAAATTTGATATTTTTAGACTTTAGGAAATCATGAATTCGATAATGCTATTGCGGGAGTTGTACCGTTTCTCGATTCGTTAACATCTCCTGTTATTGTCGCAAACATCGATGACAGTGAAGAGCCAACAATACAAGGAAAATATAATAAAACATTGATCATTGATAGATACGATAGAAAAATTGGAATTATTGGAATTATATTACAAACAACAGATGTAATATTGCCGATTTTGATATATATATATATATATTTGTTGTTGTTATTATTAAAATTAATTATAATTTTTTGTTTAATTTTAGCAAATAGCAAATACAGAAAAATTGAAATTTTTTAATGAGAGTGAAATAGTACGACGAGAGTCTGAAATTTTACAAAAAAATCATAATGTTGATATAATAATAGTACTATCGCATTGCGGTCTTGATGTGGATAGGATAATTGCAAAGAATGGTGGTCCATTGATTGATGTGATTGTTGGTGGTCATTCGCACACATTCCTCTATAGTGGTGGAATATTACCTGGAAAAGATAAACCGGCAGATAACTATCCAGTCGAAGTTATACAAAATTCTGGAAGAAAAGTTCTTATCGTTCAAGCGTCAGCTTTTACAAAATACGTTGGTGATTTGGTGGTGTACTTTGATGAATTAGGTGAAATTGTTCGATACGAAGGAAGTCCAATTTATGTTTCTAACGAAATTCAAAAAGGTCCGTTATTCTACGTAATATTCGATAAACTTTTTAATAGAAACACAATTTATAGATCCTGAAATTGAAAGGGAACTCATACCATGGAGAGAACAGATTGATAAAGTCGGCCTTGAGGTAATTGGACGATCATTAGTCGATTTATCAACTGCAAATTGTTATGCGAGCGATTGTAATATTGGAAATTTCATTACGGATGCATATGTTTATGAAGTAAGATAAAAATAATTGATGATAATTTTTTTAAATTATTTTTCTATTCTATAAAAAAAAAAAATTATATTTCAGTATGCAAAACGACCGCAACTCGAAGGAAATGCCTGGACAACAGCTGCAATTGGCTTAATTAACGTTGGTGGTATTAGAGCGTCTATAGAAAAAGGAAGTAAGTATTATGTATGAATTGAAATTTTTAAAATGTACCAATTTAATATAATTTTGAATGGTTAATTTTATAAGATTTAACAAGAGCGCAAGTAATTACCGCCACACCATTCGAAAATACCGTTGATACATTTGAATTACGTGGAAAATACTTATTAGAAGCACTAGAGCATAGTGTAATAAAAACATTTAGTAAGGACAAATTTGTTGGCGCACATTTTCTACAAGTATCTGGTCTAAAAATAACATACGATGTAAGAAGACCGCCTTATGAACGAGTTCTAGAAGTTTTGGTTAAGTGTCAAGATTGCCGAGTACCCGTCTATGAACCATTGGATGTAAATAAATGGTACCATATTATTGCTGCGTCATTTCTATCAATGGGCGGTGATGGATTCACTATGATAAAGGATAATTTAAAAAATCGAATGTAAGCATTTGCTAAAAAAAATATATTGTATTATATTCAATTATTTATAATATCATTTTTTTATTTCTTTTTCTTTTTAAAGAGTTGGACCAATAGATTTTGAAGTTATGAATGAATATATAAAACGAGAATCACCAATTTATGTTCAAGAAGAAAACCGTATAATATTATATCAATGATAGTACAATTATTGTGTTTTTATTATAAATATAATATGTATATTTTGAACGAAAAACATATCCGCCATGCAAATATTTCGTAGAAGAAAATTTTCTTTTAAAAATTTTATTTAAAAATAAAAAGCAGATTTAATATTATGTACCACTTTTTCAAGTATATAGAAAAATTAAGATAAGGTTGGAAATTTCAAAATTATGTATATATTTCAAACAAACGTTTTACATGAATTTTTAAAATATTTTTTTTTTTTAAATTATAATTCAACAAAATTAATATTCTATTTTTAAAGACGATTACATGTAAAATAAAAAATCTATATTGTATATTTATTCTTCCATTGATTAAAACTCGATAAATTAAACAATCAATATTTTAATTATATTAAATAAATCACTAACTACTATATATAAGTAACTTAAGAACATTCCTCTTTGTAATTGTACTACTGAGTGTTATTAATAGATTAGAATTTTGATAAAAATCTCATTTAAATTGAAATAGTTTTGGTATAACATCGCTGCATTTGGCTGAAATTTTCATAGTAGCTAAATGATCACCACGTGTTGGACCTATATTAACAATTGCTATTGGTAAATTTAATTCGTTAGCATGTAAAAGTAGACGATAACCAGAAAATACTAATAAACTAGAACCTAATACTAATAGGCCATCACTGTTGCAAATTAATTTGGTAATGTCTAATATACGATTTTTAGGCACATTGTCACCGAAAAATACTATATCCGGCTTAAGGTTTCCGCCACAATCGGGACATGGTGGTACTTTAAAATTTTCTATTAGTTCTTGTGGAATTTCAACATCGCCATCGGGTCGTAACATGTCGGGCGCCGTACACATTTCCGGATTGAGTGTATTTAGTATGTATTGGAATTCATGCCTAGGTATTTTATAGGCGCATGATAGGCACATAACAGTATGACCATTACCGTGAATCTCTATAATTCGAGAAGAGCCAGCTTTCGAATGTAATCTATCCACGTTTTGAGTGACGATACCAATTATTCGTTCTTCGCGTTCAAAACGTGCCAAAGCATGATGGGTTGCATTCGGTTGAACTTCAGAGAACCGTGGCCATCCTATAAAATTTCTAGCCCAATATCGTTGACGAACATCGGCCGATTTAACAAAGTCCATATGCTGTGTTGGCCGCGAATTTGTTCTAGCATAAAGTCCTACACCTTCCGACCGATAATCAGGAATTCCTTTTAATGATAATCAAACTGCACGATATTCATAATATTCTTAGTTGTAATTATATTTTGATTGAAATTCATACCAGATTCCGTTGAAATTCCAGCGCCAGTTAATACTAGAGTATTCGGTTTCGATAGTAAATGTTTCTCCAACAATTTTATGTCACGTTCATGGACAGGATCGTGTTTAGGAACAAATTGGGATATGTTTCTTAGTTTAATATAGCTCGTGTACAGCCTTAGTGAATTTGTTATATGCATTTTCACTTTTATCATTGAATCAAATAGCAACAAAGTGAAAATTGGCTCCACAAAAACTTCGCACAAATCCTGACACAATCACTTGTTCAATTTACATCTAAACAAATCAACGTCACAATCAGCTGTGTAAATGACGTTTATCCAAACCTCAAACCAAAATTTCATCAGATTGGTAGGCGTTTTCCTTTGGACCAATTTTGCTACTAGTCGGTAGCTGCGAGTAGATGACCAAAGGAAAGCCAAATTTTAAACACTTGTCAAAACATAACCTCAAAACAGTCAGAAACAATACTGAGTTTACTCACACATAAACAATAAAAACTGAGTTTATTCACACATAAACAATCCTGACAAAAATATGACTATTCAACATAACCAACGAACCCGCAAAACTTTCTATTTTCACTTTAGCAACTAGAATCCACCTAACGTAAATTGTATGCGTAACTCCCAGTTCAATGTGCTCGTTTGTTCGAGGTAGAGTAGATGATGACAGCTAGAACTACCGACTAGTAGCAAAATTGGTCCAAAGGAAATTTACAGCATTAAAAATATACATTCATCCTCTTTCAAACGCACCTAAGATCATGTAAATCGGATAAAAGTTACAGCCATTTAAATAAAAGAAAAAGTGTGCTAATAATGTTACAAAATAAAAAAGAGCAAATCTAAAATTTTGTGTTAAACTTGCAAAAAAATTCGCTGAGACATACGAATCGGTGGGAAAAATTTATGGTGATGATTGTATGAGTCGTACTTAAGCTTATACGTGGTTTACACGATTTAAAAATGGTCGTAAGGATTTAAATGACGACCTAAGGCCAGGTCGTCCAGAAGCTAGTAATCATGCTAAATTGGTAGAAAAAGTCCATGAAATCATTGGTATCAATGCAAATTTTACTACGAGAATGTTGGCTGAGAAATTAAATACGAGTAAAAACACTATTTGGAGAATTTTAACTGAAGATTTGTGTAAAAGCGCGTTTTGTTCCAAATAAATTAAATGAAGACCAAAAAATTGCTCGTGTGGAACATTGCAAAGACATTGTTGAAACTGTTGAAAACGATCTAGACTTTCTTGATTCGATCATAACTGGTGATGATGAGTCATGGTGCATTAAATATGACCCGGAAACTAAGCGTCAATCTGCTGAATGGAAGTCCAAAAGCGAGCCAAAACCAAAAAATT
Organism: Atherix ibis; assembly: GCA_958298945.1. NCBI lineage: Eukaryota > Metazoa > Arthropoda > Insecta > Diptera > Athericidae > Atherix > Atherix ibis. The sequence continues at coordinate 19,433,370 of OY282610.1, read as the reverse complement.
GCCTTTTCAGAAGTCTCGAATCAAGACAATGTTGATTACTTTTTATGATTCGAAGGGTATTGTCCACAAGGAATTTGTTCCAGAAGGTCGAACTGTTAATGGAGAATACTATTTAGGCGTTTTAGATCGTTTGTGGAAAAGTCGTGTTAGACCTGAATATCCAGCAGGAAACCAGCTGATTTATTGCACGATAATGCACCACCTCACAACACCAAAAAGTGAACGAATTTTTGATGAAAAAACGGATTTCTCCTGATCTATCACCATGTGACTATTTTCTATTTATTTTGAATAAATAATAACTTTTAAAGATAATATAATGTGTATTTTATTCTATATCCAAAAAATCAATTATTTTTGGAACATACTATGTACCACAATTTGCAAGTTTACAAGTTCTTGCAGACCTTATTTTTTGAAAAGGAAACTGCTATTAAATCATAACCAGAGGTTTTTTTTTATTAGAAAGGTGAACAATAACAGATTCCATTTCCGAGGATTTTAATTTTTTTAAAGGGATTAGGAATAAAACTTTATTGTTTCTTTTTTGTCATCTATAAATTTATTTATAGCTTAAGTTTTCACCAAATGTTTGGTAAATACGTAAACTTTTTTTTTGTATAATTCTGACCAGCTAATTTTCTATCCAAAAGTGTTCGTTTAGTGGCTTGCCATAAAATAAAAATTGTATTATTTAGTGAACTAAAATAATACGCATTTAATGATTATTAAAATTTTAATGAAATTTATCAGGAACATTCTATCATATACCATACAATTAAAAACATTTAAAAATAATCTTAACACTCCAAGTGTGAGATTTCCATTCCTCCTGATTATTTCCTTGTTTGTATTTCATTTTGATAGTCTATTTTTTCACGAAACCAACATTATTAATTCTTAGAGTTGAATGGAAAATAAAAACAATATTCAAAATAATTGCAGAAAGTTTTAAAAAAATTTATGACAAAACTTGTAAGTTGCAGTTAATTATTTACGTACAGCAGTAGGCATTTTGGGACACTTTTTTAAGTGATAATTTAATGTTCGTTGGAGTGCAAACACTTTCTTACAGTATTGGCATCGCAAAACCAAATCATGCTCTTCTTCGTGCCGATGCATCATTTTTTTGTTTTTGTAGCTTTTGCTGAATATTTTACAATAAAACCTATCTGCGGTTACTTTGGGAATTGATTTGATATATTCCACTTTCGTTTTGTTTAAGTTTACTAAATAATTTTCTTCTAAATTGATCAATTCATTTTTAGTGTTTGAGTCGGCTTTACTTTCCATATCGGACTCTGTCAACAATGCCTTGTCGTTACTATATTCTCGACGATCACCTTTCTTCGGCAATTCTGGATTTAGTGTCCAATCCTCTTTTTCTATACGAGGTTCATCAGTTATAGATGCTGAATCAATTGTTACAGGATTTCGACTATTATTACCACAACTTTCTAAATTATATGAGTTCAAATTCTTATTTACCAACAAATTATCTGAATTTGGTTCTTTCAATTGCAATTTTTCTTGGAACCAATTATTCAAACCTAATACATCATTATTTGAATTATTTGTAGGTTCCGCATTGTTTTTAAATGTTCGATCTATTATATTCGATTTTGATTGATAAGGCTCCAAAGAAGAGTAAAATGATGTTTTCGGAGTCTCTTCAATTTTTTTTAATTCAATCGGAATATTTTCTACTAATTTTTCATTCAACATCTCTGAATGTTTAGGAGATAAACCTTGGCATAAAGTTGATGAATCAGGTAATTCTAAATTAGTACTATTTGATGGACTCATATGTGTATTGATTCGATTATTAAATCCAGTTCCATAGGATAATAATTGTTTTGGCATATTCTTTCTATTCCATGGCCAAATCCATGATTTTCTCTCGAAATTATCATCAATAGCAGCATCATCACCACATAATTTAACCGTTTTCGGAGTCTCTTCAATTTTTTTTATTTCAATCGGAATATTTTCTACTAATTTTTCATTCAACATCTCTGAATGTTCAGCAGATAAACCTTGGCAAAAAGTTGAAAAATCAGGTAATTCGAATTCATCAATTTCCGAATCAGAACTAATTGATGGACTCATACGTGTACGTATATTTGTTCGATTACAGGATAATGCTAGTTTTTTCAAATCCTCTTCAGTACATGACCAAATGGATGGTTTTAGAATTGAAAAACTATTTAAATCATAAATAGCAGCATCATCACCAAATATTTTAACCGTTCTAGTTGGAGAAGGACTTCTAATATTTGATGATTTCTCATTCTCCTCGAGGTTTGCTTTAAATATTAACAGCAATAACAGCAAAAAAAAAACAAATATAATACAAAAATGAATAATTTCTCTTTAGCGTAGTTACATTTTTAAATTGAATATTTTATTAATGGAAAATGATTATTTAATACTTACATTTTGTATTGGAATTACTTTCCATTTCACATGGTTTTCGATGTGGACTTATTGATTGTTGTCCTCTTGTATTATGAAAATAACTAGGGCGGTAGCTCTGATTCTCATTCTTATTTTTGGACCTAAATAAAAAATTTTCAAAATTTCTATGAATTTTAATATTGTATTTCACATAATCACTTGATCTTCTAAACATTAATATAATAAATATAATATTTATTGGTTTTTCTATTAATATCACAGTAAAAATTAATTCAAAACTTACTTTGAATCCTCATTAGACAATTTTTTTTTATATGTGGAGTTTTCCATTTTACAAAAAACTATTTCCAACCACGAATCACAAACAATATTCTTAGAGTGAAACTGAATCAAATGAATTTATTCCTTTTAAACCATAGATAAAATGTCAGAGATTGCTTCGATCTTTTAGGATATTTATTTTTTAGAGTTGGCATTTGTTATTGTAAGTAAAATTTTTTTTTTTTGATTTTGCATTTTTTATTGGAATTTTTTTGGCCACTTATAATTATTATTTAATTAACAATTGTCAATCGTTTAAAATTCTTATGATTTTGAAACTACTTTCATACGTTCGTACACAAATAATCAGGTGATATTCACAATGATTGAAAACTCTTCAAATTTTTATTATGGCATTACTTAGTTCGGTTTCAATTTCGAAAATTTGAAATAAACTTCAAATGAATGCTTATTATTAATATTAATAAAAATAAATTAATTTATCATCTGAAATTTATAAATTCTGAAAAAAGTGAGAACGAATCGAACGTCAAGAAAATTTAAATGGCGCTGTGAATATTTTAATGATATTTCTGTAACAGGGTGATCTTAAAAATGAGATTGTATTCTTTCAGGGGAAAATGTACATATTTTGTATTGGGCTTGACCAGAACAATTAGTGTTTTTTAGTATTCGATTTTTATTATCTGTTCAAAAATCTGATATCGGTGAAGAAAAAAAAATATTTTTATTTTTTTGATTTTACAAATATACAATATTCTGCTACGCATTCAACCTTACCCTGTACTGTGTGACAGGTGCAAACGGATGGCAATCGTTCCTTGTCTAGCATCCGCGTTGCTTTCGTTAGATTATAGAGTATAAGGATAGACAGTTAAGGCGTCAACTGAAAGCTAGAGTCACACATGCATACTGCTCAAAGGCATCGCTTTCAGACAGGGGCGATTTTATATTTGTACATATTGGTTTTGCAACAAATTGAACAATCAACAACGGGATTAATTCGATGGATTTAAAAAATGTACACTTTTTCAACATTTATGGTGACAAAATTTGTTACCATGGAAAAGTAAAAGCGCCCAAAAAGAGTCGATTTTTATCTGAAAAGCTTGTACAAACGCCACCGCAAAAAATAACAATTAGTAATAATCTTATTTTAAATGCAAATAATATGACTGAATCTGATGATACGTTAACAATAAAAAATCACTTATATGTGCTTGTAAATTATTTTCTGAGTATTCATTTATTTTAAAAAACAATACTTAACCATAATAAAATAATATCATTTATTTAAAGATTTAGTTTTATTGGTTTTTGAAAAAAAAATTATACTAACGTAATAGGTAATTTTTACAAAAGAAACGATTAAAATAACAAGAAAACCAATAAATTTATTTAAATATAAACATTTTAAGACTGTTCTGCATTTAAAAATATCATTTGGATAGATAATAAACAAATAATTTTCAAAAAGAGATAAAAGTATAAATTTAATTAAGGACTAAGTTAATGGAAAATGTACGCTCTGTTATCAGTGACCACGTTATTAGTTAGATAAAAATATAAAATCGGTTTTATTGAATGTAAACAGTAACCGAATTTTATATTTAAATCATACAACATGCAGCGCCATCTATTGAAAATTTACAGCATTAAAAATATACATTCATCCTCTTTCAAACGCACCTAAATTCATGTAAATCGGATAAAAGTAACAGCCGTTTAAATAAAAGAAATTGGCCTTAGGCCAGGTCGTCTAGAAGCTAGTAATCGTGCTAAATTGGTAGAAAAAGTCCGTGAAATCATTGGTATCGATGCAAATTTTACTATGAGAATGTTGGCTGAGGAATTAAATACGAGTAAAAACACTATTTGGAGAATTTTAACTGAAGATTTGTGTAAAAGAAAGGTCTGTGCGCGTTTTGTTAAACATGAAGTAAATGAAGACCAAAAAATCGCTCGTGTGGAGCATTGCAAAGACATTGTTGAAACTGCTGAAAACGATCTAGACTTTCTTGATTCGATCGTAACTGGTAATGAGTTATGGTGCTTTAAATAGAACTCTGAAACTAAGCGTCAATCTGCTGAAGTCCAAAGGCGAGCCAAAACCAAAAAATTGCTTTTTCAGAAGTCTCGAATCAAGACAATGTTTATTACTTTTTTATGCTTCGAACGGTATTGTCCACAAGGACCCAGAGCCCTTATTAAGAGGTTGTGGCGAGGTTCAGCAAGTCCCTTTGTTAGTATATGAGGCTCCATCTTACTTGTCGGTATATGTAATACATTGATCTCTCCCTCCTGCACTTTCTCACGGATAAAGTGCTCTTTTATATTGATATGTTTGGAGCGAGAGCTGACAATTGGGTTCCTCGCTGGATTTTGAGCTGATGTGTTGTCGTTATATATTGTAATACTCCTTTGTGATACACCCATATCTGATAAAATCTGCTTAAGATTCATTGCCTCCTTAGTTAGAGCCATGTACTCTGCTTCCTGAGTTGATATGGCAACAGTTCGTTCTTTACGTGATTCCCAGCGAATTACAGCTCCAACCATTTTGAAACAATAGCCGGTGTATGAGCGGCGATCATCCAGACAAGATCACCAGTCTGCATATGTAAACCCCATTAGTGGTTGTCCTGACTTTTCATATATCAAAGATAAGTCCCGTGTACCCTTCAGGTAACGCAGCACCTTCTTTGCAGCTTGCCAGTGACTTTCATTAAAACAAGAGTTATACTGGCTTAAATAACTTATTGCATGACATATATCAGGTCTGGTCGCTATAGAGAGGTACATTAATGATCCGATCAAATTTTGATAAGGATAATTCGGTAGTTTAGAGCTGGTAGTTTTCGTTAGTTTTAGGCCCGGTGCCATAGGTGCTTTAACTGGGTGGCATGTGGACATATTAAATCTTTCTAAAATTTCATCAATATACCTGGATTGGGATGCCCTTATTTTTACTTGTTCGCAAACAAATTCAATACTAAGACAGTGTGTTAAGTTTCCCAGGTCTCTCATTTCAAATGTTGACATTAAATCATTTTTTAGGTTTTTTATTTTATGCTTGTTTTTACTTGCAATGATGATATCATCGACATATATTGCCAAAAGTATTTTTTCTCCCCTCTCAAAACAAGTATAAATATAGGGGTCTGCAGAAGAGGCCTGAAAGCCCAGGTCCCTCATTTTAGCATCTAATTTTACGTACCACTGTCTTCCAGCCTGTTTAAGTCCGTATATGGCCCTATTTAGGCGGCATACCTTTTCTTCCTTTCCTTCTCTTAAGTATTTTAGCATTTGCTGAGCTTTATTGAAGACAAGTTGATTGTTGTCGCATTCTTCTTGCATTATTTCATTTAAGAGCTCGTGTAGGTCTGTTGGCAATGACACGTAAAGTTCTTCTTTAATTTGACCATTTAAAATGCGGTAGATACATCAAGCTGGTTAATATGGAGTTCTTCTTCAACGGACAATGCCAAAAGTAGTCTAATTGAGCTCAATTTTGTGACTGGAGCATATGTCTCACCAAAATCTATCCCATGGCGCTGAGCAAATCCGCGTGCCACTAGTCGGGCTTTCCGTCTTTCAATTTCTCCCGTTGGTTTATATTTTATTTTAAATACAATTTTGGAGTCAGAAGTCTCTATGTATTTAGTGGTGCTATATCGCGTCGTAAGACAAAATAACACCGGTCGCCCACGACCATTGGGATTGAGATATTATACGCTCAATCAGCGCAACCATAACTGAGAGTACTAACCAATTAACTGAATTGTTTAGCAGTAAGTAATCATTTATAAGCTGACTACCCCAACTGCTAGTGGCGACGCCTACCTTAAACCTCTGATGTCATAAGCAGTGACATCGCCCGAGATAAGTGCAAAGTATTGCTACTTTTGCCAGTTATCTCCCTTCCGCGATCCGTAGATCGTACCCGCGATATGGGTGTCAACCACAGCCACCACGTGAATGCCTAAGCAACCTCTCCAATAACCGAGCACAGAACTAATTCATTCACTCCACAGAACAACAGGTTCGACTCCACTTGCATTAGCATATAGACAAATATTATGCTTTCAAAATGCAGCTTCAACGCCAAGACCTGAAAGATCTGTTTCATGTTTGAACTTCGTTCTGTCGGGCAACTCGGTTTCCGTGGTACCTACTTTTTTTATTAGAGTACTTCAGGTCTGTACCCCGCTCAGTGAGCAGTGGGCAGCAATCTTATAACCTGCTGACCTTTTTACACTCTCTATTTCTTCAGTACTCATCCACCATCTTTCCATCATTTTGTGCATATATAAATATATGCACCCCTTCATTTTGTTCATGCACCACCATTATGTGATATATATAGTATATTAATACCATAAAATATCACTTTCGGTCACATATTTACTATAGCCCCCTTCCAGCATTGCTGTCTTCAGGATGATAAATAAACCTTTATATACCATCCCTCCGCGGGGGGCGGAAATTTTGGAGTCAATGACGTTGCTGTTATTATTTTTGTTAACTATTTTCCATGTTTGGTTTTTAAGATGAGCTTTGATTTCTTCTTTGAATGCTTTTCGCCATGAAAGTGCATCAGGACCATTTAGAGCTTCTTCTTCAAAAAAATGATGAACTTTCACATTCATAGTCCAACGTCCATTTTGGTGGCTCTATTTTGTTTCGATCTCTTAGTGTCGTAGTCCGTGATTGATCTGATTCATGATCTAGTTCCAAATTAGTGTCGGGATCAGTTTCAATTTCAATTGCCTCATCGAATAAGTGTTCTTCTTCTTGAGTTATGTTGTTGAAGTCTTGCTGGAGAGTAATTGGAAAATTTTCTGGTTGTATGTTGATTTCAATTGCTCTTTCTAATTTTGGTTTAGTAATTTTTACATCTACAAATAGATCTTCAATAGAGTTTTCTCTCTATAACATTTTGATATGGTTTATTTATGACTTTTACATCCTTTGTTATTACAACTTTTGTTTTTTCAGGATCCCATATGCGGTAGGCTTTTGATATGTCAGAATATCCAACGAAAATTCCCTCTTTTGCTCTTGAATCAAATTTAGATTTATTAATGTTTTTATTTAAGAAAAAGACTTTAGATCCAAAAATTTGAAAATATTTTACAGATGGTTTTCTTTTGAACCATATCTGAAATGGAGTATTGTTATTATTTGAACGAGATGGTGATCGATTTATGATATTTTTTTTTTTTTTTTTTATTTGACAGGTTTTCATTTCTATGTTACAACACATAGACATGAGAACACAGTCACTCCTATGGAGCATATAGCGGCACTAGAGCCTCTGTGAACTCTCTCCATCTGCTTCTGTCTTGAGCGAGCCTTTTTACTTCCGACCATGATTTGCCAGTTTGTTGGTGTTCGCGCTCGACTGATCTTCTCCAAGTGGTCCTTGGACGTCCTCTGCTGCGATTGCCCTGTGGGTTCCAATCTAGTGCCATCCTTGCTATGTCCGTAGGTGGTTTTCGCAAGGTGTGGCCAATCCAACTCCATTTCCTGCGTTTGATGTTATCTAGCAGGGGTATTTGCTTCGTGAGAAGAAGCAGCTCATCGTTCGTTATCCAGTTCGGCCAGAAGATCTTGCTTATGCGCCTCAAGCATCTGTTCACAAATGCCTGTGGCTTGCGAGTCGTGCTGACTGTTACTTTCCATGTTTCGCAGCCGTACAGCAGGACTGGCTTGACGTTTGAGTTGAATATTCGAAGTTTGAGTGCTATGGAGAGATGATTGGAACGCCATACGTTCCCAAGTGAGGTGTACGCTTGTCGCGCCTTGTTGATGCGCGTTTGGATGTCTATTTCAGTTCCACCATCCTTGCTGAGCATGCTGCCAAGGTAACAGAACTTTTCGACATCTTCGACTTGGGTACCGTGTAGCATCAAGGGTCTCTCGCAGGTGGCGCCGACACGCATCAATTTGGTCTTTTTGATGTTGATTCTCATCCCAACTTTTTCTGCGTTGGAGGCCAGTGCATTCAGTTTCTCCTGAATGCCGTTGAGGGTGTGGGACATGAGGCATATGTCGTCGGCGTAGTCCAGGTCGTGGAGCTTCTCACGCAGTGTCCACTGTATACCGTTGCTGGCTGTGCTGTTCGTGCGTTGAAGAACTTGGTCTAGGGCGATTATGAAGAGGATAGGCGAGATTATGCAACCCTGCCTGACTCCTCTCGAGATGTTGAATGTATCGCTGTTTCGTCCTTTGAGACGCACTCTACACGGGGCCTCGCGGTATAGTTCTCGGATTAGATCGATTATGGCCTGCGGGATGCCTAGTTCAGCCAGAGCACTCCAGATGGCGTCGCGAGAAATCATGTCGAAGGCTCTTTCGAAGTCAACGAAGAGAAGATAGAGCGGGCTGTTCCATTCGTTCGACTGTTCAATGATCATTCTTAGGCTGTTGATGTGATCAATACAGGAGCGGTTTGGTCTAAATCCAGACTGCTCGTTGCGGAGGGCACTTTCCACTGTTGGAGTGATGCGAGTCAGGATGATTGATGCGATTAGTTTCTGGATGGTGTTCAGCAGCGTGATTCCCCTCCAATTTTTGCAATCGCCAAGGTCACCTTTCTTCGCTGATATAATTGGAACAAAAAACAGCCTCAGCCCAAAAAGAGTGAGTTAGGTTTCCATCCAACATTAGGCACCTGGCTTTGTCCAAAATAGTCCGATTCTTCCTCTCAGCCAATCCGCTCTGTTGAGGAGTGTATGGAGCTGACAGTCTCCTTTGAATTCCATTTTCAATTTAATATTTTGTAAATTCTTTACTTGTATATTCTCCGATTCCATTATCACTTTGGAGATATTTAATGTTTTTTATTAAATTAAAACATTAAATATCTCCAAAGAAAACCAGTTAGGTTTTCAGCTTCTTCTTTAAATTGTTTAAAAAAGTTTATGACTTTATTTTTCTTTTTTAGAAAATATATCTTAGTATATCGGCTTTTTTCGTCAATGATAGTTACAAAGGGGCGGCATCCTGCATTTGATGAAGTTCGCATGGGTCCGACTACGTCTGAATGGACAATTTCTAGTAATTCCAGATTTTTAACTTCTTGGCTGGATTTAAATGTTGATTTAGACATTTTACCCTTTATGCATATTTCACAATCTGAAAAAGATTCATTGGGATTAAAGTTTAGGCCCACCATTGATTTTGTTTGATGCTCATATTTTAAAGTCTGCATGTTGATGTGGCCTAATTTTCTATGCCATAATTTCATTTTAGATTGTTTTTTAGAATTTGACTCGAAATTTGTTAAATTTGAAGCCTCAGGGTTATCATTTTCAATAACATAATATAGCCCATTAATTTTATTTGCCATGAGAATAGTGTAATTTTGAACACATGTGGGAGGTGCTTCCGGAATCCAAGCGTGTGATTCCTCACCTAAGAATATGTTTTCTCCCTTTCGATATTTACGATTCTCTGAATTTCGACATTGATCCGTTCTGTGATTGTATTTAGTTTTATTAAAGTAAGAATTTTTATTAAATTTTGAACCATGTCCATAAAATGCATCCTCTTGGATTTGAAAATTTTCATTTTTGGTTCTTGCCATATGCTCTTCCAAGATTTTAACTTTTAGGTCTGTTGGTTTGGGCAAATTGTCACGGCTCTCTATCGCTACTCGAAAGTTTTCAAACGTAGGTGGAAGACTATATAACATAATGGTTTATTGCTAAAGACCAATGACTTCAAATAACCTCACAAGAAATAGTCTACTGGTGTTAAATCACAACTTCTTGGAGGCCATTCAATGTCACAATTTCTTGAAATAATCGAATCTCCAAACTTTTCTCGCAATAATTCGGTTGTTGCACGTGCTGTGTGGCACGTAGCCCCGTCTTGTTGGAACCAGATATTGTCAAGATCAACTTCTTCCAATTTCGAACATAAAAAGTTGGTTATCATCTATCTATACCGGTATCCGTTGACAGTAACGAAAGAAGTACTGACCGATGATTCTACCAGACCAAAAACCATACCAAACTGTCAATTTAGGTGAATGTAATGGGTGTTCATGAATAATTTGTGGATTTTCTGCACACCAGAATCGACAGTTTTGTTTATTTACCTCACCACACAGATGAAAGTGAGCGTACGAAAAGTTGCAATTGGAGAACGATTATTTTGATAATAAAATTGAATAATCTGTAAACGTTGTTCTTGCGTATATCCATGATGAAATTGTAAACATTACTGAATGCAATGAAAAAAAAGACAGATCATGACATATTACAAATGGCCGAAACGTCACGTAGAAACCATATTACTCTTATTAGAAAACCCTATACATGAAAATTCAGAATGCGGCTATCATTGACCTCATGCGTACCCACCCACTGCTGGGGCATAGAACATTGAATTAACGTAGCCTTATAGAAAAAAATGTTGGTGTCAAATTTCGATATATCGCGACATGAATTCTTCGTCTATAATAAAACTTGTTTCAACTGTTGTGTGTGGCAAGCCGCACCATTCTGTTGGAACCAGATACTGTTCAATTTCAACTCTTTGTAAATGCTCATTCAATTCAAGTTTTTCCAAATAACACGATAAAAATCTTTATTTCTATCAAAATATTCAAGCCGACAATATGTAATTTTCATTTATAATAAAATGATTAAAATTCATTTCTTTTATCAAAATTTATTTATTTTATTGTTTCTTTTTTAATTTACGATTTCTTATGTTGTTTTGTTTTCCTTAAATTATTCGATATTTATATAAATGGTACATTTTCTTTTTCATGAGTTATAATGATATTATGAATGCATACAATTCTGTTAACTTTGTTTAAATTTATAATCAGATATAAAAATTTACTCAATTTTCTGCTTTAATTCTTATGCATTACTGTTTTATTTCTTTTGAAAATTCGACTTAATACAAATTACTATATTAAAGACTATATAATTAACTACAAAAAATATAAAGCTAAAAATATAAATTAAATATGTATTATTCTAATTAATATAATCAGTTTGTTTTTAAGTTTATTTGTTTTTATTTTATTACCCATCATATATTCTTTAATTTATTTTAACACACAATAAAAGCCTTTAATCGTAATTTTCATTTTTTATTTTCATATTATTAATGTATAATTCTTATTATAATTTCGTATCCTTTATAATTATTTCATCGTCCTTTTTCTACTTTTGTTTTTCTTGTATTTCTGCATTAAATATAAAAAAACTTCTTGTTTTTATTACTATTTGATCTTATTCTATTTGTTCCTAACAATATTAATTTGTATACTTTTTACTGTTTATATTTTAATTAATTTTTTATGACGTTTAAGAATTTCTTTTAAAAATGTATGCTAATAAAAAAAAGAAGAGTAAATATCTCGCATTTTTGAGATATTTTCTCATTCCTTTTATTTTTACAATAATATTTATATTTAATTTTTTTTTATTTTTCGCTTGTTTTTTAATTTGAAACAGATCAGTTGTTTTCACATATTCCTGGTTTTATGAAACTAAAATCGTTGGGTATTGATATGTTAGCAAAGAAAGATTCATAACAAATGTGAAAATATACATTGAACTTTTACAAATGAAACTTAATTAATTGATAAAAAAAATGTTACAATGCCTATGTTGATTGATTATTTATGAATGTGAAAACTTTAACAATTAAGATTATAGAATTCACAATAAACGTCCATGAAAATTAAAATTAAACGGCACATATAATCAATTGCAATTTTCTTTTATCTACCGATGTTTCCTTTTCTTATAATTCTGTCAATTTTTTTGAAATTGGGTTTTCTTTATCAATATTAAATACATCAAATAAATTTTTAATAATGAAATCATTGAAGATGAACAGATTCTACTTTTCAAATTGTTATCTTTTTTATCCTATCTTTGAGGTACATTTGAAAAATGTCTACACGCTGAATTTACAAAGATTTCTGTTTTAATATCAATTGATATTAAAACAGAAATCTTTGTAAGCATTATGACTTTATATTCTGAATAATACAAGAAAGTTTAAAATAAACAATTTTAAACTTTCTTGTATTATTCAGAATATAAAATAATAATGTTTACAAAGATTTCTGTTTTAATATCAATTGATCATACTATTTTTGCAACGTCTTTATATTTTTGAAGCACAATAAATAAAAAAAAAAAATTATTTTCTTTCATATTTATTCTGCCTTCTAAACACAATTTATTCTAAGGCTTCCATACATTTGTTATTTCCAGTTTAAATTGATTCTTATTAATAATTATTGTTTAATTCTTGTAATAACTATTATTTTTACAAACTTTATTACTTATAATATTTATTCTAGATTTACTTTTTCCTTAATATTGTATAATTATATATTTTTAAAAAAAAAAACATAAAAAAAACTCCTTTGGAGGAAACATTTGATCCAAAAATTGGACAATCTTTACACACAATAAAAATAATTAATAAAGTCGAATGATCATTAATTTTTTTTTTTTTACTTTTACAATTATTTTTATTATATTATAATTATTGAAGTGGGTATTAAAATTTTTTCGTCGAAAAAAGAAAATTTCGGTAAGTATACTCTATTTAAAATTATGGAACAAAATCATAAAACCTGCTATTATTTAAAGAAAGTATTCTGCTTGTGGTTTTTTTGATGGTATACCCCGACTCTCCTGTGGAGCTGCTTCAAATATAGTAAAATCTCTTTGTAAATGCTCATTCAATTCAAGTATAGCAGCCACATTTCCGCATCTATAATGTGATGAGAAATTTATGTTATAAATAAATTTTTAAATGTCAAATCTAAATGAAATTCTTCAATATTGAATAATATCGATAGTGGATTTTTTGAAAAACTTGAATTAGAAATATCTAAAAATTATATAATTAACATATGTATTAGATATAATGAACGAAATAACTTACCTATAACAATAATTTGGAGCTGACCATACGGTCAGTACAGTCTCATTAAAATGCCATTTGAATCCTTCCATAACTAGCTGATGAGCGCGACATATTAAATCTATATCATTTGCACTATTAAATTGTGATACAACATCTGAACCGAATAGATATCCGGCACCTCGGGGTGATACACCCCAACCCATTTGATCCTCTGGATCACTCCATAATAAATCACACATTGGACCATCATGCGGCACCTCTTGTTTTCGATCGATCGAACGTATTTGATCTAAATATTGTATCGACGGACTTAATCCACCATGAACACAAAATATTTTTCCATCTATTATTGCTGATAAACTAAGATAATCAAATATTTCTGTGCAATATCGCCAAACAGTTGTTGAACCATATTTTCGTATGCATTCATCATAGAAGCCGTACACTTGGGTAATTTGGCGGGATTCATGATTACCTCGTATAAGTGTTATTCGATCTGGATATCGTACCTAATATATATATATATATATTTTTTCTTATTATTATAAATGATATAGAAACACTTGCACAACATGTAAGATATAATTAATAGAAATTTACCTTAAGTGCTAGAAGCAATAAAAACGTTTCAACACTATAGTAACCACGGTCCACAAAATCACCCATGAAAAGATAATTTGTTTCTGGTACATCACCGCCAACTTTGAACAGTTCTTTCAAATCATAGAATTGGCCATGAATATCACCGCATACTGTTACTGGTGAATCCACTCTTTGCACATTACCCTCCTCGACAAGAATTTCTCGGGCTTTCGCGCATAATGCTTTCACTTCATATTCTTTTATTATTTTACATAATTTTAACTGTTCGATTTGACGATCTAAATCACTATAATCTGTCATATTGTTATTTGTTCCGTCTTTAATTTTTTTTTTTTTTTTTGATTACATATAATGTTGTATTTGGTGGGGAAAATTCAATTCAAATGTACTCAGTAGTGAACTTCATAAACTAAGCAATATAGGTTTATTGCTTGAGTCAAACTAAAAAGAGTTTATTTTTTACCGAAAATAAAATTTATCCTGAAAATAATAAAAAATTCATAGTAAACACATTTACATAAGTCGTCAGCATTCCGTAATCGCATTCAAAACTACCTTACACAGGCATTTTAATTATTTACTTATTTACATTTTACGAAAATCACTCTTTTTTTTCCTTCCTCAACAAATTACTCAATCATTATAAATTATTGGTGTTTCTATATAAATGATTTTACTCGTTCCAAATCAAGAATCTATTCCGTATAGAGCCTACGCTTGATCACGAATAGATATTAACATGCTTTTATGCCAATATGCCAAGACTCATAAGATTATACGCAAAATATGATAATACAACCTTGTCTCGTCTCCCCACAACTTTGAACATCAAGCCTCTTCACTTTCGCGGCACAGATTCAGCCGAATTTACAATATTCTCAAAAATTCCTTATAGAGAAAAATCTAAATCTAAATGATTAAAAACTCGTTTTCTGGATAAATCTTCCCATCAATTATATTTTTTATAAAATAATACATTTTAAAAAAAAAAAAAAAAAAAAAAACTAACGAACAAATAAAAAAACCGAAAACGCTGTGTCTGGGGGCATTTGCATTGCATACAAAACAGTTGAAATGTGTGTAAAATGCTGTCAAATCTTATTTTATAGAACCACGATTGATTTACAATTCAACACGTCCGATCATAAAAAAACTATTGTTTGAGAAAATTTTTCGCGGTATTTAATTCTATGAAGATTATATTCATCTATTTTGTCTTATTTAATATATATATTTATTATTATTATTATTATTATTATAAAGAAACTACTTTTCGTGTTAGTGATATTTTTAAGTGACAACTATTAGCTGAAAAAACAAAAAAAAAACAACACAAAAACCATTGTGATTTCTTATTGCAAAAAATTTGACTTGTTAATAAATATTCAATTCAATAAGATGGCAATATTATATATATATATGCCGAAAGTACCTAAAATATTATAAATTGAAAAAAAAATAACGCTATATCACAAACACAGCCCCCAACTAGATAGCGCCGACCACCATTGATTTCGTTAATCAGAAATGGTGATGCCAGATGCCACATAGTACGCATATTTATCTCTTTCGCCGCTTTACATAGAACAATAATTTAATTTAACGAAAAACCAAGTTTCTGTCTGGTCAACGACCAAACCAAACCACACATTCCAACCAACACATACGCCATTTAAAACGCCATGGCCATGTGTGTGCATAGAATACCGCGCGTTTCTTGCACACATCCAATCAAATGTGTTTTAAAACTGGCAAGAAATTTGGTACTTGGCTGCCATTTTTAGTACTTTTTCATTATGCATGGCAAGTTACACGAGATAAAATTAGATGTACTAAGAGTTGTAATGTTTTGAAAAAAAAAAAAAATAATTCATTAATAATAAAAACTAAATATTGGACAAAAATTTTGAAATATTAATTGTTTCAAATAAATTTTCTTTTATTGAATTATTTTTTTAAAATAATATATGGTATATATATTGTTAAGCATATAAATTAAAAAATATATAGACTTTTTTTCTTTTCAAAAGAATCTTTAATCGAATATAATATTTATATAAATAAAGTAATTTAAAAAAAAAAAAAATAACATAACTTACAAAAAATAAATAAACAAATTAAAATTGAATAAAAGCATGATTATAATTCTTTAGCGCCATCTTTTTGTGAATTAATTAATGACTAGCTATTCTGTGTGTTGTTAAATTTAGGTAAACTTTCTTTTATAGAACTTTTGATTGTAACTTTCATATATATTATGCTCGTATATTCATTTGGTGCTCTCTTTTATTGGAAACTGGAATTATTTCGAATGAATCATACACACTGGAATAGAAGAGAGAAAAACAGCAACTTAAGAAAAAGAAAATAAATATATGGAAAAGCCGCCAAGAACAGAAATTAAGGGTTCTGGTGGCTAGTGAACGGATTCCCGTTTGGTTTGTTCACATTTGTTAAGTAACTGCGAACAAGTATATAGCGTGTGGTGCGAGAGGAGGTACTGCTGAAAGTGACGTAAGAGCAGCTCCGTTTCAATATCACAATAGTGCACATTGGCTTTTCTTTTCTATCTTGTTCTGGTGGTTCATCTTCTTTTTCATATACAATATACAAAAGCCGAGAACAGACTGCAGGTGTCGATAAAGTTCGTTTTTTTTTTTTTTTATACAGTTTTACCCATTTTTTGTTGGTGTTGTGTTGTTGATTATGTTTAATGCTGCTGTCAAAGTATTAAGCTTAGTGATTTCGCTCAGTGTTTGACAATAATTCGGTATTTTTTTTTAAAATTTTTTTTTTACCTGACTTGCTTGAGTATT
Organism: Atherix ibis; assembly: GCA_958298945.1. Classification (NCBI taxonomy): domain Eukaryota; kingdom Metazoa; phylum Arthropoda; class Insecta; order Diptera; family Athericidae; genus Atherix; species Atherix ibis. The sequence continues at coordinate 19,416,334 of OY282610.1, read as the reverse complement.
TGTTAAAGTAATTTTTGTTTGAATGCAACGCTAGAGACTTGTGCAAATTAAATAGGAATATTCAAAAAAGAAAAAAAAAACAACAACAAAACAATAATAAATAAATAATATTCCTACAAATCTAAGTATTAATGTGTTTACACTGATTGATTGTCATGCAAATAAAATTTATAGTAAACGATAATAAATAGATACCAACACATATGCAAATCAATAGATTTTTTGTGTTAGTAGTCTGTTCTGTTCTATAAATCCATATATATATATATATATATATACAATCTATAGTTTAGTTTAGAGATTTTGTTTGCGTATGCGCTCTGAGTGCGTAAAATTGTATGTTGAGCATTTATCATTTATCAATTTGTATTCGCGGGTGGCGGTTCACGTATTCGCGTCTCTCATTGATTGCAGATCGTACTACGAGGAATTATTTGAAAAAGGGAACGAAGGTGCGCCCAGGAAACAGTTTTGTAATAAAAAAGGAATCTGGGGCAACACCGGAAGAATTGCACGTTTTCCTAGTTTTCTATAATTTTAATTTATTATCATCTTCAGTTTAGTTGCCGAAATCGTAGCGACACAAAAGCAAAACAAACCAAATAATTCAATTAGTTTGTACTAGTTTCTGCCGTTGCTCCAAGCGGGGCATTTGAAATTTATCGCCAAGAACATTTTCTTCGGACACAGTCCAGTCCAGTCCGTTCGTCTATTTTCGGTGGCATATAATTTTTTTTTTTTTGCACTTTGATTTTTAAACTTTTTTTTAAAAAAATTGTGAATGGTGGTGGTGTTATTTAGGGATTTTATGTGATAAAAAAAAAAAAATATGTTCGTGCATAAAAACTATTTTTTTTTTTTACTATACTATGTAGATTGATATGTGTGTGTGTGTGTGTATAAATATTATCGTTGCGTGAAATAGACGTCATAACATTCTAATTGATAAACAAAACGGTACAAATTGAAATTGAAATTGAAATTGAAAACGAAAACGAGAATACAATTTGTAACCATTCTAATTTGCTAGTGTGTTTGTTTTCCATTCGGCAAATTATCATTTTGATAGGTGTCGGTTTTTTGTTGTTGTTGTTTCTCTCTTTTCAAAATAAACATTTAATAATATATAAAAAAAAAATATTTTTATCAATTTCTTAATATTGTGCAATTATTATTATTATTATTTTTTTTTGTACAATTACTGATGATTCAAATTGTGTTTAAAAGAACATTTTATAAATGTAGTGAAAAAATATATACAGAATAAAGGGGAAAAAAATTGTTTTTTTATTAACTATTATTATTTTTCTAAAAAATATTCAACAAAATCGACTGTTCTATAGAAAATAATGTAAAGTATTTAGAAAAAATAAAAATAATGCTCGTCAAAATAAGAACAATTTCAACAACAAAAAATAATAATTGAAGAGAATCAAAATTTCTGCTCAGTCAGATAATAACAATAGCATCAAAAATTTCAAAAAAAAAAAAAAATTACCCGAAAATAAAGTAAAAATATTTTAGCGTCTGCCTTAATAGGTGTTCGTTCATATTATTATCCAGATAAGGGACCCATATTTATACATATATATGTGCATACATAAAATATTCTTAATTAAATTGAGCAAAAAATAAAAGAAGATAAAAAGAAGCAATTATTGTGTTTAAAAGATTAAGAATCTGTAGAGGCAAAACAAAAACAGAAACGCAAAATAAATTTAAAAAAAAAAACAAGAAAAACAAGTTTAACATTGAAATTAATTTTCACCGTAGTATTTATTCTCGTACATATGTACTTGTAGAAATAGATATATTCGATGGATTTTGTTTAGTTCTCTCTTTGGTTGTTTTTTTTCCCTTCCTTTTTCCTTTTAATCACTAATATTATTTAATATTTTCTGTCTCAACTATTTTTTCTCATAAATTATTGAATAATAATTGTTTATCTGTACGGTATCATTGAATATGATTCTCTCTCATCTCTGATGTACAAGTTTTTATGTTTGTGCTCGTGCATATGCCGTCATTTTTTTGTGTACATATTTCTCCATCCGACTGTACATGTGACTTTCACCTCTAGCCCTCCGTTTATATTTTGATTATTTTATGCATGCATATTTAATCAAGCCCGCACGCACACACACACACACATATAATTTTATTAAATTATTTTTATTTCTTTTTTTTTGGCTGCTGCTTGCATTATACATATGTGTATTATAAATGTGTTTAGTTCTGTTCGTGTACACAGTTGTGAGTGCGTATTGTAATTTTTCTTCTTCCCTGTTCTGCTCTTTAACGATGATTACACAGTAATCAGAATTGTGTAATATATACATATACAAACATGTGTATAGTGAATCATAATATTAGCAGACGGGTATTACTAGTAGTAACATTGTATTTTGGAAATTTATGGAAAATCTCTTCAGATCTTCTTATGCCGACAACACATACTCATACAATAGGTTTTGTTGCATGTATGACTGTTTCGAAAAAAAAAGTGTAAATAATTTATTAGCGCACATATTAAATCGTTCAAAAAATATTCAACTTTGTGAGAAAAAAACGAATTTCTTTTTGATTTTGACAATTCAAACTGTCACACAATATCACAATTTTTTGTGTTATACAATACATTTTTATTTCATTATCTAAGAGATATTTTTATTGAGTGGATTAAAATAACAACCCCCCCAAAAAACACTAAATATTTATTAACAATTAACTTCTTCTGGTGTAAACTTGAATTCTAATTTTTTTTTTTGTTTGTTGTTCATACATAAATAATTGGTAATAAATAAACTTGCACGAATTGATCTGGAAAAAATTACAAAATTAATATTTTTCAGAATTTCTGAAAAATGTCTTGCCTAAAATTTGATGATTGTCAAAAAAAAAACAGCAACAAAAATCTAATAAGAAATTTTCACATAAAATTCCGCTTGGAAAGAAAATCCGTTCAGAAAAAAATTCGTTTGGAAAAAGCCTTTTTTGAAAGCAAAAATATCTTTTAGAATAAAAATCTATTTTGGAATAAGTTCGTTAGGGAAAAGTTTCGTTGAGAAAAAAATCCAATTAGAAAAAATTCCGTCCGTTAAAAATTCGTTTCAAGAAATTTCGTTTGAAAAAAATTTATTGAGTAAAAAATTTCGTTGTTGTTGGAAAAGCCCTTTTTGAGAAAGTAAAACCCTCAGGAAAGAAATCTAATTAGGAAAAATTTCGTTTTTCTGTCGGTAAAAAATTCGCTTCGGAAAAAAATCGTTTGGAATGAAAAAGCCCTTTTTGAGATAAAAATCCCTTAGGAAAAATTCGTTGGAAACAAAATCCGTTCGGGGAAAAATTTGTTTGGAAAAAAATCGCTTCGAAAAAGCTTTTTTTGTGAAAAAAATCTCTTCGGAAAAATTTCAATTAAAAAAAAATTGTTGAGTAAAAAATCTGCTTAGAAAAAAATTTCTTTTGGAAAAAGCCCTTTTTGAGAACAAAAAAAATTTGGAGGAAAAAGTTCGTTAAGGAAAAAATTTGTTTGTAAAAAAATTTGTTTGGGAAAATTCCCTTCCAAAAAATTCCACTTAGAAAAAATTTCACCCGTAAAAAATTCGTTCCGATAAATTTCGTTTGAAAAAACAATTCATTGGGTAAAAAATTTGCTTAGAAAAAAATGTGTTTGGAAATTTTATTTTTGGAAAAGCCCTTTTTGAGAAAATAAAACCCTCAGAAAAGAAATCTAATTAGGAAAAGTTTCCTTCAAAAAAATTCGCTTCGAGAAAAATATCGTTTGGAATGAAAAAGCCCTTTTTGAGATAAAAATCCCTTAGGAAAGAATTCGTTGGAAACAAAATCCGTTCGGGAAAAAATTCGTTTGGAAAAATTTCGCTTCGAAAAAGCTTTTTTTGTGAAAAAAATCCCTTCGGAAAAATTTCGATTAAAAAAAAATTGTTGAGTAAAAAATTCGTTTGTAAAAATTTTTTTTTTGGGAAAATTCCTTTCCAAAAAATTTCACTTAGAAAAAATTTCACCCGTAAAAAATTCATTCCGATAAATTTCGTTTGAAAAAAATTCATTGAGTAAAGAATTTACTTAGAAAAAAATTCGTTTGTAAAAAGCTCTTTTTGAGAACTAAAAAATCCCTTTGGAAAAAAATACATTTAGGAAAAAATCCGTCAGGAAAATAATCCATTTAGGAAATATTCCCTTCGAAAAAATTCCGATTACAAAAAATTCCGACTAGACAAAATTCGTTTCGATAAATTTCGTTTGAACAAAATTCGTTGAGTAAAAAATTTCCTTAGAAAGAAGCCCTTTGCCTTTGCGAGAACAAGAAAAAATCCCTTAGAAAAAAATTCGTTGAGTAAAAAATCGGCTTGGAAAAAATTCGTTTGGAAAAAACCCTTATGAGAAAAAAAAACACTTAGGAAAAAATTGGTTTAAAAAAAAACTCGTTAGGACAAATTTCCCTTCGAAAAAATTCTGTCTGTAAAAAAGTTGTTTCGATAAATTTTGTTTGGAAAAAATTGGTTTCATAAAAAATTTACTTTTTAAAAAAAAAAAGTTTGGAAAAGCCTTTTTTTTAAGAAAAAAATTTGTTAAAATTTTTAAAAAACAAAAAAAAGAAGTTTTTTTTTAAAAGGATTTTCTAATGAAAACGATTTATATTCAAAAAGTACAAAAACTCAACAAAAATTCCCAATCTCCTTATCTCATCGTTATTTGTGTATAAAATCACTGATAAACATAGTCACTTCTTATCATGCTATTCTGTTTATTCTTCAATTTATTTTGTTCATAGTTTAGTCTTCATTTTTTTGCTGTTATCATGTTAGGATATGAATTTAGTAAAGAGGATAAAAAACGATGACACAGTAAAAAAGTATATCATAAGACAAGGTCAATTTTCGAGTACATAGAATTTTGTTTACCTTCTTATCTACCTGGTTAAAAGGTATGCAGTTAAAATAGTTTATTTATCTATGAATGAATAAATATCATTATACTTCTAATCGTAGGAATTTATATATATACCAACGAGTATATATAAAAAATAATCTAAAGAATGTTGGAACATTTTTTGGAAAATAATTTAATTCAGTTTCATTTCTGTTTAAAAAAAAAACCTTATTTTTTATGTACACATATTCTCGCAATTTTCTATTCTTTTAAAAATTATTATAAATTCACTGATCCTGCATAGATCTTGTTAGGGTTTGTGAAGAATAGTTTTTTTTTTGAAAATTCGTATTTACTTTACTGTTGAAGAAAAGAAAATGTTTACGGAAAAAAAAAGAATCATTTCATAAAATTTCGAGCAGTTTCAAAAAAATTCGGGTAATTTAAAAGCAAAGACTTAAACCCACTACATTCCAGAACAGGGGGTAATTTATTAGGTTCTAGTCTTTGCTTAAAAGTTGTAGTTGCAAAGGCAATCTAATTTCAACAATTAGATTGCCTTTGCAACTACAACTTTTAAGCAAAGTATGAAAACATACCTTTTATTTTAGTCACTATTATTATCTGTATTTAAACTATGGAAAAGATAAATTTTAGATGATGAAAAAAAAGTGTTATCCTTTTTTTTCTGTATTTACTGATGGATTTAAAGGTTAAATACAATAGCTTCCTAGAAAATACCTTGTTACACGAGACAGAATGCCAACACAAAATGGTAGGATGCGTTCCGGAAAACTTGTTCAAATGGAATAACTTTTTTTTTTATTCTCCAATTTCTGTTCTCATTTAATTCAAACTAATTTTTATAAAATTTCTACTTCATCACTGGGTCTGGCAGCCATTTTCTAAACCCAAAACTTGATGTGGTGCATATTCTTCCACTTCAATTATCCTTTGCATTTTTTTTTGGATACATTTTGGCAGCCTCATGATCAGCCGACGCGAATTCTGGTTGAATTCTTAAGCTTAGATTACACCGTGCCTCTAATAGACGATCTTAAGGTGAAATTTCCCCTATTTTGCGCGTCCAACAGTGTAATATATGCGCGAGCACTTATGCACTTTTTGTGCGTGCATGGGATTGTGCTAGTTCGTCGGAAACAAAGTTTGCGTATTTGACGATCACTCTAATCAAAGTGTAATTGGTTGAATGAACATTTGCTAAAATAATTAATTGCGAGGCACGCGCAATTTAACCGCGCAAAAAGTAATTTCAAAATGTTGAAATATATTTTTGAGCATGTAATGGTTTGTGCATTTTTTATTGGTGAAATCAGTTTGGAAAAATTCCCTTCGAAAAAATTCCGCTTACAAAAAATTTCGTCCGTAAAAAATTCGTTTCGAGAAATTTCGATTAAAAAAAAATTCGCTGAGTAAAAAATTCGCTTAGAAAAAAATTCGTTTGAAAAAGCCCTTTTTGAGAAAAAAAACCCTTTAGAAAAAAATCTATTTAGGAAAAAATTCGTTTAAAGAAAACTCGTTGGGAAAAAAATTCGTCGAGTAAAAAATTTGCTTAGAAAAAAGCCCCTTTTGATCCTATAGGATAAAAATTCATTTCGAAAAAAACTCGTTGGGAAAAATCAGTTTTGAAAAACTCCGTCCGTAAAAAATTCGTTTCGAGAAATTTCGATTAAAAAAAATTCGTTGAGAAAAAAATTTGTTTAGAAAATTTTTTTTTTGGAAAAGCCCTTTTTGAGAAAAAAAATTCGTTTGGAAAAGCCGCTTACAAAACATTTGCTTGGAAAAAATTCGGCTTACAAAAAAATACGTCCGTAAAAAATTCGTTTTGAGAAATTTCGATTGAAAAAAATTCGCTGAGTAAAAAGTTCGCTTGGAAAAAGGTGTTTTGAGAACAACAAAATCCCTTAGCATAAAAATTCATTTAGAAAAAAACTCGTTGGAGAAAGTCAGTTTTGAAAAATTCCCTTCGAAAAAATTCCACTTCGAAAAAATTCCGTCCGTGAATAATTCGTTTCGATAAATTTCAATTAGAAAAAATTCGTTGAGTAAAAAATTTGCTTAGAAATAATTCGTTTGGAAAAGCACTTTTTGAGAAAAAAAAACCCTGAAGAAAAAAATCTATTTAGGAAAAAGTTCGTTTGGAAAAAATTCGTTTAAAAAAAAACTCGTTGGGAAAAATCAGTTTGATTAAATCATGCACAGATTCGCTCAATTTCCTCTTCTTCATTTTTGCCACAAACAAAAATTACTCATCTACGCGCAAAAATCGTGCACTCACACGAACTGTTCGTAGAGTAAAACGATTTGACAGCGAACCATTGGCATGCGAAAATCGTGTATTAGACGCACGGTGTAATCTAAGCTTTACGCTATGAATTGCAAAACGTTTTTTTTTAATTAAATTGCTCAAACCAACCCTTACGCGTACTTCCCAAAAAGTCTCCAGGTTTGTAGGAGATTCTCCATTTTCCTTAAGATTTTCATAAAAGTATTTTCTCTAATGACATCACCGCTCAATGAAGTCAATCTTCAATGCAAATACTGAGTGCCTTTTACATTTTCTTAATAATTAACGTCCACCAAAAAATATCGAAGATCCTCTAGTAAGTGCACTTCTAATTTGTTTTTTATTGTTTTTAATGGTTTTCGGACTGTTATCTCTGAAAACCCTAAATTTAGAGTTTTTGCAATGGCGGGAAGACCCGAAATTCGATTGAATTAAATTTCTCATTTTGGGGTTTCGTAATTGCTATGCTTTTAATTTTTAAATAAATATTTTGACAATAATTGCTTGGGAAGTTAGCTAAATTATAAATTACGACCACGTTGCTTCATGCTTTATTACGAAGATAGCGGCGGGTTGGACGCTTATTGAAAAAAAGGTGTTCTCACACCTACCATTACGAGAAAAAAATCATACCGAAACATATAGGTTGGAAATGGAGACACCAAAAGGTGTTAGGTTTTCCATAAGAGGGGAAAGTAGACCCCCTTCTGACTCTTGTCCCCTCCTATTAAGAACGGCTTGCGGGAGTGATTCGACGAAGCGTCTGGCACCAAAGCCGATTGAAAATTCCATGCATTCATAGTCTTGCTGATATGTGCGCCATCTATTTAAAATTATGGCAACAAAGAAATCATCAACACTATCGCTAAGGCTACCCATAACACACTGCGCTTATAATTCGAAATTGAATTTTGTCTTATGCGAGGTTCTGTGCAATTTCATTACTGTGTCTTGTATTGTACGAGGATTGTATAATTGATCTTTTTTGTCCTGTCCTTTTTAGTAATTCGAAACCGGAGATCAATCTTATCTCGAAACTAGAAAAAATGTCATTCTTTTGGGTCGGCGGGGTATGTCATTAAATAATTTTTGCCAAATTTGATATACAAGCAAAAAAAAAACTTCATTTAATTTTTTTTATTTAACAATAATTATTAATTGATAAGATTAAATTATTTTTTGGCTAAGATTAAATTCTCCAAATTAGTCTTTCGTCAATAATTTACCTAGTTTAATAGGCTAGCCGAACTACTAAACACAAAATTGAGGTGAGAGAATATAATATAATAAAAAAAAAATTGTTGTTTTATTGGCAAAACAAACAGAAAATACGGCGTATTTTACTCATTTGGCATTGAACGCTGTTATTATATATATAAAAAAGAAGAGTTTATTAAATAATTAATCTAAATTTAAAAAATAATTTTAATCCATTTCGATAGAACCTTCCTTAATAGACTATTTAGTAGTAGAATGCTAGTCTACTTGTTGTGTTTACATAGGAGACTATGGTCTTTGGTATATTAATTTAAGGTATAGGATTGCTTTTAAGATATTTGTAATAAATCTTGATGAAGTATTTTCTTTTAAAGAAAATAATAAAAATATTATTAAGTTTAGATTAACATTTTTATGTAAATAGAATTTGTATTTAGGAAAGTAAATTCCAATCAAATAGATTTTTTATTCAGATTTTAATAGAAATTTTAAACTGGCCGTTAAACAGAAAATATGAAATAATTTAAATGGCCGCCAAAGAGACTACTTGCTGGACTTGATCTTTTTGAGGAATTTTTGATGACTTTTTCTTAACTGTAATTTTTTTTTTTTTGATAAACTCTAAAGTCTAAGGATTGAATTACCTGGATAAATACGATCTTTTGCCTAGATCTATTATAAAATGTCAAACGAAGATAGATCGTACGATTTTAGAGGCCAATTGACGAAATTATACGGCCTTGGAACCTTTTTGCGCCATAAAACTAAAATTTTTCGTGTTTTTGGTGGCTTATGGCGCCATCTTGTTGCGAAAACATAGTCCAGATAAAAAAATTTCAATTTCAAACCAAATAAAATAAACCGTCTGTAATACGGTCATAGCGCTTAGTATTTTCTTCTTCTTCTTTATTCTTTCGTTCTAAGAACTTCTCGTGCAATAAAACTAAAATTTTTCGTGTTTTTGGTGGGTTATGTCAATCACTTTTTGCTGTTACAATAGCTTCTCCACAGCCACTTGTGGATTTTCGGAGCCCCTATTTTACGGCAATTTTGCTTATATCTCACTGAAAGAGAGAGAAAGTCGCCTTATTGTTGAACGAAAATCTGTTGGAAGAATCATCTCAGAAAAGTCATGACGCAGTTTGTTTACAATATTTATTAAAAAAGAACAAAGATCAGTCAATGATATGTAGTACCCATTTTGCTTGATAATATTTTGCCATAGTTCTGGAAGCTTTATAATTCTTCGTTCATAGAAGGACCTGTCTTTGTCGGCGAAAAACTGAACTTGGTGCTGATTTACAATCTTATCTGAATTGAACGTCAACCATGCAAGGAGCTTTGAAGAGAGCGAAACACGTGGAAGTCTGACGGCGCAATACATCCCATCCAGGCTCAAAATTTTTTTGACGGGCGATCGTGTCTGTGTGTGGTGGCTTGTAATGGTACACGAGTCCTTTACAATTAACGACCTCCAGACGTTTCTGGATGATGGATTCGCTCAAATTGTGCAATTGTTGACAATAAACTTTTGAATTGATTGATTGGTTTCTTGGTAGACATTTAATCCCTTTATTTAGTCGTCATCAACATCGATTTTTCTTCCTGACCGAGGAGCATCGTTGAAATCAACGGAATTTCATGAACCATCGTTGCACTGACCATCTTGTCACCGTCAATTTTACGTTACTTTTCACAAGCTTGGCACGTGTTCTTCCCTTTACAAAAGTTAAACAAAATATGGCGAAAATGCAATTTTTGGTCTGCCATCTTCAGTTTGTTGTAAAATCCTTAGAAAATAAACAAAATTTAAGAAAATATCAGTTTTTCATCAATAATATCGCATTGGCGTACTTTTTAAAGTTTATTTTTCAGTGTAAAATGGCAAACATCAAACCTTAGATTATAGACGAACTGGATATGCCTCTCTATACAAAAATTCTGTCCAAATTTTGTTGGTAAAATATTCGTAAGAACGCACACACAAGCAAAATAACAGAAACGGCGTAAATCAGTAGGGGCCAATTTTAAACGTCAGTATGCGATTGAAGCGGCACTGAACTACTTTCTGATAAACATTGAACTGTCAAAATCACATTTGTTTACATTTATTCAATAACGAACATTTCACTTACTTTTTAACCACTTTTTGTACCAAATAAATCATTAAAATCCATTTGAACATATCACAAACTAAGTTTTTGTTAATTTCTGTAGTAAAAACGAAGATGTCAACTTACCAAAAGAAAGAAATTTCCGGTTTTCTCATTCTGTTAAATGACCTGCAATCCTTTATAAAAAAAAATTCATTTTCTGAGATAAAAACTTCCTATTAAATGTCATCAACAATATAACTATTTATATAAATACTTACTTTTTCGTAAATACTTCAAGAAAGATAAAAACCACACATACTTTCACTTGCACTTTCCGATAAGTACCAAAATAACAACTTCAAAAACAACAAAAGTATGTGTATGCAAGTATTTCGGTATTCTACCACTTTCATGGAGAATGGCGTGTTTAAAAAACTCTCCGAAAGTCTACAAAATTGAGTCGCTTGATATTTTCGAAATAAATAATTAACCAGAAGATTGAAGAAGAAAAAATGTTGCATTCTCTCATGTTTAAATTATTATTTTGTTTAGAATAATTGAGTTAAAATGAATATTAATTAGGCTTTTGGAATTCAAAAAAATTTCCTATTACGAATACTAGATATGAGTGGGTGTCATGTCTACATAAAAAAATCTACACAAAAGTATGCAAGCAGTACGATTTCTCGCCGCTTTTGCAATAATTTAGACAGAAAAATGATGTGGTGTACGGGCCTATTCAGGTATTCTTTAATCTAAGGGATAGGCCTCTAGATAAAAATTCTCTCCAAATTAGGCTTTTGGAATTCAAAAAAATTTCCTATTACGAATACTAGATATGAGTGGGTGTCATGTCTACATAAAAAAATCTACACAAAAGTATGCAAGCAGTACGATTTCTCGCCGCTTTTGCAATAATTCGTTCAGAAAATTGCGTATACAAAAACGAAAATCTGACGTATGGGCCTATTTAGGTATTCTTTAATCCTTAAGTTTTTAACGATGGCAAACTTCAAACTAAACAAAAATCACATTTAATGACAGATGCCGGACTATAAAATCGACAATACTTATTGTAGTTTACCGTCCAATTACTATGCACGGGTATATATGTGTATATTAAATATAAATACAATAAATAAAACAAGAATCCTTTGCTTTAAAAAAAAAAACACTGTACTTATTAGTGGAGGGTAAATTTTTAACATCTTTTATTTTTTATGTTTTTGCTATTAAAGCTTTAACTTTAAAAGTTTTTTTGTTGATAATTTTTTTAAAAGTTTTTTCTTTATTCCTAATTGCGCCAAAATTCAAATATATTAGTTTTTTTTTCTAAATGCAAAAATTATTATTATCGATGCAGGACTAGTGGAAAATTCCTTAAATTCAAAAACAAAAAAGTGTAAATTAACAACAACGGAGAACATATTTTTCATTGGTTGATATTAAAATGTAGAAGTGATCTTTAGAATATAATAGACAGCAAAAGGAGAAAAAAAACAGGACTAATCAAACTAATTCTAGAAGTGATCTTTAGAATATAAGAAAAAAAGAAGAAGAAAAAACAATACTAAGCAAACTAATTCTAGAAGTGATCTTTAGAATATAAGAAAAAAAGAAGAAAAACAGGACTAAGCAAACTAATTATTTTCATTTGTATTGGCACTATTTTCTAATATATTATCCTTTTTTTATTTTGTATATTTATCAAAAATATATAAAATAGTAAAAGATAATACACGTAAATACAGTTATTTCTGATTATTTTTACGTTAAGTGTTTTTTTTTTTTTAAATCCTTTTCAATCTTATAACAAATTTATAATTTTCTTTTATTTTCTTTTTGGGTTGCCATTTCTCTGTTATAAATTAAAAATCTATGATGACAACGTGAAATTAAATTATGAAAAAAAATATCAATAAAATAAAAATAAAATAATAAAAAACTGTTAAAAACAATTTATATAAAAATAAAATATTGAAAATATAAAAATTAAAAAAAAAAAACAAAAAAAAAGGATTACGATTTTAAGTGAAAAGTTTTGGAAATAGCTGATCTAAAATAAAAATGGGAAATATTCATACAACAGGACCGAATGAAGCACTCATTGTTTCAGGTAATTATTTATATATACATACATGCATATATGACTTTAATTTATTAACAATAATAATAACTTAAAAAAAAAAAACTATTTTAAGTATATATTTTTTTTAAATTATAATATTTTGGTTGTTTATGTAAATTTTTTATGGATATTCGTATTATTTTAATAGGAAAAGATTATTACGAAAATAATTTTAGGTATTTTTCCATTACAAGAATGCTTTCTTTGTTTGTTACGCATACACATACAACTCGTAATCTATTTTAAATTAAAAAAAAAAGTAATTCGATATTTATATACACACAAACACATGCACAACGGCACACACACATGATCATACGGATGTCCTTATTATAAACTAGAATAAATTCGAAGTGATATGAACGGATGTCCTTCTCCAAAATGGGTACGGTCTTCTATTCTATGACCTCAGCTAAACTATCCCCTTTCTAAGAATCACCCCATTTATTCTGATTCATATTTCTAATGTATTGCGTTCAATAATAAACAAGGATATGAGACAATAATGACGAGTGTTATTGTAGGGAGATATGGCAAGGCGGCATTGCCTAGAATTTGAATTGAATTAGAACAATGTGAAGAGACGCATAGATAGCGAAATTACACGTGCCTGTTTCCACACAAATGTGTGTGCTTATATTCGTACTCGCCTAAGCATTAACTTGATAATGAGTGCATGCATACACATTAGAGTCAGTCGATATGCGTACGTGTGTGGATCAGGAGAGGTGAAACAATACGCGTACAAGGGGAATGGAGATATACCATATATGCGTGCGAGTAGTTTCAGGGGGGATTTTTGAAATGTCATAAAAACGAACAGTATACGTGAGTGCTGAAAAGAGAAGAGAATTCACAAGTGACATCGGAACGGTGTGTGCTGTAATCAAAGTAATTCAAACAATTTCCTCTCATTTTTTTCTCTCACTCGCTTAAAGAAAATAATAATAATAATTTATTGTCTTGCTCATTCTTTTGGACTTTATCCAATAAATTCTTGTCCATTATTGTATGAATGTGTGTATACATACTTTGGTCTATTGCCTATAAAGCAAGGCGATTATAATTTTTTTTTTCATAAGGCAAATAATTTTATTGAATAGATAAAAAAAACTATGAATGAATAGTGTTTATGAGTGCATGTGTGTGCATAGGCCCTATTGTGTACTTTATGGGAGCGTTTCGCCTTGTTGATTTGAAATTAAAAAAAGAAGAGTAATAAAATATAATTTTGTAAAAATTAGGTTAAGGGAACTATCTTTGTTTAAGGAATTTTTTTTTTGAACCAAATAATTTTAAGGAGCTTTTCTCGTTTTAGGAAAATTATATTTAAGAAATTTTCTGTTTTTGAGGTAAATTATTTAACGGGAAAATAATTTTAAGGAGGTTTTCGTTTTGGGGGTTAAATTATTTGAAGGGAATTTTTTGTTTTTGAACCAAATTATTTTTAAGGGAATTTTGGTTTTTTTTAGGAAAATTGTAAGGAAATTTTTGTTTTTTAGAAAAAATATTTTTAAGGGAATTTTTATTTTTAAGGAAAATTATTTTAATGAAATTTTCTGTTTTGAAGTAAATTTTTTTAAGGAAATTTTCATTTTTTAGAATAATTATTTTTAAGCGAATTTTCTTGTTTTTATTTTTAAGGGAATTTTCGTTTTTCGGAGCAAATTGTTTTAAGGAAATTCTTTGTTTTGAAGTAAATTATTTTAAGGAATTTTTCTTTTTTGAGGTAAATTATTTAACTAAGAAATTCTTTTTTAGGAAAATTATTTTAAGAAAATTTTCGTTTTTTAGGAAAATTGTAAGGAAATTTTTGTTTTTTAGAAAAAGTATATTTAAGGGAATTTTTATTTTTAAGGAAAATTGTTTTAATGAAATTTTCTGTTTTGAGGTAAATTATTTTAAGGAAATTTTCATTTTTTAGAATAATTATTTTTAAAGGAATTTTCTTGTTTTGAGGTAAATTATTTTTAAAGGAATTTTCGTTTTTCGGAGCAAATTGTTTTAAGGAAATTTTCTGTTTAGGAAAATTATTGTAAGGAAATTTACGTTTTTTTAGGAAAATTGTAAGGAAATTTTTGTTTTTTAGAAAAAGTATTTTTAAGGGAATTTTTATTTTTAAGGAAAATTATTTTAATGAAATTTTCTGTTTTGAGGTAAATTATTTTAAGGAAATTTTCTCTTTTTAGAATAATTATTTTTAAAGGAATTTTCTTGTTTTGAGTAAATTATTTTTAAAGGAATTTTCGTTTTTCGGAGCAAATTGTTTTAAGGAAATTTTTATGTTTGAGAAAATTATTGTAAGGAAATTTTCGTTTTTTAGAAAAATTATTTTAAAGGAAATTTTCTGTTTTTTTTAGAAAAATTATTTTTAAGGAAATTTTCTGTATTTGAACTAAATTATATTTAAAGGAATTTTCTGCTTTTGGAGCAAATTATTTTTAAAGAATTTTTTTTTTTAGGGAAATTGATTTAAAGAAATTTTTGTATTTTAGAAAAATTATTTTAAGGAAATTTTCTGTTTTCGTTTTTTGGAGCAAATTGTTTCAAGGAAATTTTCTGTTTTGAGGCAAATTATTTTAAGGAAATTTTGTAGTTTTAGAAAAATTATTTTAAGCAAGTTTTCTTTTTGCGGGGCAAATTATTTGAAGGAAATTTTCTGTTTTTGGAGCAAATTATTTTTAAAGAAATTTTTTTTTTTTTTAGGAAAATTATTTTAAAGAAATTTTTTTTTAAGGAAATCATTTTCAGGAAATTTTCTTTTTTTGAGGTAAATTATTTTAAGGAAATTTTCTAGTTTCAAAAATAATTTTATGCAAGTTTTCTTTTTGGGAGGCAAATTATTTTAAGCAAATTTTCGGTTTTTACACCAAATTATTTTAAGTAAATTTTTCGTTTTTGAGGCAAATTATTTCAAGGAAATTTTCTTTTTTTAGGAAAAAAAAAGTACTTTTTTTTTGCATAACAAATGAGACCTTTCTTTTTGTTTATGGTTTTTTAGTTTTTTTTTTCTGTTGCAGTTTTTCAACAGAAGTTTCGTTTTTTAAATTGTAATTTTATTTTTATTTTGAAGTTTAGTTTTTTTTTTAGATTTTTTTTTAATACTTTGATCTTTTTAATGAACTTAATTTTTAGTTACACTCTTTTTTTTGTATTTTTTATTTTAAATATTAATTTTTTAATTGTATTTTCATTTTTGTTTATTTTGAAATTTCCATCCTTATTTTCTCTCAATTTATTAGATATCCTTTTAATTATTTTTGTTGATTATAACTAATTTTTAATTTTACTATTTAAATATATTTTTATTTTTAATACTTTATTTTTTTGTTTAAATACTTAAATTTTTTCTTTTTTTTTTGTTAAAATTATTTTTTATTGTTTTATTTACCTAATCTCTTCTTTGGTATTAATTAATATTTTAGTTTTCTCCATAATTTTTTATTTTGTATATCTTATTCAAAAAAACAAAAACAAAACAAAACTACTTTATAAAAGATCGAAAAAAATCTTTCCTCTATTGTATAATAAATTAAAGTAATCATAATAAATTTTCTTAATTTTTTAAAAGTTTTCTCATATGTAAAACTTTGATAGTACCTTTATAGGAAAAACAAAATTGATAACTTTTATGATATTTGAGAGTAAAATTGAAAAGAATAAAAAAATTAGTTTAGTGCAATTTTTCGTGCTAATACCTTTTGGGTGTGTTATATAATCTAGGATTGGCCCATTAATATTATTATTAGGCAAATTAGAAATGGGATTAATTTTGTCGAATTTTTGCATGGAAATTAAATGGAAACTTTTAAGATATTGTCATTTTTCGTGTTCATTTCTTTTGGGTGTGTTCCAATCTAGGATGGTTCTAATACTAAACTATTATAAGAGTTACATTTAATAATTTTTTGCTAAGAGAAATCAATTCCATTAAATATTGCCTCCACTATTGGTAAAACGAAAATGATTTTCTCAAAATAAAAAAAATAAAAATTACCTTATAGTAAATTGTCAGCCCAATCAGATGGATCACTACAAAAAAAAGAAAAAAGAACAGATGTGACAGCAATAAAATCAATTTGGATTTATAGTTATTTTATTATGATTAGATTAAACCTATAATACCAGTTGTACACGTATAAGCTTAAATCCGCTGTTTGGTCATAGATGGCGTGAGTGAGCGTATTAGGCTACCATGGGCACGCCATACTTTTTTTTATTAGTTTGACATCTGTCAATTTTCTGCTTCAATTTGAAGAAATCGGCTACCGAATCGCAACGCTACCGAATCATCACATTCCGAAATCGGCTACCGAATCGCAAAGCTACCGAATCATCACATCTGCCCTGATTTTCTGCTTCAATTTGAAGAAATCGGCTACCGAATCGCAACGAATGCTTATGGAGGCCTATGGTGACAGTGCTTTATCAGAAACAACGTGCTGCGATTAGTTTCGTCGGTTCAAAGACGGCAATTTTGACTTGTGGGAGAAGAAGCGTGAAAATCAGCCTAGGACGGTTGAGGACCATCAATTGCAGGCTCTTTTGGACGAAGACGATTCCCAATCGCAAAAAATACTCGCGGAGCAATTGGGTATTACTCAACCAGCCATTTCCATGCGTCTGCGTGGCATAGGGAAGATTGAAAAGAACAGAATTTAACGATAGGCAGATGGAGCGACGCCAAAACACATGCGAAATCTTGCCCGCCAGACAAAAACGAAAGTCGTTCCTGCATCGGATTGTGACAGTCGATAAAAAGTGGACATATTTCGAGAATACTAAACGCAAGATATCGTGGATTGATCCCGACTAACGATGCTGTGCGTTTGGTGGGGTCAGCAGGGTATCGTCTACTATGAGATTTTGGAAACCTGGTGAAACTGTCAATGCCCACCGCTACCACCAATAACTGATCAAATTGCACCGTGCTCTGTGTGAAAAAAGGACGGATTATCAACAAAGACATGACAAGCTGATTTTCCTCCACGACAACGCACCATCGCAAACGTCAAAAATGGCCCGAAACTATTTGGAGACACTCAATTGGGAGGTGCTACCCTACCCCGCTTATTCTACAGACATGACCCCTTCCGACTACCACCTGTTTTCGTCGATGGGCCACGCGCTCGCTGAGCAGAACTTCGATTCTTACGAAGACGTCCGAAAATGGCTTGATGAGTGGTTTATCTCGAAAGAGAAGGAATTTTTTTGGCTTGGTATCCACAAATTGCCCGAGAGACTTTGAATAAATATGTTTTTGCTTTCTATGAAAAAAAACATGTTTTTTTTTTAACTAAAAAACAGCGTAATCAAATACAATAGTTTTATTCATATTATCAACTTTTACAAAATAATATTATTAACTGAAATAATTTGAAAGTAGTTTTTCCCTAGCGTATGGAGCATAAAATTTTCTTATCTCTAATCATAAGAAGAAGCCATAAAAAAAACTCAAAAAAAAAAAAAAATTTGAAGTGAATAGAAAGAAATAAAAAAAAAATATCGCATGCTATTCAAATTTTTCAATGTTCTAATTGAGTCGAATTGATTAGAGAGAACCCACCACCAATCCGATCACAAATATTATCACAAATAAATATGGGCATGGCCGATAGTTAATTAAACATTATCGTAAGGGGTTTATTTAATTTTAATTTTTTGTTTTTGTTTCCTTTTTGATTAAATTTACATGCAAATGTGTGCTTTTAAAAAATTTAACATACAGCATTTGTCCGAGCCTATATGTATGACGTATGTGTGCTTTTGTATCTCATAAAAATAAAAGCACAATTGCCTAAAAAGAAACAGTAGAAAAATTGAAGAACAACAAAAAAAACAATTGGAATAAATTTTCATTTTTCGATCTAGAAAATATGCTTATGTGTTGGAGTTGGTCTTTTCTGTTTTGTTTCTTTTTTGTATGTGTCAATATTTGAAGCAAACAGTATATGATGATGGCCTTGGAATATACAACATATTTAACACGTATGCATATATATTTACAGTGTACATCTCTATCGTTTATGATAAACAGGGAATCGAACAGAAAAAAAAAGAATTTTCAAATTTGTAATTAAACAGAATAAGACAAAATATATGGTATACTCGTATAGTGGTGAGAGGCATTGAGCGAGCATAAAAAACAAAAATGGGGCCAATTGCTTTTTGGAAATAATTTGTTTAGTATACATAAATGTTTTTTTTTGTTGTTGTTGTTAATTTTGAATATTCTTTCTTCAAATTTAATTAGATTAATTTCTGTTTTGTTCAATTTTCCGATATCGTGTTTATCGTATTTGTATTTCCTATTATTTATTTATAATTTCTAATTTTTTAAGTACACATACTAAATTGTTGTTTTTGGCATTATACACTCCAGGCTAAAAGTATTAGGAGGGAAATTTAATAAAATAAATTTCCCTTCTAATACTTTTAGTCTGGAGTGTATATGCCAAAGAAAAAAAACAACTTGGGATTTAGGAGGGAAATTCTATATAAACGTGAAAATTCAAATGAATCAGCGAAAAAAAATTTAATTATTATATATTGATTTGGAATTTTTAAATATGTACAAAAAAAAATCTATTTTTATGCATCAAATTAAAAATATAATATAAAAAGAAAATATTGAAATTGTTTTTTTTTTCCTATCGAAAAAAAGACCACTTTTGCGTTTAATGACAGGTCGTATAAAATACGATATCGTATTTATCGTGTTTGTATATATTTCTTTTTATTTATTTATAATTTCGAATTTCTAAGGACACATGGTAGCTTACTAAATTGTAGATTACAAAATTGTTGGAGGGTACGAGGTCTGTTCAAAAAGTATCGCGAATTTTGAATTTCCGCGGGTTACGTATATTTGATTTTTTTTTGTGGCGTTATGTTGGTACTCATGTCTCTCACTTATGCCGACAAGTTTGGCAATTTTGAATGTTCAGTTAATTTTTGACAGTTGCTTTGCTTGCACGTGTTTTGGCTCGCCTTCAATTGCTGCCCATTCCAAAAAATGGATCAAAGAATCTGTACCAAATTTTGTGTGAAAAACAAAATTAATTGCGCGGACGCATTCCGAATGTTGACTGTTGCATATGGTGAAGCTACCTTGGACCGAAGCAACGTTTATCGGTGGTACGAAATGTTCTCAGAGGACCGAGAAGATGTGAACGACGAAACGCGTGCCGGACGCCCGAGCACGTCAACAACAGACGAAAACATTGATGAAGTGAAGGAAATAGTATTGGCCAATCGTCGAATCACCGTTAGAGAAGTTGCTGAGGATTTAAACATATCGATTGGATCGTGCCATTATATTTTTACCAATGATTTGGCTTGAGACGGGTCGCCGCAAAATTCGTGCCAAAATTGCTTAATTTCGACCAAAAACAGCATCGCATTAACATTGCTAACAAGGTGTGGGACTCTGTGCACCACAACCCAAATTTGCTCTAGAGGGTCATAACTGGTGAAGAATCATGGGTGTATGGTTATGACGTGAAAACCAAACCTTAAAAGCCAAGACCAAAAAAAGCGCGCCAAGTTCGGTCGAATGTGAAAGTTTTGCTTACAGTTTTCTTCGATTACAGGGGCGTGGTGCATCATGAGTTCTTGCCACAGGGTAAACGACGGTCAATAAGGAATATTACCTGCAAGTTATGCGCAAGTTGCGCGAAGCAATCCGCCAAAATTGGCTTTTGCACCATGATTTCGTTGCTTGTGTACGAATTTTCCGCCAAAAACAACACACTAATAATGGCGCAACCACCGTATTCCCCAGATCGGGCCCCCTGTGACTTTTTCTTATTTCCGAAACAGATTCTTTGATCAATTTTTTGTAATGGGCAAAAATCGAAGACAAGCCAACATAACGCCACAAAATGGGCAAAAATCGAAGACATGAGTACCAACATAACGCCACAAAAAATATACGTAACCCTCGGAAATTCACAATCCACGATAATTTTTGAACATACCTCGTATTGCAACGCCACCACATTAATTTTGCTGAAACACTACACGTATAACCAGAACTTTTTTTTAAAAAAAACCAAACAGCTGAGATATAGAAAAAATCCCACACTGGCTTTAGAACATGTAATTTTATTTTTCTTAAATAAAAACAGGGCTATCCATTTTGTGGTTTATATGACAGAAAATATTTAAACCCTATTGACCATGGAATGGTGCGGAAGATACATCGTTCGCTTGCGGGAACAACAGGGTTTAGATGCTGATTTTTCGCGAAGTCATTTTTGTAGAAGGCCCGTTTTTTTTGTAGTAAGTTTTCCGCATAAGTAAAATGCGCGTTGATCAGTTTTTTAGTGACTCCCCATGACTGAAATTGTGCATTCGTAAAAAAAATGCATGACTTGTTTGTTTTGACAAATATTTTCAAAGTTGACAAAAAAGAGACCCAATAGATGCGAACCCCCCACCCCCTTCTCCTCCCCTTATACAAAAAATCTATTGACTTTACTAGTTAATATTAGGACTATTTTTGTAATTTTGAGATTGTTTTTACTCTTATTTATTTATTTATTATTATGTCAATAATTGAACGTATATAAAATATTTTTATAGTCCACTATATATTTTCGAGTGAAATTCGTTCATATCTTCAACTATTTTTCTCTCTCATCGAACTATCTAAATTCTATTAGTTTTATGGATTTTTTTTAAACTGTATTTTTCCCAGAATAAAAAAATACACAAATGTACTATGTACATAGTTGGTTGGTGACGAATGCATAAAGAAATGCAAAAATATGTAATAGATTTTTGAATATTTTTAGTACAAATTTTTTTTTAAAGTTCTCGCATTCTTTTCTTTGCATTTATGTTTTTATGAGCAATTGTTAATGTATGCGTATGCATATATCTGGATGGAGACTGTTGTAAACAGTCAGTATATTGTTATGTTTATTAATAAATTATTGTTATGGGAATTGTACAGTAGACGTCATAGAGTAGGAATAAAATTTTCGTGAATTTCTTTTCGTCATATGTTGTTGTTGTTGTTGTTTTTGAGCACTCATTCAGATTTGCTACTGCCAGGGCGTGGTCACAGACTAATTCACTCTAAACAGGGTTTTCTTATGTTATCATACAATATATGAAATTTATATTGTACAAATGAATTATTTTTATTATTTATTGAAGTTGAAATATAGCGTGGTAAAGATACATTCAATAATTCCAATTAAATATGTAAATATTGAAAAATGTGGGAAATTCTAAAAAAAACAACATTTTTTTTTATTTTTAATATTAATTTGATGGAACCACTCAATTAGTTAGAATGGTTTTTCTTTCTTAATATTTTCATATTGTTAGAAAATTTTAAAACTATACCAATCAAAAATGTGGGAAATTTGATATATTTTTTTAATTTTTATTCACAATATTGTATGCCAAATCATATGCGTAGAAATTAATTGAAATTTTAGCAAAATCACTAGGGTTTATATGATAAGTCACTGGCTTATCTAAAGATGTAGCAGATATTATCAAACCGATATTATTTATTATCATCTGGTAGTCGTAAAAAGATGATATACAAACAAAATTATATTGATATCTATTTATTAGTTAAGTTTTGACACCCATTGAAAGCACAACCATTAATATGGAAAAAAGTGAATTAATAAAACACCATTTTGGTTGGTTTGGGGGGGTAGGGTGGAGGTAAACAATATTTTTAACCAAAACCAAGATTTCAAAGTATTGATTCGGAAATAGTTTACTGAATTTCGTTATGGTCGTACGAGCAAAAGTGACAATGAGCGCTCAGGACCTTCAATTTAGATCACCATCAAAGAATTGATTAATAAAATCTAAGAGACCATCTTTTTAAACTTAATTTAAATGAATTTTTATCGCCATTCATAACTATTTATCAAACATATATTCATGATTGCATACCAGAAATCAAAGTTTAGTCATAATAGTGGACTTGTTCTATCGGTAGGAGAGGTTATGACTACGATTTTTTGGGATGGTCATGATGTAATCTTCATCGACTATCTTGCAAATCGAAAAAAAATAACAGGACAGTACAATACGGTTTTTCTAGACCAGTAGAATAATGGAACTAGGGCAAAACGATCGCATTTGGTGTAGAAAAAAAATTATATTTCATCGCCATGACAAAATTTTATTAGTTATGATATGAATTGCTACCACATTCACCATATTCGTCATAATTATCCCATAGTCATTGTGTTCTATGGTATTTCCAAATATGAAATATTTCATATTGGAAAGCTCAAACTAAGAGGTTGATTGCTGAACCGAACGACTATTTTTAAGAGTGGAGAGATCGTGCTTTTTAGATGGGATACAAAAGGCAGAAAAATATTGCACTAAAAGTATCCAACTAAAAAAAGATTTTGTTGAAAAATAAAATGAATTTTTCAAATAAAAATGTTTTTTCTTGTCAAGGCCAAGTATTAATCATATAACCCTCGTAGTTTAATTTACATTATCTAATCTACAAGAATGTTATGGCAATTTTTTTTTTTGTAATTTTGGAAACTATTTTTTAATGCGATTTTTATTTGCTGAAGTGTTTTTAAAAAAAGTACATAATTTATAAAAATCGATTAGGAGAATTTTTTTTTTATTAGAGAGAATGTTTAAAAATATTTACTGTGAACAATTTTCGTATGATTATAATTATTAAATAATAATTTTCAAATTATGTACACACATTATTGTACAGTAATTATTTCATTCCTTTTTTAAATTATGCAGCTCTTGTTTTTATAGTCCATTTACTTTTCACATAATAAATCAGACAGCCATTTTTGAAATATGTCTATACTTGTTAAATATCGAAAGAGCCAGTCAAAGGACGAGCGCAAACAAGATGAAGACAACCAACCATTTGTATAGCAGGCGACACAATTCTGTCTTGTCTCGACATCAAGTGAATTTATTGGGGAGAAAATACCCTTGCTAGAAATAAGATAAATGGAGTTTTGTGTTGTACAAATTTCATATTTGCCAATATATGTTACATAAATACTGAGTGGTAGCATTGGGGGGATAGATGGCTATGATACCAAATATTTGTGAATATTATCATTGCTATTACTTTTGAATCAAATAAATTCCAATTTTAAGATAATATTTGCAAAAATTCTCATAAATTTAAAAAAAAAAAAACTTTTTTTAAAATTAATTTATTGATAGAGTAAATAATATTAACACATTACGGTTGACAGTGTTCTTTATAACAGAAATAGTATGAATCGAATCGCTGATATCCTTGATTGGGATGAAACATATGTTCGTGAAAAATCCGACTTAAATTGTATATTTTACAAATTTAGGTAAGATAATTGCACTTGCCTTATTCAGTTGGTTTTTCGAAATACATATTCGAAATATGCATTTTTTCGAACTAAAATTTATATTAAAATTAATTATCAAATAAAATTTCTTATGGCGCCGAAATATTTTTTCTCTCATTATATGTAAGATAATTGTACTTGCCTTATTGAGTTGGATTTTCGAAATTCATATTCGAAATATGCATTTTTCCGAACTAAAATTTATGTTAAAATTTATTATCAAATAAAGTTTCTTATGGCGCCGAAATATTTTGTTCGCTCATAATATGTAAGAGAATTCCACTTACCTTATTGAGCAAGATTTTCGAAATTCATATTCGAAATATGCATTTTTTTCTAACTAAAATTTATATTAAAATTAATTATTAAATAAAATTTCTTATGGCGCCGAAATATTTTGTTCTCTCATTATATGTAAGATAATTGTACTTGCCTTATTGGGTTGGATTTTCGAAATTCATATTCGAAATATGCATTTTTTTCTAACTAAAATTTATATTAAAATTAATTATCAAATAAAATTTCTTATGGCGCCAAAATATAAAATGTACTGTTTTTTTGTAAATTTTTTTTTAAGGTCGTTAAAATAAATTCGAAATTATAGTTTAAACTACAATAAAAACAAACAACTTGAAAATTTGGGTAAAACTTGTATACCCACTCAATAATCGACAGTCCACTTTATTGTCAGCTTATCGAAAGATGATAAGCAATTGTTACGTTTTCTTATTAATATTTATGAGTTGTGAAATAAACAAAATTCGATATAAATAAATTTCAAGAATAATTTGATAACTTTTCGATGCTATAATTAATCTGACGAAATATTATTGCTTATATATTATCGAATTGAGTACTATTGCTGGGCAATACTTTTGTAATTGATTATCTTCTGCACTTATCTACAGGATATTTTATTGATGTGCTCATACTTATGTGCTATTGAAATATTTTTATTACCAAGATTAACTACTGTTAATATTGTTTGATCGATTGTGTAAATAATTAAAAATATCTAATTTATCCGAAGGTAATCATCTTAATATATACTATCACAAAAGCATAAAAAATCGATCAGATTCTCTTATGTTCTAATTAAAAAAGTTTTTTTTATGATGCGTACAAGTTAATTATTAACTAATATTGACAAATCTATTATCTACAATATATACGTATATAAGTTAAAAATAGATTTTTATTTGATTACTTACAATATACTTTTTCAACTTATACGCTTTTCTTTTGTATTCAAAATACTTAATGAATTTAAATTTTATGACTTTTGACAGCTGGAAATTATGAAAATTTATCATTTATCTTAGTAAATTTTATTGATTTTAAAAGTTTTTTTTTGGTTTAATTTTGTTACAAAATTCAACTTATTCAAGTTTTTTTTTTTTGTTACAAAATTTTATTAAACATTTAAATTCTCTTCCTCTTCCCTCTCCTCTACTAACCTACCAGTTTAATAAAAATAACAGAGCCAAATTCGAAATAAAAGTTCTATGACCATTCGTGAATTGATTATAAATTGAGTCGTTAATTGTGGTCTGATGATTATTTTTCATGGACGTTCTGGAATTTGTGGACTGTGTTACGCAATACGATAGATAGTTGGAATGTTGTGCTGGTAAATTAGAAATATTTTTTTAAAGTAAATATTTTGTTCTGTTTTTTTCTTTCTTCTATTACTAATAATGAATAAACGGAAATAAACGTTTTGTTATTTTTTTTCAATTTTGAATATAATTTTCTTTCGAAATTTTTCGATTTTAATCGACGACTGTTTGGTTTTTTTGGGGAGATTTGGGTTGTAATATTTGCTAATATTCGAAGAAAATGTTCTCTTTGGTTTCGTTAGTCGATCTTGATTCGAGAAAAGAATATAATCGGATGCTGAGATTGACTATATTCAAATTAGCTGCTCGTAATGGTTTGTGTCCGAGATACTCGTAATTAGCACATTTCCATGATCTTTTGGACTCTACTCTTGGGTTGGTATGAATTTGAATGTAGAAATGTTGAACTTTTTTATTATAACTAATAAAATTATTGTAAAATTAATTGACACAAATTCCATTTGCATAATTTTATTCGATAGTTTTGAGAATTTTATTTATATTCAAAATGTTTGACTTTAAAACTGGCTAAAGCGAAATGCAGAATTTAAAAAAAAAAAAAAATTTTTTTTGAATTTATATAAGAAAAGGCCATTGAACTGAAATAAGAAATTTTAGTTTTGAGGAAAATATTTATAAAAACCAGTTTAGTTTTTTTTTGAATATTTTTTTCTAAAATTCTTGCATTATACAGGGTGGCGCAAAATGAACGTTGTGCTTTGAATTCTTTATAACATTTTTTTTTAAAGCAGTAATTATTAATTTTAATTTTTTTTTTTATAATTAGAGTATGGGGCAAATATTTGTTTAATTATTGAAAAATTGTTTTTCGCAAATGGGTGCACTTTTCGGTGTTTATGGAAAATACTCTTCGGTGTTTATGGCAAAATTGTATGTGTTATGGCATCAATTTTTCGGTGTTTATGGAAGAACTTCTTCGATGTTTATGGCAAAATTTCTGTTGTTATGGCCTCGAATTTCAGTGTTTATGGAAAAACCTCTACAGTGTTTATGGCAAAATTTCATGTGTTATCGGCTAGATTTTCTGGTGTTTATGGCAAAACCTTTCCGATATTTATCGTAAAATTTCTGGTGTTATGACCTTGATTTTTGGGTGTTTATGGAAAATCGTCTTCGGTATTTATGGCTAAATTTCAGATGTTATAGCCTCTATTTTCGGGTATTTATGAATAAACATTTCCGTTGTTTATGGCAAAATTTCGAATGTTATGGCCTCGATTCTCCGGTGTTTATGGAATATTCTCTTTGGTATTTATGGAGAAATTTCAGGTATTATGGCCTCGATTTTCCAGTATTTAAAAAAAAAACCTTTCCGATTTTTATAGCAAAATTTCAGGTATTATCGCCTAGATTTTCCGGTGTTTATGGAAAATCCTCTTCGGTGTTTATGGCAAAATTTCAGGTGTTGTGGCTCCGATTTTCTGGTTTTTATGGAAGAACTTTTCCGGTATTTATGGTAAAATTTCAGGTGTTATGGCCTCGATTTTCATGTGTTTATGGCTAAATTTCCGAGGTTTATGGTGTAGATTTTCCGGTGTTTATGGAGAAATGTTTCCGATATTAATGGCTAAATTTCAGGTGTTATCGCCTCGATTTTCCGGTGTTTATGGAAAAATCTTTCCGTTGTTTATGGCAACATTTCAATTATAATGACCTAGATTTTCTGGTTTTCATGGTAAAATTTCAGGTGTTATGGCCTCGATTGTTATCTTATTTTATGCATATTCGCTAGCAAAAGTCCATTATCTTGACTGAACTTTGATTTTTGGTGTGTAAGGGTGACTGCATTTGTCATCAACATTTATGCACCGACGTAAAATTAACTTCATTGGTCTGAAAACACCACGAACTTTTTCGACTTAGCAATATTCCATTTTTTTCGTTGTTTTAAAATCACAAAAGTTGTTCATTCTAAATGACTAAATAATGAAGCTACTTGAAAATTTTTGCGAAAAGATTTTTGTCTTTACGAAAAATTGAAAAAAACACACCATCCCTTGACGAGGTCAGATATTAATCATACACCCCCTCATATGGGAATAGGTTCCTTAAAATTCATAATTTAATTAGGAACGAAATAAAAGAAAATTTTTCATAGAAATCAAAAAAAAAAGAATGTTTTTTTTTGCCACATTTTGGGTGGGCATTACCCGCCTCACACAATAATAAATTAATAAAGAAAAAGTAATCGTAATGGAGGGTGATATGAAAATTTCATTTTTCTATTTCCTATTCCGGATTATAATAAATGCAAATTGTTGGAAATTTTCTTTTTGCCAATCTAGCATCTGAACCCTTTTAAAATTTCATTTTTTTTTCTCGAAATAATGAATGAAGATTATAAGCCAGCCATCATTATCAGAAGGTTTTTTTTTGCATTTTAAAAGTACCCTCAGTTGGGAAAGAAGCCAATGGGGTAAGTAAATAGATTAAAAAATATTTCGAAGGAGGTTTGGTTTCATTGCCAACATTGCTGATCCCAACAGGGGGCAACAACTACAAGTTGGGCTTTTCTTTGGGTATAGGCGGGCATAGTGTTGGGAAATATTTTCGGGGTGAATACTTGCTAGCCAAAAAATTGAAGTTATACTAAACGGGGATATGCACAAATTTCCTTGTATATGAATATTATCCCTTATGTTAGTTGAGTTTTGGTTTTGTTGGCCGCAAATAATTACCAATTTTGCCTTAAATGCAGTCCTGTTTATGGTGAGATTGTATTATCAGTTCGGAATTGTGCATTATAAAATTTAAAATGAAAATTTTAATTTACAAAATCACAACAAGTTGCGCGAATTGCCCCTACTTTATTGGTAGATAGAATCTCCATTTTCTTTCGAGTTCGAACAGATTGTATGCGTTTCCTTCTCAACAATGAAAGATCGTGCACTTATCTCCCAGTTGCTGTCGAGTTTCTGTATCAGTTCGACTAAGTTACTATGTTACAATGTACGATGAATTACTTATTGTGTCTGCCACAATTTCTATTACAAGACGGCGGCGGCACTTAGTCGGCGGGCAACTGTCAGACCTCATCCCTTTCACTTTCGCCCCTCAAAATGGCCAAATTATCGACACATGAGCACATGAACATTCGAAGGGTGGCACAGATGTTGCAAAAGAGATGTTTATGGTTATTGTTTGATGTTCTGAATTCGATTCATCTTGAAAATGGGGTATTCTAGAAAAATCTTTTCTCATATTTTCCGTTTTATGGGGCAACGTTGACTGTGCTATTCTCAGCAGTTTTTTTTAATTTTTTTTTTTTTTTTTTTTTTAAATTCTATAGAAGAGAAGTGAATTTAGGCTCCAATCAAAAATCCTGTCGACGATTATAATACAAATGAGAACAATTCAATAGAATCGAAAAGCAAATGATACACCAAACAAACAAAAATAATCTTCGTCAAATATCAGGAAATGAAAAGAAAATTCTATTTTGACTTACTTAGGGGGAAGTGTTTTTGTCCTTGCCACGTTGAAAATATAAAAAAAAATAGCTTCTGTGTACGTGCCTGTATAAATATATATTTATTCTGAATAAAAATAAGGATTCCTAATCATAGGATAGAAATACAGGGTGTGCTTTACAATTTTATCATTTATATGCTATTGGATTGATTATATGATCTTTAAGTATTTTGTGTGGAATATGATGTCGATCAAATGCACGCCACTGGCCGCGGCTCTTTTAAGCACATTTTTTGCATAATATTTTCGCACACTTCTGGTTTTATTTCAGCAATTTCGTTTCGAATAGTTGTCCTTACCCCTATATGAAGAAATCGGCAAAGGGTTAAAATCAGGGAATTGTGGTGGCCAGTCGATATTACCACTTTTTGATATAATTCAGCCGGCAAACATTTCTCTCAAACCGTCTTGTTGGAACCACATGTTCTATATGCCTAATTGGTCCGATTCGGGGAGAAGAAAGTTTTCAAACATGTCCCGATAGCGGTCACCAGTAACTGTTACAGCATTGCCTCCAGCATCTTCAAAGAAATATGATCCAATGATGTCGCCAGCCTAAATGACACACCATACAGTCACTCTTCGAGGGTGCAGCGGTCTGTGGTGGTATCAGTTGAGGGTTTTCAGTGCCCCAATAGTGGCTATTCTGTTTATTAACAAAGCCAGTCAAGTCGAAGTGTGCTTATAATGATTTGTTGCCAAAATTGGTGGTCGTCTATACCGAGCTGTAAAGCTCGAGAACTCCAGTCTCGACGCCGTTCATGGTCATTTTCCAGCAGCTGTTTTTATCGTCCAGTATTTGCTTTATCTCCCAGTATGTGCATATTTTCAAAATTATTCATTACATGCTGAATGGTTGACTGGCTCGGCATATGAGTAACACCAAAAAAGTCCCTTAAGTTTCTTCGCGTATTCACAATTGAACAATTTTGTAAATAAAATGTTTTAATAATTCGAAGACGTTGTTGCAATATTAGATGCTTCGTAATAAATTGTTATCGATCATTCGCTACGACTGTCAAATGCCAACAGACAAATGTCATCCAAACCAAAATGGCGGCCAAACAAAAAACTACCCTGTAGCTTAAATAGAAAAAAATAACATAACTTATTTGACTCGATTTTTTCTTATTGCGAAATATTGAAGAGTTTAAATTTAAAATTTTTTTTCAAATAATTGATAAGACCTCAAAGACAATTTTTTTTTATAAACATTTTGGTGGTGTTAGATAATGCAAGCTTATTATTAAATAGTGTTTATAGTGCTGGCTAAAACAAATATAAAAGTTTTCTTATATTCAAATGGATTTGTTTCATTTTCAATAATAATCAATGTTATATGGAGTGAAATGTTTTCAAATGGACCCATTTGGCCATATTTGAAATGTCAAAATCTTCTGTTACTGTCAGTTGTATTCAGTAAGGTTTGCAAATTTATTAATGGAAAGATACACGCCTCAGCAATATTTGGTAATTAATCAATTTTTTCCTCTTCAAAATAATCGTTTTTTTATTGCAATTTATCGAGCACTTCCACGGCGATAAATCACATGATTTTAATGGCTAATTCACATGATATCTTTACGAAATTAGACATCCATTGAATTTCGTTATCAATAAATCGACTGTTTCTTGGATAGTGTCGAACATAGCGCTGTTTTGTTAAAATCACAAGTCGTCGACAGTCTTGTCTTAAAAAATAGGACATAAAAAGCTGGTTTCCATGGCTCTGTAGTGCACTGTATTGACAATAACTTTATAATTTTGTGACAATTTTACTCGTTTGCATAGCAATCTTCTAAGTGAAGATGAGGTTCGTCCGAGAAGATCATTTTTTCTGAAAATCCAACACCATGAAAGGTATGCGATCGCGTGCGGAAACAATGAGAGTGTTGCTCGCCAGATGGTGCATTGCTGTCCACAGGGATCTGTGGCTGGCCCCGTCATCTGGAATATGATGATGAACGGTGTCTTGGTGCAGTTGGAGGAGACCGGTTGCGGTGTGATCGGATATGCGGATGATCTTCTGCTTGTGATTGAGGGTGAGAGTAGGTATGCGGTAGAGCCGCTATATACAGATGGTGTGTGAATGAGGCAAGTGAATGGTAGTGAATATCTCAGACAAAGGAAGACTATGTGTATGTTTTTGAGGGGTTTGTTTAGAGCCGGTCGGGCTGCATTACCTTGGAGTAAAGGTTGGAGAGAGGCTGAACTTTTGGCCTCATTAGCAACATCTAAAAGGGGGGGGGGGTGCGTAGCCGGTTTGGTTGACATGATATGGCGAGTATTTCGCAAGGAATGGGGTCTTCGATCCAGAGCGGTGAAAGTGCTGTACAAGGGTGTGTTTGTTCCGTGTACTATATATGCGTCGTGCGTATAGCGTGACATTATGCGTTACCAGTATGTAAGGGTAGGCATAAATTCTGTGCAGCGTCTGCCTTTGTATATCTGGGTTTGAATGGATATGTAGAACCGTATCAACCGATGCGATACAGGTTCTCATGGGAGAAATTCCATGTGACCTGGAGGTGTTGCGTGGAAGCATTCACTACCGTTTACGGCGAGGCATCCGAATGCCTCGAATGAAGAGGTTCAGGATCTTAGTCCACGACAGCGGCGTGTACTGGTTCTGAATAGAATGTATGAAATTTGGCAACGTCGATGGGATGAGAGTGTGAATGGCAGATGGACGCACATGTTCGTTTCGGATGCGTGCTTTGTGCCTGTGTCTGGTATGGATGGGTTCCTGTACGGGCGTAGACTGGCTGCGAAGGTTAGATGCTCTTGTGGGGTGGCGGAAGAGAGTGCCAAGCACCTTCTCATCGAGTGTGGCCTGTACAGTGATTTGCGTGACCTAGATGTATGTGGACTTGTAGTGAATGGTCATAGTGTAGATGGGAGTGTTGTGTTAGGTGTGAGAGAACGAAAAGAATGTTTTAATTGATTTGCCATGGCACTTTTTGAGAGGAGAGCGAAATTGGTGCGTCAATGAGTGTAAATAGCACCACTCAAGGTGGTTGCGATCGGGTGAAAGACCAATGTCGAGTCCGGTTGTACTTGTCGAACCCGCGTACCTGAGACTAGTGATTTACGAGATTCCTTACCGTAGCTCAATGAGCAGAGTACAAACCGAAGTACTCTTAAAATAAAAATAGGTACTAGGGG
Organism: Atherix ibis; assembly: GCA_958298945.1. Lineage (NCBI taxonomy): Eukaryota > Metazoa > Arthropoda > Insecta > Diptera > Athericidae > Atherix > Atherix ibis. Next base: position 19,384,061 of record OY282610.1, on the reverse strand, counting down.
AATCGAAGTGCCCCGTGGTGTATAAATACACTGTGCCCGACAATGGTGAGGTGCCTTAGGCAACAACGTTGTAGCTGTGATTAATACCCATATCGCGGGTATGGTCTCCGGATCGCTGCTGGGGGATACTGGTAATTATCTCAAGCGCTATCACTGCTTAAAACAGTAGAGAAGTTTAGATAGGCCTAACCACAAACAATTGGAGTAATCAGCTTTTAACTGGTTACCGATTGTAAACTGCCACTAATGGTGATGTGTTGGCTGAGCGTAACTCAATCGCTATGATCGTAGGGGACTCGTGGTTTAATGTTTAATGACTGTACTAAACTCGTATACTGTATAGTGTTTAAAGCTTTTAATGTTTAATTTGAATGTGGACAAACATTTAATTAAATATGATATTAATGTTGTGTTTGCCATTTAAAATTTTCTCATTTAAATTTCGCAATTTTTTCTTTATTATCGCATATTTTTTTCGCTTCTCTAAATTCTTATCTATGTTGACTCAGAAAAACCAACGAAAAAAAATTGCTATTTCCGTTAAAGTTGATAGTAATAATTTTGTTGTTGTTGATTTCTTTTAATTTAAAAAGTAATTTTTTCTTAAAAATTTGATAATCTTAAATAATATTGTTGTTGTTTGTAAGCTAAACTCCCTTAGACATATGCTAGGGGCCACTTCATATCGCCACGACTGTATGGCCATTTTTTTCTTGTATGTGCATACAGATTAGCATATTGATAAATAACAGCCGACCGCGACATAGAGCAGAGCTTATTTGAATAATTCACATTAGTTAAAATGCGTCATTGTGAATTGTAAAACTATAAATTGTTTTTTTTTTTTGTAAATTATTATCACATGAGTGCAAATAGAAAAAACTTAATTGCATTTAAATTTGTCCATTTATCGTTGGATAAGTCATCTTGTTTATGTGTGTTAGTTTAATTTTCATTATGAAAATTGTATACTTTGCGGATGTATCGTACCATATACAGTGCTGGCCATAAAATTTTGCTCAATTTGGTCTTTGGAAAAAAAGAGTAAAAATCTTACGTAGATTCAATGGATTGAGTAAAGGAGTGTTTTTGTATATTTAAAATAGGATTTTCTTTATTTAGCTAAGTTGTAGTTTCGCAAATTTGTCACAAGGGGTTTTTTTTCTTTAGGACGTTCGAATCCTTATTGGATCTTGGTGCTGTATTTCCACTTTACACTCTATTTTTCTACCACGAATCTTGGTGCTGTATTTCCACTTCATACTGTGCTGTATTTCCACTGTATTTTTCTACCACCGATCACTTATGTGTAAATAGCGGTTATCGTTTACACTGAATTCGCTGGAGAGCATGCTTCTACAATATTGCGTAATTGAACTTTCTGCAATACTCTGGAACTCTCTGGAACCGCGCTTCTAGAATATTCTAGAACACGCCACAGCCATTTTACGTTGTTACATTCTTTTATTGCACTTAATCGAGCACTTTTTCGATATATTTTTTCAGATACGGAACAATAAAAAAAAAGTTACAAACTTTTTTCAATTTCTTTTTAACAAAATTTTTATTATGCTTCAAAATTAATAATTTGTTGTATCACCTTTAGCATCGATGACAGCTTGACATCTTGTTAATTGTTTAAGAAATTCTTGCCAATTTAACTTGGCATACCGATTGTTAGACGTAATACAACGTGTCATCTATGACCGTTGGGATTGAAATACGTCTAATCAACTCGCTCATAGAACTGTCTATAATGAATTTCACCAGCTTAGCCGACTAGGTCCAAGGTAGTTGCATGCATCTCAATCGCAACCCCGCTCGGTACCAACGCATTATTTCCTGCTTGAACTGCATCATACAAGAAACACACAGTATGGCAACATCGCTGTGAGAAATGTCTCAGATCTTTTTAGAGTCCTTTTCAAAATACCTCATTTTATTCCAGCTATAGCAAATGACTTCAGCATGCTCACTCTACCATACCTCATCATTATCTTTCGTCATATCCCATTTTTAAGCCATCTGTCTATTCATCTTTATAATTCCTACGGTAAGCCACATGACCAGCTACATCCATTATAGCTAGGTCCATTTGCTAACAGTCATATATCATTAAACCGAATTATATCATTAAATACATCCGGTAAGTGCGCTTCGTCCGGTTGAAGAGTTACAGTATGAAGCTTGTATGGTCCGCGTATATTCCATATCCGTAGGCGCTACTGGCGTAGTCCGTGTGGGTCATAATCCCACAAAAAATCTCCTTGCGGTTAGAAGGTAGGCTCTGATGGGCCAGCTCAGGACGCGGGTGCACTAATACCCATAGGCGCTTCTGGCGTAGCCCTTGTGGATGATTCTCCCAGAAGAAGCCTCCTGTGCGGGGCATATGGTGGCCATTTTAATTTTCCAGGTATTGCTTTGTCTACATTCCGAAAGAACTAGTCTTACAGTAGCCGCCAATGATGTGTAACATCTAACGTCTAGTAATCGTGAAAATATTAGGGTTGGGCATTGATTAAAGTTATTTCACATATTCAGTACAAGGGTTGTATGATAAATACCTGGCCTTGACAAGAATGAAATATATTTTGTTTTGTGGATGCAGAAGCAATTCTTGTGATATTTTGCTATGGCTATGACATGAGTGTGAAAGAGAATTTTTTCTTTTTGCCAAATGTGGACGCTTTCTTACACAGCATTATTGAAACGATCTTATTAGTTGGCATAATCATTTTGTGCTGTTTAGACTGTTTTTTGCTCTCTGGTGGTGCTGTGATGAATTTATTTTTCATCAATAGTTATGAATCGATGCCAAATATCATTCGAATTGGGCTTTAGCATCACCAAACATTCTTTTGAAGTTGCCACACACGCGTGTTTATGTACAATTGTGAGCAACCATGACACCCATCTTACGGAAGGCTTTTACATATCCGCATAGGTTGTTAAAATGTTCTGCACCCGTTCAATCTCACTAAATGTCACTCTCCGATCATCATGTTAGTTTTGGATGTTCTTTATGAAAAATGCTTATATGGCCGCATTTAAATTCAGTTGTTCAAAATTTTATGGTCCAATAATGTAGGTGCGCAGAATTCTCTTAAACTTCTCTGAGTTCCGCTTTTTGTTCATCACTCAATTTAAAAAAAAAAAAAAAAACAAATATTTAATCACTGCTTGATTTTCGAATTTTCCCATTGTTGCCAAATCACAAAAGTTGTTCACTTTAAATGCTGCTGCTTGCAAATTTGACAGGATTCTTGCGAAACATTTGTAAGAAAGGTCCACATATTCCGAAAGTATTAAAAAAAGGAAATAGATAGATTAAGTCCCTTGCAGTATGCACTGTGGCTCTATCCTGATGGAACCGCAGGGTTGGATGGTTTTCCATAACCTTACATCAGTTCTGTTTTATCTGACAGAACAACAAGATTTACACCACCGTTAGTAAGAAATTGTTCCCTAGACCAGTAACTGATTCATGGAAAATACTTTTGGAATCTTCTCCAGACAAAATCGCTTTCCAATCTGTATTCATATTCCTGTGATGTCGCACAAACTGTAGCCGGGCATCTTGGTAATATCCTTGTTAAGAAAGATTTTCTTCTAAGACGCAGCCATATTAAAGTCTATGAAGCCTTAAAACACTCCAACTTTTATCGCAATCTGCTCCCTATCACTCTAAGCAGAAATCAAAGCTTTCCTTAAAATTTCCTCCTCCCATTTGTTATTTACCATAATTCCCTGCGTCTCTCAAAAAATTTACACACCACATTTTGTGGTTTCTGCCTATTTGGTTTTGATTTGTTTATACTTAATTTTTATGCAATTTATTTACTATCAAAATTTTTTCATTTTCCCATTCGTATGCTACTTAAATAAAATAATTTATTCCGATAACAATAACTGCTAAAGATTCAAAAAAAAAACACCGCCAAACATAGTAATAAAATATTATTCAAAAAATTCCTATTTAACGGCAAGGAAAAATATTGAAAATTCGCGTCTCTTTCACTACCAACCATATCATCGAAAGAGATATACATATTTGCAAATTAAAAAAAAATAGCGGTAAAAATATCCTGAAAACAAAACTACGGTCGACTAAGAGACAATGTCAAAAAAATTGTCAAACCTGTTTTTATATTTTCTCCTTTTTGTTATTGCTCCAAAAAAAACGAAATGCAAATATTCTAAGTCAGCTCAATTTTGTAATAAACTCTTTTTGCTAACTGGTTTCGATCAGAAAAACAAAACTAATTGCATTTATTTGCATGTGAAAGAAAGAGAAACAAAATATTCTAAGGGAAAATTTGAAATTTAAAAAAAAAATTTTATTTTTGTGTTCCCATCAATACATCATAAGGAAAGAGACACAGAGAGAAAGAATCAATAAAATTAAATTGAATAGCGCGTGCTTTTCCCTTTTTTCTGTTACACATTTCCGTCGCATTCACCAAATTACCATAATTCCACATACCCAAGAGCTAAAACTGTTATTTACAAATTTTCCAAGTTGCCATTTCTTTTATAATTACTCCAAAGAAATAATAAAAGTTTTCGATTCATTAAGATTCAAAGCGAAAATTTCTTAGAGAAAAGTTTACCATCAAGTAAGTCGCATACTTTCGGCCTGCAGTGTAGCTATGCATGTGTGCAACTGAATACGTGCAATAATTAACATTTTCGAATAACTGGTTTTTTGTTGTTGGTATAAATTAAGTATTGTTTATGATTTGATATAAAATTCCCCAAAAAATGACGTGTTGTCGATTGAATGCAATCACATCAATACTTGCACCGCGAATGCACATTATTATAAGTAAAAAGCAAACATCGTTAAAAAAATACAATATACCATATACAAGTGTATGAGTGTATGATCATATAGCATTAATTTATAAGAAAATATGTTATATTACCGACCATGCATCTATAATACGTGCTGATTAATTCTGGTGTTATTCTCTTCAACACCGAGAAGGAATGTATTCTCATGAAGTGACAACGTCATCTAACCTACAAATTCCAATCGATAATTAATGTGATAATTTTCAACTTCGGTTATAGAAGAAATGGATAGGCATAAAAAATTCTACATAAAAATTCTGTTCAAATTTTGTTGGCAATCCTTAGATTAGAGAATACCTGAATATGCTCGTACGTTAGATTTTCTGTCTAAATTATTTCCAAAGCGGTGAGAATTCGTAACGCTTGCTTGCATACTTTTGTGTAGATTTTTTTATGTAGACATGACACCCATTGACATCTAGTTTTCGTAATTGAAATTTATTGAATTGCAAAAGCATAATTTATATTCATTTTAATTCACTTATTGCAAACAAAAAAATACAATTTAAACACAACGACAGGAATTTTTTTTTTGGACAATCTTTTGATGTGAAATGGATATTTCGTAAATAAACTTTCGGAGAGTTTTAAATTTTTTTTAAAAAAAATCTCGGCTGAAAAGTTTATAAGGTAACACAGTAAAAATATTTTTTTTTGCAAAATTCATTTTTATTATTCAACATAGTTGCCTTCGAGGGCGATACAGCGATTATAGCGATCTTCCAACTTTTCGATACCATTTTTATAGTACTCTTTCGGTTTTGCCTCAAAATAGGCCTCAGTTTCGGCAATCACTTCATCATCGGTCTTAAATTTCTTGCCAGCGAGCATTCTCTTGAGGTCTGCAAACAGGAAAAAGTCGCTGGGGGCCAGATCTGGATAATACGGTGGATGGGGAAGCAATTCGTAGCCCAATTCATTGAGTTTGACCATCGTTTTCATCGACTTGTGACACCGTGCATTGTCTTGGTGAAACAACACTTTTTTCTTCTTCAAATGAGGCCGTTTCTTAGCGATTTCTTTCTTCAAACGATCCAATAACGCTATATAATAGTCGCTGTTGATCGTCTGTCCCTTCTGGAGATAGTCAATGAATATTATACCATGCGCATCCCAAAATACAGACGCCATCACCTTGCCAGCCGACTGTTGCGTCTTTCCACGCTTTGGATTCGGTTCGTCGCTCGCTCTCCAGTCTGCCAACTGCCGATTGGACTCTGGAGTGTAGTGACGGAGCCATGTTTTATCCATTGTCACATATCGACGCAAAAATTCGGGTTTATTGCGCTTGAACAGCTCCAAACACTGCTCAGAATCATCAACACGTTGTTGTTTTTGGTCCACAGTGAGCTCACGCGGCACCCACTTTGCACACAGCTTTCGCATGCCCAAATATTCATGCACGATATGTCCAACACGCTCTCTTTTGATATCTTCAGAGTCTCAGCTATCTCGCTCAACTTCACTTTACGGTCATTTAAAATTATTTTGTGGATTTTTTTGATGTTTTCTGCCGTAACCACCTCCTTTGGGCGTCCACTGCGTTCTGCATCAACTGTGCTCGTACGACCAGTTCGAAATTGACGAAACCAATATTCCACAGTTGAAATAGCTGGAGCAGAGTCCGGATAACGTTTGTCAAACCATGCTTTGGTTTCCACTGTATTTTTTTTCATCAAAAAGCAATGCTTTATCAATACACGAAATTCGTCTTTATCCATTTTTTTTCAATAACAAAAGTTGCTTCACTCAAAATGCTATATCTCACGAACCAATCGACCGATTGCTGTCAAATTTTGACATGAATCATTTGAAGGATGGTGCTTTGTGATAATTAAGTAGATTTAGCAAGAGGCGCTATCTAGACGTCAACCTTATAAACTTTTCAACCGAAATGCTTGCATCTTTTTGTTGTTTTCAAGTTGTTATACCTACATTCGTAAGAACGCACTCACAAGCAAAATAACAGAAACAGCGTAAATAAGTGGGGGGCAAATTTTAAAGTTCAGTATGCGATTGAAGCGGTTCATCTAAAACCATTTTCATATATACGAGGTCTGTTCAAAAACTATTTATTTATTCATGAATATCTATTTTATCCCCTTCAAAGTAATCCCGACCAGATATTATACACTTTTGCCAGCGTTTTTTCCAATCCTCGAAGCACATCAAAAAAATCATTTTTTGTGATCTTGTTCAGCTCCTCCTTCGATGCCGTCCTTATCTCCTCAATCGTAACGTAGCGTCGTCCTTTCATAGGGCTCTTCAGTTTCGGGAACAAGAAAAAGTCACAGGGGGCCAGATCTCGGGAATACGGTGGCTGCGGCATTATTAGTATGTTGTTTTTAACCAAAAATGGCAAAAGCCAGTTTTTGTTCTTACACAAATCCGGGCGTTTCTGGCGAATTGCTTCGCGCAACTTGCGCTTAACTTGCAGGTAATATTATTTATTGACCGTTCTACCCTTTGGCAAGAACTCATGATGCAGCACGCCCCTGCAATCGAAGAAAACTGTAAGCAAAACCTTCACATTCGACCGAACTTGGCGCGCTTTTTTCGGTCTTGGCTCGTGCGGCAGCTTCCATTGGGATGATTCAGCTTTGGTTTCCGCGTCATAACCATAAACCCATGATTCGTCACCGTCACCAGTTATGACCCTCTGGAGCAAATTTGGGTCGTCGCGGACAGAGTCCAACAGCTCCGTAGCAATGTTAATGCGATGCTGTTTTTGGTCGAAATTGAGCAAAAGTCGAAGACGAGCCAAAACACGTGCAAGTAAAGCAGCTGAACATTTAAAATGACCGAACTTGTCGGCATAAGTGAGAGACATGAGTACCAACATAACACCACAAAAAATCGAAAATCGAATATACGTAACCCGTGGAAATTCAAAATTCGCGATACTTTTTCAACAGACCTTGTAACATATAATGTCATTTATGTGTAAACAAAAAGATTTTTTTAATATTGCGGGCTTTTGTTGTTTAATGGAATTAGTTTTGGAAATTTGCAATAAAACACAGTATTCTATTTTAAAATATTATTTATTTTTTCATTTTATTTATTTCACTATATATTATTTATTAAAATAGAATTATCAGATGGAAGAGCATATAAAAATAGAAATTGCCAAATTAAATTGATTATATCAAAATAATTGTTTTTATACAAATAAAAATATCCATTCTAAAAATGCAAAACTAATTAAATGAGAGAATGTGATATTATGTTGAAATTAAAAATCACACCGCAACTTAGTAAATATAAATTTAAATGTTTAAGTATGGTATTAATAGTAATAATATCATTACATTTAGTTTTATCAATTAATTATTGAAGAAATTAAAGTATTTCTTGCTCTTTTGAAATACGCTCCCTTAAATTTTCTTACACACACATTTTACGTACCCCGGCACTGAACTATTTTCTAATAAATATTGAACTGTCAAAATGACATTTGTTTACATTTATTCAATGACGAACATTTCACTTTTTAACCACTTTTTGGACAAAACAAATCACTAAAAGCCAATTAAACACATTGTAAACCAAGTTTTTATTAATTTCTCTAGTAAAAAAGAAAATGTCAGCTTACCGAAAGAAAGAAATTCCCGGTTTCCTCATTCCATTGCGTGAAGAGCAATCCTTTACAAAACACGTCATTTTCTGAAATAAATGTCATCAACAATAAAACTATTTGTATAAATACTTACTTTTTCTTAAATACTTCAAAAAACATAAAAACTACACACTTTCACTTGCACTTTCCGATAAGTGCCAAAATAACAACTTGAAAAGCAACAAAAGTATGCAAGCATTTCGGTGTACTACCACTTTCATGTGTTTTAAAACTCTCCGAAAGTCTACAAAATTGAGGTGCTTGATATTTGTTAAAATGAATATTAATTAGGCTTAATAATATAATTATGTCAGTGACATGTCTACATAAAAAAATCTATACAAAAGAATGTCGATTTTTATGATTTCTCGTCGCTCTTGCAATAATTTAGACAGGAAATCGGACGCATGGGCCTATCCCCAGGTATTCTTTAATCTAAGGGATAGGCCTCTACATAAAAATTCTATCCAAATTATGCTTTTAGAATTCAACAAATTTCTATTACGAAAACTAGATGTCAGTGGATGTCATGTCTACATAAAAAAATCTACACAAAATTATGCAAGCATTACGATTTCTCACTGCTTTTGCAATAATTTGAATAGAAAATTGCGTGTACGAGTACATATATGAAAATCTAAATTTCTTTAATCTAAGATTTCCAAACAACAAAAAAAACCTTAAAATACAAAAAAAAAATATTCCCAGCTGTCAAATGAATTCACATTTATCTAGTAGCTACATACAGGGCTGTACCACAAGTCATTTACAACTAAGATTATTTAATTTGTGATTCGAAATTAAAAGTTAAATAAATAAATCACAATGGAAAAATTAATAATAAGAAAAAATATCTTCCTAACCTCATTTTTCGATAACCTAACCTGATTGGTTGACGTTTCGTTGCCAGTTATAAGCCCTTATTTGTAAGCTGTTATCGACTTTGTGCATTGGAAAGTTGTATTAAATAAAGCTTAATGAAAATTTCGATTTTGATGAAATTTTTATTTTATTTTATTGCTTCAACCTTTTTACAAGACTCGATCGTTCTTTTGTGATAAGTTTTAATATTTTTTCATCATCACTAAATATCTCCAAAAAAAAAGAATCGAACTTACAGAAATGGAAAACCGTTCTTTTTTTTGATGAGTCTAAATTTAATTTGTGTTGATCCGATGGAAGACAGCCGATGGTAGGTCTAAAGGTATGAGACTTAACCCAAGGTTCATCCTCTACTAATTTTCAGCCCCCAAAAAATTCCATACACATTATAAAAACAAAACAAACTTCACTTATCAGACTCTTTAGGCGGTCGAGTAGTTTCGATACGGTATTGAAACTTATACTGCACGTCGTAGAAGACGCAATGTTGCCATATCGCTCATTATTTTTCTGTCATACCTCGCATCTTAAAGAATAAAACCGAATTCCTTTTAAGTATTTATAATAAAAAATGAGTTATCGTTTAAAAAAAAAATTTTAATGACATTTTTTTAGCATCAACCCTGTTCGAAATTGCTATAAATTATAATGAAAAATTAGACTGGAATTTTTGATTGAAGTGTCAAATGACACTGGCGCCACAGTCAATTGCGGATAGAAAAAATAATTTACATTTTTAATATTTGAATTCATGCTGTTCTGTCGCCATCATTTTTGTAATCAATTAGCTGCTGACGTCTATTCTATTGCTCCATCTAGTTCGGCTCCATTACCTTCATCCATAATAATCATTTACATTATGGTAATCATCATATGGTATGACTATCAATAATGAAAATAACACAATCAAAAAAAAAAAGGGCGTACTAGATGGTTGTATTTTTTTCTCTTCCTTTTAAACAAACATTGAGCCTACTTGAGTAATTTCTCTAACCACTCTTGATATGCATGTGCACTTGTGTGGAGAGTACACATATGTCATCATCAGTGGTGAAAATATTCTCCAACATTTGTGATTTTGTGATTAGATCAAGAGGAGACACTGAAAAGGCCAACAATTCGACAGTCGAAAGGACAACAACCACTGACGATAGTATCGGTACTACTTGTACCAGAAAGACAATCAATATTTGGAGCCTACAAGTGTACGTAAACAACAAAAGGATGGAGCCATGCATAAATGGCAACTCTTGTTTGGTAAACTATTCATTCACAATAGACCAATCAGTATCTCTATTGATAAGAGTCAAGATGAAGAATGTACGTACAATAAGTGGGGTTAAGGAACAAAATAAAAACACTAAAAGGACGAAAGTACAATTTTACGAGTGGTATTGAATTTTCTTTGATATACTCGTACATCCATACACGCACACACATGCATAAGGAAATATTTTAAGAAATTCGAGCATGCAAAAATTATATGACATGAAGAGTTTTGATTAAAGCATCTTATTGACAATAATATGAGAAGACTCTACAGTTGAAATATTGATAAACATCCCCCCTTCCGCAAACAAACACTACCCAACACATTGAAGAGTTTATTTAATATAAAAACTGGTTGGCAGAGGGGTGAAATTAAGATGGTATTGATCATTGCTTATCTCTAGATCTCCCACTCTTTGTGGGTCCTTTGAAATTTGCATCCCTCTTCAAATAATCAAACTTTAGATAGTTTGTCCAATTTGTACTTTAGATAGTAAAATTGAATAAAACACATTTTAAAATTCCGATTTCGTTAAAATTTTTATTTTATTATATTGTATGGATAGAGTATCATTCAAATGGTCGGCGCGAGACTTGTTGCAGGACTTGAACCCTTTAAGTAGTTTTTTTATGCAAATTTCAAGTTGTTATAAAATATCGAAATTATGCTGCAACGAAGCGAAACTTTTATCACGTTTTGTGGGTTACATATAAAAAGCCGAAATTCGTTATTATTATCAGATAAGTAATAATCTTTAAGTTTACCAGGTGTATAAGCTTAAATCCGTTGTTTTTTAGACAAAAAAAAACACATTTTTTTTTATAGAAAGCAAAAACAAATTTATTCAAAGTACTTGCCCTCGCTACACATTTTTCGCATCTCTCGGGCAATTTGTGGATACCGCGCCAAAAAAATTCCTTCTCTTTCGAGGCAAACCACTCATCAAGCCATTTTCGGACGTCTTCGTAAGAATTGAAGTTCTGCTCAGCGAGCGCGTGTTCCATCGACGAAAACAGGTGGTAGTCAGAAGGGGTCAGGTCTGGTGAATAAGCGGGGTAGGGTAGCACCTCCCAGTTGAGTGTCTCCAAGTAGTTCCGGGCCATTTTTGACGTGTGCGATGGTGCGTTGTCGTGGAGGAGAATCAGCTTGTCATGTCTTTGTTGATAATCCGTCCTTTTTTCACGCAGAGCACGGTGCGATTTGATCAGTTGTTGGTGGTAGCGGTGGGCATTGACAGTTTCACCAGGTTTCAACATCTCATAGTAGACGATACCCTGCTGATCCCAACAAACGCACAGCATCATCTTCCGTCCGAAGCGATTTGGTCTTGGATAAGATGTTGATGGTTGGCCGGGATCAACCTACAATTTCTTGCGTTTAGGATTCTCGAAATTTATCCACTTTTCATCGCCTGCCTCAATCCGATGCAGGAACGACTTTCTTTTTTGGCTGGTGAGCAAGATTTCGCATTTGTTTTGGCGTCGCTCCATCTGCCTATCGTTCAATTTATGCAGCGCCCATTTTCCGATCTTTTCAACCTTCCTCATGGCACGCAGACGCATGGAAATGGCTGGTTGAGTAATACCCAATTCCTCCGCGCGCATTTTTTTGCGATTGGGTATCGTCTTCGTCCAAAAAAGGTCCTCAACCTTCCTAGGACGATTTTCACGCTTTTTGTCCTACAAGTTAAAATTGCCGTCTTTGAACCGACGAAACCAATCTCCACACGTTATTTCCGATAAAGCACTGTCACCATAAGCCTCCATAAGCATTCTATGCGATTCGGCAGCCGATTTCTTCAAATTAAAGCAGAAAAGCAGAGCTTCCCGCATATGCTCTTTTTCTGGCACAAAACTAAACTTGATTACCAAAGGAAAAATGTATGTTGTTGTACGAAATTGCTGACAATGTGCACTGATTAATGTTGGCAGATGTCGAACTCATAAAAAAAAGTATGGCGTGTCCATGGTAGCTTAATACGCTCACTCACGCCATCTATGACCAAACAGCGTATATAAGCTTAAACACCTGGTAGGTGAGAAATATTTTCATATCATACCACCATAGGGCTTAGAATTGACAGTATCAAAGAAATACGGCCTAATAACACCTACCGGGAAAAGTGTACACTAGACAGTTAGCTTTCTGAGCTAACAATAGACAGTTAGCTTTCGAATACAATAGTTTTTTCATAGTGACTTGTGGGTTTCTAGAGCCCCATATATGGTAATTTCGCTTATTGCGAGAAATTAGTCTCATCGCTGTAGCAAATAATTCTCCTCTTAAACGTAGCTCTGAGAAGAATCATCACCATTTCATTAGTTTTTATAATTTGATCGCATTGTTTGGTGGTAAGGTTTTAATTAAAATAAGTTTATTAAAAGTTTATCGAATGACAGGATTGTATCCTGTTATGAAAAAAATATTTTTATTCTTGAACGATGTACTGTTCATATCGTATGTCCTGGATTGCTTTGAAAACTCAAGACCTTCCTCCTCTCCACGTACTATCTTATTTTAATATCATATCTGATCCAACGTTATTTCCGAATAGGTTTTAATATAGAAAATTCTGAAATTCACCCTATCACAGTTGGTGTTCTTCAAGGTAGTATTCTTGGTCCACTCCTACACAATATTTATACTTTTGACATCGCAACTAATCCCACAACTATAACTGCTATCTATACGGACGATACCACTCCAATATTCAAATAGTTTTTAGTAATTTACAATTGTAAATGAAAAATCTCCAAGACTGGTTTAGGGGATAGAGAGTGAAAGTGTTCTTAATGGCAACATAATCCCACCCAAAGGCAAAGAACGCTATCTGTGACTTAATCTTGATAAACAGCTTTGGTCCAGTAGTCTAAGTAGTTTTTTTATCAAATCGGTTCAAGCTGACACTAAAAACCAAACTTTTAATTTATAATAAAATTCTGAAACCGATCTGGACTTACGGTAGTGAACTCTTCGGGTGCTATTTCCTCTCGAATCCAATGCTTTTAATTCCAAATCATCCGAAAAATCGTTCATTTGTTTTTATACGTAACAAAGTTAATCAAAGTAATTTAAATATTCCTTTTAGTTGTGATTAATCGTTGCTCGTTATAAAAAGTTTCATTACTAACCAGCCTACCACCAAAATCCTCTTAATAAAAAAACTCTTCTCTGTTACTTTCCCTATAAATACTCATCGGCATTTTAAGAGAAATTATCCGAAAGATCTCTTGAAGCGTTAAAATGACTGATTTAGAATAAAAAATAAAACGCCAATAGTTTTTTTTTAATCAAATCGATCAAATCTGACACTAAAAACAAAACTTTTAATTTATAATAAAATTCTGAAAACGATCTGGACTTACAGCAGTGAACTCTTGAGATGCTTTTTTCTACGAAAAATTGTTTATTTTTTCTCGTGATTAATCAGTTGCTTATTATAAAAAGTTTCATTACCGACCTTTTGCTCGTGATTAATCAGTTGCTCGTTATAAAAAGTTTCATTACCAACCTTTTGATAGTGATTTATCAGTTGCTCATTATAAAAAGTTTCATTACCGACCTTTTGCTCGGAATTAATCAGTTGCTCATTATAAAAATTTTCATTACCGACTTTTTGCTCGGGATTAATCAGTTGCTCATTATAAAAAGTTTTATTACTGACCTTTTGCTCGTGATTAATCAGTTGCTCATTATAAAATGTTTCATTACCGACCTTTTGCTCGTGATTAATCAGTTGCTCATTATAAAAAGTTTCATTACCGACCTTTTGCTCGTGATTAATCAGTTGCTCATTATAAAAAGTTTCATTACCGACCTTTTGCTAGTGATTAATCAGTTGCTTATTATAAAAAGTTTCATTACCAACTTTTTGCTCGGGATTAATCAGTTGCTCATTATAAAAAGTTTTATTACTGACCTTTTGCTCGTGATTAATCAGTTGCTCATTATAAAAAGTTTCATTACCGACCTTTTGCTAGTGATTATCAGTTGCTCGTTATAAAAGGTTTCATTAGAGAATAAACTCTCCTCTGTTACTTTTACCATTCATATTCATTGTTAAAGTAATTTTAACATTTTCAAAAGATCCAAAAGATCTCATGATACGTTCAAATGACACCAATGGGTGTTTACTCTTACACGTTCCTCTGCTATTATTTTGTAGTGTCTTTGTTATAATATCTACTTGTTACAGCATTTATGTTGTTGTGGATATTGAATGACATTTCAAAAAAATATTCTCGAACGAAAAACGCACTCTTCTGCCATGATTAGACCATTCGAGAAATTCTCGAATTATTCGAGACAAATATTCGTTTCAAATTCATCCGATTGAACACCGATTATCCCATTTGCTCAATGGACGAATTATTCGTCTCATCGTGAACATTTTCGTTTGAGCCTTTGACGAGGCAATGAAATTGTCTCGATCACGGGCTCGAACTCTCGAACAATTTTTGAGCGGTGATTACATGTGAGCTCGATCAAAATTCGATCAAGCAGAATTTTTTCGAGCTATGATTTTTTTCTTCATTCGTTTAATTTTTATGAACGATTTTTAAGTGTATTTTTTGCGTTTTGTAGTCCCATACATTTGGAAGTCAAGGGAAGGGTAAAAAAAATATATTTGAATAATCGATGGTAGAACAAATCACCGTCAGTATAAGATAATCGAAAATATGAATAAACAATTGGTAACAACTGATAAGGATATGGATGGCTGTAATAAATTATTACCAAATGCTAACGATGACGTCATCTGAATGCAGTCGCGAACTGATATACGAATCAATAAATTTTAAGCACATTACGAATATGGACTAATGGATTTAGTTCAACCGAACCACCCTTCGAATAAAGTTTGGGTGACGCTAATACTCATGATTTTATGTCCTTCAGATTTTTGTGCTAGTAGAGAGATATTCGGTATATAAATAAGTTGTATGACTTGCTGTGCTAATACAGGAAGCTGAACAAAAAAGGAGAGGGTAAAAAATAAAATAAAAATAACAACAACAACATAGATGATTCGCCAAGTTTCCACTATCCTTAAATAGTTGGGATATTGGCTGGCTGTTAGCAGTATTCGATAATTTTTCTCTGCTTTGCGCGTTGCCACGTTCTCTGTTCTTATGTCTCGAGCATGACTAATATTCGATATTGTTGAGAATAATGGAAAATTTTATCCTATTTCTGGGTAGCTGCAGATATCTAGTATAATTTATACGCCCATGTGTGTATGTATTTAGGTTAAATACGATGAGTAGGGAGTTATGTCGAGATTAAGGATGCGGAAATAGCTTCTGAGTTGGTAAAGACGACCCATCGAAATAATGTGAAATCTTGCCTAGCGTACATTTATGTGTATGCGAACGTCAGTGAACTGTCGCCGACCCAGCAATGATTCATTCACCTCTTGTTCCAAATAGAAGGGACACAACAACAGCAGCAGCAACAACAACAACAGAACAAGTAGGGAGAAGGAACCACACTCCAGCCGGGATCAAATATATACGAATGCTTTTAAATACCGCATCGGGAAATATATGGAAAAAAAGGGGAATTATTTTAAGAATTCGAATTAATACAAAAAAAAATCCTTTTCGCTAACCATCTAAGTTATCTTCAATGGAAATGTTGCATCGAAGCCGCTGACGAAGGAAGCAGTGATGCGAACGAGACAGAAATTTAAAGGATAAACATTTTTTTAAGGATATTCGTATGTGCATAAATAGAAGTGAATCTTAAATTACGAGTAGTGTTAAGAGGATTACTTTAAAAAGAACGACATCTTTTTTTGTGTTTTGTTGTTTTTGTTGTTGTTGTTTTGGCAGTATCCTTTTTGGAGATGCCAAATAAATAAGAGAATCTCCAAGGTACAATAATATCAGGACTAATTTCGAAAATTTAAACGAATACAATTCTATTAATTTGAATGGGTGTTTTTTTTTTGCTCGTGAAATTCTAATCTTGTTTAAAGGGGATACATTTTTGGGGACACGAGCTTGCGAAGGATACATACTCGGAGGTCTGGTTTTTTTTTTTTTTTTAACAAAGTCCTTTTTAAGTCTCTGTGACAAGATAGGAGACGTTATAGTTTTTTTGTTGGTGTTGTAAGCTGTCTGAGATAAGAGCCAGGGGCCATTCTGTTGCGCCACGACCACGAGGCCATTTGACGACAGCATTATGGTTTTTTTTTTAAACTTTTTGTGTATTCGTTAAAATAATGGAAAAATTAGGAAAAGAATAGGTTGAAACAATTAGTCCCAAATGAATGACGATAATTATTCATTTCGATTGGGGAATATTGCTACAAACTGTATTCGATTATCGATTATTAACGATATTTTTAGACACGACCTTTTGGCTGAATTTTCAGAATGTGTGGCAGGGTTAATTTGCAGTTAACAAAAAAAAACCATATTCAATTAGTCGAATGTGTTGGAATTATCGTAAATGCACATGGAATAGGATTATTGCTGAAAAATGGAAACAAATTGCCATCGACATCGATTTTTTTTTTGGAATCGGTAATGGAGGGAGCACTTTGGACTATTAGTCAGACAGTGTGCCAATTCCTGGGCGCCGGAGTATCATTACCCATATTGACGTCAGCGATGGTGTCATCGTTGTCTCTAGCCGCAGTCAGTTTTGTCATCATCCCTCTACCGGGACCAATGATGAGCTTATTGTGACGCTATCGGAACACTTCCAAATGTAGTAACTGGGAAATAGGTATCTCTATGATGACTCTGCTCGTAATGTTCAGTCGATTATATAGAAAGGTGAAGGGGGGATACTCTACCGAAATCATATGGGCTGCATGAGCTTGATAGCAGCTTTTTGCGATGGTAATGATAGCATTGAATACTAGGGGGTGGCCATACGCAACCATTCACAACAATACCGTTGACGATATTTTTACTGGCAATAAGCAAGAGTGTTAATGGCGTGTTGGGGGTGGGGGGGAGGGGAAGGTTCCATTTGGGTTGGAATTTCTAGCATATGGTATGGATGGGATAGGAAAATCGTTTATTAGAATTTCTAGGGCATACCAGTAACAATAAACACTTTAATAATCTTCCATCACGCGGGACATTATTCCCCCAAAACAATTGATCAAATTTACTGAAATTCTAATTTATTTGGTTAAAATGTTCATTTTTATCGGTGAATTAATAAAAGACCAAATAATAATAACCACTTTCGGTTCTTTCTGTAATCTTACAACATTTTGGCCAATAAGAATTCGTGAATTTTCTAGCATTTATCGGGAGTGAAAATAAATTGGCGAATAACTTTTCACTAAATCGGCGGCTTTCTTTCCAATCATAAAGGATATGAGCTGACAATAGCCAATGGATCTGTGGCTGGACCCTTTGTACAATTGGCCACATTATGCCATAAAAATGTTTTTTAATTTCGTATCGAAGGATTCTAATGCCATAAAAATATTTTTGAATTTATATCGAAGAATTTTGATGTTATAAAAATGAATAATTTTTTGAATTCCATATCAAAGCATTCTGATGCCATAAAATGTCTTTGAATTCGTGTCGAAGGATTTTGATACTATAAAATTGAATAATTTTGTTGAAGGATTCTGATGCCATTAAAAATTAAAAGTTTTTCAATTTGTATCGAAGGATTTTGATGCTATAAAAATGACTAATTTTTTGAATTTATATCAAAGGATTCTGATGCCATAAAAATTAAAAGTTTTTAAATTCGTATCAAAGGATTTTGATGCTATAAAATTGAATAAATTTTTAAATTCGTATCGAAGGATTCTTATGCCATAAAATGTTTTCTAATTCGTATCAAAGGATGTTGATGCTATAAAAATTAACATTTTTTTTGAATTTGTATCGAAGCATTCTGATTTATCGAAGGATTCTGATGCCATACAAATTAAAAGTTTTTAAATTCGTATCAAAGGATTTTGATGCTATAAAATAAATAATTTTTTAAATTCGTATCGAAGGATTCTAATGCCATTAAAGAGGTTTTTGAATTTATATTGAAGGATTCTGATGCCATAAAAATTAAAAGTTTTTGAATTCGTATCAAAGGATTATCATGCCATAAAAATGTTTTTGAATTTGTATCGAAGAATTCTGATTTATCGAAGGATTTTGATGTCATAAAATTTAAAAGTTTTTGAATTTGTATCGAAGAATTTTGATGCCATAAAAATGTTTTCTAATTCGTATCAAAGGATTTTGATGCTATAAAAATAAATAATTTTTTGAATTCGTGTCAAAGGATTTTGATGCCATAAAAATGTTTTTGAATTTGTATCAAAGGATTTTGATTCTATAAAAATGAGTAATTTTTTTTGAAAAGCATTCTGATTTATCGAAGGATTCTGATGCCATAAAAACTAAAAGTTTTTGAATTTGTATCAAAAAATGTTGATGCTATAAAAATGAATGTTTTTGAATTTATATCGAAGGATTCTCATGCCATAAAAATGTTTTTGAATTTTATATCGAAGAATTCTGATGCCATAAAAGTTAAAAGTTTTTGAATTTATATCGAATAGTTCTGATGCCATAAAAATAAATAATTTTTGAATCTTTGGTTCTGATGCCATAAAAATAAATATTCAAAAACTATTTATTTTCATGGCATCAGAACGAAAGATTCTAATTCAGGAGTCGTAAGAGTGTTTGGTTCCGTCATCAATGAAATTATTTTTCTTTTTTTTTAACTTTCAGCAATCATAGAATGCTATGAACACTCATATTCAGATTTTAGATGAACACCCAAGCTCTGATTTATAAACTGGAATTAAACAAGATATGTAACCTTCCATGTAAAAGAGGGTGAATCTCTGCACAGTCGCATCCTTAATGGCAGGAAGTGCAGTATTGTTGAAAAGCCTTAAAGAATAATTCATTAGACAACAAATTGTTGCATTTCTACTGAAGGAAGAGTAGTAAGTACCTTTATGCCGAGGGATGGCGTGTGGATGCGCCTTTTTGACTATTCATTTTTAAGTCATTTGAAGAATACTGCACTCCAAAGAGTAGAATTTAAGCGATTGCGCTATTGTGTTGTGGATGTACATGCACGGTTCTTGTAAGTATTGTCGGAAAATGTATGCATCGCTGCTCTACAATGGATGAATGCACATTTAAAATGCATCTCGAAAAACTGGTGCCAATTAAGATTGCAGTGTCGGGATGAGTGGAAATTTGTTAGATTTTTTTTTTATTATTGTCGTTTCCAACTGCCGTGGAGTACGTGCAATGTGCCATTGTTGAAGCATAGCTTTTTGTTACGTTGTGCGAGCTTCATTGAAAATCTAGGCCTCCAGGACAAGCCAATTAAGCGGGTTAATGGAAAGAATCTGTCGTTGGGAATATTTACATTCCTGTATTTTCTTTTCGAATGACATCACACAGCGTTCACATAATCAAGTTGGTCGTCTTGGAACTTAATCGTCATACCATCACTTTGCAGGTTGTTGACATTTGAACGATATTTTTTTTGTTTTTTTTTCACATTTGGAATTCAATAGGGGAGGAGAACTTTTGCTGCTATACCAAAACGGAATACTTTTCTGGGTAGAAGGACTAATCGCAATAATACAAAGAAGAAGAAGAAACACTTTTTTTTTTAGATATTACGATTGTCTTTTTTAATTTGTATTGTTTTTTATAAATTCCTAATTAAAAAATAAATAAAGTAAAATTTTCTATTAAAAATAAAAGCAAACAAAATGCATTCACCACGTCAGTTTTATTAGATCGGATGCTTTTTCGCCAATCATATATGATGCTGCGTTCACATGTGAGGTTGTTGGTTGGGGGATGATGCTTGTGTCAACAACCCTTAATCGGTGGATGCCATGAACTTTAAGCTCGGGGCTGACTACTGCTGTTGGATCGGTGGCTGGGCCCATTTTACATGTGCCCACCTGATGATGTAGCGTGTATGACATTGTCCGAACAGAGCATCGCCAATAGTCGTCTGATGCGAACGGAATTCTTTCACAACCCGGGACGGGCGTATCGTAAAGGCGGACGCCAAGTTGTTTCATTGCTGGTGATTGAGATATTTTGATGGCAGACTTAATGCCATTTATCAGGGTTTCAATGTCGTCCTCATGCTTTAAGTAGTTGGCTGTGATGCGTGGCGACTGAAACGGATTGTTGTTCTTCAGTTCGACTTTGCCAAAGGATTTCGGATGAAACAGCATTGGAAGGATTGTGAAGTGGTCGTTTGGAAATTGTTCCAATGGCTTATAGAGTTGGTCGTAGAGATCGTCACGAAAGTTGGCGCCCTCCTTGAGGCCAGTACCTTCGTCGGAGGCCAAACTGCCTGCCACGAAGATTAGTTCAATGTCGGGTAGATCTGCCGGTTCTTTTGAGTTTTTAGTTTTCACAAACGCTAACGCTTCAACACCACCAATTGATGTGAGTACACCACCGCCATTGATAAACTGTTGAATTTCGGGAATTCCCAAATTTCTTGTCTTTAATGAGTTCCCAGTCGTATTCAGTATGAATGTGGGTCCAAAATGACTTAAATGATCGTACATAATTTGTCCCACTGGCAACTCTTTAATAACTGGTATTCCATGAGTGGCTAATTGTTGCGAGGGTCCCACACCTGATAACATGAGCAGTTGAGGTGAATTGAATGTTCCTGCCGACAAGATGACTTCCTTTCGGGCGAGGGCGTTTCTTTTCCCTTTCACTGTCATGTATTCAACGCCGAGAGCCATTTTTGTATTAAGATCTATAAGTATTTTGGTAACGCGTGTATTTATCAGAACGTGTAAATTTTTTCTGTTTCGAATTGGCTCCAGATAAGCCATTGCAGCGCTGTGTCGTCTGCCAAAATCCGTTGTCGCTTGAACATAAGAGACACCAATCTGTGACTTTCCATTGTAGTCGACTTGCGGAAGTCCAGCTTGTTTACTGGCAGTTACAAAAGCGTCCGCCATTATTGATCGATAAGGCACATCCTCGACATTCAGCAGACCAGATTTATTGTGATATGGCGAATTATCCTGTCCCCTAAGTGATGATCGCTCCGATTTCAGGAAATATGGAAGAACATCTTTATAGGACCAGCCTGCGTTACCTGCTTCAGCCCATCGATCGAAATCGCGTCGATTACCGCGATTATAGATCATATAGTTGATCACGCTGCTACCGCCCAATACTCTCCCACGCGGTAAAGCGCATTGATTATTTTTCATTCCTAAACAGGCATCATTCTCTGGTTCACTTTGGTAATTCCAATTTGATGAGGTTGATTGGAAAAATGCTGCCATAATTGGAATTTGATGAAGCATATTCTCAGCAGCGCCAGCCTCTATCAAAAGTACACGAACATCCGATCGTTCGGTTAAGCGATTGGCCAGTACACATCCTGCTGGACCAGCTCCAACTATTATGTAATCATATTCAGGTTCAATTTGATCCAGATCTGCAATTAAAAGAGAATTTATACAGAAAAAAAATTAATTTCGTACCATTTTTTGTTCAATCCTAATTAAATGTGCAATTTTGTTTGATATTATCCCGAATTTTGTGTACTTGTTTCGTAAAGTTTTTTGTTTTGTAGACTAACAGTTCAATCTGATGGGATTATTAAGATTTACAGTTGATGTTGTGTAAAGAATATTTCTCGAATATATTGGCAAGTCGAAAAAGTTCGTGGACTATGGCGTTGGATGACAGATGAAGTTAAAAGCAAATAATTCAGTTACCACTAGTCGCATTGCAACAATACTGAAAGGTGACACTTAAAGATTTGTGTAGTGTAAAATTTTCATAAAATCGGTGTAGTATATCAAAGGTTATTCAAGTTCAAACATGGACTAGAATAAAGAGAAAATTCGCAAAAATTGGTGGTGTTTACGGTGAAGACGTGTATATCAAAATTAAATGGATCGCTTACTTTCGTTCTGGAAATTTCAATTTTTCAATTCGTATCAAAAGATTCTGATGCCATAAAAATTAAAAGTTTTTTAATTTGTATCAACAGATTCTGTTGCCAAAAAAATGAAAAGTTTTTGAATTCGTATCGAAGAATTTTAATCCTATAAAAATAAAATTTTTTTTCAATACCGTATCGACGTATTTTGATGCCATAAAAATTTAAAGTTTTTGAATTCGTAATCTTGTGTCAAAGGATTTTGATGCTATAAAAATGAATAATTTTTTGGATTTGTATCGAAGGATTTTGATGCTATAAAAATAATTTTTTTTTTAATTCCGTATCAAAGAATTATGATGCCATAAAAATTAAAAGTTTTTTAATTTGTATCAAAGATTCTGTTTCCATAAAAATTAAATGTTTTTGAATTCGTATTGAAGGATTCTAGTGTCATAAAAATGTTTTTGATTTATTTCGTATCGAAGTATTTTGATGCCATAAAAGTTAAAAATTTTTGAATTTCGTATCAAAGAATTCTGATGCCATAAAAATTAAAAGTTTTCGAATTTGTATCGAAGAGTTCTGATGCCATAAAAATAAATAGTTTTTGAATCTTTGGTTCTGATGCCATAAAAATAAATATTCAAAAACTATTTATTTTCATGCCTTTAGAAACAAAGATTCTAATTCAATATTTAACATCTGCGGTATGCTGCTGAAGCGCAATGAAATCGAGCCCTTTCTGAAACGACTCATAACTGGCGATGGAAAATGGATAGAATAGGAAAATATTGTTCGGAATAGATCGTTGCAAAAGAGAAATGAACGATCACAAACACTTTCACAGCCAGGATTGACGACCAATATTGGTTATGCTGGTATCGTTCGGTCAATCTCTTAACTCGATACTGTACTACTGTAGGCAACTCGAGAGCTAACGCCAAGCGATTGAGAGAAAACGGCCAGAATTGATCAATAGAAGGATGAGAAAACGGCAATGCACCCAGTTTTGATCTCTGCAGAACTCTCTTAATGAAGTCAAACTGACTTTAAGAGACATCTGTAAAAACTATTTGAATCAGTTTTTCAATTAAAAACCACAGCAGTTCTGTACTGACAGAATCATGGGTCTACCCAAAAAATGACAAAACATTGCCGAGAATATTTGGTTTAAATAAATTGATTCTAACAATTTGATTTAAGCATCTCTATTTTACTCATAAAACACCACGAACTTTTTCGACTAACCAATATTTAGCCTTCATTAAAAATAAATAGGATTTGCTCAGAAAAGAAATATTTTTTTCCATCACAAAATGCAGGTAACAAAAAACTTAATTTTTTTTAATGTTGAGTTTTTGAATTTTTATGAGAAGAGTGATTGAAATGATTTTTATAAGTCACTGTATATTATAAGAATGTGTTTCGTTTTTTTCTTTTCTTTCTGTACTTATTTAATATGGAAAGTGTATATGATAATTTTATAAAGAAATATTGTATAAATAAAAAATTTACCTTTCAGAAATGGTTGATTATTGTTGAAATTGGCTTCTTTCCATTCGAAAATATTTTCACCTGATTTAAAAAAGCCTGTCAATAGTCCACCAACACTTACATTGGTGAAAATTGCATTGGCACCATTGTAAAAATAGTATGAACTTAATATGCCAACAACTATATTAAATATTATAGTAAATTTCATGGTTTTTATTTTTTTTCCACAGTCACTTGTGTTCTATTTTATTTCTATAGATTATGATTATTACTATTTTTTCAATGTTAATCTAAAAGTAAGTGTTTGGTTTTCTTTATTCACCAAAAAAAAAAAGAAACATTAACAAAAATTATCAACAAAAAAAATAAAATTATAACAATTATTGGATAAATTTCTTATCGTAACGTTTGTTCTGTGTAGGTGGGCGATGGAGGATTTTACTCACTTAAAGATTAGAAGAAGAAAAAAAATACTTTTTTATTTTTATTTAAAAATAAAAACCACCGAATTTTAGAAAATTAAAAATATTATCGAAAAATTAATCATTTATTAAATACAACAAAAAAAACCGCCTATTTGAAAACTTCTGGTGCACATATGCGCGCGCATAGGCGAATGGAAGAAATTTATACACTCTACCTTTGCTAGTGCCATCTGTTAACATAGAAATATAATAATTCTCAATTTCGCCTAATCTATGAGAGAGGATCTATTTGGTAATTAAATTTCTGACTATATAAATGAGAATAAAAATTATTATAATTTCGAAAATAGATTAAAACTGTTTTTCTACGATTTTTTTCAAGCAGCTGTAAATAATTATCAATATTGAATATTCATTGACATCTCTCGAATTTTCACGTAAATATCATATTTTTTAAATATGAAATTTTTACGTGTCCAATAATTATATTTTTGAGATGTCCATGATTTCTACGTAAATAAAATTGGTAAAAAAAAATCAACAACAAAAAATAAGTACTGAAAATTTCTTCTTTTTTCTTTTATCAAAATAAAAAAAATTTCTTTTTAACTAAATTCCACTAGATGTCACTAGAAGCATTATGATGATTAAATGTTAAACTGGAATTTTCATTATTTTTTTACATTTAACTTTTCGTAATTTTTTTTCTACAAAAAAAAAATTTAAAATTTTTTAAAATAAAAAAAAACTATTTTTTTTTTTTTTTGGTAAATTTAGTTAAGTTTTAAGAATAGTTTTTTTTTTTGATAAATTACAACGAATATTACAGAGTAAAATGTTTCCTGCTATTAGGCTTATAACTATTTATGAAAATTGTTTAAACATTTAGTAATTTATTAAAATTTTAATACACACTTGTTAATTTTGTTTTTATTAAAAATTTAATCTTTTATTTTTGAAAATAATTTACTTAAAATTTGCGAAATTTTTAAGATGTTAAACACTTTATTTTTTCATCTCCTTAACTTAACACAAAAACACAATAATTTTTCTACGAATTTCTTATTTTGATTAGAAAGAAATTTTTTTTAAAAATTTTATATAATTTTGAAGAGAATTTCTTGTCTCCCGTTTCTGTGATACGTTATGCCAAAGAGTTGAACTTGAATTGATCAACAAAACACAGTTGAATGCTGACACGTTAATGAAGGTATGAAATTTTTTTCGAGTCCATGTTTGTCCGTTACTACTTTTTATTTTTTTTTTTTGGTTTTTGTTTTACAAACTGACCGAGCAGTTAAGAATATATTCGCTTTGATTATGAAGAAAATATTTTTTTTTTATCAGTGTCCAGTTATTTTTTAGGTGTGTTATAATCAAATTATTATGAGTATTAAAAAACATAACGAAAATTTTTGATCGTTCTCTTTTTCCGATAATTGTGAAGGAAGTTAACGTACCAATTTGGTGAGTGTCATCTTTATGTTAGTTTGAGATTTTTAGGCCAGCATTATTATGAATGCTGCTGCTTGCTGATCATATAGTCTACAGAGCAGAATTTATGCCTATTTACGAATTCTGCTTGTATCGCCAATGCACAGTATTTAACAGTTCAGATGGGGTAAGGAGATGAATCTCAGTGGCTCCATATGGGCAAGTATGTATGGACTTATGGTCAGGTTTGTAGGTTCTTGACCCGATCTTGTATCTTTTATTTTTCTGATCGTAATTCTGGTTTTCATATATAGAACATACATCATTTTGGATGATTTTCTTTATGGAAACAACGTTGATAAATCTTACTAATAATCTGATATTAAGTTGAATCCAATTTTATCCAGTAATATAATCGATGATTTTTTAAATTTTTTATTTATTTGATTAAAAGATTTTTAGAAAATATGTGGTAAAAATTTTATTACAAAAATGCCTAAAAAAAGATAAGCTCTTATAACAAACAAACAAACAAAAGATCTTATATGATTTAGAAAAAGAATAATTTTTTCTGTGTGTGCAATATTTAAATTTCATAATAAATATAAAAAATTAATAAATAAGTTAAAAACTTGAATTTGAAAAAATGATCAAAATGAGAAGTTTTTTTTTCGGCTTTATTTAATTTGTGGCATTGAACTCTAAATTGTAGAGAAATTTTTTATATAAAAGCAGATTTTATGACAAAGACGCTACAATGACAGTATAAACGCACATTGGCGTTTTATTTTTTATACTCAATAAATCATTTTAATGCTTCAAGAGAAATTTTAGACAATTTCTCTAAAAATGCCGATGAGTGTTTATGGTGAAAGTAACAGAGGAGATTTTTTTTATTAAAAGGTAGGCTGGTTAATAATGAAACTTTTTATAACGAGCAACTGATAAACCATGAGCAAAGGGAACATTTTAGTTACGATGATTAACTTTGTTACGAATATAATGTTTATGGTAAAAGTAACAGAGTAGAGTTTTTTTCTCTAATAAAACTTTCTATAACGAGCAACTCATAAATTACGAGCAAAAGGTCGGTAATGAAATTTTTTATAACGAGCAACTGATTTATCACTAGCAAAAGGTCGGTAATGAAACTTTTTATTATGAGCAACTGATTAATCATGTGCAAAGGGAACATTTAAGTTACGATTATTAACTTACATTTTTTTCGAAAGATTTTGGATTAAAAGCAGTGGATTTGAGAGGAAAGAGGATCTTAAGAGTTCACTACCGTAAGTCCAGATCGGTTTCAAAATTTTATTGTAAAATTAAAAGTTTAGTTTAAAAAAAAACTACTTACACTACTGGACCAAAGTCGTTTATCAAGGTTAAGTTCTAGATAACATAATTTGTCTTTGGGTGGGATTATATTGCCATTACAACCATTCTTCTACTGATATACCTTTAGCGCTATTCCCTTAACCAGTCTTGGAGATTTTTGATATGCGATTGTAAATTAATGGAAGCTATTTGAATAGGAGTTGACCAAGAATATTGCATTGAGGAATACCAACCTTAATAGGGATATTTCAGAATAGTCAATGTTAACATCTATTTAGAAATGACATTGGTAAAAGTATGATTTTCAAATAAGAAAGTAGATGGCGAACAGTAAACTCTTATATGGTATTTATAGGCTAAGTCCATGTCGTGTGATATGTCTGGGAACACTCTGAAAAAATAATGTTTTTTTTTATTGGAGGACTCAATTTTGGTGATCAGATTGGTGATCGCGGATAGTTTTGTCATTTTGTGGAATACGATGAGTTTTTCGAGGAATTTTTTCAAAAATTAATTTAAATAATAAAAAATTTCCTTAGTAACAGAAAATAGATGTTGCGGAGAATGCTACTAAAAATATTAAAAAAAAAAATATTAAATCACCGCAGTAGAGACAAATTGAACTGCATTGCCATCATTGTATTATCGACAAAATTTAAAATGCTCTTTTTAAGGACTCTAAGTAATAAAAATAAAAGAATATTTTTTAAAGTTTCATTAATGCAAAAAATGTCCTTTTTTAATTCTTCGTCTGGAAAATATTAAGAAACTGCATTATCATTGAATGCAATACCATCATACCACTGCATTACCGACACAACTTAAAAATGCTCTATTTTTTTTTTTTAAAAAAGAATTTAAGTATTAAAAATTCTATTTTTTGTGACTGAAAACAATTTTGAAAGGAAGTTGGACGCACATAATACGGATTGTTGGTTTTTCTTCTTTCTTCAAAGAGAATTTGTAAAACTCCAAAAAGAAAATTGACATTTAGTCTTAATTAACGATATTATTGGATAATTATTTTTGCATGGATTTTTTAATCCACTGTAACAACGTATGCATAAGCAAGTGCATTTCATAAAATATTACAGCATCGAACCACCACAATGACGTATTCTGTTGCGTAATATTGCGTATTACATATAACGAGCTCTACCTGTAATTCGTACACCATTCACTAATGTAAAAGAATGAGTTGAAAATTGTGCATTTACTAAAATAACAGTTTTGGATCCGTCAAGAGAAGGTAGTTCACCAAAACTATTGTGAAAGCTGCTGTTTATTACCTTATTTAATTTCTTTACCTCATTTCTTTGTTAATAGTTCGTTATGATCGTAATTCCCGGGTCTCTTTCCTTTTTGGCTAAATAAACATTGAAAAATTGGTTAATTTTTCCTTCATATTTCAAAAGTGTAAGTGTACGTCCTTGATAGTTGTTACAATTATTGTCAAATTAACATTGAAACTTTTATTTCCATCACCACCACCGAAATAGGGTCATTTCCTAAGAGGACCGACTATGCGAATTGATTTGAACAAATTTTCGCTTGTAAGTTTTTGAGCTTTCTAAGAGAGGTTAATGATGATTACATAAAAAAAAATTCATTTACCATATTTTAAGTTGTTCGGTGTGTTTTACAGAATTTATTTGTAATTCGTACAAGTATTAACCAAAATTTTTTTTAACGAGGTTATTATAAAGTGTAAAATTTACCATATGTAGTGTAACTACAATATTATTCCTTTAAATGAAACAGGTACGATTTTAATGTATTCAAAATGAAATGAACACTTTTATATATTAAAGTAATTTTTACTTTTGGTTTGCATTGCACTCGACTAATAATAATATTTCTCAGAAAAAACAACTCATAATGAAATTTCTTCAAAATAAAGAAATATTAAAATTATAACAAGAACAATTATGATAATTGGACCAAGTGGCCACATTTTAATTGGATTTAAAAAAAAAAATTATATTTAATATTGCTAAGATGGGGCTTTATTTATTTACGGAATAATATAAATAAAATTTTTCTTCTGCGTATTTTAAAACTTGTTTTTCTTTTTCTAGAGAAGTAAATTTTTTTGAACTCTCATTTAAGTGATTGAAAATCTGTTTGGTCATATTACGAATGGCGAGTGACTCATTTAAGATGATTTTCTTAAATTTATATACTCGTCAAAGATAGGGAAAACAATCGAATATCATCTTTACAATCTTCTAAAAGCAATCTTCACCAGCTATTCTAAGAAAAAATGCATCCTCCATTTTCCTATTGATCTCTGAATTAGATCACCCTTTCTCTCGATATTCCAACTATCTTTAGGCAGATGACGATACAACATGTTTTCCTGCCATCCAGCGAACAATACGAGGTCTGTTAAAAAAGTATCACGAATTTTGAATTTCCGCGGGTTACGTATATTCGATTTTCGATTTTTTTTTGTGGCGTTATGTTGGTACTCATGTCTCTCACTTATGCCGACAAGTTCGGCCATTTTGAATGTTCAGTTAATTTTTGACAGCTGCGTTGCTTGCACGTGTTTTCGCTTGTCTTCGCTTGTCTTCGCTTTTTACTCAATTTCGACCAAAAACTGTCCGCGACGATCCAAATTTGCTCCAGAGGGACAAATCATGGGTTTATGGTTATGACGTGGAAACCAAAGCTCAATCATGCCAATAGAAGCTTCCGCACGAGCCAAAACCGAAAAAAGCACCAATTTTCTTCGATTGCAGGGTCGTGGTGCATCATGAGTTCTTGCCACAGGGTAGAACGGTCAATAAGAAATATTACCTGCAAGTTATGCACGAAGAAATCCGCCAGAAACGCCCGGATTTGTGGAGGAACAAAAATTGGCTTTTGCCATTTTTGGGCAAAAACAACACACTAATAATGCCGCAGCCACCGTATTCCCCAAATCTGGCCCCCTATAACTTTTTCTTGTGCCTAAAACTGAATAGCCCTATGAAAAGAATAGCTCTACGACGCTACGTTACGATTGAGCAGACAAAGACGGTATCGAAGGAGGAGCTAAACAAGATTACAAAAAATGGTTTTCTGAAGTGCTTCGAGGATTGGCAGAAACGTTGGCACAAGTGTATAATATCTGGTGGGGATTACTTTGAAGGGGACAAAATAGATATTCATGAATAAATAAATAATTTTTGAAAAAAAAAACACAAAATTCGCGATACTTTTTGAACAGACCTTGTACAATGGGTCCTTTTCTTAACTTTCATAAACATTTCAATATGCTCCATAAAATTTAACAATCTATGATTTGATTTTTTCGTCCACTTAACTATCGGTCAATTTTTTTTTCTTAAAGAAATCTGGCAACGCATACCTACACGCGAGATATGGCGTTCCCAAATGGCGTCATTGTTGTGGCGCTACGAAATAACCTCTGAATTTTGTCACAAAGACCAACCACATTACATACAAATAAACAAGGTCAAACCAATGATATAAAATGACCTGCATAGAAGAATTAACAAAGACTACCACTCTCAGACCTACAATATTAAAAAAAACCGCTAGGGCGGCGTTCGCGGTGGGTGCTCTTTTATAAAATTTCATTGTTATTTAAAAAAAAAATATCTTATTAAAATTCATCTTTTTAAACATATAATATTTGCCAAAAAATATTATAACATATAATTTTATTTGTATAAATTTAATTTTCACAGAATCAAAAGAATGTAATTTTTAGAAGAAGTTTTTAAATTTTTATAAATACTGCAAATATAAACACAAAAAAAAACACAAAAAAATTACTTGAAATAAGAAATATTATATTTTCTTTGATCCGAAAATATAATATACCCAGCAGTTTTCATTATCTGCATTAAAAACAATACTTTTTCATATAAATACCAATTAATATTTAAATAACTGGGCACGAAATACAAAACCTAACTTCGGACCAACAAAAAAAATTCATTTTAAAAATTTGTTTATAGTAAATTACTTCTGTCAAAACAATCTGTCAAAAACTAAGGAAAAATTGAAATTTCAAATGATCTATACTAAATGACAATAATAGATGACGCTATCTTACAGAATTGGTATCGAATTTCTTTCTAGTTCGATGGCTGATAAAATAAAAAACGAAGAAAAAAATTATTTGAATGTAATTGAGGTTCAATTTTTCACCGCTAGAATGCATTAACCACAAAACTGTCACTGCCAGTAAATATGCTCTGTGTCAGAACAAAAATTACCGTAGAGTGGTTGTACCGTGATCATATAGGCCTATATAATATGCCTCCTTTAAAAACAACGCCATCTAGGTCATTTTTGGTGAACTCCTATCATGTGAACGTCAAAGAGCACACACTGGCAGATGTAATTTTCGAAAATGCTATTATTTTTAAATAAATATTGTTCATGTGCATAAATTTCAGAATTGTTTTATTAAAAAAAATAATAATAATAATAAACTAGTTGAATTAAAATCATTTAATAATATAATTAATTAAAACTAATTTATTTGAAACACATTTTAAAGGTCGATGGTATTTTTTTTAATAATCCGTGAGGTTGGAGGGTGGGGGGAGTGGGTTGATTGGTGTTGTTGGCTTTATGTAGAAGAAACCAACGTCGATGTTTATCTGAAAGAAAGCCTATAAAAATATAAATTTATGATAATTCGATAATTTGAACAGTGCAAAATTTATACTGTTGAAAATGAAGAATATATGTTAATTTTTTTTTATAACAGTATAACACAGAAATAATTTATTTTTATACAATATAATTTCCCATATATAAAAAAAAAACAAGAATATGTCATAAATTTAATAGATATTTTCGAAGAACGTGTTTTGTTTCTTTGCTCGCTCGTCTCTTCTTGGCTGTAAATAAACAAACAATATTCTTCTGTTTCCAATCATTAAAAATATTCTCAATACAAAACGGTTTTTTCTTTTTGTTTTTATTGTTATTCGAAAATTATAAATGCAAACACAATTTTCTATACCAGAAAATTTGCAAGAATGCCTAATAAATAAATTCAAAGAATAAAAGTGGGTCAGTCATAAAATTATTTAAAATAGCAAAAATCAACTTGATATTCTCGTTTATAGATCCCTGCATTTTTTTTCGAAAACAATATGTTTTTATTTTTCTATTCCAAAATATTTTCTATGGAATTTAATTAAAAAAAAAAATATTTCTATGGAATTTTGTTATGTAAAAATATAAATTTCTAGTCTAGATTTATGCTAAAGAAAATATCTGATTAGTTAGTTGAACAGAAAGTGCGCTGCAGTCGCTTAGATTGATAATCTCTTAACTTTGCACATCTTTTAACTGATCATTTATAGAGTTTTTAAACTTATGCTTTTAAAAGAAAATTTGATTTTAAATATTATCAATTCTTTTTATTTTTTACAATACGTTTTTATTTTTCTATGGAATTTAATTAAAAAAAACCATTTCTATAATTTTGTTACGTAAAAATATAAGTTTCCCGTCTAGATTTATGCTAAAGAAAAGATCTGATTAGTTAGTTGCACAGAAAGTGCGCTGCAGTCGCTTAGGTTGAAAATCACTTAACTTTGCACATCTCTTAACTGATCATTAATATAGTTTTGTATTAATTTTTAAGTACCCATTAATATATGGTATTGCAATCAATAAAAATTTGACAGTAAAAAAAAATAACAACATTAATAAACTCTCACGAAAATTAAAGAAAATAACTGCTTACAAAAGCTCTTGTTGAATTGTATACCGTTTAGGCGCATACGTTTATTTCCTGCTGCTTTTTTGTTGTTTTTCTTATAAACGCCGATCGCTATGCAATTCAATTCGGTGCAATTATTTTTATTTTCGCCGAGCATTTGATTAACACCGTGTCTTTAAACTGTTTTTTAATAAATACTAATGGAATTTTTTTTTTCTTAAACTTTTCTTTTTGACAAGAATTTTTTTCAATTACTATAATAACTACAATATAAATTAATTTATAAATTAATTTATATTGTAGTTATTATAGAAGAAAAATTTAAAAAAAAATAAGTTCCTGGTCCCAAATAAGTTCGTGGTCCTAAGTAATTTTCTTAATAAAAAAAAACTAAAAAATTATAAATTGCCCGATTTTGATGATCTAAAATTTCTTAGACCTCAAATTTGTATTGTATATATTTATTGCTAAATTGATTTCTATTTCCAATTAAAAAACTACACCCAGTGTTTTATAAAATAATATTATTTAAATTACCTATTCATAGGCGTTCCAGCAACTATCCCATCCTCTGATTTAGTGTATTGAGGATGATTATCTGCACAACGAGGAAATCTTATGGAAATTGCAAAAGTTTTTGTGGTTTTCACAATTTCCATCATGGATTCCACCTTGCCTTGACGAGACTTTCGTTTTCTATAAACTTTGACCACCATGTACGAACCTACAAAATGACTAATTAAATCGAAAGAAAAATAAAAACAAACGTAAAAAATGTGATTCACGATAAGATTTGTTGTTGAAAAGGTTTTTTTTATATTACTTAAGCTCATCTGCTGATGTAAAGTCGATCATTTCCTAATTGTTGGAGAGTTAAATTTTCTTTTCGATTTTGTAATTAACAGTTTTTAGTGTGAATATTTAGAAATATTTTATCCTCATTGAAATTTCAAATGAAAATAAAGTCTTACAGAAAGATGGAATCTTTCCCAAAAACCTGTGCTATTTTCCAAATTTTTTTTGAAGATAGCATGGGTTTTTCGGTAAGTCTGGTAAGTGCGGTATGTCTAATCCGAATTCTGTGAAGTTTCCTTGCCCAGAATTTCAGAATGGTTGTTGAGAAAACTGTTTTTCGATGTTTGGTTAATGCGTTGAAAGAAATCTTCTACCACTGGTCCAGTACTGGTAAATCTGATATAACAGTAAGCATAGGACGGTGCGGAGCTTCTCCTTCCAGTTGATCAGCTCGCTCATTGCCAAGTTTACCATCATTATCTCGAAAATAGCGCAACTGAACGTTCCGGTTGGCTAGGAAACCAATGCCGAATGCGTAATTTGTATTTTTATGAACTATTTGATGACAGTTAAAGAGATCTCGACTGTTTCCATAGCTGGATTCGAACTCAGTACTAACTACGCTCAGACGGGCCCTTTCCACTTGGTTATTTTCGAAACTCATATTTTACCAAAATATTAATTTTTAATCGAAGTTATTTTTTCGAAAATCAGATTTACACTATTTTTTTTTAAATATTTTCCGAAAATTTTTTTATCCATTTATTATAATTTTTATTCAAAGTTGTTTTTCGAAAATCGGATTTCACAAGCAATATTTTTATAGTAATTTTTATTCAATTTTTTGCTCGTTTTTTTTTGTATTTCTATCCAAACAAAAGTTTTGTTAAATTTTTACTTTGAAATGTTTTCGAAAACATTTTTTTTCACTTTTTTATCAATTTTTCCTCACTTTTTTCGAAAATTGGTTTTAACAACATAAGAATTTCCAATCAAAGTTATTTTTTTCGAAAATCGGATTTTTTTTTTAAATTTTTACGTAAACATTTTTTAAAAAATCATTTTTGTGTTTTTTTTTTAACTCAACGTTTTTCATTCGAAAATCGGATTTTATTTTTTTCAATTTTTCCATAATTTTATTTTCGTTTTTTTTTAAATTTTACTCGTTTTATTTTTCGGAAATCAGATTGCATAAAAAATATATTTCATATTTTTATCCAAAAAACTTGATGTTAACTTTTCGAAAACTTTTTTTTCCCTTTTTATCAATTTTTTTCGAAATTTGGATTTTACTTTTTTTTTGAATTTTTTGGTAACGTTTTTTTATCGAAAATAATTTTTGTCTTTTTTTAAATTTTTTTCGTGTTTTTTCTGAAATCCGATTACACAAAAATTTCTTTTATAATAATATTTACCCAAGTTTTTTTTGTTTTTTTTTTTGTAAATTTTCACTTTAAAATTTTTTTGAAAAGCTTTTTTTTTATCAATTTTTTTTTTCGAAAATTGGATTTTAACAACATAAAAATTTTCAATCAAAGCTATTTTTTCGAAAATCAGATTTAACTTTTTATTAATTTTTTGCTCAAATTTTTTTTTCGAAAGTAATTTTTGTCTTCTTTTAAATTTAAATAGTTTTTTCGTAAATCGGATTTCACATAAAAATGCTTTTATATTAATTTTTACTCAAATTTTTTCTCAATTTTTTTGTATTTTTATCCAAAAAAAATTTATGTTAATTTTTACTTCAAAAATTTTTCAAAAACCTTTTTTTTTTAAATTTTTTTTAATTTTTTTTCAAAATTTTATTTTTTTCTCAATTTTTTCGAAAATTAGATTTTACCAATGTAAGAATTTACAAATTTATTTTTTCAATATAAATTAGAATTTATTTTACTTTTTTTTTAATTTTTATTTAATTTTTTTTTGTAAAATATTTTTAACCAAAAATTTTTTTTTCGAAAATCAGATTTGTTTTTTTTTTTTTAAATTTTTATTCATCGGTACTTTTGTTCAAAGTCTGATTTTGTTTTTATTTTTACGCAGTTTTTCTTTTCATTATTTGCACAAATCTGTAGTTTTTTAAGATTTATTAACTATTTACCCTAAAAAGTGCATAGTATTATAAATTTTCTACTACACAAAAAAGATTCTTAATAATTTTTAATAATAAAAGAAAAATTCGATTTTTATTTACTTTAATAGAAAATCATATTAAAAATTACACATATAGAAATCACAACAACAAAAAACAACCGCGAAAATTTTTAATGCAAACCTACATTCCGACTGCACTAATTAATAAAATTACTACAAATAGAAAAATTTAATTACACCTTAAAAAAAAATTGCCTAATTTTTTTGTGAGCATATATAAAAATGAAAAACGCATAATAATTATTACCAAATTAAAACAATTATTATTTGTATTATTACTATTTTAATTGTTTGTTTTTATTACATTTTTACTTTTAATCTTATTTCGAAAACGAATATTTATGGAGTTTGCTATTTTATAAACTTCATATTCAACTACAAATGCTGAAATTTCTTAAGAAAATCTTACAATTTTTCATCATCCATCAACAAAAACATGAACAAAATTTCATAGAAAATTCCATACTATAACTCTTATTTGTAGGTACGCACTTTTTTTTAAAATTTTTTTAAAAATAATTACAAAAAAATTCGAAGGTTTTTTTTTTTAATGAATTTTTGGAATTTTTATGACAATTTTTTTATAGAAAAAGTGATTTTTTTGTAATTAATTGAATTGTATCGAAATATTTTGAGCACAGCCGTCTATTTGATATTGAATTATAAAAATTATCAATTTGTTGGTAACATTTGTTAGGTTTAGGTTTTTTAGGGTTTGGATTTTGGATTGAAGAGAACCCGAAAGTTTAAGTTCGTAACTCCAAATGGGTTTTAGTACCGTTCATACGACGATGACTTCTGTTGAGTTGAAGAATTTTTAGTTTTGTGTCCTGATTCCAAATAAGTCCTTTATCTCACTATTATAGTGTCCTAAGTTTCATTTTGTACTTGAGCTATCATTAAAATTTAAACAGGGACCTTGGTCAAAGCGGACGATATGAACGCTTTTCTGCTCATTGACTTTTACCCTAAACTTAGTAAACTATTTTTCAAGGATTCGGATTTGGTTTCTACTTTTACACATCAACTTTTTATATACTTAATAAATTGACTGTGACGCTTTTATGCTATAAAAATTTTGATCCTACTCAATGCTTTGTGCCGATTAAGGGAAAAAAATTAAAAAATTTGAATAAAAGTTTAAAAAGAAACAAAATTTGCTCTGGAAATTTTTTTTTTTAAATTAATATTTAATTAATTAGACTTAAGAATATTAAACATTTATGAACTTATCATGTTAAAAATAGAAAACAATTAAGAAAAAATTTATTTTGAACAATATCTGGTTATAACAGGACATACGAGGTCTGTTCAAAAAGTATCGGGAATTTTGTGTTTTTTCAGAAATTATTTATTTATTCATGAATATATATTTTGTCCCCTTCAAAGTAATCCCCACCAGATATTATACACTTGTGTCAAAGTTTTTTCCAATCCTCGAAGCACTTCAAAATATTATTTTTTGTGATCTTGTTCAGCTCCTCCTTCGATGCCGTCTTTATCTCCTTAATCGTAGCATAGCGTTCAGCTCCTCCTTCGACGTCTAAAATTGTTTTCGAAAAGAGGTCTTAAAAGTAAAATTGTATGGTAATCAGAATGACTTTTTTAGAAATTTAATAATTTGCATAAATTAGAATTTTTTAAAAATTATTTTCTATTAAGAAATAGAGGTTATTTTGTAGCGCCATGTATATAAGGTCATTCGGTGACTTGACGATATGTGTAGGTTGACCGAATAAAATTGGTTTATCTCCTCAATCGTAGCGTAGCGTCGTCCTTTCATTGGGCTCTTCAGTTTCGGGAACAAGAAAAAATCACCCAGAGGTGGCCAGAGTTGGGGAATAGGGTGACTGCGGCATTATTAGTGTATTGTTTTTGGCCAAAAATTCGCGCACAAGCAACGACGCGTGAGTAGGGGCGTTATCATGGTGCAAAAGCCAATTTTTGTTCTTCCACAAATCCGGGCGTTTCTGGCGGATTGTCTCGCGAAACTTGTGCATAACTTGCAGGTAATATTCCTTATTGACCGTTCTACCCTGTGGAAAAACCGTTCTACCCTGTTGCAAAACATTCACATTCGAATCGAAGAAAACTATAAGCAAAACAT
Source organism: Atherix ibis (assembly GCA_958298945.1). Classification (NCBI taxonomy): domain Eukaryota; kingdom Metazoa; phylum Arthropoda; class Insecta; order Diptera; family Athericidae; genus Atherix; species Atherix ibis. The sequence continues at coordinate 19,346,093 of OY282610.1, read as the reverse complement.
TCACATTCGACCGAACTTGGCGCGCTTTTTTCGGCCTTGGCTCGTGCGGGAGCTTCCATTGGGATGATTGAGCTTTGGTTTCCACCTCATAACCATAAACCCATGATTCGTCACCAGTTATGATCCTCTAGAGCAAATTTGCGTCATTTCGGACAGAGTCCAACAGCTCCTTAGCAATGTTAATGCGATGCTGTTTTTGGTCGAAATTGAGCAATTTTGGTACGAATTTCGAGGCGACCCGTCTCATGCCCAAATTATGGGTAAAAATCAAATGGCACAAGCCAATCGATATGTTTAAGTCCTCAGTAACTTCGCTAACGGTGATTCGACGATTGGCCAATACTATATTTTCGTCTATTGTTGACGTGCTCGGGCGTCCGGCACGCATTTCGTCGTTCACATCTTCTCGGCCCTCTGAGAACATTTTGTAACACCGATAAACGTAGCTTCACCACATAAAGTGCGGCTCCCATTTGAAATTTAAATTCGTTTATTTAATATTGAAGAATCTTTTATTATTATTTAGGTTCAAATGGTATGCCAATAAATCGATAACAATTGCCGATCTGGAGAACAACATCATTCTTTGCCATTGGACCTATTCTATTATCCCCCGTTTTTTTTTCTCTCGAAATTATAATAGTATCGAATGTACTTTAATCTATTTGCCAAAGCTTATATAAAACTGTATTCATTCAATTTTAAAGATTGAGCGCCGTTAATGAAAAACCCTGAAGTCAATAATATCGATTTACCATAAGTCCAGAAGGGCTTCAGTTAAATATGAAAACAACTTCGTATCTGAACTTACAGATTAAAAATATGGCAGCCGATTTCGATTCTTTTTCTTCAAATGATAATTATCTTTTTTTTTTTTTTTTTTTTGTTCTCTATAAAGTTAAGTCGATTTAATTTTTTTTATTGTATAAAAATCAAATAATAAAATTCTAATAAAGAGCTACGAAGAAAATTTGGAATCTTTATTAATTAGAAATTTTAATTATGTTAAAAACTTATTTCAATACGGAAATAGTCAAAGTAAAGTTTCTTTGGGGATGTCATGGACGAAAATAGTTAACACCTTTTTTAAATAGTATCCACAACAAAATTGAGTTGTTTCAAATAAACAAAAATTAAAAGGGAAAGAAAACAAAACCAAAAAATTGAATTTAATTTAATTTAATTAAATAGAATTTTATTCATTCCCAAAATTCATAGTTTATTCACACAATAAATAAATAAACTTTTATTCATGAATTGCACATTTCCTTTAACCTTGAATAATTGGAAATATTTAAATGTTTTTATTCAATTTGATAGTGTTAATTATATTAGAGAAGAAACAACTAAACGACTAACCATTTTTTTTGTAATTTATATTAATTAAGCTAATAAAATGTTAAGTGCATAAATCAAGTTAAGTAGATTCGGTTAAATGGAATTGCTAAAAAGGTGGTGACTGATTTTAAAAAGTTTTTGCCAATTTTCCTTTTTATTATTATTATTTTTATTTTTATTTAATTTTTTTTCTTTTTTGACTAAAGAGATCCAAAAATTATTTTCGAAAAGAGGTCTTAAAAGTGGAATTTTATGGTAATCAGAATGACTTTAATAGAAATTTAATAAATTAGAATTTTTTAAAAATTATTTTCTATTAAGAAATAGAGGTTATTTTGTAGCGCCATGTATATGAGGTCATTCGGTGACTTGACGGTATGTGTAGGTTGACCGAATAAAATTGGTTTATCGAGAGCAAGTAGAAGTTTATAAATTTTGTGGAGCATATTAAGAAATTCTGGGTTAAGTGGCATTCGTATCTTCATATCAGATATGGACGGGGTTGGATGTTGATGGAGTAAGTTCGGAATTGGAGTGGGCTTCTGTTTAGTAAGATGCCGCCGACAAGCAAAGGTCATGAACAAAAGTGTGGAATCGCTCAATTCAAGGAAAAGTTTCCTGTCGATGGATGAACTGGTATTTTTGCTAAGTGCCTTTAATCCCGCTACTTTGGCAACCAAGAAATTTTGTTCAAACTCAAAGATCATTAAGAAAAAGTAGGACAAATTCCCTTTTGAGTGGGTGCTGGAAATAACTTGTTCTAAAAGATTTTAGAAGAAGATAGTTTTGGATAGCAAAGTGTTAAGCGGCATAGGTTTTCGATCAGTTTCAATAAGTACAGAGTACAAATTCGACAACTGTACGAGTATATATTGCGAAAATATTGAATTTTTGCCAATTAATTATTAATCATAATAAATTATTAGTTTAAAACTTTTGACCAATAGTGTACATTTTATTTGGTTAATTTAGTTCCATGGAATATCGAAACGATTAAATCATATTAATTTATAAATTTGGAAAAAAACCGATACGAAATTAAGAAATTTATATTCAACAAAAGCTTTCCTTATTTCCAAATGCTGGTGATAAGTTTATTTTGCTGAATAATTAATGATTTCATTTCTATTTGATCAAATTTTCATTTCCTTTTCCATTTATTTATTTTTCTGTTTGGGACATTGGCCTAATCTACATATTCCCCTCTACTTAGCCGTTTCAAAACGTGCACTACAAGTTTCAACCTCGTCCGGTACGAGCAACTAAGCGTTCCCTAAGAGCACGATGAATAAAATAGTTTTTAACGTTAGTGCGTAACGAAAAATGGAAAAGTGAAATTTGGAGCAGTAATTTTTTCGTGTAAAGCTTGATAAATCGGCAAGTTTGACTCTTGGACCCTAGAGGACAACCTTATCAAGGGATGACCCCTCTAGGCTAGGCGAGTCAAGCTCGCCTATAGGCTCCAGGAGTTAAATTCGCCGATAGGCTGTAATAGTCAAACTCGCCGATATGCTCCAAGAGTAAAACTCGCCGATAGTTTCAAGAGTCAAATTCGTTGATAGGCTCTGAGAGGCAAACTCGCCTATAGCTGCAAGAGTCAAACTCGCCGTTAGGCTTCAAGAGTCAAACTCGCCAATAGGCTTCAAAAGCCAAACTCGCCGATAGGCTCGAAAAGTTAAACTCGCCGATAGGCTGCAAGAGTCAAACTCGCCGATAGGCTCCAATAGTCAAACTCGCCGATAGCTGCAAGAGTCAAACTCGCCAATAGCTGCAAAAATCAAACTCGCCGATTGGCTACAAGAGTCAAACTCGCCGATAGCTGCAAGAGTCAAACTCGCCGATAGGTTCCAAAAGTCATACTCGCTGATAGGTTTCAAGAGGCAAACTCGCCGATAGGCTCCAAGAGTCAAACTCGCCAATATGCTCCTAGCGTGAAACTCGCCAATATGCTCCAAGAGTAAAACTCCCCGATTGCTTCAAGAGTCAAACTCGCCGAAAGGCTCCAAAAGCCAAACTCGCCGATGGGCTCCAAGCGTCAAACTCGCCGATAGACTCGAAAAGTTAAACTCGCCGATAGGCTGCAAGAGTCAAACTCGCCGATTGGCTACAAGAGTCAAACTCCCCGATTGCTGCAAGAATCAAACTCGCCGATTGGCTACAAGAGTCAAACTCGCCGAAAGGCTCCAAGAGCGAGCTCGCCGAAAGGCTCCAAGAGCCAAACTCGCCGATTGGTTCCAAATATCAACCTCTCTGGTAGGCTCCAATAGTCGAACTCGCCAATAGCTGCAAGAGTCAAACTCGCCGATAGCTTCCAAAAGTCATACTCGCTGATAGGTTTCAAGAGTCAAACTCGCCGATAGGCTCCAAGAGTGAAACTCGCCGATACGCTACAAGAGTCGAACTCGCCGATTGGTTCCAAAAGTCAAACTCGCTGGTAGGCTTCAAGAGTCAAACTCGCTCAAATTTTTCGGTGGTATTAAGAGAGGCCTCCAATATGGAAGACTGATGAAAACGTCGAGCGAGTGAGGACATTTGTGCCTACACAATAAAATCTTTGCGTCAGACGCCTTCTATGTTCATCGATTTTTTGTGCGAAAAACAGTTTTTTTAGCACACCAAACCGACCCCCCCCCTCTCCGGCAAAATCCTAACAATATGAATGACAGCCCATTTAGCGTTTGTTTTTGTTACCGAAAGCCAAAAAACACTTACAAGGATGCTATCTTGATACTATCGATAACATCCAAAACAGAATAATCGAGGAGCTAAAGGTGGCAGCCGCCTCCAGCACTGCTACGCGAAGAGTGAAAATAACATGCTCAAGGGTAATACTTTAAAAGGAATAATAACATGAATGTATAAAAATAAAATAAAATTCTTATAAAAAAAAAAAAACTCCGCCCCAATCTCATTACTTTTCTGCTACACCAAAAAAAAATTTAAATTTAAAAAAAAAATAACCACCAAATTAAAAGTCTACAAAAAAACAAAGGCTAACATTTTTTCCGTATAGTTAAAATCATAAGGTCAGTTCATTTTGGAGTGATTTATAATCGAGCTAAGTGGTCGCGATAAGTTTATCTATAACTCATCTGTAAGGCTAGCGAATCCCCAAACATTCCACTTTCCCTCGTTCCCTCTCTCTCTATCCAGCACAAGTTTTCGATTTCATTTGACACGGATTAGTCTCTTCTTGTCTGGTCTGAACTAGATTTCAATGATTTGCCGAAGTACAATTTGGCATGGTCTAGTGTATTTTTGGTCTGCCTAGATTTAATCTTCTCTATGGCACGCTCTTTTTTCTACCTGTTACCACCAATAATATATTGACCCATACTCACAAGCAAGTCACATATTTTATTGACATTTTTATACAGTTTATTTGTATTTAAATGGCTTTTTTTCCCTTTTTTTTTGTTTGTTCAAAACCGTCTGTATTACGAGACTAACTGTTGGGGATAATTTGAAAATTTTTGTAAAAACAAAAACAATTTACCAAAACAGAGAAAAAAAAATTGATTTTCTGATAATAATTTCAATGTGTGGGTGCGTGTGTTTGGCTTAGGAAGTTAAGAAGGGAGCGTAAGCCGTGGGGGGGGGGGGGGGTGGATAATATTAACTGGTAAGAGACAAAGATATTAAATTGAACTCTGCACTATGTCATTTATGCCGTTCTTGGAATGAATCTTTTCCCAGTTGGGGTCAGGGTGAACAGGCAAAATTGATTTCATTAAAATTATTTAAATTTTTCTATATTTTTTTCTCTCTTGTCAATTACAAATACTTTCATAGAAATTTGTGTACATCTTTGTTGTTTGTGGAGGTGTGCATTGATGCGAAAGGTAAATTATCCAGATTTCCAAGAAAAAAATAATTTTAAATGCAAAAAAAAAAACAAAACCAAAAGAAAAAAACATGAGTTTTAATGATGGCAAAACTGAATAAAATTGACAAAAATATTAATAATAGTACGATATGAATGGCGAAGAAGATGCATTAAAGAAATTCAAATGAACAAGAAATAAGAATAATATTAAAAGTCTTGTTTTCTTCTACTTTTTAATTAATAAACTGTTTATTCTTCTATAGTCAAGCAAGCGAATAAAAGAGAAATAATTTCCGTTGCTGTTGTAAGGTTTTTGTTAACTGCTGCATGCATTGAAGCTGTTTTTTTTTTGTGGTCTGGTTTGTCACCGGTTTTATATTCTGCGGTTTATCGCATCTTACTTATACCATAATTCGCATCAAATTAAGTGAACTTTTTTTGTATAAATATTATTATTTTTTTGTAAAAACAAATAATTTAAAAAAAAAACACTATCGGTTAATGAGCAAAATGCTACCACTTCAATAAAGTGATCAATTTGAGCGTTATTTTTACTGTTTAGCTTTTGGGGTGCTATACGAGTAACTACATATGTGTCTGACAAAAATTATTAAATTTTTTTTATTATTTTTATTAAATTTATTATTATAATTTTTTTTATTCTTTTAAAAAAATCATAGAATACTCAATAAAATATTTGTTCTTGTTAAATAATAAAATTTGCTTTTTAATGTGTTTTCCCTCTTTTAATTATTCATTAATAAGTATTTGATGAATTTCGAAATTTTTCGAAATTAATTTTTTTGAATGCAGGTCTTTGTTTTTTTCCTTATTATAATCAAATTATAATTTATTTTAATGGTACAAATACAATCGCATACAGATAGGATATGATAGCTTAAATTAATTATAATTAAAAAAAAAGCCTCAAAAAAATTATTAAATTTTTTTTTTATTATTAATAGACAAAAGGGATAGTTTTTAAAAAAATCATAGAATACTCAATAAAATATTTGTTCTTGTTAAGCAATAAAATTTGCTTTTTATTGTTTTTTTCTTCTTTCAATTATTTTTTAATGAGTATTTGATAAATTTCGAAATTTTTCGAAATTAATTTTTTTGAATGCAGTTCTTTGTTTTTTTTTCTTATTATAATAAAATTATTTTAATAGTAAAAACACAGACAAATAGAATTGCATACAGATAGGATATGATAGCTTGAACTAATTATAATTTTTAAAAAAAAGTCTCACAAAAATTATTTAAATTTTTTTTTTATTATTAAAGAGACAAAAGGGGTAGCTTTTAAGAAAATCATAGAATACTCAATAAAATATTTGTTCTTTTTAAGTAATAAAATTTGCTTTTTAATGTTTTTTTCCTTTCAATTATTTTTCAATGAATTTTTGATGAATTTCGAAATTTTTCGAAATTCATTTTTTTGAATGCAGTTCTTTGTTTTTTTTCCCTTATTATAATAAAATTATCATTTATTTTAATGGTACAAATACAATTGCATAAAGATAGGATATTATGGCTTGAACTAATTATAATTTAAAAAAAAAAGCCTTAAAATTTTTTTATTATTATTTAAGAGACAAAAGGGATAGCTTTTAAAAAATCATAGAATACTCAATAAAATTTTTTTGTTCTTGTTAAGTAATAAAATTTGCTTTTTGTTATTTTTTCTTCTTTCAATTATTTTCTAATGAGTTTTTGATGAATTTCGAAATTTTTCAAAATCAATTTTTTTCTTGTTTTTTTCCTTATAGAGTTATTGTAATTGATTTTAATAGTACAAATACAGACAAATACAATACCAATTATCACTAATTGCATACGGATAGGATATGATAGCATCGAAAGAATTAAATCATTTTCCTATTTGGGGTTAAGCGTAGCCTACAGAGCCTATTTTAGTTGGTTGAAAATGCTCGAAGTGTCAAACTGGCAGACCGCAGCGTGAAGCCACCGGAACATCTGAAGTTCTTTGATTCAGTTGGGCTAGACGGGGCTCTCGTTTATCGTGCAGTTGATGATGATAATGTAACATACAAAGAAAATTCAAAATCGAAATTTTTTAATATAAATATTAAACTTTAAATCTGATGATATCTTAAGTAACTCTTAAAAAAAAGTTTTAAAACAAGAATTCTTTAGCGATAGTGGCAATATAGGTAACCTTCCCCCTTTAACCCCTCCCCTACCACGGTTAAAATAAACCTAAAATAGACCTCTAAAACCAATAAATCAGAAAACCAATAAGTTTCCTTTTAATCCTTTCGAAAACCTTTGCATTCTCTTTAGAAGGAAAAGAGTATTGTCCCGATGTGTTTTTATCGAATCACGGTACCCGCGGTTACTTTGGCAACTCAAGAGGGTCCTTCCTTCCACCTATTTGTTACTAAAACCATTCCTTATAAACTGATATTTTCAAGTAAATAAAGCTAACGAACTTTCGAATATCTTAGCGTTTTTACTGGTATTCCACAGGGAAGTTTACTTGGGCCCATTCTCAACAACTATTAGGGCAAATTCCCTACTGAAACCAATCTCTACTTACAAACCAGAATTCTGGGGTTCTACCAAGCCTTTCTTCAGTTTCCTTCTTCATTTAAAAAAAAATACCTAGCAAAAATGGCGTTCCTTATAATCCGTAATGTTCGTAAGATGACTGTGTCTCGTTATAAAAAGTTTCATTGTCGTTTTTCCAATCATACCAAAAATTTGGTTCGCAATACTAGTGATAGACACCAATGTTGACGTAAATTATTTTTTTATGGTTGCAAATTATTACAAAGAAAGCATGAATGTAATTTTTTTTTAAATTGAGATTGAGAATAATAATTTTAAGAGTATGTGCACAAAAACAAATTCCATTTGGATAGTTACTGATAAAAGCGCCAAAACAGATTAATTTTGGTACTCCCCAATTTAAATACATATGCAATTTTGTATGTTCATTTTTATGCTCAAGTTAGGATAGATAAAATATGGTATGGCCAATCAGTGCGTAAAAAAAATATTTCGTTTCATTTTCGAAAATGGAAAATTATAAAAAGTTTTGTTCGTTTCGTTATGCCATTTTATGGTTTTTTTTCTTTCAACCAAAATTTCAAGTCGTCTACTAATTTTTACCAAATTTTCTATTTTCTCTATCAACTTTTTGAATTTATCTCATTATTCTCTCTCGCTCTCCAATTTATATTTTCATAATTTTCACAACAGAATTAATTATTTTATATATTTAATGCTGCAATCGTTTAACGCTCATTTAAATTTAATAAGTAATAGTTTTAGTTTCGATTCATGGAAAGATGTTTTTTTCTTTTTTCTTTTTTTTTTTTTGGTAATTTTTGAAAATATTTTTATAGTTTGGAAATTTTTCAAATCGGTAAACATAAATATTTGAAGGACGTTTGTCTGTTGTTTTTTTGTTGCAAGCTTTATTTTAAGTTAAGCATAATAAAACGCACTTTGTGTATTCAGATTTTGAAAAAAATACTATTTTATTTGAACCTTTTCAATAGGCGTTATAAGACTTCTTATAGGACTTGATCGTTTTGAGGTTATTTTTGATGACTTTTTCATGGGCCATGAGTTAAAATTGTTTGTTTGTTTGTTTGTAAGGTCCCTTAGACATGTGCCAGGGGCCACTTCATAGCGCCATGATCGTGAGGCCATTTGGCGACTTCGTAGTATGTGTGGGAAATCATCTGAGAGAGACCGGTCTGTGGAATATTGAGAATTTTGTTATATTTTGTGGAGCAGATTAGTATGTTGTAGAAGTTTAAATAGGGGACTAGGGAATGGAGTTGTTGGGTCGAGGAGCTCCATAATGGGAGGAATCCTGCTCGCAAAGTAGTTCTTGGTTATGTGGCATTCCTGTAAAATAAAGGTGATAGTGAAATGGGTGCCACAGAATTGGCAGAAGGGACGATTGGTGTTGGCAAAAAGGAAGTTATGAGTCTGAAGAGTTTCCGCGCCTAAAATTTCGATATGGATTTTAAATAGACTGGTTTATTAGTGGTTATCGAATGAGTCGATAAAAAAGTGTCGCTATTGGTCCAGTCATCATGTCTGCGGATTCTGTTAGTAGGCGAGGCAGATTGGGAATGACTGTGATCACTCGTTGACAAGTTGTCAGCACTTTCATTACTCACAATTTCCACATGCCCTGGCACCCATTGCAACTTGACACTCCTATTGCTAAGTAGGCTATGACGAATTGCTCTAAGAACTGGGTCACTCGATGGGCCACAAATGACTTTAAGGGCTAAAAATAATAACGCTTTGTTGGCTGAGAATATTGATCGCAATTTCAATTGCCGTTTTGATGGCCTACAGTTCACCGTAATATGAAGCTGCCCTATAAGGGAAGATTCCACAACATAGTATGCGGGTGCTGAAGCCAAAAAGTTCGACGACCAAAAAAGACATTAGTTAAAATTTTAATCTTGTTTTATGTGTCCTTTTTGAAATTACGTGTCCTAAGAATTTTTCGTGCAATAAAGCCAAAATGTGTTACGTTGTATGGCTTGTAGTAATTTCTTCTTATTAATAAAAGCACACATGAACAAGATTAAAATTTTTAAATTTCGACCAAAAAAATAGTCAGTTATCAAAATCTGACCAAAATGCACATCCTACAGTCACTTTTTACGGATACAATGGCTTATTCACAGCCACTTATGGATTTTCAAAGCTCCATTTTACAGCAATTTGGCTTATTCACGTATCCCACGAGTTAGCAGTGAGTCTTCTGGCTGAAGAAAACTTGTTCGAAAAATCAGCAATTTTTATCATATTCCGGCAAAATGGCAAATCTTAAAACAAGCAAATTTTACCTTTTCTATGTCATATATGCTTAGAACTTGTATAATTAACAGGGCCTGTTCATAAATTTTTTATACATATAATATTTTTAAATTTAATGGAAATTAATTTTGCCAAAAATAATTAATTCTAATTTTTTCCAATTTTTTTTTTACAGGTAAGCAAAATATCAAAAATTCACATTGGATTTTTGGAGACAAATCTTCGAAGGCATAACTGAAAATTTTCTGAGTAATTATTATTTAAAAATAAATAAAAGTGAAATTATATATAAATAAATTTAAGAAAATATCAATTTTTAATTTAGTTTTTTTTATATAATTTTTTTTAAAGACAATAAATTTTTAATTCACTTTGGAAAGATAGTACGTAGAGAAGTTAAACAGGTTTAGGTTACTACGAATACCTCTACAATAATCCAGATATTGGTCAAATTAATCCAGATGTGCTTAAAAATAATATTTGCAATTATTTAATATTTAAATTCTTTTAATTGTAAGATAATTTATATATTTTTTTATAGCGGGGAGAGGACCTCAAACATTTTATAAAATATATTCTATTGAAAAAAGTATTTTTCTGCTAGAAATAAAAATTTGAACAAATTTTAGATTAAAGATAAAATCTATAAAAAAAAATATTTTTTTAACATAACTAGCTGAATTCGAACAACAGCGTTGTTATAAATTATGACGACGCTTTTTATTTGTTATTCGATATTTAATGGCTTTTGGGCAAAATTCGAAAATAAGAAGGAACACATCTTTTTTTTAAATTTGTTTTTTTTCTCCGTTTTTTTTTTTGTAACTAAATGAGCTTTTAATAAAGAGTATATTTTTATAAATAAAAACTAATTTCTAAATAATTTTTCGAATATTTCTTTAAATAAAATTACTTCAATTTAAGAAGAAAAATAATTGTTAAAAATTCTCTACTCTTTCAAATATAAAATATAAAAGAAAAATAATTTAATTTGTTTTATAATTAAAAGAAATATTAATGATATCAAAAAAAATTTTATATCTAATTTTTTTTGTAATTTATTTGATTTTTTTAATTCGTCCATTAAAATTTTTATCGAATTATTTTTAATTTAATTTATTATAAAATAAACAATTATAATTTTCACATTGAATATCGAAATAAATATTAATAATAATAATAATTGATTTAATAAATAATAAATTTAATCAATAAAAATGACTAGAATTGCTTAAAAACCATTACCATTTAAGTGTAAATAAAAATATAAATTAAACATTAGAAAAAAGGAATACTTTTTCGATATTTTCAATTGAATTTCCATGTTTTCTTCGTCAGTAAATTTTTTCTGAAAAAATAAATCTAATTTTGTTCGTTAAGTTTATTTTTTTAACTTTTATAGAAAATTAATAAAATAATTGAACTTTAAAAAAAGAAGAAGTACTTTTTAAATGTTTTTAAGTGTATTTTCATAATTTTTTTGTCAGCTTTTTTTTCTGAAAAAAGCAATCGATTTTTTTCGTTAAGTTCTTTTTTTTAAAACTATTTTTGAAATTAAATATAATAATTAATAAAATAATTAGACTTTAAAAAAAGAAAAAAAAAAACGTTTAATTTAAGTTTGATATTTTTTGACGGGAAATTTTTTCTGAAAAAATAAATCGAATTTTTTCGTTAAGCTCATTTTCTAGCTTTTATAGAAAATTTATAAAATAATTAGACTTTAAAAAAGAAGAAGTACTTTTTAAATATTTTGAATTGAATTTTCATAAATCTTTTTCGTCAGCATTTTTTTCTGAAAAAACATTCGAATTTTTTCGTTAAGTTCATTTTTTTTAAACCTAGTTTTAGCATTAATTATAATAATTAATAAAATAATTATACTTTAAAAAAGGTAAAAAAACCTTTTAATTTAAGTTTGATATTTTTTCATGGTAAATTTTTCCTAAATAAATAAATCGAATTTTTTCGTTAAGCTCATTTTCTAGCTTTTGTAGAAAATAAATAAAATATTTAAACTATAAAAAAGAACAAGTACTTTTTCAATATTTTTAATTGAATTTTTATAATTTTTTTTGTCAGCTTTTTTTTCTCGTTAAGTTATTTTTTTAACCAATTTTTAGCATTAATTATAATAATTAATAAAATAGTTATACTTTAAAAAAAGAAAAAAAACTTTCAATTTAATTTTGATATTTTTTGAGGATTAATTTTTTCTGAAAAAAGAAATCAAATTTTTTCGTTAAGCTCATTTTTTTAACTTTATTGAACATTAATAAAATAATTAAACTTTAAAAAAGAAAAAGTACTTTTTAAATATTTTGAATTGAATTTTCATAATTTTGTTCCTTAGCAATTTTTTTCGTTAAGTTCATTTTTCTTAAAATCTATTTTTAAAATTAATTATTTTTATTAAATTTGTATTTTTAAAGAAAATTAATTTAATCTCTTCTTTTTACATATATAATTTATAATTAAATATAATTTACAGTATTTATTTTATATTTTTTTTTTTAAATGTAAGACTGACAAAATCCGTTCCTTTTCACCTGTTCTCCTCAATTAATCAAAACTAACTAATTTTATAAATTTCCTACTTAAAAACTAATTAATTCGATAAAATTATTGAAAGGTTGATTAGTTTGAGTGGGAGTTAGTTGGAGAGTGGAGTTGTTGAGAGGGAAAGGAAAAAAAGGTACCCTTTGGCGCTAATATGAATACGTGAATTTATTCAATAAAAAAAAGGAAGGAAATTTGCGGAGTTATTGGAGAATAAAGGAGAAAAAAATGATTTTTTTTTAAATTACTAATTAAAATAAGTTAAATTAGAATTAAATTTTTAGCTTAAATTACGGAATAAATCCGTAGTCTTGTTTGATGATGTCGGCTGCTTTTTCGGCGATCATAAAAACTGGCCCGTTCGGATGACCGGCCATAATTTCTGGAACAATACTGGCATCGACAATACGTAAATTCTTAACGCCGTAAACTTTTAATCGTGGATCGACAACAGCTTCGGTGTCATTTGATGGGCCCATTTTACATGTGCCCGAATAATGGTAGATGGTGAGTGTGAAATGACGGGCATAGCAAGCCCAATACTTATACGATTTATAATCGAATTGGGAACAAGTTGGCACAAGACGATCCCATAGTTTGGCGTTGATCGCTTTGAAGGCTGGCCTATCGACTAGACTGATGGCCTTCAGGATACCGCGGACGGAAATGTCCACATCGTAGGGATGGTCGAAATAGTTGGCATAGATCAGTGGGTACGAGAATGGGTTTTTGTTCTTAAGCTTAACGACACCGCGACTTTTTGGTCGGAGCACCATTGGGAATATCATGAATGCGTCCAGATCCTTTTTCTCGATTTCAGAGAACATGGCATCGTAGAGCGACGGCTTTAGGCCGAATGCCCGATTAATGGCGGGATTGGCTGCCATTGATCCACCAACCAAAAACAGTTCTATATCTGGCCATCCGTCCTTTTCGTGAGGATGATCCAAGTCGTAGAAGGAGATGGCTTCGCAGCCACCCGGTGAACCATAGGGACCGGTGGCTTGCATGTACTGGGTGAGCAGCATGGGATCGGAGAAACGATCGAAGTGCAGTGACGTAACGTTGGTGGTGAATGTTACTGCCGGCGCCCAATGATCCATTAAGTTACCACCGACTGGCAGGTCAACGATCGGATTAATGTCCATCTCTTCGAGATGCTTCTTCGGTCCGATCCCGGACAACATCAACAGCTGCGGACTATTAATGGCACCGGCCGAAACAATAACTTCTTTGCGAGCACGCACCTTGAAATATTGTTTGTTGGCATATACAACCACGCCATTAGCTACCTTTGTCTTCGGATTGATTATGATCTTCGTGACGAGCGCATTCTTCTTAATGTGCAGATTCGGTCGTTTCCCTTTTATCGGATACAAGTAGGCCCTGTTCGAACTGGTCCGTGTCGAATTCCTGGTAGTCGTGTGCAAGAACGAAACGCCCGTTTGTCGTCGGCCGTTGTAGTCAATGTAGTCGAGGCCATCTTCGACGCTCGCCGAAACGAATGCTTTCGCAATATCCGATTTCCAGTCAACATACGATACGGTGACCGGTCCACCGCGACCGACATAGCCCTCGTCAGCGTTCGGTACGCTGCTGTCTTCCAGTTTTTTGAAATATGGCAAAATATCATCGTAACTCCAGCCCTCGTTGCCGTACGCTGCCCACAGGTCATAGTCGCGACGATTACCTCTCGTATACATCATATAGTTGAGGACGCTGGAGCCGCCCATGACCTTGCCACGGGGCCAATTGCATCGGTTGTCGTTCATTGCCAGGCATGCCTTCTTGCTCGGCTGCGTTCGATATTTCCAATTGATGTCGCCCAATTGAAGAAAATGCGCCAAAATCGGCACATCCATAACCAAACTTTCATGCTGACCAGCCTCGATCAGAAGCACTTTCCAGTCTGGATTCTCTGTTAGCCGTGCTGCCAGCGCACATCCAGCCGTACCGGCTCCAACAATAACAAAATCATATTCCGAACCGATTGGTACATTGTCGACCTTCTCCAAATTCAAATCGTTACCGCCACGTTGGAAAAAGTCAAACGCCGATTTTATAACATTTTGCGAACGTATCACAGTGATCAGTGATATTAGCAGAAATAATTTTGTTGGCAAATTTCTTATTTCGACCATTTTTATTATTATTATAAATTTTTGTGTTTTTTTTTTTAATTGATTTTTATCTGGTTTCTTTTTTTTATTTTTATTTGTTTTTATTATTATGAAATAATTGTTTGTCTTCTTTTACTGTCTCTGTCACACTTTTTGAATTGCGAAACATTAAAATTTTCAATTTCAAAAATATTTTCAAATTTATATATTTTTTTTTTCTTCTATTTTTAAGTTTTTAATGATTAATTGTTTATTTTAGTTAGTATATGTTTTTTTTGTTGACGAAAATCAATTTTATTTTTACACTTAAAAACTTGTGGTAAATTTTTTTAAATTGTTGATATTTTTTTTTTTTAAACTTTTAATTAATTTAATTGTTTTTTTTTAATTAATTAATTCTACCAAATCGTTTATAACTCAGTAGTGTGTGGACAGTAGAATTTTTAATTTTGCAAATACATAAATTTAAAATTTTATTAATTTTTGGAACATATCACAATGTTAATTTCACACTCAATTTGCTATTAAATAATTTTTTTTATTAGACAAATTCTTTTAAGAGAAATGTAAGAATTAATAACTTTTTACTTTTAGTTCTATTTTTATTTTAAGGCGAATTTCTTTTTTTCGATTTTTTTTTTTAAATTAAAACTACACAATTAAGTTTTTATTTTTGTAAATTTTTCAAAATAAATGTTGTTTTTTTTTTGTATTATTTTAAATGTTATTTTTTTAAATAGGGAAAAAAATCAATTTTTTTCTATGATTTTTTAGAAATAGTTTTTCTTTACTATCAAAACAAAATTTATTTTCTAATATATTTTTTCAATTATAAAAATTTACTTTTTCATATAAAATATATAAAATTGATTAAGTTTAAATTAATTGATTAATTAAATTTCCAAAAAGAAAAAATCACTTAATTAATTTAATTATTTTCTTATTATTTTCAAAAGACACTATTTTTAGAGGGGGATTCTCCTCTCAAACATTATCCTTTTATTGTAAGAAAATAGAATTTTTTTTTATATAATATATTGTATATAATTAACCACTTGTAAAAAAAAAACCACTTAAACTTTTTAACTTAATTAAATCACATAGTTTTATTTCGTTTTTTTTTGTTTTTTTTGTTTTTCTCTTGTTTTTTTTTTTTAAATATAAAAACTTTAAATAAAATAACAATATTTTTTTCTTGCAAAAAAAAAAAAATAATTTTTAAGTTAAAAGTTCAGTTTAGTTTCTGTTGTTGTTGTGTTTTTTTTCTTTTGTTATTGTTGTTTTTTTTTTAAAGTACAAATTCACGTCTTACCGACATCGACGGATCAATGCGAATGAGCTTCTTGACCAAACGGCCGCTGATTATAAATCAGTGATTAAAAAGAAAAAAAAAAGCTCAGGTTGTATTGACCGTGAGAGATTTGATATTTTTACTAATTTTTAACAAACGTCCTTAATGCGTATAAGAAAAGATATGAGATGAGTGTTAACAAAAATAATAAAATTTTTGTTATTTTATATTTTCTATTATATCTTTCTTTATTTGGTATATTTTAATAAGTTTTTTTATAATACAATCAAAATATTAATTTATATATATATAAAAAAAAAAATGGGAAATAATAAAAATCAAAAATGTTAATAGAGAAAAATTCAAAATTGTAAATTAGGAAGAGTATAAATAAATAGTAAATAGTTAGTATATTAGAAAGAAGAAAATTAAGAGAATCTGTTTATAAAGTAATTGTTAAAAAAAATGAGTAAACTTAAAGTACGTAAATTGAAAAGTTGCAAGAAAAAAAATACAAAATTAATTGAATTGTGGTGATAGTAGTTATATAAAAATAAACAAAATTATCAATTCCGGAGCTTTTAATTTAATTTTTTTTTTTTTTTTGCTCAATTTGTATATATTAATTTGCTCAATTAAAAATATTATTTTGTTATTATTACATCAATTATATTAGTAATAAAAAATAATAAGAGAATAACAAGAATAATATTTGATCGTTAATAAACACGAAGAAAATATGAAAAAAAATTTGTATTATTCACCACAGAGGTGAGATTCTTTATCCCAATGTGGTTAACATTGGCAACACTGTTTTGCAATTTTTTTTTGTTGTTGGTTTTTTCTTGGTTAATTATATAACATCTGCCAGCAAATAATTTAATACTATATACGTGTATAAATGCAATTTCATTCAAACTGAACCCCTATTCCATTCTTAGCTTATGAAAATTTCAAAGGTGAAATTTCTAATAAATTTATTTAAAGTTAATAAACTTTTTTTATTACAAAAAAAAAACCATAAATTAAAAATAAAATATATTATAAATTTGACCAATTTTTTACCCTTCCAGTTGATTATGTTATTTTTGTGGTTTTTTTTTCTTTTATGCGAAATAGTTTAAAAAATTTCTACATATTTTTAATATTATTTTTTGTTCTTTTTTTTTTTAAATTTACTTTAATTTTTACATTTTGGAATTTAATATTTATCAACAAATCCATATATCGAGATATTCTATTATATATCATAAATAATTTATATTAAAATAATTTCTATGCTAGTATTTGTTTTATGTTGTTTTTCCGCGTTTTTTTTTCTCCGGTTTTTTATACATTTTTGTTAAATTTTTATATTATTATTATGTAAAAAGTTTTTTTTTTTGCCTTATTATTATTTATAAAATGAATAAATACATTTAAAATTTGAATTTGTTTTTTTTTTTGGTGCTATTTTATTTGCAATTTTAATCAAATATTTTTAAGCAATAATTTTTCACCATATTGACTGGTTAATTTTTTTTTTATGTATGAAATTCTTATAGCATATTAAAAACAAATACAATATTTTTTTATGTACGAGTATATGGTGATTTAGAACGTGTTAAGAAAAAAATATTTAATTAATTCGGTAAGAAATATTTAACAACAAACAAAAAAAAAATGCCATACAAAAATAAGAATTTTAATAATATACAATATATATGCTTAAATAAAAGCATAATTATGCATACAATGAAAAGTAGGTGAGTGCATGAGTTCTAGTTTTTTGGGCGAGGGCGCGTAACCAATTCTAGGTGGTACGGTACCAGAAGTTCGTTCTTCTTTTTTTACCTAAGAGCGCGGTGTACACGTGCAAGAAGATTTTTTTTCTCAACAAGTTGTAATATGGTCGGTCCTTAACCGTTCAAGATACAGAAAAAATGAGGTGAACTCAATGGTAAATAATTATAAGAAGATTTCTACGGTATAGTTTGTTATCATATAATTTGTACAGTAATTATCTGGTTTTAGTTCTTTTTATTTCCGTAGAAAAATGCATTTTTTCTTCTTCTATGCTACAGTGGCGTTCAAAAAATTTTGTCAACAATAATTTTTTTTCGTTTCTTTTAATTTTGTTTTATTATTTTCTAATTTATCGTGTTTTGGTAAAATTTTTCATAGCCATTTTAAATCATCATTTAATATACAAAATACTTTTAGGTCTTCTTATAAATAATATAAGACATCCATCCAGATATGAGGTCTGTTCAAAAAGTTACGCGAATTTTGAATTTCCGCGGGTTACGTATATTCGATTTTCGATTTTTTTGTGGCGTTATGTTGGTACTCATGTATCTCACTTATGCCGACAAGTTTGGCCATTTTGAATATTCAGTTAATTTTTGACAGCTGCTTTGCTTGCACGTGTTTTGGCTCATCTTCAATTTTTGCCCATTTCAAAAAATGGCTCAAAGAATCTATATCAAATTTTGTGTGAAAAATAAAATTAATTGCGCAGACGCATTCCGAATGTATGGTGAAGCTACCTTGGACCGAAGCAACGTTTATCGGTGGTACAAAATGTTCTTAGAGGGCCAAAAAGATGTGAACGACGAAAAAGCTTATTGACCGTTCTACCCTGTGGCAAGAACGACGAAAGTGAAGGTTTGCTTACAGTTTTCTTCGATTGCAGGGGCGTGGTGCATCATGAGTTCTTACCACAGGGTAGAACGGTCAATAAGGAATATTACCTGCAAGTTATGCGCCAGAAACGCCCGGATTTGTTGAAGAACAAAAATTGGTTTTTGCCATTTTTGGCCAAAAACAACACACTAATAATGCCGCAGCCACCGTATTCCGCAGATAT
Source organism: Atherix ibis (assembly GCA_958298945.1). Lineage (NCBI taxonomy): Eukaryota > Metazoa > Arthropoda > Insecta > Diptera > Athericidae > Atherix > Atherix ibis. Next base: position 19,327,293 of record OY282610.1, on the reverse strand, counting down.
GCCCCCCTGTGACTTTTTCTTGTTCCCGAAACTGAACAGCCCCATGAAAGGAAGACTGAGGAGATAAAGACAGCATCGAAGGAGAATTGGAAAAAACGTTGGCATAAGTGTATAATATCTGAAGGGGACAAAATAGATATTCATGAAAAAATAAATAATTTTTGAAAAAACACAAAATTCGCGTATACTTTTTGTACAGACCTTGTATGTTCTGAATAAAATTTCTTATTAAAAACTATTTTGAACAAACGGTAGAAAGCGTATTTTCTTTTATGGCAAAAATTTATAAAGATTTTAAATTTCTTTTTCAAATATTCAATAAAACTCATTTGATATTTCAAAAAAAAAAAAAAAAAAAAAATTGGTATCATTTCTGTGTGAGTGCATATTAAAAATATTGCAATTTTTCTAAAAATAGAAAAATTGAGAAGGAGAGGAATTAAAAAAAATTCCATTAAATAGTTGTTGAGAAATTAATTTTTATACGCCACTGTTGGAATATTTACCAGGTGCAGAAAATACACCATATAATATTGCTCCCCTTTATTGGGAATATATTTACTCTCAGTTCTTTTACAATAAATACTTTATATTCGTAAGTTTAGTGAGATGATAAATACTCCTGTTTATCTATGTATGTGTGTATGTGTGTACGGACATATTTTATTTTTTTTAAGGTCATTATTGTAAAAGGGAATACACCTTGATTATGGTTCAAAGATGGAGACGAAAAATGAAGCATTTATCTTACTATGCGTACACATATTCAATTATTCATAAAGTTTTATTTTTCTTCTTTTTCGTCTTTATCTTTTTCGTTTATTATATTTTTTTTAATTTTTTTTATTTAATTGAAATCCATGAATTTTTTATTCAGTATAAATTTCATTGTCAATGTCATCCATCCATCCATCCATCATGCCCCATGATCAGTGTTTATTTGGAATTGATCGATGCATCATTAAAGTGTGTACGCGCAAGCGAATGCACACGTCTTCTTTGCAGGCACATTTGCATACGTACGTACTCGTTCGGACACGATTAAAGTTCATACGTACACACGCGCATATATGCGATTGTTAAGTAGTGTAGAAATTTTGGTTTTGATCAGATTTATTTCTTTTACCATTTATAACAACACAACAAAAAACTACAATATTTCGACCCCAATAAGTATGATTAACAGATAAGCAGATGATGATAATGATGAGGTCAGGATGGTGATGATGTTGGTAGTGCCAGATGATGTTATATGTGTACGCTCGAATCAGAGCTGTTCGCGCCATTTTGTATCAAGGATGCTGAACCGGGGAGGGGTCTATTGATGATACGTTTACCATAAATAATCAATTGTCATTGGGATATTACTTGTTATTGCTCTGTATTCATCAGTACATCCCCCTTCCGTTATACTCCAATTCAGATTTAAGTAATTTTTATTAACACATTTCTAAATTTTTTATATTTTCCGTTTTTTTTTAATTATATTTCTGCATTTGTCTTCGTCTTCCTTTAATTTGTTTTACCAAATTTTTTAAATAATTTTTCGTAATTTTCTCTAATTTTCATTAATTTTCCCATTACTCTCAGTTATTTCTAGTATTTATGAATTTTCTCTCATTATTACTCTGATTTTTTTGTCATTTTTTCTCATCTTTCTTTAAATTTTAGCTTTTGTTTTCTCGTACAACTCTTCATTTTTTTCTAATTTTCCTAAATTTTCTCATAAATTTCTTAATTTTTTTCGCGCCTTTTTTAAATTTTTATACAATTTTTGGCTTAATTTTTTTACATTTTCTCTGAATTTTCTTCCATTTCTCTTAATTATTCCTCATGTTGATTAATTTTATCCTATTTCTTATTCTACTTTTCTAACTAATTATTTTAATTTTTTGCATATATTTTTTATTGTATTTTATTTATCTTAATTTTCTCTAATTTTCATTAATTTTCTGACATGTATCTTATTTTGCCTCGTCTTCTTTCAATTTTCATTTAATTTTTGCCTTATAATTTTCTAATTTTTTCTAATTTTGTAAAATTTTCTCCCTCAGTTATTTCTGGTATTTATGTGTATGAATTTTCTCTCATTGTTACTCTGATTTTGTCATTTTTGCTCATCTTGCTTTAAATTTTAGCTTATATTTTTTCTAATTTTCTCGTACACGTTTTAATTTTTTTCTAATTTTCCTAACTTTTCTCACAATTTTCTTAATTGTTTTTTTTTGGGTTTTTCTTCAATTTTAATAAAATTTTTGCCTTAGTTTTTCTTTATTTTTTTTTAAATTTTACATATTCTCTGAATTTTCTTCTATTTTTCTTAATTATTTCTTATATTGATTAATTTTATCCTATTTTTTATTCTACTTTTCTAACTAATTTAAATTTTTGCATGTATTTTTTGTCATATTTTATTTATCTTAAGCTTTTTCTTATTTTACTTAATTTTCTATCATTCAAAAAATTTCTCCTTATTATTTATAATATTTATGAATTTTATCTCATTTTCACCTCGTTTTTTGTTATTTTGTTTAAATTTATTTTCATTTTTTTTCCTCTCATTTTCTCATATATTCCTTAATGTTCTCTGATCATTCTGGATTAGCTCCAATTTTTCTTATGTTTCTTCGTTATGTTTTTATAATTTTTAATTTAATTTTTGCTTTAATATTGTTATATTTTTCCTAATTTTTTCATAATTTAACCCTATTTTTGTTACCAAATTTTTCAAATTTCTTCAAATTTGATTTGCTCGTTTTTTCTCATCTCTTAATTTTCTTTAATTTATTTTCATTTTGCTTAATTTTTACTCGTCTTTTTTTAATTTAAATTTAACTTTTGTCTTAATTTTTTTTTAAAATAATTTTTCATAATTTTGCTTAATTTTCTTCAAATTTTTATTATTCCGCAATACTTAATTTTTAACTGCATTTTTTCTAATTTTTGTCTTTTTTCTCTTCTGTAATTTTTCATAACTTTGTGACATTTTTTGCCTTAATTTTGGTTGTCATTTTGGAATTTCTATTTAATCATTGCCTTAATTTGGTCTTAATTGTCGTAATTTTTTTTAATTTTCTCAAAGTTATGAATTTTCTTTAATTTTAAATCCGTCATTTTTAATGAATTTTCATTTTTCTTTAATTTTATTTGCCTATTATTCATATTTTCCTCATATTTGTATTAATTTTGTTTTATATTCCCTTAATTTCCTTCCATTTGAAAAATTTTCCCTAATTCTTTTTCAAAATTTTAGTTTTTCTTAATTTTTAAAATTTTTTTTTTAATTTCTCCCATTTTTCTTAATTATTTCTAATTTTGAACCCTATTTTTCTTATTTATATTAATTTCCTGTAATATTCCTTAATTTCTTTTCATTTTTCTTCATTTTTCCTCGTCTTTTTTCAATTTCAATTTTATTTTTGCTTTAATATTTTTTTCTAATTTTCTATAATTTTTCTTAATTTTCTCCAATTTTTTTCTTAATTATTTCTCATGTTTCATTTTTTCTAATTTGTTTCCTTTCTTCTCTTAAGTTTCTGTAATTTTCTGCCATGTTCGTCCTTCTGAAATTTTAATTTAATTACTGCTTTAATTTTCTCTTATTTTTTCTAGTTTTTTTTTTATAATTTTTTAATCTTCTCATCCGTCCTTTTTGATGATTTTTCATTTTTATTTAATTTTTTTTGTCTATAATTCCTATTTTGTTTTAACTTTCTTTAATTGCCTCGCATTTAGAAAATTTTTCCCTGATTCTATTGATTTCAAAATTTTAATTTTACCTAATTTTTTAAAAATTTTCTTAAATTTCTCCCAGTTTTCCTACTTATTTCTAATTTTGAACCCTATTTTTCTTATTTATATTAATTTCCTGTAATATTCCTTAATTTCTTTTCATTTTTCTTAATTTTTCCTCGTCTTTTTTTAATTTAAATTTGATTTTTGCTTTAATATTTTTTTTAATTTTCTATAATTTTTCTTAATTTTCTCCAATTTTTTTCGTAATTATTTCTCATGTTTCATTTTTTCTAATTTTTCCTTTTCTCTTAAATTTCTGTAATTTTCTGCCATTTTTTGCCTTAATTTTGTTCGTCCTTCTGAAATTTTTATTTAATTACAGCCTTAATTTTCTCTTAACTTTGAGAAAATTAAAAAAATTATTCAAAACTTTTTGTATAATTTTTAAACTTTTTTTTTAAATTTCTCCCGATTTTCTTAATTATTTCTAATTATTAAGAATTAAATTTCTTCCAATTTTAAATAAAACTTCTCCCATTTTTCTTATTTATATTAATTTTTTCTAATTTTGAACATCTCATCTTAAGATTTTCTTATTTATATTAATTTCTTTAAATATTCCTTAATTTTTTTAATTTTTTCTTAAGATTCCTCAATTTTATTATAATTTTTGCTGAAATAATTTCTGATAAATTTTCTAAAAATAATTTTCTAAAACTTTTTATAATCTCTCTTAATTAACTCTAATTTTTTCTTAATTAAATTTAATATTTTTATTTCATTTTAATATTAATTTTTTTATTATTTTATCTAAATATATTTTTAAATTTTTGTTGTAACTTTCTGTAATTTTCCATAAGTTCATGGGATTTTTCTCAATTTTTCCCCTTATTAGTTTTCTCTTTCTTGCGGATTTTTTTTTAAATTTTTTCAAATTTTCTAATTTATTTCCAATTTATTTTCATCAATTTTTTAATTTTATTTAAATTTATTCTCATTTTTTGCCATAACTCTTAATTTTTTTTAAATTTCCCCTTAAGTTTTCTTATTATTTTCTCATTTTTCAATAACTTTTGCCTTAATTTCGTCTTTTTCCTATAATCTCCTAAAATTTCCCTTCATTCTAGAATATAATTCGGATATTATTCGATCAATGTTGATTTTGAATTACTCGAAAGTTTGATAATTATCCATTTTGACATCATCAAATCCATCACCAAATTGTAAAAAATCCAGCATATAAATTTTTGCCATAATAACGTGCCGAAAAATGGCAAAACTAACACTTTTAACAGATATTAAATAATATCAAATTTACAATTTCTTATAGACTATCGTGACAGTTTTTAAAAATATTTTTTCATTTAATTCAAAGCTAAAATATTAAGAATCAATCAAATTTTTATGTTTCTTTTTTAAAAAAAAAAAATTCTACGATATAAGTTTATCTTTGACTAAAATTTTAAATTTCAAAAATTCATAACAAATCTTTTTTGGCCTCAATTTCTTTAAAAATTATTACAAAATTTCCCAAAATCATGTTAATTATTTTTACCGGAAATAGGGCAATTCATTTTCGGATCAAGAGCCTACGTGACGTTAAACAGATTTTCACAAAATATAAAATATATTTTTTCATATAAAATTAGAAGTTGAAATTTAAATGAAAATAAAAATTAAAAATTTCATGAGTTTAATTTTCCATGGTAAAAAATTCAGACCTAATAATAGGTGGTAGGATTTGTTGGTGCAGGTAACGAAGTGGTGAGGCTTTTAATTGAATTTTTTTTTTTTTTCTATATGATTGCAATAGGCATGTTTATATGTAAATATGTGCAATATTAGATGGGCTAATGCAAGCGAACCTTTCACTGTTGAAGGTTACTTACAATTGATGGTGTTTTGTGCTGCTGAAGAACACCATCGTCTCATGTCCATGGTATATTGGTATTTATACAAGTATGTTGATTCTTGCATTACAAATGCAGTTGAATTTCTCTAAATTATTTCCAAGTTCTCTTGTCCTCTTCAAACTCAAAGAATCAATTTTTTCTAGGTCTTTGTTTTTACAAAAAAATGGTTAATTGTTACTTGTTCTTGCTAAAACGATAACGAAATCTTAGATATGTTGTTGATAAGTAAAAAAAAGAAGATTTTTTTTTCCAGTTTTTGTTGTTGCTGTTGTAATTTGAGTTAAAAGTTTATGCAGTTCTTAAAGGCAACATTCAAAATCGTTAATCACTTGTGGTAATCTATTCGTGTTCGTTTCTGTTTAAATTTCTGCATTTAACTTTTATTATACAATAGAAATATTATTTCTCTTGTAATAATAATAATAACAAACAAGAAGGTAAAGAATAGTGATTTTATTCAAAATAGAAAAGGTCATGATTATTAATTATCAAGGATTTTACAAAAAAAAATTCATTTTTCTATGACCGCATCTTTTTAAAACGAAAAAAAAATGGTTTTTTTTCAAAAGTGTTGAAATTTATTGAAATTTTTAATAAATTTTGTTATTTTTTCTGGATTATTTGCAAATTTTCTCTTATAGCCTTTGTTAAATGACGGTGTTTATGAATGATGAGTGAGAGAGAAGAAGGTCGAATGAAGACTTTAATTTTGTTATATTTTGAATTTGAGTTTTTGTAAATTTTTACCAGGTGTATAAGCTTAAATCCGCTGTTTTTTTAAAATAAAAAGCAAAAACAAATTTATTCAAAGTACTTGCCCTCTCTAAATACACATTTTTCCCATCTCTCGGGCAATTTGTAGATACCAAGCCAAAAAAATTTCTTCTCTTTCGAGGTAAACCACTCATCAAGCCATTTTCGGACATCTTCGTAAGAATCGAAGTGCTGCTCAGCGAGCGCGTGACCCATCGACGAAAACAGGTGGTAGTCAGAAGGGGCCAGATCTGGGGAATCAGCGGGGTGGGGTAGCACCTCCCAGTTGAGTGTCTCCAAAATAGTTTCGGACCATTTTTGACGTGCGCGATGGTGCGTTGTCGTGGAGGAAATTCAGCTTGTCATGTCTTTGTTTATAATGCGGCCTTTTTTCACGCAGAGCTTGGTGGAATTTGATCAGGGCATTGATAGTTTCACCAGGTTTCCAAAATCTCATAGTAGACGATACCCTGCTGATCCCACCAAACGCACAGCATCGTCTTCCTTCCAAAGCGATTTGGTCTTGGGGAAGATGTTGATGGGTGGCCGGGATCAACGTTGTTTTCGATAAAGAGCATTCGCTGTACCGAACACACTAGGCCGATTATGACGAAGCACACTTCGACTTGACTGGCTTTGTTAATAAACAGAATAGCCACTATTTGGGCACTGAAAACCCTCAACTGATACCACCACAGACCGCTGCACCCTCGAAGAGTGACTGTATGGTGGGTCATTTGGGCTGGCGGCATCATTGGACCATATATCTTTGAGGATGTTGGAGGCAATGCTGTAACAGTTACTGGTGACTGCTATCGGCACATTTTGGAAAACTTTCTTTGCCCGAAATTAAAGCAATTAGGCCTACAGAACATGTGGTTCTAACAAGACGGTGCCACATCACCACATTATACACAGCTCATAATCCATACATAATGTTTAACACCACATAATCGAGCTGGAACATAAAACGCACCCTGTATTTAAGTTCAGAGCAAGGTTGTAGTAAATCTAAGAATCCCAAGATATTTATGCGTTCGGTGTTGAATCCTGCAACTATTTACCTGTGGTATTAAGAATTTATATATGCTCGGTCTATGCTAAGTGATGGTTTTCGTAAAGGACATTTTTCAATATTTTTGGTAGATTAGAACATCGATGCTGTGCAAAAAATTATCTCTCAGTACAAACAAATATGACTAATTGTGAAGCATAAGTGCCCTTGAGTGTTGATATGAAACAAATATTCAGGATATTGCAGGATCGTTCAAAATTTTTTTAAAAATAAGTGGTCGATAGATTATACATAATTTAACTTATGCTCAAAAAGAAGCTCCTATTAACTGGCATAGAGAGACACTATGACATCGTGGGTCTTATTCACATGAACCAGGGACTAAGCATCAATAGAGTATTCTGGGTGTTTGAGAATAAAGGCGTTAGGACCCTCAGTTCGAAGGACGGTTAATGCTGAATGCTTGCTGTAAAAATAATTCTAATAGCAGAAAAATTGTTAAAAAGCCAAATGTTTTTACCAAAATAATCCGATTCATCACCAAAAGATCTTTTTAAAGTTTTTTTATGCTGGCTCAGTGCTGTACTGCCATCCAAAGGGTCGTGGGCTCAAATCTCACTGACGCATATTCCTATGCGAATTTCCAAAAAAAAACACCCTGATTGGTTTAAGACAACAACTCGAAATGGTTTTTTTATCATAAAAGGGGTGTTTAGAAGTAAGTATCGAGTGCTATAAGACACATATTTTTAAACTGTAACCATCTGAGTGGTAAAAATGTTCTAAGGACTGGCAAATGGTGAATTTACAGAAACTTTAGAAGTAATTGTGGCATTCTATAATTTGTTCAAAATTAATGTAATTTTTTGAGAGTAAATAAATTTTTCATTGGTTTGGACTAATCATGTCTAAATTCCAAAGAAATTGTAAATTTGGCATAAAAAAACCTTGAAAAAAAAACAACTATTAATAACAGAGAATTGGTTACACTGTATTTTTTATATTTTTTAATTTTATATTTAAAATTTGTCTTTTTTTTTTGTAGGAAAATATCAATGTAACTTTTTTATGAGCGATGCTATTGTTTGCTTATTTATTCTATAAAAATTTGCGGTTTTAACTATTATTTTTTACCTTTTTATTTTAAGAATCTCAATAAGGTGATACTTTGTATGTTGTATTTTCTTTTTAAGTACCGATTGTAATTGGATTTTTTTTGTTGTTGATAAGATCCATGTTACTTTGTTTTGTTAGGTGTTAACAACCCTTTCAACTGCTAGTGTTTTTATTGAAAAAGTTATTAATTTCGAAAAAGGCAGAAATTGGTAAAAGAGACTTTGATGGTGGGCGAAAGAGAGAGAGAGAAAGGGGTTATCCACTTGTTACTACCAAAAAAATTAATGTAAATAAATTACACTTAATATTCAGATTTCAACGAAATTTTTATTTAATTATATGGCATAGACCTTGCCATTTTATGTGAAATATAAATTCCAATCATTTAAATGGCTACCACCAGACTTCTTGAACGATTTGATCCTGTGGGTAATTTTTTAATGACTTTTTCGCACATTTCGGACTGTTATTGACGAATGATGATCTGCGTTAACATCAAATCTTATTATCTTGGTGGAAGCCAATTTTACATCACCAAAATTCCGAAATTACACATCCTGGGAACTTTTCACGCAATAAAGCAGAAATTCGCCAGGTTCTGTGACTTGTGGCACTGTTTTGTGGAAATCACAAATACTCCAGATTAAAATTGTGCAGTTCAGAAGAACAAAAGACAAATTTGGTTTCAATATTTTCGCCTACATAATTTTTAAATAAATACAGACCAAAGTGTACATCTTCAAACAATCACTTCTTGTGGATAAAATGCCCCTTAGACAAGCATTTGTGGATTTTTATAGCCTCATATATGGCAATTTAGCTTATTTCAATAAAATTTTTGATGTTTTACTTGTAGTATCGATATTATTCGACGGGAAGCAAATTTACTTCCATTAAATTAAAACAAATGTCATATTTGGATGGCATATTTTTTTTGACAGCTGTCAAATAATAGAAATGTACTTTTCGAACCCCGCAATGGATAACCCTCAAGTTATCAGGGTAATTTATTAAGTGTCACCTTAGATGACATATTTTTTTGACAGCTGTCAAATAACAGAAATGTACTTTTCAAACCTAGCAATGGATAATCCTCAAGTTATCAGAGTAATTTAACAAGTGTCACCTTAGATAACATAATTTTTTTTGACAGCTGTCAAAAAAATATGTCATCTAACGTGACATTTGTTAAATTACTCTGATAACATGAGGTTTATCCACGAAATAATATTAATAAAAACAAAACAAAAACAGAATAAATACTAATAGTAGTTAGTATTAGAAAGAGAAAATATAAAATATTAAAAGGGAAATAATAGTCCCTATCTGTTAAAACAAGGAAATTTTCAAGAAAAACTAAAATAACAATAATATTTTTTTTGTTGTTGAAAAAACGCACTAAAATTGCTAATATAAATTATGTTAAAATGTGGACAATAAAAGAAAAACCGAGAACAGGTAATTTTGAATATGTTATCAGCTTTTTTTTTTAAAAAATCATTTAACTTTGGCCAAGACCTCGACTGACTGACTGACTTTACTAATAAAACTCCTTGAATTCGAATTCTGGGGTAAAGAGTTTTTTGTTTTTATTTAACATAAATTTTCTAGGTTTTCGTTTTTTCATGTTTTTTTCTTCTTCATTTTTTGAGTACAAATGACATTTTTTCGAGCAAAGTGAATGATGGAAAACGGAAAGTTTAAAAAAAAATTATATAATTTGAAAAAGAAAACCAAAACCAACAACAACAATGTAAAGTGATCGTAAAAATGAGGAAGCAAAAAACTATGGAAACAAATTAAGAAGGCAACAAAAAATTATGTCAGATAAGACGAAAAAATCTGAAACAAACTGAAAATTATCCATAAAAACAAAAACAACGAAAAAAACTCGTAATTCTCTCAGTAATAGTGACCATCTTACCTTGTACTATAAAAATTATTATTTGTTCCATAATTTGTATGCACGTCACTTTGATTAGAAGTGAATTTATTTCTTAAAAAAAAAAAATTAGTTACGCAGAAAAAACAATAATTTTTGAAATTTTTTCTTTATGCCCATGAAAAGTTAATATTTACGTTAAGTTGATTTTTAATAAAATCTTAAATAGGAAAATCTGAAAAATTCAATAGAAAATTTTAATTATTAAAAAAAAATTAATAACACAAAAGATTGAATTAAAAGCGATATGACAGTTAAACTTAATTTGAATAATTTTGACAGTATTTGCAGTTCAGTTTTCATGTCAGTCGGAATTGTAGGAGCACCAATCTTTGTGAAAGATAACGTTTATGAGAATAGTCCACCCATAATTCAAGAGCTCAGCACCAATGTCAACTGCGTTATCGGTGAAATATGTCCAGAACCGTGCAAAAATATGATCAAAAATTTTGTAAAAAGGATCGATGTCAGTTGTGCTGGACTGTAAATGTGATAGTCCTCTAGGAGGTTTAAAATGGAAGGAGTTTTTAATAGAACTCCTTTTATTGTTAACCTCCTAGACCCCATCCAGATAACCGTCGTCATTAAAAAATTTCAATAATTTCTCTCTTCACCTGAAACAGTATTGCCACTATTCCACTAAGAGGCTTTGAATGCTTATTTTTCGAAAAGAAAATTTTTTTGCGCTCCATATGTGTCAAATAAGCAAAATTGACGTATGTGGGGCTATAAAAACCCACAAATAACTACGGAGAAGCCATTGTATCGCCGAATGTGTCACTGCTTCTATATGGGGCTCCGAAAACCCACAAGTAACTGCGAAAAAGCCATTGTAACTGTGAAGGTGTCATTCTTCGTACGTGGGGCTCCGAAAACCCTCAAGTGGTTGTGAAGAAGCCATTGTATCCGTAAGGGTGTCATTGGCTCGTATGTGGGGCTCCGAAAACCCTCAAGTAACTGCGAAAAAGTCATTGTAACCGCGAAGGTGTCATTAACTCGTATGTGGGGCTCCGAAAACCCTCAAGTGGTTTAGAAGAAGCCATTGAAATCGCGAAGGTGTCATTGGCTCGTACGTGGGGCTCCGAAAACCCTCAAGTGGCTGCGAAGAAGCCATTGTATCCATGAAGGTGGCATTGGCTCTTATATGGGGCTTCGAAAACCCTCAAGTGGTTTAGAAGAAGCCATTGAAATCGCGAAGGTGTCATTGGCTCGTACGTGGGGCTCCGAAAACCCTCAAGTGGCTGCGAAGAAGCCATTGTATCCATGAAGGTGGCATTGGCTCTTATATGGGGCTTCGAAAACCCTCAAGTGGTTGTGAAGAAGCTATACTATCTGCAAAGGTCTTATTGGCTCGTACGTGGGGCTTCCGAAAACCTCAAGTAACAGTGAAGAAGCCATTGCATCCGCGAAGGTGTCATTGGCTCTTATGTGGGGATCCGAAAACCCTCAAGTAACTGTGAAGAAGCCATTCTCTCCGTAAAGGTGTCATTGGCTCATATGTGGGGCTCCGAAAACCCTCAAGTAACAGTGAAGAAGCCATTCTATCCGTATTTTGGTCTGAATTTCTTTAAAAATGCAGCAGGAAAGACAGTTACCATCAATTCTGAGTGCTATGACTCCTTTTTTGTGCCCTGAACTTGAAGATATTAATTTGGACCATGTGCGATTATGAAAAAATTTGCCTTTATTACGCAAAAAGTTCCCAAAATACGTAATTTCGGCCTCCAAAACGTATAATTTCAAGATTTAGTAATATAAAGTAGCCTTTATTGTGGATCTACAAGCTTTAGAGCATTTAAAAAACAAAACACTCGTCAAGTAATGACCAATTTACAGCCTGAAATGTACAATAAAATTACAAAAAAATACCTAAAAAGGATTGAGTCTTATTTCAAGTTATGTTATATTCCATATCAAATGCCAAGATCCAAGCAATATAATGTAATAAATTTTTGTATAAAAATTGAACTTAAAGTATTTTATTTTTTAATTTAACAATCAGAAACATAAATTGGATAACCTCTTAAATGCAATATTTTGGGAAAAAAAATTATATATTTTTTTTTTCAACTTTAATTGATTACTATTAGTAATTTTATTTATAAGATGGTTTACTTATTAAATAGAAATAATTAATGGTTAAAAAATAAAATTTTTATTTAATAAATAAAAAAAATTTGATGCAAAAATGTTATTAATACCATTTTTAGGATGGCGAATAAAATTGTAACAAATTAAATTGTTCGGTCAATGATTTTGATGACGAACGACCTTCACATAATAACATACTAGTAGACATCCGTAGAAGATAATAAATAAAAATTGATAGCTTTCATTTACATAATATGCATAAAAATAGTTGATTGAAAAAGAAAAAAACATATGTTTGGGAAAAACGGTCACAATAAACTGTAGAGGAAAGGAAAATAATTGCTACTACATGAATTTAAATCAAGCCCATACAAAGTTGATCATAGTTTTGTGATGGCATTTTAGATATTTATCTGTTGGTATAGAGAGGACAAAATGTTAATTATTCAAAAGTTTACTGAAGAGGAAGAGACTGTAGAAATTTCGAATAGATCAAATTACCACCTTACCGGGGATAATAGTTTATTGTATTAGTTAAGTGTCAATGGTGTTGTTAATTTTTTATTTTTCGTTTGATATTGTATCTTTAAACAGCGATTCTATGGAATTGTTCTATTTTGGTTTATATTAAATTTTTATTTTTGTATTTTTGATAGTTGATATGTCAAATGTACGTAAATAAAAATATAAAAATTCATTTTTACTTTTTACCCCTGCCATTGCCGCTGCCACTGCTGCCTTACTACTTACTATAAATAATCAATTAGTCATGCATATTGCAGACAATTAAATTGTAAAGGTAAACTTTGACCTAGTTCCAGAGGTGGCCCAAAAACTTAATTGCTACGGTCTTTAAGATATTCAATTGTAAATACAGAGAAAAAGAGTTAATAGGAAAAAATACACAATATTTTAATAGGCCATAATACGAGTAGTTTGTTTTAAGTGAAATAAAATAATTTTTCCGGACAGATTATTTTGAATTTAAGCTAATTTTATTGGAGAATCTCGTCTTTCAGGGGTATTTGTGTGTTGATTTTCACAATTTTTTTGGTGTAAAAATTGCATAAAATTGAATTTAATATTTGAAATTGTTCTTTGGCTACAGTTAGAGAGGATCAGAGTGCAAGGTGATAAAATCCACTGTTAAAAGAAAAATCAATATCTAGAGTATTGGATATTAATTATTTAAGGGAGGGGGGGGGTTGGGGTAAATACTCTTCCATGAATGAAGGTGATCTGTTTTCTATTGTTTCTATTATTTTTTTTTGCTGTTTGAAACTTAGTTTTTTTTCTATTTTTATTTTTATTATTTAGTCAAATGCTAATTTGCGAAGTTGTTAATAAAAAAAAATATATATTATATAAATTTATTCATATTTAAAATCAGCAGCCCGAAGAATTTAAACACTTTTAACAGTTCGATTTGAAGAATATCTGATAAAATTGATTATGAAAATGCATCGATGCCAATATGGGAATTTTAGTATTTGTTGGAAATTATGGTTAATTGAAAATATTGCAACAATATCGTTTCTATAAAGTTTCTTTTACAAATTAGCCTACGCAAGATACTCGTATTTAATGGAAGGCTAACGCATCTGATATTTTTGCTGTAGTAATTATGGTCTTTACTGTAGCAATTTATAATCAAGTGTGAACACCTTTACTAAAAAAAATTTCAAATTCATTAACATCATCAGAAATTTTCATATTTCAATATGGAATTTATAATATTTTCCTAAATTGTAGAGGAATTTTATTGAAGATTAACTCTTGTCATTAAAATTTTTTATAGTAAATTTTCATAATAAATGCTCATAAATAGATTGTGTACTCTTTCTATTTATTAAAAATTTGTAAAGTTTTTTTTTTTTTATTGATAATTTCATATTTAAAAGTAAAAGAAAGAAAAAACCTTTAAAAATAATGATGAAGAAAAAAAATCATACAAAATATTACATAAAATGTTGAAAATAACAAAAATAAAAAATGAATTATTTTTAAATTAAAAGAAATTATTGAAATTTTTTTCTATTATCTATAAAATTTTTACTATAAAAAAATCTTTATTATTTCTTAATGATAAGGAGTTATTCAATAAGTGATTCGGAAAGTAAAATTATAAAAAGGATACTTTTAATATGAACTTTTATAAAACTATTTATTTTTTATATATTATATGAGCTTTGCCATTAACAAATATGCTAATGTATAGTCAAGACAATATAATTGAATATAATATAATATAATTTTATTTAAATGGCTACCCAAAAACCTGATCCTTTTGAGGTTATTTTTGGTTGAATTTTTTAATACCTCTCGGATTGTAATTTGATGGATGTTTGTTTTCATAGATTCTAAAGTTAAAGAATTTACTGTATATATATGATATTTGCCATAAGTCTATAGGGTGTCAAATCACACGCACTTGAAGGACAATTGACATCACCTAATTTTGAAATTAGGGGTGCTGGGAACTTTTCGCGCTGCAAAACCAAAGCCAAAATTTTGTGGCTTGTGGCTCCCTATTGTTGAAATCAGATATTATTAAAATCTTCATGTTCAGGCCAAAAAAAGGAGATTACAATGCGGCTATATGTGTTGGGGTCAGAATTGTAGGTAACGGTTTCTCCTCATTGATTTTCAACGAAATACGGGCCCATGACACCATTCGACCAAAATTTACACCAGACTTCTTGCAGATAAAACGGCTTCTCCATTTGTCACTTGAGAATCAATTTTAACTGAAAAAAAATATGCCCTATCGCTGACGACTATTAACAAAACGCGGCTACAGCCAATTCCTAATCACCACTTTTGTAGAAAGTTTTTACAATTTTAATATTTTATTTATAGTATAAAATGACAAACCTTAAACTAAACAAACAACTGCCATTTTGCGTGACACATATACGAGGTCTGTTCAACGTATATTCAATTTTCTATTTTTCGTGGCGTTATGTTGGTACTCATGTCTCTCACTTTTGCCGACAAGTTCGACCATATTGATTGTTCAGTTAATTTTTGACAGGTGCTTTGCTTGCACGTGTTTTGGCTTATCTTCGATTTTTGCCCATTCCAAAAAATGGATCAAAGAATCTGTTTCGGGAACAAGAAAAAGTCACAGAGGCCAGATATGGGGAATACGGTGGCTGCGGTATTATTAGTGTATTGTTTTTGGCCAAAAATTCGCGCAGAAGCAACGATGCGTGAGCAGGGGCGGTATCATGGTGCAAAAGCCAATTGTTGTTCTTCCACAAATCCGGGCGTTTCTGGCGGATTTCTTCGCGCAACTTGTGCATAACTTGCAGGTAATATTCCTTATTGACCGTTCTATTCTGTGGCAAGAACCATGATGCACCACGTCCATGCAATCGAAGAAAACTGTAAGCAAAACCTTCACATTCGACCGAACTTGGCGTGCTTTTTTCGGTCTTGGCTCTTGCGGGAGCTTCCATTGGGATGATTGAGATTTGGTTTCCACATCATTACCATAAACCCATGATTCGTCACCAGTTATGACCCACTGGAGCAAATTTGGATCGTCGCGGACAGAGTCCAACAGCTCCTTAGCAATGTTAATGCGATGCTGTTTTTGGTCGAAAATTTGGTCATAACTGGTTTTGAGCAGCTGTCAAAAATTAAGTTAACATTAAAAATGGCCGAATTGTCGGCATAAGTGAGAAACATGAGTACCAACATAGCGCCACAAAAAATCGAAAATCGAATGTTCGTGACCCGCGGAAATTCAAAATTCGCGATACTTTTTGAACAGACCTCGTATTTGACAGCTGTCAAATGACGGAGCTGCACTTTCCTAGTCACCAAATGAATAATTCTTTGTTCAAAAAATTTAATCACAAAATAATCGATTATTTTTGAAAATGTATTTGTTTTTTAATTTTTTTTTTTAAATTAATAAATAAAAATTATCTTTTTTGTGGAATTTTGGTGAGAATTTTCTAAAAAGAAAAAAAAATTATGAAAAACTCTGAAAAACATTTTAAGAAATCTTACGAATAGACACAATTTTTTTTGTAAGCAATTATGAACTTTTACATAATGTCTACCTTGACGGGGATTGCATTGCAGTTCAGGTGGAAAGAAATCCTAAACCGTGACTCACTCATACACTTTTGTACATTTTCATACAATTGCAATGTGGTTCAATTCAATCTCATTTAAAATTCTCAAAATAATTTTTAATATTTTAACAAATTAAAAAAAAAAAGTTTTTTTCTCTTTAAATTGCATCCAAACATTTTTACAATAGAAAAATTTAGACTATCAAAATAGAAAAATTTAGACTATCCAAATAAATGAATTCATATCATGTAGGTCTATTTAGGAACGGTTATTAAAAAAGACCTTGAAGGTGTAATCTAATATATTGAGTGTAATCTAATCTATTGCTAGGTTTATTGTTGAGTAGGTAAAAATCTATGTAAGCAGATATCCATCGTTAAATATGAAGGTAGTTAGTTGTGTAAGTAGTGCATATTTTGCTTATCGAGTGTAGCCTTGTTGGAATAAAAACGATTGCATCTCGGTCGATTTCATCACTGCAATTATGCATTTTCGATTTGTACTTTTGTACTGTAACTTTACTAAGTTACACGTTTACTGAATAAACAAATTATAGATGCAAATTTCCACTAGTATCGCCAATTCCTCATTATGATGAAATGCTCACATATTCATGATTCAAAGTAGTGACCATCTTTCTGGCAGCAAACGGATCCCATGTCGAAAAAAGTGTTCGTCTTTTGAGGAACAACGCATCATCGATCGGAAGAGGTAGATGTCTGGAGAATACGGCGTGTGGGGCAGACCGTCCCATTTCAATGTTTCCAGGTAGGCTTTAACAACCTGTCGTGTCTTTGCTCGTATTGTAGCCATTTTTTCGTCAATGCTCGGCTCAAACGCATCAGTTGTGTTTAGTAGTGAGCTCCTGCGTTGGTTTCACCCGGTGATATAATAGCTCATAATATACTCGTACCATGCCAAACTGGTCCCACGAGCTTTGAGCCCATAATTTTTTTCACTTTGGATTGTCGTAATCGATCCACTTTTCATCGCCTGTCACAATACGTGGCAGAAAAGCCTTCCTTTTGTGCTTTTTGGATAATTCCTAAGGCTTCCAAACAATGGCAAATGGCTTATTGAGTCACGTCCAATGAATCTGCAAGTTCTTGTTTTTTTTAATTTTTTTTATTTTATTTGACAGGTTTCATTTCTACATTATACATTATACACATAGTCATGAGACACAGTCGCTCCTATGGAGCATATAGCGGCACAGAGAATACACGTCTCTAATTGGTGGTAGAAGGCTTCTTTATTGGCGTCATTCTCTACTTCAGTTGGGGCATAGCATTGCACGATGGTGATGTTTCGGAACTTCGAGTGGAACCTGGCTGTCAGAAGGTGGTCGGAGACCGGTTTGTAGCCCATGAGAGATCTCTTTGCGTTGGCTGATAGGATTAATCCGACTCCACAGTGGTGTCCACTGTCGTTGCCGCTGTAGATGAAGTGTTCACCCGTCTGCGTTGCGAGGATTCCTTGATGTTTCCACCTTGTTTCGGAGATTCCCAGTATGTCGAGATTGTAGCGTCGCATTTCGGAAGTAGCTTGCGCCAGACGAGAAGTTTGGGAGAGAGTCCGCACGTTCCAGGTACCCATTCGAGTTGTTCGGTGAAAGCCAAATGTCGTTTTGCCTGAGGTATTGTCCGGATGATTACTCTTGTGCTGTTTCATGATAAGATGTTTTTTATGGCTTGCGGCTTATCAGGCCAGCGAAGCAACCCCCAGTGACGTTGGGGGACCCTACGGACTACATATGTAAGGCTTGTAGTCGGCCTCTCACCCCGGCACCAATGCCGAGATGGCGGCAGCGGGAATCGAACCCGCTACCTACCTGCGACACGCGGTTTTCCAAGTGGTCACCCATCCGAGTACTAACCACGCCCAGTCCTGCTTAACTTCGGTGATCTGACGAGAACCGGTGGATCCAGGATGGCACGGTCGCAGATCGTTCTTGTTGCGTTTGACATTAATCTTCATCCAGTAATGCCTCCAGTTCTGCGTCTTCAAACTTTCGGGATGCTCCTTGTCTTCCACGTCAAAATCACCACCACCTTTGTAGCGTTGGAACCATTTGCGACACGTTCTCTAAGTAAAACAAGGCTTACCATAAGTTTCTACAATAATTCGACGCATATTTTTTCAAATTGAAGGCAAAAAAACAAAACTTCCCGCAAATGACACTTATTTGGCTCGAATGTCGACATTTTCACGCACAAAAAAATATATATAATGCCGATAAAAAGTCGCAATTTCAATGGTGAAGAGTTTTTGACAGATGCCTAAGCTTATAATTTGACGTTTCTGATCCCATATTTTAAACCAGCATGTAGTGCTGGCGCCATCTATTGCAAAACAGCGGTTTCCCATTTGTACTAATTTTCCCTTATATCACTTAATGTTCTCTGATCATCCTGAATTGTCTTCAATTTTTCGTATGTTTCTTTGTTATAATTTTATAATTTTTAATTTAACTTTTACCTTAATTTTGTCATATTTTTCCTAATTTTTTCATAATTTTTCTTAATTTTGTCCAATTTTTTATTTGTTAAATTTTTTTTTCTTAATTTTAAATCCATTTTTGTTAACAATTTTGCACATTTCTTCAAATTTTATTTGCTCCTTTTCTCTCATCTCTTAATTTTCTTTAATTTCTTTTCATTTTTCTTAATTTTTTCTCAGCGTTCTTTAATTTCAATTTAACTTTTGCCTTAACTTTTTTTCTGATTTTTTTAAATAATTTTTCATAATTTTGCTTAATTTTCTTCAATTTTTTTCCTAATTATTCCGCATACTTAATTTTTTACCTGTATTTTTTCCAAATTTTTGTCTTATTTCTCTTAATTTTCCATAATTTTCTGCCTTTTTTTTCCTTAATCGTCATTCTGAAATTTCTATTTAATCATTGCCTTAATTTGCTGTTAATTTTATTAGTTTTGTATAATATTTTTAAATTTTCTCAGAATTATGAATTTTTTTAAATTTTAAATCCGTCGTTTTTAATGAATTTTAATTTTTCTTTAATTTGATTTGCCTATTATTCCTATTTTCTTCTAATTAGTATTAATTTTTTCTAATTTTCCTTAATTTAGAAATTTTTTTCTTATTTTTCCCATCCAGAAAATTTTTCCCTGATTCTTTTTCAAAATTTAAGTTTTCATTAATTTTTTAAAAATTTTCTTAAATTTCTTCCACTTTTCTTAATTATTTCTAATTTTAAACCCCATTTTTCTTATTTATATTAATTTCCTCTAATATTCCTTAATTTCTTTTCATTTTTCTTAATTTTTCCTCGTTTTTATTTAATTGCAATTTGATTTTTGATTTAATATTTTTTCTAATTTTCTATAATTTTTCTTAATTTTCTCCAATTTTTTTCTTAATTATTTCTCATATTTAATTTTTTATTTGCATTTTTTCTAATTTTTGTCTTTTTTCCTTTCAGATTCTGTAATTTTTCATAATTTTCTGCCAGTTTTTTCCTTAATTTTGCTCGTCATTCTGAAATTTCTATTTAATCTTTGCCTTAATTTTCTCTTATTTTTCGTAATTTTGTATAATTTTTTAAATTTTCGCTCCAGTCTTTTTTTATCATTTTTCTTTAATTTGTTTTGCCTATATTTCCTGTTTTCCTCATAATTGTAGTAATTTTTTCCAATTTTCCTTAATTGCCTTCCATTTAGAAAATATTTCCCTGATCCTTTTTCAAAATTTTAATTTTCTTTAATTTTTTAAAAAAATTTCTTTAATTTTTCCCAGTTTTCTTACTAAGAATTAAATTTCTCCAAATTTTGAACCGCATTTTTCTTATTTATGTTAGTTTTCTCTAATATTCTCTAATTTTTTTAATTTTTTCTTAAGTTTACCACAATTTCAATGTAATTTTTTTTGAAATATTTTTTTATATATTTTCGACAATAATTTTCTAAAAGTTTTCATAATCTTTCTTAATTTACTCTAATTTTCCTTAATTATATTTAATAATTTTATCTCATTTTAATCTATTTTTTTTAATTATTTTATCTAATATATTTTTAATTTTCCCCTTATTAGTTTTCTCTTTCTTCCCGATTTTTAAAATTTTTTTCAAATTTTCTAATTTATTTCCGATTTATTTTGATTATTTACCATTATTTTTTAATAAATTTTCAATTTTATTTAAATTTCAATTTAATTTTATTCTCATTTTTTGTCATAACTCTTAATTTTTTTTAAAAATTTTCCCTAATTTACTACCAAGTTTTCTTATAATATTCCCAATTTTCATTAACTTTTGCCTTAATTTCGTCTTTTCCCCTTAATCTCCTAAAATTTTCCTTCATTTTTCGTGATTTATTCTCGTCTATCTGAAATTTTCACCTCAATCAAAAAATAATTATTTCTTCTGTTTTGATTAGGTTTTTTTTAATTTCTTGCAAATCGTTTCGCTTATTTTTTTTTAAATTATTTATATTTCTCCATGGTTTCTTAATTATTTCTAATTTTAAACCGAATTTTTCTTAATCTTTGTTTAAAAATTGCCTATATTTTTTATTAAGTTTTTCTTATTTATATTAATTTCCTCGACTTATTTTAAAGAGTTAACTTTATCTATTTTTAAACAACAAAAAACAAACATATTTTAACGAAAATATTTTATGTTTAAATATGTTTTAAACATAAAAAAGAAAAGAAATAAAATAAATTTTTTTTATTAGGATTTATTTTATTTAAATTTGCTACTATCAAATATGATTGGAATTATGCAAGTGTTTTAAAAAATGGCAATTTTTTTAATTATAAAATTTTAAAAAAAATTGGAATTTTGCTCTTTAAGAAATGAAAATACAAAATTTATTTAATTATTATTCATTTTTAAAGTTTTCTTGTCATGCAGTTTCAAGCTGCACCGAAGAACTGTTGCGCAGACCTTTTATATAATAGAGTAAACGAAGAGTAATTATTCACCACCACCACATTAACAACATGTCTTCTGTGCAACAATCAAAATATGTGCGTCGATATTGGTTATGTCTTCTCTCTGCTTTGACGGCTACTCTTCTCTGTTCTTTAATGAGCTTTGCGGTCATGTTGCTGATTGCTGCATTGAAAGAGGGCGCTCTTCATCGAACATCAGCCATTGTTGAAAATATGAAAATCAACAACAAAAATTTAAAATATTTTATTTCTGAAAAGTAATTTTTTGCAATGAAAAATAACTTAAAAATTAACTTTCTTTTTTCTGTTGTTATTATTTAAATTATTAATATTTGTAACGATTCTGTTTTTATATGAACTTTTCGCATTTGTAAATGTCAGAAAAGAATGGAAATTTTTAAATTTACAAAAGTATTTCCTCATATTTAAGGTATTTTTTCTTTATTTAAAAAAAAATAAAGTTTTATGTTTTGGAAAAGAATCGATTTGTGAAATTTTTTTCTCATATCCTTTTTTTTGCAATCAAAATAAAGAAGAAGAACAAAATTTCCAAAGCAGCTAAAGACATAATATTTATTTCTTGTCAATACGTTTTTTAGTGGAGGAGAATAAAACTTGGATAAAAGAAATAAATATTTTCTTATAAATTCAAAACAGTAAATTTGGAGAAAAAAAACTAAATCTATTTTGTATGATGATTTATCACATTAGTAAGTAAATATGCGCAAACAAGTACGTTTAATTTTAAGAAAAGAAAAAAAAAGAATTTCTACAATTTATTTTTGAATTTCAATTTTGAAGAAAAAACTGATTAAATATACGAGGTATGTTCAAAAAGTATCGCTAATTTTGAATTTTTGCGGGTTACGTATATTTGATTTTCGATTTTTTTTGTGGCGTTATGTTGGTATTTATAAGTTCGGCCATTTTGAATGTTCAGTTAATTTTTGACAGCTGCTTTGCTTGCACGTATTTTGGCTCGTCTTTGATTTTTGTCCCTTCCAAAAAATGGATCAAAGAATCTGTTTCAAATTTTGTGTGATAAAACAAAATTAATTGCGCGGACGCATTCCGAATGTTGACTGTGACATATGATGAAACTACCTTGGACCAAGGCAACGTTTATCGGTGGTCTTAGAGGGCCGAGAAGATGTGAACGACGAAAAGCGTGCCGGACACCCGAGCACGTCAACAAAAAATACGAAAACATTGATGAAGTGAAGAAAATAGTAGTTGCCAATCGTCAAATCACCGTTAGATAAGTTGTTGAGGACTTAAACATATCGATTGGCTCGTGCCATTCGATTTTTACCAATGATTTGGCGTGAGACGGGTCGACGCGAAATTCGTACCAAAATTGCTTAATTTCGAGCAAAAACAGCATCGTATTAACTGTTGGACTCTGTCCGCGATGAACCAAATTTGCTCCAGAGGACCATAATGGTGACAGACCGTGGGTTTATGGTTATGACGTGGAAACCAAAGCTCAATCATCCCAATGGAAGTTGTCGCACGAGCCAAGACAAAAAAAAACGCGCCAAGTTCAGTCGAACGTGAAAGTTTTGCTTACAATTTTCTTCGATTGCAAGGGTGTGGGGTATCATGAGTTCTTGCCACAGGGAAGAACAGTCAAAAAGGAATATTACCTGCAAGTTATGCCCGAGTTGCGCGAAGCAATCCGCCAGACACGCCCGGTTTTGTGGAAGAACAAAAATTGGCTTTTGCACCATGATAACGCCCTGCTCACGCATCGTTGCTTTTGCGCGAATTTTCGACCAAAACAACATACTAATAATGCCGCAGCCACCGTATTCTCCAGATCTGGCCCCCTGTGACATTTTCCTATTCCCGAAATTGAAGAGCCCTGTGAAAGGAAGACGCTACGCTACGATTGAGGAGATAAAAACGGCATCGAAGGAGGAGCTGAACAAGATCACAAAAAATGATTTTTTGTTTACAGTTTCTATAATACGCTGTGTAGATGGCTCTGTAGATAACTAAACAACTCATAGTGTGTATACGCTGAGATGTCTCTGCTAAATTTCTCAGATTCGTTGGTTTTTTTCTTCTTTTTTAGTTTGATAAATGCTTTTATTTTTAATATTTCAAATAGTCATACTACATTTCCAGTAAAAATAATATAAATTAAGAAAAAAAAATCAATTAATTGAAGTAAAATTTTAGGAGAGGAAACCCCCCCTCCCCCTCCATTGAATTCGATGGATTAAAGTAAGGAGTTAAGGAGTTCTCATTTGATGTAATTTGTTTAAACCTATAATTTATAAGTGAATGGAAAAATATGATTTTTCTATTTACGTAAACAAAATTAATGCTTACAAAAATTTCAATAAATTTATTACACTATAATTAAAACAAAATTAGAATTTCCATAATTTATTTAATTATTGTACAATTTCTCATTGAATACAATAGAAATTTGCTTGAAAAACAAATTTCTAATAAAATTAATTAAAAATAATCTCAAAGTAACAAATTTGTTATTTGAGAGAAAAAAATCTATAAAATCGTGTTTATTTATAATAAATAAAAAATTACTCTTATTAAATCAATTGAGAATATTAATTATGGGAATCTGAACAAATTATAGTAGAATATTCTGAATTAATTTAATTATTATAAAGTCGGAAAATACCAAGATAAATTACCTATAAAAATTGGTTTTTGCATATTATTAACTAATAATTAAAAATTCCATTTAATAAATATACGCTATTATTTATGATATTGCGAAGCATTTAAAAAAAAAATTCCATCTACAAAAGTGACCTCAAATATCCTTTGAACTTAAATTGTTTCAACTGTTTAAAATTTTATTCAAAAAAAAAAAAACTATCCGTACTAAAGATAGAATTTTTTTTAAGGGTTTTTTGATAGATACGAGCGTGGCCTGATAAGTTTTCGGCCTGATAAAGAAAACAACATTTTTTTGGGGGGTTCTCTGGTTTTATTTTTCAATATTATCTCCACAAAGCTAATTCATTTTTCGTATCGGTGCTATAATTCAGTTATACCATTTTTATAATGTGATTCGTTGAACTCCTTCAAATACCCATTTCCAAAATCAATAACTGCTCCGTTACTCTCAAATCACAGTCTACCAAGCCATTTTTTAATATTAGAAAATAGATGATAGTTGATTTTAGACAAACAAAAAGTGTTGGCCTTTTTGTAAAAAATTATCTTTACCTTCCTTGGGACTGGTTCACCTGTCCTTGTCCACTGTTTTGACTGCTGTCTACTTTTAGGGGTGTAGTGGTTTCTCATCCACAGTTATAAATTGACGCAAAATTTCACAGGGATTTCGCTAGTGGAGCGCTAAATTCTCAGTCGGTGGTCTTAGAGGGCTGAGAAGATGTGAACAACGAAAAACGTGCCGGACGCCCGAGCACGTCAACAACAGACGAAAACATTGATGAAGTGAAGAAAATAGTAGTTGCCAATCGTCAAATCACCGTTAGATAAGTTGTTGAGGACTTAAACATATCGATTGGCTCGTGCCATTCGATTTTTACCAATGATTTGGGCGTGAGACGGGTCGACGCGAAATTCGTACCAAAATTGCTTAATTTCGAGCAAAAACAGCATCGTTTTAACTGTTGGACTCTGTCCGCGACGAACCAAATTTGCTCCAGAGGACCATAATGGTGACAGACCGTGGGTGTATGGTTATGACGTGGAAACCAAAGCTCAATCATCCCAATGGAAGTTGTCGCACGAGCCAAGACCAAAAAAAACGCGCCAAGTTCAGTCGAACGTGAAAGTTTTGCTTACAATTTTCTTCGATTGCAAGGGTGTGGGGTATCATGAGTTCTTGCCACAGGGAAGAACAGTCAAAAAGGAATATTACCTGCAAGTTATGCCCGAGTTGCGCGAAGCAATCCGCCAGACACGCCCGGTTTTGTGGAAGAACAAAAATTGGCTTTTGCACCATGATAACGCCCTGCTCACGCATCGTTGCTTTTGCGCGAATTTTCGACCAAAACAACATACTAATAATGCCGCAGCCACCGTATTCTCCAGATCTGGCCCCCTGTGACATTTTCCTATTCCCGAAATTGAAGAGCCCTGTGAAAGGAAGACGCTACGCTACGATTGAGGAGATAAAAACGGCATCGAAGGAGGAGCTGAACAAGATCACAAAAAATGATTTTTTGTTTAGTTGATTTTAGACAAACAAAAAGTGTTGGCCTTTTTGTAAAAAATTGTCTTTACCTTCCTTGGGACTGGTTCACCTGTCCTTTTCCACTGTTTTGACTGCTGTCTACTTTTAGGGGTGTAGTGGTTTCTCATCCACAGTTATAAATTGACGCAAAATTTCACAGGGATTTCGCTAGTGGAGCGCTAAATTCTCAGTCGGTGGTCTTAGAGGGCTGAGAAGATGTGAACAACGAAAAACGTGCCGGACGCCCGAGCACGTCAACAACAGACGAAAACATTGATGAAGTGAAGAAAATAGTAGTTGTCAATCGTCAAATCACCGTTAGATAAGTTGTTGAGGACTTAAACATATCGATTGGCTCGTGCCATTCGATTTTTACCAATGATTTGGGCGTGAGACGGGTCGACGCGAAATTCGTACCAAAATTGCTTAATTTCGAGCAAAAACAGCATCGTTTTAACTGTTGGACTCTGTCCGCGACGAACCAAATTTGCTCCAGAGGACCATAATGGTGACAGACCGTGGGTGTATGGTTATGACGTGGAAACCAAAGCTCAATCATCCCAATGGAAGTTGTCGCACGAGCCAAGACCAAAAAAAACGCGCCAAGTTCAGTCGAACGTGAAAGTTTTGCTTACAATTTTCTTCGATTGCAAGGGTGTGGGGTATCATGAGTTCTTGCCACAGGGAAGAACAGTCAAAAAGGAATATTACCTGCAAGTTATGCCCGAGTTGCGCGAAGCAATCCGCCAGACACGCCCGGTTTTGTGGAAGAACAAAAATTGGCTTTTGCACCATGATAACGCCCTGCTCACGCATCGTTGCTTTTGCGCGAATTTTCGACCAAAACAACATACTAATAATGCCGCAGCCACCGTATTCTCCAGATCTGGCCCCCTGTGACATTTTCCTATTCCCGAAATTGAAGAGCCCTGTGAAAGGAAGACGCTACGCTACGATTGAGGAGATAAAAACGGCATCGAAGGAGGAGCTGAACAAGATCACAAAAAATGATTTTTTGTTTACAGTTTCTATAATACGCTGTGTAGATGGCTCTGTAGATAACTAAACAACTCATAGTGTGTATACGCTGAGATGTCTCTGCTAAATTTCTCAGATTCGTTGGTTTTTTTCTTCTTTTTTAGTTTGATAAATGCTTTTATTTTTAATATTTCAAATAGTCATACTACATTTCCAGTAAAAATAATATAAATTAAGAAAAAAAAATCAATTAATTGAAGTAAAATTTTAGGAGAGGAAACCCCCCCTCCCCCTCCATTGAATTCGATGGATTAAAGTAAGGAGTTAAGGAGTTCTCATTTGATGTAATTTGTTTAAACCTATAATTTATAAGTGAATGGAAAAATATGATTTTTCTATTTACGTAAACAAAATTAATGCTTACAAAAATTTCAATAAATTTATTACACTATAATTAAAACAAAATTAGAATTTCCATAATTTATTTAATTATTGTACAATTTCTCATTGAATACAATAGAAATTTGCTTGAAAAACAAATTTCTAATAAAATTAATTAAAAATAATCTCAAAGTAACAAATTTGTTATTTGAGAGAAAAAAATCTATAAAATCGTGTTTATTTATAATAAATAAAAAATTACTCTTATTAAATCAATTGAGAATATTAATTATGGGAATCTGAACAAATTATAGTAGAATATTCTGAATTAATTTAATTATTATAAAGTCGGAAAATACCAAGATAAATTACCTATAAAAATTGGTTTTTGCATATTATTAACTAATAATTAAAAATTCCATTTAATAAATATACGCTATTATTTATGATATTGCGAAGCATTTAAAAAAAAAATTCCATCTACAAAAGTGACCTCAAATATCCTTTGAACTTAAATTGTTTCAACTGTTTAAAATTTTATTCAAAAAAAAAAAAACTATCCGTACTAAAGATAGAATTTTTTTTAAGGGTTTTTTGATAGATACGAGCGTGGCCTGATAAGTTTTCGGCCTGATAAAGAAAACAACATTTTTTTGGGGGGTTCTCTGGTTTTATTTTTCAATATTATCTCCACAAAGCTAATTCATTTTTCGTATCGGTGCTATAATTCAGTTATACCATTTTTATAATGTGATTCGTTGAACTCCTTCAAATACCCATTTCCAAAATCAATAACTGCTCCGTTACTCTCAAATCACAGTCTACCAAGCCATTTTTTAATATTAGAAAATAGATGATAGTTGATTTTAGACAAACAAAAAGTGGAGCGCTAAATTCTCAGTCGAAACTGTTTTCCCTTGCAATTTCTGGTCGGACGTTAGCAAACGCGGCACCCAGCTTGCGCAAAGCTTCTCCACGCCAAAAAATTTATGTAAAATATAACCTAAACGTCTTTCAATCATTTTTAATCTTCGGTCTTCCAGTACGATGTTATTGATTTTTTCAGCCATTTCGAGAGTTATTACTACAGTAGGGCGTTCGGAGCGTGGTTCGTTCTTAATTAAATTTGAACTTATGAATGAGAAAAATATGAATTCTTTCAATAAAAAATTATTATTTTGCGAAAAAAAAAATTCTCTATTGATGAGCCGCATTTATCGCACGGCCGATACATTAATATGGAAAATTCACTAATATGGGGCTCTTAAAATCCACAACTGACTATGTAGAAGCCATTATATGCGCAAAAAGTGATTGTCTGATGTGCATTTTCAGTATGAAGGTGTCATTAATCCGTATTTCTATGAAAATGAATAAGGGATGATCGTTTTATCTAGGATAAGAGACTTCTTTTTTTATCCGAACCATATGTGGTATCGAAAAGACAGAACCACAAGCAATACAAAACGACCAATATTGGCTTTGTTGTGCGTTAAGTTTCCCGTGCGTAAAATTACAAAATTTAATGATTATCTGAAAATGTTAAATTTCCAGATTTGAAATGTTGTCTTTACGGTTTGAACAGATAATTCTTAAGCTTTAGACTACGTAAAAACTAACATCCATCAAGTATTGATCAAATTACTACCGAAAATGTTCAGGAATACCATTGAAAAATTTACTCAAAAAGATCGTGTCCTGGAAGAAATTTCGTGGTAGCCATTTAAAAGTACTATATTCTATGGATAATGGCAAAATTCATTCAATATAATAAAAGTAAAATTCTATTAAAATATAAATTTAAAGTATGATTGATTTAATGTTACTTTCCATAGCGAAATTTGAATAACCCTTTTTGTATTGTATTCAATACGTTTCCGCCATTTGTAATATGTCATGATCTGTCTTTTTTTTTCATTGTATTCAGTAATGTTTACAATTTCATAATGGAGAGATATACGCAAGAACAACGTTTACAAATTATTCAACTTTATTAGTAATAAAAATAATCGTTCTCCAATTGCAACTTTTCGTGCGCTTTTGCCATTTTATGGTCGTAATAATCGTCCAACTGTGCTCGCTATTCGTCGAATTGTTAAAAATTTCGAGCGTACATTTTCTTGTTCAAGTGCCAATAAGACAAAGAACCGCTCCAAGTAATGAAAAAATTGCTGCGGTTCAGGCAAATGTTGCTGAAGACCGCAATTTGTCGATTTGAAGAAGTTCTCAAGAATTGGGACTGTCTCAAACCATAACCTGCCTGATTTTGAGAAAGGATTTGGGCTTGTATCCGTATAAAATTGTTATCACTCAAGAACTGAATTCATTGGCCCGCCGTAAAGGTCGTGAATTTGCTCATTTTGCCTTAGAACAACTTGAAAACGATAACGATTTTTTTAAGAAAATCATCTTCTCCGATGAGGCTCACTTTCATCTGTGTGGTGCGGTAAATAAACAAAACTGTCGATTCTGGTGTGAAGAAAATCCACAAATTATTCATGAACTTAATGGGTGTTCTAAATTGACAGTTTGGTGTGGTTTTTGATCAGGTGGAATCATCGGTGCGTACTTCTTTCGAAATGAAGCTGGTAACACCGTTACTGTCAATGGAGAGCGGTATAGATCGATGATAACCAACTTTTTATGGCCGAAATTGGAAGAAGTTGATCTTGACAACATCTGGTTCCAACAAGACGGGGCTACGTGCCACACAGCACGTTCAATCGAATTATTGCGAGAGAAGTTTGGAGATTCGATTATTTCAAGAAATTGTAACATTGAATGGCCTCCAAGAAGTTGTGATTTAACACCATTAGACTATTTCTTGTGGGGTTATTTGAAGGTAAAGACTAATACCTCTTCAAGCTTTAGAAGTCAATATTAAACGTGCTATTCATCACATACGACTTGGTTTCATCGAATTCGTTCCTGCAAAAGAAGTCGTGGAGGTCATTTGAATGACGTTTTATTCAGAACTTAATTGTATCGATTGTACTTCACATTAAATAAAAAACATTTGAATTTCATTAGCAATTAGTGTGTTTTTTTTTTTTTTTAAAGAAATCATATCACTCTTATTCGAAAACTCTTTAGTAGAAAACAAAACAACAAAAAATGCGAAAAATTAGTTTTTAATTTATTAAAAAAGATTTCGGTACATTGCAGATTTTTATCTTAACTTAAAAAATTTCATGGTTAAGAAGTGTCCTGATTTAGCGATAGTCGAAATGTGTGGAGTTCGAATCCAGTTAGTGATATTACCGCGATGCCGTTGAGCTGCCGTCAAATGGCCTGAATTGTTGCAAAAAAAAATTTTTTTTTTTTAAATTCTGTCCTTTCAGTTTTAAAAATTAATAATTAAAAAAAATTTGATAACATAAAGTTATTTAGTAAATTCCAAAAAAAAAACCAAATGAAAATATTAAAAAAAAAATCTTCAAACTACGAGTATTTAATCATAAAGAGCGAATGCATTAATTTTGATTAAAATAAAATGCAATAAATCGTTTCAAACGATTCGGTCACTTAACTTAACGAACAAATAGCTTTTAATTTTTTGAAAGTGTTTTTCGTTTTTTTTTTTATATTTTTTTTAGCTTGAAATTTAGGAAACAAATTTTTATTAAAAGCTGGTTAGCTAGTAGTCACTTGACCGAATCGGGTAATACTGAAAACGAAATACGAGCACGAAATAGTGTGTCAAGTTCAAAGTTGGTCGATGTTGTTTTTCGAGTAGTTGGCGTGTGCGCGAAACAAAATTTCCTTATATACGTAGCGCATAAACGATGCTCACATTTTTCATATTTTTATACATTTTCTTTTATTGTATTAGGTATTTAAATTTTTTTTTCTTCTGTTTTTGTAATATCATATTACAAAAAATTGTTTTTTCTTTTGCTCATTTTATTCCGTGCACTATTTACGAATATTTCAGTAATTTTTCTCCTTCTTATCGCCATTTTTATAACGAATACAAGCCTATTTTTTATTTTTTATTATTTAATAATAAATTAAGTAAATCATATCCAAGGTTTTTTTTTGGAGTATGTTATTAACTTGTAAATTAATTAAGTTTAACGACTTTTATTAAATTTTCAAAAAAAATGTAACAAAATTTTTATATGTAAATCGTTTTCGATTTGATGGCAAAATAAAAATTTTATTTTAGTAAGTAAATTTTTTTTTAAAAAAAAAAACCCCATCTTAATGCAAAACAAAAGTAACTTAACTAAACTAAAACAAAAGTGAAGTAAATCAGTTTAATTTCTACAAAAAAATCGGAAAATCAAATTTTAATCAAATATACAAAATAAAGGAAAAGAAAATGTTTTTGGTGGACGTGACTTTTTGAACGCACGTTAAACTGCCATTACCAAATATATGTAAAAAAAAAAATTAAATTTCACCTATGAATATTATCGATTTGATGAGATTATCATACTATGGGTAAATTTGGAAAATACTTAAAATGTTTATTACAACAACAAAAAAAACTAAAAAAAAAACAATAATTTTTCTTTTTACCACGTTTTATTTGATGGTAAATATTTTTTTAAAAGGTGTTTTTAGATTTATTTATATTAGAATGAATTTATAAAAAATTAAGTTAGTGTAAATCTTTATAAAAAAATTAAAAGGTAAAATTTATTTATATATAAAAAAAAATTAAAAGGTAAAAGAATTATAATTTTTTAGGTGAATGCAATCGTTAACTTGGCCTTGTCTTGTTCAATTTATTTTTTTGTATTGATTAAATGAGATTTGATTGAAAATAAAGTAGAAATTTTTTTTGTAAAAGGAAATGAACAAAAAAACCTAATGTCGTATTTATATGTATGGTCATAGAAAACGTAATGTATATGAAATTTTCCTTGAATTAATATTTTTTGATATAAGTGAACTTTTATTCTCTTCAATAAGAGAGTAAATTTTTATTAAATATTTTTTTTTTTTGAAACAAATTTTAATAATGAAAATATAGAATTTTTTTTCTCTTTTTTAATTCAAAAATTGCTATTTTTTTAATTAGCAGTAATATACAAGTTATTATGAAAGGTGGTTCGGTAGTTACTTCCAAAATGGGGGAAAAAATGTCCCTTAAAAATTTGTAGTCTTATTAAGAATATGATTTTTTTTCTTCAAAATTTCTTATTTAAAATTATTTTCATATTTGTCGAAGAAATATTTATTAATTTCTTTTCCAGACTTCTAAAGAAATTATCTTTTAATTTAAATATAATAAAATTTTTATAAAAAAAAAAACAAAAAAAAATTATTTTTAACATTTCCTTACGAGAGCTAATTAATATTAAATCTACAATATATTTGGTGTATGTATTTACTATTTACCCAATGTTTCTACCCATTTAGGACTAATTGGGTTCGTATATTGAACTGAGGAAGAGATTAATTAGTGAAAATACTTCAAATACTCTCGAGCGTATTGAACGGCATTAGATATAAAGAGTCAATGCATGAACCAAGTAGTTTATGTGTTAAGTGATTAGTAAATGCATTAACCAAAATTTTCTTTCTATATAAATCGCTTCATATTTTGCTTTAGAAATTTTTTTAAATTTTCATTTTATTTAAAATAAACTATAATTTTCCAAGAATTAACGATAACAAACGAGAAAAAAAACATATATAAACTAAATAAAAATTAAAAAAAAAAATTTTATAAAATTAAAATATACGATGTCTGTTTAAAAAGTATCACGAATTTTGTGTTTTTTTTTCAAAAATTATTTATTTATTCATGAATATCTATTTTGTCCCCTTCAAAGTAATCCCCACCAGATATTGTACACCTGCGCCAACGTTTTTTCCAATCCTCGAAGCACTTAAAAAAATTATTTTTTGTGATCTTGTTCAGCTCCTCCTTCGATGCCGGCTTTATCTCCTCAATCGTAGCGTAGCGTCGTCTTTTTATGGGGCTTTTCAGTTCCGGGAATCAGAAAAAGTCACAGGGGGCCAAATCTGGGGAATACAAGAACTGCGGCAATATAAGTGTGTTGTTTTTGGCCAAAAATTCGCTCTTTAGCAACGATGCGTGAGCAGGGGCGTTATCATGGTGCAGAAGCCAATTTTTGTTCTTCCACAAATCCAGGCGTTTCTGGCGGATTGCTTCGCGCATAACTTGCAGATAATAATCCTTATTGACCATTCTACCCTATGGCAAGAACTCATGGTGCACCACGCCCCTGCAATCTGGAATCGAAGAAAACTGTAAGCAAAACCTTCACAACCTTCAGCTTCCATTGGGATGATTGAGCTTTGGTTTCCACGTCATAACCATAAACCCATGATTCGTCACCAGTTATGACCCTCTGGAGAAAATTTGGGTCATCGCGGACAGAGTCCAACAGCTCCTTAGCAATATTAATGCTGTTTTTGGTCGAAATTGAATTTCGCGTCGATCTGTCTCACGCCCAAATCATTAGTAAAAATCGAATGGCACAAGTCAATTGATATGTTTAGGTCCTCAACAACTTATCTAACGGTGATTCGACGATTGGCCAATACTATTTCCTTCACTTCATCAATGTTGCTTCGGTCCAAGCTAGCTTCACCATATGTCACAGTCAACATTCGAAATGCGTCCGCGCAATTACTTTGGTTTTTCACACAAAATTTTAAACAGATTCTTTGTACCATTTTTTGGAATGGCCAAAAATCGAAGACGAGCCAAAACACGTGCAAGCAAAGCAGCTGTCAAAAATTAACTGAACATTCAAAATGGCCGAACTTGTCGGCAAAAGTGAGAGACATGAATACCAATATAACGCCACAAAAAAATCGAAAATCGAATATACATAACCCGCGGAAATTTAAAATTCGCGATACTTTTTGAACAGACCTCGTATAAGAGCAAAGAACCTCTACTTTTCTATAAGAGTGAATAAGGGATTTTTCAATAGGGGTAATATGTTTTTTTTCAAATGCACTGTCTGGCCATATTTGAAATGTCAAAAATCCACGGTTCTATTGTTCACGGCAGTTAATTCTTTTAAATTATCGTTCTTTCATTACAACTTATCGTGCACTTTTTCCAATTTATGGTCGTTATAATCGGCCTACTATGCGCTTGCTATTCGTTGAACTGCGAAAAATTTTCAACAAAATCTTTATCGTTACACAATATTTGCGTGCCAATAAAACTAAGATCCAGTCGAAGTGTCGATAATATTGCTGCCCGTATTTGGCACGTGTTGATAAATACCCAAATTTATCGATTTCAAGGCGTTCTCAACATTTGGAACTGTCTGCCGTCAATTTACTGATTTTGTTGCCGGAACAACTTGAAAATGATGTTGATTTTTACAAGGAAATCATCTTTAAGTCTCTCTGGACCAGTGAATAAAAAAAAATTGTTATTACTGGGCTGAAGCCAATCTACAAATTATTTACGAAGAAGCTTTACTTTTCGAAAAGGTTGTCCGTATTTTTTTTCTTTCAAAAGTTGTCATTACTGTCAAACGATAATAATAAAATTTTTGTAAGCTGAATTGGTAGATATTGATTTAACGAATATGTACGGTGTTACGTGCCACACAGCCCATACCATAATCGATTTATTGCGAGAAAAGTTTGGCGATTCGATAATTTCAATAAATTCAGATTTGCAATTATTAACTATGTGCGGCGCTACGTGCCACACAGCCCATGCTACAATCGATTAATTGCGGGAAAACTTCGGCAAGTTGATAATTTGAAGAAATTCAGATTTCCAATCATTAACCACGTGTAGCGCTACGTGCCACACAGCCCATGCTACAGGCGATTTATTGCGGGAAAACTTTGGTAAGTCGATAATTTCAATAACTTCAGATTTCCAATTATTAACTACGTGCCACACAGCCCATGCTACAGTCGATTTATTTCGGGAAAACTTTGGAAAGTTGATAATTTGAAGAAATTCACATTTCCAATTATTAACCACGTGCGGCGCTACGTGCCACACAGCCCATGCTACAGTCGATTTATTGCGGGGAAACTTTGGCAAGTCGATAATTTCAATAAATTCAAATTGGCCTCCAAGAAGTTGTGATTTTTAACTATATCAATAAACCATCAATCATTGGTGCATTAAAATTGAATATTGAACACCAAATACCCGAAATAAGATCGGATTGATTGCAGAAGGTTTTGCCAAAACCAGGTTCGCTTCTGCCAACGAAGCAGATTTCTGTTATTTCCAGACCATAATTGTATCGATTTCACTTGAAAATAAAATAGTAAATTTTACTCTACCATTAATAAAAATAAACTGATCAAAAATCCTATTTCCATATAACAATTGAAAACTTCAAGGAAATTGATTGATGCAATAATCTTATTAAATTTGGAGAATTTATTTGAAAAGTTTTATTAATGTGAATAAAAAAAAGAATTTTTTTAAAAAAATCGTTTCTTTTTCACCTTTTTCAATGATGGAAGACAATTTTTCTTTTTTTTAGGTATTTCAATGAAGAAGATAGAAAATTTAATTCACATTTTATTAAGTTGAAAGATTTATGTTCAATTTTTAGATTATTTTATCAACAAAAAAAAAAAAAAACAAATTATCTACCTTGGCCTCAAAATGATCATTTGATGACTGTAAATATTAGAAATATTATGTATGGAAGTGGAGAGAAAAATGTCCGCATTGTGCGTGGTTAGTTTTTATTTTGTTTAATGATTTTTATCAATTTTACATTTTTTTTTGTAGCTTTTATCATTTCTATGCTCACATAAATTTTTTTTTACATAGTTTCCATAAAGAAAAACAAAAATTGTGAGATTTTGTGTAAAAGTTTTTTTTTCCTTCAACTTTGCTCAAAATTCCTTGAAGATGGCGCCTTTAGGTGAGGTATTGTTTTTTTTTTTTTGAATTTGTGCTTTTTTTGAAGATGGCGTCATTGTCTGTAGATAGGCGGCATACTTTGTTAGTATTCTTTTTGTGAAGCTCTTATTGAATAAGTTATAATATTTATTTCAGTTCAGAATGAAAATGCTATTTTATCTGTCGTCGTCTACGCTTCGTCAATTACTTTTAATCCAATAAAAAAAAATTGTTTATAAAAAAAAACAACACTTTTTAAATTTATACATAAAAATAAAAAAATTGACTGGAAATAAAATTTAAATTTACTTGTTAAATTGTCATGTATCGCATTTATAATAATAAAATGTAAAAAAAAAATAATAATACTATTCCAAATTCAAAGGTGTATTATCATCATCGTCATTACCATTCTCATCAAGGTTGTTGTATACTATAAATTTTTTATGATATTGAATTAAAACGACGACATTTAAATCATAATCAAAAGAAGAAGAAGAAGAAATTTCATTTGAAATGAAAATGATGAAAAATGTTCATGAAAATTAATCAGTTATAATGGAAACAAAAAATGTTTTTGTTTTTTTTTTGTTTTCAAAAGAAGAAAAATAAACAATTTTGGAAAAGCATTTCCGATCAGTCAAAATTCTCTTGCACAATTTTTGGGTAATTCTCATTGACAAGTTTGTGGTCATTTCGATTTGTTTGTGGTCATTTCTGTATGTACAAGGTCTGTTCAAAAAGTATGAATTTCCGCGGGTTTTTCTGAAATTTTCAATTTCCGCGGGTTACGTATATTTGATTTTTTGTGGCGTTATGTTGGTACTCATGTCTTTCACTTATGCTGACAAATTCGGCCATTTTGAATGTTTAGTTAATTTTTGACAGCTGCTTTGCTTGCACGTGTTTTGGCTTGTCTTCGCATTAACATTGCTAAGGCCCAAATTTGCTCCAGAGGGTCATAACTGGTGACGAATCAAGGGGTTTATGGTTATGACGTGGAAACGAAAGCACAATCATCCCAATGGAAGCTGCCGCACGAGCCAAGACCGAAAAAAATGCGCCAAGTTCGGTCGAATGTGAAGGTTTTGCTTACAGTTTTCTTCGATTGCAGGAGCGTGGTGCATTATAAATTCTTCGCACAGGGTAGAACGCACAATAAGGAATATTACCTGCAAGATTTGTGGAAGAATAAAAATTGGTTTTTGCCATTTTTAACCAAAAACAATACATTTATAATGCCGCAGCCACCGTATTCCCCAGATCTGGCCGCCTGTGACTTTTTCTTGTTCCCGAAACTGAAGAGCCCCATGAAAGGACGACACTACGCTACGATTGAGGAGATAAAGACGACGCCATCGAAGGAGGAACTGAACAAGCAAAAAATGATTTTGTGAAATGGTTCGAGGATTGGAAAAAAACGTTGGCACAAGTGTATAATATCTGGTGGGGATAACTTTGACGGGGACAAAATAGATATTCGTGAATAAATAAATAATTTTTGAAAAAACGGACCTCGCATACCTGTACAAGTAATCATTGCCGCTTCAAGTGTTTCTATTCTGAATGGATTTGGGCGAATGACTTCCGAATATTTGGTATTTGTTGGGACCACAGATTCAACGGGATATGTTGAACCACATTTATGATTTGATTAGACCAAATTGTATAAGAAGTAAGGACACATTTGATATTTTGACTTAGTGAAACTAGAAAGACGATTAAAATTAAGGATACTCGTAAACCGGAACCGACATTTTTTTTATATTCTTAATAAAAATATATTTTAATTTATATATAATATTTTTCTTTTTTAGTAATTTGATCTGTTTTTATTTATTAATATTTTCTCATTTGTAAATTTTGAAAATCGTCATTCTCTTTAGAATAATCTGATTTTGTTTCAAGGATGCTGTAAAAGAAATTCCGTGTTGTCTTTGCCTGGTTAGCTCTTCCTGTACTTTTAAGAATATCAACAAGTTATTATCATTCCAATGTGATCACGTTTTATTGTTGTTTCGTTATAACACTTTTGGAAGGAAATTTTTATCATAAAATTTGCTGATAGTTTGACGTACTTACGATACATATTTTAAGGCGGATACTGATTATTTTTGTTGTTTTTTTCTTCTTCTTGTTTTACAATCCAGTTTTTTCTTATTGCTAAAAGTTAGTACATAAAATACCGTTGAATGTGCACAAATGATACAAGGTTAATAAAAGGTAACGATAAGAAGACAAAATAAAAAGTGTAGGAAAAGAATTCAAAGTAGTTTTTTTTTTAATTTATGCTTCGAGTTTTATCATTAAAACATACAAGTTGGATCAATTTTTCCCGGATTCTGAACATGTTTTGTTCATTTTTTCTTAAGAATTTCATTTCAAAATCAAGAGAACTTTCGATCGGTAATTATTTTCTTTGTTTTCAGAAACTTGGGTTTTTTATTTCATATACAAAAATATATTTTTTTTTACCGGGGAAGGGGGTTTAGATGGTTACAAATATTGGAAAGTTGAATTTTTACAAATATTCGAAAGATAAAAAAAATCGGTTTCGAAACGAAAGATTTCAATGCAAAGACAGACGGAAAACTTGAAAATGTTGAAATTTTATCATTTTTTTTTTTTCAAGAATATTTAAAATTTAATAATTTTTAATTGTTTTGCTTGATGATTTATTTAAAGGCAATTTTTTTTTAAAGAACTCAATGTAAGAATATTGTGTGATTTAGAAAATTGAGTGACATTCAAATATCGACTGACTTTTGATTTGGTATTACGGAATGCGAGTGATTCACAAAGTGACTGACCATTTTCTTTATTATGTCATATTAGAAATTTTATCTTTTTATTATTGTTTAGAATTTTGCACTCTATACATTGTTTGTTTTTGTATTTTAAATGGGTTTTTTTTCAATAATGGAGTCATTAACAACAGAGCAAGGCATTTTAATCATCCAAACTTACTACGCAAATGTGTGTTCTGTAAAAATGACTTCGCATTTATCTTAGAAAATAATCTTTAACGACGAAGCACATTTTCACATCGACAGCTACGTTAACAATAATAATTATAATATATTTTATTGAACCTCATTACCATAAATGGCAGCTAGTCGGGCAATCTCGTAGGAATCAGGAACTCTCAAAATCAAGATGGCGAAGTCTCTGGCTGGCAATGGTGATTCCTTATCATCGTATCGAATGAGTCAGAAGTGGTTTACAAAATTTCGTTGTGATCATATCGAATAAATAGTTAATAAAATTTATGATATTTTTAAAAAAATCGGTCAAATGAATGTGTATAAGATAACTGACATAGTAAAGTTTTCAAAAGACCATATAGGCATTATCTTACATCAAATTTTGAGCTTCGCTAGTACCTGACCAAAAATTTCTTCCTGTATTGACTTTTAATGAAGTCTTCGGACATTTTTACACTTAATTTATATGAATATTTGCGTCGATTCAGAACCAAAGTTTATTCAAAACTATCGGCAGTAAAGATTCTGGCTACTATTTTCTAGATGGTATACAAAAGACAGAATACATTGGACTAAGTGTATTCAACTAAAACGAGGCTATACGGAAAAATGAAATAAATTTTACATATAAAAATGTTTTTTCTTGTCAAAGTTAAGTATTAACCAGACAACCCCCATATCAGCAAACATAAAGAAAGCCTTTTTTGACGGAATACCAGGGGTATAAGCTTAAATCCGCTGTTTGGTCATAAATGGCGTAAGTGA
The DNA here is from genome assembly GCA_958298945.1 of Atherix ibis. NCBI lineage: Eukaryota > Metazoa > Arthropoda > Insecta > Diptera > Athericidae > Atherix > Atherix ibis. Next base: position 19,287,607 of record OY282610.1, on the reverse strand, counting down.
GCGTATTAAGTAGGACATGCCATACTTTTTTTTAAGATTTTGACATCTGTCAACATTAATCAGTGCACATTGTCAGCAATTTCGTACAACAACATACATTTTTCCTTTGGTAATCATGTCTAGTTTTGTGCCAGAAAAAGAGCATATGCGGGAAGCTCTGCTTTTCTGCCACAATTTGAAAAAATCGGTTGCCAAATCTCATCAAATGCTTATGGAGGCCTATGGTGACAGTGCTTTATCGGAAAGAACATGCCCAGATTGGTTTTGTTAGTTCAAAGATTGCATTTTGGACTTGTGGGACAAGAAGCATGAAAATCGGCCTAGGAAGGTTAAGGACCATCAATTGCAGGCTCTTTTGGACCATTTCCATGCGTCTGCATGCCATAGGGAAGATTGAAAAGAGCGGAAAGTGGGTGCGGCATGAATTGAAAAATAGGCAGATGGAGCAAAGCGAAAACACTCGCGAAATTTTGCTCGTCAGACAAAAATGAAAGTCGTTCCTGCCCTCTGATTGTGACAGGCGATGAAAAGTGGATATATATCGAGAAACCTAAACGCAAGAAATCGTGGGAAGATGTTGAATCGTGGGAAGATCAACATCTTCCCTTAGACCAAATCACTTCGGACGGAAGACGATGCTGTGCGTTTGGTGGGATCAGCAGGATATCGTCTACTATGAGATGTTGAAACCTGGTGAAACTGTCAATGCCCACCGCTACCACCAACAACTGATCAAATTGCACCGTGCTCTGCGTGAAAAAAGTACGAATTATCAACAAAGACATGACAAGCTGATTTTCTTCCACGACAACGCACCATCGGACCCTTCAAAAATGGTCCAAAACTACTTGGAGACACTCAACTGGGACCAGATCTGACCCCTTCCGACTACCACCTGTTTTCGTCGATGGGCCACGCGCTCGCTGAGCAGCAATTCGATTCTTACGAAGACGTCCGAAAATGGCTTTGATGAGTGGTTTGCCTCGAAAGAGAAGGAATTTTTTTGGCATGGTATCCACAAATTGCCTGAAAGATGCGAAAAATGTGTAGCTAGCGAGGGCAAGTACTTTGAATAAATTTGTTTTTGCTTTCTATTGACCAAAAAACATCGTATTTAAGCTTATACACTTGGTATGTAAGTTTTTCCTTAATTGTATTTTGAGATAATAATAATGGTTATTTGAAACCATATAAATATTTTTTCCCATTGTTGATTTTTATTTCCGATTTGTTTTTTTTTAGAAAAATTTTTTATAATTTTTTTTTTGTAAATCTCTTTTGCTGTAGGAGTTATGAATATCCTTAAAATGATTTGCACATTGCGTGTTTGGAAAATGTTCGAAGAGATAGAGAGATGTCGGTGCACTTGTCTTCGCTTAGCAGGTGATCGATCCGCTGCAGATATCCTACTGCCTATTTAGGCTTTATCCATTATATACATTTCAGGTTGTTGTCTCTGACGAATACGGGTGTCTGTCCATGATTGTTTGTTCCTTTGATGGCTTTTTTCGTATTTTTTTTTTAAAAAAATTTAAAAAAGGATAACGGATTAAGGAAAGTGAAATGATATTTGTAGGTATTTGTAATTACGACCACTTAGAATTTCCTTACAAATAAAAATAAAATAAATAAATAACAAAATACCAAATCAATAGGAAATGATTAAAATGAATAGAAAAAAAATGTGACAATTGTGATTTTTTCATCAATGTTATGATAATTTTCCGTGTTAATTGGTGTGAATTCCACACATAATTACAAACAACGAATGTGGAAAGAAAGACACTAAAAAAATACCCATAAATAAGACCCTCACAAACGAATAAAATTTTTTTCTTTATATCAAAATCACACATTTTATTAAAAAACCAAATTGTTTTTCCCTTTTAAATTTTCTTATTCAATATTTCCTTATTATGATTTTGACATGAATTTGTTAACTATTTCAAAGCATATTTTATTGGTTTTAGGTTGTTTTTTTCTTCTTCGTTTTAAATAAAATTCAAGGTAGGCTCAAAAAGAAATTTGACCCTCAATAGTGAACCTGATAAAACTAGCATCGATAAATGTGTGACAGACATTAACCGATCAAGGGCTTCTACGATATGAATGAAGATTTGGTATGCGGATATGCACATAATTATTACGAGTATTGTTACAAAATTTTTTTTATTTTTTTTAGGTTAATATTCTTTTAATTTTGTTAATTAATTTATAATGTCAAATTATTGTAAATCTATTTTGTTAATTAAATGTATTTTTTTTCACGTGAATGATATAAAGACCTCTACTCTTTTTATTGTAGTTCGTAAAAAGTCCTTGAAAGTTTTGATCACAACTTTTGACTATTTTAAAATAATTGATTGTAGTTTTTGCATTACATTCTATATCCTTTTTGTAGTATAGTTGTTCAAGTCCTTCCTCGCATCGGTGATTATTAGCCTGATCCTATTGTCCATATTAAAAAATGTTCGCCAGATTTCTAAAAGATTACTTTTTTAAAGGTATAAAGTTTTCCCAGCAAGAGGGTCTTCTCTGGAGGAATTTATAAAGTTCATTCCTGTAGCTCTCGTGTTTCTGAATCCCAGGCCGGCTAGGAATTTACAAAGTTCCTTTCTGTAACTGTTTGAGTGAAAGTAGCGATCAAGTACTCTCAAATCAAAACTGTTACCAATGGGGCCTGATCAGCGATATGAGATGCCTTTATCTGATACGTTGGTGGCTGTCTTAGGACTGGAGGTGAGGGATATCAGTTCTCTCGGGTACTATAACTGCATATAATAGTAGAGGTTTAGGTAGGCCTTGATACCAACAGTTAGGCTAAGTAGCTTGTTAGTGGGTGCTGACTGTAACCAAGGAAGGCTCGTCACGAGCATAAGTGTGGGCAAGTTGAAGGCTAGGTGAGCGATCTACATGTTAGACAGATCACCGTAAAAGAATTGACGGATGTATGTTATTGCTTGATTGCTTCATGCATAGAATAAGAAGATGGTATAAGAGTGTTGTTTGTAGAAGATGGTATACGAGGTCTGTTCAAAAAGTATCGCGAATTTTAAATTTTCGCGGGTTACGTATATTCGATTTTCGATTTTTTGTGGCGTTATGTTGGTACTCATGTCTCTCACTTATGCTGATAAGTTCGACCATTTTGAATGTTCAGTTAATTTTTGATTTGCTCCAGAGCAAACCCAAATTTGCTCAGAGGGTCATAGCTGGTGACGAATCATGGGTTAATCGTTATCCCAATGGAAGCTTCCGCACGAGCCAAGACCGAAAAAAGCACGCCAAGCTCGGTCGAACGTGAAGGTTTTGCTTACAGTTTTCTTCGATTGCAAGGGCGTGGTGCATAATGAGTTCTTGCCACAGGGTAGAACGGTCAATAAGGAATATTACCTGCAAGCTATGCGCAAGTTGCGCGAAGCAATCCGCCAGAAATGCCCAGATTTGTAGAAGAGAAAAAATTGGCTTTTGTCTTTTTTGGCCAAAAACAATACACTAATAATGCCGCAGCCACCGTATTCCCCAGATCTGGCTCCCTGTGACATTTTCTTGTTCCCGAAATTGAAGAGCCCCATGAAAGGACGACACTACGGTACGATTGAGGAGATAAAGACGACATCGAAGGAGGAGCTGAACAAGATCACAAAAAATGATTTTTTGAAGTGCTTCGAGGATTGGGAAAAAATGTCGGCACAAGTGTATAATATCTGGTGTGGATTTCTTTGAAGGGGACAAAGATAGATATTCATGAAAAAATAAATAATTTTTGAAAAAAACACAAAATTCGCGATAGTTTTGGAACAGACCTCGTATATCTCTTCCAAAGGTCATTTACAGTTACCGCTTATAATTCAGAATTCTCTGAAATGTATACTTTTTTAGGTGGAGTCCCACAAGGTAGTCTTCTTTGTCCTATTTTATATACAATAATATTTATACGCATGATATTCCATCTATGCAGAATAAACAAGGTTATAAAAATCCTGGCAATCATTTACAATCCCATAAGAGATGGAGATTGAGGGTAAATGAACAGAAGAGTGCTGATATTGCTTTCACCCTTTTTAGACCTTAATGGCAACATGGAACCCACATGCCTGACTAAAAAGGAGCTGTAGCTAACAGACGATAGCCAACTTTTTAGACTACTCGACAAACGTTCGAATCTAACAATAAATACTGTGGTAAACTTTTACCTTGAGGGGGGGAGGAGGTGGTTAGGGGTGTGGGTTTCTAGCGAAACGTTTTAATTCCTATCGCGTTAAAGCCTCACAATCCAACATCCTCCGTAAAAAATTTTTGATGCCTCCTTTTATGTCCTGATCTTAATGTGGATTTCACATTTTCCCTTTATCCTATTATCAAAATCCAACTTATAAGCGAACTTTTCTCTATTATCCTCCCCGACAAAAACGCATCGAAGAAAATAATATACAAAACAGCCTCAAGATTTTTTAAAAGTTCATCTATTATTAATTATTATCTGATGTAAATCTGCTTGTTATAATAAAATATAAAAGAAAGAAAAAATAAACTCTAATGGATCCTCATAATTATATCTTCTGAACTTTGGTATTTATTGAAATAAACTTAATATTTTAAGTGTAATTGATAAAGTGTTTTTTTTTCCGGTATTGTAGAAATCTTTCCATATTCGTTGTGCGTATATGAAGGAAGTCCTTGAATATTGTTTATAAAATAAATTTCAATCAAGAAAATTTGTTCTTTTTGGTTTTTTTCTTCTTCTTGTTTTTTTTTGCTACAGGAAATCAAAAATTACCTTACCTATTTGCGTACTTTATGTGCTTTAGTTTACCTGTTTCCATTGGTTGATGATAATTATTTACTTTTGTTTGTTTTTTTTTTGGAATTGAAAATATCACCAATCAAGTTTTTTGTTGTGTGGAAAAAAATGACAAAAGTATTCCGATAAAATTATGTTCACACTTGCCATTTAACCGGGTAACTGATCCGTGGGTGTATACACGTAAATATACTGAATTTTTATAAATGGTAATTTTTTATTTAAAATTTTTTCTGTTTATTAAAAATTTCTTATCGTTTACTAAATAAGTTTCACTATTAAATACAAAAGTGTCATCTGTCTGTCTTTAATATTAATAATTCCTATCAATTATCGCCAAGTTGAAGGTACTTTAATCGTTCAATATGAGTTTTTTATTTAATATTTTTCAAAACCCCAAAAACTCATCAAATGAAAACATAAAAAAAATTCTCTGCTGAAAACAAATCCTTCTTTTTGCTAAACTTTTTGCTAATTTTTCTTCCTTTAACGCGTATTTTTTTTTCTTACTGGTTTTTATAATTTTTGTAAAAACTGTTTATTCTTGAAAATAATTATTAATTGATTTTATTAAATACTTAATTATGTGGTTTTTATTTTTAATTATTTTTTTAAAATCTTAAATTTTGAAAAGTGCTAAAAGCTTCCGGAAATGAAGTAATTTGAATTAATTTAAAAAATAAATGAAAATTGATTTTTTTCTCACATTTGCAATGATAGTTTTTTAAATATTTCTTTTTTTTGGGGTGGGGGGGAAGGGGTTGGTTTCTAAATTTAGTTGTTAACTTTGGTGTTACTTCCTTCAAACTCTTACTTTGACTTTTGGTGAAAATGATGTTTGCTAGAAATTTGCAAATATCCATTTTATAGTTTGGAAAGTACAGCCTTGTCATTTTATACATTTTGCACATATATCCTAACTAAGGTAGTATTTGCATAAATAAAAGTTTGCCATTTTATAATATATGGTTCAAAAAACCACAAAACGGGACATTTCAATCATGTAAAAAATTTTCGAACAATTATTTTTCGTTAGTGAGAAGGCTGAGAATTTTCTGCAGTTTGGTTAGTGAGAAGGCTGAAAATTTTCTGCGGAATTTGCCAATAGGCGAAATTACCATAAATGAGGCGCTGAAAACCCACATGTGACTGTTGAGATGCCATTGTGGCCGCGGAAAGTGTCTGTCTGATGTGCTTTTTGGTCTGAAGGTGTCATTGGTCCCTATTTCTTTGCCGTCAATTCTGAGCACAGTAACCGCCTTTTTTTGTCCTAACCCTCCAAAAAATTTTATTTCTAAATTCCGCGCGACAACCTTCCAGAACGCATTTTTTTTTAGATTTGCTGATGTCAATTGACCTCCACGATCATACGATTTGACGTTGTTGGATTTTTTTTCTTGTAAAGTTACGCAACCGAATGAGGTGAACTCATTACCGTCAATTGTGAGCGCCTTAACCACACAGTAACCGCCTTTTTTTGTCCTGAACTCTCCTAAAATTCTAATTTTCAAATTTTGCGCGAAAAGCTTCCAGAACGCATTATTTTGAGATTTGCGCTGATGTCAATTGACCGCCAAGATCATACGATTTGACGTTGTTGGATTTTTTTTTGTAAAGTTACGCAACCGAATGGGGTGAACTCATTACCGTCAATTCTAAGCGCCTTAACCACACAGTAATCGCCTCTTTTTATCCTAAACCCTCCAAATATTTTAATTTCTAAATTCCGCGCGGAAAACCTTCCAGAACGCATTATTTTGAGATTTGCTGATGTCAATTGACCTCCACGATCATACGATTTGACGTTGTTGGATTTTTTTCTTGTAAAGTAACGCAACCGAATGAGGTGAACTCATTACCGTCAATTGTGAGCGCCTTAACCACACAGTAACCGCCATTTTTTGTCCTGAACTCTCCTAAAATTTTAATTTCCAAATTCTGCGCGAAAAGCTTCCAGAACGCATTATTTTGAGATTTGCTGATGTCAATTGACCTCCAAAATCATGCGATTTGACGTTGTTGGATTTTTTTTCTTGTAAAGTAACGCAACCGAATGGTGTGAACCCGTTACCGTCAATTCTGAGCGCTATGACCACACAGTAACCAGCTTTTTATGTCTTGAGCTTTCCTAAAATTGTAATTTTCAAATTTTGCGCGAAAAGCTCCCAGGACGCATTATTTTGAGATTTGCTGATGTCAATTGACCTCCACGATCATACGATTTGACGTTGTTGGATTTTTTCTTGTAAAGTTACGCAACCGAATGAGGTGAACTCATTACCGTCAATTGTGAGCGCCTTAACCACACAGTAACCGCCATTTTTTGTCCTGAACTCTCCTAAAATTTTAATTTCCAAATTCTGCGCGAAAAGCTTCCAGAACGCATTATTTTGAGATTTGCTGATGTCAATTGACCTCCAAAATCATGCGATTTGACGTTGTTGGATTTTTTTTCTTGTAAAGTAACGCAACCGAATGGTGTGAACCCGTTACCGTCAATTCTGAGCGCTATGACCACACAGTAACCAGCTTTTTATGTCTTGAGCTTTCCTAAAATTGTAATTTTCAAATTTTGCGCGAAAAGCTCCCAGGACGCATTATTTTGAGATTTGCTGATGTCAATTGACCTCCACGATCATACGATTTGACGTTGTTGGATTTTTTCTTGTAAAGTTACGCAACCGAATGAGGTGAACTCATTACCGTCAATTGTGAGCGCCTTAACCACACAGTAACCGCCTTTTTTTTGTCTGAACTCTCCTAAAATTTTAATTTTCAAATTTTGCGCGAAAAGCATCCAGAACGCATTATTTTGAGATTTGCGCTGATGTCAATTGACCGCCAAGATAATACGATTTGACGTTGTTGGATTTTTTTCTTGTAAAGTTATGCAACCGAATGAGGTGAACTCATTACCGTCAATTGTGAGCGCCTTAACCACACAGTAACCGCCTTTTTTTGTCCTGAACTCTCCTAAAATTTTAATTTTCAAATTTTGCGCGAAAAGCTTCCAGAACGTATTATTTTGAGATTTGCGCTGATGTCAATTGACCGCCAAGATCATACGATTTGACGTTGTTGGATTTTTTTCTTGTAAAGTAACGCAACCGAATGGGGTGAACCCGTTACTGTCAATTCTGAGCGCTATGACCACACAGTAACCAGCTTTTTATGTCTTGAGCTTTACTAAAATTGTAATTTTCAAATTTTGCGCGAAAAGCTCCCAGGACGCATTATTTTGAGATTTGCTGATGTCAATTGACCTCCACGATCATATGATTTGACGTTGTTGGATTTTTTTCTTGTAAAGTTACGCAACCGAATGAGGTGAACTCATTACCGTCAATTGTGAGCGCCCTAACCACACAGTAACCGCCTTTTTTTGTCCTGAACTCTCCTAAAATTCTAATTTTCAAATTTTGCGCGAAAAGCTTCCAGAACACATTATTTTGAGATTTGCGCTGATGTCAATTGACCGCCAAGATAATACGATTTGACGTTGTTGGATTTTTTTCTTGTAAAGTTACGCAACCGAATGGGGTGAACTCATTACCGTCAATTCTAAGCGCCTTAACCACACAGTAATCGCCTGTTTTTTATCCTAAACCCTCCAAAAATTGTAATTTCTAAATTCCGCGCGAAAACCTTCCAGAACGCATTATTTTGAGATTTGCTGATGTCAATTGACCTCCACGATCATACGATTTGACGTTGTTGGATTTTTTTTCTTGTAAAGTTACGCAACCGAATGAGGTGAACTCATTACCGTCAATTGTGAGCGCCTTAACCACACAGTAACCGCCTTTTTTTGTCCTGAACTCTCCTAAAATTCTAATTTTCAAATTTTGCGCGAAAAGCTTCCAGAACGCATTATTTTGAGATTTGCGCTGATGTCAATTGACCGCCAAGATCATACGATTTGACGTTGTTGGATTTTTTTTTGTAAAGTTACGCAACCGAATGGGGTGAACTCATTACCGTCAATTCTAAGCGCCTTAACCACACAGTAATCGCCTCTTTTTATCCTAAACCCTCCAAATATTTTAATTTCTAAATTCCGCGCGGAAAACCTTCCAGAACGCATTATTTTGAGATTTGCTGATGTCAATTGACCTCCACGATCATACGATTTGACGTTGTTGGATTTTTTTCTTGTAAAGTTACGCAACCGAATGAGGTGAACTCATTACCGTCAATTGTGAGCGCCTTAACCACACAGTAACCGCCTTTTTTTTGTCCTGAACTCTCCTAAAATTCTAATTTTCAAATTTTGCGCAAAAAGCTTCCAGAACGCATTGTTTTGAGATTTGCGCTGATGTCAATTAACCGCCAAGATCATACGATTTGACGTTGTTGGATTTTTTTTTGTAAAGTTACGCAACCGATGGAGGTGAACTCATTACCGTCAATTCTAAGCGCCTTAACCACACAGTAATCGCCTCTTTTTTATACTAAACCCTCCATAAATTTTAATTTCTAAATTCCGCGCGGAAAACCTTCCAGAACGCATTTTTTTTTAGATTTGCTGATGTCAATTGACCGCCAAGATCATACGATTTGACGTTGTTGGATTTTTTTCTTGTAAAGTTACGCAACCGAATGAGGTGAACTCATTACCGTCAATTGTGAGCGCCTTAACCACACAGTAACCGCCATTTTTTGTCCTGAACTCTCCTAAAATTTTAATTTTCAAATTTTGCGCGAAAAGCTCCCAGGACGCATTATTTTGAGATTTGCAGATGTCAATTGACCTCCAAAATCATGCGATTTGACGTTGTTGGATTTTTTTTCTTGTAAAGTAACGCAACCGAATGGGGTGAACCCGTTACCGTCAATTCTGAGCGCTATGACCACACAGTAACCGGCTTTTTGTGTCTTGAGCTCTCCTAAAATTGTAATTTTCAAATTTTGCGCGAAAAGCTCCCAGGACGCATTATTATGAGATTTGCTGATGTCAATTGACCGCCAAGATCATACGATTTGACGTTGTTGGATTTTTTTCTTGTAAAGTTACGCAACCGAATGAGGTGAACTCATTACCGTCAATTGTGAGCGCCTTAACCACACAGTAACCGCCTTTTTTTTGTCCTGAACTCTCCTAAAATTTTAATTTTCAAATTTTGCGCGAAAAGCTTCCAGAACGCATTATTTTGAGATTTGCGCTGATGTCAATTGACCGCCAAGATCATACGATTTGACGTTGTTGGATTTTTTTCTTGTAAAGTTACGCAACCAAATGGAGTGAACTCATTACCGTCAATTCTAAGCGCCTAAACCACACAGTAATCGCTCTTTTTTGTCCTAAATTCTCCAAAAATTTTAATTTCTAAATTCCGCGCGAAAACCTTCCAGAACGTATTATTTTGAGATTTGCTGATGTCAATTGACCGGCAAGATCATACGATTTGACGTCGTTGGTTACGACCAACATCCACCAAGCAATGCCCGACCGTATAACAGCTCGAAATGTGCAAAAATGTCATTAAAAATTACCTCAAAAGAATTGAGTTCTGCAAAAAGTTTTGTGGTGGCCATTTAAGTAATTATATATTCTACAATATATTTTAAGCAATCTAATTCAGTAAAAAATTGTTTCACATTTTTGCTGTATTTAGTTTTACTTTCTGAAGCGGAAATTGGATAATCCTCAATAACGTTATGGAACTTTCTGAAAATATTTAGTTTGCTAAGACTACTATTATTGTTTTTTTTTGTTGTTGTTGTTGTAACAAAAATTTAAACAAGTTAAAAACAAAGTATGAATAAATAAAAGACATATTTTCATATTGATTTGCTTTAATTTCATCTTTTATTATTTATTTTGATATCCTTAATCTATAATAATATCTGTTTATTATGTGTTTTTCTTTTCTCCATCCTCTTTTTATTAATTTTAAATTTTATTAAATCATATAACACCCATATATATATATATATGTATATATACATAATAAAATGTAATTTTCTTTAGGATTTTTACACTTATTTCCAATAGTTAGAATATAATAAATTAGAAAATTATATTAATTAATTAATTTTTTTTTGTTTTTAATTCGTACATTTTAATGACTGAGATTTTTATTTATATTATAATTATAAATATATCAACAGAATTGAAATAAATTTATTAAAAATTAATCTAAAACTATCGAATGGAACATGAATTAAAGGGGGGAGGGGATGGTGTTATTTGGGGGAATTCTCGGATAAATAAAAAGAAAGTTTTTACCAAACTGAACAATAACAGGAGAAGGAAAAATTACTATTGTATTTAGTAATGGCACACACCATACCATATGTTAACTTATCATATCAGATTTCACCTTAGTACGAGCACAGATGGTATATTGTCTGTGCTATGTGTGTACTCGTATTATCAAAGTACACAACCTATTTACAAACTGTTAGAACACCACACCATATAAAGTCGTTCTTTTCACCATGCACCATCATCATTTATACTAGCGCTCACTCAAAATCAGTTCATTTACTCACTCATTCATAATAACCAGAATCGCTTCTGGTTCCAACTTAAAATCTATACAAAAATTTGATAAATATTCATAACAAGAATAAATACAATAAATTAAAAAAAAAAATTACATAATAATAAATATAATTTTCATAATAATTTCTATTCAATTGCAATAACAAAATTATCTATTCGAGAGTGTAGCATCGGCATTTTCATATTCAGGATTTGTTATCCAATCTTCTTTGATTAGATCGGAACCCTTTTCAGCGATCATGATTACCGGCGCATTAGTATTGCCACTGCTAATTGTTGGCATAATGCTTGCATCGATGACTCGGAGTCCGCTAATGCCATAGACACGTAGCCTCGGATCGACAACAGCTTCTGGATCCCAAGCGGGTCCCATTTTGCATGTACCTGAAGGATGATAGATGGTCATCGAAATAGTACGCGCATGACATTCTAGATATTCGTCCGACAAAAATGGGAACTTTTTACAGTTTGGTAATGGTTTGCGATATAATTGAGAGCCGAACTGCTTGAATACTTTAGCTGCGGCGACACGTAAAGCGATTTTTGCACCTTCCACCATTGTTTTGACATCGAACGGATCATCGAAGTAGTTTGCATGTACCAGTGGAAAATGGAACGGATTATTTGATCGGAGACGAACCCAACCACGGGATCGGGGCCGTAATAGGAGAGGCATAATTGTCCAGCTGTCTTTATTGGCAATTGGCTTGTATACTTCTTGGTAGAGGCTTTCTTTGAGGCCGAGCACCTTTTTAACACGTGCACCATTATCGGAGTTTATAGATGCTGGCGCCATATGGAACTGTATATCCGGCCAGTCGAGAGAGTCATTCGAATACGGCGTGTGCACGAACGCTAGTCCCTCGACGCCGCCTAGTGTTGTCATGGGGCCACGTTCATTGATAACATATTGGAATGTTATCGCAGTCGGATTGAAGCGATCCTGAACGATAGCTACTGGTTTATCAACAAGGAATGTAAGACCACCCATTCCTACATGGTCCTGTAGATTCTCTCCAACTGGCAGATCCTTGACCACTTTAATGCCAACTTCCTCCAAATGCGTTTTCGGTCCTATGCCAGATAACATGAGAATCTGTGGCGTATTCACTGCTCCCGCCGACATAATAATTTCTTTCCGAGCTCGTATTTGTACGATTTTTCCGTTTTTAATAAATTCAACTGCGTTCGCACGCATCGTTTCCGGATCAATGATGATCTTTGTCACATGTGAGTTCATCGATAGATGAAAATTCGGTCGAAGACGGATTGGTCGAAGGAATGCCTTCGCTGTACTGCATCTACTACCGCGTCGTAGGGTTCCTTGTGCGATCATAAATCCAGTCTGTCGTTCACCATTAATATCTCGATTTTCGTAGCCAATTTCAGTTCCCGCCTCTACGAACGCTGCAACTAGCGGTGTATGCCAAGGTGACTCTTGAATCGTTAAAAGTCCACCTCTGCCATGGTATCTCTTGTTTCTCGCCAAATACGGATTTCGGTTATCCTCGGATTTTTTGAAATAATGCAGCACATTCTCGTAACCCCAACCTGGATTCCCTAGTGATTCCCAGTGATCGTAGTCATGCCGATTACCTCGCACATACAGCATATAGTTGAGAACGCTAGACCCTCCGAGGACTTTACCTCTGGGCCAATTACATCGGTTGTTTTTCATACCGAGACATGCTTTATTCGAAGGTTCGGTCTTATATTGCCAGTCGAGTTTGCTGAGCTGCAAATATGCTGCCAGTGAAGGCACATCGGATATTTCATTCTCGTCCGGACCAGCTTCCAATAACAGAACATTCCATGACGGTATCTCAGTTAATCGGTTAGCAATGACAGCTCCCGCTGATCCTGAACCGATAACAATAAAATCATATTCCAAGTACAGTCTCTGCTGATCGATCGGTCTCGATTCTGGATCTAAACGGTCGTAACGATAATATGTGATCGCTGCCAGCATCAACGGGATAAGCCATAGTCCCGTTGTCACCACACCAAACGTGGATTTTATCACAGTTGAGACTAACACCAAATTCAATACCATCTCTCCAATACAAATGCAGAATAGAATTTCCTAACCAGTAACTTTTCACCAAAATCAAAGAAAGAAAAATAAAATAATAATAAAAAATCCTCCTTCCACGTTCACGTCTTTCTTTTCTATTCACCGTTCACGCTTTGGTTTTTCTATTAAATCTTTTACAATGTGCCGCCGACTTCGTTCCAATCTTGAAATGTTAAACCTTTTGAAAATTTGCTGTTTGTTGCTTATCGCCTTTTGTCGTTTGGTTTTTCTTTCGAAACATGCCAAATTAGTCGCACACATTATGTGAAGAACACTATTGGACATCGTTATTGAAAGTCCATTCTGAAAAAAATAAATAAAAATAAAATTCAAATTAAATACAAAATTTAATAATATTTAAAAAAAAAACAACAAATTAAAAGTATTTTATTTTAATTGGCAATGGTAATTTTTTGACTAATTTGATTTTTCTTCTATTTTCAGGTATGTAGTAAGCTGCTGGTTGATATTCGATTCGAATTGGACAAAAGTGAGCAACAACCACCACACAAATGCTATTGATTGTCAGGTTCTTGAGACAACTTATTTTAAATGAATTTGTAGGTAAAAAAAGTTTCTTTGCAACAGTAAATAAAACCAAGAAATGAGTGTATTTCTAACGAAAAACTGATGGGACCTTGGTAAAAACTGCCCAAAAACAAAGCAGACACATTTGCTGAATGCCTTCAAGAAATATTTCAACATTGGAACCTTTTTTAACAAATGTTCTAATTACATTTGAATAGCTTTTAAGATCAGGTTTTTGTCTTTGCTTAGTATATGATCGATCCGCTGCAGTTATACTGTTGGCTATTTTCGGTCTAAAAATTTTTTTAGAGACTGGAACAAATGATAATCGGAAGGTGCTATATCTTCTAGCAGTATATAGTCGCTCATAATGATTGTTTGCCAAAATTGGTGGTCATTTGTCTGCAGCTGTTGTGTCAATTGAATTTTTTAAAGGTAAAACAACAAATCTTTTTTGAGAATTAATTTTTAACAAACATGATGACTTTTGTGCACGGCGTCGATGAGAGCAACACTCTGCCTCACTGCATCAATCTTTTCAGGTGTTTTTTTTTTGATGTTTAGATAAATGAGGTACAGGGGGAAACCTTCAAAAGGTACACGCCTGGAAGACCTTCTACCTGCCAGACGAGTTATGCGTGATTTTTACCTCGCTAAAACCTAACCTGTAGCTCTACCCTTTCTCCAGGAACGATGGTTCCCCGGCGGCACTGTTTATAAATACTTCTTCGCCGGTGCGTTCTTATTTGATATTACTGCTGTCCCGATATTATGACGCCTCGCAGCCTTTTCTTCATATGTGGTGTGAAGATCCTTGATTAAAGATTCCGCGTACTCTGCAACTCTGTTCCAAGCCGCTTGGCTCTTCAGCATGCACTCCACTATGTTTTCTGGACTGATGGAACGGTCCAGATTTTTCTCCAGATCTGCCCGTATTCCCTCGTAAAAGGTGCATTGGAAGAACACGTGTTCTGCATCTTCGATCACATCGCGGCAGTGATGACAGTTTGGGGAGTCAGTTCTCTTGAATCTGTGCAAGTATGCCCGAAAGCATCCATGCCCAGTCAAGAGTTGGGTAATGTAATAACCGACCTTCCCGTGCACGCGAGTGACCCATTTGGTGACATCTGGGATCAGCCGATGAGTCCACCGACCCTTCGTCGAGCTGTCCCATCTCTCTTGCCAGAGGCGAAGGATGTCGATGGGTGGGCATGATGCCACGGCGGTGACCGCATCGTGTGATACCGTTCGGTATGCTGACGCAACTCTGATCGCTGAGAGCCGCTGGACTGATGACATTGTCTTGCGGTATGTTGTTAACTCTAGCGATTTCGCCCAAACTGGTGCTCCGTATAGCAGGACGGAGGTAACTACAGTTGCCAGTAGTCGCCTTCGGATTTGTCTGGGTCCTCCGTAATTGGGCATTATCCGCGAAAGCGCGCCCTGTACTGCTGATGCCTTCTGCTGACGCTGGAGATATGCTCCTTGCAGTTGAGTCTGGCATCCAAGACCACTCCTAGATACCGGATGTAGGGTAGCGATGGATGTCGTGGTCGCCTACTCTTATGGTGATGTTCTCCATTTTCTACCGGCTACTCACAAGGAGTGCCTCGGTCTTATTTTCCGCCAAAGACAGGTCTGCCGATGTCATCCACTGTCTTATCCTCCGGATGGTGGTGGAGAATGCGGCTTTCAGTTCCTCCAGGTGTTTGGCTACAAGGACAACCGCTACGTCGTCCGCGAAAGCCATGAGTGTTGTGTTCGGCGGTAATTCCAGATGGAGTAGGCCGTCGTACATGACGTTCCACAAGAGTGGCCCCAGGACAGAGCCCTGAGGTACTCCTCTCGTGACCCTATAGTCCGCTGGTCCATCCTCCGTCTCGTAGTGTAGTAGTCGGTCACAGAAGTATGATCTGACCATCCTCCGTAGGTAGTATGGCACCCCCATGTTCTCAAGAGCCTCCAAGACTCGGTCCCAGCGGGCCGACTTAAACGCATTCTTGATGTCTTTTCAGGTGTACATTGGCTTAATTGTCACCCAGTCTTCGTTTTATCACCCAGTGTATGCATATTTTCAAAATTATTCATTACACACTGAATGATTGACTAGCTCGGCATATAATTAACACCAAAAAAGTCAAATAATTTACTTCACGTATTCACAATTGAACAATTTTGTAAATAAAATGTGTTAATAATTTGAAGACGTTGTTGTGGTGTTAGATGCTTCGTAATAAATTGTTATCAACCACTCCCTACAACTGTCAAATGCCAACAGACAAATTTCATCCAAATCAAAATGGCGGCCTAACAAAATCGACCTGGAACATATAAAGCTTACTCGAATCCGCGACCCCTTATGATAATCCAACACGTTAACAATTGAGACATACTAGACAGTACTCAGTCGAGACGGCCAATTTCATCAAACTCCTTTCCAAAAATCAATCTTCCGTATATGATCTGACCAACTCAGTATATTTAAACAACTCCCTAAAAGGGCTCTGGAAATTCTAAATTATTAAAATGGATCTCCAAGCCCAATAAACCAATAAACTCTCCCATTTTCTACGAGTAATTCTGCCAAAAATATTTTACCGCTGCTTACATTTCCTAGTCGAATCCTCAAATTTAATTCCCAATCATTAATGCGATTTCTACTTCCGACACTCGACTATACAGCAGAGTGTATATACATCGAGCCATCTATTTCATTGAATCCCATTTAGCGTAGAAAAGAGTGTTGTCCCGGTGTGTTTTTAGGCATAAGTCAAACTTTTAACTGAATCTCTGGTAACCGGGCTTTTTTTTCGAAACTCAAGAGAATTCTTCCTAATATTCGAATATTTTTTTTACCAATCGATATTTCCAAGTAAATAAAGCTAACAAATTCTCGTATAATTTTCCAATGTACTCTCTGTGTTCGACAGGAAAGTCAACTTGGCCTCATCCTCTACAATATTTCCGAAATTCTTTAACAGCCTCCAAAACTGGTTTACCAATTGAAAAAAAACTGTGTCCACGTAACTTTTACTTGCCGGTATAATACATGCTCTTGCAAAAAACTTAATGTCAGTCAAGAGTTTGTCTAAGCCCTACGCACCTAGGACTTAAAGATTAGAACTAAGCAGACGACATCGACAGCTACGTAGACTTTTATAATAACTAACAATAAACAGCCAATTACTTTTATGCAATTCCCTACTGAAATCTATTTGGGCTTACGGACTAGAACTCTGGAACTGACGAATCCAATCTCTTCTTCAGTCAAAAATACATCGTAAAATTTGTCGCTACTCCCTTTTATGTTCGTAATAGTCTCTTTGATTACTTAAAGTTCCGTATGTTCGTAATGCGACTGTATCTTTTTCTCGTTATAAAATGTTCCATACTTTATTCATCCACTTCCTTGTCCTATAAACATCCACCGATAACTTTAATGGTTTCTATTATTTAAATCTATTTACGAGGTCTGTTCAAAAAGTATCGCGAATTTTGTGTATTTTCAAAAATTATTTATTTATTCATGAATATCTATTTTGTCCCCTTCAAAGTACTCCCCACCTTGTGCCAACGTTTTTTCCAATCCTCGAAGCGCTTCAAAAAATCATTTTTTGTGATCTTGTTCAGCTCCTCCTTCGATGCCGTCTTTATCTCCTCAATCGTAGCGTAGCGTCGTCCTTTCATAGGGCTCTTCAGTTTCGGGAAAAAGAAAATGTCACAGGGGGCCAGATCTGGGGAATACGGTGGCTGCGGCATTATTAGAGTGTTGTTTTTGGCCAAAAATTCGCGCACAAGCAACGATTCGTTAGCAGGGGCGTTATCATGCTGCAAAAGCCAATTTTTGTTCTTCTACAAATCCGGGCGTTTCTGGCGCATAATTTGCAGGTAATATTCCTTATTGACTATTCTACCCTGTGGCAAGACCGAACTTGCTTTTTCGTCGTTCACATCAGATAAAACTGTAAGCAAAACCTTCACATTCGACCGAACTTGGCTTTTTCGTCGTTCACATCTTCTCGGCCCTCTGAGAACATTTTATACTACTGATAAACGTTGCTTTGGTCCAAGATACTCGTAGCTTCACCATTTGCCACAGTCAACATTCGGGATGTGTCCGCGCAATTAATTTTGTTTTTCACACAAAATTTTATACAGATTCTTTGGACCATTTTTTTGGAATGGGCAAAAATCGAAGACGAGCCAAAACACGTGCAAGCAAAGCAGCTGTCAAAAATTAACTGAACATTTAAAATGGCCGAACTTGTCGGCATAAGTGAGAGACATGACTACCAACATAACGCCACAAAAAAATAAGAAAATCGAATATACGTAACCCGCGTAAAAATCAAAATTCGCGATACTTTTTGAAAATTACCATAATTTTTTAGTTGGAAATATTAAAAAAAAAGGAACAACAAATTAAAAGAAAATTTTTTTTAACTTTGAGCGAAATTTTTTTCACACAAAATAGAGTCGATAGCAGCCATTGATCTTCGAATCAGATTGGGTAGATTTAATTTTGTAAGGTTAAATTGGGTTCAACAGTCAGTTTTGAGCATTGAATTTGGACTATACTCGATTATCTGAATAGTGAATATTATTGATTTTTGAATTTTGTATAAAAAATCGACTTTCTGATTCAGTTCATCTAACGATCTAGTACGATAGGTATCGATGGATTTAAACCTTATAAAGTAGATATTAAACCCTACAAAAGGAAATTGCCTATTTAACAGTTTATCAAGCAACAATTTTGTTGTCTATCTTTTTTTGCACAATTGAAATTTTATTCGTTTAACTCTTGATTAAATGGACAAAAAAAAAATCCAAAACGCATCATGGCCAATAAAAGTTCCGAAAAAAAACAACCCAAAAAACCAAATCATTTATTTTCTTTCTTTCCAATTAATTATGCTTACCCCTGTCCCAACTCCCCCTCTCCCCTTCTCCCCAAAAAACCCGTTTCCATGTTGATTCATGGCGTTATTTATGATTTTCATGTTTGATGCGATTGAATTTTTCACTATCGATCAGCATGTAATCTTGTCAAGGTCGTACTTTTGAACTATGAAACGTTGACCCGATGTGAAAATGTGTGTTTTTGGGTCATTTTCAATGCACATTATCACATGTTGTCTATTCGTGAACGCATATTCGAGCAACAGTTGCAGCCATGCATTTGTGTCAAAGACGATAATAACGTTAATTAATTTCTGCATTCGTTGGTAATTTTGTTGTTATTGTTGCTGTTAATTTAATGAATTTTTTTTATTGCTTTTTAATTGGTAAATAAATAATAAAAAACTTCCCATAATAAAATACGTTTTAATACAAAAATAATAAAAAAAGATTGTTCGAGTCTGCAAAATATATTTCGAAGATAGAAATTTGTCTTGTTTAATTCGATTTTTGTCCTTGCTCTACTAAACAGTTTATATACAAAATCTTTTAAATATTTAAGCAAAAAATAAGTTGGAATTATCCAGTCTCGACTATGACGAGTGGTATTTTGTTTTTTTTTCACCATAAATTTAACAATAATTTATGAAAAAACGTATAAAATATTTTTAGACAGTGATCGGACACAAGCGGCACACCATCATCATCGGGCAAGCTAACCTTTCTAAAACTTCCGTTCGATTACATTGACCTAAAATGGCTATCAATCAAAAATTCAATTTAAACTATTGTAAATATTTTGAACTCTTTTTATTATTATTATTTTTTTTTTAAATTTGTTTAGCTATCTACAACTATATAAATATTGTAACAAGCAGATTTTTATGACAAAGAAACTACAATCATCGGTGTTTCTCCATCTAACGTTCGTTTTTTCCCAACAGAAGATTTAATTGTATTTTTTCACAATCAATTTCACACTTAAGCCGCTTAATCATATGTATTTTGACAGCTGACATAGCAGGGCTTGCTTGTGACAAGTTCGGCCATTTTAAATGTGCAGTTAATTTTTGACAGCTGGTTTGTTTGCTCAATTTCGACCAAAAACAGCATCGTATTAACATTGCTAAGGAGCTGTTGGACTCTGTCCGCGACGACCCAAATTTGCTCCAGAGGGTCATTACTGGTGACAAATCATGAGTTTATGGTTATAACGTGGTATCCAAAGCTCAATCATCCCAATAGAAGTTGCCGCACGAGCCAAGACCGAAAAAATCGCGACAAGTTCGGTCGAATGTGAAGGTTTTCCTTACAGTTTTCTTCGATTGCAGCGACGAAAAAAACTGTAAGGATCCCCAGATCTGGGCCCCTGTCACTTTTTCTTGTTCCCGAAACTGTTGAGCCGCATGAAAGGATGACGCTACGCTGAACAAAATCAGAAAAAATGATTTTTTGAAGTGCTTCGAGGATTTGGAAAAACGTTGGCACAGGTTGGGATTACTTTGAAGGAGACAAAATAGATATTCATAAATAAATAAATAATTTTTGAAAAAAACCAAATTCGCTATACTTTTTGAACAGACCTCGTATTTTGACAGCTGACATAGCAAGGCTTGCTTGTGAAAAAGTTCGCTTGATTCTGCACAGTAGTCTTTGGTTGATAAACTTTTAAATATGGAAAGATAAAAATGCTGTTCTATAGAAAAGATAAAAATGCTGTTCAAGGAAGAAAAAAATTATCCGATGTGTGTGGAGAAGATCTGTTAAGTGGAGCGCCAGTGCTAAAATTGGTTTGTAAAATTTCTATCCGGCACGTTCTGGAAGGCCAGTTGAAGCTGATGAAGACAAAACAACTCGTGAGATCGCTGAGAGATTAAATTTATCGAATTCGACCGTTCATGATCATTTGAAATGGCTACGTTTAATCTCAAAGCTCATCTTCTTACGGGAAAAAAAATTGTGCCGTCACATCGACGTTTGTGATTTGCTTCTCAAACGCCAAGAAAATGATCCATCTTTCAAGCGTATCATCGCTAAGGACGAGAAATGGGTTGTCTACAAAAATGTTAAGCGCAAAAGGTCCTAGAGTAGAAAAGATGAACCGGCTCAAAGCACTTCGAAAGCCAGTATTCATAAAAAAGGGGATTTCAAAGGAATTGTTTATTTTGAGCTTCTACCGAGCAATACAACGATCAATTCGGAAGTGTACTGTCATCAGTTAGACAAATTGAATGATTCACTTAAAGAAAAAAGGCCAGAATTTGTCATTAGGAAAGGTATAGTGTTCCAACAGGATACATATGGTACAAGTTTGACCACTCGGCAATGAAACGGGAGACGCACAAATCATGAACGAAGGGAATTGCAGGCCCATGATAGAACCCCATAGAACATATCACTATACAACAAACCAATCGCGTTATATATTACTCTGGAAACTGAAACAATTCCTTCCCTCCACTTATTACCTGATAATATAATCATACCTGGCACAACGGCATTTTCAAGTATCTGTGAATATTGAACACAGGGTAGTATACTTGGCCCTACAGTTCCGATATTCCTATTTACCCTAACACCTTACGGAGACGACACAGCCATATTAACAAACTACAAAAATCTTCTAGTTGCTTCCAATATTCTACAAAACTATATCCTCAAACTCCGACTATAAAGCGTTCAAATAAATTTTACTCTTCGTAGTGAATCATCCCCCCCCCCCCCATAGCCCTTAATGACAATATTATTCCTGAAGCAGAGCAAGTGCCTAATTTAGAATTAAATCTTGACAAACTAGTTAAACGGCTGGACTCATGCTCAAATTATTTATAACACTGTAATGAAACCTGTATGGTCTTATAGACTAGAATTCTGCCTTCCAAATCCAGTCGTATCTAATCCATTCAATTAAAAATCCTTTTTTAAAATTGTAAATTCTCCTTTTGATATTCGTAACACGTGGAGTTACTGTTTCTCGTTATAAAAAGTTGCAAGAGAATTATCCTCAGTAACTCTCCCCAGGAACACCCTCCGTCGTTTGAGAAGGCAACGGCCACGAGACTTATTAAGCTAATCAAAGGTTGAAGTACCATGAGATGGGTGTTATGTTCTCCTTCAGGATTCACAATATTCTAATGATATACCTAACTTAAACAAGAAATCTGCTTGTTACTTTTTGTAGCTGTGTAAAAATATAACTTATAAAAAAAATTAATACGCATAAAAGTATGCAAAAAGTAAACTGGAAATTAATAGTTCCGAATTGAGGGCTAAAAGCTTTTTCAATATTAATTTTGCATAACAGTTAGGCGTTGTACACTCGTTAGTATGGAAAATTAATACGAATATTATGTTGCGCCTAAAAGTCAACTATGTATGAATGCAATGAAAATTGGCGTAGCGCGAATTGAAAAGATTTTTGAGCTTTAACATATGCCATGCCACACAGTGTCCAACTCAAAATTTGTCTGTTGAAACTCAAGCTCATAAAAAAGCTTTTGTTTTACGCTTAGATCTTGTTAAAGCTCAGACAGTTAGTAAAAAGTTCATGAACCTACACATAACTTAGAATGCAATAAGTCACAATATTTAAGCTTAGATTACACCGTGCGTCTAATAGACGATCTAAAGATGAAAGTTCCCCTTTTTTGCGCGTCTAACAGTGCATATGCAGGAGCACTTACGCACTTTGCGCGTGAATGGGATTGTGTTGATTTGCCGCAAATAAAATTTGTGTATGTCACAATCTGCCTAATTATAGTGTAATCGCTTGAATGAAGAATATCTGCAAGAATTATTAATTGCTATGCACGCGCAATTAAGCCCAGAAACAAGGAATTTCAACATGTTGAAATATATTGTATTTTTGATCGCGTGTTGGTTTGTGAATTTTTTGTGATTGGTTAATGCTCCAATTGGTCGCTGCTGTTCTTATTTTATTGGAAAAATTATGACGCATTTTTTCTGTTTTGTAAAAAGAGTTTTTATTTTATATAAAAAGAATAACGATCAGTCAATGGTATAGATATTGCCCATTTTGCTTGGTAACCTTTTGCCATATTTCAGTGTGCTTTATAATTCCTCGTTTATAGAAGAATCTGCTTTATCAGCAAAGAACTGAACAAGGTGTTGAGTTACAGCCTCATCTTAATTGAACGTCATACCATGCAAGGAGCTTTGGAGACGGATGATCGCGAATCCTTTACGATTAAAGTGCTCCGGACCTTTCTGGTTGAAGGATTCGTTCAAACTGTGAAATCGTCAATAGTACAATTCTGAATTGATTGCTTGGTTCCTTGGTAAAAGCTCAAGAAACACAACACCTTCAAAATCCCAGTACACTGAGACCGTAATTTAACTTTCCTTTGACGAATGTCCGCTTTCGTTGATTATCACGCTGATACCAAGACCGTTTTCACGCCACAGTGTGGTAAGCCATCCAATTCTCATCACCAATTATCAATCGCCTTAAAAAAAGGAGTGTTTTCCTTACGTTTAATGAGCATGTCGCATATGCTTATGTATGCCGTCAAATGAACTTCGTTGAGTTCATGAGAAACCCAAACATCGAGCTTGCTTATGTATCCCATCTGCTTCAGGTAGTCGTAAATGATTGAATGACGGATTTTAAATTTTTCTGCATTCTCTCGTGTCATGTAACGCTGGTTTGACTCAATTAATACCTTTATTTAGTCCTCATCAACCTCGGTTTTCCTTCCTGACCGGGGAGCGTCGTTGGGATCAACGTCACTAGAATGGAATTTCGTGAACCATCGTTGGAATTGACGCTCTTGTAGAGCATTGTCACCGTAAACTTTACGCAACTTTTCATAAACTTCGGGCACGTTCTTTTCTTTACGAAATTAAAATAATAAAATATGACGAAAATGGACTTCCATCTTCAACTTTCCATCAAATCCGTAGAAAATTTAATCCGTAAAATGAAGCTTAACTATCACATATGCATAACATAAATGCGAATAACTCCTAGCACTTTCAAAAATGAAGTAACGCCATCTGTTGTGAGAAAATGCGTCATGACTTTTCCGAAATGCTCTAAAAAAATCCTGAAAAAATGTCAACGTGATTTTTGCAAATTTGGCATTTATTATTTTCTTTAAAAAATTATATCTCCAAATGTCTATTATCAAATTGTACAGATGATCATGACCTCAGAGGTAGTTTAAAAATACTCTCAAATATATTTCATCGACTAAAAGCTCCGCTTATGGCGCTCTCATAGAATTGCGCTGCATTTTATCTGTGGCAAGAGGTCTGCATCAAATGAAAATGCTAATTTTCAGGGAAGTTATTGTTAAATCCTATTTTATGGACAGGTTTTTTTTCTCGTTTTATTTTTGTTTTATGTTCTTTTACATGTTTGTCAAGTATGAGGTGGAATTTCTTATATTAAAAAGAGATTCATTTTATGTCTGAACTCATTCCGAAACATACCAAATAATGTTGAATATTTCCTATTTTATGTTAAAAAAGAAGAATTTCTAAAATGTATTTTCTGCATTTCAGATTAGAATTTTATACTGTTTTTTTTTGTATGTTAGGACCCTTAGACGTGAGTCAGGTGCCAGTTTTGGTAGGAGAACCACGGCGACTTCAAGTTTTTTTCTGAACGAAGCTGGTCTGTTTCTAGACGACTAGATCAGTTAGAATTAGTTAAATTTTGTGGAGCATGTTAAAAGTGGACTTGGAAATGAAGATGTCTGTTCTGGGACCTTGAAAATATTCCTCCATTACTGATATTCGCTCAATATATGCAGAACGCCACAGGATTGGCAAATAGGACGTGTGTGGTTTCCAAAAGAAAAGTTATTCTGAACAGTTTTTTTGTGCGCAGCATTTCGGTAAGGATATTGTGTGGACTGGTTTGTTGGTTGTGGGTCAATGAGATGCTTAAAATGTCACACTATAAGTCCAGTCTGTATGTCTACGTATGGCTGAGGATGTTGTTTGCCATTCTGTTAATAGGCGAGCTGTATTTGGGATAGAGTTTCTTCAGCCAACTGATCAGCCAACGTTCATTTCCCTTGATTCCCACATGCTGTGGCACCCTAAAGTCAATACTATGTCGAATCTCGTTGAGTACAGAATCATTGAATGGGTCGGTAATAGCGTTGAGAGGGGCTTTGCTATAAAAGGTCAATAGCAATTTGAACTGCCGATTTTTCTGGGCCAAAGGCCCCGTACGGAAAGACCCCGTAGTATAGAGCATGGTATTGGTTGTCATTGTCCTAAATAACTGCACAGAATGAATAAACATTCTTCGAGCCCGTCCAAATTTTTCGAGGAAAATTTCCTTTTTAAACCAATTAAGAGACGTAAGATATTCTCAATACCGCTTTCAACTACGGCTTCCAATCTGGATGTGGAAGGGAAGTTCCGAAGTGAAGAGAGAAAGTGAAAGGATCTGTCCCGAATGTTGAGATTGTTAATAATAAATGCGATGAAGTGCCTTTTGAGTTAAGGGTGGTAATAATACAATACTATTAATAAAAAAAGCAATAATTCTGATTCGGGGTTTGTAAAGATGCAAAGAAAGATGAGCTTTCGACAAGTTTCGTTTCGGATTGAGTACACCGGGGAAGTCCAATGTTAACAGCCGCCTCCATACGCCTTAACTCTGCTATTGGCATTCTGACATATTAATAATGTGTCATTGGCAATTCTGATTGCTTGTAAAGTAATTTTTTTTTTTAACATAAATAAATTTAATTAATAACTTTTGTGGAATTTGGTGAAAAAATATATTGAAAATTTCGGAAAATTGTTGATATACGAGGTATGTTCAAAAAGTATCGCGAATTTTGTGTTTTTTCAAAAATTATTTTTTTTTTTTATGAATATCTATTTTGTCCCCTTCAAAGTAATCCCCACCAGATATTATAAACTTGTGCCAACGTTTTTTCCAATCCTAAAAATCCTCAAAGCACCACCAGATATTATAAACTTCATTTTTTGTGTTCTTGTTCAGCTCCTCCTTCGATGCCGTCTTTATCTCCTCAATCGTAGCGTAGCGTCGTCCTTTCTTGGGGCTCTTCACCTTCGGGAATAAGAAAAAGTCACAGGCGGTTAGATCTGGGGAATACGGTGGCTGCGGCATTATTAGTGTGTTGTTTTTGGCCAAAAATGGCAAAAGCCAATTTTTGTTCTTCCACAAATCCGGGCGTTTCTGGCGCATAACTTGCAGGTAATATTCCTTATTGACTGTTCTACCCTGTGACAAGAACTCATTTTGAACCACGCCCGTTTAATCGAAGAAAACTGTAAGCAAAACCTTCACATTTGACCGAACTTTGGTATCCACAGTATAACCATAAACCCATGATTCGTCACCAGTTATGACCCTCTGGAGCAAATTTGGGTCGTCGCGGACAGAGTCCAACAGCTCGTTAGCAATGTTAATGCGATGCTGTTTTTGGTCGAAATTGAGCAATTTTGGTACGAATTTCGCGGCGACCCATCTCACGCCCAAATCATTGGTAAAAATCGAATGGCACGATCCAATCGATATGTTTAAGTCCTCAGCAACTTCTCTAACGGTGATTCGACGATTGGCCAATACTATTTTCTTCACTTCATCAATGTTTTCGTCTGTTGTTGACGTGCTCAGGCGTCCGGCGCCAAAAAAAATAATATTTTGTACCACTGATAAACGTTGCTTCGGTCCAAGGTAGCTTCACCATATGCCACAGTCAACATTCGGAATGCGTCCGCGCAATTGATTTTGTTTTTCACACAAAATTTTATACAGATTATTTGTACCAGTTTTTGGAATGGGCAAAAATAGAAGACGAGCCAAAACACGTGCAAGCAAAGCAGCTGTCAAAAATTAACTGAACATTCAAAATGGCCGAACTTGTCGAAAATCGAATATACATAACCCGCGGAAATTTAAAATTCGCAATACTTTTTGAACAGATATCGTTATAACTTTAATAATCGATTTAAATAATAAAATTTGAAAGAAAAAATTTTTATGGAAGATATTTGAATATTATTTCTTTAATTTGAATTTCAACTTTAAATTTTATTTTTAATGTTTTTTTTCCCCCATTTTGTTTGGTTATTTTTTTGTTGTTGTTGTTTTTTTTGCAAAAGAAAATTATGTCGATTTTCACCTGAATTGACAAAATTATTATAAAAACGAACAAGTTTTTGGCTCCTTCACTTTTATCCAAAGTGAGAGTATATTTATCATCAATATTGCGGCGTCACTGACATCATCTTTGCACTATGTACCCGTACAAGTATTTATGTCTGTGACTATCGATACAAAATCCAGTTTTATCCAATTAACTTTCACTATAATCCTCAACTGGATAAGGGGACTAATAATGGTAGAAGTGCCAAGATCATGCGAAAAAGACGTTTTTTGTGTCATCTGAGCAGTGTGTCAATAAAATCCACTTCACAGCTTACTAATACGAATATCATAAATGTTGGCTATTACATTTAAAATACCCTTTCTTTCGCTGTTCGGTTTTTTTCCTTCTCTCTCCATACATGTATGTGTATATAAGAAAGAAAAAAGTTTACTTTCAAAAAGTTTCGCAAAGAGCACAACAAATGAGAATAAAATTTATTGTAAGGTTTTCGTACTCATTGAGGGATAGTATTTGAAGACAAACCCGAACAATTTTTTATTAATCATTTGAGACCTACAATATGACCATCGGAATAACAGATGGCATCAATCCAGTTTGAATTCCATTTCCATTTTCATTTATGGAACGATTAACTCGACCAACATTCAGTCAGACTAGGCTGTAAGTCCAAAGTGGTTCGATTATCTGTACACTGATACACTGATCGGTCTTGTTTTTTAGTCCTTCTACTCTGTTTATTCTATTTTTGTTAATTTTATTATTATTTTCAGACATTCTATTTCGATATTAAAATTTGTTTAATATTTATTTGTATATGTATTTTTTGCAAGTAATTTTTTCCTTTCAAAAAACTTCAACAAATAATTGACAATTTCAATAATTCGAGATATTATTTATAAATATTACAAAAACTAGAATGACTTATGAATTGGTATTACGATTGTCGAATAACTTCTGAAAATTCAAATTACAAGTAAGTCGATTTGATGTTTTGATTTTTCATCAAGTTTAACATGAAAATAACGTTCATTTATTGATTATGATTCCTTGAGTGATATTATTTAAAAAGAATTATTCAATATATTGCTCGGATCTTGTCATTATCTATGAAATATAATATACAATTTAAATGGCCGCCAAAAGATTTCTTCCAGGACTCGATCCTTTTGAGGAAATTTTTAATGAGTTTTTTTGCACCTTTCGTGTTATGCTATGGTAATAATTTGTGGAATATGTTAATTTTTAAATGCTCCCAAATTTGAGAATTGTTTAGGTAAACATGATATTTTGGAGGCTAAATGACATCACCAAATTTTGAAACTACGCGTTCTGGTAAGTTTTCGTGCAATCAAGTAAAAATTTGTCGTATTGTGTGGCTTGTGGTGCTGTTTTGTTCCAACCACATAAGGTCAAGATTAAAAAAATTTTAAGTTAACGTGTGGACATGACGCTCAAAACTGTCTTCCCTTCTTAATGTTCGAAGAAATACAGGTCAACGACATTTTCAGATCAAAATGCAATCACGTTTTGTAGATACAATGGCTATTTTACAGTCACTTGTGGATTTTCATATACTTCAATTTGACTTATTAATGTATCCACCAAGCAAGTTATGACCTTCATTATTGGAATCATCACATTTGTAGAAAGTGTTCATAATTATGGCGCTGTTTTTTGTTGCAAAACCCAATCTAAACAAATTTTTGACAGCTGTCAAATGACAGCGTTATATTTTTCGAACCGCAAAATGGATATTACTATTCTTTGTAAATTCGATCATACTCCACGGATAATGATAATACTCTAACATTGCTTGAAATCTACGGGATGGAGCAAGACCGCGCTAAGCTATGCAACATAAAAAAATATTATCTGCATTTTGTGTATGCATTGAAAAGTAAAGTGGGAAGGTGGGAGCCTTGCGGCATGCCGCTTTCTGGCATGTGGAATGAGTAAATAAAAAAAAACATGAAAGTTCATCCTGTAAGTACAGTAGTAAAAAAATTCTGTATTTCTTTTTCCATAATATACTCGTTAGTACAATAAATGACTGATAATATCCACTAATTTTCTTGAAGAAGTTAAGATTTTGCTCAAAAAATAAAGTTTACTTGTGATAATGAGTTCTGATTTGAGAGCAATTTTTTTTAATCGCTCAATTCTTAAATGGAACCTCAGTAAAACTGTGTCCATACCTTTGCTAAATTTTAAGTATTTTTGAATTTGTAAAAAAAAATTTAGGCTAAGTTATTAAAATATTGAATTGTGTTGGGTTCCCGGCCAAATGGCCCAGACAATCAGATTGGACCAACGGCGAAAGACTAACACATCCACCAATTCAGTCTACTCAACAACCAATCCAAAAATTTTCTCAGAATTCGGTTAGGTCATACCGCACTAATCCATGATTTCCTCTTCGATGAACAATCTTGTTGTTATTGCCATTCCTGTCGTGTTCTCGTATCGACTTTATCTACAATAAAATTTCTTTATGAATAGAACTCCTTCCAATAAGGAGCTCCTAGACCTCACAACTCATTTCCCAAGTCCTATCTTTAATTTTCTAAAATATACTGCCTAAAATTTAACCACTTCTTATTGTTCCCTTCAATTAACTATCGACCAGTGTCATTAGGTAAACTGGCAATAGAGTCAGCAAATGGCCTCATAGTTGTGGCGCTACAAAATGACACCTAACTTTTGTCTCAGAAACCTTACAAACAAACGAAACAAAACTTTTCGGCTAATTTCTTTTCTTCTGTTTCTTTTGAGGCGATTAAATTGGTTTAGCCGATACTGTCTTGCATTTCTGCATAACTTCTAACAGCGGAAGACCAACACATCCATCAAATCAGTTTACTCAACAACCAATCCAAAATTCTTCTCAGAATCCGGGTAGGTCATACCGCACTAATCCATGATTTCCTCTTCGACGAACAATCTTGTTGTTATTGCCATTCCTGTCGTGTTCTCGTATCGACTTTATCTACAATAAAATTTCTTTATGAATAGAACTCCTTCCAATAAGGAGCTCCTAGACCTCACAACTCATTTCCCAAGTCCTATCTTTAATTTTCTAAAATATACTGCCTAAAATTTAACCACTTCTTATTGTTCCCTTCAATTAACTATCGACCAGTGTCATTAGGTAAACTGGCAATAGAGTCAGCAAATGGCCTCATAGTTGTGGCGCTACAAAATGACACCTAACTTTTGTCTCAGAAACCTTACAAACAAACGAAAAAAAACTTTTCGCCTAATTTTTTTTCTTCTGTTTCTTTTGAGGCAGTAAATTTTTTTGAATTTCTGCATAACTTTCGCTAATTACTCGTACCAAATTTTCTGTACATAGTCCGTACGAGTAAGTAAACTTTCTGAAGTTATGCGTGGGTGGATGAATTTTTGAAACGGAAATATTCCGCATTATTATTATCAAGGTAACATTTAAGGTAAAGGTAATAACGTAAGACGATTTGGTAAGTTGAAATGACGACTAATAGTTTAGCATTTGTTATGAAATCTCAGACGAATACGTAATGTTCAGTCGTTGTGGATTTTTTTTTTGCATTTTTGTTTTGATTCGTTTTATTGAATTTTTGTCTTTTCTTTTTCTTTGTTTTTTTTGTTTTAAAGAGAGTGAAATTCATTGTCATTATTACGAGGTAAGAGTGATTTTAAACCAAATAAAAAAGAAAACCGTACAAGAAGAAAAAGAAGCAAAAGCAAAAAAAGAAACAAATCATTTTCTCCGCCAGAAAGATATAATAACAAAGAAAATCAAATTAAAAAGAGAGTATTATAGGGGAGTAAAGGGGGTTTAAAAAAAACTAAAAAAAAAATTGTTTATCAAATTTTTATTTGCCTATTTCGGTTTTGCAAGTGAATTTTTTCGAGTTTGATTGTATTTGATTCGAAAAGTTGAAAGGTATTTTCGAAAAAGTTTTCTGAATTTAACCAAAGCTAATTATTTGTTCACTTTCTTTGGTAATGCCAGTTTGCAAATTTTTCTTTTATAATTTTCTTTCCGTTTCTATTACTTTATTTTCCCTTAATCCTCTCAATCTTTCTATGACTTAACACTTTTCCGCTTTGTGATTTCGTTTTTCTTCTTTTTTTTTGGAGTTTCCGGAAGTGAGAATTTTTTTTTTCAAATGATTCCGAAACAAATGAGAAATTATGAAATAAGAACTAAAATATTAGTTACGTAATAATTTATTTTTTTTGGAGCATAAATAATTAATTAATAATGGCGTACACGTTTTTTATTGTGTATTTTAGCCAATTTGGTGAAATGTCGACAATTCCATAGAGTGAAGGTTTAAATAAGTTTAGTTTTGATTGAAAATGACCGATTAACCAGGAAACTTTTGTTGATTTTACAGTCAAGGCAACAATATTCGTCGTTTCGAGATTGAATGAATTTTCGTACAAATCTAAACATCGAAAATAATCGTGTATCAAATCATGTTGGTTTCTTGAAAGTACCTTAGAAATTTTGTTCGAGATATTTCATAAAACATATTTATTATTATTCATTTTAGTGTATTTGAATGGAATAGTTTTTTAATCCGTTTCGGTCAGATAAGTAAGTGTATGGGCATTGAATGAAATTATAAATTTTCAATTAATGGAATAATGCAGGAGAAATATTTGTAAAAAGTTTCTTAAAACTTTTCGTCAACTATTGGTTAGCCGAAAAAGTTCGTGGTGTTTTTGAGTAAAATAATATTCTCCATTATTATCGACAATGTATCGCTTGCCGCTTTTTGGGGTTTCTGGTTGAAAAACTGATTCAAATGGTTTTCGAAGGTCTCTCTTGAAGCCAGCTTAGTTCTATCAAGCGAGTTTTGCAGAGATCGAAACAAGTGGTAGTATGAGGCTATACAGTGCATATATCAAAATTTCCCAGAAAAATTCTCCTAACTTTTAGCGACTCATCAAAGATGTGTGTGGTCGTGGGTGATTGTGGTGGAAGACGAACCCGGTCCCTTAGATTAATTCTGGTCGTTTTCTCTCAATGGCTTGATATAATCTGTCGAGTTGTTCACTATACAGTATCGAATTAAGAGTTTACCATCCAGTCACACTATTCATGATCTCTTCCGAAAAATATTCTTGTATTTTACCCATTTTCCATTGCCAATTATGAGTTGCTTCAGAAAGAGCTCGATTTCATTGCGCTTCAGCAGCATACCGCAGATGTTAAATATTGAATTAGAATCTTTGTTTCTTATGGCATGAAAATAAATAGTTTTTGAATATTTATTTTTATGGCATCAGAACTCTTCGATACAAATTCGAAAACTTTTAATTTTTATGGCATCATAATTCTTTTACACGAAATTCAAAAAATTATTCATTTTTATAGCATCAAAATCCTTTAATATAAATTAAAAACATTTTTATGGCATTAGAATCCTTCAATACGATTTCAAAAAATTTTTAACTTTTATGCCATCAAAATTCTTCAATACGAATTCAAAAACTTTTAATTTTTATGGCAACAGAATCTTTTGATACAAATTAAAAACCTTTTAATTTTTATGGCAACAGAATCTTTTGATACAAATTAAAAAACTTTTAATTTTTATGGCATCAGAATACTTCAATACGAATTCAAAAACTTTTAATTTTTATGGCATCAGAATCCTTCGAAACGAATTTAAAAGCTTTCAATTTGTATGGCATCAGAATCTTTCGATATAAGCATAACCTTATTGTTCATCAATCCTGGCTGTGAAAGTGTTTGTGATCGTTCATCTCTCTTTTGTAATGATCTCTTCCGAAAAATATTCTTGTTTTTACCCATTTTCCATTGCCAATTATGAGTCGCTTCAGAAAGAGCTCGATTTCATTGCGCTTTAGCAGCGTACAGGAGATGTTAAATCTGATTTTTCATACTCAACTTCTCGAGTTTATTTTGGAATGCAGCGTTTCGAAATTGATTAAAAATGGATTGATGATAAATTTTTAATTCGTAAGCTATCTCGTGACTGACATGCCAGTCGTGCTCGAATTGGCTGACCGGAACGATGCTCATTTTTGACATTGAAATTACCAGAACGAAAGCGAACAAGAAACCATATACGTGCAGCTGAAGTTGATACAGTACCTCCACCATAAACACCACAATTTTTTCACAATCCTACGATGCGTTGTCTAAGTGCTATTGTCAAATGTAGCGAATTTTGTCTTTATTATGGTCCATTTTATAACTTGTACAATTTTTGATACACCACACTAATTTCAAGAAAATTTTATGCTACACAAAGTTTTAAGTATCACCTTTCAGTGTTGTTATACGAAGTGGTTAAGGAGTTGTTTGCATTTGTCGGAAAACGCCATGAACTTTTTCGACTTACTAATATTTCAGACTTCTTGCATTTGTATAATTGTTTTAGCTGACTTGACTTCACTCTTGGTAATTTTTTTTTTGTATTTTTTATTTCTCTATGATTTAAAAATGTCTCTCCCCTTTTTATTTTTGTTCAATACTAATTCAAGTGGTATTTATTTTTCTTCCTCTCCAAAGTCAGTCATTAATTTTAATATATGACACAATCACCAATATGATCATATATGACCTGTTGTGTACGAGTATATTTAAATTAGAAACCGGAACCGGATTATGAATTTTGGAAAGCAGTTTATTTTTCTGTTTATACGTTATAGTTCGTTTTGCATTTTTTTTTTCTTTTCTTAATGTTGCAGTTTTGATTTTATTTGAAGAACGAAATAAATTATTTTTTTTTTGTCGAATTTTCCTATGAAAATATTACAAGCATTTTTTTTTTCTTTCTACCTTTGCCAATGGATTATTTTTCTGTTTTTTTTTTTAATTAAAAAAAATAATATGATCTTGGTTTAGTAAATGACATCACGCCAGACTTCCATTGAATTTGGTTTTCAATAAATCGACTGTTTCTTGGGCAGTATGACACGTAGCGCCGCACTGCTGAGACCACAAGTGGCCGACATGCATGTCATGTCGGCAATGATCGTCCATTTTTATAATGGATTTAAAATTATTTTAATACGAAAAAAAAAAATAATGGAGCAAAGTTAAAGACTTTATAAACAAATGGTACACCTTCTAACTATGATTATGACAAAAACTGAATGTCAGAATTGTGAACATGGCCAATTGAAAAGTTAAGTTCTAATTGACAGACCAGTTATTAACTTTATCATTATGACAAGGGTGGAACCACTGGATAATGTTTTAGGTTCCAATGGGGCAGTGGCTTTGGTAAAATGTTTTTTTCGAATTATTTAACGGCAGCAAAGATTTTCCAGCCAGTTCAGTATTTATCAATTGAATTTCTTGTTTTTCTGTCAGGTTCTATTTCTCTTGGACAATACAATTACTTTTATTTTTTTTATTAAGCATATCGTTTGATATTTTTGGCAGATGTCGCTGCATGGCTGGTGGAGTACGGTGGCTGCAGCATTATTAGTGTGTTTTTTTTGGCCAAAAATGGCAAAAGCCAATTTCCGCATAACTTGCAGGTAATATTCCTTATTGACCGTTCTACCCTGTGGCAAGAAGTCAAGATGCATCACGCCCCTACAATCGAAGAAAACTGTAAGCAAAACCTTCACATTCGGTCTTGGCTCGTGCGGGAGCTTCCATTGGGATGATTGAGCTTTGGTTTCCACGTCATAACCATAAACCCCATGATTCGTCACCAGTTATGACCCTCTGGAGCAAATTTGGGTCATCGCAGACAGAGTCCAACAGCTCCTTAGCAATGTTAATGCGATGGTGTTTTTGGTCGAAAATGGGCAAAAATCGAAGACGAGCCAAAACACGTGCAAACAAAGCAGCTGTCAAAAATTAACTGAACATTCAAAATGGCCGAACTTGTCGGCATAAGGGAGAGACATGAGTACCAACATAACGCCACATAAAAAATAACAAATCGAATATACGTAACCCGCGGAAATTCAAAATTCGTATGTTTGTTTTTTTTTTTAAATTTTCCCGTAAATCCATACATTTACATGTAAAATATCTGTCAAACTCAGAAGAACTTAAAATGTGTTCCTTCACATTTAAGTTGCTACATTTTCTTTGGTATTCCGGGAAGATCCTTCACTCTGGCTGCGCAAATCTATACCAACAATTATCCTTCTCTATAAATACAATAATCTATCTTTATTGGTACAAGCATCAACACCACCTCTATTATTTATTCGAAACTAATCCGACTGTTCTTATGAAAGAAGTTCTTTAATTTTTTCTTCTTTTCTCTCTCTGTCTCACTCGAGTGAGTGACAATCAATTTACTATATTTATTATCATTGACATTTATTTATTTTTTTGTTTTTATGTTCATTGTATTTTTGTTGTTGTTGTTGTATTGCTATCCTTTTCACTTTAAACTCTTGCTTGCTTCGCTTAATAAAAATTGTTAACAATCAGTAAAAATTTCAAGGCGATTTTCAACAACATCTTCCGCTATTCATAAATTTTTTTATTGTCTTCATTTTATTTTCTGATTATTTCTGTGTTTCGGCTTTTTTTTGACAGTTTAAACAACAAATAATATTAACAGAAATGAAGAAAAAAATATAACAAAAACAAAACAATTTTCATATGTAAATTTTTTTTCCTTTTATTTCGTTTTATTATTTTTTACCATATTTATTTTTAATAAGGAAAAAAATCAATTTGGCCATCAAAAAAAAAATTGCAAACAAAAAACACAAAAATGTCATCATCGTCAGCTGTTGTTATTGTTTTGGTTATTTTATTTCCCCATGTTGGCAATAGTTTTCGCTGTTGTTATTGTTTGTTTGTTGTTTTTTTTTTTGCGCTTTATTATTGAAAGGGTTTAGTTTCGTTTTCTTGATATTTTTACTACCTATTATGTCGCCATTATTATTTCTATTATGGTCATAGTGTATTTTACTTATTTTTCTGATATTATCATCATGATTATTGTTGTTTTATTTGTTGTGTTTGGTATTTTTTTTAAAAAGCTTTTATTTTATAAGCAATTTTTAATAATTAATTTCTTTAATTAATTAAAAAAAAAAATTATCAAAAATGAGGATGACAAAACAATGTTCGAGAATGAACGAAAAGCTTTCTTTGTGTTATGTGTTAATTTTTTTTATTTTTTATTTTTTTTATAATTTCTTTAATATATACTAAAACGCATTGGCGCCATATTAATTTTCCTACATTTTTACTATTAATATTATCTGTTTTTTTTTTCATATATATATATATATATATATATGTAAATGCAAATTAACAAAAAAATCCTTTATTATATAAATTTTTTAATATTTTTATGGATTTTTTTTTGTAGATATAAAAATATCATTTGACGAACAAATTGCACAAGCAAAAAAATATTATATAACAAAGTTAATTTTCATTTAAATAATCCAACAACAAGAAAAATATCACTGAAATTAAGTGAATTTATTTGTTATTATTAAAATACTATTTAATTGTTATGCTCGTATTTTGTGATTAGGGATTTTCTTTTGTCTTTTCTGTAAAGAAATATTATTAATTTGATGGATATATATATCTGACAGCTGTCAAATAACAGTTCTGTACCATTTGGTGGTTCGGAAAATATAGAACTGTCAGTTGACAGCTGTCAGATACATATGTCAGTTATGGTCGCCATTTAAAAATATGGATCATTAAGCTACCGACGCGATTTTTAGCTATAGCCATTTTTTGGACTAAATTTTTTACAGTAATGAGGCTTATTTATCGCACGGTTGATACGTTAATAGGTCAAATTGTCATAAATAATCTAACAACAAAAAATCGCTGAAATGAAGTGAATTTATTTGTTATTATTAAAAATCTATTTAATTGTTATGCTCTTATTTTGTGATTAGGGATTTTCTTTTTTCTTTTCTGTAAAGAAATATTATCCATTTGATGGTGCAGAAAGTACAGAACTGTTATTTGACAGCTGTAAGACACATATGTATCTGACAGCTGTCAAATAACAGTTCTGCACATTTGATGGTTCGGAAAATACAGAACTGTCATTTGACAGCTGTCAGATACATATGTAATTTATGGTCGCCATTTCAAAATATGGATCATTTAGCTACCGACGCGATTTTTAGCTATAGCCATTTTTTGGACTAAATTTTTTACAGTAATGAGGCTTATTTATCGCACGGTTGATACGTTAATAGGTCAAATTGCCATAAATAATCTAACAACAAAAAATCGCTGAAATGAAGTGAATTTATTTGTTATTATTAAAATTCTATTTAATTGTTATGCTCGTATTTTGTGATTAGGGATTTTCTTTTGTCTTTTCTGTAAAGAAATATTATTAATTTGATGGTGCGGAAAGTACAGAACTGTCATTTGACAGCTTTCAGATATATATATATATATCTGACAGCTGTCAAATAACAGTTCTGTACCATTTGGTGGTTCGGAAAATATAGAACTGTCAGTTGACAGCTGTCAGATACATATGTCAGTTATGGTCGCCATTTAAAAATATAGATCATTAAGCTCCAAGTCGATTTTAAGCTATAGCCATTTTTTGGACTAAATTTTTTACAGTAATGAGGCTTATTTATCGCACGGTTGATACGTTAATAGGTCAAATTGCCATAAATAATCTAACAACAAAAAATCGCTGAAATGAAGTGAATTTATTTGTTATTATTAAAACACTATTTAATTGTTATGCTCGTATTTTGTGATTAGGGTTTTTCTTTTGTATTTTTTTGTAAATAAATATTATCCATTTGATGGTGCGGAAAGTACATAACTGTCATTTGACAGCTGTCAGATATATATATATATATCTGACAGCTGTCAAATAACAGTTCTGTACCATTTGGTGGTTCGGAAAATATAGAACTGTCAGTTGACAGCTGTCAGATACATATATGTATGTCAGTTATGGTCGCCATTTGAAAATATGGATCATTAAGCTACCGACGCGATTTTTAGCTATAGCCATTTTGGGAACTAAATTTTCTAGAGCAATGACGCTGATTTATCGCACGGTTGATTGTGTGAATTTTAGTCTGAAAGGTGTCATTTGTTTGAACATGAAAAAGGAGGGAACGTTACGAAACGTCAATTCTTAGTTGTAAGTAAATCGACATTTTTCAACCTATGTGGTTTCAACAAAAAGGCATCAGAAGCCACACAATAAAATAAACTTTGACTTTATTGCGTTGAACGTATAATTTCGAATTTTTTTCAATGTCAATTGACCTCCAAGATCGTGCGATTTGATGCCGTTGGTTTTTTTTCCCTATAAGATTAAGTAAAAGATCGCATTTTTAACACAGACAAACCTTAAATTTTTGAACATTTAAAAACATTACATCCTGTAATATACGAAAATAACTTTAAAAATTACCTTAAAAAAGATTTAGTCCTGGAAAAAGTTTTATATTTTTTATTAAACTTAACTTTACGCATCATAAATTGGATAATGCTTAGAAATACCGATGATTATAAATATATGAGATTAAGGGATTAGAAAAGGAAGATCTCTTCTTAGATAATATTGTTAAAATGTTGTTAATTCTTTTTTGTTTAATAAAGATATAAAAAAAATATCCTTAATCAAACTTATGAAAACAGAGGATAAAATTTATACCCTGAAAGAAAAATGTATTTAATTTTATATTTTTTAGGAATAAATAAATTATAAACGATCAGAGCATGGAAGAAAATTGCCAAAACAATGTGACAAGTCATAAGACATCAACTATTTGTAATATTGTGACATTTCTAATGGGCCAAATAAGATTTACTATCCATTAGAATGTCCTTAATATATTGTAATTTGTGTTTACAATTAAATTTCGTTTTTCCAAAATTTATTTCAATTGGAATTGTTTTTTTTATATAAAATTTTCAAAAATACCAAAACGACTTACGTGCAAAATTTTGACCAAAAAAAAAACACTTTCAAAAATGGCAAATATCTATGATACTCTATTAGAAATACTAAAATCCTTTTACCAAACATGTCCTTTTATAATAGTTAAAATAAAAAATATATTTTTTATCGAATATTTTTATATTTTTCTAATTAAATAGAAAATAATTCAAATTAGTCAATTAGAAGCTTATTATAGACGTGTACTTGCTTATTCATCGAATCCATGCTAAAGTATCGTGCGATTTCTGAATTGGTATTACGATTGTCGTGTGATTAAATTTTTGTCAATTCAAAGTGTTTTGATTTTTTAAATATAAAAATATTGGTTGCTAATTAGCGATATTTTGACTCAGTAATAACGTGTCTGTCACTCAAATAATTTATCACTCCATTATGATAATCACAAAGTACTCCTCTCTCTATATTCGGTTGGTTTTTATTGCATATATTAAATGTTCACTATGCATAATATCGTTTTATTAAAGTCATATGGCAATTATGCATAAGATAATTGATAAAACGGATTAAGAAAAGCCCATTAACAAAGACTCTGTTACGATATCCTTAATAATACTATTAATCAAAACAAAAACGAAAACATTTCTTTTGATTTGAAAAAAAAATAAAAATATTTTATTTAAAAACTTTTCAATTTTAATTCATCAAATAATGACATTGTCCTAAAATTGCACAATTATTAAAAGTAAAGGGTTATCTACTTTGCGCTTCGGAAAGTAAAGTTAAATTTAAGACTCGATTCTTTTGAGGTATTTTTTAATGACTTTTGTTCTTGACGGATGTTGGTTTTTAAATACTCTAAAGTTTGAGGATTGTCTGCGTGAACATGATTTTACAAGAAAAAATTCTAACGACACAGAATCGCACGATCTTAGCAGGACACTTGACATCACCAAATCTCAAAAATACGCGTCCTGAGAACTTTTCGAGAAATGAAACAAAAATTTATCATGTTTTTTGGCTTGTGGCATCGTTTTGTTAAAATTAAATAGTGTCCATATTAAAATCTTTAAATTCAGGCCAAGCAAATTTGGTGATCATGCGGCCATATCGCTTTCTTCATTTTCATAGAAATACGAGCCAAATTACACACTAGACAATAACTTTTTGTAGATACAATGGTCACTTGTGGGTTTTATGAGCCTTATATTTTTTTTGAAAAACTTGGCTACGGCAGATTCACCACAGATTTGTTAAAAGCTTCTTTAAAACTATAATGCATTATTACCTTAATAAAATGGCATACTTTAAGCTTAACAAATTTTATTTTGGATAATATAAATATTAGACAGCTGTCAAATAACTGAACTGCACTTTCTGTACCACAAAATGGCTATTATGTGCTAATATGGAATTCTTAACTTATCCCAGTCATTGGGCGGAATTGGAATTTTTTCACTTTAATAAATAAGCACAATTTGATAAACGATTTTTTCAAAAAGGAATTTTTGGGAAAAAAATTTGCACTTCCGGGGTTGAGCGCCCGTTGGTTCATGTCAACTGAGACCAAAATTTTTGTGGCTTTCTTAGTCTTTAAATTTCAGTGCAAACGTTGTATTCTTCCGATTGTCAGTGCAGTTTAATCAGCATGTAAGGTGACTTTAGACACATGAGGAGCATGAGGCCATGTGGTGACTTCAAGTTTTGTGTTTGTCGGCTTTACCAGTTTCCTAAGCAAAGCAGGTCTGTTTTTAACGGACTAATTAGGTTAAAGTTTGTTAAAGCAGACTGTTAACAACAAACCAGCTTCAAACTTGGCAATTAAATTGTCTGGTCTGGGAACTATAAAATAATCTGCTGACATGCGCTGAATATACGTGTCAGCACTCAATCGTCATTCGTTCTGCGCATTCAATGGTTGGCTGGCTTTACTCTTAACAAATCCTATCTTGGATGACATATATATTTGACACCTGTCAAATGACGGGCATCCACATTCCGAACCATAAAATTTATATTATATGCTAATATGGAATTCTTGACTTATTCCAGTCATTGGGAGGAATTGGAATTTTTGTCTGTTCAATAAATAAGCACAATTTGATAAAAGATTTTTTTGAAAAGAGATTTTTGGGAAAAAAATGTGCACTTCCAGAGTGACGTGCCCCTTGGTTCGTGTCAACGTGGATCTAAATTTAAGTGAGCTTCTTAGTCTTTTATTTTAAGTGCAAATGTTATATTCTTCCGATTGTTAGTGCAGTTTTAGCAGCATGTAAGGTCACTTTAGACACATGATGACCATGAGGCCATGTGGCAACTTCAAATTTTGTGTTGGTCGGCTTTACCAGTTTCCTAAGCGAGGCTGTTCTGTTTTTAACAGATAAATTAAGTTAGAGTTTGTTAAGCTTTAAACTTTGCAATTAAATTGT
Organism: Atherix ibis; assembly: GCA_958298945.1. Classification (NCBI taxonomy): domain Eukaryota; kingdom Metazoa; phylum Arthropoda; class Insecta; order Diptera; family Athericidae; genus Atherix; species Atherix ibis. The sequence goes on along the minus strand of OY282610.1, from coordinate 19,246,375 downwards.
CTAGTCTGAGAACTCCAAAATAATGTGCTGACATTCGCTGAATGTATGTTCCAGCACTCAATAGTCGTTTCTTCTGCGCATTCAAATGTTGGCTAGCTTTACTCTTAACAAATCCTATCTTGGATGATATAATATATTTGACACCTGTCAAATGACAGGCATGCATTATCCGAATTCTTTCTTTCAAAGAAATCTATTATATTTCCATTTATTTTTTTTTGCAATTTTTTCTTTTATTTGCTGAACAAAAATGAAAATCTTACGAAAAAACCAGCGGTTGGTTTTAATTTGAAAAAATTAGTGTTACCATTTATAAGTTTGTAAATTTTTTTCTTCATACAAATAAATGATATGAAAATGTCAAAAATTCTATTACAAAATATAAATTTGCATTTAGTTTTCATTTTCAATTAAAATAATTTTTGCAAAATTATTTTTATATAAACACTTTGAAATAAAAGCTTGCCAAAAGAATTGAATTATTTTGATGTTTATTATTACAACAAGGTTACACTTAAGTTTTATATAAAAAAAAATTAGAAAAAAGTACTAATAATAATATTAATAAAGAAATTATGTTAAAATTGAATAAAACTGTTTATTTTTTTATTACATATCACGTGTGTGTTAATTATTATAAAGAAATATAAATAAACCAAATGACAATAATGGATGCAAAAAAACAACAACAAAAAAATTTATTAAAACTATTAAGAAGATTACTTAACTATTGTGAATGTGTTTGAAAGTACAATAATACGAGTAGTGGTTAATCTTTTCCAATGAATATGATTGGCAACACTGCGTCTTGTCAGCAATTGTCAAATTTTCGACTACACCAAGGTTGCTTGCATTCGAATAATTTTCGATGTTTTCCCAATATTGTCAGCCTAACATTATTTTTGTAAATTTTTTTATTCGATGTTTTTCTTTTTAATTTTTCATCTTTATAGTAGATTGCTTAATATTTGATTAGAAAATATGAAAATATTTCAAAAAAGAAAAACTTACTAAATCGTTTCGATAAATGAAAACTTCATTTTTCTTTGTTGGCTTTTTTCTACATTGGAAAAAACAAGGAAAAAATGCAATCAAATGAAAACATTTAAAGGTTATTACAAAATGCATCAAGTTGCATTACGATGGTCTCAACCAATTGATCAATCAGTATTTTCTGTTTTTACCTTTTCTTTTTCTTTTAAACTTGAAATGTTGTAATTGATTTTTGTTGAGTTTTATTTTTATTTTCAATCTATTTGTTTTGTTGTTGTTGTATTTTTTACTTTTAATGTAAATAAATTGTAATAATCAAAATGCATCGGAAATTTATAAATTTTAATTGTCACCAAATTTTTGTAATACCAAAATTGACCTCATTAATGAGTGTATGATAATTTTTAATGAATTCTTATTTATTGGTTTTTGAAAAAAAAAAAAAAATTACAAAATCAAAATAAATTAAATATTTTTTTTTTAAAAAAGGCAAGGTTTCTTACTTTTACTTAATTGCGTGTGATTTTAAAAATTGAAGAATTTTTTGTTTGGGATATTTTTTATTTTTATTTTTTTGGTTTTTTTTTCTGAACAATAATTTTCTACAATTTTTAATAAAATTTCTATAACATATCAGAATGAAGGAGGAGTTTTCCTAGGAGTTGAGAGGAGTTTTCAATCAAATGTATTTGGAAAAATTGCTCTTAAAAATGCTTGAATGATAATTTATTAATAACGAATTATCGGGTTTGTAGCTCGTAAAGTGCAGTTCTGTCATTTGGCAGATGTCAAACACATAATGTGGTATTATAAGTCTCAAGGTGGACTCTATTTAGATCAGGGTTTGCCATCACCAAACAAATAATGCGTTACAAAAGTGGTCTAAGAAGGATATTATTTACTTAAGTAATGGCGCTCATAGTTAGAGGATCAGAAAACCTTCAAGTAACTGTGAGGAAGCCATTGTATTCGCCATAAATGACTTTTTGGTGTGCATTTTAGTCTGAAGTTTTTTTTTTTGGCTCATATTTCTTCAAAAATAAGAAAGTAGACGCAATTACCGTCAATTCCGAGAATAATAATAACCGACTTTTTTTTCTGTTATAAAACAACATTACAAGCTACATAGCATAAAAAATTTTGATTTTATTCTGCGAAAAATTCCCTGAACGTGTAATTTTGAAATTTTGTAATGTCAATAAGCAAGCATCCAAGATCGTATGATTTGACGCCATTTGACTTTTTTTTTTTTTGGAGTGGCTACGTAAAAAAAAACAGTTTTATACATACAATACTTAATATTATTTTTTATAAAAATGAACATTCATTAAGTACCGGCTAACATGTAAAAAACACTCTATTAAAAATTACTTTAGAAGGATTAAGTCCTGCAAAAAATAATGGCAAGGTTCAAGTGCATTATAATGCATAAAAATATAATCAAATTAAATTAATTTTCAGTATTTTTTTTTTAATTTTTTATTTCCAAAGTGCAAATTGGATAAATCCTTTACTATTAATAAATTCCCGTGATACGTATTTTTTTTTTTTATTAAAATATAATTAATATGGAAATAGTATCAAACTAAGTATTATTCCCGTCTGTAAATTTGCATATTCATCGATTTGTCACCCTAAAAAACTTTTCACTCTAATCGGTTGTTAGAAATTTATTTATTTGAACAACCGTTAACTGAACTATGGATAATGTGATAAACGAGTTAAGTGGCATCCCTAAAAAAGATCTGACCTAAAAAAATACGGGCAAAAAAAACCAAACGCTCGAGAACTGTAATACCAATTTAATAATTTATCTGAAAATTAAGTCACCGACCTTTCGTTATGTTAGAGAGGGTATTTTTTCTTTCTTTTTTTATAAAAACTCTTATACAAATATGAAAGAAACTATTTTTTTTCCACCAAAGGATCTAGTATATAAAGAGAAAATTTTATAATAATCGGATAATATGCAGACATTCTTGTTTTGTATGCATTTTGTTGGGAGTATAATAAACTGGTTTAAGTGAATGGCCCACATTCCCAGGTGAAATGTTCAAAAGAGAATTAAAAATTGCAAAAAAAAAATAATAAAATTTACGTACTTCGGTTGCACAATAATTTATTACATTCATAATATGAGTATAAGTCCATCATCACATCAAAGTGAAGGTACAGAGTATATAGTATGCGAAAATGGCATTGGATTATTATATTGTACACATAGTATGTAGTTAGAAATAAATAAAACGGTTTATGGACAAGCTAATAAACGGGTTAGATAGTAGATACTGATAGCGATATATACTCGAATATATTAGTAAGTAAGAAAAATAAATAATATCCGTATAAGAGGTATGGTTTGTAGGCTAAAAATTTCCATTCTAGGATAATTGAAACGAATATGAACCAGTCACGAATGGAAATTTCTCCGTACATCAAACCGAATTCGATAAGGCGCGCTTCTCAACATTCCACAAAGATGACAACATCCCCGCAATCGATATCGATTTGATAATTATTATTTTGTTGTTATTATAATTAAAAAAGTTTATTTAAATAAATTTTTTTAATATATTGCATTAATTTTTTTAATATAATATGTCATTTTTAAAAAATCATCGATATTTTCACTTCTACTTTTACCAAATCTTAAATTTTTTGTTTAGAAAAAAGTGGATGAAATCACATGCTGGGTACGTAAAGGATTCGAATTTCCGGTTGGGCTCTTATTTATTCAGTTTGACTAAATTTCGTAATAATAGATTCTCTACTTTTCAATCATGTATGCTGCTTAAGTGAATATGACCATATTCATAACTAATTTTCTTAACGGATTTTTTCTATTTTATGTAGAGTTCATTAATCTATAAATTTTATAGGCTAAAAAATTGTAGATTCAAAAAGAGTAAAAATTGTATTATGCCATAAGCATTGTGCAACATTTACATAGTCATCTAGCGGTATTATATTTAAAGAATTTTCAAAATGGTTCTTGTTTGCAGAGTCCTCTAGTGGATGAATGTTAAAAGAGTCGCTTATTGTAGTGAAGTATTTTCAAATGAGTTTCTTTAATAGTAAAAAAGTTGAGAACATTATTTTTTTACCAGTAAATTTTAAAGAATGGTGCATATTTGCAGAGACCTCTAGTGGAAGAATGTTTGAACGGTCGCTTCTTTTGCTTTACAGATTTTTTTAAAGCAAGTTTTATTTTTAAACCAAAAATTTTGAAAAAAAAAACTCAATTACCCCAAAACACCCAGTAGTCAGTCTTATTTGCAAAGAAAAAACTTCCTTATAGAGCCATCTAGTGGTAAAATTTGAAAAAAGTACTAATTTTGTGATTTTTATAAATAAAATTAATTTTTTTGATAAAAATGTACACAATTGTTTATATAGAAAGTACTTAAAATATCAGCTAAGGGTTATATCTTATAGCGCCATGACCTTGAGGTCATTTGGTAACTTAAAAACAAATATGGTACTTGCTTCAAAAAAATTCCTTATTTGATGAGAGTATTCGCAAAATTTTGTTATAAAAAAAAAAAGACTCGATTACACGATAACCCCCACTAGTCAGTTTTATTTGCAAAGAAAAAAAACTTCCTTATAGAGCCATCTAGTGGTAAAATTTGAAAAAAGTACTAATTTTGTGATTTTTATAAATAAAATTAATTTTTTTGATAAAAATATACACAATTTTTTATATAGAAAGTACTTAAAATATCAGCTAAGGGTTATATCTTATAGCGCCATGACCTTGAGGTCATTTGGTAACTTAAAAACAAATATGGTACTTGCTTCAAAAAAATTCCTTATTTGATGAGAGTATTCGCAAAATTTTGTTATAAAAAAAAAAAAACTCGTTTATCCGATAAACCTTACTAGTCAGTCTTATTTGCAAAGAAAGAACTTCCTTATAGAGCCATCTAGTGGTAAAATTTGAAAAAAGTACTAATATTGTGATTTTTATAAATAAAATTAATTTTTTTGATAAAAATATACACAATTTTTTATAAAGAAAGTACTTAATATATCAGTTAAGGGTTATATCTTATAGCGCCATGACCTTGAGGTCATTTGGTAACTTAAAAACAAATATGCTACTTGCTTCAAAAAAATTCCTTATTTGATGAGAGTATTCGCAAAATTTTGTTTTAAAAAAAAACAGACTCGATTACACGATAACCCCCACTAGTCAGTTTTATTTGAAAAGAAGAAACTTCCTTATAGAGCCATCTAGTGGTGAAATGTGAAAAAAGTCCTAATTTTGTGATATTTTTTATTTTTTAATTCAAAACAAAATTAATTTTTTTGATAAAAATGTACACAATTTTTTATATAGAAAGTACTTAAAATATCAGCTAAGGGTTATATATTATAGTGCCATGACATTGAGGTCATTTGGTAATTTAGAAACAAATATGCTACTTGCTTCAAAAGAATTCCCCAATTCGCAATGTTAGTGAAATGAAAGCAGAAATTTAATATAAATTTCATTAAAAATTTTGTTTTACCTTGAATAGATTTTTAAAAAAAAAAGGATTTGTAAAGGAAGTTAGAGAGAATTAAAAGAGTTTCTCCACTGTGAGTAAATGATTAATAAAGTGTTTTGTTTGTTTTTGTTTTATATAAAATTAAATAAAATGATGACAATACTTCTTTTTTCTCATATTTTCTTAAATAATTAAATTATAATTATATAAATGAATGAATAATGAAAAAAAAATATATATTTTTTACAATTTCTTCTTACCACATATTAAATATAATCCATTTTTGTATATCAGCATAATTATCCATATTCCTATTTTGCCTGCCAATTGGTACAATTTTTTTTTCTTTTTGAAAATTTCTTTAGTTCACAATCTATTTGAACAAGTACACACAATAAGACGAACCTTTTTATTAACAATTTTTTTTTTTTTGAATTATTATTAAAAATTAATCTTGTAATATCACAAAATTTTGTTTTCGATTTTATTGAACTTCAAAAATTTAAAGATCAACGAAGAAAAATCAAAATCGTCTTTTAAATGGTAATGAATCACTTTTGTATAAAAAGAAGGAAAAAAAACAACAGCAACAACAAAAAATTAACTATTAATTCACATAAAAATTATTTAGTTTAACTATTGATTGATTATAGATTTTTGTTATCTTCTTTTTTTTTTTTTTAAATTGGAAACTTTTAATTCAAGATGATATTTTATTCATTTTAACACTTTGGTTAATATCAATATACAATAATTCTGCTTTGTCTTCTTCTTCTTTTTCTTTTTCTTCTTCTTCTTCTTCTTTTTCTTCTTCTTCTTGTTGTTATTATTATTTTTTATTTGATTTTATTTTTATATATTTATATTTTGGTATGTTTTTATTATTTTATTTTTTATAATCTTCTTATTATTTTGAATTTATTTTTAATTTCGATATGATTCCGATACGATTTGTTACGATTCAATCCGATTCCACTGGAATCGATGATGATGGGATTTTTTCCGATACATTTAAAAATGTTTTTTTATTATTATTTCTATCTCCCTCTCTCTTTTAGTAATAATACTATAGTTTTTTGACTGTGTCATGAACTCTGAAACAAACGAATAATATAAAATAATAATAATTTTTTTTTTGTTTAAAAAAAAGACTAGAAAATAATAAAACTAAATAAGTGAAAATAGGTAAAGAAAAGAATTATTTAGAAGAAAAATGGAATAAATAATTATAATATAAGATCAAATTTTCCCGCGCTTTCTTTGCTTACAATTATATACGTATACGAGCATGTTTGCATATACGAGTATATGCTCAGAGATAATTTTTATTTGAATTTATTGCCGTTATTATTATTTATAAAAAATACCAAAGCAATTACTTCTGTAATGTACACACAAAAAAAGGAAGTACTTTTAATAGAAAAAAAAAGTATTTTTTACTATTATTAAAACTATTTCCTTTTTTTTCCAAAATAAAAATATTATTTTCATAATTAACGAGTATTTTCCTCTTCTTTTTTTTTTTTTTTTTTTTTAATAACAATTTTTTCTTCTATAATATACAATAAATGAGAACCTCTTTGAATAATAAGTATTGAGACGATAAAAAGGTGAGAATTAAAATAACAAAAATGCATAACGAAGAGTTTCACTTAAAACGGGATTTTTCTAGGTTACAATTAAAGAGTGATTATTCATGCACTTGTGCTCTGGTATTCTTTTCGAATAACATATCATTATTTAAAGAGAACTAGAAAAAAAAACAACAACAACAAAAGAGTGACTAAAAGCACAAACTAAACGAAAATTAATTACGGAGAAACGTGGTGAAAATAAGTAAGAAGAGTAAGAATATGAAGAGAAAATAGAGGATTTTTTTGTGAAAGAACATGAGAGAAATATGAAAGTTGTTCTTTGCCTGATTCTTGTTTTCATAATTTCTTCTTCCTATTGTCTTCTTCTTTTTCTTTTCATAATAATTACTTTTGGTTTTTGTCTTGGATCATAAAGAATTATTTTTTAGCTCTTAAAAGATAATTCTAGACAATAACTTATGTGAAAGAAAACAAAACAATAACAATAAAAAAAAACACTTTTTTTTCTCCTATTCTATCATAAATTGTGCAATACTCGTAATTAAAAAATAATAATAATAACAAAATTGTTATAAAATATAATTTTTATTTTGTTTATTTTGAAAATTAATTTTGTTTATAAAATAATTATTAATTAATTATAATAACAAAATTTCACCATAAATAACACACCAAAAAAAAAAAAAAAGAAATAATAATAATAATAATAATAATTAAAAAAAAAAAACTTAACAAAAAGAAAAAGAAAATTTTTTTTTCAGTTTAAAAATTTCTATTTAAATTAATAATTTCACCTTTTGGATGTGCACACAATATTTTGTGTATTTATTTTCTATGGGGTTTTTTTTTTTTTTTGTTAATATACCTGGGTGTGTATATGTGTGTGTTTGCATAAAAAAGAAAATTCACAATAAACTTGGAGAAATTTTATTAGCAAAGAAAAACTCACCAAATATTTTACGATTTTGAAAATAATTGAAATTTTTTTTTTATTTTTTGAAATTTTATAATTTTATTTTTTAAAAATATTTTTTAAAAATAATAATTTTTAAAATAATAAAGCAAATTATGAATTTCACTTATTTGATTTTGCAATAAATTTTTTTTTTAATCAAATTTTTCAAGAAAATTCAATAAAACAAAAACACTGTTTTTTTTTGTCGATATTTTTGTTATTATTTGTAATTAATTCTGTAATTTTTTTTTTTTTTAATTATTTCCGTCAATGTGTTCTTTTTGTTTTAATTAATTTTTAATCACTAACACACTTAGTAAAGAAACAAATTTTTTTTTTTTTAAATTATTTGAAAAAAAAATTGTTTTTATTTTGAATTTTTAATAAACTTTTTTTTTTGTTTTTTTTCCTTCTTCAAAAAACCACATACACAATTATAATTATTTATATTTTATTATTATTAATAATAGTTTTATTATTTATTTAATAGAATTTTTGTAAAAATTGATATTAAAAAAAAAAAGCAATAAAAATTGATATTTTTTTATTTTCGTACGGCCAAAGCGGGACTGGTGTGTCTTTATTTCTTTTGCGAGGTAATTTCTTCGGTTGTTGAGTGGAGATTGGCTTAAAACGTGCAACTCGAACGGCTTTTTCTTAAAACGTTGGAATGAGTAAGCGAAACAAGCTGGTAACTCTTTACAGTGGTTCACTATAAACACTTTAAAACTCTCCACAGGCCATTTAGAGGCGCATGCATACATTCATATAGCTGTACATGCATACTTGTAGAGATATAAAGAAGAAAAATAAGAAGAAGAAGAAGAAGAAGAAAAAAACCAATTTTTGAACATTATGCATAATGGCGTCTGATTGGTATCGGTTGGTGGGAGGATGGGTTGGGGGAATTTAAATCTGTTAAAGGTACAGACAATGATATGGCCGGGGTGGTTATTATAAGATGCGGGGAAAGTCCAAACAATCTATTGCTTAAGACGGCAGTGCCACCAATTTAAATGGGTGGGTGGGTGGTTAAGATATGGTTGGTTATATGATAACTATTAGATAGCGTACACTGTAAATTAAGATTTCCACCACTTTGATATGACGTATTGATCGCGTGCCATGAAAGATCGATGCTTGGCCGATCGGAATTTGTCAATTTTGTTTGTTACTTTTACTATCTTTTCTGTTGTGTTGTTTTATTATTAACTACAATATTATTATTATTACAATATTATTGTTTTTTGATTGTTCAATGTTAGAAAATCTGCGAAAGGCGCCAAAAATAATTCAATTTATTGCACAAAATAGAAATGATCGTCGATGTAATTGCCCATCGATTCGAAAGAAATAAGATAATTAGTTAAGAGTGAAGTTTTTTTATTAGTAATTAACAAAATATAATTAATTGTAAAAATGTATTAATAAATGGAAATAGTTTGTTTTTAATTATAAGAGAGAGAAAAAAAAAACCCCCAAAAAAAAACTCAGTGAAACCTTTTGTGTATTTACACTTCTTCTTGTTTACTTTGATAATAAAATCTTTCGAGAAAATTTCGATAGATATTAGCCCTAAAATAGCTACCAAATAAAACTGATAATCTGATATCAATTTCATTTGTCATTTGTTGATAATCATCCGAAAAATAAGAAGTTAATTGATTGTTTACAGTGAGTGGCTTTCTGATAATTATTTATTTGAGTAAAAAATATAAATGCCTATTTTTTGTTTGAATTAATTTATTCATATTATCATAATACGTACATATTTGGCTCTGTTGATTGTCACTGTAAGATATAATCGAAATTTTGTTACATATTACTGACCTACAAAACAAAATAAAAGGAAAAATTTTTCTAAATTAAAAAAAAAAAAAAACAGAAAAATAAAAATGTAAAGAAGAGCAACAAACTATTGAAAAGATGGATTCAAATATGTTAATTTCTATCTTATTTCATAAGATTCCATGATATGTGATATTTGCTGATAAATAAATATTCAAAAATTTCCCATTTCATAATATAATTTACGAATGAAATAAATTCAATCAACTCTGAAATTTGGCACATTTTCGAATATTAAATTTTTTTGTCCCCCGTTGACATTTTCTATTAGTGGGTTATCCATTTCTGGGTTCGGAAAGTATTTTGGGGCGCTGAAAAAGCACAAGTCACCGTATAGAAGCCATTGTATCCGCGAAAAGTGAGTTTTTTGTGTGCATTTCGGTCTACAATTCTCATTAGCCAATATTTCTTTGAAAAGAAGAAGGAGAGACCATTTTATTGTATGATCAAAAATTTTTCATGTTGTGGCACCGATTTTTGTGGCCTAATCTGGAAGATATTAATCCGGAATATGTTTTGTCTCAACAAGGCGGCGCCACAACATGACAAATTTTTGCTTTATTGTGCGAAAAGTTCATGGGACGCTCTATTTGGTGATTTGCTGATGTCAATTGGTCTCTCAGATTGTGGGATTTGACACCAATGTACTCATTACGTAGATGATTTTCAAACTTTTAGAAGAAGAATTACACCTCGAAATTTGCAAAAAAGTCTCAAAAATGTACCTCAAAAGGATCAATTCCTTCCATAAGTCTCGTGGCTTTTTCATGATTTCATTATGTTACATTTCATGCTTAATGCCTCGTGAATACGTCGATAACCAGAATTCTCATATATGCGGCTCCGAAACACCACAAGTGACTGTGCAGAAGCCATTGTATCCGATAAAAGTGGCTCTTTGGTGTAGAATTCTGAACTCTAACCGCGCCTTCATCATTTTAATCTCAACCATATGTGGTTTGAACAATATTGCGCCTCAAGCCACACAACATAAAAAAAAATTTAGGCTTTGTTGAAGAAAAATTTTCAAGGACACTTAATTATGTGATTTCTTGATGTCAATTAGTCTACAAGATCGTTGGATTTGACGCTGTTGGAATTTTTATTGTAAGGCTACGCGAAAGATCTTCAAACTTTACAGCTTTTAAAAGCGAACACTTTTTAAATAATGGCAGAATTACAGCCCGAAATGTGCAAAAAAAGTCTTTTCGAAATATCTAAAAAGTATTGAGTCCTGTGCAAAAAGTCTCGTTAAAATTAAATCTGAATTTCCAGTATTTTTTATTTAACTTTATTTTTCAAAGCACAAATTGAATAATACTTGACCAATAAAGCTAGATTAGTGAGAGAGAACGTCAACAGATGAGGTTAGGTTATCCTCAAATGAGATTAGGAAGATAATTTTTCTTCTTTTCATTTATTTTTTTTACTTTTCCTCTTTTTGTAATTAATTTTTTTTTAAGAAAAATTGTTATTAAAATTAAATTTTTTTTTGGTTTTTTTTTTTTATACAAATTACGTACAAATTTATTTATTAACTGAATTAAAAAAAAATTGAAATTTATTGTAAAAAGAAAATAAAATCGAAATCAAAATCAAAATTGAAATCATCGATGGCATAATTTTTTTAAGCCGTTTAGGCAAGCAGGTGGGTTGTTATTAAAAAGTCAGTTTTGTGAATGGTTTCATCCAAAGTCAACGTCTACGTGATCAACGCTGTAAAATGTTTGGTTTTTTTTTTTTAAGTTTTAAATATTACACAAAATGAATATGACCATCAATAGTGTCGCCATCTTACAATTTACGCTAACCAACTTTTAATTATTTTGTAAAAACTGAACTGAGAAATATTTTACCTTTCGACAGGTTTGAACATCCGAGATTGATGAAATTACTTGTAAGCATTGGAAATCAGACCTTGCACATTTTTATGAACGTTTTCGAAAATATTTGACCTAAATAAGATACTATGGCGACTGGTGGACCACCATGAGAATTACTCAAGCATATTCGAAAGTGTCTTAAGAGAATATTTTCGGACCTCAAAATTAATATTTATCTGGAAATTTATTATTTTTAATAGAATTTTCCATTTTGAACTTTTGAAGATTCTTTTATTTTGTCAAATAGGCGATTATGGATTAAAAATAAATCTTTTCCTATAAATAATCATGAATTGAATAGTTGATATCTTCAATAATAACATCAAAAAGAAATAACAAACTGATCCCATATTTTAGTATTGTCCAAATCCTCTTTAGTAAAAAGGATATTATTCAGGTATTTTGTTTAAATTTATAGCGTTAATATACGAAAGATGTGCGGAAAATTAATTAAGTAAAAACAACTCCTAATGAGCTCGCAATTATGTTATTTCGTAATTTGGTACACACCTGCGAATAAGGTGCGTGTTTTGTTGTTTTTTGTTTGTTTTATTAATGTTCAGGCTGTTGCTTTACTATAAGGAGGAGGCTACGTATGGAATTACTTTCAGGACATAGCGAATAGGCGATTACTATCGTTTAGGGGAGAAATATATATTTAATAAAATTCGATATTGGGTTGAATTTAATATTAAATCATGTCCTAAGAGTAATTCCGTACCGAAATATTATTTTCTATTTCCAAATTGGAATAAACACACCACCTGTAAATGGCCCATTGATTACGACTCAGATTTCAATCAACAAATTGCTTTCTTGAAAAGAAAATGAATTTCAATTTATTTTCAGTATAGTAAAATGGGATTATTTAATTCCAAATGATGTCTGTAATAGTTTTTCTTTTCCCATTATGGAAAGTCTATTAACTGGAAGTATTAATTTCAATTATTTATGGAAGAGAAGGAATGACAAACAAAAAACAACACAATAATCTTTAAGGTTATTCAATTTTTACTACGCAAAGTAAAATTAAATAAAATACACTTTCAATTTAGATTTTAATATTATTTTTATTCCATAATATTTCTTAAACCTTGCCATTATGCATTAAAAATAAATAACCCGATATATGCCACCAAAACAATCTAACCTTACTTCTTAATGCTTTCAAATTTAATTTCATTTTTAAAATAAATTTAAATTATTTTACTTAAAAAAACATTCCAAAATAAAACGATTTTTTTTTTACTTTAAATAATTTTTTATTATTAAAAGTAATTATAGAAGGTAAAAAAACTAACCTTATTTGAGGATAACCTAACCTCATATGTTAACTTTGTCTCTCACTAGCCTAACCTGACCTCTAAGGTTAGGACTCAGAATTGACAGTAATGGTCTCCCCTTTTCTTCTTAATTTGCAAAGAAATACGGGGCCAATGACAGAATGCACAACAAAGAGTCACTTTCAGCGGATACAATGGCTTCTCTACAGTCACTTGTGGTGTTTCAGAGTCGCATACATTCTGCTTATCGACGTATAAGAATTCGGCTTATCGACGTATCCACCAGGAATTAAGCATGAAATGTAACATCATGAGAGCATGAAAAAGCCACGATACTTATGGCAGGACTTGCTCCTTTTGAGGTACATTTTTAAGACTTTTTTTTTGGAAATTTCGGGCTCTAATTGTGACATTACTTAAAGCTTTTTGTAATGAAAATTATATGTGTAAGCACGTTTTTTTGTGATATTTCACAAGAAAAAGTCCATCGGTGTCAAATCGCACGATCTTTGAGACCAATTGACATCAGCAAATCTCCAAATTGAGCGTCCCATGAACTTTTCACACAATAAAGCAAACATTTTGCCATGTCGTGGCGACGCCTTGTTGAAACCATACATAGTCCGGATTAATATCATCCAGATTAGGCTAGAAAAATCGGTTATCATACAATAATGGTCTCCCATTCTTCGTTTTCAAAGAAATATTGACCAATGAGAATTTTAGACCAAAATGCACACCAGAAAGTCAGTTTTAGCGGATACAGGGGCTTCCTCACAGTCACTTGTTCATGAGAAAGCCACGAGACTTTTTGCAGGACTCGATCCTTTTGAGTTACATTTTTAGGACTTTTTTTTAGAAATTTCGGGCTGTAATTGTGCCATTTCTTAAAGCTTTTTTGAAAGCTCTAAAGTTTGAATATCATCTGCGTAAGCACGTTTTTTTGTGATACTTCACAAGAAAAAGTCCATTGGTGTCAAATCGCACGATCTTAGATACCAATTGACATGAGAAAATCTCCAAATTAGGCATCCCATGAACTTTTTGCACAATAAAGCCAAAATTTGTCATGTTGTGTGGTTTGTGGTGCCGCCTTTTTGAAACCGTACATGATCCAAATTAATATCTTCCAGTTGAGGCCACAAAAATCGGTTATCATACAATAATGGTCTCCCCTTCGTCGTTTTCAAAGAAATATTGGCCCATAAGAATTTTGGATCGAAATGCACCCCAAAGAGTCACTTTTAGTGAATAAAATGGCTTCTTTTCAGTCAGTTGTGGTTCTTCAGAGCCCCATATAGGACAATTTTGCTTATTGGAAATATAAACCGAGCGAGAAATAACCCTTTTTTGCTGATGAAAATTTTGTTCGAAATGTGACTACGGTAGAAAGTTTTTACAACAATTTTAAAGCTTTATCAATAATGCAAAATGGCAAACGTTTTTTCTATACAGGTGCTACTTTAGATGACATATTTATTTGATACCTATTATATAGTGGGACTGTACTTTCCGAACCACAAAATAGATAACCTGGTTTATGTTGCCAAAGATTGATCTAACCTCACTTCTAAACTAACGCCCATATTTAAACAGTGAAAATGGTTTTTTTTTAAAAGTAACGCTAAAAAATATATTTTAAAAATTCAATTAAAAACTTTTCAAAGATTCGTTTTTATATTACAGAAAAAAATATAATTTTTTTTTTTACAAAATATACAAAAAGAAACGTTGAAATTTTGCAAAAATATTTTATGCGAAAACTGAATAACCCCTCAAATAGTTGTTAATAATTCCGATAATATATTTTTAATAATAATTTTTTTTTAAAATGTAAACTGTGAAATTTAAATTTACTGAAATGTGTACAGTTGGCAATGTGAACAATTTAATTTTCGAAAAGCAAACAAAATGGAAATATTTACATATAGACCAGATTAGATGGTGGTAATCCGAAAGGATTTGTTGGGAGTGCAATGTCGACAGGATTTATTCGTGGTGCGATGATATTGAATTTTTTATCAGAATCATCCGAAAATTTTGCCATGATACTTAATTTGGAAACAGTTGTGTTTTGATGTGGTTAGAAGAAAATACACACCTTCTAGCATATATGATCATAGATGGATGTGTGTGTAATGCAGACTGAATCCTTATAAAAAGGTAGACAGGATTTTCGGAATATTTAGGGTTGATAAATTGGTTGTTGGGATAGGCACGTGACGTACGCGCTTCGTTGATGGTTTAGAGTATGTTTATTTACATTTTTATTTCGTTTGAGGTATTTTGTGGCTATAAATTTTACCAAATCCTTAAAGCGAATTGAAAAAAAAACCTCCCGCTTTATATAAGCACGTAGACATGTAGCTATTTTTAATGTACTGTGTACTCTATTGGATAGCAGAATGACGGGTGGTGGCTTAGCCCGTGTATCCATGGATGTATTTATGTGCATATTTTGTCGACCCTTCTATTTACCTGAGGGAAATTGAAGTTTTCAATTTAATGGACTGAGTCCTGTGGACGGGTTGGTTTTGTATGTAAATACTGGCAATCGCCCTAAGCAACCAATCCACAGGCTGGAATCCATGTCCGTCTGAATCAATAATTGAAGCCATGGCGTGTATACACGCGAGTGAAATATTTGTTGTTTTTTTGTTGTTGTTCTTGTTGGTATAGACCAGAAGCCCTTTACAAAAATGAAAGCATAATTTTCCCCCTAAAATTTAAACCGACCGGAATACTACCCTGTCCGTTGGCTCCTTTTCTAATTAATTAGGCGAGACATACCATATTCAAAATGGGGGAATAATTTTTAAAAAGGGTTTATCTAGATACTCATATGATCGGCTATCTGGAATAGTAGAAAAGTTTATATAGTTTCGGAAAATATAGCCTTGTCATTTGCCAGCTGTCAAACACAAAAAAATATCCAAGATGGGGTTTTTTTTTAGAATAAGATTTGCCATTTTAGAATATGAATCGTGTTTTTACAAAGTGCCGAGTAAAAAATATTAAAATTTCTAAAAAAAAAAAACTGGAAAGACATGTTTCGAAAAAAGTTCGCTGCAGCCGATGATGTTAATTTCTTGCTCGATGAATATGTTACCTATATGGGGCTCTAAAAATGGAGAAGCCATTGTATTCTTGAAAAGTGATTGTCTGTAACCGACATGGCTACATGATAACCAAATTTTTTTGGCCTGAACTTGAAGATTTTAATCTGGACGATCTTTGGTTCCAACAAAACTATACAATACGATAAATTCTCGCTTTACTGCACGGGTAAAAGATCCCATGACGCATAATTTCGAGATTTTGATTTATGTCAATTGGCATCCAAGATCGCGCGATTTGACGCTGTTGAACTTTTTCTTGTGAGTTTACGCGCTAGATCCCCAAACTTTAAAGCTTTTAGAAATGAACATCCGTTAAGTATATAATAGCCACTTTACATTCCGAAAAGTGCGAAAAAAAATTATAAAAACTTATTTAAAAAAGATCGTTTCCTTGAAGAAGTTTCTTGGCGACAATATTAATAATTGTACATTTTATACAAAATGATCTAAATCATAAATGTATTTTGTTTAACTTTACTTTCCGAAAGAAAAATTCTATAATTATCTTATTTAAACATATTGTTTGAAAAAAAAAATCAAAATTAATTTTTAATTATTGCTAATAAATTTAGTGAAATAAATTTGTTTATTACTATTATTTTTTTTTTTGAACAAATATTCTCAATTAATTGATTGAAATTTTTTTGTATATTGTCGAGCAAACATCGAAATAAGAACATTCACGATTTAATATCAATTAAAGTTGAAAGAAATTTAGGAAAAAAAAACAGTATATTTTTAAAAAAAAAAGTCAAATTGATGATAAAAGCTTACTTAATAGATAAAAATGATATTTTTAAGTAAAATTGTTAATAATAATTATCAGTTATCAATTAATGGATGGACTTTTTTTATACTCCTTTTTTTAAAAGACATTTTCGATTATTTTATCATAAAAAAAAAAAAACAAAATTAAATGAAACTAACAAAATGGAAAACTCATTGAAACTTAAATTCTTATTTTATTATTGAAAATTGTTTCCTAAACATTTTTTGATTATTTTAAATATTACTTGTTGACGGTTCAAAAATGATCTAATAACAAATTAATTTGGATTTATTTTTCTTATTTCCATTTGCATTTGTGAGGCAGAGTACACGTAATTTCCAATCAATCGAAGGTGGTACAAGGAAAAAGAAATGATGACAAACTCAATGACAATGTTCATAGATGTCGCTGTCAACATAATGAATGCGGTAGTAGATGCAATGTGAGTGCTGGTCGAGCTTCTTGCAGTAGTAGATGTTTATGAATATGACAATCTCACGACGACCATGTTCTCGATGTTGTTAAGAGATTTGTGTTCAAAGATCATTTCCGGTTGCGTGTTCTTTTCTTTCCTTCGTGCACAGGGTGAACAAAGGGTGGACAAAAGTAACAAAAACACTTTAGTGACTTCCTCTAAAATAAAACATGGACAATTGACTGCATGTAATGAACAATTTCCAATGAAAATAACAATAATAAGAGCGTAACGTAACCGATGATAATCGATTCGAATTCAGTCGATCGGCAAACGATCATCACCCTGGAAACAATTGATAACAATTTATTAAATCGTTAAGAAAGAAAGTATTTTCTTAATAAATCGATTTAATATATTATTATCGATCGTCTATTTAATGTGCATACAATTCAATAGGATTCCAATTATGGTTTTAATTTAACAATATTAAATTTTCGATCAAACTCCTTCATAAAATGTTAATTGATTTTTATTAGCTTATTACATAATAAATAGTTTCCAAAGAAAATACAATTTTATACCATACGTTTATGTGTAGTTGTTTTTTTTTAAATTTATTATCATGTGACAATAAATAACAAAGTGAAAATATGCATAAATTATTGAGTTTTGTTATGAGTACTTTTTATATTTAATGTTGCAAAATTATAAGTTTTTTTATTACAATTAATAATTAAGATTGAAAACAAATTATTTAAAAAAAAATCTAACTGAATATGCTATTTAATCGAACTAGTCTAGTAAGAATAGTATTAAAGTATACCAATTTTAAAATAAAAACTAAATGAGATAAAAATTCGGACTAAATAAGTTGAAATTTGTGAAAATTTGAATCAACAAATTCGAAAATTTAAATGATTTAATTTAAAAATGTGGAAAAACAAATTGTCTGTTATTTAATGGAAATACAGAAAAGTTCCAAATTCTGTTTAATATACAAAGTATCTAAAAACTATTGTATTTTTTTTTATAAACAGACTTTGGAACTTTTCCGTATTATAAAATTTTTTTTTATTTTTTTATAAAAATTTTGGCAAAATAAAAATTATAATATAAATTTGGACAACGTTTCCCGTTGTCCAAATAAAATAATTATATTATAATTTTTATTTTGCCAAAAATTTTGGCAAAATAAAAATTATAATATAAATTTGGACAAATTTCTGAAAATTCGGACAAAAATGCTGAAAAATTCGGTTCGGTCAAATCAAATTAAAAATTCACAAAAACAACTTAAGAATAATTTTCATATTTTTATAAAAATTTTGGTAAAGTAAAAATTCGGACAACGTTTCCCGGAATTTCTGAAAATTCGGACAAAAATTCGGGAAAATCAATTTAAAAATTCATAAAAATAACTTAAAAATTCAAACAGTTTTCATATTTTTATAAAATTGTTCGAAAAGTAGAAATTCGGACAAATTAGATTTTAATTAATTAAATTAACAACGTTTCGTGGAATTTCTAAAAATTCGGAAAATATTGCTGAAAAATTCGTTTTGGGCAAATCAATTTAAAAATTAACAAAAAAAATAACTTAAAATTTCAGATAATTTTAATATTTTTATAAAATTTTTGGTAAAATAGGAATTCGGACAAAATAGCTTTCAATTAATTAAAAATTCGGACAACATTTCCCGGAATTTCTGAAAATTCGGACAAAAATTCTGAAAAATTCGGGAAAATCAATTTAAAAATTCATAAAAATAACTTAAAAATTCAAACAGCTTTCATATTTTTATAAAAATTTTGGAAAAGTAGAAATTCGGACAAAATAGATTTTAATTAATTAAATTAACAACGTTTCGCGGAATTTCTGATAATTCGGACAAAGATGCCGAAAAATTCGGGCAAATCAATTTAAAAATTCAGACAATTTTCATAATTTTATAATTATTTTGGCAAAGTAAAAATTCGGACAAAATAGCTTCCAATTATTAAAAAATTTGGACAACGTCTCTCGGAATTTCTGAAAATTCGGATAAATTTACTTAAGATGTCTGAAAAATTAAGCTAAAACTTTCCGATAAATTATGTAAAAAATTCATTAAAAATGGATTTATGAATTCGGACAAATTAACTTCTCAGATTTTTTCTAAAAACTTAGGCAAAATAAATATTTAGACAAAACAGCCGAAATCTGAAAATTCGATAAATTAGTTTAGAAATTCGCAAAGGGTGACTTAAAAATTAATTTAAATTTGGACAAATCCCAAATTTTGGAAAAAAAATTCTGACAAAGTAAAATAAAAATAATCCTGAGAAATTAAGTTAAAAATTAATGAAAATTCGGACAAAGAAAATATGGCTTAAACTACGGGAAACTTTGGATAAAAAATGTACCTTCAAATTAATAAAAAGTTTTTATCTTGAAATATGTGAAAATCGAACAATATTTTTCTTAAATTAAAAAAATAAAATAAAGAATAGAAAAGAGTTTCTTGAAAGGTGCCGAGTTTCTTTTTAATTTTATGTTCTTAATAATTTAAGTTTGACTGCATATTAAGTATAGATTTTTGTTTATTAGAAATAAATGTTACAGCGTCCGCCCTCTTTTATGTCAAAATTATAGTTTTTTTTTTAAATCACCTATTTTATTTTTAATGAAAAATTTTCTTTAATTTCTTGCAGAGGAGTTCATTTTTTACTATATTAATAATTGTCGGTATCTTGATCTCTTTAAAAATTATTTTGCAATTTCTCATAATAAAATTGTCTTTAAATATTATTCCAAGTTTCTTAAAATTTATCTTGCAATGGATTTAGTTTTCTTAAAAAATAGTTCACTATATTTTTTGTGGATAAGAAACTTAAAATAAAACAGTTTTATTTAATTAATAAAAAAGGGACATTGAACCAGAAAACGAAAAAACCAAAGATTTGGTCTAATTAGAGTAGTTTTAAAAATTTAAGAAGGCATACAAATTTTAAAAGAAGGACCTGTGAAAAAAAAATGATAGTTTCCTTACTAGATAAAAATTTAAATTCACTCAATAGCCATATAATAATTAATGTAATTTTCCTTTAAAAAAAAAATAACTTTTACTTTTGCAATGGTAAATTTAAATATGGAAGATTAAAAGCAATTAGAAAAGAAGAAGAATATGAAGAAGAAGAAAATGAAAAGAACTCGATGAAAGTGAATAGGAAAAAAACAATTCCTCTTTTCTTCTTCTTTATTTCTGATTCAAAATACTTTGAAGATTCCATACATGTCCATTAACCTTTTATATTAATTAGCTGACAAGCATGACAGCAATTTTTACAGCTGCGCTAAGGTGCATTCGAATAAGTTTTTGTTTTCAGTGGAGATTAATTATATACAATTTATGAAAACATTAAACATTATCCATTATAATTATAAGGTATTAAAATGATTTGTTGATTTTTAAATTGCTGTTTTTTTTTAAAATTTAATTGTTGTTTTTTCGCTTGTGATTTCGCGCAAAGTTTCTTCAGTATTTCTTGGATATGCTGTTAACATTATTTCAGTTTTATTTAAATTCAAATTGGAGAGGAAAGTTAATTTCGAGTAGCATTTGTACGGAAATGTAAATTGTTATCAGATAACTCTAGCTATACCACTAGCTGGATTTAAGCTCAAGACTGTTTGAATTTCACAATAATTATGAAAATATTCTTAAAACGTTAAATGGTTTTTATGTTATTTTGAAAGTAAATTTTCGTTTTAAAAAAATCTTGTTTTTTTCCCTTCAAACATATTGTTTTGTGTAGATTTTTTCTAAAGAAAAATGTAAACAATTCTGATTACTCTATGCAGAATACTCCTCAAATCTAACCTAACTAATTGAATATTATCACATGAAATGTGTTTTTTTTTCTGCGTAGCATATATGATAAATGCTTGACTTTGACAAGAAAAAAACATTTTTATGTGTAAAATTCATTTTATTTCCTATTATGACGTTCTTTTAGCTCGATATAGTTGATCCAACATTTTTCTATGTTTTATATTTCATTGAAAAAAATACGATCTTTCCAACGCTTCAAAATGGACGTTTGGTTCAGTAATCATCTCATCGTTTGAGCCAATGCTTCTTCCGCTGAGTCATTTTTTCATATTCGGAAATGGGAAATAATCGCTGAGGGCTAAATCTAACGAATATTGTTAATTCGTATTCTAAGTTATGGAATTTTGCCATTCTCAATGAAAGAGAATTTATTTCGCCAAAATGCGTGCGTTTTGTCTTGATTTGATTATTCAACTGGTCTTATTATGCCCTTTTATCGTTTTCTTTTCTTTTCAAAGATTGTCGATGAAGAAAACCTTTCCTGCCGATGGAACCATTTTTTTCACTTTTTGGTGCACGTTCGCAAATTCGCAAGTAGAAGTCTATTGTTTTGACTGAACTTTGGTTTCTGGTGTGCAATGGTGAATGATCAACATTTATGTTTCGATACAAAAATTCACTTAAATTAGGCTTGTCCAAATATTCCGTTGAAGTGGTTCTACGAACGCGTGCTGGGTCAGGTGTTAGGTGAAACGCGACACCCATTTTGCCGATATCTTTCTCACACCAAAATTTTTTTAATATAAAATGTTGCTTACCCGTACTTTGCAGATGTTTACCATATCAGTTATTTCATACATTTATTAGTGACGATCTTTTAAAACAATATCATGGATTTTTAGTAATAATACCTTCGGTGGTGACCTGAATTGGTAATTTATGCTCATACGGCTGCAACGAAATTGAGTAAACCACTTCTGAATCATTCCACACGATGGTGAGAAGTCCTCGAAATACTTTGCAAGCTTGATTTTGAATTTAGATATTGTTTTTCCCTAAAAAAAATACTGTTTGTATTACCACACGAAATTCACTTTTTCCCATATTAATAAAAATCCCAAACAAACCGTCTCTCGTTTCAATGGTTGTCAAAACTAAACTAATAACCAGAAATTTATAAAATTTTGTTATAGCGTCCTTTAACGCATACTAGATAATAAGGAAAATAACGTTTCGTTGATATGAGCTATATCTTTGTATTTGCCAATAACTTATCATATTGCCTTTGTAGTAAATATTATGCATTTAATCCACTTCTGAATCATTCCACACGATGGTGAGAAGTCCCCAAAATACTTTGCAAGCTTGATTTTGAATTTAGATGTTGTTTTTACGCTCAAAAAATAGTGTTTGTATTAACACACGAAATTCACTTTTTCCCACATTAATAAAAATCCCAAACAAACCGTTTCATGTTTCAATGGTTGTCAAAACTAAACTAATAACCAGAAATTTATAAAATTTTGTTATAGGGTCCTTTAACGCATACTAGATAATAACGAAAATAACGTTTCGTTGATATGAGCTACATCCTTGTATTTGCCAATAACTTATCATATTGCCCTCGTAGTAAATATTATGCATTTAATCCACTTCTGAGTCAGTCCAAACGATGGTGAGAAGTTTTCAAAATACTTTGCAAGCTTGATTTTGAATTCAGATGTTGTTTTTACGCTCAAAAAATAGTGTTTGTATTAACACACGAAATTCACTTTTTCCCATATTAATAAAAATCCCAAACAAACCGTTTCATGTTTCAATGGTTGTCAAAACTAAACTAATAACCAGAAATTTTCATAAAATTTTGTTATAGCGTCCTTTAACGCATACTAGATTATAATGAAAATATCGTTTCGTTGATATCAGCTACATCTTTGTATTTGCCAATAACTTATCATATTGCCCTTGTAGTGTATTCAATCGGAAATGTTAAAATATCTAGCCACTGTGAGAAATAGGTAAATTGAAATAAAGAAAAATACAAATAAAAATGGTAACATACGAGTATAAAAAAGCACGTTTTCTACTTGAATTACTTGTGTAGTTATCATTGATGAGAAATTTATCCAAAAACTTTCAATTGCTTCATAATCTTCTACGTGAGATATTTTACAAACTATGTGTATGTGGCGAGCACGTAAATCAATATTTGAATTTATTTTTATTTATCTTCCGTTTCACTTTTGGTACTTATTTCATATACTCATACTATCCAAAAACTCAAACACTTCCGTCAACAAAAAAAAAGAAAAAAACAAATTAAAAAAATATTAAATTCTGTTCCCCATACCCAATTTCCGATTCAGTTTTTCACTTTCAATTATGTTAAAAGCTTAAAATTGTCATCGATCACAAAAAAAGTAATTTTTTATTTTACGTTTATGCCGCAACTGAAATTTTCAATATTTTAACTGTTGAGATCTTGCTTACCGGCATAATAAAATACTATAACACCGGTACGTGAGAGTTTTCCAATTCGACAAAAACAACAAATAAGAACAACAACAACAACAACAACACAAATTTGGCCAAGCCCCTTGAACCCCACGTTCTTTATTTACAAACAACTAACCACCATAAAAGAAAGAAAATAAACTTTCTTCATCTTCGTTTCTTTGTCAACCAATTTAAAACAATGACCTTTCGCAATTTAACGCGTACAAAATATCACATATACTATAAATGCGTCTCTATGAACGCTTTTGTTTTTTCATATTTTGAATATTGTCAGTAATGCTTCTGGGTATATTTTGTCTGCTGGAATTTTTCCTGTGCTGTTGTAAGGTTTTGTTGATTTGGAAATTTTCTTCCATTTGCATTGATCCGTTTTCTGTTCGTATTTACTTTGGCATTTACACCTTTGTATCAACACATCTGCATATGTACATGATGAGTTCGGATCATTAAAGGAAACGAACAGGCGATCAAAATGTTGTTATTAATTTTTTTTTTTTTAGTAACGTTTTCCTACCTGTCCAAAAGACTCGTATCACGTAGGCAAAAATTACGAGTACGTACATGCCGTTTACCTCGTACACCATGTGATATTTTCGTACATTTTTTCCATTTTATTTTATTTTTTTCTTCATTTTTCCATTGTTCATATAAAAAAAAAGCTATTGTATTGTGTAAGTGGTTTTTTTTTATGTACGAGTAAAAAGTAATTGAATTTGGCGATCGGCGTGCCAACGGTGGTGATGTAAGTGCTTTCTACTCTGTCTGCGGTAAATGATTTTTTTTTCGTCTTTCCCTTACAAAATAATTTCCATATAATGTTTTTTTTTATGTATTTCCAACATTTAACTTTATTTTTAATCGATTTAGGCCTACCACAAAGAAGGAAAAAGAAACGAATTTCAATTAGCAAATTTTTTTTTGGTGGTAAATCTATTATTTACCAAAAAAAATTTTTTTTTTTGCACTATTATAAGAGTGGGTTAATCTGCAATTTTAATGCTATATATGCTTAAGATCACTAGCTAGAACAATTAGAAGAAACCTCAGATTATAGAGTATAACGAGTATAGCGCCAAGTTGAAGCCCAAAATACCTTTGTAACAAAAGAAAGAAGAAAAAAAATCAATAAAATATTCGTAATCGAGTGGATGTAGTGAATGCTAATTTATATGGTGAATTAGATTGGAAAAGAGAGGTGAAGAGTAAAGGGGGATGGGTTTGGTAATAGTTAAAAGAAAATAAGCAGTAAATAAAAAATATTGTTTCACATGTGACACTGATGGGGGGTGTTGATAATTAATGCACAAATTCGCAACAGAGTCATCTAGTGGTAAATACCTGAAATAAAGGTAAATTGCAATGGCATGCAAGAAGAGCTCACTGTACCGATAGTATGTGATTCGTATTAATTCGTACACTTAGATTATAGAGTATAATGCTACGATTAGGCTATTGGAGAAATGCTCGAATTATCTCTGATTCGGCCGAAGATTGGACAAACTTCTTAACATCGATTACACCAATCGAGCAATGGAGAAATTATTGCCTCAGCTTGAAATAATGTTTGTTCGACTCCTTCGGAGAGGAATTGAATATGTCTCGATCAAGGGCTCGAACTCTCGAACAATTTTCGATAAGTGATTATATGTGAGCTCGATTATTGATCGCCCAGTCAGAATTTGTTCGAGTTACAATTTTTTTCATCATCTATTTGACATTTGACATTTTCTTCGTTTTCATGAACGATTTTCAATTGTGTTTTTCTTTGCGTTTTGCAGTCCAATAACAATTGGATTTCGATCACCTTTTGGAATTGGTCTCGCCATTAATCGCCAAACGAGATACGGCAATGTCTACAATGGGCAGTTCAACGACGCCACTGTCATCGTTGAACAATATATTTTGCTACAGTTTTTTGTACAAAAAACCGGCAAATCAAAACACAAAACAAACAATTTTGAATATATAAACGTTCTTTACACAAATCACACTGCGAAATGTCAAAATTGCAATAATGTTCGTGCTGGAATTTGAGACGATTACACCATTCGAGTAAATCTTCATATTTTGTTCGTCTCGAACATGCTCGATCAAGGAGAAAGTATCTGTCGCCCGAAAAAAAAACGACGATATTTACTAAAATTCGAGCATTTCTCGAATGGTGTAAATGTAGTTTAAAAGATGAACAATTAAAGCGGCAAGTTGAAACCAAAAAATCTAAAGGTAACTCACATATGCCTATCGGTTGAAGGCGTCACTTTCAGATAGGGACAATTTTATATGTTGTACATAAATGGTTTGACGCACATTTTTAAAAAAATAATTTATTTTGTTTATTTTCTACGGATCTTACGATAAGTTGTAGATGGAAGACCAAAAATTACATTTTCGTTATATTTTATTATTTTATTTCTGTAAAGGAAAGAACGCGCGTCAAGTTTGTGAAAAGTAGTGTAAAGTTGACGGCGACAATGCTCTGCAAGAACGTCATTTCCAACGATGGTTCACGAAATTCTGTGCTGGTGACATTGATCTGAATGACGCTCCCTGGTAAGGCAGGAAAACCGAGATTGATGACGACTAACCATTCACGCTCACCTGAAGAAGCTGGGATACATAGGCAAGTGCGATGTTTGGATTCCTCATGCACTCAAAGAAGTTCATTTGGTGGCATGCCTAAACATCTGAGACATACTGTTAAACGAAAGGAAAACGATCCTTTTTTTAAGCGATGAGAAGTGGATTTTTACACCAATTTGGCATGAAAATGATATTGGTCCCGGCGTGATGATCCTCCACAAACGACATCGAAATCGGACATTCATCAAAGGAAGGTTTTGTAGGGTCTCAGTGTGGTGGGATTTTAAAGGTGTTGTGTTTTTTGAGTTTCTATCAAGGAACCAAATAATAAATTCAGAAGTGTACTGTCGGTAATTGCACAATTTGAACGAATCCTTCATCCAGAAACGTCCGGAGATCGTTAATCATAAGGAAGTCGTGTTCCATTACAACAACGCAAGCCCACACACACACACACGCGATCACCCGTCAAAAAATATTGGAGCCGTCAGACTTGCACTTACTTCGGTCTCTAAAAACTCAGAAAAAATAATTTCACAATTATTCAAAATTCAGAAAATTTTCATATTTTTATAAAAATGTTGGCAAAGTAAAAATTCGTACAAAACAGCTTTTAATTAATTAAAAATTCGGACAATGTTTCTCGGAATTTCTGAAAATTCTGACGAAAATGCTGGCAAATCAATTTAAAAATACGCAAAAAATTACTTAAAAATTCAGACAACTTTCATACTTTTATAAAATATTTGGCAAAGTAAAATTTCGGGCAAAATAGATTACAATTAGTTAAAAATTCGGACAACATTTCTCGGACTTTCTGAAAATTCGGACAAAAATGCTGAAAAATTCGGTTCCGGCAAATCAATTTAAAAATTCACAAAAACTAACTTAAAAATTCAGACAACTTCCATATTTTTATAAAAATTTTGGCAAAGTAGAAATTCGGACAAAATAGCTTTCAATGAATTAAAAATTCGGACAACGTTACTCGGACTTTCTGAAAATTCGGACACAAATGCTGAAAAATTCGGGCAAATCAATTTAACAATTCTTAAAAAATAACTTAAAAATTCAGACAATTTTCATATTTTTATAAAAAATTTTGCAAAGTAAAAATTCGGACAACGTTTCTCGGAACTTCTGAAAATTCGGGTAAAAATTCTGAAAAATTCGGGCAAATCGATTTAAAAGTTCACAAAAACTAACTTAAAAATTATTAAAAATTCAGAGTACTTTCATATTTTTATAAAAATTTCGGCAAAGTAAAAATTCGGACAAAATAACTTTTAATTAATTAAAAATTCGGACAACATTTCTCGAAATTTCTGAAAATTCGGATAAATTTACTTAAAATGTCTAAGCTAAAAATTCCGATAAATTATGTATAAAATTCATAAAAGTTAATTTATGAATTCGGTAAAAAATTAACTTCTCAGATTTTTATAATAACTTAGGCGAATTTAACATTTAGACAAAATAGCTGAAATCTGAAAATTCGATAAATTAATCATATCCTATGAACAAGAAATTATGAAGCTCGTAGGAAGATGGCAAAATGTTATCGAGCAAAATAGCCTATACATCATTGATTAATCTTTTTTCTTTTTATATAAATAAGAACTCTTTTTAAAGCAGAAAAAGTTTTCCGACAATCCAATAAAATAATTTTTTTTACTAATAAAACGATGCACAAATGTTGAAATATCTTGTTGCTCGTTTAAATTGCGCGTGCATCGCAATTAATTGTTCTTGAAAATGTTCATTGAAGCGATTACACTATAATTAGGCCGATCGTCCAATTCACGCGCAAAGTGCGCATATGCTCGCGCACATATTACACTGTCAGACGCGCAAAGAAGGGAAAATTTTACCTTTTGATCGTGTATTAGCCGCACGATGTAATCTAAGCTTTAGAATGAACCCTTGTTATAGGAGGATTTTTGCAATTTTCTTATTGTGTATGAGTGAAACCGTATTGTAGGTTGCGTTTGTAGCTTGCAATTGCTGTCATATAGTGTTAAAAATTTCCTTGTTGTTATCTGTGCTATTGTCGCATTCTCATCAGACTGGTATTGTACGTGGAAAAAGTCGCAAATTCAACTCCAACTTGATTGATTATCTTACCGTTGGAGCGTGCATAGCATAAAAACAAAATTTCTATTTTTTGCTATTGTTTTTTGGTTTGGTTTATTTTCATTATCTTTCCAGCCACCACAATATTATATAATATAAAATCGTATTACGTAAATTGAGTGCATTCCTTTTACTAAATATTTCCGGAGATGCTATCTGTGACACTGGCAAATGGAATATTGCACCTGTGCGCCTTGGGCTCTTCTTTATGTGTGTATTAATCTTATATAGAAATAGCTATATATATATTATTATATTTTATGGTAAGAAGTAGTTTAAAAAAAATTCTACAAAAATTTTACTTTCTTTTAAGCTTGAATACAAGCTGCTCCTTTGCATAGATGACTACGGATTTTCATCCACAATCCATTCACTAACAACTTATCAACAAAGTATGCTACTATTTGATGGTTTGTTACCCTCCGTAAGGCCTAAAATACTATTATTATTTAATGTATCTAATTATTACTCTGTTCATACAATAGACGATGTATGTTATTGCATTTGATTTTGTTATTGTGCTTAAAGTACTTACTGGCAACAATTCCAGGGTAAAAGATATGCTATAATCTCTATTATGCGGTAAAACGAGAATTTGTGGTCTTTCTAGATGTTAACATCTCCGCACGGCGGTGAGACCCCCCAACCCCCTTATCTTTCCACCTCACTCTCACTATATCACTCTCTCCCTCCTTTTCAAGGTGCAAAACGTTCAACGAAATAACTAAATATAAAATGTTGGATATGAATTTTATCTATTGTCTTGGATAATTTTCCATCAAACTGATCTTGCAAAGAAGTAATATTGTCTTAAAATGCACATAATCACCAAAGCGTTCATCGATCCATTCATATACGCAAAAAAAAGACACTGCGAATTTTTACTCTTCGTTTGCTTTGGAAAATAAAATGAAAAAAAGATTGAAAAAAAAGTATAAATTCTATTGTAAAAATGACAAATCCATTTATTTATGGTTACTTGGTTGGTTATGTCTTCAGATATTTTCTTCTATAATACACTTGAGGGTTAAGATGAAGAAAAAAAAACTAATGACCTTTGAATAGTTAAAAAGTTTACTACACGGCTATTCAAGTTGTGCTTCCAAAAGTAAAGCTAAGTAAAACCATATTAAAATTTAGATTTTGATGGAATTTGGTCTCTGCCATTATGTAAGCTGCTATAAAAACGCGATCCTTTTTAGGTACTTTTTTTAAGGTCATTTTTGTAAAAAAAAAAAAATTGAGCTGCAATTCGGTAATTAATTGAGGGGTATTGGTTTTTAAATACTCTAAAAATTGAAGATCGTCTAAAAAACGCTCTACAAAATGAGTAAATAAGAACATTCACATAAAACCATAAAACAAAACAAAGTGCAACCGCGTCAAATTGCATGATCTTGTAAGCAAATTGACATCGTCCAGTTTCGAAATTATGCGTTCTGGCAACTTTTTGCACACACATACACACACTATCAATTATTTCTTTTTTTTCCTTGTTTAAAGTTCCAAATCTTCTGTAAGAAGATACTCGTCCACAGTTCAAGTCCAGGTATTGATATAGCCGGGATGCCCTAATTTGTTGTCGCCAATCAGATTGGTTACAATGAACATTTCAGTACAAATTTTACTAGAAATGCTTTTCCTTTTGGGGTAATTTTTTAAGGACTTTTTAGCACTTTTTCTACTGCAATTCGATCATTTATTGACCAAGATGTCAGTTAATTAATTTTTTTTTATATATAAATTATATAAAATAGAGTAGAAAAATATAAATATTATTGTAATTTTATTAATTTCTTTTTGTTGCTTAAAATATATTTCAAAAAAAAGACGATAAGTAAAAAACGATATAATCAAAAAAGACGATAAGATGCCAGTTAATTATTTTTTTATTGCATATTTTTATACGTTAATTGTATAAAAACGAGTAAAAAATAAAATATTTAAAAAAATATTTTTTACTTTTAATAGTATTTAATTTTGCTTAAAAATTTTAAAATTATTTTTTATTAAAAAAATTATTAAAAAATACGGAAAACGTAAAAATGTTTAATAACATAACTAAAGATCCTCTTAACCTTTTACAAGAAAAACTCCAACGGCGTAAAATTGCACAATCTTGGACGCCAATTAACATAAAAAAATTGCAAAATTTTTTGCTCCCAGCAAATTTCTGAAAACACGTCCTGGCAGCTTTTTGCTTAATAAGGACAAAATTTGTCGTGTTGTCTGTGCGCCATTTTGCTGTAACCACGTAAGGTCTCAAATTAAAATCTTCAAGTCTAGACCAAAAATAGGTCTTTTATCATACCGTCATGGCGCTCAGAATTGACGATAATGGTCTCAAAGATATATTGGCAAATGGTAATTTTAGACTAAAATAAGATGGTTTCCCTACAGTTACTTGTGGTTTTTCAAAGCCCAATTTACCGTTAATTTTACTTATTGACATAATCACCGAGCAAGAAATGAGCCTCATTGTTTTAAAGAAAAAAAACCGGAGAATCGCCACATTTATAGAAAGTTTTTACAATTTTCTACGCATTTTTCGGTAAGAAAACGATCCGAAATGGCAAACTCTATACCTTGGATGATATACGAGGTCTGTTCAAAAAGTATCGCGAATTTTCTATTTTTTTCAAAAATTATTTATTTATTTATGAATATCTATTTGGTCCCCTTCAAAGTAATCCCCACCAGATATTATACACTTGTGCCAACTTTTTTGCCAATCCTTCAAAAAATCAGATCCTCCTTTGATGCCGTCTTTATCTCCTCAATCGTAGCGGAGCGTTGTCCTTTCATGGGGCTCTTCAGTTTCGGGAACAAGAAAAAGTCACAGGGGACCAGATCTGCGGAATACGGTGGCTGCGGCATTATTAGTGTATTGTTTTTGGCCAAAAATGGCAATAGCCAATTTTTGTTCTTCCACAAATTCGGGCGTTTCTGGCGAATTGCTTAGCGTAACTTGCGCATAACTTCCAGGTAATATTCCTTATTGACTGTTCTACCCTGTGGCAAGAACTCATGACGCACCACGCCCCTGCAATCGAAGAAAACTGTAAGCAAAACCTTCACAATCAGCCGAACTTGGAGCTTTTTTCGGTCTTGGCTCGTGCGGCATCATCCATTGGAATGATTGAGCTTTGGTTTCCACCTCATAACCATAAACCCATGATTCATCACCAGCTATGGCCCTCTGGAGCAAATTTGGATCGTCGCGGACAGAGTCCAACAGCTCCTTAGCAATGTTAATGCGATGCTGTCGTTGGTCGAAAATGGGTAAAAATCGAAGACGAGCCAAAAGATGTGCAAGCAAAGCAGCTGTCAAAAATTAACTGAACATTCAAAATGGCCCAACTTGTCATTTCAAGTCAACTGAACATGCAAATAGCTGAAGTGAGAGACATGAGTACCAACATAACGCCACAAAAAATCGAAAATCGAATACGAAAATACGTAACCCGCGGAAATTCAAAATTCGTGATACTTTTTGAACAGACCTCGTATATGTTAGATAGTTGTCAACTGGCAGGGCAGAATTTTTCGAACTATAAAATGGACAACCCGTTATAAACTGCAAAAAAAATATATTTCTTGAGGCAAACAGATCAGCCATCTCCGAGTTTAATGATAAATAATTCCCATTTTCTGAAAGATTTCTTAATTGTTAGTATTATTAATTTAAAAAAAACAACAACATATTTTCAGTGTCGAGAAAATTACTACAGAACTGAAAGTATTGGCGTGGCGTAACCTAAATTTATTACCTAATTCCAATTTTTTTCATATTCAAATTTTCCATAATTTTCTCTTATAGGGATTTTCAATAAAAATTCATATTTAAACTTAGATTATTTGGTTTTAATTATTGTTAGGGGGAAAAAAAAGAAAAAGAAAAAAAATTTTAGTAGAAAATGAAGCTCAAAAAAGATCAAAATGAATAAAACATGATGATTTCAGTCAAAATGTCATAATCATAAAAATATTAATAATAATTATCATAATCGTTATCATCACTATCATCTGCATTGCCATCAATGTTGTCCATAGTTATGTAAGAGACGTTATGGATTTTTATTTTTAATATAAAAAGCGCAAAAATAAAGAGAAAAAAACTAAACGAGGCCATTTTGTTCATTTTACACTTTCTATGCACACTCGTCGAATATGGCAGACCCAACAGTGACTTCCAATTAACTACGTGAGAAGATCATTTATTGTGTTAAATCACACCAAACTGCTAAAAGGAAAATTTCTGCTGACCAGAAAAATAATTATTGAAAATAACCCAGAAGGTGGTAGATATTATGAGCACGCATGTATGTACATTGGAGGCCAAAAGTATGTGACCCAACCTTGATAACAACACACTTTTTTAGACAATTTTGGTTAAACTCTTAATAAAGCGTAAACTTATATTATTTATTTGGATGTAGAAGAAATATTTATGGTTTCATGTAACTATAATAAGAGCGTTTTATAGTCGGTGGGTACAAAATTTTCAATAGTTGCCATCCAATGGACCAGAAATCATCGCAGCTTACCACCACTAACTTAATGGTAAGAAAAGGATTACTACGCCCACAAACTGTAACAAAAAATATTGGATTGAACTTAATTCCATCAAAACAGGACTGCTGAGGACTTTAAAAATTTACCCTGGATAAATGAGTCAAAGTTCCAGATCTTTTAGTTTAATAGAAGAATCTACGTTCGTCACAGCAAAAAATACTGTGAAACCAACCCTGAACCAAGACGGTGGCTCGATTATGATTTAGGGTGGCTTCTCTACAGATGAAGTAGAAGACTTGGTGAGAATTGGAAGATTCAACCAATGTTCAGAATTATACTATAATAAGGCTGATCGTGACATACGCAAACTTTGTTTGCGGCGAACATGCACAATTTTATTCACACGCAAAGTGCGCAAACGCTCGCGCATATATTACACTGTTAGCCGCGCAAAGAAGGGGAAAATTTACATTTGATCGTGTATTAAACTTCTCTTTAAGATTCTTAAAAAATAGAGCACTATTTAAATATTTAAGAGACGAATGCTCACCGTTACACTATAATTAGGCTAATCGTGACATACACAAACTTTGTTTGCGGCGAACATGCACAATTTTATTCACACGCAAAGTGCGTAAATGCTCGCGCAGAAATTACATTGTTAGCCGCGCAAAGAAGGTGAAAATTTACCTTTTGATCGTGTATTAAATTTCTCTTTAGGATTCTTAAAAAATATAGCAGTATTTAAATATTTTAGAGACGAATGCTCACGATTACACTATAATTAGGCTAATCGTGACATACACAAACTTTGTTTGCGGCGAACATGCACAATTTTATTCACACGCAAAGTGCGCAAATGCTCGCGCAGAAATTACATTGTTAGCCGCGCAAAGAAGGGGAAAATTTACCTTTTGATCGTGTATTAAATTTCTCTTTAGGATTCTTTAAATGTTTCACAGACCAATGCTGAAGACTTCGGCGAATTGGTTAAGTATTCGTTATTTATTAATTCTAATATTGGTTCGAAAAAATGTAGATTTTTTTACAAAATAAAAAATAATACAAAAAGGCATTTTGAAAAATATCACATACCCACCATAATTATCCTACCTCATCACCATAAAAGAAGTTCTATGAGACAAGCTAAACAGACGAATGCAGAAGCACTTTCTGCTCCATCCTTCAAGGAGCAATTGTCGGTAGTCCTTATTCCAATCAACAAGCTGTCCATAATTTGAGTGTTTTTTTAATATTTTTAATTTGATAATAAGAAAATATTTTTTCCATAATTTAGTTCAAAATTATTAAATTTAAAAAATAAAACAATTTTTTTTCTCCACCTTTTAATTTTATTGTGCGAGTTTCATTAAATTTTCCTCTTAAAACTAAACCGGTGGTCGGATACTTTTGCCATTCACTGTACATATTTACTTTTGAGCTTTTTTTGCGACGACTCCAAAGTAAACGCACCTTCATCAATTTCTTCGTTAACTTTTCTTCTTTTCTTCTTCTCATTTACTAAACAACATTTTTAATGATGCGTATTTTACTATGTCCAACAATGTTATTTACGTGCGTGCAATATTTACTATCCATTAAGTTCATGAAAATAGATTGTCGCTGACGTGAAAATATTCCAATTGCATAATTTTAACACATTTTCTACTTGCAACATTTAACAAATAGCAATTGCTCATATCATATGTGATTTATTTGTAAGCTAACCAACAAAAAAAATGTTTTATTTTTTTTACCTATAGAGCGGAAGTGGTAGACCAAAGAAAAGAAAAAAGAAATCCTACCAGACAAATATCCACTTAAGTGGTTGAATTTGAATTTTATTTCTCCTCTTTTTTTTTCTTTTTTTTTTAACCAACAAACATAAATAAAATATTTTAATTGTTGATTAAAATAAAGATAATTCGTTGCAAATTCTTCGCAGCGCTTATCTAATCGATGAGATATTAATGCCTTCGTAACAAAAGAAAGAAGAAAAAAATCATTAAGATATTCGTAATCAAGTGGATGTGGTGAATGCTAATTTATATATGGGGAAGAAGATGTGAAAAGGGAGGGGAAGATCAGAGGGGGTGGATTTGATAATATATAAAAAAGAAAATAAACAGTAAATAAAAAAAATTAATTTAAAAAAAATTCTTTCGCATGTGACACTGATGAGCGATGTTGCTAATTAATGCACAAATTCGCAACAGAGTCATCTAGTGGTAAATACCTGAAATAAAGGTAAATTGCAATGGCATGCAAGAAGAACTCACTGTACCGATAGTGTGTGATTCGTATTAATTCGTACACTTAGATTATAGAGTATAATGCTACGATTAGGCTATTGGAGAAATGCTCGAATTATTCGAGCCAAATGTTCGTCTCTAATTCGGCCGAAGATTGGACAAACTTCTTAACATTGATTACACGAATCGAGCAATGGAGAAATTATTGCCTCAGCTTGGAATAATGTTTGTTCGACTCTTCGGAGAGGAATTGAATATGTCTCGATCAAGGGCTCGAACTCTCGAACAATTTTCGATAAGTGATTATATGTGAGCTCGATTATTGATCGCCCAGTCAGAATTTGTTCGAGCTACAATTTTTTCCATCATCTATTTAACATTTGAAATTTGTTTCGTTTTCATGAACGATTTTCAATTGTGTTTTTTTTTGCGTTTTGCAGTCCAATAACAATTGGATTTCGATCACCTTTTGAAATTGGTCTCGCCATTAATCGCCAAACGAGATACGCCAATGTCTACAATGGGCAATTCAACGACGCCACTGTTCATCGTTGAACAATATATTTTGCGACAGTTTTTTTTTACAAAAAACCGACAAATCAAAACAGAAAACAAACAATTTTGAATATATAAACGTTCTTTACACAAATCACACTGCGAAATGTCAAAATTGCAATAATGTTCGTGCTCGAATACTCGGCTCGAATGAAAATTGAGACGATTACACCATTCGAGCAAATCTTCATATTTTGTTCGTCTCGAACATGCTCGATCAAGAGGAAAGTATCTGTCGTAAGTGTTCGAGCATATAAAATACCGCTCGAGCCCGAAAAAAATACGACGATATTTACTAAAATTCCAGCATTTCTCGAATAGTGTAAGCGTAGCTTAAAAGATGAACAATTAAAGCGGCAAGTTGAAACCAAAAAATCAAAAGGTAACTCACACATGCCTATCGGTTAAAGGCGTCACTTTCCGATGGGGGCAATTTTATATTTATTCATATTTCTTTGGCAGACATTTTTATTAATTATCTTCGTCGTTATTTAAATTAATTAATTCATTTGTTTGCATATAAAAGTCTACATTTTAATACATAAAACAGAACTTCTAGAATAGTCACTTTTCTGATTAAATTTTGTAAATAGATCAAAAAATTTATAGTATCCCCATCGGAAAGTCATCGTGCAACCGTCATTGAAACGTCATCCTGATTAAAGCTAATCGTCTGTTTACAATCAATTTTGCGGAATATTTTTTTAGTTTTTCACTCCAATTAAAATTATTTGAACATTAGACTTCTATGCCCTTTATTAAAATAAAAAAAATTATTTTTACCTTCAATTTATCTGAAAAATGAAATTCGCGAATCGTTGACTCCCGACTAATTATACCAATTGTTAATTTAAAAAAAACCATAATACGTACAAAACCAATTTTTTTGTAATTCTAAAAGTTAAAAATAGATGTCAGACACATCAGCTAAAAATGATTTTTATCAACTTTTTGATTTGTATTTTCGTTCATTATTCTTTGTTTTTAGTAACTCAAAATATTTGTATTAAATTTTATGCATAATTTTTTATATTTTTAATTTTATATCCTAAAAACGTTTAATAAACTTTTAAAACAATGCGGTTTGTAGCTTAATTTTAAGTTAATAGGTGGGTAAGTGGAATTAGAGAAGATTCTTGATTCTGGGGGATTTTTTGATTTCAATAAAGGGTAAACCTAACGTATTTATTATCTATTTATGGATAGAATTTTCTTAAATTCCAAATAAAACTCAGCAAAAGACTCTACTGAGATTAAGCTATTAGATCATTGTGTGCTAATTTTACTACTTAATTTAAATAATTTATTTATTATTTTTTATTTAAGTTTTTTTTCTTCCTTTCTAACCGCTTACTTGATATACTATCGTAATACGTGCATAATATATTAATATGTTTATATAAAAACATGAGAAAAATGTCCCAAAAAAAAAGAGCATAAATTTTTTAGATCGTTAAAAAAAATATGATATTCCATAAAAATAGATCTTTTTGCATATACGGAAATATGTGCATATGTTAATTATGGCGGATTTAAAATAATATGTTTTGTTTTTTGGTAAATTAAAATTTTTGTCTTTTGAAAAAATTAAGCAAAACTGCAACAACAAAAAACATTAATATTTACTAGAAAAATAACAACATTTTTTTCCTTTGATTTAAACACGATTACGATTATTATTTAGTCAGTCAGTCAGTATATTTAGTTATGCGATGAATTTCGAATAAGGAAGATCTTTTTGGACTTAAAAAAAAAAGCTTTGGATTTAAAGAAGATCGTAAGTTCCCCCATTCTCTTCTCCATCAGTTTATATTTAAATCAATTAAAAACAAATTTTTAATACTTTCTCATTATGGTTTGAAAAGAAATCCGTTTTTTTTTGTTTTGTCTTGGAATCACATGTAATAAAAGGAAAATTTAATGAACGCCAGTCTAAACCGGATATTCAAAAGAGTAACTAATTTTTTATGATAGGTGCTATTTCTTATAGTTTATGGGATTACTTTTATGTGTATTTTTACCTTTTCTGTTATGAAATTTCACTTTTCCCTTTTGTAGTTTTTTTTTTACTTTTTAAATTGATTTATTGTATTGGATAGCCCAAGGTCGTTGATAAATAAGTGTGATGAAATATGTTTGATCAAAATGAGTATGAGATCTTTTCAGGAAGCAATTTTTAACTTATTTTTGAGTTCAAATTTTAGTTTTCTTTTTGGTAGCGTTAAGATTTTTCTCCTACAAATGGTTTGCTGTAAAATCGGTTAATTTGTTAAGAATTATAGAAAAATTTGGCTAAAATTATTTAAGGACGTACCCGGTAGACTCAAGAGAAAAACATTTTTTCTAGCTTAGAGATAAGATTGATCTCCGATTTCGAATTGCTAAAAAGGACCGGACAAAAATGATCAATTATACAATCTACAATACGAGGTCTATTCGAAAAGTATTGCGAATTTTATGTTTTTTCAAAAATTATTTATTTATTTATGAATATCTATTTTGTCCCCTTCAAAGTAATCCCCACCAGATATTATACACGTTGTGCCAACGTTTTTTCCAATTCTCGACGTACTTCAAAAAATCATTTTTTGTGATCTTGTTCAGCTCCTCCTTTGATGCCGTCTTTATCTCCTCAATCGTAGCGTAGCGTCGTCCTTTCATGGGGCTCTTCAGTTTCGGAGACAAGAAAAAGTTACGGGGGACCAGATCTGGGGAATACGGTGGCTGCGGCATTATTAGTGTATTGTTTTTGGCCAAAAATGGCAACAGCCAATTTTTGTTCTTCCACAAATCCGAGCTTTTCTGGCGAATTGCTTCCCGCAACTTGCGCATAACTTACAGGTCATATTCCTTATTGACCGTTCTACCCTGTGGCAAAAACTCATGCTGCACCACGCCCCTGCAATCGAAGAAAACTGTAAGCATAACCTTCACCGGCGCGCTTTTCGTCGTTCACATCATCTCGGCCTCTGAGAACATTTTGTACTACCGATAAACGTTGCTTCGGTCCTAGGTAGCTTCACCATATGCCACAGTCAACATTCGGAATGCGTCCGCGCAATTAATTTTGTTTTTCACACAAAATTTGATACAGATTCTTTGATCCACTTTTTGAAATGGATAAAAATTGAAGACGAGCCAAAACACGTGCAAGCAAAGCAACTGTTAAAAATTAACTGAACATTCAAAATGGCCGAACTTGTTGGCATAAGTGAGAGATATGAGTAACAACATAACGCCACAGAAAATCGAAAATAAAATGTAAGTAACTCGCTGAAATTCAAAATTCGCGATACTTTTTGAACAGACCTCGTATGCTGCTACTATTAAACATTTTGCATGACGCGATCCTTTTCAGGTACTTTTTTTAAAGGATTTTTTCGTATAATTTGAGCGGTAATTCGGACCTTAATTGAGGAGTTTTGATTTTTAAATACACTAAAAGTTGAGGATCGTTTAAAAAAAACACTCTAAAAAATGAGGAAACAAAAACTTTTGCATAGTCCCATTAAAAAAAAATGGCGACCGCGTCAAATTGCATGATCTTGGTAGTATAAATTTTACTAGAAATGGTTTTAAAAAAAAAATACTTATTTACTAGTGGCAGTTCAGCAAGAGTTTCACGTGACTAATTAATGAGACCGGCCGTGGGGAAACTCTCCGTCGCCGGGTATTCCCTGCAGTTCCTAACTTTCCGCACCTACTAACCACTTTAGCCATTCGTACACACACAGACTAGACAAGTAATGAAATGTTTCTTTCGAAAAAATGAACAAATAAAATCTACTCGCCAGATTTACAAAAATTTTTGGCGCGGAAACTGCTCAGAATTCTTATAAAGCTAGCTTTAGACTACATGACAAGATGCCATGTATATGGAAATTTTCTCATGGCACAAATGTCTGTCATAAGGCAACATATTGTACTTTATGCGTGTTTCTACCATGTAAAAAAAATTGACCAATCTTCATATGTGCATCTGACAGAACATGTTTTTCGTAATTTGCCATGCATAAAAAATGCATGCCGTCATTTTATATTGCAGATAAATTTAGGTCCAATTACACTGCATGGAAAAATATAATCTTTTCGCATGGCAGCACATGTCAAGACAAATATGAGAGTGAAACTACATAGCCCCATACACATGACATCTTGCCATGCAGTCTAATTCAAGCTTAAGATATTTGTCTCTTAAGCATAATATCCTTTTGGGAAACCACCATCTCCCCCATAATACGACATTCAATTAACTATCATTTATCTTCTAATGGAATGTCTAACGTTTTTTCTTTTCTTTTTAGCTTTTAGATTCCCTAATGCCCTCTCCAAGTCCTGTATTTTAAGAGGATGCTGACAATGTCTTCAAAGTCGAAACCTCTCTAAATTACCGAAGATCAATCTCATCTAACCCACATACTCAGAGATCGCCCCAAATGGTCGTGTGGTACTGCATCATTACCCAGGGACCTTACTACTGAGATCTGTCTCCAAGAAAACCTTACAAATGCAAATATATATTGTTGTTGTTTTTTTTTTCTCAATCAAATAAAATCGATTCAAGATAAAAATTATCTAGAGAAAAAATTCCAATCCAAATATTCCAAGTTCCGCATTGCTTAATTAGTAAACGTTTTTTTTTTATAATAAACAATTTCACACTGTCTGTCAATTGATTATTTCAAGCATGAGGAATTATACAAATTTTATTTTTAACAAGAAAGTACTTAAAGAAATAAAACAAACAAACAAACAAAAAAAATGCTTGTCATAAAAGAAACTTTACAAGTACTTTCCGTCCAAGTATCCGATCACTACTTAAAACCTTCACCAAATTGAATTAGGAAAACTAATTAAAAGAAAAAACGAAATTAATAATAAATAAATTTAAAACGTATGCTCATACGTGTATGTATATTGCTAAAATATCATTAGTATTTGTTGAAAAGCACAACGCCAACTATATTTTTTTTTTAAAACCCAAAAAAAAAAAACAAATAACAAAATTAAATATAATAAATAACGAGGCCACAAAATCTGGAAGTGTTATTTAACACTTTCACTTTGAAACCAGTCAGAAGACACTCAATTGGGTTCAGTAAATAAGTGCGTCACCAACAATTGTGCCCACATAGAAAATGTTATTTATAGTTGTAAAAAAAAAGACGTGTCACAATTATAAAAAAAAAAAAAATAATTATGATAATATGGCACCTCCTAAACCATAGCAGTCATATCGAATCGGCATAATAAATTTTGTCTGTTTATCATCTGACATTGTCTGTAAGGTGTAAGCATTAACTATAAAATGGCCTAAAAAAGAGGGTGGGGGGGGGGTTGGTGGATTGTAAGCTGCCAACACTTTACAATTTTAGGTGGTGTAAAAATTTATTTATTTCCTTTTCGACTAGTAAAAATTTTAATTTTTATTTTTTTCATGTTTTTTTTTTTTTTTTTTTGGATTTACTAATTTAAACCAAGGGAGTAGGGAATGGGGGGGAAATTGATTTTTTTTTTACTACTGGCAAATTTTCATATTTTGCACTTCTTTATGGTGCTAATCAGTATAATACCAGGGGTATAAGCTTAAATCTGTTGTTTGGTCATAGATGGCGTGAGTGAGCGTATTAAGCTGCCATGGGCACGCCATACTTTTTTCTTATGAGTTTGACATCTGTCAACATTAATCAGTACACATTGTTAGCAATTTCCTACAACAATATATATTTTTCCTTTGGTAATCATGTCTAGTTTTGTGCCAGAAAAAGAGCATATGCGGGAAGCTCTGCTTTTCTGCTTCAATTTGAAGAAATCGGATGCCGAATCGCATCGAATACTTATGGACGCCTATGGTGATAGTGCTTTATCGAAAACAACGTGCCGAGATTGGTTTCGTCGGTTCAAAGAACCTTGTGGGACAAGAAGCGTGTAAATCGACCTAGGAAGGTTGAGGACCATCAATTGCAGGCTCTTTTGGACGGAAACGATACCCAATTACAAAAACTGCTCGCGGAGCAATTGGGTGTTACTCAACCAGCTATTTCCATGCGTCTGCGTTCCATGGGGAAGATTGTAAAGATCGGAAAATGGGTGCTGCATGAATTTAACGATAGACAGACGGAGCGACCCCAAAACACATGCGAAATCTTGCTCGACAGACAAAATAGAAAGTCGTTCCTGCATCGGATTGTGACAGGCGATGAAAAGTGGATATATTTCGAGAATCCTAAACGCAAGAAATCGTGGGTTGATCCCGGCCAACCATCAACATCTTATCCAAGACCAAATCGCTTCGGACGGAAGACGATGCTGTGCATTTGGTGGGATCAGCATGGTATCGTCTACTATGCGATGTTGAAACCTGGGGAAACTGTCAATGCCCACCGCTACCACCAACAACTGACCAAATTGCACTGTGCTCTGCGTGATAAAAGGACAGATTATCAACAAAGACATGACAAGCTGATTTTGCCCAACGACAACACACCATGGCACACGTCAAAAATTGTCCGAAACTACTTGGAGACACTCAACTAAGAGGTGCTACCCCACCACGCTTATTCAACACACCATGTCCCTTCCGACTACCACTTGGTTTTGTCGGTGGGCCATGCGCTCGCTAAGCAGTACTTCGATTGTTACGAAGACTTTCGAAAATGTCTCGAAAGAGAAGGAATTTTTTTGGCGTCGTATCCACAAATTGCCCGAGAGATGGGAAAAATGTGTAGCTAGCGAGGGCAAGTACTTTGAATAAATTTTTTTTTTGCTTTCTATGAAAAAAAACATGTGTTTTTTTTTTGACTAAAAAACAGCGGATTCAATTTTATACACCTGGTATAATATTCGCAATTATTGTGGGTGTCGAAGAAAGTAGTTGACGGCATCGTGTCATACGCCTAATATTAATTAAACTGTAAGCATTAAAAAAGCTTTCCTTTCTTCTTAGCTGTATTCATATTCATTTAGATTTGCAAACCTCTTCACCAGAAGTATTGTAGTTATTTTTTTTGTCTTTCTAATATTACGAAAGAATCAATTTACACACTATCGTTTAGTAGTTGAATTTTTAAGTTACTTTCTTTTAAGCAAAGTTGACTTTTGGAAGAAAATTTATGCTGAACGCATTTTTATGCAATAAGTTTTAATGTATTGTAGGTGGAAAAATTTTACTGTCCTAATATACATACTTTATGGTAGATGAATTTCATATTAGAAAGGGGAAATTATAATAACCAATTTTTATTCAAATAGTAAATTTACTGACCAAACAACAATAATTTTCCACTTTTATTTGCAATAATTTCCGTTTTGAATATATTTCCCATTCAAATTATGCATGGATTTTTTCAAGTTATGCAAAATA
The DNA here is from genome assembly GCA_958298945.1 of Atherix ibis. NCBI lineage: Eukaryota > Metazoa > Arthropoda > Insecta > Diptera > Athericidae > Atherix > Atherix ibis. The sequence continues at coordinate 19,203,292 of OY282610.1, read as the reverse complement.
AATTATTATAAAATTTTTCCTTAAATCTTTCACTATAAAATTCGATAACACCTTCAGAGGAAAATGCATACCAGCGGCGAGTCACTTATCGCTTTTAAAAGCCAAATAAAATAATATGGCAATTTTGCTTATTAACGTATCCAGTGAGTGAGAAATAAGAAAATTTGTTTGAAAAATCTGCATCTAAAACTTGTTATTACAGCATTCAATTGGTGTATCTTCTGCATATTGCGTGATCGGTTTAACGATCAATATTGTAAAGTGTCAAACCTGAAGCTAAATTAATTTCACTTTGGATAATGTAGATATTTGACAACTGTTAAATGACAATGGATAGTCCAATTGATGACTAATTCATCGAAATCAATAAGAAAACGAAGCTGGTTATTATTATAAATACCAATTCCTAAAGCATAGATCGAGCACTTACGCTCTTTGCGCGTGCAAGGAATTGTGCAGGTTCGCCGCAAACAAAGTTTATGCATGTCACGATCAGCTTGATCGTAGTGTAATCGCTTGAATGAAGAACATCTATAGTACAAGAATAATTATTTCCGATGCACGCGCAATTTAGACAAGCAATAAGGAATTTAAAAATGTTGAAATATATTTTTGATCGTGGAAACGATCGTGATTTATGCATTTTTTATTGGTGAATTATGTAGCTGGTCGCTGCTGTTCTAATTTTATTTACTTTCTATTCTGAATGGCGTTTTCATATTCATTTATTTATTTTGACTATTTTAATTCATTTATTTATTTTAGTAAACATTTTATATTTATTAATTTCAACATTAATATTTCATATTCCACTGGCACTGATATTTTATAAAACGTATTTACAAAACTTATACGAAAACGAATTTTTGCAATATTTTTTTTTTAATTTTCATCTAGTAATCTCCTCACTTTGCACATATCAAAATAGCTTTATGTTTTATGGTATATAATAAATATTAAAGTAAGCAATTAAATAAAATTTATCACAAATAAAATAAATGCGAATTGGTAAAAATGCAGGCACACAGTAAATATGGAAACTATATTATAAAATATAGTTCGATTATCAAAATAATTGATGTGCAAATGACGATTTCGCAAAGAACAACACGGACAGCGTCATATACATAATTGAATCATGTATAAGTTTGCTCAAGTTTCCCTTCTTCATGCTTGCGACAAGCAATATTTGCGCGTCTACGCACAAATATCGTGCACTCACACGATCAGTTTAATATATCGGCAAACTATTCGTAGACTTAAACGATTTGACATCGAACCGTTGGCATACGAAGATCGTGTATTAGACGCACAGTGTAATATAAGCTTTACATTTTTTAAATTAATGTAATTTAAATATTTTTTAAATGAATTGGAAAACGTTTTTTGAATTGCTCAAACCAACCCTGACTCGTACTTCCCAAAAAGTATCTGGGTTTGCAGGAGATTCTCCATTTTCCTTAAGAATTCCGTAAAAGTCTTCTCTCTAATGACATCACCGCGCAATGGAGTCAATCTTAAATGCAATTACTGAGTACCTTTTACATTTTATCAATAATTGACGCCCACCAAGGAATATCGAAGATCCTACGGTAACTGCACTTCTAATTTGCTTTTTATTGTTTTTAATGGTTCGGACTGTTGCCTCATTTAAATTTAGGGTTTTCGTAATGGCGGAGAGCCCCGAAATTCGACTGAATTATATTTCTTATTTTGGGGTTTCTTAATTGCTATGGTTTTAATTTTTAAATGAATATTTTGGGATAAATTGCTTGAGAAGGTATACAAATTAGAAATTACGAATATACTCAGAGAAGAACCACCTTGCTTTTTGCGGAGATAGTGGGGTGTTCGAACCTTATTGGAAAAAGATGTTCTTACACATACCATAACGAGAGAAAAAAATCATGACGAATCATATAGGGGGGAAATGGAGACACCCAAAGGTGTTAAGTTCTCCCTAGGATGGGTAAGTTGATCAATCATACGACGGGTTTCGCCAGCGATTCGACAAAACGTCATCGAATCATGAAGATTTCTGACACCAAACCCGATCAAACATTCCATGCATAGTCTTACTAATTTGTACGCCATCTATTTAAAATTTATGCAACTAACAAATCATCAACACTATCGCTAAGCCTACCCATAACACACTGCGCTTATAATTCGAAATTTAATTTTGTCTTATGCAAGGGTCTCCGCAATTTCATTACTGTGCCATGTATTGTACGAGGGTCACCACCTGTATTCTGATTTAATGATAGATTAGTTATTATATAATTAATGTGATCAAATGGCAGCATAATATACTGTGTCACTTAATCCTCCACGATTTCCTTTTAATATACGAGGTCTGTTCAAAAAGTATCGCGGGTTACGTATCTTCAATTTTCGATTTTTTTGTGGCGTTATGTTGGTACTCATGTTTTTCACTTATGCCGACAAGTTCGGCCATTTTGAATGTTCAGTTAATTTGTGTTTTGGCTCGTCTTCGATTTTTGCCCATTCCAAAAAATGGATCAAAGAATCTGTATCAAATTTTAAGTGAAAAACAAAATTAATTGCGCGGACGCATTCCGAATGTTGACTGTGTCATATGGTGAAGCTACCTTGGACCGAAGCAACGTTTATCGGTAGTACAAAATTTTCTCAGAGGACCGAGAAGATGTGAACGATGAAAAAGCCAAGTTCGGTCGAATGTGAAACAACTTATTGACTGTTTTGCTTACAGTTTTCTTCGATTGCAGGGGCGTGGTGCATCATGAGTTCTTGCCACAGGGTAGAACGGTCAATAAGGAATATTACCTGCAAGTTATGCGCCAGAAACGCCCGGTTCTGTGGAAGAACAAAAATTGGCTTTTGCACCATGATAACGAATCGTTGCTTGTGCGCGAATTTTTGGCCAAAAACAACACACAAATAATGCTGCAGCCACCGTATTCCCCAGATCTGACCCCCTGTGACTTTTCCTTGTTCCCGAAACTGAAGAGCCCCATGAAAGGACGACGCTACGCTACGATTGAGGAGATAAAGACGGCATCGAAGGAGGAGCTGAACAAGATCACAAAAAATGATTTTTTGAAGTGCTTCGAGAATTGGAAAAAAACGTTGGCACAAGTGTATAATATCTGGTGGAGATTACTTTGAAGGGGACAAAGTAGATATTCGTGAATAAATATATAATTTTTGAAGAAAAAAAATACAAAATACTATTTTTTTTGCAATACTTTTTGAACAGACCTCGTACATGAAGCAAAGTTCGAGCGAAAGAATAGAATAAAAATTCCATTAAAGTCTGATATTTTCGGAAGCACAAAGTGTAGTAAATTTTTTTACTACAATATTTAAAGATCATTAATTTTTTTTGTATCTCAACCGTCAAGTGTAAATTCAACGATATAGCCCAGTAACCATAAATACAATAAATTGATTTGTCTTTTTTTTGTTGAATAGAACAATTATTTTGTCTTAAAAATCAATATACGTCAAAATACGTCAAGAATATACGAAAGTGTTATTAAAAATTATCTTGTTACGAATATTTGAATAATATTAAATTGAATATACAATATAATGGCAAGACTTAAGCAATATAATAAAATACAAATTTCAATTATAATCTTAATTTTATATATATTTTATTTAATTTAACTTTTCGAATTCCAAATTGGATAAGCCTTTTTTTTATATAAAATTCTAAAGAAAATAACAAGAATTTGGGCATATTACAAAGAGTATTTGTTTAAATGCAATATTTTTCTAATTAGTTTTTATTTTTTCCACTTCCTATACACTAACGGCATTTATTGATTCCTTTTTTTACCTTAAAATATTTTATCGAAAAGTCACACACGGTGGCTAGAGTTTAATTATTTTATTATTATTATGCCATCAGAAAGAAAATTTTTCATATACCAAAATAAAAATAGAAAACAAATTGCTTATTGGTAATCGAAAAAAAAAAATTTCCCCATTTTAATGGTGCTTTGCTTACGTGCAAAAAAGCTTATTTGGTTCAAATGAAAATAAAAGTGAAATTCTTTCTTTGCCCGTTTTATCACTTGTCTTATTTCTTATTATTATTATTATTATTATTATTATTATTATTAAATTTTTTGTTGTTGTTGGAATTTTCTTTTGTAAGTTTTAATTTATTGTCTGCACTTTGACTTTTTCAAAAGCGAAAATTCTTCAACCATTATTGCGCTAAATTCATTTCTCATTTCACTATAATTTCTTTTTAACAATAACAGCGAAATTTCTTTCGATTTGGTTCATTTTCAGTGTATTTAACCCCCCCCCCCCCCCGTCCCCTCCTCTATTTACGATTAATCTCTATCTGGTTTACTCCCTCGTTCTGTCGCCTCTATAAAAAAAAAACTTGACTTTTACAACCAATACTGTATGAATACGAGTACATTTACAGCATGTAAATTTGTCATTAATCTGGTATGTTATGCAAGAAAATAATTAGCGAATCTCAACCAACAGCCTAACCGGATCTTATGCGATTAGGATAGTAATTTTCTCTGAGTACTTCTTATTATATATAGTACGCATCAAACCGGAAGAGTAGAATTTGAATAACAAAAAAAATAAAAATATTTTTAATCTTCACTCTTATTTGCCCCCATTTACCACCTTCCATCTTTTAAACTCTTTACCATTGCCTTATAACGTTGGTGGTTGTTTTGCTTAGTTAATTTCGGTTATCTTACATCAAGCGTAGAGGAATTTTATATGGAAAGTTCAACCTTTATTATTCAGATGGTCTTTAGTTCAGCGTATAAGTTTTACTGTATTTTTTTTTAAATGTACAAACTAGTTTTAAAAAAAAATCCCTGTATTTTTTTCTGTTCCGACAATTCCTATTCCGAATAAGGAAATTCAGGATCCGAGAGTAGTACTCCAACGGTGGTGTCTTGTCCTGAAGAGTATGTATGAAATGTGAAAATGTCATTCATAATATTGTAGAAAGTAAATAAAATAAGAACTGCAGCGACCAGCTAGATAATTTACCAAAAAAAAAAAATGCATAAGCCATGATCGTTTCCACGATCAAAAATATATTTCAACATTTTTAAATTTCTTATTGCTCGTCTAAATTGCGCGTGCATCGGAAATAATTGTTCTTGTAATATAGATGTTCTTCATTCAAGCGATTATACTACGATCAAGCTGATCGTGACATGCACAAACTTTGTTTGCGACGAATTCTATGCACGCGTAAATGCTCACTTCACTGTCAGACGCGCAAGAAAAAGGAAATTTCACATTTTGATCTTATATTAGATGCACGGTATAAAATTTTGGCAATAGAGGTGGAATGACAGGGGAGAGAATGGGAGATGGACTTACAGGTTCATCACGTATGTCAGGTTTATTTGAATATGTCCTGTTTCTAGACTACCTGATAACCGGGCAAGGCAGTGTGAATGCGTGTTTGATTAAGCGAGGATTGAAAGAAAGTACTATCCACCCCCTAGTTGTGGTGTGGTTTGTATAAGGATATAAGCGATCGATAAAAAAAAAAACGGAATATGTGGTCTGTTATCAAAAGTATCGGTAAAATATAAATTTAAGAAACAGACAAAATACAGTATCGGCCAGAAAAAGGTAGGTTATGAAATATGTGTGGAATTTGAGTGAGTGAGAGTGGAGTGGATCTGAGTATGCGTGGAAGGTTTGAAGGCTTGATTTGGAAGGGCGCGAATGATAATGAGTGATTGAGATGTGCGTGATCACCGAGTAAACCACAGAGTGAAAGACCATGGCCGATTCCGGTGGTACCAGCGCTGGTTGAGCTGTGTCTAGAAATTTGCAAGGTCCCTTGCCGTAGCTCAATGCGAGGAGTATAAACCGAAGTACAAAAATTTTTACCACGGGAATTGGGTCTTAAAACAAACTGTGCCCGATAATGGTGAAGTGTCTTAGGGTGTAAGGTGGTCGCTGTAGGCAATACCCAATCAACCGCTGTAGGATCGTTGGTTGGAGATACCGATTCCTATCTCGGGTGCTGTCACTGCTTATAACAGTAGGGGTATAGATAACATAGACCTCGCCACAAACAGTTGGGGTCACCATTTGGTGATGACTAATAAATTTTGGCATTACTTTAGGTATGCCACGTTCAATAATAGAATTATTCTGTTCCAACAATTGTGATCCTAAAATCCCATCTAGAATAGTGTAATTAAATTTGTATCCAATTTGTGTTTTGGAAATTAGAGTTAAATCAAACGCAATTTTAAATACATTGCTTAAATCTTGCCATTATACAAATAATATTGGGTGTATAACTTAAAAATGCGGGATTGACAACAAATGGCATAACTTTTACACATGGTTTGTGTTAATAATAACTCATACGGCATTTTGGAGGTTAAACATCTGTCATTCATTCTCGATTAGTCATTGAACGAAATAGTGTAAACACCAAAATTTTTTTCAAAAATGTCGAATTTCGTACCAAAAAAGTCCCATTTGCGGGAAGTGTTGATTTACTTCTTCAATTTGAAAAAAAGTGCAGCTGAAGCACATCGATTGCTCACCGAAGCTTATCCTGAATATGTTCCATCGATTTCAACATGCGAGAGATGGCTTGTGCGGTTCAGAAGTGGTGATTTTGACACGAAAGACAAAGAACGACCAGGTCAGCCAAAATAGTTTGAAGATGAAGATTTGGAGGCATTACTCGACGAAGACTGTTGTCGAACTCAAGAAGAAATTGCAAAATCATTGGGAGTCACTCAAGCAACCATTTCAAAACGTTTGAAAGCAGCAGGATTCATGCAAAAGCAAGGAAATTGGGTCCCATATGAATTGAAGCCGAGAGACGTTGAATGGCGATTTTGCATGTCCGAAATGCTGCTTGAACGGCAGGAAAAGAAGTCGTTTTTGAATCGAATCATTACTGGCGACGAAAAATGGATTCATTACGACAACCCAAAGCGAAAAAAATCGTATGTGAAGCCCGGCCAACCAGCCAAATCAACGCCAAAGCCAAATATCCATGGCGCCAAGGTAATGCTCTGTATTTGGTGGGATCAGAAGGGTGTGATCTATTATGAGCTATTGAAATCGGTCCAGACGATCACAGGTGACCTCTACCGAATACAATAAATCCGTTTGAAGCGAGCATTGGCCGAAAAACGCCCGGAATATGCGACCAGACACGAAGCCATAATTTTCCATCATGTTGCAAGACCGGTTAAAAATTATTTAGAAAACAGTGGCTGGGAAGTTTTGACTCACCCGCCTTATAGCCCAGACCTTGCCCCGTCAGACTACCATTTGTTTCGATCCATGCAGAACAGGGCATCAAAAATTGGCTCGATTCATTCTTTGCCTCAAAAGTGGAGCAGTTTTTTTGGCGCGGAATCCATATGTTGCCAGAAAGATGAGAAAAAGTAGTGGCTTCCGATGGATAATACTTTGAATAAAATATATTGTAACAATTTTTCAAAATAAACACTCAAAATTTGCCAAAAATCCCGCATTTTTAAGTTATGCACCCTTTATAATATAATTTAAATGATTGTGACAAGATTTCTTGTCGGAATCGATCAATTAAAGGTAATTCTTGATGATTTTCTCGTACACTTGACAGTAAAACGATTTACAATATAAAATGGCAAACCCTACAGTCAACAAATATTACCTTGGATGATACTCGTATATATATGTATGCCAGCTGTCAAATGACATGACTGTACTTTCCGAACCACGAAATGAATTATTAATCCTAAATTAATTTTCTCATTAAATTCAACATGTAAAATCCAAATAATAGAAATTGACAATTATTTACTATATCAAGGATTTAATAATATATTTTAAGAATATATATTAAAAAAAAACCTCAATCATTTCATAAAGTAAATTTGTGAGAGTCAATTTTAAAATTTCAACAAAATTAACAATAATTCTCTGTTCGCCTAAGGATAGGCTTCAATGAAACTGTGTTAAAAGTTGTGTGCTGGAACAACTGGTTTCGGATTAAGATTTTCGAACAGAATTTTCTTCAGTGACGAAACTCTTTTCTCGTCCGGTGGATATGTCAATAGGCAAAATTACTCTGTATGGGGCTCTAAAAACCCACAAGTAACTGTAGAGAAGCCATTATATACGCGAAAAATGATTGGTTAGTTTGAATTTTGGTCGGAAGGTGTCATTTTCGCATATATCTTTGAAATTATGGCCGCATGATAAGCAAGGTTTTTTTTTTTTGGTCTGAACTTGAACAATTTACTTTGAACCATATGTTATTTAAATAATATGGCGCCAGAAGGCACACGATAAAACAAATTTTGTCTTTGTTACGTGAAAAACGTTTTCAGAATGCGTAATTTCGCGATTTGATAATGTAAATTTAACTCCAAGATCGTCCGATTTAACACCATTCGACTTTTTCGTATGGGGTTATAAAAAAAAACACAGAAAATTATCGACCCTTAGAGTATTAAAAAATATCAACATCTGTCAAAAATTTGTTGAACTATAGACCGAAATGTGCAGAAACGGCATTAAGAATTACCTCAAAAGTGCTAAAAAAATACATAATGGTCAGATCCATGCAATATAATGAATTTTAATTTGTATTTAAATCTCAAATTCGAGTGTATTTAATTGAATGTTACTTTCCGAAGCATAATTTGGATGATATTTTATTTACAGAACAGAACAGAATACCAAACACAGTATAGGTTAAAAAAAGTCGGACACAAAAAAGTCACAGATAAAAACGTATCTTTCCGGTATTATCTAGAATAATTCGGATAAAAAAAAAAAACTTTTATTGAGTTGAAAATTTTTTGCATTATTAAAAAAAATAACATCCGATATACTGTTGCGATCCAAAGAATGGAGAATACAGTGTCGGTCAAAAATGTGCAATACAATAAAAGAACAAAATTCCATTTCGAAAAGGTTAAAAACAAAACATAATTTTTTGTATTTACGAGGGTCATTCAACAAGTACTTAGCCTCACCGCCCGATGAAACTGCTGTCACAAAAGAAATTTACCATCGTGCAGTACATTCTTTTAGTAGCCTACTGTCAAAGTTTCAGTCGATTCCCTTTATTGGTTTTGTTTTGAGAGCCTTTGAAAGCGAGCATGTCGGTCGGTTGCACAAAAATGGAAAAAGAACAATATCGTTCGGTGATTAGATTCTTGTTGAAAATGCGCAGCGAAATCAAAGATCGCTTGGATGCTGTGTATGGTCACTCTTCTCCTTCGATGGCGACCGTCAAGAATTGGTTCAACGAGTTTGTTCGTGGCCGCACGTCGGTTTTTGATGAGCCACGCCCAGGTGCCCCGAAAACGGCTGCTACGGAGGAAAACGTTAAAAAAGTCCACGAGCTCGTGTTGGCAGACCGTCGATTGAAGGTTCACGAGATAGCTGAGACAGTGGGCATCGCAGTAGGAACGGTGCATCATATTCTACACGAAGAACTGGGCATGAGAAAGCTGTTGGGGCGATGGGTGCCGCGTTTGCTCACACCGGAAAACAAGCGCAACCGTGAGACCACATCGGCGACGTGTTTGGCGCTGTTTCAGCGCAATCCAGCGGAGTTCTTGCGTCGTTTCGTGACCGTCGACGAAACATGGATTCATTGGTACACACCAGAGACAAAGGAACAGTCGAAACAGTGGACTTCACCCGGCGAACGTGCTCCGAAGAAGGCGAAGACTGTTCGATCGGCCGGAAAGGTAATGGCCACCGTTTTCTGAGATTCACAAGGTGTGATCCACATCGATTACCTCGAGAAGGGTAAAACAATCACGGGGCGCTACTATGCTGACTTATTAGGCCGATTTGACGTCGAATTGAAGAAAAAGCGGCCCCGCTTTGCGAAGAAAAAAGTGCTGTTCCACCACGACAACGCGCTGGCTCACACCTCCGCCGTCGCCATGGCCAAATTGGTCGAATTGCGCTACGAATTGTTGCCCCATCCACCGTACTCTCCAGATTTGGCTCCCTGTGAGTACTTTTTGTTTCCAAACCTGAAAAAAACACTCGCCGGGAATAGATTTGGGTCGAATGAGGAGGTCATCGTCGCCACGGAGGCCTATTTTGCTTCCCTCGAGAAAATGTATTTTTTGGACGGGTTAAAAAACTAAGATCATCGCTGGGCCAAGTGTATCAAGCTTGAAGGAGATTATGTGGAAAAATAAATTGCCATCTTTCCAAAACTTTCGTTTTTCTTTTGTAGGCTAAGTACTTATTGAATGACCCTCGTATTTATAAAATAAATTCTGTCACAAGTGGATTATGATGATAGAATAAACGGGAGTGAAATTTTTTGATAGCGGGAAATGTACAGGTCCTGAACATCATGATGTATTATGTTGTTATGAACATAAAAGGGGACATTAATAATTTTACGGAGGATCTTGAATTGTAAGGCCTGGCCGCGATAGAATTGGTTCAAATAGGTTTTAAAATTGTATTGTAGATTAGAAGTTTACTTTTGATTGTAAGTTTCGAGCGTTTGTCCAGTAGTCTAAGAAGTTGACGGTAACGTCTAGTGGGTTCAACTCTTTTAAGTCTAGTATGAAGGTTCCATGTTAATCTCTTGTCCAAGTAAAGTCCCAAATAATGTACTTTATCATATTGTGGAATCATGTTGCCTTATAAAGGAATAAAGGGGTATGTTTTGCTTGACAAAATGTGAAAGTAATGTGAGCACTCTTTTGTTCATTTAACCTCACTCTCCATCTCTGAAACCAGGATTAAAGATTGTGGATATGAGATTTGTATGGATAGCAAGGATGGCCGTATCATCTGCATAAGTAGCAATGATAGTATTAGGATCAGATAGGATGTCATGGGTATAAATATTATATCAAATGGGACCAAGGATACTACTTTGTGGGACTCCGGCTAGAATAGGTTATATTTTCGATGATTCTGCGTTAATTGCAACGTGGACAAATGACGTTGAGAGAGATATGAATTTATGATAAGGTTGAAGTAAGAAATCTCTTGAGTTTCCAGAGTAGTCCAGGATACCACACATGATCAAAAGATTGGGAGATATCTAAAAATACACCTGGGCAATACTCTTTCCTTTCAAAGAGTTCTTTGGAAAAAGAAAATTTCCAAAGTAATGGAAAATAGGTTATGCGCAAAAAACACAATTGAAAATGTATGTAATTAAAACTAAAGCTTTTCGGGAAATTTACTTCAGAATAGGACCTTTTTTATTTGGAAAGCACAGAAGAGTAGTTTTAATTTTCGAGGGCTTACAATTTTTGGGAGTAAGACTCATAGAGACTGGAAATATTAGTTCTTCGATAATTTTGTTAGGATGTGATTTGTTTTCTATTGGGTTGTCCGGAAAGTAATTTCGTTTCATTACGAAACTACTTTCCGAACAACCCAATAGTTTATTTATTGGCCTTTTTTCTTTAAGTGAATTATTCAGTTCATCCAACTGATGACAATATACTTCAGAATTGATCGTTGTGTTACTCGGTAGAAGCTCAAAAAAATAATTTCTTTGAAATCCCACCTTTTTTTGATGAATATTGGCTTTCGAAGTGCTTTGATCCGGTTCATCTTTTTTACTCCAGGATCTTTTGCGCTTAACATTGTTGTAGACAAACCATTTCTCGTCCCCAGTGATGATACCCTTCAAAAATGTATCATTTTCTTGGCGTTTGAGAAGCAAATCACAAATGTCAATTTGACGGCAAATTTTTTTTCCGTAAGAAGATGAGCTTTGACATTAAACTTAACCGTTTCAAATGATCATGAACGTTCGAATTCGATCAATTTAATCTTTTAGCGATCTCACGAGTTGTTATTCGCCGGTTTGCATCCATTAATGTCTTTATTGTGTCTTCATCAGCTTCAACTGACCTTCCAGAATGTGGTCCATCTTCTAAAAATCAAAATTACCGGATAGAAATTTTACAAACCAGTTTTGGCACTGGCGCTCACTCCATACACAACGGATAATTTTTTTCTTCCTTGAACAGCATTTTTATCTTTTCTATAGTAAAAAAAAAAGTAAAATATGCCAAAAAACTACTGCGAGGAATCAATTGAATTTTTTCAAAAGCATGCTTTGCTATGTCAGCTGTCAAAATACACAAGATTATCCGGCTTAAGTGTGAAGTTGGTTATGAAAAAATACAATTAAGTCCTCTGTTGGGAAACAACGGAATTACTTTCCGGACAACCCAATATATCATTATGTGGAGCAAAAGTGTATTTATACCAAATTCGATCAAATGTAAATTAAAAAAAAACAAAAACAGACGAAATACAGTATCGGCCAGAAAAATTGTAGGATATTAAATACAGTCGTCGATTAATATGTCCATTTTAGTGTACAATATTTTAACCTTTTATATTTTTAATATTCCTGATAATTCCTATATTTAAAAGATAGTAATTAGATTCTTTTATTATAAGTGAAGATATTAACGAGTATTTGTGGTATAAGTTGCTCTAATAAAAGACAATTGAATTATTTTATTGAATTTGTATAAATTTTTAGCTAAAATATTATTATTTTTTTCTCATTTCAGGTAATTTTAATCACCAAAAGTATTGTAAGCATTTGGGAAGAAATTAAGATGGAAGGGGAGGGGGAGGGGGGTACTCATTGTAAGTGACAAATAAATTCTATATTTTCTTTTATTACAAAACTTATTCTATTTTCTTTTTATTTATAAATAATATATTATTAATAAAAAATTTTATCTATTCTACGAGTATTTATCTATTTAACAACAAGGAATAACAATATTTTTTCTTTTTTAAATAAAAAATATTTATACATTTAAACTTTTTTCTCTATAATTGATAAAGTATTTTATTTATATTTTTAATGAATTTAAACTTCTTTATAGAAAACTTATCGAAATATTATTTGTTTCTGTTAAAGTTTTATTTAATTACAATATAAATAATTATAAAATTAAGAGCTTATATGATATTTTCTCCACAAAACAAACTAGTTTTATAATTTAACTTAGTAAATAATATTTCTTTAAAACAAAACAATATTAATAATAAGCAACGGAAGAAAATTAATTATAATTTAAATTATAAAACAAAAAAAACAAGATGACATTAATTTGATGAATATTATTAAGTCTTTCATGTTATCGTAACTATTCGTAATTCATTGTATTATAAATGAATATGCATCCTTACTGAGGGATACCTTTTAAAATCTATGTTTGAGTGTGTGATGGTATTACTTTTTTTTAAAATTATTTACGAGTTTATATTTTTCTTCTATTTAATGGAAGAAATCGCATTGACTAGCCTTTAATATCAGTATCAGTATTAGATCGATGATAGTTTTTATTTATACTTTTGAACACAATCTCTTTTTGCTAAAATTGACAATTTTATGAAGTTAGTTTCAATTTCATTCAATAGATGGCACTATATGTATGCCATTTAGCAATTCTCTTATTATTATTATTAGAATATCTTTTTCTGATTCGCCATAATTCAAATTTCTTCTATTTTCTATTATGAAGTTTTTTTTCTTTCTTTAAATTATTATAGTCTGTTTGGTTGGACGAAAATGATAATGTCATGTTCATACTATCGGCTTTTGGGTAATATAGTTTTTTTTGGTCTGCGTGCACCCCAATCCTCTTTGATAATATCAGAGGCTTTTTCTCCAATCATTATTGTTGGTGCATTCGGATTTCCACTGATTATGGTAGGCATAATACTAGCGTCAACTACTCTTAGACCGGAAACACCGTATACACGTAGTCTTGGATCTACGACAGCCTTTGGATCCCAACTGGGTCCCATTTTACAAGTGCCTGTCGGATGGTATATGGTAAAAGTGAATTGTTTAAGACAGCATGCCCAGTACTCATCCGACATGAATGGAAGATGTCGACAGGCTGGCATGGGTATGGAGTGCGGTCGTGAACCGAATTTCTGGAATGCATTCGTGCCAGAAATGTTAATGGCGATTTTGATGCCTTCGACAAGAACGTCTATGTCACGCTGATGCGCAAAATAGTTTGGTTCGATTTTTGGCGCTTGCAATGGATTACGACTCTGCAAGCGAACCCAACCAGAACTCAGTGGTCGTAACAGTAATGGCAGGATGGTCCAAGTCTCAGCATTAACCAGCGGCTTATAGACGGTATTATAGACACCATCGCGTAGATTTAGAATTTTTCGAATTTGATCTCCACCATCCGAGTTGACTGAGCTTGGAGCGAAATGGAATTGAATGTCTGGCCAGTCAACGCTGGGATCTTGGAATTTTGTATTGACGAATGCCAAACCTTCGACACCAGCTGTTGTCATGGCTCCCCGTTCGTTCATAATATAGTCCATGAAGACTGGGAATTTTTGGAATCGCGATTTCGTTATTGTGACCGGATCGTTGACAACAAATGTTAATCCGCCGAGGCCAACGTGATCTTGCAGATTATTGCCAACTGGAAGATCGGAAATTACTGGAATATTATGGTCAGTAAGATGATCTCTGGGCCCTATGCCAGAAAGCATCAGCAACTGTGGACTATTGATAGCTCCTGCCGAAAGGATCACTTCTCGCTTGGCGTAGACCACTTCCTGTTTATTATTCTTTGTGAATTCAACTCCATAGGCTTGACGGTTCTTGTCGATCAGAATTTTAGTCGCTTGAGAGTACATTGCGATATCAAAGTTCTTCCGCAGTCGAATAGGTCGCAGGAATGCCTTGGCGGTACTGCATCGTGAACCTCGTCTAATTGTCGACTGAGTTAGCATAAAGCCGCTTTGATGTTCACCATTTATGTCTCGGTTATTATAACCTAATTCCATGCCAGCTTTCAGAAATGCAATCGAGAGCGGCGTACGCCATGGTGATTCTTGAACTGTTAAGTACCCGCCAGTACCATGATAAGGTGTCCGGGCCAAATAGGGATTTCGATTATCTTCCGATTTCATGAAATACGGCAGAACATCATCGTAGCCCCAGCCCTCATTTCCCTGGTCCTCCCAATCATTGTAGTCGTTCTTATTGCCACGCACGTATACCATTGCATTTAGAACACTACATCCGCCCAGAACCTTTCCACGTGGCCAGTTGCATCGATCACCCTTCATCGCCTGACAATAGGCACGATTCGCTGGCGGTGTCGTCTGATATTTCCAATCCATATCGCCCAATTGTAAGTAGCCGGTTAGCGCTGGCACATCCGAAATTTCATTCTCATCTCCACCAGCTTCGATCAGTAACACTGTCCAGTTACGAACTTCCGATAGACGCGACGCCACCACAGCTCCAGCTGATCCTCCGCCAACCACTATGAAATCGTAAGTTCTTCGAATCTAAAATTAACGATCAGATCAAAATGTAGTCAATCATTTATCGAATTTTAAGAAAACGTACCTTCTCGGCATCAATTAGCCTCGACTCTGGGTCCATGCTTTGGTATCTGTAGAAATTGATTCCGATCGCAAGAAGTGGAATCAAGCCAAGAACTGATGTGACCGCTGCGAACGCCATTTTTGTTTGTTTGCTGTTATAACCTGTATTTGAGTGAAAGTGTATCGTAACGTTTCCCTTTCTCTATTATTTAATTCAATTTAGAATAGGTAACTTTGTCCTCCTTCTCCTGTTCTTACTCTTCCGATAACTTTTTTTTTTAATGTGAAATTTCTTAATTTTATTATTTACAATTTGCAATATGACGTATAGAATTATTAGCGATTTCTTTTTTTTAAAACTATTTTATTAAAACTACTCCTTGAACGATGGTGTTTGTTTGTTTTTCTTCTTTTTTTTTGAGGGGGATTTTGAGATTTTCCGGACGTAAATCAAATCCAAACATCGACTTCCTTTTTGATTCGAGGTTTATCGGATAGAATTTTCGGTGTATAATTTCGTATTCCTGGTCTGACTGGCTGGAAGTATTGTTTAGCTCTACGATCCTCTTCCAAAATGTCCAAATAGGATTTTATGTACAAATGATGGTCGAGGTATTTGGTTTGTTTGTTTGTGCTCTTTTCAGAAGAGGATACTGTCGTGGCTGTGGTGGTGTCAGTAAACGAAGACGAACAGCATGTAGAACAGAATGTGCTCGATGATGAATGAGAGCGGGACAAACCCGAAGACGAGGACGATGACGATATCGATGTGGAGTTTGTTGAGGATTTACACCCTTTTTTATTATCAGTTCGACCTCTTCGTCCACTCGACGATGGTAGATGTGGTGATATATTTTGTCTGTCACTGTATGTGTATTTACTGCTGCCGCAACTGCTGCTACTTCCGCAATTCTGATAGTAGTTGTTGGGGGGGATGCTCTGCTTGCTGGGACGTGAATTGCGCTGAGGGCAATTTTGTGGTTTAAGATTTGGCGCTGAATTGTATCGCTCTGGTAGGGATTTCTCTTGGCCCATTTTACATGTAACCAAACTGAAATGAAAATGAAAAAAAAAAAATATAATCAAATTATTATATTTTCTTAGTAAATTATTTGATAAGAAAAAAAAAATATTTAATATCCAAAAAAAAAACTTTATTTTGTATCATAAAATATTGTTTTGCTTTAGAAAAAACTTAGTTGCAAAGATTATTATTATTATTATTTTTTTGCAAGTTTTAATGATAATCTACAACTATAGTATTATTCGTTGAGTGGTTCGGGAAGTACAATACTGCCATTTGACAGCTGTCAAATACATATATTATCCAAAGTAGTATTTAATAGGAGTCTTAGGTCGGCCATTTTATAATATAGATCATTTTGTTACCTAGCACAGCTGTGGTGTTTTTCTTTTAGCTTTTTTTAAATGCGAGTAATTTTCCGCTCTGTGGATATGTCAATATGGTATGTAAAATTGGCGTGTATGGCAATATACAATATAGAATGGTCCATCTAGCGGTTGCATTTTGAACCAGTATTTAAATGAAGTACTTGAGTGTTTAAAATGTCATCACGAATTGACAGATTGTAAGTTGAAAGTTTGAATTTTTACGAAATGGTAATCCATACGCTTGAAGGAAACTGGGAAATGTTGAGAACTTACTTCCAAAGTGGTGAGTCTTCAACCCAAACTGTGAGAAATTTAAAAAAAAAATGAGCAAAGATCGAATGCCATCACGTCAACTTTTGGACAAATTCGTGAAGCGAGTTCACGAAACTGGTTTGTTGGTTGCCAAAGCAACTCGTTCCCGCTCTAATAGAGTACGACCGAAAATATTGCCGTCGTTACTGAAAATTTCCGTGATCATCCATCAACATCAACTCCTTACCGTTCTCAGGAATTGAACATTTCTCGCACTTCACTGTTGAGAATTTTGCACAAAGATCTCGGTATGAAAGCTTACAAAGTTCAATTAGTCTAACAACTAAAGCCGCATGACCATCCGATGCGTTTTCGGTTTGTCCAATGGGCTCAAGATCAATTGGCCGAAGATGAGCATTTTTACCGAAAAATCATCTTTTCGGATGAGGCCAATTTCCACCTCAGTGGGTATGTCAACAAACAAAATTGTCGCATCTGGGGCTCAGAAAATCCAGACGTCACCATGGAAAAGCCGATGCATCCACAACGAGTCACGGTTTGTTGCGGATTTTGGAGTGGAGGCATCATTGGCCCGTTTTTCTTCGAAAACGATGAAGGAGCCCCAGTTACGGTCAATGGTGAGCGCTATCGCGGCATGCTCAACGAATTTTTGTTTCCAAAAGTTGAAGAGAATGGCATGGACGACATTTGGTTTCAACAGAACGGGGCCACTTGCCACACAGCCAAAGTAACAATCCAACTTTTGGGCATTGCTATCGAAAACCTAATAATCACTCGAAATTCTGATGTCAATTGGCCGCCTCGGAGCTGTGATTTGAGCCCGTTGGATTATTTTCTGTGGGGAGCCGTTAAGGATAAATATTACGCAAGCCATCCAGAGACAATTGAGGCATTGAAACACGAAATTAAAGTTGCCATTGAAGAGATACAGGCCCAGACAATCGAAAATGTACTGAAAAATTGGGTCGAGCGAATGGGGTACTGTAAGGCCAGTTGTGGCAGTCATTACAATGATGTTGTGTTTCATTCTTTAATTTCAAGATTCAATCTTTCTAATAAAACCGGAAATTTAAAAAAAAAAAATACACTAGTTTTGTTGTATTTACTTTTTAAAATGCAACTTTTAAATGGTCCAATAGATGGGGTTGTACAAAACCCACAAATATTGATGAGGCTATGTAAAACCCACAAATAACTATGAAAAAGCCATTGTATCCGCTAAAATATAGCCACGTATCTCATTCTTTGAGGGAGACAACCGTTTATATCAAATCTGAGTACTAAAGCCGTACGATAAGCTCATTTTTAAAAAAAAAAATAACCTTGATGATTTTAATCTGGGCTATATGTGGTTTCAACAAGACATTGCCAAAAAACCACACAAAATGACGTATGTTAGATTTATAGCGCGAAAAGTTGCCAGAACTTGTAGTTTTGAGATTTTTGGTGATACGAGTATCAATTGGTCTCCAAGAGAGTTTTTCTTTTAAGACTATGTGAAAGATTTTGCTTATGCAGATAGTCCTGAAATTTAAGATCATTTTAAAACAGTACCTCATTTAAGTGTCTTTGAGAATGAATTAACTCGTTGCATTGGCAATAGTCTTTGTAGCTAAATTAGAGTTCGTTACTTAACAAAACAAAATCCCGTAGAGTAAAATTTTTTTGGATTGGATTATTTAAAATATAACGCCATAAATGCCATAAACTCCTCTCAATTACATGGAAAGCAATGCAGTAATGCAAACTATGTCCCAATAATGATTGTATAAGACAGTACAGACTCGTAAGATTAAAGAAAAGACTAGAAAATGCGTGCACTTATTCAAAAGAAGAATTTTATTCGTAATTTTCCATTTCAGCTAACAAAATGACCTACCTATGCGCTCATAAAATAAGTGAAAATATTAAAGATCAATTGCATTTTCTATCTGCTGATCCATTATATTAAAAATTTTCCGCTCTAAAGCCTCACTCTTGTCTGGTTTTTTGTTTGTTTCATTTTTCTTTCCATTCATTTAAAAAGATTTTATTTTGCTCATCTTCTAAGATATTAATCGAAAGTATGTATAACATAAGTACAAAATTTTATTACAAATACTATTTATTAGTGAAAGAAAATTATAAGAAAAGAAAAACAAATGCTTTAAGGGAAAACGGGGAAAAAAATCCAAATGGAAAATATTCCAAAAAAATCACTTTTACGATCGTACAGCAAGCATTTCATTAACTCTCTTTTATGATGATTAATTTTAACCGTCATCGGCTAACATGTTGTTAACAATTAAAAGTAAATAATTTCAACAAGAAAAGCTAAAAAATGTTCAACCGTTTTGCAATTTGAAATTATTTTGAAATTTTTTAATTAATAATCTTTTATGTTATTTATTTATGTTCAACGGTGTGTAGTAGAAAATTCGAAAAGATTGTTGACTATATAATAGAAACAATATCATAACAAGTTTGCCATGTTATATATTGTACAAAAAAAGAAAAAGATAATAAATTAAAAATGAAATTATGTTTTTTTTTTTCAAAATACGAGGTGTGTCAAAAAATTAATAAAACTGGCATCACTGAGAGTGATCTGGCAACAATGCGGACTTCACCGTTACAAATCTTATATGATAGTCCCTCCTGGACGTGCGGTAACTATGCGACCCTTTAGAGACCATATGAGTGAAGTTATGTTTTTTTACTATATTTTGAGAAATTGTACACCGAAATGTGAGTAGTCGGGCTATGGAGGTTCTGGTTTAAATTTCCTGGATGCGATAGTAAATAGGCCTCCTAGAATTATTAATCAAATAAACTTTCATACAGGAAAATCGTTGGAAAAAAAGCATGTGGGTCCGAAGCGGCTGTCGCGGTGCATCTGAATTTATTTTTGGAAGTGTTTAATACTTGTCTTAGTGAGGGAATATTTCCACAACTTTGGAAGAGGCAACATCTGGTGCTACTACCAAAGGGAAGGGGTCCACTTGTGGACCCTTCTTCATACCGCTCAATTTGACTTCTGAACACGGCTGGTAAAATCTTCGGATGCATTCTACGCAATCGATTGGCGGAATTCACCAAGAGGCAGAGGGGGTAATCTGCAGTTCAATTTGGTTTCAGGAGGGCACGCTCTACATTGGATGCTATTGATTTGGTCAGTGACACAGCGCGTAAACGTATCGATGGCTTAAGGTGGAAAAGGGGCTCCATAAAGTACTGCGTCATTATAACTCTTGATGTGAAGAACGCCTTCAACTCGGCGATATGGGATCGTATTCTTGACACCCTGGGCTCAATGGGTGTTGCGGAGTACATTATCAGGATAACAGAAGACTACCTAAGTAGTAGAATTTGGTTGTACAGAATGAACCGTGGAGTGAGATCATAGAGAATCACGAGGGGGGTCCCTAAATGTTCAGTTCTGAGGCTTCTTGTGTTGTATGATGGTTTCCTCAGGCTCTATATCCCAGAGGGAGGGGGGGGGGTGAGAATCATTTCATTTGGTGACGATGTTATTGTGGTCATAGTGGCCAAATGCGTGAAAGAAATAGAATATGAGGTGATATCGGGACCATCTGCCGAAGTTAGATTCTGGCAGCTCGACTTAGCCTTGTGGACCATAAGATAGAGGTAGTCCTAATCACGCGCAGCAACATGAGGTGATATCGGGACCATCTGCCGAAGTTAGCTATTATATGTTGGTGGGAACGCTGCTGCGATAATAATGGCGGTGGTACGCCTAATGCCGAACCTTGGGCGACCCAAGCAGAGCAGCAGGATCCTGTTGGCGACCGTTGTCGGGTTTATCCTACTGTATGCTGCGCCAATATGGGCGTATGGGTTGATTAGAGCAATCTTCATACGTGGAGTTGTCTCAGTCTACCGTAGGAGCGGATTGAGGGTGGTCTGCGCATTCAGAACAGTGTCTTACGAGGCCATTTATGTTGTGGTCGGAATGATACCGATTGAAATCCTGGCAGATGAGCGGCAGAGGCTGTACTGCGGGAGAGGTCGGTGTGACGCTGTGGCGCGATTCGTGGC